>CAKASE010000064.1:1468762-2937524 GCA_916720795.1 Danaus chrysippus | reverse complement strand
GTTTTACTGCCTTTTTGGGTGTTTTTAGATCCACCCGATGTTTTATAAGGGTCGATGTTTGGTTAGGACCTTTTTTAACCTTTCCGTCCGTATAGTTTTAGTTTTGATATAAAATTTTGCAAATTCCGTTAACTTCCGCACACGTAACCGTATATAATGAACATATTAATGTCGTTTGTTTTGGAAATATTAATTATTTATTCTAAATTAATTGTTTTTCATATACTTTTTGTATTTTTAAATAATACTAACTTTATAGATATAAGGAATGACCTTCAAATGCTTTTTTTATTTTATATATATTATGTTATATGTAATCTTTCTCTTATTATTAAACTATACATATGACTGTAATTCCTACCATAACATAGTATATTATTTATTACACATATTAAATATTCATATAATATATAGAAATATTAATTAAAATAACCGAAAAATAAAGTTAAAAAATTGATTAAAGCCCGCGTCGACCGCCACGACGGAGTTAGTTCACGGAAACGTCAAAGTTTCGCGAGAGAGGGTTGTGGGGGTTTGAGGGGGTTAGACGTGGGGGTTGGGGGTTAGGGGTTAGGGGTTGGGAGGCGGGGGGTCAAAAATGAGCTGAGCGAAGACGGATCGGGGAAGTTTAAAATTAGAGTCCCACCCTGTTCTTTTAGATTCTCAATAAATAGTGTTTTGTGAGTGATTCTGTTTTATTAATTTGTTGTTGATTTATATTATTATAATATATAATAAAAAAACATATGGATTATATTTATTATTCTTTATTATAGTGGTTAACCAAGAATGATATGTAGAAGTAAGTGTTATGTTGTGAAGTAAGATTTATCCATGTATATAAATCGCTATAACAAGAATACCAATAAATTACACATATTAAGAAATCGAGGAACGAAATTATTTACATTATTATATGTCAATAATGTATATGTTTTTTATTCATTAATTAAATATATATATGTAGATATTTACTTTAATTATAGTACACTTTGAGTTATGATATATGTATTATATGAGTATTTTTTACACACACGCACATATATATATGTATGTATATATACAAACAGTCATTCTGTTTCCACTCGCACCGAGTAGTGGTAATTGAAAATTCTATCAAAACTTGCTCGCAGTCCGCGTCTTTGACAATAAGAGAAATTTAACATCTGGCGAATTAAACTTATTTTTTCATACAATTTTAATCTCTAATCCCATACTAATAGATGCTAGATTCCTTTTATTATATTATTATAGTTTCTTGCCAATATTTGCTACATTGTCTAAGATCGGATCTCCAGTGCACTTCGAGACTTTCAATTATATATGCAACCTCTTTGGATGTGTTTTTGATTTTATTTAATCTGTGCTCGTTCTCTTTCAATTGTATATTAAATACAAAGCGCCTTCTCGAATGTTCCAATCAAAATTTCTATTAAAACTTGCAGGATGTGAAGTCATGTTTACCTCAGTTAGTTAATATTTTTTCGTATTTAATCTATTGTATTTTATCTAAGAGTATTTTTGTATGTAAATTATAAGTTTAAGGGAATTATATTAACATTTTATTAATGAATTAACAGAGCAAAATTAAAGTGAAACAAAACTTTTGATAAGGTTATGTATATTACATTATTTAAACAAAATTAATAATTAATTTTAAGAAATTGTATATACATTACGCTTAGAAATATTCTTTATATAATATCAAATTATATATGTTGAAATAATTTCTCAAATATAATTATATCCTATTATTTCATATAAAACCTTTAACAATCATACCTAATGTTTATCTGTATATTAACATCTCAAATACAAAACTCAGACTTCACATTTGTACCTTCTGGCATAACTTTTCACCCCACGAAGACGGAAAATTTACATAAATTTACAAATTTCACAGCAAAAGGCACGATATAGTGCAGCCCCCCCCCTCCACGGCCGGGCGGAGGGGGGGGGGAGGTCGTTTTTCATGTTTAATTTTAACTTTGGTTTTAATAAATCCTATGGCTGAATATTTTATATGACTTATATACGTACATGATAAAATTAATTATGATAGTTTAAAAATGTTAGTTTGTATATTGATGCAGTGTTATTAATTATATTAATGTTCTTATTATAGTAGTTTTATTCTTGTTTTTGTTCTTGATAATGATAATTCATTTGTTTTGGATAAATGTTATTTTGAATGAAACGCTTTTGAAATTTAAGAAAACGATTTCAATTCCGTTTTAGATGATTTAATATTATCATTATAATTTGATTACATTGATATACCTTGTACTATATTTGATATTAAAAGTAAAGTCAGGTGAATAATATCTGTATGCAAACGGCATTCGAACAAAATGTAATATAATATTAAAATAAATACCTCAATATCAGGGTGTAGGGCTGAGCCGTGAGCCGTAAAACAAGGAACGGAATATTAAAACGGTACGACGAACGAACGCCATTAAAATGCGTAATTGCTGGATTAGACCGCCCAAGATTCCACTATCTCGTCCGTGTACACTTACACAGATTATATATACTATATTGGAGCACAGTTTGATAACTGTCTTTATGGCTGTATGGTTTGAGACCTTTGTTTTTTTTAGTTAAAAATTTGATTTTTATGCTTCTATTTTTTGTTGCAGGCGATCATATCAAGGAAATGTATGAAATTTATTGTTATTTTATTATTACTATATCAAATATGAGATATGTGGACGTAATAATATTGTGACAGTTTTTATAATTAATGAAACAAAACAATTACTCTATGGCGACTCCAAGATGGCGTATTGCTAATTTGAATCCCGCTCCGTAGCCGACGTGCTCGCCATACATCATGAGGGAAGTCTCAAGATTACGCGATTTACAGCGGCTTTTTCGAATTTCGAACCATCTCTGCGTTTTATGCCTCCGCTCCGGAACGCGGTTCTGAATTTAAATTAAATTATGTTTAATTCGCTCCGCCCGTTCCAGCCGGTTTTGTGCCAGTATTTTTTCTTCATATGAAACCTTTTTTTATTCGAAATAAGCTCTCAATTCGAAATTAGAACACCGGGAAACTGATTTGGAACGATAATATGTTATCATTTTGGTTGTATTATACGGGATAATTGATATAACGTTGAGTTTCTGTTGTTAAAAGGAAGAAAAAAAAAATAATACGTATTAAAACATTCATAAAACGGGGCAACGAAAAGTTTTCTCCGCCGGGGCGTGCCACCCTCGGTACATCTATAAATCTATATGACGTCATTAAGAAAACTGAACAGCAGCCTCTTATGTATAGCCGTCTCTCTCGCACGCACTCTTTTAAGTATGCCGCGGTGCTTCGGATGAGCGAAACGTCTTAAGAAAGAAAAGAGTGAACGTCCCTCTCGCTCGCCGCCTTACAATGGAGAAAAGACGGCGAAAATTAAATAATACTTTGTCGTTTATTGAAATTGCAGGGAGATGGTGGGGGGAGGAGGGGGTAAATGAGGATTGTGAAAATTTTCGAGGGTAGAGGTAAAAAGGTATTGATTTTAGTCGGATTATACGATACGATGTTTTGAATTTATTCTGAACTAAGGTTTAACGTCTTATAAGCAGGTTGTAACAGCAATTGTTATATATAAACGCCATTAATGTTAACTATGATAAATACATTTTCATTGTTTTGTTCCACTCGGGAATAGTTCTTAGGGATGAGTTCGTTGACTTGGGGTTATGTTGAAGGAATTTTTAATAAATCAATTATGTACCAAGTCTCTAGAGATTTTAAAACTTAAAGAGTATTTAATATAATATTAACAGCATACATTAAAATGACTTTTTCTTAAAGTAGAGTAGTGTAATCTGCCGAGATGTGCATTGGCTGTTTTTATTTATTTCGTGGGTCAATTGTTTTATTGTATTTCAAAGAATAACTTTTCCCATATAAGCTTGTGTTCTTAATTACAGTTTGTTTTCAAAACCTTACGGATATTTAATACATGTCACTCAATATTTCACTAACATGACTAAAAAATATGTCTTAAAAGCTCATATATGATTCATAATAATTAATATACCTACAATTGTGAGATAACCTTATATGTATAAAATATTTTCTTGCTCTACGTATGAGACGAATCACGTGAGTATTTTATCGACGCCGTTATCATTCTTCGGGCTGAATAAAATTGGCAATACAAAAGCGGGTGGCAACTTAGCCCCTTACAAAGGCCGGGCAAATAAGCCATTAAAAGCGTTGCGACGGTACTGAGCTATAAAATCTCTGCTTCTTGCCCCCCCCCCCTCCCCCCAGCCGGGGTGGTCCTCCCCCCCTCGCGATAAACTGCTTTTATGCCGTTCGTACTATAATTAAAATGGCTTGACGTTTTCTAGCGAGCGCACTATAAAAGACCTAAGACGGGCTGCGTTCGAAATTTAATTTTCCAATTTTAATTACCGAACGTCTCACATGTCTTGGGGTTCGAGATTATAATTTAATGAACAAATTATGTATTAAATTTAATTTGTTTTAATTAAATGAAACGAAACTGTTATAATGAATTTAATACTGGCATGAAATAGATGCTAGCATGAGTCGCAATTAAAAAGTATAATCGATAATTCTAAATTCAAATGAAACCGGTTCGAAATTTGAAAACTAGTTGTGAGTCCAGTCGGACAGCACGTGTCGTATAGACTGGTCGTTGGAAGGGTTACAACTAGATTCATTTAGTTGCATTTTGTATGAAAACTTGATTTTTTTATAATTTTTAAAACCAGATTGACCAGTCAGCTAGAACACGTGTAGGTCGTGTTTCTGTGATTTCTAACTGAAAGTAAATCGAGTTTTGAAAATTGTTTTTTAATATTATGTTACAGATTCTATATTATTTAAAGAATAATTAAATAGTTTTATACAAGTAAAAAATCAATTCTGAATACCTTACATTTGTCTCTGAATTATTATGACAGCGATTAAAAATTAAAACGATGTATTAAAGGAACACGAAATTAAAGATAAATAAAATATGAAATTATATTTTTAAAAATGTTTTATATTCCAAACAAGTGTATAGTTACAGAAAATAACGATAAAAATAAAAAAACAAAAACCTAATATTGATAAATATTTTTTAATACAAAATATGTATACTCAGTATATAATAAAAAAATAATAATTTCGAAATCACTTTTCAAAAGAATAAAACAATTACTTTTAAAATAAAAGGGTAATATAGTACATATATCAAATAAAAAGTGTGTAGTTGAATTTTAGATTGTAAAGTAGAACGCGTTAATTAAAGTGGTGATCAAAGAAGAACCGAGCTATTGTACAGACTTCCTGTTACACGGGCCGCGGAGAACGACGCTACTGAAACATTTATATATAACATATACAAGAAAAATAAAGAATAATATAAGAACAATTAAAACCTCTTAGAATTATATGTAAAAAAAATAATTACTGATTATTCTAAATTTAAATTTTGAAAAAATTCCATTCCATTTAAAATACATATATATAAGAAACAATGTATTAATATTGTATATTGAATGATTGAAATTAAAGTTCGAATGTTATTAAAAAATAATCTTTTATTCAATATACCTACAAAAATCCACCTACGCCCTTCCCATTCCAGAGCGAGCGGCCGCCATCTTGAAAGGAAAACACAAAGATGCTGAATAGAGAAATTTTCTTGTGTAATTTTCGCGCTCACCCCCCCCCCCCCCCACCGCCGTAGGTAATTTGTGGGGATCTACCTTGTATGTATTGTTATTCTTTTATATATTAGATTACATTTTTACATTAAATTTAACATCTTAATATTTCATTGAAAATTTTGATAAACAAGTATCTAATTAAAACTTTTTTTTTCAATTAAAATAAACTTTTTACATAGTTAATTACTATTAAAACATCGCACACAATTTGTTATGCATATCTAATATATATGTACAGAGCTGAGGGCGCGAGTCCTACAAGAAAATTAGTTATTAAAATTTCACTGACGCTACGAAATTTATCTCAAACGCGGTGTACAACGACGCGTCAGTTTTGACAGTTGACAATTGACAATATATTTTTTTTTTCATGACTTTAAATATTCAGCCAGAATGACAGTTGACAATTGACAATTTTTTTTTCATGACTTTAAATATTCAGTCAGAATGACAGTTGACAATTGACAATTTTTTTTTTTCATGACTTTAAATATTCAGTCAGAATGACAGTTGACAATTTACAATTTTTTTTTTCATGACTTTAAATATTCAGCCACAATGACAGTTGACAATTAACAATACTTCTTTTTTTTTCGTAACTAAATATTCAGCCAGTATGAAAGTTGTCAATTTACAATTTTTTTTATAACTTCCAACATTCAGCCAGTATCATACAGCCGAATTATTTGATTAAAAAAAATATAAATCAGAATAAATTTGAGTATAAATAGATAGTAAACCAGTTTTTATTCATAGTTAGGGTTTAAAGTAATTCTTTATGCGAGTTTCTTGATAATGTAAAACGGGTTTACTGACCATCCCTTTACAAAAGACATCGGACAGTACTTATGGTCAACCGTGAGAAAGTTTTTTACGCTGTGAAGTATTTGTTTGATTAGTTATATTTAAAACGATTTGAATCAAGATTAAAAATTTAATATTGTATTAAAGTACATAAATATTCCAAATTAATATTTAAGTAGTGCTTTTTTATCATTTTAATTTTATATACATATATTAATATTTTTTATTTTGATGTAATTTAATATTTAACATGAATGAATAATTATTAAAATAATACTTAAAAAAGTCTTACATATCATTGATAATATTATTTGAAAACATTATGTATGAATAAAAACAATTCAAATAATAAGTAATTTCACCCTTCTATAATAAATGTAAGGATATCTTTAAGAAAGTATGAGAATGTAAACCAGTTTTTCTGGAACTTCTCCGTTGTGTCATACGGACAATGACCAGCGTCATCGGATGGTCAGCGTGGGAAATAAGGGTCAGAATGTTTGAATGACCGGAATAAAAAGTATTACCATATTAAGAACTAGTATTTTGTTATAATAAGAAAAGATATAAGTTACTTTAGACTAGTTTTGGCTTTTTTTTAAGTTTTAATATTTTTTGTTTGTTATAAAAAATTGTTATTTCGTTCAAATATCAATATATTCGGTTGTAGTACATAACGAAGACGCCGTTAAAGTTTTCCGTGCTACTTTCGCGGCTCTGCAGAAAGTTGTGCCGAGCTCATTACCACGCCGCGGGCTTACATTGGATATTAAAAGACGCCACAACAATAAATTATATATATATAACAATATATTATATATATAATAATATATGCTATATTTTTTTGGAGCGTCATTGACACTTCAACTGTGGTATAATGCCAATGTCAACGTTTTTATTCATTGAACGTATTGTAATATAATTTTATATACTCTGTGAAAGAAACTAGACATATGTAGTTTTTTTAATGGAATAATGTTGATTTTTTTTAAGGGCCTAATGATGACATTTGCTATTCGACCTCCTTGATTATTGACATGTGTCAATGTGACATTTTTTTTTATTCAATCAAATTGTTGGAACAAACATATTATTAAATCTCAATCAATTCACTGTTATACATTTTGTAATGATATTTATTCACATATAATATAATTAAATGTCGTTTTTTTTTATTATTTTATCTATTTTAATTAGTCCTTATCTTAATACAAGCGTCTTTTCCTCTCACTGTAAGTCGACCTGACAACCTCCCGCCTTTATACCCCGAGGCGTTTATATAATATCTAGAAGATAAGTTCCACTTATATATGTATTGACAGCACTAATATTTATTACAGGCTTTTGTTATCTGGCCATGTATCGTTTAGTTGATGGATAAACTTGCAAATAACTGCTTAAAGTTTATCTTTTACGGAGAGGGACGGATATAGTGGTAGAGGGAGATGGATGTATGTAACATATATATATATATGTATGTAAGAATATTAACATAATTTTAAGTTTTTCAGCCTATCAGAGCCCACTGCTGAGCTAAGGCCTCTTTCTCACATGGAGAAGGTTTGAGCATTAATCACCTCGCTCTCTCAAGACAGGTTGGTGATTTTAAACTTATAATTATGCAATTATAAATCCAGGATTCCTCAAGATGTTTTGCTTCATCGTCCGTTAGTAGTGTCTAAATACTCTTATAAAGTACATATGACTCGGAAAAATCACATTGGTACTTGTCAGAATCGAACCCGCGCCCTCGGCAACGAGAGGCGGACCTTTTAACCACTAGGCCATCACTGACTCTTTTTAATTATTATGTTGCTTTAAATGTAAGATATGAATTATGCTGAAGAAAAAACATGCGTTATAAATATTCAAAATACAAATTAAAGAATAAGTTAGCCGGCTAGCTTATACCATGTGTCTTGTGACAGATAGCCGGCTATAATTAAATGCAAGATCAATTAAGTGATTCATGCAAAGGTAATATTTATTTACTGTTTATAAATAATATGCTTTCCAATCATGATTTCTCTTAAAACAAAAACAATTTCAATAAACCAATCATATACTAATTCACGCGATACATACTAAAAAAAAATGAACATCGCCGGGCGACATCGTTGTATGTATAATATATAACTCTTGACGCCGCTGACTCCGCGGAACGAACACCAAGCGTGTGAACCAGAAGATTCCTGATACACACAAGCTATGGAATGGTATTGATATACTAACATCGGATCAATCATGTAGTCTTAGGTGTAGGTTATAAGTTTTAATATGTAATTCTTATTATAATATACATATAAGTAAGTTTCCTAGTTTTCTTGGAACCTCTGGTTGCCACCCTATATAATTCAATGTTATAATTTTAATTTAACCAATTCAATACGCCACCGATTAAGTAATTATAGCACGGACCAATTATGAATGGTCGACCAAATCAAGAACTAGTAAAAATTAAGTTCTTCAAAGGTTTTAGCTTTTGAGAACCTGTGAGAGAAAAAATGGTTTATTGAAAAATAAGACTTTCAATATATAAAAGATGCGATATGAAAATAACTTGAGGCTGTCATCAATTATTATAAAAACTCATTAGTATTCATGATTATTGTTAAAAGTAAAACGAAATCAAATATTGTTTAAAAGGAGAATAGAACTATGTTTGAATCTTGGTATAAATATGACGACTGGACGCACGACGGCAGAATTCAGTGAGTGCGTATCATTGAAGTATGTGATTATGAAGAACCTTCGAGAAATATAGGAGCATTGAGAACAATTGAAGTTTCATTTTAAAATATCATAGAAGGTTCTAGAAGAACCGACATTAGTGACGTCAGAGATGCTGGCTTCTCTTGAAAGACAACGAACCTGTAATAAATCCCATATATATATGTATATATATTTTCTTATATTTGTATCAACAATAACCCAATCATTTCCACGTCGCGTGTCGACGCCTCGCCTCTACGTTTCTTGATAAATTGCCGGCCGACGTTTTCTTTAACGATCGTCTTAATATACAGGCTGATGTATTTAATTATACATTAAATATAAAATTTAATTGGTAATATATTTTTTTGTTAAATATTCCCGTGTTAAGAATAACAACATAAATATGAGAGTATTTGTAGATTTAAAAATCTATTGATTATATTAAGATTTTTATAAACATATGTTTTGGCTTCAAATAACTTTGTATTAACGTTAAACGTTTTTTAAAAAGCCCAAATATTGTAGGCAAGGATTCATTGATTAAGTTGATTAAGTAAAAATCATATGGAGTTTGAATATAAATCTTTTACTGTACATTCTTAGTCTCAAGCACGCTACTCCGACATACACACACAAATTATCCAACAACATATTCATTAAATTAAATTTATTCTTAATACATACATATAATTAAAATTAAGACATATTTATTAACATTTTTATATACACTTGTATTTTTGAACATAAGTTTTAATTTATTACATATATGTAAGTATATAAAGATAAAGTCAGTGGTGGCTCAGTGGTTAGAGGGCCCGCCTCTCGTCGCCGAGGGCGCGGGTTCGATCCTGGCCCGGGCAAGTACCAATGTGATTTTTCCGAACCATATGTACTTTCTAAGAGTATTTAGACATCACTGATTAATGTTGATTCCCAAAGAGGGTTGATGTCAGGCAGGCGGCCGGTCGTAAAAACAAATAGCCAAAAAAACTATTCACAACATGTAAGGCAGACCCTAGCTATAGCTGGGAAATTGCCAGGTAGAAGAAGAAGATGTAAGTATATAAAGATAAACAAGTTTGACTGAAGACCATTATTTGAACAGCCTGTATATGGTTAACGCGTGTAATTAACGACGAAGGAGGCTCACAAAAACTACGTTCTTAGTGTCAGACGCACACACGCACAGTGACATACACACACGCACACACACACACACACACACACACACACACACACACAACATATTCTAAGGATTAGTTGGGATGAAAGCCAGTCTTAATAAATTAATTGATTCATTATTATAAAAAATATATACTTTTACGTATATATGTGTATTATATAAAGATATAAGATTATATAGTTTAAAGTTCTATTTTATATAAAGGTTGTACGTACTATTATTTGTCACTTTAAATATCTTTCTTATTCAAGTATCTTCACTTTTTTCTTTTATCTTTCTAAGTCTTTTTTATCTTGTAATACATGTACGTAATTCTGCCTTATTTTAAGCCTGCTGAGTAATATTTAGAAATAAGTTTAGAAGTTCTTCTGTAACAAGTATTTAAAGTAACAACATTATTAAATGAGATAAAAAATGTAAAACGGATTATACAATATTAAATATTTAGGTTATCTACTACGTAATTTTTAATAGAATTGTTTTTATAAAAGAAATATATTGTTTTATACAATAATCACATATATATACATATTATATTAAAAATTAATATTAAGCTATTATGTATTACATGTAATATGTGTACTTTAACTCTTAACAAATATATGAAGATGCCAACTAGTATTCAAATATATTAATTAAAAATAATTAAGAATTATATTATATTATATGTAGTTATTATATTTTAAATATATTCCTCTTATAAGAAAATAATATGCCTTAATAATATAGGTACATATAATAGTTAGTAGTTAGATTAAAGTAAGAAAACACCGTGTTATATTATCTCGTTTATCTGAAACTCTTATAAGTGCGAATAATTTGGGGTCCGGGGGGTCTGTGGGGGTCTGTGGGGGTCCGTGGGGGTCTCAGGGGGTTCGTTAGGGCCTTAATGCCGGCAGACATTAATCATTCCTTTCATAAAGAGTGGGGGTCCGTAGATAAATAAGTGTAGTATGTGTTTTCTTAGGGTACCCTTCTTGAGATGCGGCTAGAAGAATGTGGATAAGACATCTCAAACTGTTCATACTAAGATTATATACACCGAGAAATATTTCTCCTTAGAATTCATTATATAAATAATACAATTTTATGAACGACTAAATATTGTATTGAATTAAAAATATTCTAATAAAATATTAGTGATATTTCATATGAAAAAATATTAACCGTGCTAAGTTTCTTTAGTTAAGTAATGTCCATAAGTTTCTACCCTACCTTCATAGTACCGCGCGCTCTGCCACATAATTATTCATCTTAAATTGCACGAGCTTGTGTGTGTGTGTGTATATATTATGTGTGTGTTTGTATGTGTGTGTGTGTGTCTCAAATTACGTTGGAAGAAAGCTCGTTGGATGGAAAATTTATAAATTTATTAAGATTTCGCCCTGAGTTATGGAATTTAATTATGTTGTTAGGTATTGAGGGGCTACTTGTGACGTCACAAGGAAACAACCAACATTCTGACACACAAATTTGTTATTATATATATAAATAACATTAGCTACGTGCTACGATCTCGTAGAGCATATATTTTCGTAGCCGTATACGTGCTACGGTTACGGCTACGAAAATGTGTGAGGTTCCTTTAAGAAATATGATATATATGTATATACTAGTTTTCGCTCGCGACTCCGTCCGTGTGAACATCAGAGTAGCTCTAAGATAGAAATGTATAAAGTGTTTTCAACTAATAACTATAGTAAATTACTATATAGTCTTTTCATTTAAAATAACTTTAATACAGTCTGCAGCGCCTCCTGCCGAAATCATTTGTGAATTTAAACAATTTAGGAAGCCACTTATATAAATACAAAAATTTTCATTCAAATCGGTCCAGCCGGGAAGGAGGAATTCAGTGACATACAGTAGAAATATATATACAAAGATTACGCAACTGTTATATTATTTTTTTTTATTCAAACAATATGGGATTTTTCAAGAATTCTATATTTATAAATTAGTTAAACTAATTATAACTCAAAAACGGTTGTAGGGATATGATTGAAAATTGTTGGAGAGATACAAACAAGGAAACGGACATATAATATAAAATGCTGTTCTATCGAAAAAGAAAAAAAATAATAAATTCCAATACCTGGTTATTTAAAACAAAATAGAGTTCGCCCGGTCAGCTATACCTATATTACTAATGCCGAAATTGACGCGGACGAAGTCGCGGGCAAAAACTAGTTCTTAATACAATTAATAAAAATATTCATGTATAATTAATTAAATATTTTAATTCAAAATACATATTGAAAACAAAATAACTCCTTCTTTATAATGAAATAAATATTTTGTAGAAATAATGAAAATGAGTGTATAAATGTACTTAATGATTCATTAAAATTAAAATCACATGTTCATTAATATTTATTTTTAAAAATAATTTAATATTGTCATTGATATATTTATGCACATAATAATTATGTTATTTCTTATATGTAATTATAATTGTAGAACAAACAATGTTTTAATACATTGAAGTCATTTCTTTTGGGATATATAAATTAAAGGTTTATATGTATGTATTCCTTTAAAACTAGTACATTACTGAATATAAGAATATAAAAATTATAATAAATAAAAATTTCGTTTCAACTTTTAACTCTCTTTAAGTGTTTAACCTTTAAAATCTATTATTATATTAAGAAAATCTTATGCACTTTAATAAATTTCTTCTTGTTAAATCCACTGAATTTTTTTCTTTGAAAGATATTCATTAATTAATTTTATATTCACACACACACACACACACACACACACATATATGTATATTATAATAAGAATTTCATATTAAAACTTAAAACCTACACCTAAGACTACATGATTGCCCCGATGTTAGTATATCAATACCATTCCATAGCTTGTGTGTATCAGGAGTCTTCTGGTTCACACGCTTGGTGTTCGTTCCGCGGAGTCAGCGGCCTCAAGAGTTATATATTATACATACAACGATATCGCTCCGGCGATGTTCATTTATTTTTTAATATGTAGCTCGTACGTAATAGATTATTACGCTTTATTTTATTATTATTTGAATCTCGTCTTTGTGATCACGGTTGCTGAAAAGTAACCGAAATGTTATAAGTACGTAGTTAAAAAATAAAATACACATAGTATATTGGAAAAATATTAGTTTCATTTAAATGAATACTGGAAAGTCTTAGATCTACATACATATGTGTTACCACGGCGATATTTATATTTTTATTTACAATAAATATTTTACATAAATATTGGTCGTGAGATCATATGTTAATTAAATAAGAAGGTTTGTGTATGTATGTATCTACGTTTGTAACTCTTTCAAGCATAACGGCTCAACAGATTTTGATTAAACTTCACAACAATGTACCAAAGACATTAGAATAAGGCATTTACTTTAATTTATACGGAAAATATGGTTTTTTGTATGGAGTGAGGTCAAACTATACTGTGAACTGGTAAGCATATTACTTGTTTTAATAATTGTTATATATTTCTCTTTCAAATAATTATACAATTTAAGCGAACGAAGTCGCGGATAAGTACTAGATTGAATATTTTTGTTTTTTCAAAAACTTAAATTTTTCATATATGCAGAAAAAAATTATAATATCGTGTTATTTAAATTTGTTTAGATATATGAATGAAACAAATATTTTTAGAATTATTCATACTTAGTTATATTGTGGACTATATCTGATTTAATTATCTGCATAATATGATATTAATTGAGAAAAATATAATTTTTGTTCTAAAAATAATATATTTGACTTTTAATTCTGAAATGATTTAATAATGAATTGCCTGATTGTTTTGAAGAGAATATTTAATGTGAGTACAGAGTACAGACTTAAAACATGATTATAAAGTTTTTTTTTAAATATAATTGTGACGTCTCTAAGAAAATGTCATAAATTTTCATAGAAATATGAGAAAGGAAAATTACGACTCGTTATAAATTACTTTCTGTCATTTTATAATATTTTTGCATTTATATTAATTAATATTTAACAATAAAGATTCTTATAAAGCCTTCCGTTCCTTCAATCGATTGAAAATGATACATTCATTTCTTCCTTCATTATATTAATCTTCTATATATATAAAAATGGATTGCTGTTCCTTAGTCTCGCTAAAACTCGAGAACAGCAGAACGGATTTATCTTATCTTAGTCTTGAAATGTTCGTGGAGGTTCAGGAAAGGTATAAAAGGTGAAAAAAATGATTCATTATTGGGAAAACCATAAATACAGCCCTTTTCTATTTCCCATACAAACGTTTTTTTTGACATTAGATTTGACAACTAACTAATATATCAATCATTCTGTCGCACTTCAAAACACGGAGATTTATGGCTTACAGGTAAACTCCAAAAATATAAATAAAAAAACGTAATAGATATTTCTTGATTATAGGGCGATACAAAGTTCGCCAGGTCTTCTAGTTATTAATAAAAATGCTTTGTTATACATTAAAATCACAAGTCTCAACAAAACAATTCATTTAAATGAACAGCCGGACAAAATAAACTACGCTCTCGATAGACCGTTTATTAAAAAAAAAAACAATTTATAAATGAGTGTAAAAACATGCGGCTAGGTTAACCTCAGTGTTAAATTAACTGGTGGTTAAACAACGATTAACAGACAGCGGTAATCACTGCCCCTGTAGGAGGAAAAAAATAAAAACACGAAATATGGAAATGGACTTTCGTTTATATGTAACAAAATAATAATCCTGCCTGAATTTAATAGCAATGTTTTCGGAACGTGATATTGCATTATTATTTTTTAAGGCGCTTTATTATTTTAGATACAATGACAGAATATTGTACCAATATGTACTATGGAGAGAGTACTCTATGTGGGATATTGAATATTCCGTCTCCATATATGTTAGCCGATGTTCATACAATAAATCACTGTAAAGCACTTTAAAAAAACCTTCCATCCCTTAATGAAGACTAGCTAGAGGGGAGTTTTTTACACCGCGTCGTTATTTCCTACCGGGAATTGTTTACGCTAATTCAGAAATAATCACTTAATCTGAGGCTTTTAGGCATTTTCAGGAACTTTTTAATACAATTACTTAATACTTATTGGTATTCAGAATATTTTCGCATACTTTTTTTGATACGTTATATGAGAACTTTTGATTTTTATGAGTTTTAGGCAATTTTTGTTCAGAAAATAGTTTGTAATTCATTAATAATAGGATTAAATAATTTATTCTACATCTCATGAAGAACTTTAAACACAAACATAAGTATTAGATAATTAGAAAATAAATCTATTACATATTTTAGGTAAAACTATATTGTTAGTTCATTGTGGCTGATAAGTAAGTTACAAATATTGTTAAAATTCAATTAATATAGCTTTAAGTTATTAGCCTAAATTGTATAAGTAAATTCCATTATAAAAATAGAAAATCAGAAGGTAATGAATTATTTAGTATGTTAATTTCTTATTGGATACTTATTAGGAAAAAGGCTGTGCAGACTATCACTATTCAGATATTTTAAAATATGTTTTGTTTTTCTATTGAACAACAGATGGCGCTATCAGAAACGAAAATAAAAATAAATTAGTTGTTTTAAAGGAGTGTTATAAAGAGAATTTTAAAATCAACCAGGTAAAAGTGTTTTTTTATTTACTATTGTATCTACATACATGATATTCAAAGTCGTAAATAATATTTCAACTTCTCGGCAACAGATGGCCCTGTTGTTTTCGTAGCCGTTCGCATAAACTCCGCCAGTGGCGCTGTAAACAAAACAAAAGAACTGAAACATCTGACCCAATTCAATATTCATTTCGCATTGAGCTGCGAAAACAAAACAGAAAAAGTCGCCCCTCAAACCCATCTCACTTACAAGCCAATGAAGCGAGCAAATAAGCGAAAAATCCGCTCGTGGAAAAAGAGATAAATTGAAAAAGCGGCAAAGGAAAAACGCGGCAAAAAATACGTCATTCAGTGATGTTCAGTCGCGTGGCGTGTAATTGCAAAAGGTCGGGAAAAAAATATTGTCAAGTTTGATCTGTCTTTCTGAGTTGGGTTCCGTATTGTAGTTATATTAAAATGTTTTTTTTAACCGACTCTAATCTAATTAGAAAACTAATACAACTGAATTATAAGGTTATAAATATTTCATATACCTACCATATATATCTACAACTTATAACTATTCAGACTTATACAAAACACATATAATTTAATATATTTCCACTGATAAAATTTATTTGTATTTTATGTTAGCGGAATTCCGTAAAGATCTCTATTATATAAAAACGGTCCACGAGGGGAAATGAGAATGGCATTGATATTGAAAACCTTTTAAAAAACTCTCGCCGTCAACTTGTATCACGTTCATTTTGACAATTTCATCTGTTTTATCACATTTTACACGGCCCGTTATATTTTAATATTCAAGCAACAATAATTTTAAAAAGGATTTACATTTTTTATCTTTGATAATAATTTGTCTTCTTTAATAATGAATATAAAAATAATTGATATTTTGTTTTATGATGCCGTCTTATTAGTCTGCACCTTAAAACTATTTTATTAAATATTCGAATAGTCTTGCTACTCAGTAAGAGGTGGCGGTAGAATACTCATAATAAACATTAATTATAATTATTATATTCTAATTTATTGAACTATGAATTATATAAAAAATGTTCGAATATAAAAATATAAAAAACAGTTTAAATGCTCATAGAAATTGTATTTCATGATTCTAGTACCACTATTCAATACTAGATGGCGCTTCAACTGAGTCATGTACTAGTCTTATTAGGAATAATTTATGTACCTTTAATAAAATCATACTTCCTTATATCTATGTCCTATAGTTGAAAATAAAATTTTATACATAATGGTTCCGCTCATACAATAATAATTATTAGGTTTTCTGTATTTTTTAGGTATTAGGTATTCTGTATATATGTATATGAAACCTAATAATTATTGCGTTATTTGAGATATCTTTTATAATTTTCTATACATTTTTCATTAAAATTAAGTATCACAAAATACACAGTAATATTTAACTCAATGTTTGTAACATTATTACAACATCGACGTATATGATTGAATCGTTAAAAAAGATACATTTGTTTGATTAAAATGTATGTAACATTTTTAATAATTAATGTACATAACATACTTATATTCCAATAAGATTATAACATTATTAACTATTTTGTTAGATTAATATATTTTGAATAATATCTTGTATAGAATCAACTGAGTTTTTTTCAATGTAAGTCAATTTAGTTTAGACAGTTATCTCTTGAACGAGTTCTAAGAAAACTAAATGTTTTTTTCCATTCTATGTAATAGTCATAGAAATTGAATACAGTCTCCACAAATCTTGTAAATAAGATTATTTCATAATTTTAAATGCATACTAAGTTTAAACATTATTTCACAGCATATTGTCATCTTGTATGAAGATATGATTTAATTATTTTTCCCAAATCAATAGCTGCTATTAATATAATAATTTCAAAAATACTATAGTATGTATGGTATTCAAATACTAGAAAATTATTAAAGAAATTAATATCTTATTTCTTGTAATAATACGATCTTAATTTCAATACATATGTTATTTAGTTTAGACATTCATATCATGTAAAGCCTGATAAAACAGTTCCTTTTCGATATAAAAAAACAAATTATAATATTTTTATTCTAAATAGGTACGAGTGGAATCCCTTTAAAAGTATCTTTCAAGTCGCTGAGACGTCACTAATTTCTAAATAAACCTCTAACTGGATAAAATTGAAAACCGGGATGAAAAAAATGGATCCCGCCGACCGGGATACGGGACTGGCCGGGAAAATAATTAACGGAACGAGACGATACTCAGGCATTAATATTAAAAACTTTAATGAAAAAAATATTAAAAGCATCCTTTGGATTTCATCCTGACCGTTAGGATGGACAGAGAAACTATGGAGCGGTGTTCATTATACAAATATTATATATATTAGGTATTAAAAAAATATATATGTACATAAATATATGTAAGCTATGTCCAGTATGTCTATATTTAAAATATAAAGGTATTAAATAATTCCATTATGTTCTATATATACGTTTCAATTAATTATAAAATTAAAAATATATATTATGAAAAAACAATTTACTTTAAATAGTATTATAGATATATTTTTTATTTTATCAATTATAGCTTATAATGTCTATATATTTGGAGTAATTAAGACAGTTTCCATACATTGACCAAAATACATAAACTTTTGTATATCTCAACTAAAACACCATTTTTAATATAAGTTCTGTTTTAAATTTACAAAACAATTGTTACAGCTAAATAATGTTATCGTAAGGTTCTCCATCCAGACGGTGGGTATATAAAAATTTTCTTTTTACGAAAATAAATATTATAATCCCCGGATTCTCCAATTACTGAGGGGTTACTTGGAGGCGTGGGGGGGAGGGGGCAGGGGGATGTTTTTACCCTTTTTCCTTTACGTCCAAATTAAATACGGTAAAGACGCATTCTTTGTTACGTTACACATGATAATTATAATTTCATTTCATTTTTTTTATTAATTGAAAATAATTTGATTTTTTTATATTTTTTGTAGTATTTTCTAACAATGGCTATATAGGTCATCACTTTACTTAAACTCAAACAGAAGTAGCTACCAGGTAGCACGAAGTTATATGCGAGGGCTTGAAGCCTGAAAGCTTTTAACAATTAGGCAAAAAACAGAAATTATCTCCAAAATTCACTTACGGGAGCACAAAAAGTAACAATGGCTCTCCCTAATATAGTCTAAAAATGCTCTTAGCCCCTCCCCCCGAGGGTGACACCCCTGTAGGGTGACACCCTAGGGGGTGATTTTTGCGAGGGATGCTTTCTTGTACCTGTGGGTTATGAGGAAATAATATTTTTTAATGTAAGGAGATTTTAATTTAAACAATATTAAATAAATCTTTAAATCAAGAAAAAAATCAATAATGCTTTTTATACAATAATTTATTGAGAAAAATATTTCAACCAATTATCTTACGAGCAAAGCCAAAGGCAGAAACATAATTATAACAATAAGTTTACAAACACTACAGCATTCAAAGTATTAATAACTTGACACACATCAATAGTTCTAAGATATAACATTAAAACATATTTCTTATTACACAAAAAGTATTAAGCCATGTCAAACTCTTTGGATATAATAAAAGCTGCACATAAATCCTCTTTATATCTAAACTTTTTAAATGCGACTCTAAAAATATGGCGCGGGGATGAACGATAAGGTAAAATTTATAGAAACGAATCTTGTGCCAGAGGCTCTCGCCGTCTGTGGCCGCCATTACCGGCTCACTATATATAGAGAGGAACTTTACTTGAAAAACATATTAATATAACATATTAACTATCAGAGCCCACTGCTGAGCAAAGGCCTCTTCTCATATGGAGAAGGTTTGAGTAATCACCACGCTTGCTCAAGACGGGTTGGTGATTTAAACTTATAATTGTGAAATTATAAGTCCAGGTTTCCTCATTATATTTTCCTTCATCTATCAGTGATGTCTAAATACTATTAGAAAGTACATATGACTCGGAAAAATCACATTGGTACTTGCTAGAATCGAACCCGCGATCTCATGTATGACAGGCGGAATAACCACTAGGCCATTACGACCGCTTCATATAATAATAATAAACAATTCGCATTAAACTATGTAGAGAAATCCTAACCATAAAATTATTTCTAATAAATTATATGATAATAATTTTCAATATAAGTCCGTCTCCATACCAAATTAACTTTTTCCGTCCCTTTGTCTTGCGAGCTGTATTTTTTCTCTATAATATTTTCATTTTATATCATTTTCCTCTTATGGAGGAGGGATAATAAAATTTTCAGCCCCCATTCTTATTTATGGGGTACGGTTAAGCCTGAATATGTTCTCTTTTAGTAATGAGTTGAATTATTAGGGTTGTTTTTGAGATTGCGTGAGGATTTTTTTTTGTTACCTCTCCGACCTTCTGCTTGTACGAGATAAGTGTCAGCGATTGTCTTTATTCGAGTTTTATATTCTTTTTATGAATTGTTAAACAAACGTTAAATTGTATAGATACATATTTCAAGTATTAATATATTTTTTATGTCTCGTAATATATTTAAATTTCGAACATAATTAAATCATGACGTCAATATAAGAGATTTAAAAAAACATATAAAACCTCATTCGTATCAAAAAAAAGAGACGTTCCAAATTCAAACGAAGACAAAAATACGAACTCCTTGATCGGGCGAGGGAACTTAACGTAGTAAAAACAGCAATTTAACATCGAACAATGAGCGAAACAAAAACACGACACTCGCTACATTACGCTCGAAATTACTCGGCTTAAAAACCATTAATAACATTCCGAGCCCCCCCGAAAACTCCTTGGCGGTATTTTCGAGTTCCCGTTTAAAACTGTAGAAAAACACCTCCGGGGGGCGTCGGGGGGTGTTTGGGGGTGTCGGGGGGTGTCGGGGGGTGCAGGGGCAGTCTAAAGAAGAAGAAATATGGATCAATAAAGAAATAGCGCTGTGTCCAATCGTGGCACCGGCTAGCACGCACACAGACGCAGCGCCGTGTACGTACGCTCACATTTATTCTAACAGATGAAAAATGTTTGTATGTGTGTGTGGTGCTTGTGTAACCGCAAGAAAAATTCACCGGAGCTTAGACGGGGCTTTAATTAGTGGAGGTTTGAGATTTAGTTAAACAATAATAAATTATTATCTTTATTTACAACTATAATGATTGTTACAGGTGATGTAATTTTTTGTATTACTTAAATTTTTCTATCTTTCCTTTATCTTTGAAAGTTTTTATAAAATAATAGTATTTCATTTAATTATTTCATTACGTTAAGTACAATATATTTTAATTGCATTATATTTCTGTCTCCAATCAAATTCTCATTGTTTTATTCTTTGCCTTTTCTTATATAATTAATATTATATTATTTTTATATTATTACCTATATATTCCTTTTATTTTTCACACAAAATATTCTAAATTAAACAAAAAACTGTTGATAGTTTCATAAACAGGGAGATCTTGCCAAATCCGCAGCTCCGGGCGAAAATAATGCGGCGTACATTAAAACAAGGAGATAAGCGTTACATTTGGCAAAAAACATAAATTTGATAAAACATAGCAAGCTGCAGTAGACTAGACTAACTTATATATGGATTTTTTTAAATATACTTATAAAAAGAAATTATTTAATTTCAAAAAAAAATTCTCTCAGTATAAAATATGACAAATATAACATAAACTATCATCACGTATAACTATAAGGCTTATATAGATCATGATAAATTTGTTATCATACATTCAGAGATAAATGTTTCCGAAATTTTAGTAAGAAAGACAATATATAAATAATATATATTTTGACGAATTTTTCAATCAAATTACGTAATAATATAGTATAAGTATATCCGTAGACCGGGCACAAGCGATTCAATGGATCACAATGAACTTAAGAAATATGTAAAACGAAGCTCCCGCCACGACACACAGACATGGACTCGAAATTATATTATATATAATTCTTCTGTGAGTGTGTATGTCACTGAACTTCTCTCAAAAATTTTTGTGTGTGTTCAAGGGGATCTGGGAATTTTTTTATTTTTTAGATTCACAATTTCAACTTTAAATTCACAACTTACTTACTTACTTACTTAATGTCAATCATTCTGTCGCACTTCAAAACACGGAGATTTATGGCTTTAATAGGTAAACTCCAAAAATATAAGTAAAAAAACGTAACAGATATTTCTTGATTATAGGGCGATACGAAGTTCGTCAGGTCTTCTAGTATTGAATATAAATTTAATAACTGTTCATTCATATATATTTAACAAATATATCAGTAACTTCAAAGTAAATTAATATTAAATACTTGTATTTTTATATTACAATATATATGTATAATATTAATATTCGTATATTATTTAACTTCGAGTCCGCTCCACGACGGTCCGTGGTAGGAGGAGGTTCGTCCAACACAACGCTCCTTTTTAAGTTCCTCATGAACAGGAGTCACCAACATTTAGAATAAAATATAAAATATAATAAATATTTATTGGTCTATTTAATATCATACACATAGGACATAGGTACATACATATACATATAATAATTCATGCTACGTAATTTATTATATGGGAATTATTGTTCAATTGAAATGAAATATTTTATAAAATAAGATAAATAATTAATTAATGTTACGATATTTTACGTATATTAAATTTAATATATATGAATGTATATTTTTTATATATAAAATATTCAAAAGAACGATTATATCCAAATGTAGCCGACCCCTGGCCAAGAAGGTGTGAGGCGCGTTGCCTCAAGAATGCTACAATTTTCCAGAGTTTTCCATTTCTCTGCCCCCCTCCCCCCACCACCTTGGGGGGAAAAAAATGGTGGACGTTGCCTAGCAACGGGAGAGTGTTCCGTTACTTCATTTAAGTTCCGCTAGTTCCGTTTGATTAAGTGATATTCGTTTACAGTTTGTTTAGACTCAGATTAAAGGCTTTGTATTTTTTGAACAGCCTGTATAGTGAATACATTTGGTGTTATATCATTTATTGAACATCCTGTATGTTATATATATAAGTCTACATCTGATAATTAAATTTCCTTCATGAAAATAAATTAAAGCACGCCCGAACGCGACGTCCGCCTCTCAACTCAAATTTTCTCAAAACAAATCCTTACTCTGTAAGAAATAAAAAAAGTACTACCAGAGGAGCCTACATACTGAATTAAGTGACATGCAAAAACAAATCTTATTTAAAAGACATAAAGCTGAAATTAAAAATGTATATATAGCATCTCATCTTAAAATATGATTTAATAAAAAAACCTAAGTAGCATTTTCATACGAAAGAAATTCAACCTAAAGACATTAAGCATAAAGTTGATATTTGTTTGAATTTATTTGGTGGTTACGTCATTTCATTTATATAAAGTACAGGCCGTTCGAAGTGTCGGTGAGTTTCCCCGAGTGGCGCCCCCAACTTCTTTGCGTCGTTAATTTACATTTTAAATTGCACTTACATAGCAGAGGCGACTTGGATGTTTTGTAGAGACCGTACCTATAAGTAGGTTTGTGTGAAGTTAGCTTTCTTGTATATAAAGTGAGATAGGCTTTTAACGCGACTGGCCTCGTTCAATAAGTAATTAAATTGTATGGAGATTTGATTAGAAATTTTATCAAGTGTAGCCAGATTTAAAAATGTACATTTAATATAGAAACACAGATATGCATATATTGGATTTTAACTTTTGAAGTAATTTCAATACTTTTAGATATATTCGTATGTTATTCACTGATTTTAAAACATATGAAATTTATTTAAAGACACAATAAATTTTATTTGAATAAAACTAAAAGACAGGTCAGAAAAAGAACAGAAAGTGTCTTAAAGTAATTTACATATACCTTACAGAAATGTTAAAAATTTGTTTCCAATTCCTATAATATTCTAGCTTCAAGGAAATAATAAATCTTCAATAACATATTACCACAAGATTAACAATATATCATCACCTCGAAAATCACAAATCTTCACATGATTTAGGAGACAGGAATCCGAATAAAAAATACCTATTTATCATACTTAAGCTATTGTATGCAAAACCGATTAAAAAAATATAACAGGTGGCAATATTTATAGATAATAAAAGTATACAAATCGATTGATTTCACTTTCAAAATCAACGACTTCCGACCCTTGAACATCAGCACTTAAATGAAAGTCATTCTCTATAAATATTTAAACTATCACAAAATTTAACCTTATAATACTTATAAATACGATTCATTTTTGAACACCCTGTATTACGTCACAGATATTGCCTGTTGACAGCTGTCAAAGAACATATGGACTTTTATAAAGACTTATTGTGATGGTGTTAAGGTTCAAAATTATTTTGACATTTTTTATCATTCCTATACTTAATATTCAATAAATCGCTCGTCTTCGCCACCCTGTCAACAAAGGATTTGTTTAAGGGATACAGATAAAAAATATTGTTGATTAAACTTGATTAAATATTATAAAATAATTTGATATTTATTTTTAATATAACACATTATAATGCCACTCAGGTTTACTCGCAAATATAGTCTTTTATAATCTCTTTGTAATCGGTATTTCTTTCGTAATTTTCATATAAATTTGATGACAAACAAACTAACAATAATATTAGTAATATATATATGTATATATATAGTGTATGTACATGTATCTGTTTGTATGTTGGTATGCGAGCGGAAGTGAACTGAGTGGGAAGAATTCGCGAAAACACCGACGAATTATTGCTGACTTACACAGATATGCGGTACAGACGAAGGGTGTTATGGATACAAGATTAATAGTGTATGGCATAAGTAGTAATTTGTAGTACTGATTTACTGTAAGTGTACTACAAGTTTGTATAGACACTACACATAAAGCGTTTCTAATTTCTCATTGAATAGCCTACGTTAAATGAAAACTATTTACGTTGATACGTAGTGTGACGATATACAAGTATATAGTAGTACTTTGATAAAAAGAGCCATATTTGTTACAATGTAATGAAAATATATATGAAATTAATAGCCATTAAGTACATAATCTCCTTTGTGTATACACAGCAGTTCTAATGTAAGATTTACACCGGTTATCCGGAGAGGAATAGTTAGCTCGCTGGCGGATATCCGGTGACGTCACACTAAAAATTTGCCTCACAAATTGTTTGCAATACAACCGGGTTATTTGGAAACTGACTTACATTTGAACTTAGTCGAACCGGTTCTACACTTTTGGTTAAATAACTATAGTTAAAATTGTAATTATAACTATAGATTAAATGAAAGAAAAAATATATACTTCAATTTATTACTTATTTAATGAGATCTAAGACTTTCAAAACTTTTTATTCATTTAAATGAAACTAATATTTTTGCATTCACATCTCGTCTGCCCGTGACCACGGTTGATGAAAAGTAGCCGAAATGTCGGGAGTATGTTGTATTTTATATAAATAAAGAACACGTAGTATATCCTAAAAATATATATTCATTTAAATGAATCATTACATAAAGAAATCATTAAAAATTCCTTACAGACTCTAATTAGGTACATAGAAAAAATACTTATATAAAAAAAATATATTGAAAAGCTTCAACGTCGTTTTCGTATTAAAAACTACATAGTAATAAAAGGTATGAGTAAAACATTTTATTAATAAAAGCCAATGCATTTGACATCTGCCGAAGGCGGCTACAATAAGGAAGGGTCAAGCGAACAACTGGCCGGATCTAGCCGGTTCCGGAATTAACCGGTTTGAACTAGACAATGGACACCATGATCACATGCGTTTTGGAGACTATAATTTTATTTAAATTGTATTAAAATTTGATTAAATTTAGATAATTTATATGAATTATATGATAGTATTTGTTAATTTTGGGAAAATGTGTGTTTTTTTCTGAGACAAAAATCAAAAATATTTTTCCATATCTAATTGTACAAAATCATATATAATTATATATATTTACATATACATTTAAGTGCAAAGACGATCATAAGCAAATTATATACATATATAAATATAAGTTTTTTAAATATCCGTACTAAAATATGGTCACCTTCAACTGACCGCACCGAAATTGCATTCAAATGTATCTATGTTATTATTATTATAAAAAAACATAAGTCCGAGCACACACGGACCTATTCAAGTTTTATTCGCACGCAACGCAACTATTACTAAAGGGTTGACGTTTTTTTTTGTAGTTAAAATATCTACTAAAACTATTTTATTATTATAGCCAAATCCATTATTATATATCTATCAAAATTATCCTCATTTACATCCAATAATATATATATGGGTGAAGCAATAAATGTATTTTATGATTCATTAAATCTAAGTAAGGTTTATTAAGGTTATATAAAAGCCTGACTAAAAATAATTCATTTCTAATCGGATGGTACCAACCGAGTTAAAGAAAATCGATAAAAACTTACATATATCGATTAACAGTTATCGAGATATCGCGTGATTGTTGAGTTAAGGATCTGAATGTAAAGAAATGCAAATTATATTTTCGTTAATACAATTATATTATAGATATATTTAATACATATTAAATTATATGCCTGCATTCCCAAAGAGGGTTGATGTCAGGCAGGCGGCCGGTCGTAAAAACAATTAGCCAAAACTACTCACAACATGTAAGGCAGACCCTTTTTTTTTTTTTTTTTTTTTTTTTTTTTTTTTTATCGTGGGGAAATGCTTCATGCATACTCTCCTGCTTGGGGAAGAAAGCAAGGAGAGTTATGTCGGACTCTCGTCCTGAAAAGGACGCACTACCGACTAAAACCCCACGGGTGTCCCACGCGCCGCTCTTTTGCTAAGCCACAGGGCCCGCAGAGCGATTCTGCTGTGGCTTAGCAACGGCTGCCCCAAAAGGGACATTTCCAAGTCATCTAGATCCTTCGTGTTGTCAGTGGTGGAAACTGAGCATTCGCGGGGCCTTAGACCGTGAGGTGGCAGACATCCCCAGGTCCGCCACCCGGAAGCCCCTTAAGGCGGGAGATGGCGCTCATGCGCTATCCGCCTTCGTCCCGGACGGCGTCGTCTTATCGGGTCAGAGGAAGGTGCCTTTTCCCGTTCTCTTTCATCGGCTTCTTTCAGTGAGATGACTTTCTCACAGAAAGAAGCCATCGCCTGCCACGCTACAGTATGACGAACCATCTTTTGCATAATGGTTGGCAGCGATAATGTAAGGCAGACCCTGGCTAAAGCTGGGAAATTGCCAGGTATAAGAATAAGATTAAATTATATGCCTGTTAATTGTGTGGCTGTTAAAACAAATATTATGTTTATTTTATATTCTAACGGAGGCCGTCTAATGACAGGGCTCGCGTTGTAAATTGTTTATACAGTCTTTTTCAAAATTACACATCGCTTGTATGTAATTTCATATTAAATGCAGTTTCAACGGCATTATAATTCATAACATTAACCACATATCCGTTTATATTTAATAAAACATTTTATACTTATCTATATCTAGAAAATATTTTATAGTTGTCTATAAAATACTTTACTTATCTATAGAATAGAAAGATATTATTTATTCGGTTAGGACAGCTGCATTAAATCTGAATACTTAGATTTAACACCGTTAACACCAAACTGGAATGACCAGTTCTATTCAAAAAATAGACAATAAGACCAAGTATTGACCCCTGGGGGACACCGGTCAGTTCGGCGTGTTTTGTCCAAAACCGGTATTAATTTCAAAGGGTTATACTATAGTATATTATTATTACTAACTTCTAATATTTCTATCGGTCATCGGTCAGTCATCAAATAAACTTTGACCGTGTTCGTTGTGATTTAAAGCATTACTAACTAAAGATTACTGTGATTTGAAACGAAAATAATATAAATCGCACAATCTTTTATAGGTAAGATAAAACCGTCCCGTTTCCCACGGAAGAGAGAAAAATCACGTTTTTCCTCAACAACAAAAAAACCTCCCTACAATTATCACCCAGCCGTTTTTCTCGGCAAATAGAATTAAGCGTGAATTAAATTAGCCGGTGAATTAACAAGGATACTCATGTATACTTTTTTCCTTATTTTTCTCGCCTTTTTAACCGCTTCCCGGACAGCTCCCTCGTGACCAGGGAAATCTACCCCGCAATTTAAAACGACAAATGTTATGCTCTTTCCCTTTTAATGATATTTTTGTACTAACATGAATTTTTAACTCATCACACTTTTTTGTTATGTTCGTTTTCGTGTTAACATATGGTAATATGTTTTTTAATGTTTATTATCTTTTGTTATTAAATTCATGATTCATTTTATTATTAAATCTTTGTACATTAAAATCTGCTACTTAAGCAGTATAGGGCTGTCTTTATAGATATTTTTGTCACTACTAATGATTTATTTTTTTAAATATTTCTTTAGTGAAAACAATAAAACTTATTACATTGTTCCTTGGCTAATTATAAGCTATATACTTTTAAACGATATCGGGGTTGAAATAACATTGATATAAAGCTAAACGAAATGATAAATATAAAGTTAATTCTATATGATTATCAAATAACATAATACTAGCTTTCCGCCCGCAGCTTTGCCCGCTTGGAGTTCGGTTATATCGCGTTTACAAGAGAACTTTTCAAAAGTCTGGGATAAAAACTATCTTATGTTCTTTCTCAAGGTCAACTCCATCTGTGTACCAAATTTCATTAAAATCAATTCAGTGGTTTAGGCGTGAAAGCGTAACAGACAGACAGAGTTACTTTCGCATTTATAATATAAGTAGGGTTTCATATATCTTTTAATTTCAATTTCAATAGGAATAATATGTTTTTGTATGAAAACTTAAATTGTCTCATCTAGAATGTAATTAAACTGAATACTTTGATGGCAGATTATAAGAAAAGGGGTCTTTAAAATGTCGAAAGAAGGTGTATTTCCCAAAGGGTGCTTACACCCCCTTAATTATATCTTTAAATGTTTGAGTGCATTTTTAGATAGGGTATATCGTATATAAGGGTAGCGGGGGGGGGGGGGGGGGTATATCGAAGTTTTTGTAAAATTCCACCGTCTTAGGGAGCCTTAATTGTCGTTTAAGATTTGATTAAACGTTTATTACCCTTGAAGCCTGCTTGATGTATATTATTAATAAATATTACATAAATATTATTAGAACTATCTGTAGTATCGGAATATGGTTGTATATTTAAGATATAATATGTATACAATCTCATTTATTTAATATTTTACATAAAAAAGTTATGGATGTCAGTAATTCGATTTTTTACTATTAATAATGTCTTCTAACCAATATATCAGAGTCCACTGCTGAGCAAAGGCCTCTTCTCACATGGAGAAGGTTTGAGCTTTAATAACCACGCTTACTCATATGTTACATAACATATAAAAACATTATTTTTTATTCCTGTCAGTTTGTCTGTTTGTTGCGGCTCATCTCATTAACGGCTTGACTAATTTTGATATGATTTTCATTAATGGATAACTCAAGGAATGTTATTAAAGTTACTCTTATGTTAGCAATTTATATTTATTTTGATCCTATCAGTGATTCAGTTTTAGGAAGTTATTTATTAATAGCACTAAGGTACTTTTCGAGTCGATCATTTTGAACAAAATTAGAGTTTCTTCTCACAAAATGTCGGAATGCAACTTTCTGTAACATAAATAACATTTATCAAACTCAAACGGGAAAGTAAAACCCCATCTTGCAATTTAAAAGGGGAACTTATTTCTTCTTTTCTCCCTCAAAGGTGACCAGTATAACTTGAGCTACCCTTGTAACCGATCGCGTTATATTTCCATTTATATAAGACGATGTTGTCGGGGCCGAGGGGTCAACCTTGGCTGGTCTGTCTAAGGGAGGTAGCATCCCCTAAAAAACGAAGCCCCTTTTAATCGAGGGAGGTGTCACGGTAGGATTGCTTCTTATTATTATTACATTTTTGTTACGAATAGGTATTTTGGAATTGTATTTTATTTGTATAACAAGAATTTTATTTCATATAAGTTTCGTAAATTTCGTAGCTTTCCGCCCGTAGCTTCGCACGTGTGGAGTTCGGTTATATCGCGTTTCCAAGAGAACCTTTCAAAAGTCTGGGATTAAAACTATCCTATGTTCTTTCTCAAGGTCAACTCTATGTATGTACCAAATTTCATTAAAGTCAGTTCAGTGCTTTAGGCGTGAAAGCGTAACAGACAGAGAGACAGAGTTACTTTCGCATTTATAATATTAGTAGGGTTTAAGTTAGTAAAGTCGAGAAAAAATATTGTATCAAAATTTTCTTATGAAACATATTCTCGACATCTTTTATTTAAAATATATACATATATATAACAACGTTTATTTTTTTCATGATTTAAACGAAATTAGTAAAGTAAATTCTACTCACATCTAGTAATGAGATGTTTTTCTTAAACGAATTTGTCCTTAAAACGTTTATAAAAATTTATATTTTTGTTTAGATTTCTTCTATAACTTATTAGTATTATATGTATATAATATTTGTTATTATAGTATATTAAATCCGCGGGAAGTAGCGAGTATTTTAACAAAATAATGCTCTTATGTTAATTGTTATAATATATTATTATTATTATAATATATTTGAAAGGAAATAAATAGTTTTCAAGTTGCTTAATAGTTTATTGCAATTATTTTATAAACAATTATTTATGTTGATCTTTTAATATGTATATATAATCCGTTTATTTAAAAAAATGGTAAATGTGTATTAGTCGTTTTTAAAATTCAGTCGCCGTAAGTTCTATAATACATATTTATTAACTTTAAGTTACTTATATACTGTGTCATATATAAGATATTTTTTTGTAATATTTCATTCTCAAACTTTATTCCACTTTCGGAATTATATACACATTGTTTTGTATGAAAATCTAGCCGCGGTGTATTATGTGAAAAACGAAAAATCTTAATAGAGAATACTTTTAATTATCTTCAGATGAATAAAAAGACGTATATTGTATGCCTTTGCACCAATAATATTAACTATAAAAAACAAGTTTGCTATCGTAACTATTTCTTAATAATTAATAGTTAGTCGCTTAACTTATTTTATATCAAAACTAGCTGACCCGGCAGACTTGGTACTGCCCCAATCGATAAATAAATATTTTTTTATTTATTGTTTTGGAGTTTATCTATAAGCCATAAATCTCGCTGTTCTGAAGTGCGACAAAATGATTGACATATTAGTTAGTTATCAAATCTAATGTTTAAAAAAACGTTTGTATGGGAGATAGAAAAGGGCTGTTTTTAGAGTTTCCCCGGAAATGAATCAATTTTTTTCAGCGTTTAAACCTTCCCTGAACCTCCACGAACATTTCAAGACTGAGATAAGATAAATCCGTTCAGTCGTTCTTGAGTTTTACTTCTCGAGCTAGAGAACAGCAATTCATTTTTATTATATTACTTATAATTTCAATTTATATACATTAAATAAATACACAGGTTGTACATATATTTCGTCTCTATTATTTTAAATTAATTTCGATACTAAAAAAAATATAAAACCTATTCTAAAATGGCGTCTCTAGATGCCCGAGGAATTTGAATGACGAATTGCGGAGGGTTTTTCTTGTTTTAAAAACCATATTAAATTTACCGTTCATTAATAAAATGACAAGCAAAAATAGACTCTATTTCTATAGCACTACGGTTCTACTATAAATATGTAGTAGCAAAGATGTTTGCAAGATCTCCCCGCTGTCTCCGGCAAGGATTTATCTTCTTCCAAGGGGGACACGTAAAAATAAGAAAGGGTTGTTTTTCCATGGGGACTGTGGGGGGGATATTATTCAATTAGGGCGGGTGGGGGCGATTAATTATGCTTTCAAAATTATGGCGGAATAAAAATGCAACAGTCATCTCTCTTTGTTATATCTTAGTTTATGACGAGCATAAATTATTTAGTTCAGTTGATTGTAAGATAATGTATTTATAATTCGTATATAGAATGTTGATAGTAAAAAAACTGTGATTATTTTTATATTGTTCTTATTAAAAGAAAACTGTATTAGAGTTTGTCACATCAATAATTGTAGTATTTTTTCTTTTATATTAAAGACGAAAGGTGACTGAAAAGCCTCTACATATGATGGTTTTATTGTACTTTGAACTATATAAATTCTATTATAGTATTATATAAGATTTTCTCGTGTATTGATTTAAATAAAACTAAGGTTTTAGGATATTAATACGCACTTTTTATTATTTTACAACGTAATAAGACGATTAATTTAATTTCATTTCGTCTGTCCGTAATCACGGTTGCTACAAAAGAATCTAAACGAAGCGTCGGGAATATATAGTTTAAAATAATAAAAAACGCGTAATAATATTTGCAAACATTAGTATTATATAAATAAATATAATAGTTATTACCAAGAAAAGTATTTAAAATAAAAATAACATATAAACATTCTCATATGAAAATAGTTCGATATTATACAAAAACCTCTATTCTTTATTTATTATTTGTAGGAAAAATACTTTTCTATGACGTCACCAAAATCGAATGTATGTTAGTGTGACGTCACACCGAGGACCTTTCATAGTATCGTACATTGACCTACTCACGCATATGTGAAGGTTAACGTACTACGATTAATTAACAATTCTATCACAACAACATAAAGTTTAATTCACATTAATGTCACTCAACTGTTTACAGTGTACAGAATAATAAAAAAATATTATTATTATAAGAAATATACTGAAAATGATTCACAGAGAGAAAAAAATATCAAGGGGCCGTCGACCAATTAAAATTTCGCCGATTCAAAGACCCCACCTTCGTGAAGTACTTTTATTTTGTCCACCCTGTATAAAAGAAGCCATCTTGGGTCTAAGGGTGGGGGGTGGGGGGTAACGGACCGGCGGCGGGAGGGGGGGGGCGCTTCTAAGTGTTGTTTTAATTCCGCCAAATATCTTTTCGCGAATACCTCTGGAGAACTTTTGAAATAATATCCTCGTTATGTTATGTAAGCGTTTCTTTATTATAATATATTTATATAGATAAATGTAAATAAACTAAGATTACATTTAAAACTAAAATGTCGTATTAATGTATTTTAATTATTACATTTGTGTATATCTACATTTATCTTTAGATAAAGCACGTATATTATATCCGAATATTAGTTTCATTCAAATGAAAACTTAATATTAGATAAATTTAAATTTTAAATTAATTTAAATTTAAATTTAATTTTTATTTGATAGTGAAGTATTAAAGAAAACTAACGATAAGTCCCATCCACTTCAAAGCTGTTTCTAATGAATGAATTTGCATACAAATTAAAATTAACCTGCCCGATAGTGGACTTGTACATTTAGATTTTATACTGATTTAATATATTGATTTTAAATTTAAATTTTATGGAAGCAATAATACTGTTTGAACGATTTAAATCTTAAATTTAAAAAGGTGAATAAAATAGACATGGTATTTTATAGTTTTATTATGTATACTTCAAATGTATATTTTTTGTTATTACAATCTCTGTTTTAATGAATTAATTGAATATTAATAGCATAAAAATTAAGGTATTTTTTGTGATTTTATATTAAGGATATTAAACAGTTAATAAAATATATTTTTCGTTAATAATGTGTTTCATTTATATCCATAATTATGTTTAATATATATATTTCTTGTTTGTAAGAATATCAATGGTATTACAAATTTAAATATAAAGAGTTTCAACTTAAAAATTTCTTCAATACGCTCCGCTTATGTTCCACTACCATTGAATATCGATAGTAATACACTTATTAAATTAAATTAAATAATTTGTTATTTAACATTCATCTTAGATTTTTTCTTATGTATTCAACTGATACATATAATAATAAGTTATTGAAATAAATATATATGCATATGAATTATTACAAGAATTTTATAAATATTTGCCATGATCTTATTATTATGTGATTATTTATTTTGTATATGTGGTTTAGCATACACACACACACACACACACACACACACACACACACACACACATACAAACAAACAATCTTCGTTTAAATGTTCTTTTGTCAATCAAATTACTTTCTCATTATTAAAATCATCAGTCAACTATTTATCAATCGAGTTAACATCGAGAACTGTTAGTTGTTCTCCAAAAGATCACGTAGCTATCATTACCAAGTTTCAGTATTAGACAACTTTTATTACTGTTATCTGTGAAAGAATACTGGTATCGAGACTAAGAATATCTTTTATCGATCGAGACTTAATATTAATATGACTATTTCTTTTCTTTTATAAATCAAAATAAGGAAAGATTTAGGAAGTATGGAATACTATTGTTAAATCTTGTTTTAATTTATCGAAGATTTGTCCGTGGAAGGTACATAGAAATCATATCTCCTATTATCGTTCTATGGAGTATTTTTTATATTAATTACTGAGTCCTTATATATAGAATCTGAACGAATGACCGTGAGGGGCTGCGGGACGGCTGAGGGGTGCGGGGGGAGGGTGAAGAGTACGAGGAGGGAGGGGGGGGGGTTTACGACAATGCCTATAAGAAAACGGCGTCGTGTTATAAAATTTGCATTCGGCTGGCGATGTGATGCAGGCGGGGTGGAGATATGTATGGAGATGGCTTTAGAAAAACAAATCTTATTTACAATAGATTAAGGATTATTGGAATATATATTGTATTAATTACAGCCGCTTTCAGCATCTAGACTTGTATGAGGAATTGAGGCTATCGTAAAATTTATATGGATAAATGATAAGAAGCTGCTTCCATATGATCGTATCCCGGGAGGGGGGTGTCCAACCTCCCGGGGGTGAGGGGGGTAAACAGGAAAAAGGAGGGTAGGAAAATTTCCATTTTCTTACGTCTTTGCGCCCGCTCTGCAGCAGTTTTTGATTAACGGACGGCAAGGGCGAAATTTCATTATATATTCATCCCCCGGCTTATTTACTTTGCGAGTTATTGTTCTTCATATCGATGGAGAATTCTTTTGTTTCGGATGTTTAAGATTATAACAGAGGCAATACAGACACTGGGTACTGATTACTGTGGGTATACCTCTATAGTATACAATAAAGAATAATTAATATACTAGTTCTTTAGTATTAGCTTGTTCATTTCATTGTAGAGTATTTTTAAAGTTAAGTATGTTTGGTGTTTAAACTTATAGCCGTTTACTTACCTTTGTTAATCTATTACGGATTGAAATCCATTTTCATTTCATACATTCATTTATATTTGATTAATTTTATGGAAAGAATTTTTTATCAATTGAGTGTTTAAACCAAAAAGAAAATCTTTTTGTGTCTTAAATAATTTATAGGTGTTAAAGAAACATTACAAGATCATCATTTGGACTTTAACTGTCGATCGCTTTGTCCAATTATATAGTAATATTTTTATTAATAATTATTAATAACTTTATATAGGTGAAACATAACTATGCAGTTTCATAGTTCATAAGTAATTTAAGCATTAACTATACCTATGAAGGAGAGGTGAATACAAACAGACAAAGGTAATCGTTCTGATAAGGTAATTTATCTTGTACTTATTTTTTTAATATATATAAATACTCACACAACAAAATGTATTTATTAGTTAATAGTTTTAGGCTATTATATAAGTTCAACTTATCTTTTTTACATATTTTTTCAAACAATAATAAGTAAACTGTCTTCCTTTGGTTTGCTTGCGAGACTAATTTGTTTATCTATTGAATATATTTTTCTAAGGTCTTGATTTTACTAGTGTAACTTACGAAATCTTTAATTCACATTAATAGTTAAGTATATATAAAATCTAACAAATTCGGTTTAGTTTTTTGATAAAAAACAAAATAACTTTATTAACAATAATAATATTAAAATCGCCAAAAACGTATTTTAGAAGTTGGCACGTATATCCTTGTAGTCTAGTATACAAGATACAACTAGTAAAAGCATCGTCTGCTATTCTGGTATCACAGTAATTATTACACTGCTGACTTGTAATACGGAATTATTCGAAATTAAAATCCGGAACAGTTCCTGGAATTATACAGTATAATAGTTTTTATAATTTTAAGGTAACAGGAATTATCTGGGATAAATCAGGAACACTTTTAAGGTAAAAAGGGTATCAAATCTACATGTGTATGCAACAAAGGAAATTGCTTGTACAATTATGGTTATAAGGGATTGCAATTCATTATTATATATGATTATAAATTCCAATAGGTTTAAATTCTTTAATAATATGTAATATTTTGTAAGTCTTTTTTAAATATACGTATTTATATGTTGTGATTATTCTTAAAATTTTCATCAAAATGTTTTTTTTTTTTTTTTTTATTTATTTGGGACAACAAACATTTGTACATCTATGAAAATATATTTTATACAATTTTATAACCTTAATAAATGCACAAACCACACCGTTATCCACTACTTACATTAAAAAAAAAGAAATAAAAGAGATATTACAATGAATAATTAAAAAAAATAATAATAATAACAATATTAAATATATATATATATATGTTGTTAGCATTTGTGGTAGATATATTCTTAAGATGTCTCATGTAGGAGAAAAATTGTAGATATATATGTATATGTATTTAATCTTATAAAATTCTTATAAGATTTTCTAAATCTATGTACACTGAAACGTTTCGGTAAAATGTTTTATTTACATATAAATAATAAAAATAAATGTTTTTAAATTTATAGCAAGTCCATATTGAAGCGAACTATTTTTTTAAGATTTAAAGAAAAATGATTGAATATTCTAATTATAATACCACTTAATAAAAATAAGGATACTTGAACTAAACCATAGTTTCATTGCTTGATATAATTTGTTTGATTATATCAAAACCATAAGAACATAATAATGAGATTGAAGATTTTCGCGAGTATTCATTTAAATGAACCTAATATTTTCGGATTTACTAATCGATTTTTTATTTTTGATTATAAACTACATCTCGTCTGCCCGTGATCACGGTTTCTGTAAAGAAAGTTTATAATTAAAAATTAAAAATCGCTTAGTAAATCCCAAAATATTAGGTTCATTAATAAGAAGATAATGTTTTTGTAGTATAAATACAAAGGAACAAAATTAATTCTTATAAGAATCATCATTATATTATTAAATAACAAAATTACCAGTGTTTGCCTTTACGAGTATAATGTATATGTGTGCTTGTGTGTGTGTGTGTGTGTGTGTTCTATATTTATTCAATCAGTTGATCTTCAAGAAATATTATATGATGTATTAGGTACAATCATAAATAATTTTTGGTCCCGAAGAAGTCTTATCAAATCAGTGTTGTATGCGGTCGAAAGACAAATAATGAGAATGCTAATAGATCTATCCGTACGATATTTTTTCACTAATAAATTTAAGAACCAATTTGGTTCGTCTTTTAATTAAATAAACGAATTGACAAGTCGACATTGTTTTGGTATTAGTTAGTAGTTTTTATATGTAACCCGAAGTGTTTATTTAATAAATTAATTACACATGGATTGAAAAGGGAAATATTGTAAAAGCTTTAATATTATAAGAAATAAATTAATATAAAAATGTAATTGAAATGGAAAATAAAAAATTTAAGAAATAAAATGCCTTGTGGTTGACCCTTATTTTAGCTATTCAATAAGAGATGGCGCTACTAAACATATCAAAAGTTGAAAACAATACTTTCCTTTTCAAGAGAAAATTTGTGATATACAATAAGCGTATTTAACAAGTTTTCAAATATTAAAAAAAAATTAAGACCTATATATATGTAAGTTAAACATTTTTATTCATTTCCAGTGTTTCGAAATAGATGTCAGCACTGATCTTCAACTTTGATGTAGTTCTTAGGCTTATGTCATAGATGGCACCATTAAGAAAAAGAAATTATTTAAAATATTACAATATTACATTATAATTAAAATCTCAGTTTCATTAACAAAAATATAGATAATAATGTTATACTCCAATTAATCATTGAGTTTATTATTTTTATTTATATATTCACTTTACCCAATAAAAAAGGTAATAAAATACAATTAATGGTATTTTTCCATATCAATGTTAGCTGTCAAAATAATTCTGCACGTGTCAATTAACTGTACACATTTCTTATCGCAAATCATAGTAATTCATCTTATCGTCATCTCATAGACGGCGTTATTACAGAATCAATTACATTAGAAATGTCAAAAATAAAAAATAATTTATAATTTTTATTCCATTACCTTGTTTTATTATTCGTAATATTAAATTAATTATGATACAAATTATTTTGTAAATAAAAATTATTTATCTCACAGATTATAAAGGAATTGTAAATTAATGAACATCATATAATTAAAATAAAATAAGAATTACATTTCATTTAATAGGAACTGAGACGTAAATGTAATTGAATCAGTTTCTATCATGTTCCGTGATAGGGCCGTTTGATTTTTGCAAGTAAGTAATTTCATACCTAATTAAATCCAACATTTATTTATCGCTCGTAAATCAATTAATAACTGAAAACGTAATCCAGAACACAGTACTCGCCCTGCCGTTATGAGTATTGTGACATAAAACAGAAACGAAACAAAAAAAAAATGATTTTATATATCATAATATATTTTATACTATACAATATATCGCCGGGAGATTTAAACAGTAATTTTTATAAATTATAATAATAATATTTTTATCGTAAGTGAATATTTTTGTGTTATTTTTTTTTCAAATTACAGAATACGATCTTATAATAATACCGATATTGAAAGAAGATGGGATCAAAGAAAATAGAAAGCCTTGGCCGTTTCATAGAGATTATAAGACGAATTACGAGAAGTTGGATATAGGAGATTATGAGGAAGCTACTGAGGCTTTCGATATTGATAGTTTTGGAGACACGAGCAGTCGGCTGGACGTGTCAGGGTTGACTGGTAGCGGTCCACAGAGACTGGGGTTGGACTACCCTTTGGGGAATTACGAGGAAGATAAAATAGTGGGAGGTTTTGAAGTTGATATCAACCTGTATCCTTACCATGTAGCATACGGAACCAATTGTGGAGGAGCCATCATTGATAGAAAGTGGATCATCACTGCTGGGCATTGTGGGTGAGTGACTTCATGAGAATTTTTTGACGTACTGATAAATCAATTTATATATATTTTATACGCTAATATGTCTATCATTTTTAGTAAGAAACCATACATAAAAGCGGGATCCAAATATTTAAATCAAGGCAAGAAAATATCTGTGAAGAACAATTACATACATCCGTCGTGGACAGCGAAGGACAAGGAGCATCCCTTCGACTATGACTTCCAACTCCTGGAATTGAGCGAACCTTTGAAATTCGATGACAACATACAAGCTATCAAAATAGCCCATATTGAAGATATGGTGATTGGGAAAGTGGTGACAGTCACCGGGTGGGGAAATACGGAGGAAAATGTTAGTATTATATATATATTTGCATAGTTTTCAGTATATTCAAGACTAGACGATTTATTCAATAATAATTTATACAAACATTGACATAATCATAATTATCATTATGTTCATTTAATATCGTAATAATATGTATATTTAATTATTTTTCATATTAAATTATTCTTTATTACCAGGGTCCCTATTCTAATGTGTTACGGGCGGTGCGAGTCCCTATAATATCTAAGGAGAACTGCCAACAAGTGCCTTTCCCATACTTCAGAGGAGCCCTAACTCCTAGAATGTTCTGCGCCGGTTTCTCAGAGGGAAAGAAAGATGCTTGTCAGGTAACAGAATTATACAAAGAATTAAACGATTATATGAATAATATAACTTACACCTGGGTCACAAGTCCCAGTCACTGTTGAAGCTCCTCTCACTACAACGATGGACCCGACACACGCACCGTGAATATATGGAATGATGAGAGGTCTCTAATAGCAGTGGCCCTGACATTCATATACGTCATTATATTATTATAATGAGGAATTTGTGTACATTCCTAATCATAGTGATCTAATTATTTTAATCTACCCTCTTTGATATCATCCAAAAAGATTGATGATTAAGCGAAGACAAAAAAATCGTCTAACAAAGAAACGATCATATAATTACTTCCTCTAACTTTATGATATATGAAAAACTCGGACCAGCTGTTTAACGATCTGTCAAACGGTTACTACTAAATATAAATAGATTCGAATAAAAATATACTCTATTCACATATATATAACGATCATTTTGAATTAATATATATTTTCGAGCGATATTAAGACAGTTTTTGGAGGTGTTTTTGGAGCTGTTTTTTGGGGAAGGCATGTATTTAATTCTGTTTCTTTTATGTCAGGGTGACTCTGGAGGTCCGGCAGTGGCGTATGGGCGTCTTCTTGGCATGGTGTCATTTGGCTACGGTTGCGCAACCCCCGGCTCTTATGGTGTATACAGCAAGGTTGCGAAAGTCAGGTCATGGATATCACAAGTCACCGGCCTTAGTTTAGATTAGAATACTTTAATTAAACATTTTTTAAACGATGACGTCTTTTTACTTAATGATATCTTTTATCTTATTTTATCTTTTTTCTTTTTTATCTTTTCTTTACTATAAATAGTGGTATATAAAAAATGTTGTGGTCATAAAGTCTGAACGGCATACGAATTAGAAATAGATTTGGTATAACGTGTTTTAGGAGTTGGGGAGCTGCCAAATATGATCATTAGCGATTTAACTTAATTGATAAGGCAAATAATCATTTTACTGGAAATTTCACGGTAATTTCCATTTGGCCTAAATTATAAAATATATGTTGAGGATGGCTGCATTCTTAATGATTATATTTGGTTCGATTTTCGTGGATTTTTTGGCACTTATCTTGCTGTAGGTTCCGTGATATTTCCTCCATTGAATGCAGTTTTTGGATAGTCATTTTTCATATCAAGTTTTTGATTTAACAACTGATACTTTTTTTCTTTTAATTAATTACAATGTACGTATGTTTGATATTATTTGGAGTAAAAAGCAGTTCAAACAGGAAGCTTATCCATCCAACTGACAGAGCAGTTCTTGATTTACAGGTTTTGAAATGACAAATTTAAAAATCCATTTTAATATGTTTATTTCGTTTAAGAATTAGAATAAGTTGAATTATATATAATGTTATTGTATGTATGACAAGATATGTTTATAATGCTTCATATTTAAATCTTAACAAATATATATTTAGACGAAACCTCTCATCATTCAATGTATTCACGGTGCGTGTGTCGGGTCCATCGTTGTAGTGAGAGGAGCTTCAACAGTGACTCGGACTTACGACCCAGGTGTAGGTTTAAGAGGCCTCTATCTAAGTCACTTTTATTTTTACTGAGATATAATATTTGTAATTTTATATCCTAATTAAAACGATTCCTTCGATTAATAAGTTATACATTACTTTTGTAACTTACCTACTGTTTTAAGCAAATCCTAAAATTGATTCTTAATTTTTTTATTGAATTATTATACTATATTTATTTCAAATTGGATTAATTTAATATTAATTAAAGATTTATACATAAAAATCCTGGGATAACTCTCAAAAATTACTCTCAACTGCATAGTACGTAATTTTTGATTTTAAATAAATTATAACCATTCTATAGCGATTATATGTAGGAAATAAAAATAGTAAAATAACCATAATTTAACCTCCTTTTTATTATAATATGATTATTTTTATATTCGTCAGTATATTTGTGAGTTCAGATATTACTTTTGTTATCGGGTGTGTATTGTTGTAAAATTTTATAGTTTTTATACAATATAAAAAAAGAAATAGAATTTGAATCACATTCAAGGTATTATTTTTAATATATATAAAAGATAAGATAAAAAGGCACGTATTTAAATATAAAAGGATTAAATAAACTTGTCATTTAATCTAACATAATTATTACTAAAGAGATCTAAGATTTTCGCGAGTATTCATTTAAATGAAACTAAAATTTTTCGGATTTAAATATTAGTTTCATTAAAAAACTCATTATTATTAGCTATTATTATTTATTATTTATTCTTTATACTATAATTGTAGTATTATAGGAGGTCATGATGTAACTATAGATCGTGTGCCACATCATATAAGTTATGGGGATGTTTGTGGAGGTGTTCTTGTTCATAGAAAATGGGCGCTGACAGTCGCTCATTGTGGGTAAATGATTATTATAATATACAACTAATAAAATATTATACCCTTATATTATATTAAAATTGGATTTAAATTAAAAGTATATTTATTTGCTGCAAGTTACTGAGAATACGATAATTGTTATGAATATAATTTTCGTTTTTATATAAAACACGTCTAGAAAGACACGCGTAATCATTACTATTGAAAAATCATTAGTTTTTAAAGTGTATCGGAATACGGGCAATTTATATGACAAAAATATTTATTTACTTATTTTAGTTTTCAAGGCTTAAATTTTTTAAATCACGATGAATCGAGACGACTTTTCACTATGAAAAAAATCACAAACAGAGGTACAGACATACATACACACCCACAAATACCTAAAATTATAATCTTTTATTTATTATAATAAGTAAAATATATGAAGATGTTATAATATTAACATTATTGTATGAACAACTAAAATTAAATCCTAAATCCAATATCGTTAAATTAAAATAACCCGTGAAACCAATCAATTTACGTTGCAGTTACAAAACTGTTAATTATAACAAATAATAAAATACATTCGTTAAACATGTTCTAATAAATTGGATTTTAAAACTGTTAGCTTATTAACAGGGTGTTCAAAATAATTTTTATGTGACACAATTAATTCCATATTCTTAATTATTTTTATTAAATTTCAGCACAGATAAAGATTTTATAAGAGTGGGGAGTAGATATCGTTTAAAGGGTGCTCAGATTAAAATTAAGAAACATATAATACACCCTCTATATCAAAAGGAGCATAGTTTTGATTTTGACGTACAGTTACTGGGATTGTACCGAGGGTTGAATTTTGGGAAAACTATCAAAAATATTGAAATCAGTGATGGAAAAATTTACCGATATATTGAAATGTATGGTTGGGGATATAAAGAAGAGAGGGTAATTATTTTTTTTCTATTTATAAACACTGCTGCGATATTCATTCACAGTTAATTGGTTTCGCTAAAATTAGCAACGCGGCTGGTATCGGAGTTGTAAAATTATCACCCATTATTGAGTGACGCAGAATATATATGGAAAATGTATAATCTTAAGGTTTATAAATTTAAATACAAATTTGGGTTGAGAGATCAATTTGTTTGTAAAACAAATGAAGGAATAAAAAAAATTGTTGTTCAGTTATCTGATGAATTTAAAACGACTTTGAAAATAATGATTTGTATAATTCTTACTTTTTCTTCCTTAGTTTTCTTGGTTCGGAAGAGTACTTGGATTTTTTTTTGAAGTATATAAAAACGTATCAAGAAAAAACATTACCTGATAATAATGACTTATATTTAAGCTAATTAATGGAAAAATTATAATTTTTGACTATTTATTTTTATATTAGGTAAGGTAATTTGTTTTTTATTTCTTGTTTAAAGATGAGGTTAGATTGTGATAGGATTTTGACAAACAAAAAATAATAATACTGGGATAGGTTAGAATTTTAATAAAGATTTGCGATATTATTTAAAAAAAATAAAAAAAAATTAGAAAACAAAATAACTGTTCTCAGAGTTATATGTACTTGAATATATACTCGAAGGTATCTTTGCATGAATATTAAACATTTGCTAAACGTTCCTGTTCAAGTAAGGTTAGGTCACGGTCAGCGATATTTTTATTTGATTATTGTTATAGATTTTAATATTAGCGGTCTATATTCAGACATTAATATGATTTAAGAATAAAAAGATTTTTCTATCTTTTCTATTTAATAATGATAACTATTACAATACATTTTTTTTAATTTCATACAAACTCATTTGAGTTGGCTGTTTTCCTTAAAAAGTAATTATTTTGGTTATTTTCGTTCAAGGGTTCTTGAGTCTGTTATAGTACTTTTGTAAAACATTATAACTTACAGCTTAGGACTTTACCAATAGATTTATCTTGTAAGCTTCAAGAAGTTTTAATAATACTTTTATTGTAATCGCATTGAGGAACCGAATAAAGTAAAGCGTTCAAGGTAGGAGATTTATAGCAACAATGATTCTTTTGTATTTTTTATGAATTTATGAATTTTTTTAGAATCAAGATCAATCTTGTAGGTTTTTTATCTAAAATTTTTCTTATGATTACTTTGAAACAGTATTGTTTGTAAAATTATGTTCCGGTTTTGTTTATGAATAAAAATAAGCGGTAAAATGCAATTTAAAAATATGTATTCAACGACTACAATCAATTAAATGATATAAAAACTTAACACATTCCATTATAGAATTATAATGAGATCTAGGACTTTAGCGAGTAATCATTAGCCTATCAGAGCCCACTGCTAAGCAAAGGCCTCTTTTTAACATAGTGAAGGTTTGAACATTAATCACCACGTTTGTTCAAGACGGGTTGCTGATTTCAAATTGTGAAATAACAAGTCTACGTTTTATCACGACGTTTTCTTTTGTCTGTCAGTGGTGTCTAAATACACTTATATATAACAAGTACAAGTATATATAACTCGGTAAAATCATTGGTACTTGCCAGGTTTCGAACCCGCGCCCGCGTGCATGAGAGGTAAGCCTTTAACCACAAGCCACCACTGACTTTTAAATCATTTAAATGAAACCAATATTATCGAATTACTACGCAAATTTTATGATATCTCATATATACATAGTTTATATACTACTTTTCTATATTCATATTCCAACACATTTCATTAAATTCAATCCTAAATTATATTTTAATATTCCATAAGAAATATTAAAATATAATTTTTTCTGATATTTAATATTTTAAATACAAGACTATCAACATATGATTATTAAAATAATATTTATAATTACATGGAATGTTAAATAAATATTTAAATATAAAAGCAACGTTCACTGTAAGTAATTCGTTAATAATGACGATTCTTTGTGGTATCATTAGTGATTCCGTTCGACATTGTACTCGTAATGTGCTCTCTGACAGAACAGATCGATTATATAACAATAAATAGCTAATAAAGTGTGATTTATACCATATTTACTCTAATTATACTTCATACCTTATATATCCCTTAAATACCCAAAGTAAACCATATACACCCTACATATTAATACTTCTATCGCAAAAAACTACTTTACAGCATCGGTAGGTCATATGTAATTTTTCGTTGGAATATGCAATTTATAATATAATTTTTTTAGTAAATGTATCTAGAACTAAATAGTTTATTATTTAGAAATAATAGTCACAGCAATTTCGACATTATTTTTATCGCAATGAAGTCTAAATTGCATTTATATCAATTTTTTTTTAATATTCTTTGTTAACTGTCGTCATTAAGAGTAAGGTTTTATGAAAGCCCGATGCACGTGTAACTTTTTACGGCCTGCAGGCATTTAAATGAAAATTTTAAAACGCCTTTTTAATCATAATTTGGTAATCGGAAAATTAAAAGGGCTATTAAAAATTAACAGTACTTATATTATGTGTTGCGATTCAACTATGTGCTTAGACTTTACTGCGTGTGTATATTTTCATAAAAAAGTCATAAATATATTATAGTTTAGAGATAAGAATAAAATTTTATTATTGCTTTTTAGACATGGTGTTGTTTAATATATTGCTTCGTATTGCTATTTGCTATGCCCTTAGCTGAAAATTAACTTCATCAAAAATCAAAGTTTTTAGAGACAATGTCTTTTATAAAACACCCTCAGTTAATACAATCTCGGAATTGGATTTTCCGAATCCCTTTAACTTACTCGAGTATCAGTTGTAATGCGACATGCGATAGACCGTTGGATGAATTTTGCTAAACATTTATTGTACTGTAAAATTATGGCACTTTTTTTTATTATCTTCAGGGAGACTACAATCATATATTGCAACAAGTAAGAATCAAATTGGTGGTATTCGAGTTATGTCAGATGGTTGATCAGCCCTGGTACAACGGAACGCTGACCGGGAGAATGTTCTGCGCGGGTGGAGGGAGGGGGGGCTGGCCAGACGGAGGGGGGGACGCGTGTCAGGTAGCAAGGATAGTATAGTTTGAAATGAGCAAATGTTAATACTCAATGAGGTTTTTTGTTGGTTTGAAAATGACTTATGTAGGATCGCAAGCAATGATTCAAGGAAAACTACGAAACTTATAAGAATTACATGTTAAAACTTATAACCTACACCTAAGACTACATGATTGTCCCGATGTTAGTATATCAATACCATTCCATAGCTTGTGTGGTATCAGGAATCTTTTGGTACACACGGCTTGGTGTTCGTTCCTCGGAGCCAGCCGCGTCAAGAGTTATATATATTATACATACAACGATATCGCCCCGGCGATGTTCATTAGTAACGTCAATATAGTTTTTATCACGTGTATATGAACTTTCTTTTATTTTTTATTGTTTTGAAGGGTGACAGCGGTGGTGGTGCTGTATCTAACAATCGTTTAGTTGGTCTTTCATCATTTGGGTATGGTTGCGGACGAAGTATACCTGGGGTCTACGTAAATGTCTCTCATCCTGGTATAATATCATGGATCAAAAAATATATTGTATGGTAAATTGATTACCAATTGATTATTAATTATTATAAGATCAAACCAATTAATGTTGTGTACTTTATTATCTTTATACTACTTCAGATAATTGTAAATGTATAAATTGATAAGATATGTTATTTATACATAAACACGTAATATTTTATTTTTAAGTCAATATATTTTTTGTTGTCAACTTTTCCTTAAGCCCCATAATCGTATCTTAAATGCCTTTTTTAATATATATGTAAAAAGCTTTAACTTATGTATAATTAATAAAATTTATTTGCCAATTGTTTTGTATCCGCAGACCTCAATTATTTTAATAAATGCAACCATGACCCAGCTATCAAAAAATATAATATGGTGGATGAAAATTATTCTACATTTGAACGATCTTCCAACCAAGAATGAAGAAAGAACGAGTTTGTTTAAAAAGACGTTTTTCATAAGTACGGCTTTGTAATGTAATAAATTTATATTGAAACAAAAGAAGCAAGAATTTAAATTAATTATAACAAAGTAATAACTGCACTTAATGTACTTATTTAAAAGAAGTATTCGGTAACTTCGTTTTTTACCCTAGTAGTTATGTTTAAAAGAAATTAATAAACACCCTTCTTTTTAATAAAAGCAAAATATATAATAATAGATAAATGTATATATGCTTATTATAAAATATATCTGTTGTGATTTATAAATATTATAAGCAAATACCTGAATTTGACTCGTACGGAGAGGCTCTAAATAAACTCGTAGTCCTGTTTCGGAGATTGGAGAAGCAGCACTACTATATTCTCCAGCCACATTCGATCTGTAATTTTAGTAAATAAACCAAGAGTCATCATAATTAGGGTTGATACACTCTCAATAAAAAATAATAATTATTATAATTACAACTATATTCATTATAACACAATTTAATTTTATTTAATTTCCTGTTTAAACACAAAAAAAATAATTTAATACAGAATCCAAAAAAAATATTTCGCCGGTCAATACATAATTTATATGAATATTAGCTTAAAATAAAATCTTTAATTACCACTATAATCTTCTTCTACCTGGAAATTTTCCAGCTATAGCCAGGGTCTGCCTTATATGTTGTGAATAGTTTTTGGCTATTTGTTTTTACGACCGACCGCCTGCCTGACATCAACCCTCTTTAGGGAATCAACATTAAACAGTGATGTCTAAATACTCTTAGAAAGTACATATGATTCGGAAAAGTCACATTGGTATTTGCCCGGGCCAGGATCGAACCGGCGCCCTCGGCGACGAGAGGCGGGCTCTTTAACCACTGAGCCACCACTGACAAATATTACTATAAAACTAACAACCCTATATTTTAATACTGACGTAAAGAAATCGCAGGTTTGTAACATTTGGAGTGTTTTTTTTGTCGTTTGGGAGGCGATAGATAAAGTTAATAAAGCTAATTCTATAACTACTTGGTAATTTCTGATAGCATTCTAAAGTTGGAGGTATTATTTTTGAGATCTACATTATTCCAGATGATCATAAGTATTATAATTATAATCAAGAATGCGCTTAGTCCTTTGTCTTAAATATTTTATTATTAATCATCGATTTTAATTTTAATTAACATCAAAAATAATTGTTGTACATATTTCTAAAAATGTTTTGAGCATCTGCCTGACGTTGGTTGCTAAGCAACGCTTTGTTATTAAGCATTCCACATTGAATTTGGCTGGAGTATAACAGTTAATTTTACGTTGAAAAAATATGAAATAGCCACGACCTAGCCTAGTTAAGATTTCTCCAGGATTTTCGATAAGCCACCATGAAATGGGATTTTCAGAAGGTGACGGCTGAACTCCACGTTTGATGATTCATCTGAAGAAGACATACTAGAACTAATCTCTTATAAACTTGTCGAGAATTGATGTTAAAATTATAGTTCTAAATCTAAACAACTAGTGAGTTACTAAATATATCCCTACTAATATTATAAATGCGAAAGTAACTCTGTCTGTTACGCTTTCACGCCTAAACCACTGAAGTGATTTTAATGAAATTTAGTACAGAGATAGAGTTAACCTTGAAAAAGAACAAGGATAGTTTTTATCCCAGACTTTTGAACGGTTCTCTTGGAAACGCGATATAACCGAACTACACGCGGGCGAAGCTGCGGACGGAAAGCTAGTATATTATAAAATGCCTAAGCATTCTTTTTAATTCAAAAAAAGCAGAAATATTCACTTAAATAATAATAAATTTTCGTTATTTTTGTTTCATGATTGACATTATATACCAGTATATTATTATATTATTTTACGAAAACGAAAACTAAGTAACGGTTAAAAAAACTATTTTTACTAATTGGCAGCTGCATTGCCAAATATCAATCAACAAAATGTGTTTTACATTTGTACACGTCTGCTAACCTAAAAATTCAACTAAAGCCGTCTATGTGTTAAATCCGCAATTGCTTAGTTGCTTACCTATTATATATATCGAAGAACCTTGTCATTTTTGATTTTTTAGAAGTGTGACGTCACAATGCTGACGTCACAATCACTGTTTTCAACAGTCGCCTTATCCAGGTTCCATTTTCATTTAACTATTAATACACTCACAAACACTGTCACTACTTTATTTCAGACTTTAACTAGCACTTGTAATTAGATAATCTTCCTCCTGAATGGCTCTCAGACTAAGTAACTAACGAAATGACGTTAGTGAGTTTATGTCACATCTACCCTCTAAAGTGAAATACTTATGAAATAACTACCCCTTATAAGGGTTTTAAATATCATAACGCCGACATATATCTTTATATATGTATATAATTCTTCTGTGAGTGTGTATGTCACTGAACCTCTCTCAAACGACTGAACTGATTTTGATAAAAAATTTTGTGTGTTCAAGGGGATGTGGGAATGGTTTAGATTCACAATTTTGTCCGCTGGACAATGTTTTGTTTAATTAATTTTTAATTTATCAGTAGTTGTTGATACAAACGTTTTTTTTTTGACATTATTTCTGTCGCACTTCAAAACACGGCGATTTATGGGTTTAATAGGTAAACTCCAAAAATATAAATAAAAAAACGTAACAGATATTTCTTGATTATAGGGCGATACGAAGTTCGCCAGGTCTTCTAGTATGTTTATATAACTTCATAGTCTTAATATGTATAGGTATATCGAAAAATAAAATTCTTAAACAAAAAAATTATACTTCATTTCTTATTGACAGAAAAAAATTCTTGTTCCTGTATTTATCCTCGACTCAGTATTATTTTCATCATCATCATACCATTTGACTCCACACAGCATTATGCAGTCCGTTTTCACTTACACTCAATCTAAAACCTTTACTCCTTTGAAATAAAATCGAGTTTCCTTTGTATACTGTACCGTGTACTATTTTAATTTCTTTTAATATCCTGAAAAAAGGGTTTGAATATAAGACTTGAATGTTTTCTAAGCCTGAAACCGCTTCTGTCATGATTTGAACATGACTTCTTGAAGTATAATCTTTTTTTGTCATGTTTTTTACAGGAATGATAACATTAGTTTCAATAAGACAATGAAGATGGATGGATTGATGGGTGAATCACTAATAGATGAAATATTTGTTTTCTTTCATCTAAAACAATCATCTTCATAATTATCAGCTTATTTAAAACACTTTTCGAATAGTTATCAATGTTTGAATATCCATTTTCTTTACATATAAATTAATTAACATAATATAAATTAACATAAATGTCTTTTATTTTATTTTTAAAGTAAATAAGCTTATTTTTAGTACAAATATTTCTTGTACACAAATGTACATGTATTTTATTATTGTATCGTATAGAGGTACTTCAGGCGTAACGTAAGCTGAATTTTGGTTGTTAACGCGAGGAAATGCGGGTCGTTGACCTTTTGTTCAGGTTTTAATTCTAAAGACAGAGAGGAAATGATGTTGCATTTCAATTGATTGGACAGTAATCGTTATAATATTGATTATATTATGATTATATAAGATAAACTATTCCTATATTTACAGCACGAAGAATATTTATAATTTTGGAAATATTAACTACATATATTATATTAATTTTATAAATTGATTGTAAGAAAAAGTATTAAGTTTTTTGGATTCGTTTGTGTAGCTTAAGTTTTACGAAGAAATCGTGTGATGTATCGACGCATCAATTTAATGAGGATACAGAATTAAAACAATTGCCAATTCACTAAAACGATTCGAACAAAAAAACCCCAAAAAGTCCATTCATTCCGTAGCGAGCGCAATTTGTAAAAATATCGTATGCAATCGACGCCGACGTCCGCGTAGACGGAATATTCAACCGAAAAATCACTGAAAAAGCATTTTACATTTCCGAAGCCTCCCTCAATATACATACATATATAACCTTAATGTAATTATCCACCTTCAATTTTGTATAAAATCATCGTGGTGTGCGTTCATTATGCGCGTGTGTGCGTATAGTTCCGTGTACGTACATAGAAATGCGTTGCATTCGTATGGGTTTATTTTATCTACGCCGTTTGCCGTATATTGATGTGGGGGGACTCCCGCCACCCCCCACCCTGGGGGGATCATGATGACGATGACGAGTCTGCGCAAGTGCTAGAGTGAGACAGCTAAACAAACTATCTAGGATACCTATAGCTCTGTTATTTCACCCTACGCTATACATCTATAGCTAACCAAACTAGTCATTTTTCCCTGCTATTAAACTTTATTGATGATATCCATCGAGTGTATAGTGAATTATTAACATTTTTTTATGCAGGGCACGAGCTCAAAGGGTTTTAATGAAAGTCGCGGGGCTATGTTAGTAAAAATGCCATCACACATAACTCCGCTATCGGCTTCACCCTTACCCACTATTGCACTAGCTATGCGGAATAGCTCGGCCTCTGATAGAAATTATTTAGGTATAGAGTCAGCTCAAATTACAAACCTGAAATATTAATGTCGTGGCGATGGAAACATCTGTGGCGCAATAAATCCTTAACAAAATATTAACTAATTTATATGAATGTTAATGTTTTTGTATGTGTGTTTGACACAGAAACCTTCTAAATTAGAAGGTATTCCCTTATTATGGAAGTATAGTTGTAAGATACCTTTATGGTTGAATTGTGTTAAAATGATCTGTAATCAATGCCAAGTTAAGTTAAGGTTTATTTTTATAATGAATATATTTGAATTTCAACTGAAACCTGTTTAAAATCCTTAAAAGAAAACTATTAAGTTGGTCCAGACGAAAGCTAACAGAATGCTTCCTAACTTAGGAGAGATAAAAAAAATCCCATTGTAGATCAAACAAAAAGGAAATTAACAAAAATTATAACTGTTACTAAGAAACAAGAATAAATATATACATATAGAGTAATGGTTTATGTCGTCGACTGTCCTCATATAATAAAAGTACAGTCACTCACACAGACAATGTACAGGTGTTCACCTTATATACTTATTATAAATATAAGCATCAAATAAATGACCATGACTGTACTGTCAACTCATATTTTCGCGAAGCTTAACGAAAACGTCGTAGTACAGTCGCGGTCATAATCCATTAACTATGTTTATATTCATATTATAATATTGAACGAAATTAAATATGCAGAAAAAAAATATTATTGGCTATCATAATATTTAATTTAATACTTTTAACTAATATTATAAATTACATATCAACATCAGTAAAGCTTTATATTAATAATGACACATAGACGTTTGAACACCCTTTAATCGAGGGATTTACTGATACACAAATACGCGTTTTAATGCTTCCATTAGTCATATGTTTTTATTCATTAATTAATCAACCTATATATTTAACATTAAAATATATATTTCATAAGAAATTAATTTCCCTTTAATTTTATTCAAAGGAAACGAAGCAACTGAATAAAATTAAAATCCCAGTAGAAAGAGTTGTTATATATAGAAACCATTTGAATTAAAAAGAATGCAAATGCAATTTAATTATGAAATATTATTTAAGATATACATACAATGACAACCCCTTATGTATTCACGTATAAAAGATAAAACTTTCAGTTCGAACGTTATACAAAACAGTCATAGTAGATGGAAAAAATAAGTTTCCAATCAACATTCAATAATACCAACGGCTTTAGCCCGGTGGAAGCATTGTTGGGTTAGGTTAGTTACAAACCATACGGAGAATTATCACTAATATCGATTCGCTAAAATCACCCTTACGGTGTAAAGAAGACGTTCTAATACAGCTTGATACTAACACCGGCCACTGGATAACTAAGAACAGCCTTTTCAACATTCAGTTCGTCTTAATACGCTCATAACTCATGAACGATCAAACAATGACATATAATGTAAGTAACGTGAAATGAATGCTTAATTATGAGGGTAAATCCAACTTAACATATTTTCGACAAAATGGCTGCCGTTGTATTATATAATTCAGAGAGTCGATCCCCATTTTGTATATTATCTTTATGTACACAAAATTCACGGTATTGATCGCACGATAACGCCTCGGTTGAAATTAATAACTAGCAAATAGTTTATTCTAAACGTCCATACAAAATGCACACACACGCACACACATACATATTGTAATTTGTAAATTGAATTCCTCGGCCAGGTTCTAGCAGAGGCTGCGGGGCGGGCATATATATGGAGTTTTATAATAAACACACAAAATCATTATTTGATGATTCGGAGGTGAGCGTGAGGAGGGATGGGGTAGGTGGTAGGTGGCAGGGGGTCGCTCTGTGCCTCCAGCCTCCGACCCCCGGCTGGCCGCTGCAGCATGCAACCTCCGGCATCAGTGTGGCCAGTGAGGCTGATGACGACGCGTGTTTACCACCTACGCAGGGCGCGCAAAAAAAGACACCGCGCGACAAAACAATATAGAAAATATCTAAAAAAAAAATTCAAACGGCCTAAAACTCAAAAAAAAAATTATCGAATATTTAAAATACCAATCATTTGGTTTAATAAAAATTTTCGAAATTCCGCGCATGCGTTAGAGTCATCGCTGCCGCCCGCTGACCCATTCAAGTGTTAGTTTTATTCAATAGACTATAATCAGTTTTTTCACATAATCATCTTAGATTTTAAGTGATTTATTAATCAATAGTATTCAGCAACACTTGAACTCTCGCAATAGATCGGAACACCGGTTTGATTTCTGTAAACTATAAAATTAGTGTTAAGGCAACTGAGAAGCAGTTCAGCTCGGATCCGTCTCACAAGGGCTACAAGAACATCGAAGACCATCCGGGAGGAAACGCTGAGGAAGTTAACGAGGAGTTCCATGAGAAACACACGCAGGAGACCGTGGAACTTCAAATGCAAAATCAACTAAGTTAAATGCGCAAGAACCTTACAGCAAGCAAGATTTTATAGCAAAAGGAAATTTAGGATAAACAAATAAAAAGCATCGCCATTTGACGATAAAGAAACACGTTTTTTCGCAATAGAACAAGTTTTACGTTTATATCAACCGTTATTACAAGGAAACAATAGAAAGAAGGATTTAAGAATTTAAGTTTTTTAAGTACATTTAAACAACACTGGTTATTTTTGGAACTTTTCGATTGATTTTCCTTAAGTTTTATATACAAACTCTCCATATATATATAGTGAAATTAAATAAGTGACTCTGGACCTAAAAGTAAGGCTAAGTGATATTTGAGACTTTTGGCAAAAAAGTTTTGGAAAAATTTCGACCAATTTTCATCTACTACTTCAGATTATATGGGAGGTGAAAATAAAATTAAGAAAAATACAAAAAAGACGTGCCTTAAATTGGCCTTAAATTATTATTAAAAAGGTAAGATAAAATTACGCCGAAAAAAAAAACAAAAAAAAATATCTAAATTTATCAATTTTACCTACCTGTTGAATGACTTCTAGATTTCTTTAATAGTACAAAATTGAAAGTAAATTAACGTTAAGACTTAGTTAAATGTTTTTGTTATTTCTATACCTGTAACGTTTTATATGAGTATAAAATTTAACGGGCTTAAAAATAAACAAGGGCTAGACCTAATAAATTAAGACAATACGACATACAAAGAAGATTATATCGAGAAAACTCGAGAAGGGTTGGAGACTAAGACAACCCACAAGAATATTCTAGAAGAATAGAAACACTTAACAAACAAACTCTTACAAGGACTGACGCAAGATCTACGAAGACTTCAAAATAGGTAAGTTGATACAAATCTCAACCGTTTTTCATGTTAATGTACTTATATATGTTAATATTACAAATGGTTGCTTCATGACAATCGCTCGTCTAAAGTACTTCTGTCTCTCTTGCTCTCGTGCTCGTGGAGCGTTACCAGCATTTTGTTCATGATCATCGTCTCATTTAACACCTACTTTATGCTTTTCTACTTTTTCTACGTCATCATTACTTTAACTACTGACGCCTCTTTAACGATGTGTTTCTGTAAAACTAACAATATATTCAAAATGATCATCTTAATCTGCAATATTTTTAAGGCGTGTCCGATATTTGTTTATAAGAAAATCAAATTCTACCGTCCAAGTAGTATGTAGGTGTACGTTCGACACCTCATGCGTGACCAATGCCAAGAATGGCATAGAAACATTCGCCTCTAACTTTCGTTTTCGTCAAGTCAAGTTCAGGTTTTGCCGATGACTCGGCCGGCGCTCAGTGCGCATGCCTAAGTCATCGCAGTCATTGCCCAGCCAAATTATTGATTGCGGGTAGTCGGAAAACTGCGGGAGTGGGGGGAGCGTCATTTACCAATGTGATAGTTTTCACAACGCTCAATTATGTAGGGTGGTGGAGGGGAGGTGGGGGAAAAAATGTATATATCAATATGGCGGATTTCAACGGATTTTGTATTAAATTCTATCGGCCCCGCCTGCAGCCGGAATTTATGGATAGGCTTTAGCGGAACATTGATGGGTTTTCATTAAACGTATTAAATATTATATGTTGAATATGTAGTTGTTCAATATCATCATCAATATTGAAATTGCTTTTATATATTGAATGCGGTTCATTACGTCTGCGTGAATTCAGTTTCAATCTGCAATTATTTAGTCTGCTTATACCAGACTTGCTTCTTGAGAAGACTCATCTTAACAGTAATATACATTCTACAATTGATCATTTCGAATGGATAATGAATTAAGACACCAATCTCAGCGATCACGATTGATTTGTTTAGCATTATTTAAACGGCGTTACGCTGTACCCACATACGTACAGACACATAGAACTCTCACACCCTAGCTCTAGGGTTGGGGTATTAATAAACTATATCCCTACATTCCTGCCACTCACCATATACATGATACGTATGCATGTACAGACTTTTAGGCTTAAATTATCCCCATTAAGTTCCCCATTTATCATTGGCTTTCCTCCTGTTGGTGAATAATTTTAATTTAGGACCTCGGAACGGTGTGATGGTGGGCGCTCGTAGGATGGTTATATTGATAATAATGATCATTGAAAAAGCCATTCGTGAAAATAAAAAAGAGATGTCGCGACATATTTTATTGTTTCAGCTTTTACCGAACCAAATCGAGAGAACATATATAAAGGGGTAGTTGATATTGCTTCCTAGTTTTAATCAAAAAGTATAATGCAAGATTATTCTTAGAGATATATTCCTTTATAAGGCTATCCAATTATTTCCTTATTAATGTTTTCACTGTTTATGCCGTTAAGTATTTCTATTTTGGTCTTGCAAATATTTTCAGATCTGTTGGACTTAAAATATTATTGTGCCTCTTTAGGCCATTAGATTATAAAACTAAGTATAAAACTAAACTAAATCTATTAATTGGTGAGTAGTATTAACATAAAGCTGATATAAATAATAACATTCAGAAATGAAGCTTTCAAAATTTTAGCTTTAGTGCTGATAGAATTTTGGATTCTATGTCTAATATTAGTACAAAATGTCTAGGATTGGATAGTGATTATTGATTCTTAAGTGTTTCTGTCTTGCCAAAAATAATTAGCATAACTTGATAGGCTTTTTGAATCAAAACCTTCAGACATCAGAAACAATAATTGGCCACGAAACTGACTTCTAAAAGGATGCGTCATTTATAATATGACTCTTCGAAATGACTTCATACTTCACATTAAGCAACAGAAGATAGTAATCTCTGGCATCCATGTATCGAACTACTTGAAAAATTATAACAAAGTGAATGAAAATAAAAGAATTATAGCAATTAAAGCAACAGAATAAAATACAGACAGAATAAAAGGCTTACAAAATATTCAAGTAAAGAACAGTTTTTTCGTTTAGAATTTCACATCAAATTTTGAACTCTTTAAAGTGTTTTTAAATTCATATAAATGTTTCAATATGTTTTCACTAATTTTGGTATATTTTTGCTTAATAAGACGAAGACTTCTCTATTATATTTCTATCCTAATGTCATGTCCAACAGAGAAGGAGGGTTTTTCAAATGTGTTGGAGTTATGGCAGGAATAAAGATATTATTGGTTCAACATTAACATCTTATTAACATCTAATCTTATTGCAATATTTTGAGTGGTCCACAAGTCTCACAAATATTTTGGACCGCTTTTAAAGAGTTTTTGCATTCTGTAAATGATATAGGTTTATACAGTAAAATGGTTTATTTATGGTAATCGTTTTTGGTTGAATTAAAAGTTGGGTAATAGGAGTGTTGCTTAGACGCTAACTGAAGTAAGGGTTCTACAATTTAATAAGTTCTCTTGAGTGTGAATAATAGTGATGATTTTTACTACCAAAATTATCTCAGATATTCTTAAAATACTTCTACATGCAGCCAGATGGAAATCGTATCAAAAGTGTCTTTACCAATGACGCTTTAAAGAGCCAACGCAGCCGACGGAGTAGCCACCAGTGTTACAAACTTGTATTGGATTTTTCGGATTTAAACTGTATATAGAAAATACTGAACAGTGCTTTTAGGGTTTGTTACTATATCTAATTATTATTTTTTACTTTATTTTTATAAAAATTTAAATTTTTGTTTTCTGCAGCAACGTTGAATAAATATTTTTATAAAAAATGAAGTTTATTAGAGAAGTTTTAAACGTTACAAGCTTAAAACAAATCTTCAAACTTAACAAAAATGTCTTGTTTTTTACTTGAAATATATATTTTTTGGTCAAGATCATGTCTCTGTTCCACCAAAGTACCTTCATCTATTTAATAAAAAAAAGTATGATTTGTTTGTTTCATAAATTTATTAATTAACAGATGAAAAATATATGAATGTATCCGTCGGTGTGTTTGTCACTTAACCCAGCTATAACTTGCTGAAAGCTAAAGATTAAAAATTTTGCCAAACCGAAAAAAGATTGTAGAATACATAGGAACGTAGAACAAAAAAATATATCTATATTTTGAAGTCTTATTTAAATCAAAAATTAAAGTAGGTACTTTAGAAGATGTTTGGATCGGAATGTCCTTAAAAACTACTTTTACAGCGCAAACGTTATGAAAGAGAAGTAAAGTTATTTTAAAATATAAGAAAAACCGCATAATAATAAAGGTTTTCTCTAACACTTTTTATCAACTTGATTATTAAGCTAGAAGGTAAGTTTTTTAAGTTTGGTTATACAATTATACATATTTAACTGGAAATTACACTTAATATCTTGGTTAACTTCTTTTAACGGTACAGTTAAAATTGTACATTACCGTTATTGGTTTAATCTAACTAACTCTAAATAAAAGATTTAAATGCTATATTGAATAGTAGGTAACTATTTATTATTAATTCCTTAATATACGTATCAAGTTATTTTGCCGTCGCGTTATAAATTGATTGAAAATCATTTTTATATATGTACTTGCTGACCCGGCAGACTTCGTACTGCCTCAATCAAGAAATAAATTATTGTTAATTATTTTTTTGGAGTTTACCTTTAAGCCATAAGTCTCCGTGTTCTGAAGTGCGACAGAATGATTGACATATTAGTTAGTTGTCAAATCTAATGTCAAAAAAAACGTTTGTATGGGAAATAGAAAAGGGCTTTTTTATGGTTTTCCCAGTAATGAATCAATTTTTTTCATCTTTTATACCTTCCCTGAACCTCCACGAACATTTCAAGACTAAGATAAGATAAATCCGTTGAGTCGTTCTCGAGTTTTAGCGAGACTAAGGAACAGCAATCCATTTTTATATATATAGAAGATCATCTTTGTAGTACTAAGATTTTTTTAATTTAGAATACTATAAATATTTATTTAAAAACATTCATCAGATTTTCATTTTTATCCTTGAGAAATCTTAAACTAGAATGGCAAAAATCTTTTAATTTTCATAATTTTATTATTCCCAAAACCTTGGTAAGGAAACAGATCTATTCGCTTAGCTTTAAGAATTAATAGTTCTTTAAAATATTAAAGAATAATTGACTTCACTGAAATGAAATCTTATATCAACGAAAAAATAAACTTTTCATACAAAAAATTATCTCATTTAAGGATTTTAAATAAGTTCACTATAATGCCGTCGGCTGCATTTTGACTGGGACACGACATTATAAGTAGAGTTATTAAAAGAAGAATAAGAACTAAAGAGAGAGAAATATATAGAAAGAGACAAAAAGCATAATATTAAGAAAATTAGGGAAAATCATGAGCTAATATCAGAATTAAGTAGGCCCTTCATTCAGACCTTACCTATTGATATAGTAGTTTAATTTTTTAAATAAAATTTATAAAAATATATGTAAATATGATCATATAAGTTGGATAGTTTTTATTCAATTAATTAATTTTATACAATAGGTACTTATAACAAAATATCTTAGTTAACACGTGATTAAATATTTTTTATATTTTTTTGATTAAAGCTATGTTATGTACAAGAAGTGAGAATTTTTGAGTGAAAAATATTTCTACGTCTCATTTAATAAATATGTACATATAAATTTATAGTGTCGGATAAAGTAACATTATATAAATACAATTCATTTCTTACTATAGAATAGAGTAGAATAGATAATATTATCATATAAGTTTTATTTACTATACAATTACAATGAATTGGTAGATATGGACAAAATATTAAGTAAAATAACATAAAATAGCTATTTCTATACTTAAAAATCATTTTTTTATGTATTATTAATGTTATTATTAAAAGGATAACTCCTGTTAGAAATATTTAGTAGAGTTAGGTCTCAATTGCTCCTAGACAAACACTAGGCTTTAAAATATTCAGAAACAATTTACGTACATTGACTAATTATCTTTATGTTTATATAAAGACGATAATTATTTTATATTTATATGCTGTTGGTATATTTTATATAATTTAATTAATATTTATATACTTGTGAGCTTTTTTAGGTAGGTATATTTAGGTAGGTTTTAAATTGAAAATTTACATTAATATTTCTTGTATAATCATTTTATTGGTATTTTATTTGAGCTACCGTCGCTCAACATATCTGTGAGTCAATGTTGTCAACAAACATACATACTTACTGACACATTTATTACATAATCAAGATTAATTAAAGTTAAAAATAGATATATTATACAATACAATATACATAATAAATTTCTTTAATTGTTTATATGTATAATTTTGCATATATTTTCCTTTCAAAGTAAATTCATTCCACTTATCTTCTTATTTTCCATATAAATAAAATTTTCTTAATATAAGTATATTTTAAAACGAACATAATTTAGGGCCCCTTAATGTCAATGACCTCCCAAATCTTCCCGTAGTCATCTTAGTGACATTAACAATGTTAATAGACAAGATATATTTATTGCCAAAGCCGCCGCGTGGGTAGTTTACTTGTTTTGCGCTGAGGAATGCGATGTTTGCAGCGGTTAAGAATGCCGAGTAAAAACTTTGTCAGATGTACTAAGGCTACAACTAGATTATGCTCTACTACATATTATATTTTTCAATTACATATTATTTTTGTTTAGGAATTTTTGGAAATATCTGAAAATTACTGTGAGTAACAGATGATTTCTGATTTATTTCACATGTTATTTATATAGAGATTTATAATAAGAAAAAATACCTAAAATTACATATGATTTCTTTCACATTCTATTTAATTCACAGAAACTTATATATACATATAAACCTTTCAAAATTATTACTTTTTAATAAATATAAATAATCATATCTTTTATTACGATCATAGTATTCTTTAAATTAAATTCAAGTAGAGCACCATCCAGTCGAGCACTTCTTTGAACTGGCATCGTCAATTTTCTAACACCATTAAGTGCATATATGTTTTTGCATAAGAAAAATGCGCCTTATTACATTATAGTGGTGTTTTGCAAACATTTGTATTGATGGATGTTGGAACGTGAGTGTTACGGTGAGTTGGGGTTCGATTCCGGGGTCGTGCTAACAACTTATTGAATAAAATATACTATTGTATATATATTTGATTATAATATGATTGAAAAAGTATGTTTTTATAACGTATGTATGTAAAGTATGCAGTACTATGTAGGTATGTTTAATTAATATGAAAATAAATTAATTAAATATCATTTTAATTCAATAGTAAGAAATTCGTGGTTTTGAAAGCTGACTTTTCAGAAAATCTATAGCTCGTGTAATTTACTTATCTTTTTATAAGGATAACAGTAAAACTGATTAACTTATATTATAGGTATAATATTTTGAATTTGAAGGGTCTAAGGACGAATATAAAAATAGAATTTAATACATAAATAATGTGTTCTACGATTTCATCAATATTAAACTTAATATTAGTAATGTATATAGAGAAATGATTTTATTTCTTTAAAAGAAATAGATAGTAACGAATTTTCTAACACACTACAAGCACTGCTTCATACTTTACTCTAGATTGTACATTATTTTATCATTATATCTATTTTATATAAGTAATATTATTAATAATAAACGTATGATTTTAATCATATTTTTATTGGTCGTTATAAATATTTTAAAATCATTCTATTGTAAAATCTGGGATAACGTAACTTTATTTTTTTGTATAATTTGTTAATATTTTTTTTAACTAATTTGAATCATTCTATATACTTCTTCTTCCTGGCAAAATCCCAGATTTAGCCAGGGTCTGCCTTCCTTTCCAAACTCCTCAACTTTGTACGGTTTTTGGCATCCTCGGTGGTTAATCCATTGGTTCTCATATCTTGCTTCACGATGTTCAACCATCGCTTCTTTGATCGTTCTGGGTTCTTGCTCCAGGAACAGATATATTAAGGCAAATTTTTCCGACGTATATATTAATATATAAGCGCGTTAGATAGGGTCCCTTAAACCTACACCTGGGTCACAAGTCCCAGTCACTGTTGAAGCTCCTCTCACTACAACGATGGACCTGACACACGCACCGTGAATACATTGAATGATGAGAGGTTTCGTCTCTCTATATGTACATCTAAAAGTTATTATTATACAAAGTTTTCGAGTGTTAGAATTTTATATATAATGATCTTTTATAAGTAATTAAACATTTGAATCTCTCTATATAAGGTATAAGGTTATCAAAATCTAATTTTATTTTTACTATCAGTTTGAATAACAATATAAATACAAAACTATCATTTTGATAGTTACTGAAAGAAGGTAACGGAAAATACTTCGTAGTAAGTGTAACTATACTTACAAACGTTTGGTAAGAGATCTTATGATTTATAAATTACGTCGGATTTGTTGTAAATAAAAACTAGTGCTGAGGTACTAATGTACTCTTTTTAATTTTACCAAGTTATAGAATATATATATATATATATATATATATATATATATATATATATATATATATATATATATATATATATAAATATACAATTATTTGAAGCTAATAGATTTGAACTAGTTTTCTTTTTGTAATAGACAAAAAAAAATCATCTTAAGAGAAAATAAAATGATTTGAACACATCATTTGATCTATTTAATTCTAATAACTAGTGATTTTGTTGCTGACTGTACTTCACTGTCACTTACTGTTACTGATTAGTTAGTACATGTAGCCAGAGCAAAAGAGTTCTCTTAAATTTTAAGGCTAAATAAAGTAAATACATTTGTATGTGTGTTTGTATGTGTTTGGATCAGAACGAAAATAAATCTGAAACAAAAGCCAAAGATTATCTTAATTTAACGAGAGCAAAGATACGTTGTTTCAATTATAATAAAAATAAAAATAATTGTATGCCACAATAAAGAATAATTCAGAATTAATGACCTGCCAATATAAATGAATTCTTATAAGTTATTTATATATAACAATTCCAATTAACTCCAAATTCAAATTTAGTGAAAGGTTCATTAAAGAAAAAACCTTATAGGGAAAATAGCAACAAATTAGACGGCATTCATAAATAATATTCCCTTTCACGAGGCCATCCTAATAATAATTATACCGCTATACAGTGAAGATTTCTACCAGTTGCCGTCCTACAAACCGAGCTACGCCTACAGACGAGCATTTCTTTCTATACCTAATACTATAGCTAAAATTCATAGTGAAATAAGTATAAGAACTAGCTTCTAAAAAACTTATTAACAAAAACGACGTAACGAAACAGAAAACTACAAACGAATTTCAATATTATTACACGTTAAATAGAGTGTAATTTGGATTGAGTGGCTGTGAATTTTGTTTCCTTTTGTTGTTACAAAGAATGCGGCAGTACAGGCCAATGCACGATGCATAAAACTAGTGTTGAGTCTCGCATCGGAATAGTGATGTCCGTTAGATATTATAACGTTAGATGAAATAATAGTTTCGATTGAAAAAAAACTATACATACATCTCTTTGTATGGAGTTTTCTTCTTGTTGATAGAATCATTCGGTATTTCATCCTAATGCATGTCCGGTTTTCTTTTTACACTATTTATAGTAAATATTTTACGGTTGAAAAATCGATATAATTTTAAATTAAATCCAGTTCCTTTGTTGAATGTGTGTTTGATATACTACAAGACATATTATTATATGCAAGATTTTACATATACACAGGGTTGGACACATTCAATGTTAGTAATTTTCATTTTTAAAGTTATCACCTACATAAATACACTATCGTTATATGAACCATGACTAGAGAAATAAAACATGTTTCAAAACTATCAAACCGTTTCATAAATATATAATAATCATTAAACTAATAAAACTTTGTAATTACGAAATCCTAAAACTGGTCTATACATAAGTCTGTCTAAAAATAATCTAGGCGAGTGACGTATGCAAAGTCGATGCAAGGAAGTGGGGCTCTATGTCCTAGCACAGCCCTACGCCCCGCAGGCAAATATGAACGAATGTAAGTTGACTTAGAATAAGTATGTTCTGCAATCGAGAGCTCGCCAGTGTTAGATCATATAGTGTTGAAAGTGCCTGCGCGCACTACGCCGCTACACAATGAAAACTAACCGGCCATCAACCGAAATTTACAACTAGAATTCCGTCCGACGAACTAAAACGTTCCAGCCGACCGAATAATCCGCTGTTCCAAATTTGAAATGTGACAGATATTTTTTGCGAATGACATTTTTCGGCGGCGTTTGGCGGGAAACGGAATATGGCGTACCGTGAAATTAGGAAAATATGTAATAAAGTTACGCAATATTAAGTGTTAGAAATTAACTTTGGCATTTATTTTTAGAACGGTCGGTTGAGAAAAATGTAAACCGCAGACAATAAAGTTTATTATGTGATTAAGTTGGACTATTAACTGGATGTAAAGGTCAGTTTAGTGTTTAATAACAATTAATACTATTAATATTAGAAAATAATTTGGTGTTACCTGTTAAAAAAAACAATAATCAGTAAGTTTTCTTTCCACTTAATATTGAAATTATGACATAACTAACTCAATCTACATTAACGAAGAGAAGAGGCGAATTTACTTATATTTTAAATTTATTAACAATGAAAAGTAAATTAATGTTTTATATTAAACAATTACATAGGTTTTTGTATGTGTGACATTTAGTTAATATTATTTTTATATTTTTTTAATATATTAAATAAAACAAACCCGACAAATTTTACACCTTCTTATATTATTAAATTTTCTAATTACTTTCATTTTAAGGTAATATTTATACAATAGTTTACTGTTCAGGTTTTTTAAAAGATATTTTAATAATAATAATATTTATTTGAATATATTTATAAAATAAGAAGAATAGTCGCGTTCAATTCAACATACATTCGTTTAAATAAAAACGTGATGATATAATTTATTCTGCCAACATAATAAATGCTCCACACACACACACACACACACACACACACACACACACACACACACATGTGAGTTATATTTTTATATATTTGTATATATTAACCTTTTCTGTTGTAGATTTATAGACATGAATTTTATAGTATTTATTAAAATTATATTTTACAATGGCGTATTCTGAGAAAATTATATAAGTGTATACAAATAAGAAACACAAACAATTGAGATATTTTTTTTATTACATTTTCCTTGGGTTTTAATAGCATTTATTCTCTGAAGGACTATCTATCTCAATGCAGGATTTTATCAAAATTGGTTCGGCGATTCATTATTAAAAAATATTAAAGACAAATAAACGAAAGATAAACTCATTAATATTATTATGGTAAAGTATTTCTAATCAAATTATAGCGTTTATTAACGCTTGTTAGATTTTTCAATTCAAGCATATTTTTTTCTTTTAAGATATTTCTGTCTATACCTATTTATATATTAAGATAAATTATTTTCATTGTCACAGTAATTATTTATATATATTTCGTATTCAAATAAGGCAAAGGACATAAAAGAATAGCTCGGCGCCTAGTTGAGTAATATGTGTGTGACGTGTGTGTGTGTGTGTGTGTCCATTGTATAATATACAAAATTACATACATAATAAAATTAATATATAATAATATGAAAAAATTATGAATAATCATATGCATTATCAATTGTAATGAGATCTAAAACTAACGCTAGTATTCATTTAAATGAAACTAATATTATTTATATTACTACGCGTATTTTATTATTATTTTAAACTACATACTCTTAAAATTCGGTTACTTTTCAGCAACCGTGGTCAAAGACGAGATGTGTGAAGCTTACATTAGATATATGTTTAATAGTTCTCATGTAACAGACAGATGTACATACATTTTCTTATATGTATGTATGTACGTATGGACACACACAGCATTATATTATAGTAAATTAACATACATCTTAATAAACCTGGTCGCGGACAGTTAGTGGAAGAACTTTGTTATTCAGCCGCGATTCAAACAGTTTTTTAAATCACATAATTAGTATTAATTATATACACATATGTATATACATATATATATATATATATGTATATATATATATATATTTAAAATTATCCTATGTTTATTATAGTTTTATAATATCGTGAGTTAGTGAGTGAATAAAATTTTATATGTATGGTTATAAAGTGCTAATTTTGTGTGAAACAATTATTGTAAAGCGTACCTATTATATTTATTTAAGAAAAACGCCTAAAATGAATTCTTTTAAATCAATAAGTAAATATATTTGACTGGAAAATATCGTCATCTAAACTAAGAAAATCCAGTAATATTTCTTGTTATATACAAAATAAGAATACTAATAAGATTTATAGTTACTCTCAATTACAAAAAATATCTTACCTTTGAATTAGACACCAAAATTGATTTGTTATTACTTTAAATTATTACTAATTTATCCAATTTAATTACACACCGAAAGGAATAAATAATTTAAATAGTAATATTTATATCTTAAGTAAATTATGAAGGCTCATACTAAAATATTACACACTTAGTATGTCTGTAATACAATTCTTTATAACATTATAAAAGCTTATCAGTGTGTGTATGTTTGTTCACATATGAAGCTACAATAATACATGAATTTCTACTCAATGAAAAAGCTCAGGTTTTTAAATAAGTTTTACTTAAAGAAATTACAAATTAGAAGGCATTTAAGCACATTTTTTTAAAGATATAGACAATAATTTTTACACTTCTTTGTAAATGGCCTATAGCTAACATAGTCTTTTGTTAAATTATTATAATAAAAATGTAATCTTCTAAATAATTGTATAATTACATACAATTATAAAGTATCATTTTTTTTGGTTGGTCAGTGTAAGTCTTGTAAAATAAGTTACCCAAGGATTTCCGGGATGTAAAGTAGCATATATGTTATTCCTGGGCGTCAGCTTCCTGTATACAAAATTTTATCAAAATCGGTTCAGTCGTTTGAGCGTGAAGAAGTAACAAACATACACACTCACAAACTTTCGCAATTATAATATTAGTAGGATTAAAACTAAAATTTCCTTTGTAATATTTTAACCGACTGCTTCCTACAGAGTGTGTTATGTTATTTCCTTTTAGTTTTATAACTCCATCCTCAGTTTTCTATACCTAGCTACCTACCGTTGTCTACGTTCTATTGTCCTTTTTCCAGTAATCGCTATGTTTTTGTATATTATCTAAACAAGCCATTGTTAGCAGAGACATCGTTATTAAAGGGGAAGATTGCTATTTGACCTGTTTTAATAAAGAAATTAATTTAATTAATCAACAAAAATATTGATATTCAACTCTATTTCTTATAGAATAGTAATTTATTTACAATGAACGATAATTTTATTATTTATACATTATATCCCGACTTGTAAGACTGAGTGTTTGTTTATGTGTGTTCGTTTTTGTATGCATCACCTAAACTCGGTGTTGTGCCAAATAACATACGTACTACGTACGACTGATCTTGATATTATACAAAATTGAAAAAATTACATAGGTATATTTTTTATCAAAATTTATTATTTGTAGTACTCAGTGTATATCAAAATCCAAGTAGGTAAGTACTTTGAACTGTAAATTGAGTGTATAAAGGAAACGATGTTCATGACTTTAAAGGGAACGAATAAATAAAACATGTGCAGTGTCACTGTCTACTGAAAACACAAATAGAATTCCTAGTACTGTTACATTCGGTACAAATACTAACAATAATACTAAATAAATTATTAAGTATCAAGATTTGTTAGTCGATATAATTATATAAAAAAATCGTGTTCTCAAAAATAGTTATCTGAAAAATGATCACATCATCCATTGACCAATCACAGGCCAGCGTTCTATGTGTGCTATGTTATAGTGAGCATTGCTTGTGTGTGTGTGTGTGTGTTAGATTTTTTCGGTAACTCTATTGGTGAATGGTTCAGATAATGTATGTGTAAGATAAACGCTCTACTAATGACCACGCTTGTTATATATTATATCCAATATATATGTATTAACTTCATTAATTAAATATATATATATAAATTTTCTTTCATACTTTTAATATTACAACTTTCTAAGTATATTGTTTACGATTTACGATAAAGAAAATTAATTATATTTAAATGAAAATAATTCCAGTATTATAAAAAATTTAATCTTTAAGATGCGTTGAAGAGCATTGAAATGGGAATCTTAATTTATTTTTACCGATCCAACCTTGAATTTTAGATATTTTTGCACCCACTGCACTTGGCTGCTGTTCGGTCAGTTTTGATATAAAAAGAACGTGACGTAAAACGAATTTAAAAAATATATTTATTTATAATATCAATATAGTAATATTAAATACTCATTATAAGTGCAACGATGTGAGAGCAAGGGAAAATGATGGTAAGGATAATAGTGCGTATGGTGTATTAATTAAATGTCATTATTGCATGAATATAATTTGTTTGTATGTCAGAAATGTATGTGTTGTAAAAGATTTTTTGTGTTTATTTTTATCGGAAGTTTTTTTCGTTTTATAATATTTTGACGGTTTTCATATTCATGAAAGAGGTTTTTATATAGAGATAATTAAGAAATATTTTAAACGTTTAATGAAATGAAAAAAAGACGTTTCGTTTGGATTGAGCCTAAAAGGAAGAAAACTGATTGAAATAAATAAAGATGAAAATATACATTTAATTATTATTCTTAAAATTTTCCTATAATGCTCACAATATTTAACATAGACATAGTGCCTACTTTCTCTTGTGATGGAAATATAAAGAAAAAATATAGTTCATAGAACGCTTGTCATAAATAATTATAATATATAAAAATAGATACAGAACACGAATAGCTTTTTCAACAATATGACTAACACCAGTCCAATCTATACAGCCAATGTTTGTAATATAGCTTTTTAGGACAAAGCCACTTCTGATTAACAACTAAACGACTATTTGAATAACTAAAGCCAGTTAATATTTATATATTAATTTCATATCGATACATTATAACAAAGAACATTTATCATTAAAATGTTTTAAACAATTTATGTATAATCCGCCATGTTTTTCTATGCAATGAATCACTAGGAGCGGCCAAACCACGCCTAGGCGAATAAATAAAATTTGAAAATAGAACGCGCTTCCTGCGATTCGGTTCTAAATTTAAATGTAAAAATGGCGGGCGTTTCATCCGGCGGCCGCAAAATTGTGCATAAAACTGCACTGCGCATTACCGATCTAAACATCAAAAATAGATTCCGATATAACGCTGTGATCACATTACGGACGTACATACATACATATACATTATAATAATAAATGAATATACTGAAAATAGATGACAAAAATATGCTTGAAAATCTCCAGTGGGTAGACAGAAATACCTAATATATAAATTTCAGTCATTTGAGATTTAACAAAATGTCATATATAAAAAAATACTTCGCTAGCAAAGGTATATATTATACAGATTATAACTCAATATAACTAAATCCCGAAAAATAAAATATTTTTGATAAAAATGTAAGGATTTTTTAATGTATGCAACATTAAAAAATAACTTTTTTACACTAAAATTTAAACTGTACAAAATAAAGAATCCGTCAAATTTATGGCATAATAAATAAAATCATTACATATGTTATTCGAGTATATTAAAATATATATCACATTGTCAGTATGTTTCCTATACTATGCCTTACAACGCCAGATTGCCTTCTTTCGTCCAGTTAAAACAAACATTGCGATAGTACGCAGCTCTTTGGTTATATTTCACTATAACAACTGGTTATATAACACACACACACACACACACACACACACACACACACACACACACGCACACACAAATATGTATATATGTATATATATAATTCTTTAAATATTTAAATCATCGTTACAATTTAATAATTCTGTTGCCATGGAATATTATTAAAGGGAAATATATTTGGATATTTATATTAAGTGTTTGTTGTTAATATGTACCTATGATAAAATAGTTAGGTATATGTCAAAATACGTCTACTTAAAGTGTGGTCTTGAGACAGTTAATGCTTCAAATATTTAAGTCATTATACATATTTATTAATAAAACAGAAATTCTTTGTAACATTATACATATAATATAATCTCTATGCAATTTCTATTTAATAAATATTCTATATAATGGCAACATTAAGTGGTCCCTTACATAACTAGAGTTAGCCTAAAAAGATATAACATTGTAGATGTGCTTTAAATCTTAAGTTATCTAAACAAAATGGCGTCTAACGCCTAATAATGCCATTGTCTCAAACTAGTAGAATTTCGGTTGCAAAATTGCGCCTGCGCAAGTTGACTCACGCGAAGCTATGTAGGGGGGATGAGTGCATTATATTATATCTGAACCTTATTTTATATGACATACGAGTTATATTACAATGATAATGTCTCCGAAGGCTGGCCTTACGAAATCTTACATGAGTTTTCGTTTTAAAACCGAATCGGTTTAGATATTCAATGTGAGAGGAATATTTAAGGATTTCTGAACTGTTCTAATGGCATCCCATTCTAATTAGTTTGCGAAACGAACATAGGATACCTCCACACTAGGACCGGGACACACTGGGTGAGGAAATATTTAAATAATATGAACTTTATATACCTATACTGAAACTATTTTCTTAATAAACAAGGGAATTTTGATAAGATTGAGAAATCATAATCAGCTCCCACAGTTTCATCCTTAGTTTTTGTTTTTGAATAAAAATCCATATATGTAATATTTTTTAAGCATATAACCAACATACATACATATATACCTATGGTTTTTATATACAATAATTATAAGAAGGAAATAAGACTGGTTGACAAGCCACTGATTAAATTACACGATAATTACAATACTATAAAATTTAAAATAATTAATAACAATATTAAACGAGGCGTTATAAAAACGCCGGAACAGACAGACGTACATACATATATGTATATATATAATTATATTATTATGTTTATTTCTCACAATACTTAGAGTAATAGAGATTGTAACAACATTAGAATTAGTAAAGTGATATAGAGAAAAAACAGGTTGTACCACTCGATATTATATTACATGGATAAAATGAACCTTATTTGTATGGACATACGGGTTATGTTGAAGAAAAAATAGCTTGCACCTCCGTGCTCAGTTTAGAGTGACGCTTGGCTCACTTACATGTATTTTAAATGGATTTTATTTAATGTAAAAATATAATTTATATAACTAGTTTTATACTATGTCTTCGCTAGTAATCTTTATATCCAAAGCCTATACACTTTTCTCATGTATAAATTATATAATTTGAAAGTTTCATCAATATCAGTACAATTTTCCTCACACAACCAACATTGGATTATATTTTATATATATACTAAAATATTAATAACTATTACAAGAACCAAAGTATATATTAAAACGACAATTAAAATGAAGGGAATCACATATTATAAGTCCTTATTAGATGTCGACAAAATAATTCCTATTGCATGTGATGCATTGCAATTAAAGTTATAAGGAAGTCATATCCGTAGATCATAAAAATTACATTCATTTTATGCTTTCATTACATTATTATATAAATCATATGTTAATACGTAATTGAACCTTAAAAATAATTTATTTAGACCTTATAGAGGACTTCATTAAAAATTCTTATACTAAATCAAATGCATGACGTTTTCATTAAAATGTGCAAAACTAATGTGAACCTTATTTACTAGGGATTAAAGTAGAATTTGCGTTATAGAAACAGCTAGGAAGACTTTACACATAATAAATTCTTGGTTCTGTTAAATTATTAAGTATACTTAATGTAATGTTTTGATATTATTCTAATAAACATTTATATAATAATAATTATAATAATGAATTGTGATATTTTTAATTAATATTTTTTTTGATATTATGGCTGAATACAAAGAATTGTAACAATAAAAAAAAAAAACAATTTAAATACGCTAAATAAAAATGAATAATTTTAATGACCCACAATGAAAACTTATATTATTAGATCCTAAGAAATATATAAAAAATATATTAAATTGTCAAAATATTTCACACTATTAAGTGAAAACTAAATAATCTTATTAATTATAGTTCTTTATAATTATAAAATGGAAACGTATAACGTCCGAACAGGAAGAAATTTCCCGGCACACTAGCGCCTCTAGCGGCAACGCACGGAATCCTATAACCGCCAACTCTTTCGCGCTTTCTTTTCTTCTATCTCGCTCGCACTCTTTCAATTCCTTACCATTTTTGGTGCTAGAGCGAGACGGTTGCAAAAAAATGGCGGAACGCACATGTGCGCGGGCGTTCGTTTTCGTCTTATTTTTCGTAGTTCGTTCACCCGCGGAGTATTCGCGTCCGTTGAGCTTTTTTTCTCGCTATGACTTTTTCGTTTCTTTTCCTATGTGTGTGTCCTGTGCTAGCCCTTGAGTGGGTGTGTTAGAATATTTTTCTTTGTATGTAAACCGAGTTTAAACCTGAAATGAGATAAATATACTATTATAATAAATCCATGAAAACAATTTTAATAATTTGAAATTAAGATTCTATGTATCATCTAGATCTTCTGCTACCAAATCAAATTAAAACAAATATCAATTCCAATACGTAATATTATTTATAACAAATGTATGATTTAACGTTTAACAGGATGTGGTTAATTAATTTTGAGACAAAAACAATGATAGCAGGAGTATTAAGTAGTACAGTGAAGCTGAGACTATATACATATATACTAGTTTTTGCCCGCGACTTTGCGTTAGTTTTAGAATTAGAAATATATTCCTCTATTCCTCCTTAAAGACATTAGTTAAGAAGATTTTAGATTTGATCACTTTACTTTTTTTCTTTTTCAATCGAATGAAAAAATCCTATGTTCTTTCTATATTCTAAGCTATATCTCCACCAATTTTCTTCAAAATCCGTACAGCCGTTCTTGAGTTATAAATAATATGACTAACACGATTTTCTTATAGTAACCCTTTGTTTTTACAAACTAGGTATGGTCTATTATTTCGTTCATTCTTTACAATTATATATATATTTATATATATATGTTTAATTATGATTAAGTATTTGGGAATGTTGGTACCTCGTCGTGTATCTGTCAGTTGGTAGTTCTGATCAAGTAGTCGTTAACTATTCGCCTGATCTGAGTCATGGCTTTCAAATTTATTATAACATAATACATTTTGACCGGATGTTATAGTATTTAATAGTTTTAATAAGTTTACGTGATATGATTGTATGTAAAAAAAATCATTTAATTCATTTTTCATAAACTGTCTTGTATAATAATATCAACATATGTAATGACTTTCGTTAATTGATTGAATAGAAATCTGGTAATACTTACAGACGATCTTCCACTGAAAATAAAAACATTTTAATGAGTTCTCCTTTCCAATTTTCCTATTCCTTCTATTCCGGGTAACCCTTAGTTTTTGTAAACTATGTTCTATATTATTTCGCCTATTCTTTACAACTATACGTATAATTTAACCCAGATATTCATATATATATACAAATATAATATATATACATATGTATATATTATATTCAATTCCCCGTTAGTTCAGTATCTACTCCAATTACCAGCAAAGTTCTCCGTGCATGAGATAAATCTTTTTGCGCTCGCCGATTAGAAAATACCATTATTAATTGAATGCAGTAATTAAAACAGTTTTTAATATTGGCTTTATAATCTATTACATATTATGTTTTTTTATCTATCATATCTACCACAGACTATATAGTGCCCAAAAAAAAAAGAATTTGATACTGTGTAAACTATGCAACATATATTTTATTTTTTTGTTTAAATAAATAATTATTATTAATTTATATGAATATTCAAAAACTTACCATAAATAGTTATTTAAAATAACTTGAATTACTTTTATCTAACAACGCGTCTCAGTACCGCACGAGATTCATAAAATGGCACAGAACATAAGGCACTTCGTATAGCGCTTTCCAACTAGCGACACACACGACACAGTGTCTTAAACACGATGCAATATGAATGACTTGGTTAGACATCGTTTAATATCTTTTATATTAGCTTTGGAACTGAAATTATTAGTTTAAATACAGTATTTACTTAAATTAATAACATTAAATAAAAAGATATGAAGAAATATGGCAGTTATTTAATATTTTTAATATTAATTCTAATTAGATATAATAAAAAGTCATATAATTGACTTTCTACATTTGATCTGTTTTTTTTTGTATAAACTTAATTCATATGAAAAAAAACTTTAAATTGGAATCAAAAAATAGTAATCTGATTTGAATCTTATTAGTTAAATCTTATAAGAATTAATATTTACTACATTTTGTTTTTATTAATTTTGATCAAAAATATATGACAGCATAGTACTTTTTATACGATTTCTCTTGAACGCAATGAAATTTTAACAATGTAAAGAGTAATAACAGTATATATGAGAAAAAAACTATAAAAATGTCTCCAATGAACGCAATATATTGTCAAAATACGTTCTCAAATTGTTCGTATTATAGCACAGTTAGGTTTTATTTTATAAGTGTAACTAGACAAAGATAGTAGTTATCTAAACCCTCACAAAGATACCTTATGACGAACATATAGGAATACTATGTCTCAAGATAACGATACCGCAAATAATAAATACTTGCCGGTCAAACAGTTTATTTATAACAGGGGACGTATGTATAGGAGGAACGGAATTATATTGATTATTATTATTATATGCGATATTCATATATATGGAAAATATGTCATGTAAATAATGTATGTAAGAAAAATTTTCTCACAAAAAAATTAATGCTTAAAAATTTATGTCATATGTACAGATAAATAATATGAATTAAATTTAAAGTAATATTTATTTTTGTTAATTCCAAAAAAAGTATGATAAAAAAAATGTGAACAAAATTTCGTTCGCGCCTATAGATGCGCGCGGGAGCTTTTTTTCACTGCGCCCGGACGGGGTTATCAAGGAAAAGTGGAGAATTTTTCAAAATTTTATCAACATACGTAGAATAACTGATAACAACACAAGCATAACTAGTGATGTACCACAAGTGAACGGCGTAGACAAGATCGATTAAATGTACGCCTTAATCGAGTTAATAATAACTAAAAATTATTTCATTTACTTGTTCATTCAAAAAGATACATTTTGAAAAAAAAATAACAATTTTTTTGTAAATTATTATAATATATTTAAAGTAATTAGAATGTTTTTACATATCTTGTTGGTATTATAGTATTCGTATAAGAAAACCGTTAATCTGCGTACAGTCTAAGCTACCAAGACGCGGTGTCACATCACTCTGAACTAATAAAGTAGTCCAAGTAATGTTTAACGCCACTAGAGGGCTCACGTGCATTATAACATTAATTAATTATATATTTTATGTATATTAATATTAAGTTAAAATTAATTTGTTCTCATCTGTATATAGGATGTTCTGTTTTTGTGTTTCGTGTATTTTTTCGTTAGAAAAAAGATAATGAGCTGTGTGTTTTAAATGGAAATTTTATAAGTCGTCGCGGCGCGGGCCGGTTGGTTTTTATAACGTTTTAAGGTAATTTCCATTGTTACATAATATTTATTTTTAATTATTTATATATATTTTTTATGATTTTTATCTTCGTGTGGTGTTTGGGAATTAAATGGTTTGTAAAAGTTTTTTTGTTTATGATATTGCAAATTTTAATTGTTACATGATATGTCATTTTGATAAGTGCCCTTATCGTGATACAAGTTCATTTTATTAACTTGTTATTTATATTATATGGCTACTTATAATATACATATATTAAACTCATATAACAATTAATTATAATACAGATTTCTGATATATTTCAATGTTCTTTCATTCTATTTAAAAATAAATACAAATAAGACTCCTGAACGTTCAATAATTCAGTATAATAGCTCGTAACATGATACAATTACACGTTAAATATACAACATTAAAACCCACATAAATACGGTACAAAATTATGCAGCGCTAACAGCTCTTAAAAGGTTATAATCTTAAATAATTTGTCGGCTGAACGCTTCGTAATTGTCGCAAAAAATGCACCCCACAGGTACGGAGTCATTCATTCAAGTCGTGGACAAAAAAAATATGAAAAAAAAAACTAGGGCGGCACGTACCAACAATTAAGTCGTTCTTTTTTCAAACGGTGCTGGCTGGTTTTTTTTTTTTTATTGGTCGATCTAATGACAAGGGGAGGTTTTTTCTGCCAATCCTTTTTGTGTCTAAACAAATGTGTCAAGATTAACTGGGTGTAACTTTTTTTTTTAAACAATTACATACAGCGGTGGGTTTTAACACGCGATATTTGGATAGGGAGCTGGCTGGTTTTTTTTTTTTAATTTTTTGTGTAAACATCGCACGGTGTTCGGCTTCTGTTTAACGGTCAATTTGTTGGGTTTTTTTTCTATCATTGATACTTTGAGTTTTTTATTACTTTAACAAGTGAATCGTTTATTTTAGTACTTTTTAAAAAGTGGTACTAATAAAAATACATTTTATTGTAGTAAATAAATATTATTTTTTATTGTAATAAAAATTATATAATTATAGTACATGTGGCATGTTAAATTAAAAATTCAGTTCAGTAGTTATTGATCGAACAGACGGACAGTTTTTGTTCCGGAGGTATGAGTTGTCACGGAATACTACCATCAATAATGTTGTACGAACACGATAACTAACTATGGAAACAACTCTTACATTCATTATTAATGTTTTTATATATAAGAAAATATTACAACTATTTGTTCAATAAAGAATTATATGTTTACTATACATATACCTATATGAATATCTCAAGCAATTTCTTGGTAAGTATATTAAAATTCTTTACTTATTTTGTTTATTATTCAATTTGATATGTTATTTAAATTGTCACCAACTTGTAATTCTACAAGCTTTTAATTACTGTAATTTTCTTTCTTCTTACTTTGTAATATTAAATTTATTTATATTTATTTAGATATTAAGTTAATATAAGCATAAAAAGTATTATTTCCATTTTATTTAAACTGATTTATCAAACAGGTTAGAAGGTAAATATTTAGGAGTCTTTAGCTTATTAAAAAAAAATATACCAAAAAATTTAATATATTTCAAATAAAGCCAGATAAAACACAAGTTAATATGGTGAGACTATATAACACAGACCTAATACGTTCGGAGAAATTGAAAATTAAGAATTTAGTTTAGAACTCAGATCTTATTATATAAAAAATATTTTAAAAAAGTCACACTAAAATATATGGAACTTCTTCTTCAATAATATTCAGCATATTTAAAATTTTACTATCAAACAAAAATCAGATTATCACAATACTTTTCCAAATATTAAAAACCAATGTTAAATTTACAATTAATCTAAAAAAACTCTTTCTATATACAGGGTTATTCCCTCCGCGTCCTAAAATCATTAAAAATGTGTCTTGGTGCGTGTCGGTCTTCCCACTATAAAGTATACAATGAATACTTTTTAACAAATACTTATATATAATATACGTATATTAATATATTTGAAATAATATATTTAAAGAAAAATCTAAAAAAAGAAAAATATTTTTCTGGAATTATTCAGACTTAAAAAAAAAATTCAATAATCACAAATAAACAGAGCATAATTTTAAAATATACATATATATTTTTTGGAAAAATCACATAAATTTAATCACCATTTTAACTAGATCTAACTCATCAAACTATTTAAACGCATCTCCCGTCCAACACTAAGTGGACGTTAAATTAAATTTTTCAATTAATGAATATCAAAATGTAAATAACATATGATTGTTATATATTTTCTCACGTTGAATACAAAAACGATCTTATACGAACATAATGAGCTTTATCTAACATCTTAGTTCTCATAGATACACCATGAAACCGGATAAAAACAAAAAATAATATATATTTGCATATGAAGGGACTTTTGTAAGCAATTGTATGATTTTTTTTGTCTTTTCTGCATCAATAGCATCTGGATGAGAGCTGGTACAATTCAAAGGGAGTTTATTGTTTAGTTTAAAACTATTATTTTTAATTATTTTATGTATTATTAAATATTTATAGTGTTTTTATTATTAAATCAATTTTATTATCTGTATTTCCTATTTATATATATGACACTTTTGCATCAAAATAATTGAGTTAGTTTTTTGTTATAATATAAGCCAATGTCAAATATAAATCCTATCAAAATCAGTTCAGCCAGTTTCGAAGATATGCAAAAAAAAAGCAGGTATATAATAATTTAAGAATACATGTGTAGGGTAGTTAATAAAAATTTTATTTTGACATTAAACCTACTTAATATTTCGTTACAATTCGTTTTTTTAACTGATTTCGACTCTTCCGAATAAATTATAGTCCCGTACTAAATGTAACGACAGACGGACATAAACCTTTTAAACTTATATAACAATAGTCAGTTGGTCATCTGTTCATAAAGGGATGGAAAGTTACATTTAACAACTTACTAAAATATAATACTATAACTTTTATTCCATCTTGAAATATTATTAAACAAAACATTCATTAAAAAATCAATTAATATTGCATTTTAACTTAAATACTAAGTTACTGTCAAGATAATATTTAATGAAAATTACTTTATTTAAATTTAATGCCAACCAAAATTACATAGGTTTCTGAAAACACCTAAAATATTTTATTAACAAAGGGATCTAAATATATTTTTTATCGTCTTCAATATCATGTAATAATCCCCAAATTGTAGAGGTCAATAACCCCATCCGGGTCTTACATAAAAGGTTGCCTACTAACTATTGGCGTTTAATATATCATACTTCTAAACTTAACTCTCGCATAATATAAATTAATAATATACATTAATAAATATTAACAATAAATTAATATTAATTCAATTTTATTATTTATAATTTAATTACATAATGAATATTTTTTATTTCTTAAAACATTTCCTTATACAATACACTCGTTTAATGTTTGGGTCAAATTTAATACTTAAATTTTCTATTATAATTAAATAATATATAATATATGTGTATTTTTATTAATATTTTTTCATAATATATCATAATTACTATGGAATATTTTCATAAGGTTCTTACAGAAGTATAGGTTTGAATCTAAATTCAGTTTTGAGTTTTCACTAAGGGTTGTTTTATAAGTAAAGGGTTGTTGCATGAATCGAGATTGTTTTAGATATCAACCCTCTTACTGTGGGGTTGTTTAAAAAGTCGTGGTTCATACCGACGTATTATTCAATATTCATACTTTATACTTTATTTTTACCACGCTTTAATCATACAGTTTTAAATATTTTTATAATTAAGCTATATGTAAATATTTGTAAAGTTTTTAGAGGAGTTATTAATGATTCTTTATAAAAAGTGTTTCTCAATATAAACTAGCGCCCTCTATGATGATCGTGTACCGTAAAAAATGATACACGTCTCGCTCCTTAAATTGTTTATTTGGTGAAGATTTGACTGAGGTGACAAATAATTTTAGATCTGATATAGCAAAAAATTCTTATTTAATATTCTTGGATGGTATTTTTAATAAACCCTTACAGACTTTTTTCGAATGCGTTTTTTTTAGACTTTTTATTGCTATTGGTTATTCTTTTATTTTAAATGAAACTGACTTTAATTCGATATAATTTGTAGGACATACTCATGTAGGTAGTTGATTTATAATCAATATATTTATGTCGTGTGTTGTAATAACAATCTAAATGTCAATCGTAGCCGGACTCGTAGCAAGCTACGCCATCTTTCGGGGGGTAGCGACATGAAAAGTTTCGCTACGATTAGTTGAAACTGTAGGAAAGAAAACACAACAGACATTAGAACATAAATATCTTTATTTCTTTTAAGATTTACAAATATTAGATCAGGATATGCGTAGAACATAGAGAGAAAAGCTGATTTTAGAGTGTACATAGTAAATATAACGAAGCATTCAAATGGTAATTATCATACAATCAATGTTAAATGTTGACTGGACACAGGGTTTAGGTAAAATAGGGAAAAAAACTCGTCGTTGAGGTCGTTGGCTAAAACCTTGTGTGATAAGCTCCGCCTGAACAGTACAAAAAAATACAATGGTAAAAGAGGCGGACCGGAAACGAATACTTAAAAATGTTTAACGAGAAGGCGCTATACGCGGGCTGTTAGAGCGAGAGAGACAGAACATTAAGAAAAAATCAGAAAGAAGGCATTCTTTTCTATTTCCTCCCTCACTAATAGCGGCTTAGAAAAAATCCCGTCGTACCGTCCCGCTCTAACACAGGGGTGAGAGCGGCTAGGGTCGGCCGAGCGAGAGGGGCGACCCTCGCTTCGCGCCCTTTTTAATAGTTCTTATTTCGTCCTGGGTCCGAGCGGTCCGCGACACCGGGCCCGGCCGCTCGGACCGCTGGACCGTCCGGTCCGTCCGGTCCGTCCGACCGACCTCGCTCCTCGCCACCGTCTTCTCCTTGACCGGACGCATTTTTCCGCGGAAAAATCGCGGGGCGCGTGCGCCCGGGGCCGGTGGGGATGTTCTTGGTCGTGTCTAAGGCGGCGGGGGCGGCGCCGCGTCTTGCTAGTTGGAGCGGCGTCTTCGGCTGGCGCGCGCGTCCGCCCCACCCCGCAAGAAAGCGTCGCGGCGCTCAAGTTTTCCACCAAGAAGTTAGTCGACGCCCGCCCGCGCCTCAAGGAGGTCCACATCCGCTTTCCCTCTGATCCCGGCTCGTAAATAACACACGCGGACTCGAACACAACTAACTCGGCTCGATCTGACCGGCAGCGTGTTTACAGACCCATCGTGCGTGGAGGCGCACCGTCGCATGTATTCGTCGTGACCATACGCCCGAAGCTGGAATTAATGTTGAAGTACTTCAATGAGAACATATCCCTAGCGCTGCAGGAGAGGTACAGGGACCTCCATGAGTATCGGAAGGCTGAAGTAGAGGACTCACCGAGGGAGGCCAAGGTACCGAAAATAGCGGAGGAGGGTGACACGGTCGGCGGCGAGGGCGCGTTCGAGCCGAGCGCCGCGCCGCCGTACCCTCGGCTACTGGAGCCGGCCAAGGAGGAAGACAACTTCGTGACCAGCTGGCTGCACAACTCCTTCAAGATGACGGCCGCTGAAGGGAATAATGAGGCTACGGCCGGGGGCAGCGCGCTAGACCTTCGCGCTGCACCCCTATCCTTACACATACCGCTGCAGAACGAGGCCCAGCGGTTCAAGATGCAGGACTTCTGGACCCGCAGCAGGCCCGGCAGCCCTGCCCAGGAGACGGCAGACCACAACCAGGCCGGGCCCGCGCCACAGACACCACAACCACCGGCCACACCTGACCACAAGATTATTACAGAGAAACTCGTTAATGAAATACAGGTGAGTGGATACATTATTTTCTATTTCCCCAACAACTGAAAAGCATTCCAAAAAAAAAAAAATTACACTATATAAACTCTTTAAAATAATTATAATTTTATTGTAATACAAATAATTTTATTTATCAAACAATATTAGAAGGAAATTATTTTTTTATTAAAAAACTAATATCACGTTCCACGTTCCGGCGGTAACTCGTCGAGTAGTGATACAAAACTGATAGTGATTAGAACAGATAAAAAAATAAAATAAATCAAAATTATTATATTTACCTGCAAATTAACTTATTATAAAAAAAATTATATTTATAATTTCTTTATTTGTAAAAGACACAACACACAAAGTTCAATAAAGTCCTCTATCTTGATTAAAATTAACGAATGTTTAATAATTTCTTATTTAAAAGAGAGACTTAATTCCGACCATCTTCATCAGAATATATCGATAGACTGACCTCAAAGAACTCTCAACCGAACTCGTTCCAAATTTGAATGATCCCTACTTCCTTAAAAAAAAGACACAAGGCGAAGGTAACATATTGTAAAGCTTTTGTTAACCAAGAAAGGGTTAAGGGCCGCGTCAAACTTATTATTAAATCGTTTTTGTCCTTATGTCGCATCCGGTTTTACAAAGGATATGTAAATTACGATAATCAGTGATAATTCTATTATTTCGATATTAGCTTGTGATCAACTTGTCGACGATGCCTTGAATTCCGTTCTTTTTTTAAATTTCTATTTGATGTTTCGTTAAATGTTTGTTTTGGGCATATGGCTATTATGGGTTTTGGCTCATAATTTGGAAGTCGATCGGAGTGATCCCTATGTTTAGGCTCGTCGTATGGTGTATCGAAAAAAATAATAATTCAGTATTAACGGCAGTGCATGTGTTTTAAAATTAAAATTCAAAAATGGAAGACAAAAGAATATTACTTTTTAAATTAGTTTCGGATTCGCTTACCTTGCATTTGTCTGTTTCCCACGGCACGGATTAGGGGCATTGTGATTTTATTTTTCTAATTTTTTTTCACCGCGCTTTGTTTCACGGAAGGGGTGTTGACAGTTATTTGTTACGAATCTGTTCCCGTTTCAATTTTTTTTTGTTTTAAACAATGTTTGAACATGGAACCGGTTTCCGATATTCATATTTCGCATTCATTGGATTTTTTTCCGAAATAGAGATTTAACGGTTCGACGCGGAGAAGTAGTTACTTTTGTGGTTAAATTTTTTGTACCATCAACTGTTAATTAAAACTAGTTCCGACGATTCTCAATGGCATTGTCTGTTCAAGTATTTGTTATTACAATAAAATGGTTATTATAAAGAGTGTTCCGGATATTGAATTAACATTTAAGATTTTTTCCTATCATTTTAAATAATAATAATAAAAGAACTGGCAATATGTAATATTACAATGGTCAGAATTAAAAAAAAATATAATATATATTTGTTTTAAATTTGGAATGCCGTGTATATTTCAAATCACCTTAATGTATTTCCATCTCTCTCTTCCCCGTATGTGTTCCTGTATGCGTGACGTGGACAGCAACAACAGTCGCCGTCCGCGGACTCCACGATGAGTGAACGCTCGCTGGTACCCTTTGCTCTGGTAAATTTACTGTCCTCACTCAATAATATTGATGTAAATATATTTTATTACATACTTGTGTGTGTTCAATATATCATTTTGTGTGTGTGTGTTCAGTTCCTTCATTGTTAAAAATACTACAACAAAAATATTAAGTAGTCAATTTATTTTTAATTTTAGAATGATTTGATTTGAATTTGATTTGTTCGATATTTGAAATGTGTGTCTTTTAATTTTTTACTTTTAATTTCTTTACATATATTTAGTTCTGTTTTTAAATTTAGAACGATTGACTCATTTGTTTTTTTTTTTCAAATAAATTATAAGTAATTTGTACATATGTAAGCAGCCAGTATTATAAGCTTGTTCTTCCTCAGCCCCAGCAGCAGTCTCCATCGGGCGAGGCTGACCGCACCATGCTGCCGTTCGCACTGGTAAATGTCCTGAATAGCCTGAATATCGATGTAATTATTTATTTCATTTACTCTTCTATTATAACGGAGTATCGTTCGATTTATTATTAAAGTTTTTTTACAATTCATATAGATTCTATATAAAAAATAATGTAGTATAAATATGTAGACGGTTATTTATTCAATTGTAAGAATTTTCTTTAAATTAATTAATACTTTACAAATTTATCTAATATTTAGAAATTTTATAGTTTCCGTAATGATCATTATTATTTAAAAGTTTTAATGTATATTTGTATAGTTACGTCATACGTGTATTTAATATTATCATTGATTTGAATTCCTCCGAACGAAACTCCGTTCTTCTTTGCTTCATGCCGCTTGTATAAAACATTACATCGTAATTATTACTTAATATTACGCTGTTTTGCTTATTAAGTATACTAAATAAATATATTATTTCTATTAGCTTTAAGTTATATACGAGTTTGCATCGTCGACCTCAAAAACCAATTCATTCAAGGTTCTCCATTCTCATATATTTTCTTACACCGATAATTCTCGAAAGAATTTTTTTTTATTATGTCTACGATCCAAAGTCGTATACGGCTGAATATTTTCGGTCACGTCATTCATATAGCTTTCGCTTTATTATCTGTTTTTATATATGTTATTGTTGTATATAATGTATGTTGTCAACAGCAACAAGCCCGCTCCGGTCAGAGCATCAGTGAAAGAACACTAGAAGAGTGCTGGTCAACACTTCAGCGAGTGAGTTGGCACCTGTTTCAATGCGTATCGTTATCTTCCAAGAGTAGGGGTTGTATTGGCGGGTTCGGTGTTCCAAATTTGAAATTTAAACCATTTGAACTTATAGTTTGAATATAATTCCATTTTTGAATAGTTTGAATACTTGAATATAATTCCATTTTTGAATTATATAATCTTGTTCATGGCTGTTGATAGTTTTTTTTTTTATAAATTTAAACTTCGAACCCGCCGACACACCTCCTAAGGGGTTTTGGACCAATAACTCTTTAGTTGTAAGTTTTATTTGTAATAGATAAATATCGATGTGAGATTTTATCAGCAACCTAGGTGGTAGGGAGGGGGGGGGAAACGATTTTTTTCACCACAGGAACCACGATGTATCTAGCCCGATCTATGTTGAATATTCATTAATGTAGCAACATTTCGCATAGAATCGATCAAGATAATAAAAAGTGTTGGTTACGATAAAACGCCTCGGGCGTGTTAACAATTTATTTAAATCGAGATTCACGGGCGATTTTGTTTTATTTTTTTCTTACGTCGGAGGCAGGACCATCTGCGTTAAAGGTGGTATTACCCAGGAAGTACTTGTACTGCAACATGTGTATTTCATTGACTTATTGCGTACAACGGAAAAAAGAGAACAAAAAATATAGCAAGGTTTAAGGAACAAACGTCTTATATAACACGAAATATAAAGTTGAACTAACTTATGTAGGCGTTAAATGTTATTTAAAACAATTGAAAGGAATTTATAAAATGTCATACATATTTAACATTAACGCCGCGAGCGTAGGTTAATACGTATTAAAAATTATAAACAGCATAATTCAAAGGACAATAACTAAAAACGAGCTCATTTTATATTCCACGTATAAATTTTGAAACACTCGCCAAAAAATAAACGTACGTAAGCAAAACCTTTCTAGTCGACGAATCCTTTAAAAAAGCCTCTTATCGTGTACATTAGCATAAGAACATGCATGCACAGGTGAAAAAATAAAGCACGTCGGATGTTGGACGGAAAAGTGCACCGAATAAGAACAACCCGTGTGTAGGGACGACTTATTATAACATCTTTAATAAACATATACATTTAAATCATTATTATATTAATACAAACATATACTGTTTTTAGTTTCCGTGTGTTAATTTGTAAAGTACGTCGGCTCCATACCTTTTTGTCCGTAACAAAAGTACTTGACATGCGTTGTCGAAAAAATCCACATTTGCATGTCGATCCGCAATGAATTTATCGTTATTGCGAAAAGATTTATTGATGCGGCTTCCCGAAAAAAAATATAAAAAAATCTTAAGAAAATAACCGCGTTCCAAATTTGAAATTCAAATTTCGACTTTTTTTTCAAATTGAGACGATTTTGACATCCAGCCTCGACATGTGCTCTTTGTTTTTTTTCCCGCCGTCAGAACGCACAGAGTATTAAATAAGTTTTTTTCCGCGCGCGATAGTAAATCAATTCCGTTTTAGTTTTGTTGGTGAATGTAAAATGTTTTGTTAATGTGTACAGAGCGGGCGTTTAGATACTTTTTAACGTCGGCATTTATTATGAAGAAAATATTAAAAGTAATTTATATCGGAGGAAAGAGTTGGGACTAATAACATTTTATTTTTAAGCGGGTTTGACTAACATCTTGTAACAAGTAGCCGGGGCGAAGGGTGAGGGGTGGTGGGGGGGGGGTGGACGGTAATTATGAAAAGTGTCCGAGGGTGGAAAAATTGTACCACGAGAAGATGTTTAAAAAAAAGTGCTCTAATGACTAAACAGCTTTTAAACTTAATAGGTTTTGAAAGATTCTCACTAACTGCCTCCTTAATAGAACTGGTCGGACGCGTTATTGTAGAGGACAGTTTATAATTAATATGTATTAGAATAGTCTGTGTCTGGTCCGGACCTGTTTAGATTACTTGCGATGTTTTTAATATTAAAAGCATATAAAAATATCTTCGCCGTACAGTCATTATAAAAATATAATTAATTCTATTCTTAAATCATAGCAATAACTAACGTATAATCGAGAATCATAATCTAAATGTTATATAAAAAAACTTTATTACGGAGCCTCCGAGACCGCGGCCTTATAATCGACATACAGCAAATTACATTTTTTATGAACTAAGCCTAACACTGAAATATTATTTCAAATACGAATCATATTAAAGTTTCTTACAACGTTCTTTACTTTATCTATTTTTTTTTCACAGCGTCATAACTCACGCCACGGAAGGCGTTTTTTGGCCAAACTTGAAAATTTATTTCGCAATTAGCGGTGAGAGTCTTAACTCGTCGGGACATTATTAGAAAACTTTCTTATTGCTACTAAAAATTAACACTTTTTTTTCTTTACACCTGATGTCACGTCTCCTTTGTCAGTTATTTAATGTCCAGCGTAAATAAAAAAAAATAGGATTCAACAAAACACTGTAAAGGCTAATTCATAGTTTTTGTATAAAACATAGTCTCCATAAATCAATCATAAACGCATTAACTTTTTGTACATTCAACTCTAGCATTTGCAAGACGAAAAAAAAAAATTTTATCGTTGAAAATTATGAAAAATGGCGTCAACATGACAACCGTTTAAAGCGACATTTTCACAAACACTACAAATTGGCGGGAAAACACCCTGGGGACGGAATGAGAGAAAAACTGGACAAAAATTAGATTTATACGACTCATTGGATTATTATGATTTGATACTTGATGTATGACAAAAAAAACTCAACCATTCTCATTTTTCCAACGACGTATTAACATATTTATAATAATTATTAAAATATTTCAACAAAATTCATGTAAATAAAACAATAAAGATCATACATTATTAATAAATTTGTCAATAACAACAAGATTGCGTAAATTAAATGTAAAATATAAAGTATGAAGGTCGCTGGTCGCAGTACAAGCAGCTAATGGCCCGCACTGAATAAAAAAGACGACTCAAAGATAAAAATTAGCTGAAATTAAAACAGGCTAACGAACGCCATTCTGTCTTGCTGACAATTTCTGTTTTCTTCAAAAATATCAAGTAAATATGAATTTTATTTAAATTAAACTCGTTTGTCTGGGATCCTGTGTTTATAAATATGACTTATTTTGCTAATTTTGAATGTTGCGTTCCATTTTTGAAATTTCGAATATCGAATTCGATATAATATTTTTTCTGTGTTTAAATAAAGTTCACAGCGCGGAGGTTGTATTATAGATAATAATATGTCATTTGATTTACCTAATTCAAGACATTAGTCGCTTGGGTGAGTCCTAAGTAAGACCTAGGCGTATTTTTATAAGCCATTGAAGACGTCGTTTTTCTCTACATGTTATTAACCCATTTGACGACGCTTCCATGCGGTTAATTGTGATGCGCTCGTAAAAATACTACACTAGCTATTGTTTAATATATATATATGATAGTACTTTATATTTATAAACCGAAGACCACCGAGGAGATCTCATAAAAAACACCAAACACTTATAAGGAGAAACGCAAAAACTTGAAAGAAAAAAATATATAGAATTCGCTATGAAAAACTACAATATATCCGTCCTGCTCACTCATAGAGGCAGTGCTCTCAATAAGAAGGATTCGAACGTATTTTATACATCACAAATAAATATAAATAACTATAAAACTATTATAAAAAATAAATGATTACGTAAGGAAAGCATCAAGCGTAAGTTAAGCACAGAATGGATAACTGAGTATAATAAAAAAGTTAGCGCATACAACAAGTATAGTACTTATAACAGAACGACGCGGGCACACGGAGGGAATGCACAGCGATTTTTTGCACATTTGAAAAATACATTTTGACGATAACGCACATATTATTTGCTAGTGATGTGTTGTGATAGTGTTGTGATCTGTTACCGATTCATAGATGCAGGTACGGTTTTTATCATAGTGTATGTCTGTATGTAATAGGTTTTAACTGATACACGCGGTTAGGGAAAGTTAACCTGTGAAACTCAAAAGTTCAAGCTTAATGTCAAACGGTGACATTCTCTTTTTTTGTTTAGTAAAAATAAACATATATATGTATAAAATCTTCGATAGAACGGGTTTGAATCTATTTTGTTTATAAATATTCAAAAAATTTTTAGAAAATCACGTCTAGATACAGAATTTATATATTTAGTGACCTTGAAATATATTAAAAATACTATAAGATTGAGGAAATGACTATTTATAATATAACATATAAGAGAAGTAATTCAAAATAGACAGTCATAATTGTTTTAAATGTACTGACATATAAGATTTTTATTTTTTTATATAACATATTTATATATGTATTAAAGTTATAATAACTACTAATATATATATTTATCAATTTCCTCTATTATCAGTTAAATATTATTTTCTATTAATTAAGTTTTGTGGTCATTACAGTCACTAAGCTTATAGTAATTTTGACTTACCTATTTAGCCTTTTTTATTACCACAAGAAGAACTATACATATATATATATACAAATAATATATAATAACAAGAGTACATATATAAAAAATATATTTTTTATTAGTAATGATTTTATTTTCGAGGAAATATTAATTACATGTTTAATGAAATGTTATAAAGTAAAAACTCATTCGTTTTCCTCATTACTTTAATTTTTTATTATTTTTTTATCACAGCTAATTAACCGATATATTAAAACTTATTAATAATAACGAAATATATTAAAAAATATTGCGTCAACAATTAGAGCGTTATCTTAATTTTATTAAAACAGTTTCAAATGTACTGATAATATTATTTATTTGACATCATTTCCGCTCTTTATAAGAGACGGTGAAAGCTTTTACAATAACCCACGATGCCATTCTGTTTCGAGTGCACGGGTGCTTGGGATTTCTTCAAATAGATTTCTATTAACGCAAACAAAATGGTTAGCAGATCTAAATATACAAGATTTATTATGTACATGTTATAATTTATATATAAAATGTATATATATAAAGCATTTCTTCTATTAAAAGTAAAAAATCACTTGCACTTCGCGGCCTATGAACTCAAAGCAAAAAATAAGGTCCCTATAAGAACAAAAAAATAGATTAGCCAGTTTACATTGACCTGTGTGTGGGAAGAACTTGTTCTTAGATATAGACTTTCTTATATTGGACACCACTCAAATAAATTTTATATATATGTATGTATATGTTTCATTAATAAAAATATATATGCTGAAATGTTTCTGACTAAATATTATGAATACAGAAGCTTAAGTAAAGTCGAGTGTTGTTACTAGTGTAAGTACAAGGTATATTTAACATAACTCAACATGTCATTTATATATATATATAAAACGGTACAGCGTTCTTTGATCCGATAAATATAAACTTCTTTTGTCCGTCCGTAGTCGAGACTCCCGGCGGGTGGAAATAAAAAATACAAACACTGAACATATTTCTCTCTTAAACAGAAATTTTTGATAATTTATTTCTGACCGGGAATCAAAGTTTTGATTTAAAGACTTATTCGTGCATTTAAATCATGCATTATTTCAACAGTATGAGTAAGTCAAGATTTAAAATGAAAGAAAAAATATGCACAAATACAATAAAAAAACCGCGAACTAAACAAACTTTATAATTAGAACAACCAATGTATATAAGTATAAGATTAAAAAAGTTTTTATATTGAATATAAAAACACTGGCACACAGCTCAAAGGTATCGCCGCGAAGAAAAAAAAAACAAAAAAAAAGAATTACGTAAGAGCATCGTCATACAACGTTGTCTTAGGTCAGGACGCACACACGCGCGCAGAGTGCAATGCACGCGAACGGTATCGTATTTTGCAAATATAAGTTTTTTAGCTATAGCTATGTAATTTAAACCTTGGTTTCCTTTCTCTTTCTAATTGGTACATCGTTTCTGCTTATTCGATATACTGCTTGTTTACTAATACGTTTGTCGAATTAACTTTATATATATAATTTCAAGTCATATGAGATGTATACAATGGGTAATATTTAATGTATTATAGGCTGTTCTAAAAAGAGAAATAATATTTCTTCCGTTTGTCTAAACTCGTTCGGCGCACGCGCTGCTCGTGTATGTGTGTGTGTGTGTGTGTGTGTGTATGTGTGTGTGATGCGTAGCTCTTGTCTTAGGTTAGGAAGGTGAGCGACCTCTCTGGTTTCGCAGACTCCTATTTATTTTTATTATGGCAACACGTGGACTGTATGCCGAGACTACATTACGTTATCTGTCTTTGTGGAAATTATAACACGATACACTTATATTAATAATTAACAGAAATAATTATATTTAAAAATATTAACACGATTATACAGATGATTAGAGTATAGTGAAATTTATTATTGATAGGTAATAAATGTAAAAATTATATGTATACTACAAACGTGATCTGGTTTTTGAACTGCGCATGCGCATTAATATTATATCGAAAAGAATCATTTTGTATTAAAAATATAGTATTGATGAAATATTTAAATATTCATTATACATTGTTTTGTTAAAACAGTTTAGACACTCATTGCTTGTAAATAATGAGTTCGTAAATTAATTTTAATTACTAAACTACGCAAAATATTCTGTTGAATTCTGACAAATGGATAGTTTACACATAGGAAAAGGACATACAAATATTTCGTTAGTAAATTATGCAAGTTTAATCTTTACTAATTGAAAAAAAAATCTAAATTGCCATTATATAAAACCTAACCTCTTTATATCGACTGTATGTTTTAATTCCTTCGACATACATCAATATCAGTTAGTCACAGTTTTTAAAAGAATTCCCTGTCCGCTATCTCCGGTCTTAAAACGCAGGGCTAACGCACCTTCAGGGCTATTAATAAGAAAAACAAAGCGCTATCACAAGTAGGTATCAGGAGGTCATTGACCTTAGGTTTTCTTAAATTGTATCATCACTACACAAATCAAAACCAAATCTATTCTCATTACATAAGGCACGTAATACAATGACTAATAAAAAAAAACTCAATAAAAATTCAAAGTGCATCACATTTCTTCGATAAACACTGTTAGATATTGCATCATCGTTCGATACGTATATAACAATTGGTACAGACGAATCTCGCCCTAATCACTATAACCGAAAGTATAAATTCGCTCGAAATAATTTATTAGTAATGTCATTTGTGCATCGTGTCCACGTTCGCGGATATTGCCAATTCTTTCACTATTCATAAATATAACGAGCAATTATAGGCTTATTTTGCATGGAATAGAAAACAAATTGGCGTGAATAATTTTTGCAGTGTCGTCCTGTGATGCAATTGATGGACATTTTTATTATGTTAGGCTTGTTAGTGTGTACGGTGACCATTATTATAGCTCTAGTTACGACTATTGATGTTTATTAGAAGATAATTATTACTTGTCATATCTATATAATAACATAGACATATATAGTATACTAGCTGCGCCCCGCGGTGTTACCCGCGGATTTCCGGGATGTAAAGTAGATATGTTATTCCTGGAGGTCAGCTTCTTGTATACAACATTTTATCAAAATCGGTTCAGCCGTTTGAGCATGAAGAAGTAACAAACATATACACACTCACAAACTTTCGCAATTATAATATTAGTAGGATTAAATGTTATATATGACTTATGACAAGTATGTAATTAATTAGATTTAAATTATATTCTTCCTATATTGTAACTAAAAAGTATCTAACAAGTACATCCTACATTAGTCTGTGTGTGTGTGTGTGTGTGTGTGTGTGTGTGTGTGTGTGTGTGTGTGTGTGTGTGTGTGTGTGTGTGTGTGTGTGTGCGTGTGTGCGTGCTATCACTGAAAGAAATGAGGTTATCTGAATGCGTTGTCATTGTTTGTGCAAGTGATACGAGCTCAGTGCGGGAAATAAAAATAACTCCTTAACCTTGGAACACTGAAATATACATTTTAATGCATTCTTTGTTTGACCTACCCGAATATGAGTCACTTTACATTTTTATATATATACGGAATCCTTTACCTCCTTAGGGATATCTTGTTCAATGTAACACACACACACACTCTACTCTCACACACACACACACATAAGCATGTATTTGTTGACATAGGTCAGTTTACTTTTATTCCCACATCTTTATAAGATACTGTTACACATAACTACATTGGAATATTATATGAATATATTAATTGTGTACATGTGTGTGTAACACTCACACATGTATACATATACTTATAGACTTTTTTATAAGCAAGGAATATATTTGTATAAGCTCAATACTATCAATGCTTTCTTTATAAAACATTTCATTCGTAACTTTGATGTAGCCCAAGAACAGTAACTGGGTCAGTTAAACAACCAATTGATCGCAATGAGATCCAATAACTAAAGCTTATAGGCAATATCAATTAAAAAAGCAAACTATTCTTTTAAACGCACACATACAAATAACAAAGTGATAGTTAAAAAACCAATCTTAATACAATGGAATAGAGTTCAAATATCATTGTTACTGTAATAGGAAGTATGTATGTGGGTGTAAAATCGAGATAGTGCAATCTTAACAGTGATCTAGCCAGACCGAGCCGTCTCTTTCACTCACAATAGCCTACATTCTTGAAATAGGGACGAATCATTTATTTACTAATTCTAGGATTAAATACATCTACAGATCCCACGCTATATAACAATACATATAGATAATGCAAGAACAACTCTGAGTTCTAAAATCATTTATATAAAGACCAATTTAATTTGCCAAGTAAATCATATTTCCAATAAAACAGACATAAAACGAACTCAACAGTGTATTCTTTATATAAAAATAATTTCTTTGTTTACGAGCCTCATCCAAGGCTGATGAGTAACTCCTTGAACCGATACGTCGATAACTTTAAAAACTGCTCTTAATGTTTCACGTGTGACGTGGCTGTTTACTTTAAACTGTGTCCGATAAAAATAAAAAAAAAAACAAACTCAAACATATTTGAAACACGTTCTATTTTCAAAATCACATACATACAATGACACAGCAAAAAGTCAACTCTAATACTTAATTATGCGGACTGCAAAACTATTAATTGAATAAACTATGAGTTCAAAATCAAACCATTGTGAATAAAAAACGTCGATGTTCAGGAAGGAAGACATTTTTTTTAATTATTGTACATTTTTACCCCTTTTAAATAACATGTTAAGTAACAACCAAATTGTACGGTACACGGGAAGTGATAACTTGTTAATTGTTACTTTGACACCTGTTCGACGTGACTGGGGTTTGAAAAAAAAAGAAGGTTTATTGACTTTTTAAATCCGTTTCCAACATGAGTTCCCGCGGTTAGATCTTTTTTATTGTAAATTAAAAAATGTGAGAAAATAATTGAAACTTCCTTTAAAATACTCAAATATGTAGAATTTTAGTCTTGTGTAATTTCTATTTTTCTAGTTATAAGTAGAAATTATTTTCTTAGAGAACAAAATACTGATCAAAAATATGAAATAAAAATATTATTTTTTTCATAATATGATCTATATAAAAAATTTATGTGGTTTGCATTATCTAATGCTATAATTCGCTATATTTATCTAAACAATTCATCCAAGCATACACGGGTACCAGAGCTAGTATTACTACACAAAGTCTTAATAAATCCTTGTACATATATTTTTTATCTCGCCAACATTATTTTTAGCCGACCCGCGCCTGACACTGTACGCATTTTTCTGAACTTGACTTAATTCTCATCTATTTATATCATCATTACACACTTTTTCTTGAGAACATTCATGTTGCCTTATAAAAAAATAAAATGAGGTTAATAAAATTTAATATACTTAACAATAATAAAATGAAATTAAAATTATAGTGCACTAGTACAATACATATTTTAATAAATGTCAGTAGATAAATTGCTATCACGATAGCCATCAAAATAATTAAAAAAATCCCCCCCGAAAGGGTTGGGATCGTTTTTCTTAATAGGGACTTAAGGCTCGGAACAATTTGCTGAAAAATTATGGAGCGTACATTTTTCATAGCTTTGTGTTCTAAATTTTTTATGTACCTAATTACAAGGGTCGAGTCACGTACAGTGCGCCACAGTTGATGTGTTCCATTAATATCCTCGTTAACTCCCGTTAATAAACTTTAGTTTATCGGTGTACATGTTTTATTTTATTGAACAAACTATCTTTACTTCCCGGGACTAGAACCTTAGACCCATAGCGTATCAAAAGCATAAATTCTTTGCAATTTCTTCGTTGCGTGATAAACGGCCAGTTCCACTTTCTAACACGCGTGAAAGGGCTACACCGCGGGACAAATAAACTATACAACATTCACCAATACTAATAATTATCAATAAATATTATTTTATAAGATTCAAAGGTCACATTGATCTCTGAACAATAAAATTAATTTTAGTAATAAACAAAGCGATCTTTTCCTGTTGTCTGAAAAATAAGCGTTTATTACAGGAATTAGATAAAAAAATGTTTATATGTTATAAAATAATTTATTGTATATATTTTCCTCGAAGGAAGTCAAATGTTTAATTATTGTGGGTCTGTGGAGCGATGCGCGCGCTTTACTGTCAAGAAATGAAGTGTGATTTGTGGGGATATAATATGTTTGATAATGCGTCTTTACTATCACAGGTATTTAATTATTATTATACAAAAAATAATAATTTAATAATATAATATACCTAATGTTTATACTTATTTTGTCCTACACAACATACTTGCGTGTCTGAAGTCGTTTCTTTGCAATCGCATAGAAGTAAGGTTTTCAATAAATATACCTATATATTGCTTAGCAAAAATTTAACTTAAATTATTTGTTAATGATTAGACTTCTATTTAGATGTTTATAATTTTATACATACGATATTTTGTTTAAACAGATCAAATATAAATTAATTTAATACGATAAAATTATACATTATTTTATTCAGCATTTTAACTACATATATACATATATATATAATAAATATATATAAGTATAGTATATTGTATAAACCATCATCAAGAGTCACATATCATATCACAGTCGGGCGCGCTATAAATAATTTTAAGTCCCTATAATTCCGCCTTATCTGACTCAGTGGTGGAAAGCTATTTCTTTGCCATGGCTAAATTATAGGAGGCCCGCGTGAAACTTTGCACCGACTGCACATAATGTTTGCTACACACGTACTAAAGAACTCGATACGCAAAATATATATATATTATTTAATAATATTTAATACCTACGGTTGCTTATAAAGTCTTTCATATGTAATTATATCTAAAAACACGTGACATATCGTGTTTCATTTGTTTTCAATAACAAAAGATTTGTATGTTGACAACATTTTATTAACTAACTTGACCAACAAAACATGAGTTTAATAAAAATAATTAAATTAAACTATAATGAAAATCATATAATCTTTATAATATGTAAAACAAACAAAATCAGCCATCAAAAAATTACAGATCTTCATGCATAAGAACGCTATGCAAATGCATGCACGCGAGCTGCAGCGCGGGCTCGGCGGGGAGGTGAAGCCGCACCAGTGCCAGCAGTGCTTGAAATCATTCAGCTCGAACCACCAGCTCGTCCAGCATATAAGGGTCCATACGGGAGAGAAGCCTTACAAGTGCTCCTACTGCGACCGAAGATTCAAACAGCTTAGCCACGTACAACAACATACAAGATTACACACAGGTAAGTAAATAATAGAATCTTAATAAGAAAAAATGTAATTTATAATCAAATTTCATACTATAGCACATATTTACTTTAATAGGTTTAGTTCTATTTGAAGAATAACATATATATACTTCAAATCTCATAGTAATATCATGGTAATATAAAAGAAGTTCAAACATTTATATTATTTTAAAAAGATATATATGAATAATCTGACGTACCTACATAGTAAATATTGTGATAGCTTCGCCTTAAGCGGTTTAAGACAATACTTTAATACATATATATTGATAAAACTTCAAAACAAACGCTTTAAAACAATACTATATGTTCATCCAATTAAATTATATTCAATTTTATAACGTTAAGGAAGTAAAGTGGATAGATAACGAAACACACACACACATACACACACACATATATTTCATCATTGGAATGTATATTCTTATTACATAATAGATTTTGTTGTATGTAAAATAAAAAACGCACACATTCATACACGAACACACACATACGAATACAGTATGTACGTATAAAATAAACAAATTTAATAAAACGAACATACATCAGGGCATACGGCTTGCGTCTTCAATTCCAAATTTAAACCAGGCGGCCATTATAAGACAGATTGCATCGCTATTTAACCAACAAAAATATGTTTCATATTCAACTTACGTATAGTATATACATACTTAAATTAATTTTATGGCTGTATGAAACACGATCACAGCCTACGAACGGTAAGTTGTTAATTAAAAAAAATAAATTACGTAACATACATAGATACAAAAACTGTATAAAATATATTTTATATATAGTATATAAAACGAGTTATACGAGAGCCACATCCGCCGCAAAAACAATCCGTGACTAGAACAACTTTTATAATTAAAACTACGTTCCAACCATTGGTCGGAGTTTCCGCGGAAAAAAAACATCTCCTCTGCCGTATACGTGAAAAGCGGGAAAAAAATATTAACCAATGGCCGCCTGGTGTTGACCAGCGGACCAATCAGAGGGCGGCACTCATATACGTTCTACGTGTTTTAGAAAAAAATATATTTTACGTGTTTTTCCATTCTCCAACTAGCCAATGGGCGGCGTTTCGCTCCGGTCCTATGCCTCTTGTAATTGGATTTGTGACTTTTCTGTAGTCTTTAACTTATAAAATTGCACCCATACATTATGTTAGTTTAATCATTTTTATAATGATATAAACAAAATAACTTTATGAACATTTGTAATGCATATTAGATTTAACTCTAATAATTATACCACAATTAACATTCAATGGATACAATACTATTTATAAACATAACTAAATACACTGTGATTAATTATTATCTAATAATATATGATTGTATATTGTATTAGTATTACCTATTAAAAAAATTGAAACAAAACGTCATGCATTGTTCCCACGTTTTTTTTTCTACTGGCAATAATTAAATATTTATCCTGTATGCCGGCGATCGTTGCCTGACGTTCGTAATGACTTTTTTAATTGTCATTACAATGACAGGTGACAGTTAGTTTGACATCCGATGACATGTTCACGTTTGACATTTTTGACATAACATATTTATATACATATAAATGTTATTTTACGTTAGATTAGTATTTAGAATGCGTGGATTTGAATGTGGTCGTGGACGTAAGTAATTATTTGTTTTCAACGTTCTATAAAATTATATAGATGTGGAAGTGCTGTTTACCGTGGATAACGTTTGTATTTAAATTAAAACTAATTATATGATATTCTACTAATACTGGGAATGCGAGGCTTGTGTAGCTTTTATATAGGTATGTATGTTTGTGTATTTATTACTTTGAAACAAAATTGCTTAGATTATTCGTGCAAAAATTATTTTAATAAAAAAAGTACAAGTATTGGTTTGAAATTTGATTATTATTTTGTAAATCGATACGGAATGTTCATAAGAAAAATATTTTTATAACGAGAACTTTATATTATTTATGAAGCGAGGTCGCGGGTCATAACTAGTCAATAATAAATATGAAACATGCAATGAATTCAAACCGAACATCCTATATAAAGCGTAATAATAATTCTTTTTGAAATAAATTTTCCTATCAAAGTCGTTGATAAAAGCATTTGAGTCCGGAGTTTTCTTTGATTTAACATAACAATGGAGCGAAAACAAATTTCTTAAAACTCTGGCTGTATGAATAAAACATTACAATATATAGAAGGACGTCTTACAACACCCTGTATATAATGAATATTGATTTTGAAACATTTTTTAAAGATGTCCTCGAGATATCTCGTTCGGAAGCCGTGATAACTTGTTACTTGAGAACGGGAAAGGTGAAAATGTAAAGCGTGAGACGGATTTATATTATATGTTCATTTATTATTATCATTACATTTATTGTGACGTCATTCTTAAATGAATACCAAATAAATACTGTATCATGTACCTATAAATTTATAATGATGATAAGAATTAATATATTGATTTCGTTGTTCATTTAAAATGATTACTTATACCTTTTAATATAATTAATACATGTTATTATAGCGAGAGTATTAGTAATACGTTTAATGGTTCCATAATTTCACACGGAACCCTAAAAAACGAAGCAAAGACTGTCCGAGCGAAAAGTATTTTACTAATTTGCAGAGTTTCATCCCTTTTGAGATTGTAAGGAAGTTTTTTTATTAACATTTTCTGATATCACTTTTGATCGTCTGACCCCCGCCAGCTGATTTACTTTTTAAACTCCAACAATAACTTTTTAATTTCATACAACCTGTGTATCAATTCATTTCCAATCACCTGTACCTCTTTAATTATAATTAAATTCATAAAACCATGGTCACTTTACTACATAGTCATATTTACTCATGCCACGAAAATGTAGTTAGGGGGTGTTATATGGATGGGGGGTGATCCCGGGGGAGGCCGGGGGAGGGGGCAGGAGGGGGGGGGAGAGGAAATCAATACAATCATCGCGATGACGGTACTACTATACAAATAGTGCACGCAACTTTAGAGTTTATCATATAATGTGTAAGGCGCATTTTAGTATAACGTCATATTATATACATATGTGATAGCGGCCAGTGATCTGTATCGTACTTGAATACTAATTTTGAGCTTAAATTTGCGAATCACAATGATGTGTTCATTATATGATGGTTAATTTAACAGACGCCATATAGTTTAAATGGCCACTTGGTATAACGATTTATAAACATTATTAAATCAACTAGAATGTTAACCAAAATACAATATATATACTTAGGAAAAACTAAATATTTTTGTATAACAAATATCAGTTAATAATCTATGTAGATCTAAACTAAATATTAAAATGTTCAAAGTACAATATATATGTAACCGCAGTTGCGGCTCGGCTAATGCATTTCCTTTAAATTAAACTAAGCTTTACCGAATAAATGTTAATGTTCGATTTTATATACGCTAATTACATGGGATTTGTACTGTTAACTGTACTTCACAAACAGATTACATTTAAATGTAATCTATTATATACATATATATTTATATATGTATGTCAGCCATATTTATTTAATTCAACCCGCTGTTCAAGAAGGGTATATTAAGCCTGGTCCTTTGGGAGTTGAGGTAACTTGAGCACGTAATCCGTCTTATCGTTTCCATAAAAAGATATTAATGGAAAATTTTTGTATGAAAAAACTTTAACCCACAGGGAGACGATGCAATCGGTTTAAAAATGACGGGCTGTAAATTAAATAATGGATAAAACAGTAAATTTAATGTAATGTGGACATACATAACAGTGTTACATAACTAGAGAATTATTAAATTTTAATTAAAAAGTTCAACAAAAACATGATTTTATAAGTTAGTTCTGTCAGTGGTACACGTGGGAGCTGGTCGGGAACAGTTCAACAATTTTGTTTTACAAACTTTTTGGTAGTCGTGGAAACCATTTTTGAATTAGTTTAAACAACATTTTTTAACAATATTTTACTTTTATACTGTCATTTTGATTTTTCTATCTGAATATATTTAAATACAAACCAATGGAGATGTAATTTCAATGATTGGTCCCGAGTCCCCGTTGCTTATCTTATTTTTTATTGTAATTTTTTTGTCCGCGTCTTCATTCTACCCTCGACTAAGGGAAAAATTCACGAACCGTGACATCTTGATACTAGCTATATACATTGAATATATTTTCTGCTTATTAATATGTATATTTTAATATCACTGAACCGAAACATATGCTGTGTATATACATATTATTACGACTAAATAAGAATGAATGAAAAATTTATAATTAAAACATACTCGCGGTTCATTTTATCAAATATTATTTCGTATTAAAATAAAACTTATATTTTCGGATAACTACATACTCCTGACATTTCCGTTGCTTTGTAAAAACCATGATTATGGAAAGAAGAGATGATATTAGGTAATTTATTTAATTTTTTTGCCTTTATGTCATAACTTTAGAAACAAAATCATATTATTTATTCAGAGAAATTCTGTTTTCTATATAACAAAGTATCAAGATCTGTCGTTTTATCTATAACGAAGGTTATTTACAGAAGAGTCGGAAAAAAGGTTATTTCGAATGATCGGTTTTTATTTGATTTCAGGCGTGTTTGAGTACAAATTAGCGCCACCTTATAAATGTTATGTCTTTTTTATCATCTTTCCTTTCGTTTTCACTTTAATATTTTTTACGTAAAGTCGAGTTTGAAAATTTTGTTCTTGAGAGTTGTTTTAAATAAAAAGTATCCAAAACTTGATCCGTTTACCTTAAATTTAATGTAAACGAATCATAACCCTTTTTTGGAAGCACCAACTCGAGTTATCTTTCAATTAACTTCAAGTGTTTTTCTTATTCAACAAAAATCACTCGAGAAATTATTGTAGACGTCATTTGAATGAACGTTTTTATTTTACTTAAAAAACATATAATTAGAACACAATTTCATTAATTATTACTATTGAAAAATTATACTTATTTTCCGTAAATGGAATTCACATAGGGTTCAATACATATATACCTAGCTACATATTGATTGGGGTCTAAAGTACCCATCGGTAGGTAGAACATTCAAGTGTTAAGTAATGGGAAAGAAATCACGTCCCCCCAGCCCCCGGCACAGATGTCGTAAGATTTTTGAGACAAAATGAGCTTTTGCCTAATTTATTTTTTGCCGCCTTTCTTTCCCCGCCCCGGGTAAATATTGACATGATGTGGTGAAAGAATATTGTGGATATCCTACCAAAACAAAAAAATACAGATTTTTTATATATGAAATAAAAATAAATATATATAAATTAAGTTTATTACAGTTTAGTAATAAAATAAACGTTATTGCAATACAATAGAATATATTTCAGCATGTACCTTCAACATCTTATCCACTATAATCGAATCTTGACATTCGGGGACATCCAAGACGTTTTTTCCCCGGAACCGGACTTTCGGCTCGACGATTAGGAAATTATATTGAGGGAGGAATTCTTCCTTTTTTCAAAGTGTCAGAGACGATTGGTTATTAAATGGGACTTAGAATTTAACATTTTTAATTGTCTTACATTACCTACCATTCAGATATTGGTTCAGTTTTAATTATATAACAAATTTTTGTATTACCACAATCTCACTGATATTTCAAGTAATTTTTAACCGTTATTCACATATTGAGACACGTCCTGCGACTTTCTTTGCATTAATTAAAAAAAGGAAATAAAACAATAGAGGAACAAAACGCGTTTATAAAACAAAGTATCAAACGTACCGCGAACAAAAACTGAAACAATTTAATCAGCGGCGAGAAAAAAAACAAAGGAAAACAGTCGGCGTCTTGAATACATTTTTATTACGTTACAAAGAATACAATTAATTGGTGATATTAATTATATAGTGCTTTGTTTTTATTCTCGTTCGGTCCACGAGGCCCTAACCCTTTGTTATGCCATATGCTCTCATTTAAGGGTCGAACTTCTTAATTTTCTCCTTAATCATAACATTCGTGTATGGATATATTTTTTTATAATAACGATTCTATTTTAATTATTCTCTATATAACCTAGTTGTCGGTGTTTTTATAAGTGTGTCGAATGTGTGTATTGAAGTGAGATGACCGTTTTAACATAACAATAATGTACTGAGACAATATTGCAACAGAAAAACAGGTTTCCTGCATTTCAAATATGCATGTTCTAGAACAATGTATTTTTAATAATGGCGTCGTATGTACATACCTACTGTGTATGAGTTATGAACGCCTAACATATGGTGATGTTGCTTTCAAACCGGAACCTTCCCATCGATATAAGCGGTGATTTTATTTTACCTGACCCCATGAACATTGTAACAGGTGTGGAACGGAAAGCAAGATATTTTTCTGGCTAAATCAAACTTATATCTCCTTACAAACAATATAAACCAATTCCTAAACAAATCTAAATGAATAGAACATGCAAACTCGCCCTCAATCCTCGTCTTTGTATTTTTTTCCTCTAACTTGCTACTTAGCGTCTCATTCTTCCACCGTTTCTTTAATTAGCAACAATGGGATTGCGTGCTTTACTTTTTTAATTTAATTACCGTTAAAAGACAATGGAAGTAACATGTTCATGCCATTAAATATTTGTCGGTGGATGCAAAATTTTTATTATGCCACATAAATATAATATAATCATTAAAAGTTTAACATGCACATATATTTCTTGGGATAAGTGCACTATTATGTTATTACAGGCATCAAAAGTTGCATCAGTAAGAGCTAACGGTATCGTGCAATACCTTGGAACTGGTTCTTGAAACTAGGTATGGCGTTTGGTTTTCTTTGCGTGTGGCCTAACTGACCTTTGCTGCTGAAGGGTTAAGTTGTTTATCGTGTACACCTCGCCTTAACTCTGGACACACCTTAATTAAAACATTGATTTGTTTTCAAATTATATATACAATTATCCAAAAAAATATTCAAAATCATCACAAGTCTAGTATGAATCGCATCTAAATCAAATCATACAAAAGTTTTTTTCACTTCATTTAAACTTAAAAGATACTCGAGATAATTGCTCCGCTTTCACCGATGCCAGATAAATCGAAGGAAAGTAATTTTCACAGAATTTTCCCCATTTTTTGTCGTTCTTAGTGGGACCATTGTGAGTAAAGAATCGGTGATTAAAATTCAATTTGGGAACAATCGAACGGATAAGACGCGGTGCATTCTAATTGGATGAATAATTATACAGTTAAGATATCGTTTGGATTTAATGTTTTATCTTTATTATGTAAAATGTCAAACAGCAATACCAATAGACAGACTTATCTTTTAATATTTCACATTATTATAGCCATACATATAACTCGGATCTAAACCAGTCATTATTTTTATTATTCGAGCTGTACGAGCCATATGCATCAATCCATCAAATTATCCACACACTTGGTCAGAATTATAAAAACTTAACCCGTCGTATACAAACATCGGACAATGGGTCGAACAGGCCCCGTCTACCTGTAAAATAATAGCTTCGCACTTTATTAGCATAATAATAGCGTTAGAACTATTATTTTCGGCATATTGGCTAACAAATGGACAGCTGCGGGCCATTTTTTCACTTAGGGTCATTGTCCACCGGAATTTGGGCGACGATGCGTTCAAAGGTCACCCTTTTGGACGACTTCCGAAACAATAGACAAAATAGGATACGCTTTAGATATGAACGCGGGACTTGGGACACACACACACACATGTAGTAATAATAATATTATATATAAAATTATTAACTGATTATTATCATTATTAATAAAACCAATATTGATCTTTCAAATATGTTATATGCAATAAGAAACATAATAAGTAATTTATAGTTATAATAGAAAGTATATATTACTTAATTGAAAAATTCATTAAATTAAGATAGAATATGTCATATACATATAGTATTGTAACATCTTGTGTGTCCGCGATACCGTCGCGGGTAATAACAGGTAATCAAAGGGTTAGTTCCCGGTTAGACGAAAAAAATAGAAAGGGTTGATTCACAGTTAGAGATTTATATGTATTGTGTTACATCGTTTTTGTTGAACTAACGGTCAATCATTGAACACTGTTAAATAATATTTTAACTACTGTTTGTTTATCAAAATAATAATTTTGCAATTAAATTTTATGTAATAATAGTTATTAATATTTTGAATCTGTATAACTTTGACAGTACAATAGCATTTCAAAGTTGGCGTTGTCTGCAATTTAAATTTTTAAAATCATCGCCGATTCAGAATGTCGTCTACGAATTAAAACTAGACCGATGAATAAAAATAATATCTGGACTGAGACTCGGTCTACAGACACCAGGGCTGGGAGAATATAGTATTATTATAATACATATATTAAATATACGTACTATAAATATATTATGATTTAAGCATTCATATGAATTGAATCTAATATTTTCGGATTATTACGCGTTTTTATATTATCTTAAAAACTACACACTCCCAACATTTCATTTACTTTGCAACAACAATAAAATAACGAATAATCCGTATATATTAGTTTCATTTAAATGAATACTCGCAAAAGTCTTAGATTTCATTCATACTGAAAATTTTAATAACATTTTTTAAACGTATTGAAATCTTCAAATTCCTTGAACAACCCTAACAGTTTCCAAGTTAAAGGAAACTTGCCAACTATAGTTCTCTTCTTTTTGCATTTTTCTCTACAAACGTTTATTTTTTTCTTTCGCTCCTCTCCGCTTGAATCTTTTTACTCTTGAAACGTGTACCCTTTACAGAAGTTGGCCGGCTATCTTTCTTAAGTTGACTGTTGAGAACAAGAAACGAATGGAGATTGTATTATCAATTAACATACTAAATAAATTATTATTAGTATAAAATGTTTTAAATATATGATAAGATAGTATAGATACAATCTATTAAATATTTAGTACAACTGTCGCAATATTTGTAGTAACATCTCACAAGCGACGTGAAGTTTGTTTTATACATAATGTTTGTATTTTACCTCAATGATAAATAAATCAATATAACAACGTTCTCTTAATGTTTTCACTACGACTGTTCATTTAAAATATTCAAATCATTTTAGTACCAACACCACTCCAATCATTTCCTTGTTCGTTGAAAACTCCTTAAGTTTTTATTTGACCACTGAAGCATTCGCGAGATAGCGCCGCGGTGAAAATTAAAAAAAGCATTGAGAGATAAAAAAAAATAATATAAAGTGTATACTAGAGAATTCCAGTCGGAATAAAACTTGAGCGGTGCTCGCGAACTTTTTATCGCTTTTTATATTATTGTTTTAATTTGATAACAAAATGGCGTATTAAATTCAATATGGCCGTCGCATACATTGAACTGAACGCCAATACGCATCGCCCGTCGCTGGTTGAATACTATTATATTTTTCCATGGCCACTGCCCACCCTTGAATAGTTGGGGTGAGATAGTTGGGGGGTAGTGCGTGACCCCCCCTCCTCCCTCCCCCCCCCCGCGACCCTCGCCCCCCCGGACCAGCGGGGGGCCTCGAACACCCCACCCACACCCGGGAGTATGCACTTACCGTGTGTGCACGCAAATTCATGCCCAATAATTTAAATTTCCGATAGCTACCCATTAATACATAATTAATGTTATGTAAATCACGCTTTGTTATATAAACTTATATTATAACGCTCGTATAAATATATTATTATAATATACTTTAATGACATGATAAGATTATCATTCTTTTGTTGTTTCCTTTACCATTAATGATAAGTCTATTCAGTAACATGAAACAATTTATATCTAATAAATACGAACAAATTATAATAACTGTCTCCACTTGAAGACGTCTCACGATCGAAATAACTCCAAGGATAAAGAAATAAAACACAATAATAAGAATATTTACGTAACCGTATTTATTTTTAGTGATTTATCTACAATTATAATACAAGATCCTTTATATCCGTTACCACCGATCCAATGCTACGGAATCAAAGACATTAAACAGATTGTCTATCCAAACAAAATGTACAGTTTAAGATATAGTTCTGAAAACAAGAATTCAACATACAAGTCAAAATGGCGAGTAAGATTGCGTTCCAAATTCAAAAATAAATCCGCAGCGCGCCGACGGCTGCTGCGTTTTAAAATCGACAAAGAATGTTTTTACGCTTATTTATTACGACCAGAGTAATAAATGTAACTCTATATGGAAAAAAAGTAAACAATTCCAAATTTAAAAATTTAATTCGAAAAATATTTAAAGTTTTTTTTTATTTTAAAATGTTTTGAATTTGGAATCTAATACAATTTATTGTTTTATTTTTTTATAACACGAGCCATGTTTTGTCTGGAATGCCAAACCTACGCTCAGTCAAAGGCAAGACATAGCGGGGAAGTACTTTTGTATGTAAATAGAATGCGTAGGCTTTAGGCCGCCTAGCTCTTGTGAGAGCCTAGATTTCGATATCAACAATTGTTACTTAAAATTAATTACCATTTTATTTATTATTCTAATGCCGTGCAGCTTTCGACATATTTACGAATCGGATTTAGCTAATGTTTATGTTAAAATTGTCTTATATAATATAAATAAGATAATAAATAACGGTAATAAATATTTTTAACACGACATACAAAACGTATAATTAAATTAATTCCATGTAACCAAGGGAATTTGCAAATTAATACCAATAAATACTACAATCTAAGTAGATACCATCCTTTGCGAACATCGTTCAAACTGTGCTAAGGCAAACGCCTTTCCCTTTACATTTATTCATAGAGAAATAACAAAAATATCCATAGACAACTCTCACCAGTGTACCTAGACCCCCCTCTCCCCTCTATCTCTCAATAGTGTCTATGGCGAGGGGTAGTGCCGAGCGAAATGAGGGGTCATCGTTGGCTGGTCGGTTTTACGCGTAGGTTGTATAGGTTGAAAAATGGCTGGTCGGCTACAATAGTATGGAGAACGGTGAACCCGGAAGAAAATCGCTTTGGACAAGATTAAATCTGTACTACGACTAGTTTTAGATAATATCCGGACCCGGCTGAGAAAATAATATTATATTACTCAACCATACGTTTACTAGGAACGGGACCAGGAATATAGAAACTTAATTAACAATATGAAACGAGTGAAAACTTATTAAAACATACACACACGGGGCATATAGTATAGACAAATAACCATTAGCCGTATGATATAAAGGAGCCAGTATTTAACATAAATATATAATACGGCCTTGTAAAATTTAGTGTCAATAAAACTTACAAGTTTTACGGTGGATTAGAAACATTCACTCACAATAAACGGTAATGACGTTATTGATGAATTATAATAATTTAATTGTACGAGTATATGAGACTCGAACATAAACTACAGATACGGTTCCGTTAATGCATTCAAATCATATATATATATGTATGTATGTATGTCATATTCATATATCGTTGGTGGCATCTAGGAAATAATTCTACAATATCTTTCTTAAATGTGTGCACGCGCATTCTTCTCAAACATGCAAAATACATACACACACACACATACAAAATAATGTAGTTGTATGTGTGCGTGCGTTCAATGCCCTATGCATTTGCTTGGTGAGGCTAAAAGTATGCGTTCGTTTTATTATGGACTTATTTTAAAAATGAGCTCGCTCTTGGGTTAGGTCGCGGTTCGTGCTACGTTTCGGTATATTCGGTGAATGGTCAGTTACACTACCGGCTACTTTTACCTACCTACCTTTACTTGTATTTTGGCGGTCAATGTGTCAATTGTCTGTTGTTATATTTACGTCTGCGACGTCAGAGGTGACCGAAATATATTATTAATGTTCGTATAACATATAAAATTGGTTAATTTTATTTATATATATTAATCTAAGCTTTATTTCCTAATTGGGTCACAACGGAACTCCATCGGTCCACGTTCAATGAACCATCCTTTAATGAGATCAAATTAAAACTGTGTGAGAGATACGATGTTATAGTTTTATATTATAGTAAAAAATATTTAATATATTATAATAATAACAAGAATACTAGAAGCGTGAGTATTAACATTATGAAAGCCAGACGTAATTTCTATTAAGTGCTCGAGTAGGAAGTGGCCAGTTAAAAAATCTGAACCAACTGGATGCTTAAAATATCATTAGTCAAGTATTATATTATAGTAATTTAAGTCACCATGAACACGCGACTTAATGGATTTTTTAATGGCATATATTATATGCAACTTGTAGCTCTTATTTACGGCGTGAGTATTGATTGTTTAGAACCTGTAATTCCTTTATTCCAGGGGAGCGTCCATATAAGTGTCATTTGCCTGATTGTGGCCGGGCCTTCATCCAGTTGTCGAACCTGCAACAGCATCTGAGGAACCATGACGCTCAGGTGGAGAGAGCAAAGAATAGACCATTCCATTGTAATATCTGTGGGAAAGGATTCGCTACTGAGAGCAGCTTGCGGACACATACAGCCAAGGTGAGCATCGAAGTACATGATCCATGATCAAAAAAAATGTTGACAGTTACATAAAAATAACCAAACTCTTTGAGCGATACCTTCTTAACGTTCAAGGTGTCTAAGCATGACATAAGTCCGATCAAGTGTGATTCATACGAAATGACTAATTTGCTACAGTATACCATTAAAACATTATCTAAATAAAGTGTACTCCTTCACAGATCGTTATAATAATGTCTACAATATACTTTATAATTTATCTACATATTCCGAGCACCATTTATTTGTATGTATGTATATATGGGGTGTTTTTTTTCGTTCGAATCAAAATTCCCTTTGGCCGTTATATTTTGTGTTCGATGTTTATTATGAGTTCTAAATTCCTTTTTGTTGTTGACATCATGATCCTAATCTTTGCACTGCTATGCCCGCATCGCCACCGCCCGGTGGAGCAGGAGCTTCAGCTGCACCTTGGTGTTTTGCAGCAACACGCAGCGCTCATGATAGGGGGCGCCACGGCCACCCCGTGCCCTATATGCCATAAAGTCGTTTTCGGGGGCGAAGCCCTAGTAGAACATATGAAGAACACGCATAAGGACCCCAACGCATCCGGTGTTGCGAGTAAGTTTCAGGCTGTTCGGCTTTATTGTGGGGTCTGAAAGGAATTCCATCTATTATATAGATATGGTTTCTTCATTGTGGTGTTACAAGTCTTAGATATAAGTTAGAATAAGTATCTTTTCTGTTATGAGTGTTGTTGTCATATTTGATGTCTTTTAAATATTCATGTATTAATTTTAATTGAAAGAGCTAAAGATTTAGCTCAAAGAACACTCTCACGGAAGGGAATTTAGTTTGTAAGGAGGGTTTCTGGAAGGCTATAAGTGCTTTGAAATACATAAAATTTTATTCCTTAACCAGATATTGTTTAGATATTGTTATTTTATGTGATGAAAGTCTTCCAGTTGACTCTAAGCCATCAGGGGTGTTGAAACCGAAAACGTATCGTTTCCATAGCTTAAGTTATCTATTATATAGTGTAAGTCCATCGTCCAATCAACTGTTATTGTTTCTCATACAACATTTTCAAAACATCTCTAAGTTCTAACATCAACCGTTCTTTGGACGGTGTTATTATCATAACAATATGTTTTGTTTACATCATTTCTGTGCTCCGTACTTTTACTGGCTTACTAACGTGTGGTTGTTTGTCCCCCCCCTCCCCCCACTCCTCGCCGGTGACTGGCAGGTCCGCCAGCCACGTCACCATATCCTAAACTGGACCCGTATGTAGCGAAGCGGCGTACGGCGAACCACCCGTGTCCCGTCTGCGGGAAGCACTACGTGAACGAGGGTTCGTTGAGGAAGCACCTCGCCTGCCACCCGGAGACACAGCTCACCAGCGGCCTGAGGATGTGGCCCTGCTCCGTGTGTCAGGCTGTGTTCACACATGAGAGTGGTGCGTATATACGAACACATTAGCTAGTAAAGACTCGCCTTAGATTAGTTCAGTTGAAGAAAATATAAGCCACCAAAGATGTTAATTAGAATTTTAAATGAAACTAATTTTTTTGATACTACGCGGTTTGTTTTGGTGAAAAAACTACATACTCCCGTCGTTTCGCCTACTTTTCATCAACCGTGATCACGGGCACACGAGATGTGGATGTCTGTCAGTTGGTCTTGTTATTTATTATCACCGATTATTATCGGTGGAATAGTTCAATAGTTATGATTGTATGAATGTAACAATATGTTACAACAGAATATAGTAATTGGATCATCTTATTCATTTGAGATAATTTGTATACATAAATAAAGAAGTTTGATTACTTTAATTATATGTTTATTAACTATGCTTATAAAAAAGCTTTTAGCTGTATTAGTATCCTAAGATGGGAAGGAAAATCTAGTTGTCTCAGTTGATTTTTTGTATATAAATTAAAAACCGATTATATATCGACTACACATACATTTTGACCAGGACAGGTAGGAAAAGATAAATCATTTGAAAGAAAAAAAATATTGCCATTTCCAGGTCTTCTATCCCATATGGAGCATATGCGGATGGAGCCTAAGCACCAATTCGCTGCTCAATACGTGCTATCACGAGCGGCCGCCGAACGACGGGAGAGAGACCTCATAGCCGCTGTATCATCTGCTGGAGGGTCCGGACTTCTAAACTTAGCACCTCCATCACCTGCACACTCCGACTCATCATCCAATGGAAGGCTCTCATCATCAGCTGGCTCCGACGCCGGGGCAGCTGTCAACAAACTATCAGACCTCCTCCGCGCCAACAACGGTCAATACGGAGACGAAAGGGTCGCGGCCATAGTAGCAGCAGCCGCCAACATGATGAGCCAACCAGGTGAGAGCAACAACGCTGTACAGGTAGCAGCCGCTAATCTAGTGTCCGCTATGAGACAACAACTGGCCAGGGAACCGCAGCAAGAAACACCGCCGCAGACTGAAGCGGCGCTCAGGATACAACAGGCTGAGGCGTTACTACGGAGTCAGGCGGAGGCTCTACGACTTGCGGTGTCACAGGCGGCCGCCGCGCATAACACAGAAACACCGAGCCCGTTGAGACACAACGGGGGATTCCCCCAACCTAACGACGCGAGTGGACAACTGTCGCCGGAACTGGTGGAGGCTTTCAGAATCGCGCAGGAACAGAGGTTGGAGCAAGCGTTACGACTACATGATCCAAGAATGTTGGGCTTTAATATACCATCACCGGTACAAGCGGCACAACAAGCTGTTGCCGCTCAAGCCCAAGCTGCTCAAGCTGCACAAGCTGCCCAAGCGGCCCAAGCAGCGCAGGCAGCACAGCAAGTCGTACAGCAACAACAAATTCAAGCTGCACAAGCCGCTCAAGCGGCACAAGCGGCCCAACAAGCAGCACAACAAGCTGTCCACCTCCAACAAAACCCACAACCATGAAAATTCAGTTATTACTAATCCGACGCGATTTCGTCACATAAATTAATATTAAAAAAAATATCTTAAAAATCCTAATTTCTATATATTTGGTGAACATTTAATTTTTTGGAACCGAGCGAATTGAAATCGCCTCTGGTTAGTGATTGATTTATTATAATTATAACTTTAATATTTTAATACGAACTTAAATTGTTTTATGTATCGACCGGATGGGATTATACGATAAAGTTACTAACTTAGATAGAACTAACTATTGTATATATGAAACGGAAATGAAACAAATTCTTATGTAAATAATACGAAAAAAAATATTATTATAATAATAATAATTAATACATTTAAAAAAATAGTTGAATGATAAAAAAAATGGAACAAAAACTCGCCCGAACAACTAATTATATGTAGACTTACTCGTAATTCAGTGCAATTCATTAAATATTTGTTTGGTTGTTTGTTTATTGAATATATATATTATTTTTTATTAGCTTTTATAGAACAATGTATTTTTTTAGCTTAGTTAACGTTTTTGGAAGTGCCAAACTCGCACGTTTTATCGCATACGGCGATATCTTTGCAATATTTATTTGCTAGTTATTATCTTATATAAAAGTTGACTATTTTCATGCAATAACAAGTCTCATGCTAGTCAAGCTCTAACGCACAAGCTCTTTAAAAGATATCCAAATTTTTTTACTTTATTTTTTTCATATATCTGAGTTTTTTCTTGGCTTATATATTTTATTCTAATGCCATATTAGTTGTAACTGTAAATATAGCTGTTAGATGTTGATATATTATTTTTTTGTTTAGAAGAGTCGAAAAAAAATAACAAGTTATTTTTATTATTATACGGTTATTATTTTGATGATGAAAAAAAAATAACAAATTATTTACAAAATATTTTTCATTTATTTTCTTTTTTTTGTATATTTGTAGATATATAATCGAATTATGTTTTTTCAGAAGACTGCCGTTATATTTTTTTTATGTAAATAAGCATGATTGTTTATTGATAAATAAAAATAGCGATTATTCACTGATTCGACGCTTCCGTCGTCCGACGACTACCGGTAATGACTCGTCGAATAATATTACCGTGTTCGACGAAAAAGTTTTTTGTCTTGAATGGACACAGAATAAACACGAGACATTCTTTCAAACACGGACTTAAACATAGCCCAATATTTATTTTAGTTTAACATTGACAGATGAACAATAGCCCGAAATCATTTTTTACAATGATTATATAATATGCACTATGCTTTAATCAAGTTGCCCGAACAATAGATTTATATTTCACATACAGAGTCGATACTCCGACGTTACTAATAAGAATGTCAAGTGTTGCCGAATATTAATTCTTTTAATATTATCACCGTATATTGTAATTAAGTGTCGCTCCGTACGTAGAGCCGGCTCACACTACGGACCGGCTCGCACTACGGACGGATCATAAATACATATAATCGTAAACTAGGTAAGGTAAAGTAAGCTGATTTAATGTACGTAATTATTTCATTCTTGAATTAATATTGGTGTCTCTGTGACGGTAATCATTCGATTACCGCCGGCGAGATGTCAATGTACATAACGAAAAAAAAATAACAATGCAATAGCCCAAAACACGTTTTTATTATTGAATTAGTGACGTTTTGGTTAAGAAATAATGATTTGATAATGGTTTCATGTTAGTTAATTTAATTTGATGAAATACAAAAAGTTTCGGCCATTTTTATATATTATTTGGAATGCGATGGACAGTTTGTCGATGATATAGTTTCTGGGAAACGTTTATGTATATTTGGACACGCATTTGGACTGAATATATTATATACAAAAAATTATTATAATAATACGAACACAATAACAAAAGAAGTGAACGGATCGCTATTTATGTAAAGAAATCCTCATAAATTTTAATATATAAATAAATTTAATATAACAACAGAAAAAGTTCCTATGTATAAATGGTATTGTTTTAAATTTAGGTCGTAGAAGATGGAAAATAATAATAATAATAAAAAAAAATTATGATCGTTCGGTATTTTTAAAGTTATAAATAAATCCATCGTTTAAGGAACTAACTCGTTAGAGTTGTACAAAATAAGAAGCACGGATCAAGTATCCTACACATATAGATATTTAGAGAAAATGATTACGTTCCCAAGAAAGTGTTCAAAAGACATTCAGCTACGTTTTTGTGGATCATTTAAACACGATATTTGTTACGAAAAATAAAACAAATACAAGTATTTTCGAGATAATGAAATTTTAATATTAGATAAGGTTTTTGATTATTACAAAAAAAAAACTAGTGATTATATATATATGTATAAAAAAAATGAATTCACAAAAATGTAGACAGAAGGTATTTTCTGTGATCATCGAAATGGAATAGTCTTTATATAACATCGTGTCTGAGAATCGTCAGAGGTTATTCTTAAGTTTTGGAAGGTTACATTTTTTAATGTTAAAAAAAAATTATAATAATAAAATATGAAAACAGAAAATTTTTTCTACATTTATTTTACGATGAAAATTCCATAGTTAAGCTGTGTACATTTAACTATATGAAGCCTAATTAAATATTAAACGAAAGGTTAAATCTATCGGTTACTGAACCGTTTAAATTTCATCTTTCGTGTAGTAACAATAGTACTGGTTTCTGTTACGCCACACCGTATTACGGTCTCACGGTACGCGCTGTTGGGAGGTTCTATCACGTGAATGGATATGACGTCATATGTTGTAGTTTACTTGGCATTTAATGTTCTATATTAATTGTTTTATGTTATGTTGTTAGGGGAATAAGTTGAACATACATACATACATGTAAACAACAGTGATGACATCAAATATTTCGGTACCGGTTTTTTATTATACGATAAAATATATACAGATGAAATTTAATATAAATTATACATTTTTACATCACTATTGTTTATATGGTATTAAAAAAAATTGGGAAAATTAAACGAGCGAGGTAATATTATTACCATCAAATATAATGACAATAAATGGATTAATGGAAAATTTTCTACTCGCTCTAAACTTGAGATTACATTACATTTCTTATTTTAACATAATGTTCACAATGTTACAGCTTAATGTTAATTCCTAACATTAACAATGTTGTGTGACGTCATGTTACACTGTTAAGTTTTTAACAATGAATTGCTGTTGATTTGATTACTCATCCTTATTGAGAGTTGTTGTTTACTTTGAACGCTTCATTATTACGTTAAAGTTATTTTTTATATTAACGAACTATTTAGTAAAATATACTTACATGTTTATCAAGTAATATAATCTTAGTCAGGATAGCCAGGTTTTCATTGTACCACATACATAGTAGTAATTTCTTGTATCTCATATTAATATTAAGTATAATTAATGTAATGTAATTCGGGGCTCTTTTATAAAATTATTATGGCGGTATATTTTTATAAAGGGGCCCGCGGCCTCGGTCTCGCGGACCGGGTCGCGGTATCAGTGTAGTGAACAACGAAAAATCATATAAATACAAAAAAATACTCCGTGTACTTTAAACTTAAATGTAATAGAATATTGGTGTTTAATGAGTCATCCAGCCGTCATATCCATTTGGGAATAGTTACCGTGATTTGATTACCGAAATAATATGTATTACGGAAAAAAATATTACGTTCGACTGTTGACAAAAAATATTTAATAAAAAAATAACATGGACGACAATACGTTTAATATTGATTGAATTTATGAATGAAAAATTATTTAATATTTTTAATGTTGTCTGTGTTTTAATATAAATTCCACCAACAGCGTATTACCTTGTGTTTGTAAAGCATCGCCTCGGTAATGTCACAGAGCATTCACGTTGTTCAAGCACAGACGAACTAAATTATATCCTCCTTATACATACATGATCGAAATTAATTACGTGCTGTGCTTGTACTTTGTGTCCAAAAATTATACATTTTATTAGAAACCTATTTTATTATAAAATTCATTGTTTGTTTTTTTCAAATCGGTGTATTCTAGTCTTATTTTTATTAAATTCTCGTTCAAAATGTCGTGTATGAAACAGTATTGGAGACGAGTCGAGAACACTTTCGTATGATGTAAATTGTGAAAAAAAAAAATTAATTGTAAAATTCAAAATTAAGATGCTACCTATATTTCGGAATAAGATTGTAAAGTTGCAAAAAAAATTGTTTAGAAATTAGATTAAATTAGGTAGAAGTGGAAAAAAAAACATGTTTGGCGTATTAAAATAATAATTAATGAAATTAACAAGAAGTAATGTAAATAATGTTTATGCGTGTCATGTGAGGGTAAAGTAACTGTACCTTAGCGATGTTAGCCGACCTTAGCTCACTCAATACTATACACAAATGAATACTGAAGGAATGTCGACAGAACTCCACGACACTCACCCCCAAAATTACTTTGTATTTTTGTATAGTTAAGTATTTTATTAGTTATGTTATAGTAATTATTATTTTTTTTTGCGATGCCATGTTTTAATTATATTAAGCCGCAATGTGTTTATTAAATATTATATTTTTATAGAGGTTATTTTATATTTTTTGTACTCGTAGTAGTCACTCTTCAAACTTGGAACTCTGTATTTAATAGTTAAGTTTTAGTGTTGAGTTATGTTATAATATATTATAATTTACTATTTAATGAACAAAACTTAACCCATTACATTTATGTTAAATATTATTTTTAACAACGGAAAATGCTTACTGTGTCATTAAAATGAGAATAGTAATTATTATTGCCGAAACGGTTAGCTATAATTATTTTAAAAAATAAAACGATGATTCATATCAGTGTTTTTCTTTAAGCTCCCAATGTTTCTCACAAACACAAACTATTTATAAAATTAGGATCAATACGAAATTGCCCTGAGCGCCATCTGTTGACGAGTAGATTAATTTTCTAACATTAATTAACTTTTGATATTTTTTCAATATTACACCAAAACATAAAATACTTTAATCGAAATAATACCTGAATGAATACTCAATTTTTATAAATAATACAAAATAATATATATAATCTTTTCTTTATGTTTCAACCTAGAGCTCAGATAAGAAAATAAATACATAATCTAATTACATTCTAATTAGATTATTTATTTTCTGAATCCAGGATGTCAAATTATATACATATTTTATTTTATGTAAAGCATACATAGCCCCATTAAAGACCAAAAAAATTATTCCAACACTACACTAAATTATTTTAACAAACAATTACGTATAAAAATAAAATAATTTTACATTTTAAACATTATGCGTGAGCTAAATAAAACTAAAGATTCAGTATAAGCTTGAATTAATAAAATATACTTTTAAAAACTAAAAATTACAATGTACGACTTCTACAATTTTTTATTTTGTTTCATGCATAAAGAAATAATACCCAGTTATTTTTTGCGGGATCTAGCGGTTTTCAAGTCAACTATTGGCTTTACTAGCATCACTAACTAACAGACACATTTATAGAAAGCGATAGATGGCGCTAAATAAAAAGTCCTAGTTTTCAACAGAGGGCGACTCACAAGGACAAAACAGAACTCCTAAGCTTAATGCGTTGTATCCTTACGACACTAAGTTGTTTAAATAAGCTGTGTAGATGTCGCTAGTATTATTGGAAATGATATCAATGCTTATTTGAAAATGATTTTTTTTTCTTGGATTATATAATAACATACGTATTATATTATGTTTGTGTTTGAACAAGAGATTTTATTAGCAATTAAGAATTTCTTAAGAGAAATTTTGAATTAGGTTAGGAAAGATTACTTTTAATAGTATAAATAAAGAAAGTATAATAATAATTGAGTCAATATTATGGATTAGTAGTGACAGTATTTTTCGGATTATTTGATTTCAAAGTCTCCATTCCTAAGAATCCTAGAAGAATGAAATAATGTAGGAGGCAAAAGTTTGAACATGCTTAAAGATATTAAGATTGGATTTGAATCTTATTTACATATGATAAACTTATTATATGAACGTTTTAATTAAAAAAATATATACATCGTCACTGAAGCACAGTTGACAGCGTTATTGCAATTACAATATAAGTGCAAGTACTGTATTTGAACTACAGAAGCATTAGCTTTATCACTTGTTAAAAAATCTATAAAATTCTTTGGCGTAGAATGACTTATATATGTTCATATTGTTATGTTTTTAGACCTTGTTTTTATCTATTTCTTTATACCTATATATAACGAGTTGTTTATAGATATAGCTTCGAGAGGCTTGTTAAATGAAATAAATAATAATAAAAAAAAATTAAATTAGCACAACATGCCCTTAAAAATTATCGAGTTCATTAACTGTACTCACATTTTAAATTCAAAGGATCCTATCAATAGTTAGTGAGTGTTTGTAAATGTTTTACACAAAAACTAACGAATAAATTTTATTGCAACTTTGTAATAATATACAGCTCATATATTCAAATAATACATACGATATAATTCATTATGAAATTCCTTTTAGTTCTTGTGGGAAAACTGAATGGCAGATGTATCGTGCCAAGTTATAGGGCATCGACGATAGGTGGCGCTACGGGTAGGTTACCATATCCATTTCATTTTAAATTTAGTTTCATAAAAAATGTGAAGTCAATTAATTAAAGTTAAAATATACAAAATAGTTTGATGCTAATTTAAATTTTCCAATTGGAATTATTTTCATACTGTGAAGTTCTAGTTTAAATTGTAAGTTATTTATAATTTATGGTTTAAGTTAACTACATGAGTTATTGTAACTACAACAAGTATTCATTACTGTTATAAGTTTAATACTATTATTAGAATGTACTTGTAGCCGCCATTATCGCTAGTTCTGGACTGACCTACCACCATACATATCTGATCAACATGAGGGAATGAGCGTCTTTAAGAATGGATAGTGCCTTGCTTCATAGAACGTACTAATCGTAACCTTTGTGGTTATTTCTTTTGGTGCTCAGACTACCAAAAACTAACCGCTTCGCGTGTGATTTCTTAAACCCTATCACGACGACGTGAGTATAAGTATCCTACATCTCACCAGTAAATGCTTAGCAGTTCCAACTGCCCCCCCCCCAATTATAGCAAGTTTTTGCGATAATTTTTCCCTCTCAATTAAAGTGCGTCATTTTAGTGCTCTTGGGATACAAAAATCTCCTCTGTGTAACCACTCGTTTTACATTTACAAACCCATTAAAAAACTCACAAATAAATGCTTAACAAAATATGAACAAATTGATGTTTTTTTTTATATTAATACTTTAATATAATAATTAAGATTAAATTATCTTGAGAGTACTCACATCATTACGGGGAATAGACAAGTCTTTGTCAATATCGGCGGATCATTTTTGTTTACAAGATTGCTAAATTCTATTGAAATGAACTATAGATTTCTCTAGCTCTTGGTGTGTGTGTGGAGTAAGATTCTTCTTTGTTCTCCTCTATAGGAATCCTTTATTGAATTTCTTAGACCCAGTTTCATCAGTCATTGTTAAATAAGTAAAATCGTGTTAAGACGTTTGATGCTCTGTTAGATGTATCGAGCGTCCCACCAGGCACAAATGTCCGTTTAAATGTCTTAACAAGCCACTAATATTAATTCCTGCTCTGGAGCTCCGTCTAATGGCTAACCGAATGTTAATGGCATTGTCAAAACTCAATTGTCCAATCACAGCCCTGATTTCTTGTAACCATAGTAACGTCATCTGTTTTGTCAGTTTCGACTATTTCCTTGTTATTATTAATAAAGTGAATTAAAATTTCATTTAGTATGATGATTTAGCCTCCAGCTTTTCTATGACAATGCAAATTAAATTTTCTTTTTATTTCTTATAATTTGAACACAATTTATGTCTGTATTTATAACACAATAATATATAACACAATTTATTGACAACACGATTTTGACAAGTAACACCTAGTAAATTGAAAAGTAAGCTTTTTGTGTGCTAAATGTATGCAACCAACGATATATAAAATTTGGTCGCATTAGCTTAGAAGTGACGTATCGAGGGATATATACGATCAAAGTATAAAGTGGTACATCGTGGCAAACGTGCCGTATTAAACGCTATAGTTTCCACTTGGTCGTCTTATAACAAGAACGAATAATTTGGTAGTCGGTCATTTGACATGACGCTTAATAACGCGTTGTTATTTTGTAATCGTGGGACGTAAATATTTTAACAAACATTTATAATTTTGTATGTTGGTTAGTAAATGCTGTGATTAGACTAAACAAATATTGATTGGTGAAACCTTCTACAACAACAGTAGTTTGTTTTAGCGAGATACATTATACGATCATACGTTTGATGTCATTGGGTTACAAAATACTGATTTATTACTAAGTATTGCGACATTTTCTTAATATTTAATATTGCTTGTACATGTGCTAGCCTATATTTATATGGAATTATTATTTAATTCATAAATTAATACCTACGAGATTGCTTATTGAGCAGACAGTCCAAATTTATATATCTTTGAGAAATTATTATATATTATCATACATAATATATATTTGAATTCTTTCTATTATCGTCTTAAACACTCTATTTTCTTTTACTTGAAGTTTGAACTAAAAAATAAATGCTTAATCAACACGACACTAAAGAAATGGCAACCTTCTGTAATTTTCACCATACTGTCATCTATACTGTGTAATCTATACGTTGTTTAAGTTAATATAGCAGTTATAAATTTTTATTTTAATAGTTCTCAGTCCACACACTACGAAAATATTTGTATATGTCGGAATCATGATATTTAAAACCCTTATAAGGGGTAGTTGTTTCATAAGTATTTCACTTTAGATGGTAGATGTGACATAAACAAATCAAAAAAGTGATTTCTTTAACAAAATTATTTATTCTACAGATCGTTGTATGATTTGTATTAAAGAAGAGTAAAAGTTAATTCGTACCGTGATTTGTAATATGTGACAATTATTCATTCTGTAACTTTTAGTAAAAAGGGAGCTTAATTAGTAATCAATTCGTAATCAATGCTAATAAATTATGTTTTCTATAAACTGTTAAGTTGCAATATTAAGATTGGATGTTTTAATAATTAATTACTAAAACCAATGTATTTGAATAATTAAGACAATTCATAAACACCTAATAATTAAAATTAAAAGAGTAAATGTAATAGTTTCACAAAAACCGCTTTATATTCGCAAAATTTTGCTAAAGACACACGGTAGTCTGAGAGCCATTCAGGAGGAAGATTATCTAATAACAAGTGCTAGTTAAAGTCTGAAATAAAGTAGTGACAGTGTTTGTGAGTGTATTAATAGTTAAATGAAAATGGAACCTGGATAAGACGACTGTTGAAAACAGTGATTGTGACGTAACACTTCTTAAAAATAATATATGTATATATATAATGACGAATTATATGACATAGTAACCTAAAAAGTCACTCTTATACTATACGAGTGTAACAAATTAGTTCAACTCGATTATTTATATTTTAACAATTACTGTAATAAAAAAATAACATAAATATATGAATTAAAACATGTCTTCTATTAATATATTAAATATTTCAGACTGTAAGAATGTATGTAACTAAAATACAAAGAAATTATTAATCTCTTTCTATTTCTGTTAAGAAAGTAATATTTCGACTAATAAAGTTTATTATGAAACAAAACATCGAAAGATAATCATAATCAAATGACAAATTGTACAAAAAATATCCTTTTTTTAAATTTCTTATATAAATTGTAAATACATTAATATTGTCCTAATGTTTAATGAATATCGTGATGATTAATATATAGCTTTCGCCACATTTATAGAATATAACAGTTACAAGAGTTATGAGCGTCGCCAACGGAGCGTAGTTAATATAATATATTATAAATACTTTTAGAAACTCATATTATTATGATAAGAAAAGAAAACACTATATTATTATATATGTAGATAAATTTGTACACGATAGTGGGGGCGAGAGTATAACAGCTAAATCTCTTTACAATCTTTATAAGACTTGGGCTTGTCCAGAACTAACATCATTTCATTCTAGGAACGTACGTCGAAGGCAGCCCTAGTAGGTTCTTTTCAAATTTGGTTAGGTAGAGAGAGGAGCTTGGACAGTGGAGGTGAGCGTTTAACGCGCGTTGGATAGGGACCCTTAAACCTACACCTGGGTCACAAGTCCCAGTCACTGTTGAAGCTCCTCTCACTACAACGATGGACCCGACACACGCACCGTGAATACATGGAATGATGAGAAGATTTTTCTCTTTATAATATCGTAGTACTTAAGTAACTTTGTGAGACGGAATAAATCCTTTAGCAATAAGTTCAAAGCGAAGTTGTTTTTAAGATTTTTTCTTTGTTGTTTATCACATCTGTATGTATAGAAAAGGTATTTTAAATTACTACGAAACCGACTTAAATATATATATTTTTCAAAAGCATCTTTGAAAACCATTTTAATTCTCCAGTTCAATGCTCACTACTGAATCTGCTTAAACAAATTGTCAGAAAATTGTATGTTCAAGCCAATAATGTATTAAAAAATTACTCCTATTTATTTTATTGTTGTATTTAATTACTAAAGATTAATATGAGAAGATATAGATTTAGTATAATAGTAAAATATATGTATATGTATATATATTAATTACAAGCAGTATATCGAAGCCCTCTCCATGTTGTAGGTAGGTTACATCGCGTGCAACACTTATCAACTAAGACTACGCGAACTGCTATCTTTAATGTTTTTTTCTAAGCAGCGATAATTTTCATTCCGACTTGTTTTTTTCTTAACTCAGAGGCGCTTTACTTAGTTTTTTTTATATTTTCTTTCTTAAATTACATCATACATTGTTTATTATTGGGAGTTTTTCGGACTTTTTTTTGTAATATTAGTATTTTTATTAAGAATTTCGTTTTAAAAGGATAAAAATACGCTTGCAGCTTAATCTTTAATATTGCGAGAATATCGCTTGATATTTTAGTGTGAAAAAAATTCTAAATATACATTTTTTTCGAGAGAAAAATAGCAAAATTATAAAAAAAACCTTCTTAAAGGTTGAGTACTCCATCATTTTTCCCGCTTCCAGAGACACGGTCTATGGTTTTGTAACAAATAAGGCTATTGCCATCTATTTATATCGAGTTAATTAAAGTTGGAAAAAAAAGCTGACCCTATCGCAGAACACACCGTTATTGTAAGACATCTATCGACTATCAACCTTACATTGTGTGTTAATAATAATAGGTATATATATTTATAAAAATGTTGTAAATACATTACATTTCAAATGCAATCACTCTGTTCTGTGATTGAAACCAAAATTCTTATACGCAAAATCAATATTTCAAGAGACAAAATTTCATAAAAATATATGTATATTTTAAGTAAATTACGTAAATGTATGTAATTTTTTATCTAATAAAAAACATGATATTTAGTAATAATAATGTTAATAACAGGCTAGTTCATAAGTATATGACCTAGAATGACCTATAAGTTTTTTATCATGCACCCAAGCAAGCGTGTCCGGGGGAGGAATAATAGCTATTATTAATTAAAAACTATGTTTATACTGACGTGAGGATTGTTTGATCTTAAACTATTATAAAGACACAAGGCACTTTCATAATTGTTCTGTTACTCACCGTGACTATATGTAATACTATACAAACTGACGGACGCACAAGAAAATATATAATATGAAATAATAATAATTCATTTAGATTTTACTATAAACTATTTTTTTTACATACAATGGTTTTATGATTTCAAAATGACAATAATATCATGTAAGTATATATGAAAAAATATTGGTTAAACTATGTTTCAAACATATATTAAAACATATCTCTATAATATAGGACTTGTTTATTTTAATTAAAATAATTATATATCTTAACTTAATGTACCTTATATTTAAAAATAAAAGTTACATCTCATACACATTACCAAAATTAATTTTAATTCATTATTATGAATAAAACTATATTTTTCTTATTCTACTCGTTTTGTTATGCATCTAAATTGCGTGCAGAGCAGTTAGCTACAAGATTAAGAAATCTTTGGAATTAGATGAAAAATGACAACATTGACTGACAGACACTTTCAACTCGTCTTCGTGATCACGGTTATAAAATAACTTAAATATCGGTAGTATGTAGTTATAAATAATATTAAAAAACGAGTAGTATCCGAAAAAACTACGTTTCATTTAAATGCGTAAAATAAAAATCGTAGAATAAGCAAAAATTTTCAATATAACAAAACAATTAGCAACATAAAAGTTAATTTTCAACTGGTTCATATTAAACCGTCATAAAATAAACAAGTCATAACAATTACCAAGATGAGATATAAACCGTGAAATTATATTTGTATATCAGATGTAAGTGCCGCCTGTGTGTATGTACGCATCCGTAACTCGTTAGCATTATACGATAAAAATCAGTGCGAAACTTGTATGGAAAAATATCATAAGGTAAAAGTTCAATAATTTTCAAAATTATACAAAAAATATTATAAAATTAGCTTTTCAGAGCCCACTGCTGAGCTGCTTCTCACATGGAGAAGATTTGAGCATTAATCACCACGCTTGCTCAAGACGGGTTGGTGATTTCAAACTTATAATTGTGAAATTATAAGTCTAGGTTACTTCACGATATTTTCCTTCATCCGTCAGCGCTATCTAAATACTTTTAGAAAGTACATGTTTTCGAAAAATCATATAAGTACTTACCAGGTTTTGAACCTGCGATCTCATGCATGATAGCCGGATTTTTAACTACTAGGCGACCACGACATATAAATAATGGACGAAAAAAAATTATTTTTGTGTATTAAATTAATATCATTTTCCACACTAACATTCATCGTATGTTTTTTTCATATTAATAACTAATTATAATACAATCAGCGCTGTGAATCTTCAGTGTTAGTTTATACATCACGCATACCCTTTGATATTAAAACAACTCATATCCATCAACTTTTATATCAAGATATTAACCCACACTTATTTTATAGCGAGTTTTTGCATTTAAATAAAATAATTATTTTTTTAACTGATTGTTAGGAAGTATCTTGTAATATTGTGCCGTTTTTTCCTTTAGTTTTCTTCTGGTAATAGGTTAAATGGTGATTTAAGAAAGGTAAAAGAAGTTTAATTTTTATTTAATACACTTTTTTTAAGAATATAGATAAGTTGTATTACTATAGTATATAATATATTTAAATCAAAGACATTTTAAACTTTAGTTAAAAGAGTGTCCTAAGAAAAAAACAACAAAAGTTTAAGTATAAGTTACTCAATCGTTAAAATCTAACACCTTTTGAGTGGCTTATGAAATAATAGTCTAGAATATTTTTGCTCTTCGTTTAATATCAAAATAAGTGAGAATTACTCTTTAAAATATTTTATATCTCTAGTTTGACGAACAAATTGAAACATAAAATTGAAAAAAATTGCTATTCATATTGTATTCACAAATAAACAATAATTCAACAATAACATACAATAAATACAAAAATACATACATAAAACACACTTTTATCAATAGACACCTACTAAAATTGATGCAGCATTAGGTGTGCTAGCCTCCAGAACGATAAGAAATAGGAATCTCAAATAGTAAAAAAAAATATTTAAAAAATCCATCATTGTCTTATACAGAATTTCATTAAGATTATAATTGAAGCTGTATCGGAGTATTCTTCAAATAAAGCAGCACATATACAAGCCAAGCTGTTATAAAACATGCCTCTAATAGTTATGCCTTATTAATGCGTCTGTGATAACGACAATGTTTGTAACTCAGCAATAATCTATAATTATATTTCTTAGAAAGTAGTTCCCATTGCTTTAAGTTTCTACACGATCTATTGTTCTCGTTTGAATCTATTTTGCACAGAGCAATGAAAACATGTACAATACATTTATAGTATGAATGTGAATGTTCGTCTGTTTGTTACGATGAAAATTATTGTAAAACAAAACAGAAATACAATCCATAGATTTAATTCATACAATACAAGTATTTATTAATTTATTGCAATAAATGTGCTCTCTATATATATTAATAAACAGAATAAAATGTAACTCTGAATTAAAAGTGAACATTTGATTGAAAATACAATGTATGTAAGAAGTTAAAAAGATTTTTCTCTGTCAATCCGTATGATTTTATACTAAGGCCGAAGATAGGGATATATTAAAGTTTTTTAATCGTCAAGACGAAAATATTAAATATCCATGCAATGAGTTTAGAGGTATAGTGGTTAAACATAGAAGGAACTTACGATTCTTTGGGAGACCAACGTCTCCGAAGACCATGCCGTCAAATTCAATAAGTATTACGAACTAATGAACTCAATAGGTTCGTCGTAAACTTGCATGCGGTAGAACCTACTAAAATGATGTATTTCATTCTTAGAACGCACTTCTTCATTGACAGTGGAGGTGAGCATTTAACGCTCGTTAGATAGAGTCCCTTAAACCTACACCTGGGTCACAAGTCACAGTCACTGTTGAAGCTCCTCTCTCTACAACGATGGACCCGACACACGCACCGTGAATACATGGAATGATGAGAAATAATGATTCTTAAATTATAGCTATTACTTTCTTTCTGGTTGTAAGAATATTTAAGTTTTGTCCAGTAAAAATAAAACATTTGAAAACACTGAATTAAAATCTAAATACGTTTAACTTCAAATATCTGTATTGTAAAGAATTTATTTTCAAATTAGATGGAATGATATAATGTAATGATATAATGTAATAAATGTTAGATGGAATGATATGATAAAATATAACAATTATACTTACACTAAGTAAATTTAATTAATATTATTAAATAACAAAATATGCTTATACATAAAAAAAATATACAGGGTGAATGGTGAATTACTATCAATATTTAAGGAGAATACTCGGTACATGATTCTCATTCGAATTATGTAAAAAAAATAGGTACTTAATTTTTGACTAAATTTCCGTATAAATAAATAAAGTGTGGACACGTTCCAAGTGTTCCAAGTGTGGACGCATGCGGCGGCGTGCTGATACAACACGACGCCGCCACACGTGTGTGTGTGTGTGTGTGTGTGTATACCTAATCTGTAGGGTGTTCACACGATGCGAAATTAATTACATAACTTTTGGTTAACTTTACTTAGAAGTTTATTAATATTTATGTTATATTAATTTTTATTTTGTCATATATGATCGTCTAATATCACGTCCTCAAGTATTGATAGTAATTCACCAGCCACCCTGTATAGAATCGTCATCGAACTGAAAGATTTATATCAAATAATTTAAATATTCCTAGTTACATATTAAAATAAAATCGGTGAATTAAAGTAACGAAATAAATAGGATATGTGATACTGTTTTTATTAAACTGTTGACATATTAGGATATAGATTATAAATTATTATTAAACATAAAGAAATATTGTTTTAATTAAGATATTGAGATGAAAAATCAATAATTGTAGATTATTTCAGTTATGCAGTTTTATTAAACTGTAACTTGTACTCATAAATAAACTGTAATTTATAAATAAAATGAAAATAAACTGTAAAAGTATATTATTTTGAGTAATGTATAGAGTCACAATCGTTGAATTTCTTACATGTTCATATATGTATGTGTCATCAGGCTATCAGAGCCCACTGCTGAGCTGCCTCTTTTCACATCGAGAAGGTTTGAGCTTGCTCAAGACGGGTTGGTGATTTCAAACTTATAATTGTGAAACTATAAGTCCAGGTTTCCTGACGATGTTTTCCTTCACCGTATGTCAGTGATGTCTAAATACTCTCAGAAAGTACATATGACTCCGAAAAATCACATTGGTACTTGCCAGAATCGAACCCGAGCCTTCGGCAACGAGAGTTCCCTTTAACCACTAGGCCATCACTGACTACATGTTAATATATAATAATATTAAATATATTTTAAACTTTTAAGAAGTACGTTTTGGTGAATTTTTGATGTCAAAGCTAAGCTAGCTGTTCCTTAAAATCTGTAATTAATTAAAAATATCCGAGACTTGGTTTGTAAAGAGTTCTTTGGTAGTGAGGTATTATAAGATATTAAAGATTTTACTTATATTGTATACATTTGTATATGTATAATCTATGTTTCTTAATCTTCATAACTATATGTGTCAGTATTTGTGTGTTATATTTTAACTCAAATCTGTTTCCTCATTGTCATATAAAGCGTTATAAATGTACTTTTATACATACATACATTAATATTTTAGAGGGATCTACATTAATTGGACTGTCGATACAGACAATTCACAATTATGAGTGTTTTATTTTCATATTAAGCTTCTGAAATATATTCTGAATTGTAAAATAAAACCCTTTTTTATGATATTGTAAAACTTGATAAGAAAATAATAATATTAAATCTTTTTCTCAATGATTAACGTAGATTTTTATTTCTAGAAAGTTTGCTATATATTAAAAACGACTTTGAATTTATTTTGAAAATTAAGATTTTTAAAATTTTATGATGAATGATTGATTTCCTTACAATTGAATCTTCATCAAGAAAAAACTAATTCAATATTTCTGACATCATTGATTCCTTTTACGGAAATCTCACGTTTATTTCTTGGTACGTAATAGTTCTACGTTATAATTACGTTTATGTTACGTTAAGTTACGTTACCTTACGTTATGGTGATGGCTTGTTCCTTTGTTTTGAAGTCGAATAGTTTTGAAATGGCGTGCTCGGCTCTAATTTAACGATTCACGAACACAACCGACGAAAACCATAGAATATGTTATTTATAAAAATATTTATTAATATATAAAACTGTTTGTTATCAAATAAAATAATTAATTATTCCATAACATTAAATTTTTTTATTAATCTTATACCACAAAAATAGATAATTTATAATTAAATAAAAAAAAAATAATACATTATAAAATATTTTCGACTCCATTGCATTTCCATTAGAGCAAACGAGCGGAAATGTTGACATTTATATATAAAGTTAAAAGGCTCGGTTTTATTCCGTTTATTGCAAAAAAAAAACTAACGCTAAAGGTTAAGTGTGGCTGACCTGTGCCCGGGAACAACACACACAGACACACACACACACACACACACACACATACACACACATACACACATTACATAATAGACAATTATTATTGAAGATAATAACATATTAATAATTATACCATCATCATTAAAATTATAAATTTAGAACATAAAACATATAGGAGGCTTGACATTTTGTTATATATTGAAAGTATATTGTAATCATGAGTATCAAAGAAATGAATGATTACATTATAATCACGATTTATTTATATATAATAATTTTATTATATACAAAATTTTTCATAAGGAATTTGGTGTATTAAGCCGCCGGCATGCTAAGAGTGTTATAATCTAAATAAAAATAGTACCTTTGTTAAATATATTAAGATGTTATAGATGTCAATTTTAACATACAAATCTTATTTTTTGTTACTATACAGGATGTTCAACGTGTTTGTATTACTAACCTATACAAGGAGAAAATATATATATACAAAAAGGTTGTATTTATTTGTTGTATGTACACATCGTATTAGGTAACTATTAACTTTAATATGTTAATGAACATTTGTCAAATAGTTTTAGTTGAGAAATGGAGGAAATGAGAAGCATTACCAAAACGGTCACAGCCAGGCCAGTTACTACATATGGTGTTTGTTTAAATACTGAAAATCAACTCTTGACAGTTAATTGATATGTGTTTGCCTTCGTGTTACGAATTACACGTAGTTAGTATGTAAAAAATGTTGTTAACAAAGTTACATGGATCAATGTATGAAGATCGTTTGAAGTAATTTACATTTAAATGAAGCCTTAAGAGTCAGTGGTGGCCTAGTGGTTAAAGGTCCGCCTCTAGTGCATGGGCGCGGGTTCGATCCTAGCAAATACCAAAGTGATTTTTCCGAGTCATATGTACTTTGTATTATTTAGACACCACTGATAGATGAATGAAAACATCGTGAGGAAACCTGGACATATAATTTCACAATTATAAATTTAAAATCACCAACCCGTCTTGAGCAAGCGTGGTGATTAATGCTTAAACCTTCTCCATGTGAGAAAGAGGCCTTTGCCCAGCAGTGGACTCTGATAGGCTAATAAAAAATGAAACCTATCTTTTACTACGTGACTTTATTTTTATAAAAAAAGTGTAGTATAAAATAAAGTTTCGTCTGTCCGTGATCACGGTAGCTGTAAAGTAATCGAAACGTATGTATGTAGTTTTTGTCAAAAATAAAGTCGCGTATTACATCCGAGAAATATTAATTTCATTTAAATGAATAAAACTCGCGAAAATCTTACATAATAGTTTAAGTTTTTTATGTGTACACATATGAAATAAAAGTTTTGTTTGGGATGTAACTACTAGGTTATATGGTATATTGACAAAATTAAATAGTAAAATAATATAGATATTTCCCAAAAATATGGATAACTTATACATTAAAATTTTTCTTCTTTCTAGTTTCTCAGATACTCTTAAGATAACTGTAGTTGATACGGCTGTAATTTCCTTACTAATACAGTTATTTAAATGACCTTTTCTTTTTTTTAAATTCAACAGAACTTTATTTTTCACACTGTTGTATCATATATGTATTTTCTTCCTGTATTTTCGTTCTTTTCCAAACAATTATTTTCCATCATTCATTTTGTGATAAATATTGAATAAATTACATTATAATTTATATCATAATAACTTTAAAACTTTATTTTTTATAGGTCTTGATATTTAAAAAGTAATAATTATATGTACTTATTCTGTCCCTTTTAATTTTTCTTACTGACGTTATATGATGTCTTGGCATTTTAATGCTTTTATTAAAGCACATACAACTTAAATGTAAAAGAAATATAGCTAAGCAAAATATTACATATTTTGATGTTTTTCGTTTTATTTCTAGATCTTACAAAAAAAAAAGATTTTTTTCCTTACATGGAAACTCATAGATAAATATAAAATTGTGTAATTATTGAAGGTGGGGAATATTCATTATTTTATAATGGCAACATTCCCATGCACATAGTAAAAAGCATAGATTCACACAACACAAGACTTTCACTGATACAATCAATTGGGTCGTTTATATAATAAACATCTAGTTATAGAGAAGAAAACAATTATAACATCTAATGTATAATTTTAAAAAACCGTAAAATGCTAAAAATCGTTAAAATAACCGATATTTTGTATACGATTAAGTATGTTTTACGGTTTTTATAATTACCATTTTATATTTTTTTATTCTAGACTTAAACTATATTACGATATTTTAATATATATCTCAAAAGATATAAATAAACATTATTATATGAAAAACAGAGAATAAAATTTTACGGATATTTTTATAATTATTTTTTTGTTAAGGCAACACTATTCAAGCTAGTGCGTTAATTACTCCGATGTTTCCGTTCCCTCTTCACACTACAGAATCCCCCAAATGATTGCACTAGCCTCCAAACTTCTTTTATAAGATCGCACGTGGCCTGAAAAATAAATTTCCTAAATTAAAATAAACAATATTATAAGAATTTCATAACATATGCTGACAAAAAGGATATGTTTTTAAGAATTTATGTCTAGACGTAATAATAAATTAATTGAAATAGAACTTACCAATCAATCTTAGAGTACAATCAACCATAACGGTATTCTTACTTATATTAACTGTTAGTTTTTTTTATTATTTTTTAAACGCTCCATTCCACGCTTCGAAATAATTTATTTATTACATACACATAATATATCAAGAATCACGTTCGTTCAGGAATTATTCAACTCTGTGCATAAACATAAACTGTCATTAGGCATCTCCCTTCTCTCTCTGACGCGATAATAATAAACAAAGACAAAAAGCTTTTTGTAATCCCATCTTAAACTGCGACCAGTTTAGCTAGAGCTCCGAAGTTTTATTCAATTTCCCTTTCCCCTTTGATTTTCCTGAGACGCGCGGAGATGGGGAGGTCTTGTTTGGCTGGTTATAATTGTTTGTCTCGTTTCCTCTTGGAACGTATGTGATAAAATGGTGAGGACGCCCTTTTTGCGCATAGTCTGCGCTGCTAGGCGGCATATTTCTGAAAAACACAGCAATGTGTTGAGCTGACATGAGAATTTTTATTTCATAAAAGTTTTTATTTCACAAGTGAAAAATATATTAAAAATACATATTTATATTTCATACTAGAGTGAAAGCTGGAAAAAAGGTAGGACTTTTTTTCTGTACTAATCTAAAACTTTAGTGCCATCAAAATTTAGGGTTTATATATATTGTTCTCATTAACTGATTAGATGCAAATATTTGTATCGAAGGATTTTATTTCCTCAATATTAACACATCGTGTCGACTCCACAGCCGGCTCTGTCCGACGCAGATGACGGGCGGCATTGCGTGGTCAGTTTTTGTCCATCATCCGAACTGGACGTTCCAAGTTCAAATTCGAAAATTGGAACTCAAAGCGTTCGATATTTGAAATCTCAAATTTAGCATAAAATACCAACGTTCAAGAATTCCAACGAAAGATATTTTGATTGTTTGTTAATTTATTCCAACGTCGCATTGAAAGGTTGCTGTCATATTTTTTTTATTATTGATTTTTCATAAAATATTTTTTCATTGTAAAAAATTTTACGTCTTCGTAAGGAAAACGAAATCTCGTTTGGAATCATTTGTATGGTGTGAGCAGAAATAAAAAATATATATGATTCAGTATATTGTCAAGAAGAGAAAAGGAAATTGGGAAATTAACCTTTTGCTTAATTTTAACGCACACCGTTTTCTAATACACTAGATTCTTTGCAAAAATCATCTCACATCCAACAGAATTCAATCTTCATAATCTACTTAATTTATTTCTTACTGATTCTTTAAAAAAAAACTATAAATATCTTATTACTCTTTTTGTGTAGGTATATCACTTAATTTTTGGCCATCCCGTGTAAATTCATGGAGTTTATTAAAAAAAAAGTTAAATCATTCCTAAAAATACAAACTTTACTCAGTTTATATGAGAAAAGTACAAGCATTTAAAACCATATAATTCCTTATAACTTTTTTTATATCCTGAAATAATCGGATATTTGGTTTATGTTTTCTACTTTATTTAATAAAAGAGGTTTTAATGCACAATTAATACTTCATACTTGTTTAAAGCTTCATACAAGTGCAAATAAATTTCCCTTCCATCTTGTATCAATCTAGTTAATTATTCTAATTTGATACAAAAACTTTATTAGCCTCAATAAAGTCTTGAATTTTATTGAATCGATAAATCTTTTGAAATTGAAGTAAAATACATACAAAAAAACAGAGTCAGATTACTTCAAATTGTCAGTACAATGATGTTAGTATAATTACTCGACTTTATACCATTGTATGGAAAAATTGATTTGTTCTTTTGTATTCACCTGAGAAGTGACTATCTAAAGAGTTTTCATGTATTTTTTTGTACTAAGATAGACAAAAAAAATATTTAAAATAATTTTTGACTGATGCTACCTTTAGTTTTTTTTACATATATAATATTAGTGTTACTAAATAAAATATTAATAGTGACGAACTGATTTTATTAGTGGCAATGTTTGGGCATAAAAAGTGTCAAGTTTTTCATAATTAATAAAAGAATAATGTCGAGAGAGGAGCTTGGACGGTGGAGGTGAGCGTTTAACGCGCGTTAGTTAGGACCCCCTTAAACCTACATCTGTCACCTGGGTCACAAGTCCCAGTCACTGTTGAAGCTCCTCTCACTACAACGATGGACCCGACACCCGCACCGTGAATACATGGAATGATGAGAGGTTTCGACTCTAATAATCAAATTCTTCTCAAGAGATCTCCAAATAAACTCCATAATTTTTCCTGTAATCCTATAATGTAGGTTATATTTAATTTAAGATGCGCTTTAAATACTTGTACTTTTTGTACTATATTTATTGTTTAATTGTTTAACTATGATTACCAAAATTTTTTTCTGTGATAATTTGTTATTTAGTTGGAGTATTTTCTTCATTTTTTTAACATGATTTACATATATTGTTAAATAAATTTTTATTTTGTAATTATTGCAGTATTAGAGATATTTTTTATATATAATAGTAACTTGACAAAATTTTTGTAATAAATGTTATAAGTACGGAAAGTATCCTTAACTTCAAGTAAGTTAAATCATAGGAATAAAGTGTACCTATTTAGTTTAGCTTATATACATATTTTAATTTTTTACCGTTGAAAAAACTTTTAAGCGCCATAGAAATCGGTTGAGTAGTTTTAATATAAATAAGTCTTAAACATACATCCATAAGAACAAAACATTAATTACTTTTTATGAAGGATTTTTATTTATAAAAGTATCTTTTGAAATTGAAATTTGTTTGAATTTTCATTTGAAAATTGTAAAACTATCAGACATAATTGAAATATACCTTGAACTCAGTGTTTAACTGAGAACGTGTAAGTTTTATAGTTGACGAAAATATAAAAAAAAAATGAAAAACGCTACTTTATTAATGAAAATTTTATAAATATCTGTTTGGTTATTAAACACTTGAAAAAGTAACAAAGAAATAATTAATTCAGTATTGAAAAATACTCAAAAGTCAACATCGTTGTTATAAATAGGCGAGCAAATCCGCGGGAAAGTACTAGTCATCAATCATGTGCTAAAACTAACTCAAATATTATTCGTGTTTTATAATAATTTATATATATACATATTTAAGATATAGCTTATATTATTCGAGTTTCTATTTCAGTACACAGGAACCACTAATCACATTAAAATACCATAATTCCATAAACATAGCTAAATATATTTCCATGCTTATCATACTATTGTTAGTAATAAATAAATATCATTAATCATATCATTACAATATCTATATATAATCCGCAGCAACTGATCTATAAAATCGTGTACACTAAAAAAAAAGACAATGCACTCGACTCGAAAAAAAAAAGGCTTCGTATAATATATCAGTTTCCGGACAACGAATACAGCCTTATGCAAACTTAAACCACGCCCGCCATCACGCCTATATGAAGATCCTGCATCCCTTTCACCCACCAGATAAATCATATATCCATCTCACGCAATTGTATACCGCCTCCGCATTTTCAGCAAGGAGTTTTTAGTTGTCGTAAAGACATCGCGGTGGATCGTCGCCTGCGGAAAAGTTGGCGCGAAAAAAAAAAAACCGGCCGCCATTTTTTTTTCGCCAGCCGCGCTTTTTTTTGACAGCGCTCATCAATAACGTAATGGTGATACGGTTTTTTTTGACTGGTTCTAGTGATGTGCGTGTTTGTTTTGGTGCAAGGTAATTATAGATGGCTGGCGTCAAGACGATTTTTATCGTGAGTTTTTTTGTTTAATATTAGTTTTAGTTTGTGTTATATTTGTATTTTATTTACATTGATAATATTATTACAGTGTTGAATGCTAATCGAAGCTAATTTGTTTTTTAAAATGTGTAATCTAGACTTGATAAATCTGTGAAATAATTAAGTACGTAAAAAAGGTTTCTCAAATTTCAAACTTAAGTGCAAAATACTTATCGTATTAAAAATAAGTATAATGAGCTTGAAAAATCGTCAAACATATGAAATAAAATTTTAAAAATCCGGCGGAAAGACACGTGTTTTGCTAAGTAATAAAAACTATACATACCTAGTTTATTTTGTTTTTTACCATATCCACCTTATAATAAAATGTATATTTTAACACGAGAATACTTACATAATTTCAATGATTACATAATTCATATATATTTTTATTATGAATTAAATTTTGAAATCAATTTGAAAAAGATTAAACAAGTTATAATCTATTTAAATTATTTTTAAAAGAGACATATATAAAACTTTATCATAATTCACATAATTTTGACAATAATTTATATTTTACATTATATTAAATTTAATGAAAATTTTAAGATCTTTAATATTGATAATAAAAACGTCTTAAATCGAGTATATATAAAAAAATCTCAATCAAATACATAGAATATATATAAGTTAAAAAAAATCAGTAATCGCATGAAATAGTTACAAAATACAATGTATGTATAGTAAAGTATTTTTATGAGTTTGGTCTTAAATAACTTCACTAATACTACTAAAGCGGTCATTGACCCCATAGATATGGTTAAATAGACATTTCTAACATTTCGCAAATTTGTTACCATTATATATGGTGTGTGTCAATCGTTTTCTTGTAACCTGTAGTTACATTTTAGTCGTGGTTTTTCGATTAATTTTTCACATATCTTTTTTATGTAATGAAAATTTAGATAAAGTTTTTAAAATTATGTAAAAAGAGTTATTTTTTTTATTAAGAAAGAATATATTATTAATATTCCTACATAGTTGTTATAAACAATATTTTTTATCGAAAAAATGATTTTTATAGGTATAAGTGATATAAACGAAAATAAACTATTATTTTGAAATGCTCATATTAAAATATTATACAATCAATTTTGAAATCAAATAATGTCATACAATTTCAGTTTTTTAATTTTCAAATCAATCAACAGAAGGATTATTTTGTGAATTAATTTTACTTAAATGATATGAATTTAAAATATATTATTACGAAATATTTTTCTGCTTGTATGAAATTAAATCGTATCATAGTTCATAAAATATTATATTTTAATTAATAAGCTATTCAAATGATAATAATTAGACATCCAAGTAGATATTTTTCATTAAGAAGAAAAGAGACGGTTAAATTTAATAAGTACAAAAGTAAGTTTAGTTAATATTTAATCCATGGAAATGATATTCCGACAAAATTAAGACTTATGTATAGCAAAGTTAATAATTTTTAATTATATACACAAAAAATGAAATAGAGTATAACTATAGTTATATTATTTTTATGATTTTGATGATAAATTTAATATTAAGGATAGATTTTAAACTGGAATTTAACTATCTTAAAAAACGAGTAGCATCGTAATCTGTTCAGCTATTTTAGTGTAATGGAACAACAAACACACATACAAAAATGTTTTTCATATCAATGACTATATAATGTGTACACTTTTATACTTAAAAGGTAAAATTAGTTAAAAATAATTATTTTTATATACAGTTGTATAAATATTTGAATAATTTGATTATAAATATACTAGTTGTTATTTGCGACTTTGTCCGTTTCGGTTTCGTATTTGCTAGAGAATTACCATCACGGAACGAACTATGCTTGTAAAAAGTCATTGTTTGTTGAAAATATAGTAGATTTATATAATGAATATAAAAATAATTAATTTTTAATATAAAATTTTGTTAGAAATTGAAGTTATAAAATTTCTTTGTATATTATCTAATTGTATCTTGAAGTGCGTATAACATACTTCTATAGTAATATTTTTATATATATAAAATATATACTATTATACTATAGTTAAGATTTTATTAATAATTTTTTAATGAAATTTCCAATTAAATACGTAAAATATTATTATTATTTATAACTATAGTCTATAATAAATAATTTCTATGGAATAGTTGAGATGTGAATGAATATTATGTAGAATTATTATTATTATAAATATTTAAATATTGGCAAACATACATTTTTAACTTCAAAGGGATTAATGGTAAATTAATATTTTTATACAGTTTTCTTACTTTTTTTTCATATTTTCATTAAAAATTTATTGAAACGTTCAAAGTTATATATAATAGTAGTGTTTTAAAAATATATAATTTTAATTTTTAACTTTTTTATATCTCACGTTTGTGTGTGTTTGTGTGTGTGTGTGTATGTGTGTGTGTTATATTTGCATTAGTATTAAACTCGGTCCTCATATAATAACTATTTTAATTCCAACAACATTTATAAACAATAAACACTATTATTAACGAAAATTCTTGTTGAATCTTATTTTTACTGAAATCTTATATAAATAATTTGTTATTTAACATAGTTACTTTAGTTTGTAAGTTAAATCAAAATTTGTCCAGCCGTTTGATTGTGGATATATGCAAACTTGAAAAATGATAATAAATTTTAATATAGGTATATGGAATAGTTTAAAGCAGAAATATATATCAAAAGAGTTTTTATGGCTTACATTATAATTGAACGGCTGTTGGTCAGTTTGTTTATTTATTGAAAACTATTAAACGGATTTCGATATCAATTCATATTAAGGAGAAGTTATAGTTAAGGAGACGACGCTATAATAAATATGAAACTCAAACAAGGAGTTGTTATATATTTACATAAATATTAGTCCATATTTTTTTTCATGTAAATGATATGTTTTCTTCACCATGCTCTATGTTTTTGAAGGCATTTCAATCGCAATCTGTTTAGCCGTTCATGATTAATAAATATTATAATGTTCTTAAAATAATAGTGTTAATAGCTTATTATATAATTCTTAATAGGCTTAAAGAATTATATATGTATGTGTGTTTGTATGTTTATAAAAATATATCTATGTATATTAACTGTGTATGTTATTTCATAATAAATATCTTCTTGATGTCACATCTAAATATAAATTGATTATTCTAATTGATTAATATAATATAATTATTCTGATACTAAATTATAATACGTGTGGGCGTGCCTGTGGGCGTGCCGGTGGGCGTGGCCAGCCGGGTCATTGAACCCACGGATGCGATAACACGACTCTATAATATTGACTCTATATGGTGTGCTTTAGTAACGTCATTAGCAATTCTATGACGGCTAACTACGGAAATAGATTTGACATACAATTAACAGCCTTATTATATATGAATAGAGATCATTATAGAATGGTGATGGTATTCAGGTTGACAGTATGAGGCTGTTAGTTTGAAGCAGTACTAAAATATATATATGACTAAACTGACCTTTGACGTTAACAGTATTCTGTATTCTTTCCATTTTTTGAGGGTAGAATTGATATTAAATTTCAATGTTAAATCTGTTTTTTTTAATGAAAGTTTGTATGAGATTGATTGAATTGGCGGGTTACGCTCTAAATACATCTCTCGTACTGAATAAAGATCCGCCTTACGGGTTACAGTTTATAAAAAAGAAGAAAATTTTATTAAATATTTTTGTATAACACACTTAAATTCTAAAAATAACTCTAACATCTGGCTATATCTTAAACTTATTATTAAAATATTTATTAGGACTATATACTGCGTCTTTAATATTTGTTATAAATAAACAAACAATAATTAATGCTCAAACCTTCTCCATGTGAGGAAGAGGCCTTACAGCAGTGAGCTTCTGATAGGCTGATGACAAATAAACACTCGCTCAATATATGTATTATAATAATTTATAGCAAAATCTAAAATACAACAAAAAAACATCTACTAATAAAACATATTTTATTCAATCGCTACAATTTAGTAATTATAGCACACATACATACAAAGAACTACCTAATCTAATATCTAAGTTTAGTAATTATAATGTTTAAAACATACATACATAATAAAATAAATGTTTTGTTTGTTCCAGATTGTGTTAACATAACTTCAACTATGATGCAACACGAACAAAACAGTGACAAGTGAAACATACGAAAAGACGATATGATATACAAAGAAATGGTGCTTATACATTAATATAATAAATACACAATAAAATTGTACACGTAAAATGACTTAGAACTTAGCAAAAACCTCGGTTCAGTTGAGTTGAGTGTTAAGTGTTGCAGTGTTAAATGTGTTGCGTTAAAATGTTGTATATATGAGTGACTGTTACGACACGGGTTGCGGCATGTATACCACGTGGTACAGCCGTGGGGAGGGGGGCATGCACCACCACCAGATGGGTCAATTGTACCACGGGGCCCCCATGATCAAGACTGAGGCTGGGGTCAATAGTGACTGTATGATGGCTGTCGATTACGCGCCCCCCATAAAGGTACGTTAGTCATTTTTATGTTTTTTAAGTAAAAAATATATTTATAAGTATATATATACTCAGTTAGACTGTATAATGAGTTCGATGTATAGTTTTAAATGGTAACAACTTCTTGATTTGTTATGTGATGTCATCACACGTTAGTTCTTGAACATTTAACATGAACATTGAACATTGTTCAAATTCTTTTTATATTTCTTGATATGGTTTTAACATTAACATATTTTAGGTAATAGTGATTTATTTTCTCATTAATCAACATTCTAATTTGAATCATAAAAATGATGATAAAGTCTCTATAATATCATATTCATGTACTAGTTCTTACCTTTGACTTCACCTGCGTAGAATTACTTATATAGTAAGAAAATTTTCTCATCTATTGAAATAATACATTTGATACATAACCGATGGCAACATCTTCTGTCCACGTCATATAAATTTATTCACAATACAACTTTTATGTCTTGATACTGCGTTAATTACAATGAATTTAAGAATAAATTATAACCTATGTCTTATTCTTATGTTTAACTAAATAACTATTAATTTTGATCAAATTCTGATTAGTAGTTTTTGCGTGAAAGGGTAACATACAAACATATATACATACATACATTCTCAAAACAATCACATTTATAAGAAAATGTTTTTATAAAAATATGACATATCAAGTAACTAACAGTCATTATATGTATAAATTCACCAAATACGTAATATAATTAAAAAAAGTCTTTACGAAGTAATCAATAATTTTAAATTAAAATATAATGGAATAGTATCTCATTCTAATTCGCTTTATTGATTTACTCAAATGGTTTCTAACACTTTTTGAATAAAAAGTTCTTATATTGGAAATGTTAAACTTATTTTTATCTTCTTCTACCTGGCAATTTCCCAGATTTAGCCAGGGTCTGCCTTACATCAACCTGTCTTTGGGAATGCATTAATCAGTGATGTCTAAATACTCTTATATAGTACATATGACTCGGAAAAATCACATTGTCTTACTCTTATATAGTACATATGACTCGGAACAATCACAGTCAAAAACTAACTATATAAATGTTAATTAAATAATATAAAAAAATTGTTGTATATTTGTCTTCTTGTATAATGCAAGCACAACACCAGTTTCAATTAATTTGTGAACCTATTAAACAATATTTTGAAATTGCTTATTTATTGCTTAAAAATACTCTTAAAACAAATGACATTTTTGAATAAGAAGTAAATGTATTTTAAATCACTTGAATTCAGTGTAGGAAAATAAAAATAATAAACAAAAAATACTCAAATGAAATATATGTAGTAGTATGATGAATAACTTTTTTTCGTAAGTGAATCTAAATCTTAGAATTGGTACACTTTCGTATTAATTCAGAGTCTTGCCCAGAATCTGTTCGTTTTTGTCTAACACACACTCATACATACACACACACACAGAGATAGGTATACATACATATAATAAAGATTTAATTCATTATTCTTAAAACTTGATACTTTATATAAATATAATCATATATTAAAACGCATTAGTTTAAATACTTTAATAATATTATATTTAAACAGTTACCTCACGTATATAATATTATAAATAATACATATATATTTCGAAATAATTATAATCAGTATAAATGCAGCTCATTAACGTCCATAGATCGATGGAGCGTGAACAATAAAAGATAAAAGAAAAAAACAAAGATACAATTAAATAAATTATGCAAATAAATATAATAAGCTAACGGTCGATTGGAAAAGAAATACTCGTATATGTAATAACGTTAGATGGAAAATGTTTTTATGGAAATTATTAAAGAAAAATCTAATTAGATATTTTTCTATGGAAATATATGAAAAATTTAATAGTTATATTAATTTATAAAGTTTAATAATGAAATCGTTCTCATTAAATAAAATCCATCTAAAAGACGAAACCTCTCATCATTCCATGTATTCACGGTGCGTGTGTCGGGTCCATCGTTGTAGAGAGGAGCTTCAACAGTGACTGGGACTTGTGACCCAGGTATAGGTTTAAGGGACCCCTATCTAACGTTAAACGCTCACCTCCACTGTCCAAGCTCCTCTCTCGAACAAATTAGAAACAAACTCACTAGTTCTGCATTAATATTCAATTATTATTTTTGAGTCTTTTTACATAAAAATATAAATATTTCAATTAATATCAGTGTTGTCTGTGAAGAATGATTTTAATCTTTTATATCTGTCATGCACCGCTCCACAGGTTGAAACTGTTCAATAAAATCTAAACAACCTGACAAGTTTTACGCACGGCTGCACTCAATTCTCTATGGTTTGGCATCGGGCGGGCGATATCTTGAATTATCTTTATGTTTTTTTTCCTTTATCTTTTTTCGACTTATCTTTTTTCATTCATTTCTATTCGGATGCGGCTTAAAACTGTCACGTTGTTGCTACGTGAACAATCATCTAGTTATCTGTTGATTTAGCCGACCGGTGAATGACCACTCGCTGACCATAACAATTAACAAAACATTAATATTTTTATTGATTTTTGAAGAAACTGTTGCTTTATTATCTTTTGTTTTAGTTTTCTTCAATAACTTTGTTTGTGTTAATTTTTTCTTTTAAATAATTTCAAAGCAATGAAAAAAAGTCCTATCATATATTTTATTTAATATAGAAAACCAACAAACGCACAAAACTACTTTGATGTATATCCAATAGAATCAACATCTTTTACATAACGATTTTATATAAATGAATTTATCTTCATCTTCTTCTACCTGGCAATTTCTCAGCTTTAGCGAGGATCTGCCTTACATGTTGTGAATAGTTTTGGCTAATTGTTTTTACGATCGGCCGCCTGCCTGGCATAAACCCTCTTTGGGAATGCATTAATCAGTGGTGTCTAAATACTCTTAGAAAGTCCTACATATGAGTCGGAAAAATCACATTGGTACTTGCCAGGGCCAGGATAGAACCCGCGCCTTCGGTAACGAGAGGCGGGCCCTTTAACCACTAGGGCACAACTGACTATATGTAAAATAACCATAGGTAGTTTTGTGCAGAGTTTCGTTACATTTTCTTACTTTTTCTTGATATTACTTAGCCAATATGAAATATATTATGTACAAACCTTGTTATGGCGATATATAGTTTTGAAAAATAATTGAATAAAAATCTCCAATATAAAAGTGAGATAATTAGTGAAGATATTTTAATTAGTCTTAATTAATAAAATAACGTAGTGTACATATGAAATATAAAATAACAACTAGACATTGGCTAGTGACTTGTTAGGTTACCAATAGCATTTTGTATTTTCACGTAAGCAGGAGAAAAATATTTTCATATTATTATTATTAATCGCGTTAGATAGGGACCTCTTAAACCTACACCTGGGTCACAAGTCCCAGTCACTGTTGAAGCTCCTCTCACTACAACGATGGACCCGACACACGCACCGTGAATACATGGAATGATGAGAAGTGTCGTCTCTATAAAAATATTGAAATTATATATCTTAATATAAATATGTTTTAACTAAGGAATACTTTCAGGGATAATTTTAATGTATGTGCTATTAAAACAAAAATATCACTAGTAACCTGAGAAACGTGTTTTATGCCAACGGTAAATGTGTGTGTGTGTGTGTGTGTGTGTGTGTGTGTGTGTGTGTGTGTGTGTGTGTGTGTGTGTGTGTACCAAGTTGAATATTCATGAACTATATATAAATGGTAGTAAGGAGTTATGTAAAGAAAACAGGCTTGTTATTTTACGGTTATACTTTACATATATATTTTTATCTCTTTGCAACTTAAGAACTGTTTTTCTACATAGCATCCTTTAATACCATATCTGTATGCAGATATTTTAATTAAACGCTGTTGTATTCACAATATATATAAATAAATTATTTATTTTTGACTTTGTGATACATTGTCTTTATAACTAGTGACGAAGCCTTTTATATGTATGTTTATCCTATTAAGTTAATACATTTACATACATATCTCTCTTATAAAGAAACCCTTCTGAAATAAAGTAAGTTTTTAAACTAAATACAAGTTTAAGAAAAGTATTTAATAACGCTAGACTGCTTTCATATATTGAGAGGAATTTAAATTGTTTTTTACTTAACTCATTAATTTAAAATTAGGAAAAAAAAAAATATATCATTGACTTTACGTCTAACCAAACATAATATGATTTAATATTCTTGTATTTTTCTGTATCTGCAATTTGTTTTTGTAAAGCTTTAAAATAAATTACTTTCTAACTCTCACACTAAGGATAAAAAAGGATGAATTTGTTAATGATTAGTCAGGTGGCCTAGTGGTTAGAGGGCCCGCCTCTCGTTGCTGATGGCGCGGGTTTGATCCTGGCCCGGGCAAGTTCCAATGTGATTTTTCGAGTCATATGTACTTTATAAGAATATTTAAACATCACTGATTAATGCATTCCCAAAAGAGGGTTGATGTCAGGCAGGCGGTCGGTCGTAAAAAACAATTAGCCAAAAACTATTCACAACATGTAAGGTAGACTCTGTGTATAGCCGGGAAATTGCTAGGTAGAAGAAGAAGAAGAATTTGTTAATGATAGTATGAGATGGAAAAGGAATAAAAATATATATGTACATAGTACATAGTAACATATAACTTGGTAATAAATATTGACACTCAAGTTGAATAACTATAAGTATAAAAGAAATAAAGGTATTTCTGTCCTTATACTAAATCTAGCAGTATATATTGTTACATAGTAACCGTATTATTTTACAAAATATTGAGTACTACTGAAGTTATTTAAGTTTAATATATTAATGCTGATACATTACTAATATAAATGAAACTAATATTTTCGGATTTACCGTGATCACGGTTGCTGAAAAGTAACCGAAACGTCGGGAGTATGTAGATTATAGTCAAAAATAAAAAACGCGTAGTAAATCCAAAAATATTAGTTTCATTTAAATGAGTGCTCGCGAAAATCATAGATCAAATTATTATCGTTATAAGCTTATTCGAATTTGTCTCCATAGGGTACAATTCCCTTATACCTTAAGGCCAGTTACAAACAATTATACTCAATGCTATGGTGAAAATTTTCGCTGCCTGAATTATGTCTTAGGAACTTAGTATTATCTTTTCGTTAAAAGGCAGCCTTACTCTCTAAATATACCCTAAATCATTATACACTGGATTAAGACCAAGAATACATGACAGTCATACTTCGGGTCTGATGAAGTTAGGAAATTTCGTTTCTGGCAAAGATTGGGTGTAATAAGTCTTTATGCATACTCGTATAATGGTTTTAAAGAATATAACATTATCAAGGGTAGTATGTTAATAAACTCGTTTCAATATTTTTATCGTTATTATAAAAATAATTCGGGTTCGAAACCTGCCAAATACTAATGTGATTTTTCCGAGTCATATGTACTTACTAAGAGTATTTAGACATCACTGACATATGAAGGAAAACATCGTGAGGAAACCTGGACTTATATTTTCACAATTATAAGTTTGAAATCACCAACCCGTCTTGAGCAAGCGTGGTGATTAATGCTCAAATCTTCTCCATGTGAGAAGAGGCAGCTCAGCAGTGGGCTCTGATAGGCTGGTGATGATGATTATAAATATATTTCTCAATCACTTCTTCATGGCAACATTCTACCAAAGATATATCGTAGTCGTATAATGTCTAAATTTTATTATGTTGTCCCGTACTTTAGATACGGTAATTTTATTATCAAAAATACTAATTAATTATAAATTTTCTCATCCGTAAGCAAAATTTTTGTATGATATTCCTTTGTGTATCAATTAACTACTTATTTTCATTTGATTGAAGCATTATCAGTGAGAAATGACCAGGAAATTTCTATTAAGATCTGATTCTGAATCATGTTTTTAAATACGTAACATGGTTGTAGATGCTATCTCTATCTGCCAAAATAAAATCTTTTGCTTTCGTATATAAGTTTCTCGAATTCTTTCTCTTACTGTTTTTGTCACCTTTTTCGTGAATATCCATGGAATGCCACATTTTGGTCAGTTGAAAACAAATACAGTTTTATTATACCTATCAATAGAACGTTGCAAAAATATTTGATTAATATAAACACATGACAGATTTTAAAAGGTATATTTGGCTAAATACCTATTTTATGTAATGCAATCACAGTAATTCAGATTTTCGATCATCTAATTATGTTTAAAAATACGAAATATTTTGCAAGATATTAACGCGAAAACGAGCAAATACAAATGATAACAATAGTATAAAAATGAGATACTTCAAATTCAAAAGTATTTTTATTTATTGTAACAGTATTTACAGCCAGACTGAGAATATTTTAACTTCTTGACATTTCAGTCAGTAAAACCTGGCTATAATGGAAAACTTTATTCAATCCAAAAAAAGTAAATAAAATACAAGATAATGTAATAAATTTTCCTCTTTTTGAATACAAAATTTATACAAAATTCCATCACAGTTTGGGTATTAAAGAAATTTTGCAATATTGTATGAGAAGACTGGAATGGAAGAAAAATGTTTATTGCTTACTACTATGTATATGTAAGTATATACATATATATGTTATATGTCCAAAAACTATATATCCAATCGAGATATCATCTCAATGGTTTTCTTGGAATGTTCATGTGAATTACAATAACAATTTTTATTGCAGCATCAAGAATGACTCATGTTCAATAGCTTTATGCAAATAACTGGTTTTTTTAACTTCTGTTGTGTAATTCACTTAACGGCATATAATGGAAGATGTAGATAAAATATTAATAAACATATGCTTTCATACTGAAAAAATATTCATTAAAAACGCTAGGTCATTGAAAAAAGGTTTTAATATAATTTGAATTAAAAAAAAACTACCAGTAGCAATATTACTTTGTGTATGACTGTGTATGCTTGTATTTTTTTCTATTTTAATCAAAAAGAAATTTGCTACTTTCATAGTTTTGGTATTATCTTGAAATATTTTATGTGCTTAAAGTACTGTACTATTATAACTTAAAAGTAACAATTATGCGTATAAAAAGATCAGTTAACTCAAAGGAAAGAAACTTCTCATCATCCAATGTATTCACGGTGCGTGTGTCGGGTCCATCGTTGTAGTGAGAGGAGCTTCAACAGTGACTGGGACTTGTGACCCAGGTGTAGGTTTAAGAGGGCACTATCTTTGAAAAAAAATGTTATGAAATAATTACGAAGTGTAAATAACAATTAAAATCACTTCTATTCTATAATTTAAGGGCTTCCTTCAGTTAATTTTTTTCTATAAATCTCTCAATATAATAGTTATTTTAACAGTGAATTCAACATAAATATCAAAAGGAAGTTAAAATAACAAGAATAAATCCTTCACATCCGGGGGCTGATCGTTCGTCAGTCATTTATCAAACGCACGAGGGATGAACATAGTGGTGGATGTGTGACAAATATATATCGTGGAAACTTCTATTAAGATAAAATTATTATTTAAACTAAGATAAGAAAGATTAAGATATGATTAAAAACAGTTATTAAAAAAGATATATAGTTGACTATGTTGCCAGTTCTAAAAAAAAATATTTCAAAAATAAGGTTTAATATATATAGTTACTTAATGTAGTTGATAAAATATTCAACGTTATGACAAAAAATTTAATTATATGTGTATGTAAAATCATTTTTTATGAATTCTTATTTAATCTGTACAACATGATATAGCTTATTGTAATATTAAATTAACATTTTTATTGATTCATATTTTATTTATGAGATAAACTATAAACTATAAATATTAGCATAATTTTATTAACATGAAATTAAAATGCAAAATGTTTAATAAATAGAAGATAAAAATTCAGATACGACGTTTTCTTTGACATCAGTCATATGAAGAAGCGACTGAGAAGATTTGTCTTGCGTACACTGAGGACAGCTATGGATTTAACAGTAACTAATTGTCTTTTGTGGATTCGTTAGGGAAATAATAAGATTATAAGTTTTTGTATCTGGCAACATTTGATTGTGGAGAACATATAATTTCTTTGGTGTTGCCATAACAAAAAAAATGAGAGAGATTTTATTTAAAATATAATTGTATTCAAACAGTTTTATTAAACTAAATAATAAAAATATATAATAACAATGATATAACATTTTCATAATATGAAAGTCCGCCATTTTGAGAAAGTTGTCGCATGACGTCGCCAGTCGCCACAGATTAATAATTAGTTTAAAAGACGAACCGTGTTCGTCAGCCAATGTATGGGGTGTTGATAAATGAAGAACTGAATGTGACGTGTTGAGTTACAATGAGAACCGAATGAGGGTTGTGTCATAAGACTTTATATAATACTATTTAAATATATTCTATTACATATAATATTTGAAAAAGGAATTACATTTGAGATATTGTTTTGACATAACGCTTTAAAAAAAAATCTCCAAGAAGGTTCAATATGAAGAGTTATAGGTAAACAATTTCATATAATATTTGAAAAAGGAATTCCGTTTGATATATCAAATTGTTTTGACATAAAGCTTTAAAAAAAAGTCTCCAAGAAGGTTCAATAGGAAGAATTATAGGTAAACTATCTAATATAATATTTGAAAAAGGAATTAAATTTGATATATCAAATTGTTTTGACATAAAGTTTTAAAAAAAATCTCCAAATAGGTTCAATAGGAAGAATTAATTTAATGTAATTCTATTCCACTGACAGTTAAGTCATTTGACAGTTTTGACAGATAATACAACTTCCTGATTATTTCTATAAGATTATGTTATCTGTGACATTTTTCCCGCCAACTTTTGCTGTAAGTTCTTTTTTTGGTTTTAGTAAATCAATTTACCAACGAGTCCTTATTGATATGAACTTTTTCCACGATTCTCACGATTAAGATAAATGTATAAGTAAAAATATAGTATGCTTTAAATGTTCTCACGTAAATTCTTAATTAAATACATTAGGTGATATGTATGAAATATGTAAAGGCTTGCCATTGGTGTATCAATAATCTAATATTTTTAATACCACACCGGTTTAAAGCGACACCATTCCATGTACATATATTTTAATATTGCATTAAATTATTAACCAATTATGTATATAATTTCTTAAGATTTTTATATGATAGTATATGGTGGCAACACAGATTCCTATATCATATTTATTTTTCATAAATTGTAATCCTTCAATGGTTTGAGATATTTAGTTCTTTTTTGTTGTCTGTACTTGGTAGTTTGTTTGAAATAAGACTTGTAATGGGAACATTCTACATACAATATTTTCTTCATATATTACCTTAAACTAAAAAGATATTCTATATCCCTACCAATATTATAAATGCGAAAGTGACTCTGTCTGTCTGTCTGTTACGCTTTCACGCCTAAACCACTGAAATGATTTTAATGAAATTTGGTACAAATATAGAATTGACCTTGAGAAAGAACATAGGATAGTTTTTATCCCAGACTTTTGAAAGGTTCTCTTGGAAACGCGATATAACCGAACTCCACGCGGGCGAAGCTGCGAGGGAGAAAGCTAGGAATACATAAATGTATATAGGTAAAGCATTGTTTTCGTTGAAAAAATCTCAATTTGGAGTCATATTATTATTATGAAAATCTAATAAGTAATAAAAGAAAAACTGAGAATGAAAAATGTGCATTATATACAATGACTTGTCAATATTGTTGGTAGATATTTGATTAATATAATTATAAGAATTATACTTAATTGTTGCTTATAATTGTAACATACATTGTAGATACTGATTTCTCATTTTATTGATTACTTTTAAATAAAATACCATATGTGTAGTCTTATGTATAGGTAATATATAAATATATTCTATTAACTTATAAAATTAACCTTTAATTACGGTTTCTCATTTATTATAAAATTTAAATTAAAAAAGTCAGTGGTGACCTAGTGGTTAAAAGAACTCGCCTCTCGTTGCCGAGGACGCGGGTTCGATCCTGGCCCGGGCATGTACCAATGTGACTTTTTCCGAGTCATATGTAGTTTCTAAGAGTATTTAGACATCACTGACAGCTGAAGGAAAACATCGTGAGGAAACCTGGACTTATAATTTCAATGTAAGTTTGAAATCACCAACCCGTCTTGAGCAAGCGTGGTGATTAATGCTCAAACCTTCTCCATGTGAGAACAAGGCCTTGCTCAGCAGTGGGCTCTGATAGGCTGAAATAAATAAATAAAATTCAATTTAGTCCAATGTTGTATACATATATTTAATTTTTAAGAAACTATAAAAGATCTATCCAAGAATCTTTATGTTGTTTCTCATTTAATTGCAAAGCATATTTATATAAAGAGATGATTCATTTTGACACAACTTTGAGTATTAAATTATTATTATTTCTTCAATGGAAGAGTTTTAAAGTATAATTTAAGAGTTTAGGTCTAAAAATAATTTCATGACAAAAATTTGCCAAATACGGTCATTTTACGTATTAACCTTATTATCTTGGTATATATTTTAGCAAATGTATTCATAAACCTCAAGTTATAAATCATGTTACACATGAAACTTTTCCATGTAAAACAGAAGGTCAAAGCAATACCGAAAGCCTAGGAGATAGGCGATAGAAGATAGAAAAAGCCTCCCTAATAGTGTACGCCACGCATACACAAATATAGCCAAATGATTGATTGAAAAAGTCTGAACCCAACAGTGGGACTTCCTTAAGTTACTTAAGTAATAGAGGTGAAATATAATCAATTGACTTCGGATAATAGAATATCCTGACTTTATCACTCGTTTAAAGAAAATAGTGAATTCTGTTGTCTTAGAATCTTTAAATAATTATTTGTCAATCATTTTATACCCTACCAATACATATTTAGTTGTAATACTTTTTCTTTTCTCATACATTTTTCTTTGGAAATTTTATACTATTTCTAAATCTATACACATTTTACATCGACAACGTAATAACAGATTGATTGAAGTCTACTCTAAAATATTTAGCTCCATCTATATATTTAGGAAGTGTATTAGTTACATTATTTATAACTCAAGAACGGCTGTAGGGATATGGTTGGAAATTGGTGGAGAGATAGATTAGAACAACGAGACGAACATAGGATATTTAATTCTGTTCGATTGAAACAGAAAAAACTTCAAAGAATTAGAATATTATAGATATTTATAGAATATGAATAGAATATGCCTCTAGGATGGAACAGAGTTCACCCGGTCAGCTATACATACATATATTTTGAATTCTAAAATTAACGCGGACGAAGTCGCGGGCAAAAACTAGTTTATAATATAAAACTCTGAAAGTTTATGTTAAGCCAACGATACAAATTCCTGAATGATAAAAATATACACTTCGCGAAAACATTTTGTAACGATAATTTCGTTTTTCGTGAATCTAAAGACTTGATGTTATAATAAATATATAAATAATTAATTAATCATATCATATACTTTTTATAAAGTGACAAAGAATTGGTCAAGCCTCATTAGATGGTGACTATGGAAAAATTTATTGACGTATTGTGGGTAGTTGAGTATTTTACAAATTATATCTTTAAGTCATTTTATTTATCTTGTAATACTTAAGGTTTTAGGAACGTATGGCTAAAAATTTATTTAGATAATTATTGAAAAATTAATGTAGGTTAGTATATGTATGATTACAATAAAATATGCAAAAAATATACCTTGAGACTTTTTAGTAGTTTTTTTTGAGTTTGAGTTGATGTGACGTACAAAAATACAATCGAATCAATTGATGTTTGCCTAATAAACTAGCTTGATATAAGGATTTGTTAAAAATACCTCAAAAGCGGAGTCGAAACCTCTCATCATTCAATGTATTCACGGTGCGTGTGTCAGGTCCATCGTTGTAGTGAGAGGAGCTTCAACAGTGACTGGGTTTTACGACCCAGGTGTAGGTATTGACGAAAAAATTTATGAACATAAAATTTTGTTTTCATAAATTTCCATATTTGAATTAAACGCCATGATCTTGACTTGTTTCATTTAATTGTAAATATCGATGTTTTAAAAAACAACACATAAATTTCTTCAAAGCAATTCAATTTGCAATAGAACTATCAATGTAATGAAAATATATATAATAATAATTTTAAATCCCAATGAAACTAGAACTGGTCATGATATATCAATCATTAAAATGATATTACCTGTATGTATGTAGTTTGCATTAACATAATATATTTCTTGGTATAATTTCAATATTAGAGTAAGTGTAATTATTCTACATTTATAATCATTATTGATATCCTTATCGATTGCATGAATTGCGTCTCATTTGAGATATATATATATATGTATATATATTAGGTTCTGTCTTTCTTTGTTTTTATATTTCACGTCATTGAATTAAGAAATTGAAAAGCATATTTTTATCTTGAAATACATACATATTGTATTAACATGTTCTTTTTTGTAAACTTTAATCCCGTTGAGGAATAACTATAAAGTCTCAAAATTTGATAAGAATAATAAACAAAATTGTTTTAATAATCTAGTGGAATATTTCATCTGTTTTCGTGGTATGAATAAAGTAGGTACTTTTAGTCCTTTGTATGAAAAAATTGTTTTTAAATATTATGGCATACCTACCATTTTAGCGTTTGTAAGCATATAATTCCTGTTTTATTTCACAAATTCTTACATAGTATCCATATCTCTGTTATCTTCTACTACGTGGCAATTTCCTAGCTATAGCCAGGATCTGCCTTACACATTGTGAATAGTTTTAGCTTATTGATTTTACGACCGGCCGCCTGCCTGACATCAACCCCTCTTTGGGAATACATTAATCAGTGATGTCTAAATACTCTTAGAAAGTACATATGACTCGGAAAAATCACATTGGTACTTGCCAGGGCCAGGAATCAGGATAGAACCCGCGCCCTCATGCATGAGAGGCGGGCCTTTTTAACCACTAGGCCACCACTTACTATATCCATATCTCTGTTATATTAGGATGAAATATTTTTATTTTTAACAAGAAAAACATATTACTTAAACTAAAAACACAATTATAAGCAGATACACTTCCTTGCGAAACTTAGGACATTACATTCTATTACTTACACTATATGTAATACTTTTATTATTTAATATTTCATATTTAAACCTTTAACCTATACAAAAATTATATTATACTTATCCATGTTACTATACCTAGTTTTAAAATTTCTACATATATTACATATACAATTTTACATGATATAAAAAACTGAATATTATTTCATATAAATGAAACTTATGTTTATGATTTAGTACGTGATTTAAAAAAAACAAGACTGACTGACAGACACACACATCTCGTCTGCCTGTGATCACGGTTGCTGTAAAGTAACCGAAACCTCGGGAGTATGTAGATTATAGTCAAAAATAAAAATCGCGTAGTAAATCCGAAAATATAAGTTTCATTTAAATGAGTACTCGCGAAAGTCTTAGATCTCATTATTATGTCATATTTTTATTTTTATAATAACTATAAAAATCAATGAAGCTCATAAATGTTTGCCTAACACATACTTACATGACGTACGTACGTCAAGTTTGATCGAAATCAATTTAGTAGTTATCGCGTGTCTGTCTTACAAAGACACACAAACTTTCACATTTACAACACCAATGAGATACATTGAATATTCTAGAACTAATTTGTGTTATATTAAATGTAATATTTGATATTTATAAAGCAGCGAATGTTACTGAAATTTAAATGAATTTTAAATGAAGTTTCGACCAAATAAAGCGAGATTTATAACAGGTTTAATGTAAAATCATTATGTCAATAATTCAATTCTAGTGTCTATACACGGTTTTACCTAATTGGTACAATTTCACGGTTGCTTGATTCAATTTTTTTCAATGAATCGTTGCTTTATATATATTTTTTGTGAACACCTCATTATGAGTCGAGTTAATGCGCTTGTAACTTTAAAAATAGACCATGTTATTGAGATTTTATGTATTGGATTTCAGTTTTTTTTTGTTATATACTTTTTTTATATGCAAAATATTCTTTATATACATCTTATGTACAAATATATGTATAAAATCAATGTGTGAACACATTTTCAACCCTGCTTATTGATAGGTAGATAAATGCTACTTACAAAAGTGTAGATACATCTTTATTTAAATGTATGTATATTTGTTTCCACACAACCTACATCTGTATGAAGCGTATAGTGTGAAATTTTAAGCATAACGATTTTATACATAATAAGTTAAATACAAGTAAAAATTGATAAATATAGACGAAGCAGCCGATAACAGTTAGCTTAAAATTTACAAAGTTCTTAATAAAAAACTATGATTATTTATAATCTACTGAAAAAGAATTAAATACTTTTCTAAAATAGACACAAAGTTTAAAATAACATACATTAAAGTAAATTATTTAAAAAAACAATAACATAATAATAAGACTGTTTTCACATACTTAATTAATATTTATATACAAGTAAAAAAAATCCTAAGTGATTTATTAATATAATACAACAGTATAAAATTTAAATCCAGGGTTGGTCAATCAGGTTTCAACAGTATGAGATAAATCAGCCGATATCTAATTCACTGACAGCCCTTGATTTAATGATATCTACAAATAAAATGAATTTTCTTTACACATTGTATATTTTACGATAAAATCACAGATTTAGTTAATAATGATTTATTTGAACAAAACACGATCAGTTGAAACGTATAAATTAATTTGAAATTTTAATGTAAAAAGTATAGATAAAAACAAAACTGATTTGTATTAAAATTATAGATTAAATTTCATACAGAATTTATATGAAAATTAAGTATTTTTTGTATAATATTTATAATATTATCATCACATTAACATAGTATATATTCTCAAACGATTGTATTAAAATATTAAATATAATTATATATATCTTTATATATTTCTTTTCTACGTTACATACTAAGGATATTACACTCAAAGACTATGTATGTATATATATATATATATATATATACAGGGTGACTGGTGAATTACTATCAATATTTAAGGAGCATACTCGGTACATGATTCTCATTCGAATTATGTAAAAAAAATAGGCACTTAATTTTTGACAAAATTTCCGTATAAATAAGTAAAGTGTTGACACGTTCCAAGTGTTCAAGTGTGGACGCGTGCGGCGGCGTGCTGATACAACACCACGTCACGACATGCGTATGTGTGAGTGTCAGTGTATACCTAATCTGTAGGGTGTTCATACGATGCGTAATTAATTACATAACTTTTGGTTAACTTTACTAAGAAGTTTATTAATATTTATGTTATATTAATTTTTATTTTGTCATATATGATCGTCAAATATCACGTCCTCAAATATCGATAGTAATTCACCAGTCACCCTGTATATATATATATATATATATATATATATATATATATATATATATATATATATATATATATATATATAAATTAATTAATACATACAGTCGTATGTATGTATATATATATATAAATTAATTAATACAGTCATATAGAGTAAGTAATAAATTGATATATCAAAACAATGTCTTGAGTTCCGTATTCTTGTAATAAAACAATATAACAAATATGTGTGTGTGTGTGTGTGTTTAAAGAAACATTCATTAAATATTACTTCAGTATAATAATCCGTATTTAATAGTTTGTATCGAACGAGAGCAAAGCCAATTAATGTACACTAGTGTTAAAATTTTGCAATTGAGAGCTCGTTACAGTAAAATATTGTATCTAGAATTAAAATGTCAATTAACTATTGCTAAGATGGAGTTGATATATTTTCATTGGTTCCGTATTTATATAACGATTATTAATTAAATTCATTATTTTGCTAAAGATAATTTACCATTTCGTAAACATATACCAAATTCTATTAAAATAATTTACCGACGTCAATAAATTCCTTATGAGAATCAATTACGGTATAAAAAAATCTAAGTAATTATAAATAATTAATATAAAATTTTAAGTAGTTTTGTTATATACCAAAGGAACCCTAATCTAATAAATAATCAGCCATCAATATTAATGGTTGTCACAGTTAGCGAGTATATTTTTCATGTAAATAGAAGTATGTAGCGCGCACGTGCCTGTATATAATAAATACATAACGCACATACATTTATATAATAACATGGAATTGTTCGACTTAGAATGTTTATTGGAAATAATTACGAACGCTCATGATTGTGGGCATACTTTTACTGATCGAATGTATTTTACTTGACGATTACATTTAATTGAACGATCGACTTTTCGAACGAACATATTTATCTGAACAATATTTTTGATACAAGTTACTGTCAATACTTCAATTAGTAGATTAATAAGATATATAATTTTTAATACACTGTATTTTTTTGACCACACAGTCTCTTATCTTTAAACAAATAATCTATTAATGTTAAGCAGAGTCAAATGAAAATGTTATACATTGAACAACAATGAAAATAATAGTAATATTATTGTATTACTGTTACAATTCAATGATTACCACCAGAACTAAATACGTTATTATTATAGTAATCACTAAACATATACAGGGTAACCTTCATAGATACTTAAATAACATTTTAATCCTAATTAAGTAGTAAAAATTATATAGAGATATATATATTTATAAGATACAAAAATGTTCATCGTATACGGTAATGGTTTATCTACAGTTGAGGTTAGATTAAACTAATACAAAATAATCCAGTAGGGTGACAAACTGTGGGTGTGTGGCTGTGTGGGTGTGTGGGTGTGAGGGTGTGCTCCTGACAGAAGATGATCGTGAAAAATCGTTCCCGTTTTTTGCGTCTTGACAACACTGGATTTATTATCTGTGGAAATTTAGATGTTATCCGGCAAAAGTTTTCCTTTGGCTTATTACCACGTGATAGATATTATAAAGATTTAAGATATAAAATTAAATTTAGTTTTTCATACAAATAAAAGCGTAATAACTATGATATTTTATACATATACATTCATACAGAAATTACTTTTCTCACAAGTAACGGTACGTTTAAGGAAAATGTTGGTTGTAAAATGTTTAAGATGAAACGAAAATACAGTTATACAATAATAAAAAGTATTAATAACAAGAAAAACGTCGCTTTCAGCGACACAGCGCCCTCTGGCAGTTTTTTACAACGGTTAAACGTTTTACTGAAAAAAATGTATGAAAAACAGTTAATTACAGCCACAGACAGATGTCGCTAAAGACGTTGAAAACACGACACTAAGATATATGTAGCAGAACTTGTGTTAATTACGCGATATATTTAAGTATTTTATATTATATTTTTAATTAATTTTATCACAACTTATTAAATAATACAATCTTCTTAATACAATTGATTCTTTTAGGAACTCACACTTTTTGACTACAATCATGAAAATAACAATTAAAGATAAAAATATAAGCATATTTTTCATTAATACTTATATCAAATGAATTTGAATTCTGTAACACTTTGTTTACGAAGCTTACGGATCACGAAAACACATTTCAAACTGTCCCTTTAATGCAAACATTTTAAATAAAAGATGTCCAGTCTCTTGAAGAATTAAACATATGATAGAAACGGAATAAATATTATATTTAATACAACAAAAATTAAATAAACCTTTGAGGTTATGTTTCTTACTGACGGCACACCTAGCGCCACCTTCGCGTTGGGAAAAAACGAAACTAATTACATTATTAACCGGCAAAATTAAAAAGCTATTATAATTATTAATTCTCTCCATTCCTAAAGACTTTTCAATTCGGTCGTATTATACAGTCTTAACCCTTTACTGCGCATGTCGCTATACATAAGTAGGTGAGGGAAAAAAACACAAATTTATACCGGGTAAATTTTAAAGCTATACTTTTTTTTTCCTCTCCCGCATTTTTATGTCGATCCTTTGTATGTGTGCGTTGTGCCAGTTTTAATTACGTATCGACTTAATTTGCCTGCGAGCCCGGCTGTATCTAGGTACCTCTGAATCATTACTTGCTTTATTAATAGTATTTCGTCATTTATTTACTAATAACTGACTGTTTTTGTGTATGTGTGTGTGTGTGCAGGTTATGTTGTTTGCTTTGCGTGGTTTTGATACATTTTGGTGGGAAAATATGTGTGACGTAGTGTTGTGCTGATAATTATTTAATTAGTCAGTGAATACATAAATATTTACAACGAAGATGTAACCCAGGTAAATTATTAATTATTTTCAATATATTTTGTATATGATTTAAGTTTATTTTATAGGTGTATTATAATATTATTTGCTTTTCCTTGTCAAAGTAATTACTGTTAGAGATGACGTTACACGCACCTGTTGATGCTTGATCTTACAAACAGTCATTGTAACTTACATAATATTCAATAATAATATTTTAATTTATATTTTATTGAAAAATATATTAAACCCATGTTCTCATATAGTGTAGTCATTTTGCTGTTGATATTTAATATAGAAATGATATGTTCTTTGAATGATTAATGATCGCCCGTTATAGAAGACTTAGTATGGAAATAATTATCAATATTGTTTACTTTTAATAATGATACACGATGGCCAGCGCCATTCCAAGGAGATCAAAAACCCTTAGCACTATTTGGGATGTCTAACTAGACCGAAACTAGTTAGCTCCGAAGTAAACTAGATGGCGCTATTGATAAATAATGAAAAACTCAAATACAAAGAATACAATACATATAATATAAAGCTATGGTATCCATATCCAAACAAATGAACGGTGTTATTTATAGGTAATATAATGAGCTGGCAACTTTACAACCCATAAACATTCAAAAGTTTAACATTTTATGTTACACGCCTTCATAGTTTGCTTGTTAAGCGATTTTTGAGATCGACTGATGCTTTCTTTTGTAAATAAATATTAAAATTACACATATATATACATAACAATAAAAATAATTATGTTCTTAGATATATCAATAAATAAAATAAGCTTTTTCATGGTTGTACTATTATATAAAAATTAAATTCATTTTCTTTCTACTCCATCTTGAATTTACTATGAAAATAATACATTCATGTTTTAGGAAAATATTGATAATTAAAGATGAAATTATTTAAATAATATAATTATAATAAATTCCTTTCTATATTGCAACATCTCGTACCTTGGTAGTCAGTTAAAAAAAATCAGCGCGCGCATTCTTACCTTAACCATAAATACGTCAAACTTTCATATTGACAGCTATGGCCGTCGAGACTTACATTTTAAACAAACAATTCACGTTCTTCATTTAAAACAACGATTCCTGCGAAGATTTAGTAATTTACGACTTGCTTTAATAAAAAAAATGTATAGAGCACGTTCAATTACAATCGAACGAGCAATAAAACAAATAGTTGTAAACCGACGCCACCAAATGAGATGTTAACTTAAAAAAGCTAATGATACCGAAATTCGTTCCGCGCCGCGCCGCTCAGCTTCCGTTCGGATTTTGAATTTAGAACTTTTTCCCGCCGAGTTTTTTTTTTTTTTTATTTTTTTCCGCGTTAATGGTTTTGCGTGTTTTTTTTTTTTATTTCCAGCCTTTATTATTGTTTTCGGCGTACGGCTAATGATGATTGTTCGGCGTAATGCGGTGGCTATAATGAATTGAATACATTCTGATCTTTTTGGATCTTGATTTTTTGCAGTTCAAATTGAATGCTTGATGAAAAATTTTCTTAGAATATATAAATTATTATTTGTTTAATAAAAATATTAATTTCTATTATATATAATGGGTTATTGTTTTATATAATTGCGTATCATACATGCCTTAGTAGTTCCATCACGTTGTATTGAGTAGTTGTATAATAGGTTATCGGAGGAAGTGGGCCCATTAAGTATTTTCAATAGCATCTAGATTGCTTCAAACCGCTGCGGTGTACCGCTAACGATGGCACCCAATCGCCGGTAACGATATAAAGCATTATCTCGGCTTTATTTTGAAATGTCAAATGGATTTTATTTATCTTTCATACTATTGTACAATCCACTAGTTATTAGTAAAGTTTTATACCTTTTCTTGTGTCTTTCTGGCACATTATCAAACGTTTTAAGTTCTCATACATTGAAGGTCATACTTTTTGTTATGCAATACAGATTATATATACTATTTTTTATCTGTTGAGTTTCGTTTATAATAAATGTGTATTTCTTTACACGTAATTTTATATAAATACTTTTCAATCACTTTAATAAGAGGAAGTAAACTGTATTGATCGTTTAAAGTAATCATACAGATTTTAAGAAATATTAGCCCAAATAAGAAATTGAGGGACTTAATCATGTCTTAGTAATTGGTAGGACCTTTTTTTCTATTGGGCTTCAGGTATATCTGAAGTTTCAAAAGCAATAATCTATAACATAATAAACATATGAATTTTTACTTTTTTGATCCAAATATAAAAATTTTGTTTAGAATCATTATTTAATTGCACCCATTCTAATGTCAATGTATTAAATGTTTTGGGTAGATATACATACATATATGATATTGATATATTGGTAATAATTGAAACGCTAAATAAATATAAATAAACAGTTTGTATTATATTATAATATTTTATCTATCAAAGTCAATAATTTTTAGTAAGAAAAATTCCCTTTGAAACCACATCCATTATAGTTATGCGAGCATCGATCACTCTAAACCGGACGTCCATCGAGACGAGATAAAAAACATAAATAGTATTAAAATACGTTCTAAATTCAAAAATACATTTATTTAAAAATACGTTCCAAATTCAAATTACAATTATATAATTCATTGTTTGTGTACGGCCAGCTTGTTAGTACAGATAGGTAAAACCGTAAACTATAAAATACCTTTCATACATACATAGATATGAAATTTTCCATTCCATAAAGAACTTCTCTAATGCATTATCCGAAACTATAAGTTATAGCAAGAAAGATAGCGTACGGACAGCAAAACAAATATATTAATAAATTAATTCTATTTGAAAATAATTGAATTTCATTAATATTTTCGACTTTTTATAAATTTTTCTGTATTCATACATAATACGTTTTCTTTACTACAGTACCAAAAAATACATTTTGACTGAAAAGTACCACAATTCAATATAAATCGTAATATAATTCTTTCCCTTTTTATTATATTTTACGTAAAAATTGATTATTTTCCTATGAATGTATTATAAACAGAAAAAACTATGAAATAACATCCGTAAGACATTTCGCAGCTATGTTTGAAATCCACGGAAATAAATTCATAGAATATTTTATGCATTTTCTGACCGTACGAAGCATTCGTTTACACTCGCGGACCAAATAACTATACATAATCTTTAACGATATTTATTTTTACGTAAAAATAAATAAATTAAATTTTGGACAAATTATTGTACATGAAACATTAAAATATAAAACGAGTTTGATATATATAAAAATAATATTTACAAAATAAAAACATAAAATTAAAATAAAAAACTTTTTACTCATTTCATTCGTATAATATTGAATATAATTTTCAAATTTTCTCTATTTCTACATATATATGTATATATACATATATGATGTATACTTTTTCGACACGTCATTGTATTCTTGAGTTCCAAGAAGGTCGTAAGTACGATATGAGATGTATGTAGTACGTGTGTGTGTGTGCGTGTACACGGATGTTACATGAAAATATACACTGGATATGTTATTATATTTAATATTCATTGATATAAATACAAGAATTCATATGGATGTTTGTTATGCTATTACGGTAAAATTACTTAGCCGATTGTAATGAAACTTTAGAGTGATATAGTTAAGATATAGGAGAAAGATATAGGGTATAATTAACTATGAAATTCTAAATAAAAGTTGCATTTTATATGAAGTGACCTGACAGGCTTTAAAAGTCGCTATCGGTTGGTTACCATGTCTATTGTTTTAACAAACTATATATTTCTCTTAGAGCAAATATCTTATATATTAAGCAATTAATTATTTAACAATAATATATTGATACAACGTTAGTTTAATGTAAAGTATAAACTCGTTCAAGTTACCTCTAAATATTTGATATTTTCATAGAAAATGTTTATATTATCCAGATCTAAACATTTATCATTGATACTAAATTAAAACACAAGTAAAGTAAAATACACTATCGGATTAATATATACCATAATATAAACAAATAGAGAAAATATATTTATAACATAGGCAAAGGCCTCGGAACTTTATGCTTTTATACTGTCAATAAACATAATAATTATAAAAGGCTTTTCCTAATGCAACATATATATATATATATATATATATATATATATATATATATATATATATATATATATATATATATATATATATATATATGCAATATATATATATATATATATATATATATATATATATATATATATATGTTGGGTTACATCCAGTCCAGTATTCATTTCTAATATCCGCGTCAATACTTCATACGAGAAGGTGCATACACGCACACATACACATACACGTCTATTCGTTCTAGGAATAGGTCTTATAGAAAACCATGGAGCGGTCAGTGTTCGTGATGTATTAAAAAAAATATTTATATATTTCGATATTTTTTTTTAATTTATACTTGATTTAAAAAAGAGATATTATCTGTATTCTTCTTAATATATTTATTATAATTTAGTAATAAAAAATATGAATATTTTTGGAAATATTTAATTAACATAATTTTAATGTTTAATATGTATTATTAATATTTTTATATATATAATATATTATTTATATACATACAATTATTGTCGACTCCACGCCTCTCTACACACACACGTACACACACTCACACATACAAGCACACCTGTGTGTAACGTCTCAAGAATAATATATTTTTGTTGCCTTTATATATTTTTTAGTCGTATTTTATATTTTCTTATGTACACATAAGGTTTTTTGCTCAGTCTCTTCCGTAGGAGCTTTTTGTAGGAACTCTGTGAAAAATTTTCAAATCGTCCATGAATATTAATAACCACTTATAAGATTTATATGGGATTTCTAATATATATTTAGTAGTTTAAAAATAAACGAATGATATATATGTTTAGTTTTCTTATAAGTAATAGTTATATTGGTGTCCTTAATAAGAATATTTCCATTTTAAATCAATATGTCCTATTAAATAATATGTTGAATCCTAATTATATATAAAAATATTATATTATTTCTCTCTATTCTGATATCGCTATCGTCTTGAAACGACACAATACACGCGAACGGGAGATATATTAAATTTTTTTATATTTTATCGTATGTTATTTTATATTTTTACCAAAACTTATACTATTATAATGATTTGCAGGTAAAAAAAGGAATGAAATAACTAGAAAATGTAGGTTACCTATGAATATAAACTTACTTACCTGTAAAGATTTTATACTTGGTTTTTAATACATAGATCATTAATGTCTTAATTGTCAAAAATATTGTCTCTTTAGCGGAGGTAATAATATACCAATACTATAATTAAATAGCCTTTATTTTAATTTAGATTCATTAATCATATAATATATTTATGTTAATTGTGTTTTTCCGTCTGTATTTTCTACGACTAACTAATATATATATATTAAGAAAAATCAGCATGTTAATTAAAAGAAAATATGTAAAATACAATTTCATGTTGTCTCTCCGCGATCTCATTGCTGTTGACTTCTTAATCGAAAATTCAGGAAAATAATATTATTATTAAAACATAGTTTCATTCCATTATATAAGAATAGTAAAGAAAAGCTTATAAGAAAAATTAATTCGTTAATGTTATTAGACTATATCTATGTATATACCAATAGGAAATTTACATATAAGACGAGTCACTTACTAGACGAGTAAAACCAGGTGATTGATATATATGATTCTTGGTTATTATAGATTTAATATATTTATATGTAATAAAATAGTTTTCATATAAATATATTCTATTGCCACAAATAGTCGTGGGTTTAATTAATCCTGTTAATTTTTTATTGTTAAAAAATATTAAAAGATAGCGACATATCCTACTAATATTATAATTGCGAAAGTTTGTGAGTGTGTGTACGTTTGTTACTTCTTCACGCTCAAACGGCTGAACCGATTTTGATATAATTTTGTATACAGGAAGCTGACGTCCAGGAATAACACATAGGCTACTTTACAACCCGGAAATTCCGGAAATCCGCGGGTAACACGGGGCGCAGCTAGTTATAAAATAAAACAAAAATAATTTTCATAAATAGATCAATTGCATTCAAATTTAAACTATCTCATTAATTAATAACTAGAACCATTACATCTAAAACCCAAAATAACCCTTAAACCTATCTATAATTATAACCTAGCAATCTAGAACAAAAACTTTACCAAAACCAAAGTTTATCTACAATCTATATCTAACCACATTTATAATACTATTAATCTATCCACATTAAGCTTGTTACACACTATCCAGTCAGCGATATATTTTTTAGGTCGCAATACATTGTCTGGCAACAGAAGTGCTGTGACAACTTGTCTGTCTGTGTACGTTGTGTTCACACTTTATATAATTAATGCGGCATATTCAATATGATTTATTGTATCATTGAATTTTTTATTATATATATATATATATATATATATATATATTTTTAACATGAATTGTGTGACGTCATACATTTGGTAGTGATTTTCTGCTTAAAATTACTTTTAATTAGAATTATAGTCTTTTTATGTTTATATGAGTGAATATTTTTCCGCTTGAGTTTAGATTTAGAACTACAAAGGAGTTCTATTTGCGTAAACGGACATGCAAATTAAAAATAACTATTCAACTAACACAGGTACCTATGTAATGTCGCCTCCTCTATTTTTAGAGGTCCTTGATCCCGAAGTTAGCGCGTTTAAAACTTGGTGAGGTACTAAAAATGTTTTATATTACCAGACAGCTGAAAATACATTTTCAACGGACGTATTACTCTTTGCTTCAATAATAAAAAACCTTTAAAAAATAAAGAAAAACCATAAAAGCAGCCGTCTTGCGATGCGTTATCATTTTTATATGTTCACCCCCCCCTCCCTCCACAACCCTTTTAAGACTCCCCCATCCCCCGATGCAAGCTCACACACACACACACACACACACAACAACCTCTATAAATGGGTTAAAGAAAAATGTGTCTACCTGAAAACGTACGATACATGCATTTTTTTATTCCTCTTACATTTTCTTTTCTATCCGCGATTCTCATATCGGCGATATAAAACTGAAAAATACATTTAATTTATTCAAACCAATAACGACCGTAATGCTACGGGTTAGAATAAAAAATGGCCTGTGTTAGCTCAAAAAAACAGTACACCCATACCAAGAATTTGGTCCGCGTACACACGGAACCGCGCCGTTTAGAAAAAAAATAATGCACACACATATAAATTGCATGCAGTTCGAAAGGGATGCACTCAGAGTCATAAAATACACACACAGAGGCAGCGCACGCACACAGACACAGCGCGTCTCAAGTCTGGACACACAGACACGTATGACGCTGTACGAGCCTCTCACACACGCGCGCTCCAAGAAAACCTTCCATGTGTTGTTGAAATGCTTTTCCTTGCAGCAACCTCTCGGGAAGAGTTTCATAGCGAATACCTCGCGGTAAAGACATCTAGACGATCTCTAAAAAATTTCAAGCAAAAACATTTTAATGATAATAACGTTCTTTTTTTTTGGAGAAACGCTTCAGAAATGTCACTTTAAAATAGTCAATCGATCGGCCACGGCCGTTTGTTATTGAAAAGTTCTTCACCCGTTTCGCGGCGTATAAAAAACGCGTTCGAATTTTGAAATTAAAAAACGAATTAGAATACTGTGATTCGCGCCAAAAGGAGGACAGACCGTGAAGAAATAATTAGTTGTAGATTAAAAGTTTTAACAAACCTCCTTGGAGACACGTGTCGCTTGTATCAGTGATGTAAATGTGTTTGTTAATGAGTGCGCCTGTGTGTGTGTGTGTGTGATCTTGTTAGATTGCGTTAATCGAATGTTGGCGTGTTGTTTGATAACGTCCAATACATGCGTCCCTTTGTTAATATTATATTATATTATTATTATCTCTTAATAGATTTATTGATGAAAATATTATACGTCCAATCTAACTTCATTTTATTTTTATTTAGTGACGAATATTAAAATGAATCGAATCTTCCTTTGTATACTATCTCAGAGACTTTATATGGTTGGTTGCAAAATACAGTGTAATGTTACCAATAAATTATAATATATTTTTTATTCTAAATTTAAATTTTCAAATTATGTTCTTTAAAACTATTCAAAAAAAGAATTTAAAACAGTACAAGCCATTTTAAACTATATGTATAAATTTCATCTATATTAAAACAGTTATTCATTTTATTATAATATCATATATCAAATTTTCCAACTCCTTTATACCGAGCTTCATTACATTGTATACTTTATGTCCATCGTTATAAGGTACAGTTTCATTCGCAGTTATAAAGTTAAATAGTGATATGAATGCTAACGTCATAAAGAAAATTTTCTTAGAACACAAAAAGGTTTTATAAATTTTAAAAGGACTCATTCACTTGCATTAAAGATAAAAAAGATATATCTTTTAAGATATATTTATGTTAATTTTAATAAATATATCATGCTAATATATTTAATATGTTTTTCGTGAACTCTTTATATATTTCAATGTTAAAAATATGAGCGTTCTGAAACGTCGACCCAGTTACACGAATACACTGGAATCGATTTTAATTTTACTGCCATTTATTTTAGGACATAAAATACTATCGCTAACTTTTCACGTCTTTGGAAGCTATAGAAATACATATATATAGTATCTATGGCTTACATCATGGGGTATTTTCCCGTAGTAAACTGATACACAAATATATATAATTTATAGTTGTATGGGAAATCTCATTAGAATCTTTACTTTAGTGTTGTGAGTAAAAGTAATGCGAATTAACTTGGTACGCACGAAACGGGTGAAGATTAATAAACACCTCCAATAAAAATCTTTAAATATTACGTTAATTTTATAGTAAATAATAAAAAATAGTTTGAGAAATCAATTATAATTTTGTTACAGCGGCCCAGCCTCCCAACCCAACGATAGTTCCTAAAAATACCTAAATAATTTTAAATAAATAACAAAAAAAAAAAAGAAAAAATATTTTTATTTTTTATTATAGACTCTAGTGTAAGTTTATGTGGAGATATATATTTGTATAAGTGTATATAGTGCCAATAATGTCCGTAACGCTGACCAGTCCTAACGTTTTTATGAAGAAACAAATGAATTTTCCAATTAAACGTGAATTTGAGGATTACACTGATAAGAAGGATGATAACGATGCGTCCTTCAGCGACGGTAACTCTGAGGCGAGTGACGTTGAAAACAATCCTAATGACGAAGCTAATTCAGCTTTAGATTATACAGAGAATACGCTATCACAACCAATGGCGGACTTCATTAAAAAAGAATTCCTACCAGAATTCGATTTCACGAATCCATTTAGAAACCAGAACCTCGCTTTTAAAGATGGCTTTCAAAACACCAGATCACCTTTTCTATTACCGTCCCAGTTATATAAAAGTTTTCTGGCTACCCTCGGCAAGAGAAGAAGAAATATCACTGATTGTTACTCGCTGTACTCAAGAAATATGTTATTCAGTAACACATTAGGCCTTGAAACTGATTTACCTGATGATGAAAATGCTGATAGAATCACAAATTCACCTGATGAGGTAACAATAATGAAAAAAAACTTATCATGATAGTTACTCAACTCGATTATAAGTTATACAATAACGAATTATCATATTGATTCGAGAACAAGTGTTAATGGCTTCTAATAACATTAATTGGCTGTTACATTAGCAAATATTATATATAATAGTGTTGTATATAGTTTAATTAACTGTATTTATATAACGTTATAGCTATTTAACTTGAAAAATTATAAACACACGGGGAGTTTCTTACATCATGTTTCATAATTAAAAATATATATTTATATATTTTCAGATAATATTATTAGATGGCGAGATACAGTTTATTATATTAATTAATTAATAATTAAATCAAATTAACTTATTCGGATACTACGAGTTTTTTTGTAATTTTATAGCTACATTATCACTACGTTCTTTTACAGTAACTGTGATTACAGCCAAATGATAAGTAATACATTTAAATTAATATTCAAAAATCTTAAATATCGTTATATGAATGAAACTTATAAAATTCTTATCTGATTCCTATTAGAAATATCTAGTAAGAAACAACAGAAGGCTAGAGCTCGTGAATGTATATTAAAATAGACTCTCGTCACATATAGCGTTTACTGATCGATTCCCAGTCGTGACAGTTATTTGCAGTGCTTTACACCATTCAATGAATCCAGATTCGTAAGAATTTCTACTCCCAAGAAGACAGCACAAGTCTTCTATTCTTCTCTTCTGTTCTTCTCTTGCTAATACCATTGTGAGATCCTTCATCACGGGCTCTTGTTCCAGAAGGCTGGAGCTTCATCAGCGTTCGTGTGGAGTGGTGGGGGGGTGACGGGAGGAGGGGGCCAGGAACAGCCAGCGCCGCAGCCCGCCGCCGTGCCTACTGGTTAGTGGATATAAAATAACATATGACTTGATGCGCCTAGTGTACTTAGCAGATTTAGGAATAACTACATACTATTGAGTAACTTTATTTTGAATTTATGAGCGGTAAATTATTTTGAAGGTCTTCGTGAGATGGTTTTTATATAAATCTTTTCTTTATTAAATATTACAAGGACATAACAATAGGACTAAAACATCGTGTATCTTGAGAGGTAGACCTTATACATGTACTATTAAAATACAAAACGATTATTAGTTTCAAAATTCTATATACTCGTACATATAATATTCCAGTAAGACTTATTCTCTGAGTGTCAAATCATTTAATCACTATTCAAGTGACCACAAACCAAAACTAATTGACCCCTAGGTACGTCAGGCGGCGGCGGGGCGCAGGGTCTAGTTCACTGGATGTCTGTGATGGCTGAGCACATGGGTGGTGGTCACCACGACTCACATTATGCGCTACCACCATGGAACAATGGCAGTGTCGATGTAAGTACCACATCTCACCATATTTTTGACACCTAGGTACCACAAGCGACAAGAGTCTCCTCAATATCTTCTAATGAGGATGACCAGTTCATGTTATTAATATTTACACTAGCTACGTACAAAATATAAGCCTATTACTTAAAAAAATGCTTATAAGAATATATTATAAGCTTTCTGTATGAAGCCATTCTTACGAAATTATAGTAAGCTGTTCGTAATATCGTATTATTTGATAAAAATCAAACATAAACAGTACATATTTCTATATTTCATACATTTCTTTAAGAAGTATATATTACAATTCGCTTATATGTATAGGGATATTCAATATGAATTTGGGCTTCACTTAAATATAAGTACTAATTCATACGTGTTAAGGTTAAAATTAGAACTACCAAAGTAATTACCTTGCTTACGATGTGACAAAGACGGGTGAAAGTTACTATATATAAATATTAAGCTTATTAAGACAAAAGTGGAATTACAGGGAGATAGAGAATTATGTTTATAATAAAAGAAAGAGATAGAAGAGAAGAGATTTAAGTATTATTTTTCATATCAAAATTCAACCAACTAAACCTCATTGTTATTAAGATCTGTGGAAAAAAGCACTCATTTATATAGAACTATAAATTCAAATGAATTATAATCAAAATTGCTTTATTTTTGTGATGACACGTTATTCACTTATATATGTATATGTTATTATAATTTAAATTACTTTCAGTTGAAGCTATTTTTAGTTATGTATAGCGGTAATAAATATACATATATATGTTAAGGCTTACATCTTCTATATCTTCTTCTTCTATATATATAAAAATGGATTGCTGTTCCTTAGTCTCGCTAAAACTCGAGAACAGCTGAACGGATTTATCTTATCTTAGTCTTGAAATGTTCGTGGAGGTTCAAGGAAGGTATAAAAGCTGAAAAAAATTGAATCATTACTGGGAAAATCATAAAAACAGCCCTTTTCTATTTCCCATACAAACGTTTTCTTTGACATTAGATTTTACAACTAACTAATATGTTAATCATTCTGTTTGATTGATACAGGAAAAACCTGATTATTTATGGCCTCTAAGACGGAATAGAGTTCGCCTGGTCAGCTATACCTATGTACATATATTACTCTTGACCAAACTAACGCGGACGAAGTCGAGGGCAAAAACTAGCATAAAATATTATGATTTACTTGTAATTTTCGTTTAAAAATTTTGTATGAAACTTGATATTGAACAGAGTATGAGTGTATTTTTTATAGTTAAATATTTGTATATGTAAGTATTGTTGTACAAATCTAATTACTAAGAAAATTCACACAACCAACTTGCTACCTATCAAAAAATAAATTAAACAGTAAAACAATAATAAAGGACTTTGACGTAAAAATATATATAAATAATATAATACAATACATACATAGTCTTGACGTTAATAATTTCTCTACCCTTTATCTTGAAGTACTGTACCAAATTAAATGAAAATAGTCTCATTAAAATAGTTATTTTCATTAAATTAAAGATACTTTAAACTGAATTCGTTTGATGTAATTTCCTCTATAGAATTACGACATTCCGGTGATCATGTTAGGTACATTTTTTGCCTTAAAATTGTATTATATTGATAAATAAATACACACATAGATATATACACACATATACATCTATACACATACATGTATATATGTTTTTTACCACTCTTCAATTAATAAGCAACTCTTAAATCGAAATAACATATAGTACAGTGAGATATGGTAACAAAAAACATTAAGTTTTAATCAACAATTTAAACACGCGTACAATGATATAAAATGTATGATTATTGGCTTCGATTAAAATTATTTCATATTATTTTTTCACATACACAACAATTTTACCGAAAAAAATGCTTGAGAAAAAAAACACAATTGTTTTGAACTCGTAAGACCAGAAGGTTAAATTATGAAGATAAAATATTACGAGTTTTCAAGTAAAAGAACTAAAAAAGTACATGTCATATGTCCTTACATTATATTATAAATGCGAAAGTAACTCTGTCTGTCTGTCGCTTTCATGCCTAAACCACTGAACTGATTTTAATGAAATTTGGTACAGAGATAGAGTTGACCTTGAGAAAGAACATAAGATAGTTTTTATCCCAGACTTTTGAAAGGTTCTCTTGGTACCGCGATATAGCCGAACTCCACGCGGGCGAAGCTGCGGGCGGAAGGCTAGTATATTGTCATACAAAATAACGGGCAGAAATACGTTACTTTTTATTAATTTCTATCCGTAAAGTACTGCCACATTTCTTTCCTATACAATCCCAAAGCTACTATGGGAACTCGAACTCAAATTCATACAGCGAAAGATAATTAATAAGGCTTAATAAAAAACGTTACCCACATATTTTTTTCTCACAGATTTGCATACCGCCGACCCTAACTAGATCATTTGTAATAAGAAAATGGATGATGTGCTCTGTATACAGAGTAGACAAAACCTGTTTAGCGATTCTGAACGCATCATTACCACATTTCTTTATAATTTTGACAAAGAAATAAGGGTTGCCACTGAATGGGATCATTATACTGACATTCTTAGAGCACTCGATACAATAGTACCGACGCCCGCGGCGCCTGCAAATGTATGCAAATTCTGTGGACAGCCCTATTATTGATATAAAACTTACACTTTATCTATATACATATAAGGATTATTTTCCTTTGATAAATCTATGATAGATAATTTACATTTTAAACTCTAATAGATACACATTAGATCAGATTTTCGACAATCACATAGTGCTGGAGACTTTGATTAATTATTGGCAATATATCGCGAGGTCGGTTAAAACTGTTTAATATTGTTCTCATGTACTAGTTTTGCATATGACAGAGTTTAAATATAATTCTGCAGATCATTTGTAACACTAACACATACACACTTTGTCATATAAAGATATCGTGAGAAATATTGTTATTATTAAAATAAGGAAAAGTTGACAGACATGCGAGGAAATGCTATCACAATAAATTTTCATATATTAACATTTATATTTTTAAGTAATTTCTAATCTTGTAAGAGTTTTTAAAATCTCCACGCCCGTTAAGGCAGCGTTTACACTGACGAATTACAATATTATTTAAAAAATAAATAAAAATAATACTTTTGAATTTTAATATCTACATTTATAATTAATTAGGTTTACACTTGAGTATTCGGTGGAAAAACAAAAAAATATTTTTTTTTCACACATTAGTATACAACAAAAATATAATTATTTTTGTATGTTCTTATTTTTCTTTTAAATATTTTATCCTACCCGTATTGTAAGTATTAATAGAATATTTTTTTAAATTTAATTTATTTGTATACAATTAAAATAATTTTCCATTATTCTTCTTTTCACTTATTTTTTTAATTCCACGCACCTTTATCACACGTACATGTATGAACGTCTATTAAAACAAGTTTTTGAGATATGAGTGACACATACATACTAATATAAACAACAGCCAACACGTTATCAGTACACGCGATTAATAGGAAAGTGCATGCCTCCACGCTATACTGTTATCAGTGAGAGAGTTGACTTGTATATATATATATATATATATATATATATATATCGATCTAGACATACTTTCGTCCTAACTTCCATCTACATATATATCATCTATATATATGAAAGAAAGTTGTGTTAGTTACAATATATATAACTCAAGAACGGCTGTAGGGATATAGTTGGAAATTGGTGGAGAGATAGATTAGAACAACGAGACGAACATAGGATATTTAATTAATAATTTCCCAAAACATCTGGTTAGTTTTGGCCTCTAAACTAATTGCGTTATTAACGCGGACGAAGTCGCTGGCAAATACTAGTAATATAATAATTTAAATTCCACCTTATGATTATTTATTTCTCATACATTCAACATTTCGTACGACTAAAAAAATGTGTTGATTAAATAAAAAAATGTAACTCCTTTTCATTTAAATCAAATAGCAAGTAGATTAAAAAAAATTAAGACACCAAAAAAGTCCCATAGTACATATATCATAGGAATGTCACAATCTTACAATAGAAGATATTTTCACACATAATGAAATATTAATAAAAAAATATATAATACAATACCGCATTGATTCATCAAAATACAATAAAAATATAAGAGACTTTTTGAGTTACGAGAAAAAAATTGCCAATATGTACATTGTTCTGGGTCGTGTTAACGATGTTTTGATGACTGCTTCGCGATAATGAAAAAAAAAACTTACCAAAGGGTCGCACAAAAAACACATAGAAAGCTATCTTCAAACATATTGTTGATTATATATATTTTTTATATATAAAATTAAAATCGAAAATATCGTTATTCTACTTATTAATCTACTAGTTTTTGTCCGCGACTTTGTTCACGTTAATTTCGGCATTAGTAATATATGTATGTACCGTTGTACTCTATACCACCTTAACGGCTGTAAATAATCAGAAATTTAAATTTATTAAGTAATTTCTTTTTTCGATCGAACAGAATTAAATATCCTATGTCCGTCTCCTTGTTCTAAGCTATCTCTCCACCAATTTTCAACCATACCCCTACAGCTGTTCTTTACATATAGTGTAACTAACACAACTATATATAACTATATATATATATATATATATATATATATATATATATATATATATTTTTTAATTGTATTTAATTCATTAATCCTTCCATACAAAATAATTTTTCTCACAGTGAAACATCATATCATTGAACCGTATAAAATCTCTTTTAAACCAACAAAGCCATTTAACCGACTGTCAAATCTGCAACGTCTTAATTACTGTACGTCAAATTGAATTATTCAGTTATCTATAAAGACGTATTACCAAATCATTTATTACAGTCAATTGTAGGATATCACCCTAATTGATATACATTGCGTGTTTCGTTACTGACTGATAAATTATATTATGATATGAACGAGCAATGTATGAGGTAAAAGGGTGCTTGTATTGTCTGTGTAACGCTTGATTAGACACAGTGTTATCTTCTTCACTAATTACAACATTCAATCCAGGTGTACAGTTATTTTGAATACTCACGCCTAGCTGAGTTTTTTATGACCGTAAGCATCGCCTTTAGCGGTACATTCAATATATTAATCTCATTTAATACAATAGATACTAGGTTACAGTTAAAAATTAATATTTCACTAAGCTTTTGACTATAGAAGTAAACCTTACATCGGGTTATACATATGTATATTATATTAATACATTGAGTAGTTTGTAAACGAAAAAATAATACATTATATTCTTAAATATGATAACAATAAGGCTAATTACAAATAAATATAAAAACAATTGAAATAGAAAACGCTAGCCCAACTAATCAGACACAGCAGTCATTAGTGATATTAATATTAATAATATTAGTGCGATCTCTATTCTCGTGAAACGAGAGCCGAATTAGTAACAATGGTTACTATAACATATCTATGGAGGACGGTGGCCACAATTTTGACAGGCGAGAGACCGGTCCAGGAAGATTAATGGACGGTCTACTCATCGCAGTAATGACCCCCTCTCGCGGTCTAATGACATCCAGAGTAGGGTGGCCATGAGGACCAAACAAGACGAGACTAGACTCAAGAACATGATAAGCTACTTAAAATATTAAATAAAATCCATTATAAAAATGACATACAAATTATGTAATCACAGCTAGCTGGACCTAAATTATTAATTAGTTTATAAATATTCATAAATAGCTCGTGGTCAGATATAATTGCATTCAATTATATATCTATTGTATTTGAAGCTGTTAAGTTTTTTGTTTATATAATTTAGCTCGATTAGTCCATCGAGAGGAGATAATTATCTATAATTAATGTCCCGCGATCCGAACACGATGGTCACCCTAAACGCATCCTTGGTTAATGTCTTTGCTGTAACGAAAAAAAAAAGCTTGGCATGTTTATCTTGCCGGGACTCGGAGTCGTTGCGAATTGCCCGTGAGTTTCGGCCCCTAATCGATTTTAGCCGGGACATGTCTAATTTGGCGGATTAATCGTGAACACCCTAGCGTTCGGATAATTTCCTTGTTTATTGTAAACGATAATACGTTTTGTTATTGTTACATTTATTCGGTTCGATTCATTCAATTCAATTTTCTTTCATTTATATCAATGAATAGTGAATGTGTTTTTTCCAAGGAAATGTGACAACTGTTGATTTGAATGAGTCGTATAAATGTTGCAATGACTTCATTTTAAATCTTTTAATTCGTATATTTTACTTCATTTTTAAATTATATATAATTATTAGAAAAAAATATCGAAAATTTAAAAATATATATAAACAGTTCTTAATACAAAACCTAAGAAAAATTATTTTCATATAAAATCTTACATCTGTATTATAGGCTGTGATATTCTTAATTTAAAATAACACCAACAGTAAAACCTTTTTAAGGAGTATAAAAATTTAAAAATAGAACTATATATATATAAAAGTAGGTCTTATAGACAAGATGTCCGTCTGTCCAACATTTCCCAGGCCTCATATAAAAAGTCACCTTTACTGTTCAGACAGAGTTTCTTCTCCCGGGGATTTGAACAGTAAAAGCTATGGCTTCTAGTTTGATTCAGATGGCAACTCTGGGAATAGTATTCTTCTCTTATATTCTCCAACTATAATTTATATATTGTATACACCAAGTTTCAGAATCACCAAACTCGAGAAGCAAATCTTCAGATTCAATTCCAAATTTAAATTTTACAATCGTTAAAAAAGTATTTATTGAGTCCTTTATTTTTTTATGTCAAACTGTGTACAGATAATGTTAAAAAAAGAGAACAATAAATAAAAAGGTTAGTTGATAATTATAAAAAATTACATTGATAAAATACAATAAATAAAGTGTCGATACAATATTATGATGTCACAATAATGCAGTGATAGTTATTATTGGGAACGTAAATCCTTCGGTATTTGGAAGGGGGTGAGCGGACCAGGGGTAAATAGTTATACCACTTACTTATAGACAGATGTAGTGGTTTTGATATATTTATATATAAAAATTGATAGCTTATATTTTTTAAACTACTGTATAAATTTTATTTCTTACATACTTGAACCATACAAATAAAATTGCCCTATGTCTATTTCATTATGCAATAATCAAAGTGCTTATGTTTTTCAAGCACACATGATATTTTCATATCACACACTAAGAACAAAATCGCGGGCATGAACTAGTTATTTTCTTTATAATTCTTTATCACCTCTAATCATAATCATATGTATTTTTACCTCATTATTTCTTCATATTATTAACAAGTATCAAAACTTCCCAGTCGAGCTACTATATTCGTTTCTCATACATGTATGGTAACCGCTACATGTCTATTTGTCATCGTCTTTGTTGGATTTCGTTATTAAAAAACTATAAAAAAAAGTTAAGACGCATTTTAATCTATTGTTAGTATATACTTGAACAGTCAAGGGTTAGAACTTCTGGTGATAAGCTTATAAGACTTAAACAATACTACTACTACTCATACTACTACTCATACTTATCTTTTATATCTTTTGATGATAACTATGAATTTCCTGACTATTCTTTAAGTCTTAAATCATATCTACGGTAAAATTTTCTTTTAGTTGATAGTTTTAATACACTTAAATCTATATCTTGAGATTAATATGTATAATTTGGCAATGTTTTATTTTAACCTTTAATTGTGTAATGAAGTTTTTAGAAATTAATCGTTATTCATAAATTTAAAAAATGAAAAAGAAAAACCTATGTATAGGTACTTCTTATATATATGTATATAAAATTTTAAATTATATAAATATTTTTTCAATGAAACGTACTTATACTTATGTATTAGTAAGATACTACAAAGGTAGGTATTGCGTACGTAATTCTAACAGTTTTGATTGAGGAAAAATGTCGTACTAAGGTTACTGACTTCAATTAAGAACCTGTGATGGTTAACTTAATCTACTCAAAATTAACGACGTTTTCATGGAAAATAACGTCTAGTATCATGTGATAAAAACTATTGATACGTAATAATAGATTTGTTTACCAAAACTTAAAAAAACTCAAGCATTTTAATGCTTCAGAAACATTGAGTATCATAAAACCCTGAAAGGCATAATATTATATTTATATCACACTATCTGTGGCGTAACGAATTAATGATTCGCTTAATAATAATCACATTTAATATATGTAAAATAAATTAAAATTTATATTCATAGCCATAAACTATAATATTATAGCAAAGAAATAAAGATAAATAAAGAAAAATAAAGATAAATAAAGGCAAATTCAACGAAACGCCACATCGCCACACCCACGCCATCCATCTTAGAGAGCCGGCTGACGAGTCATCACAGTAATTTGTTACTGTGGAATAGAATTGCTTATTTTAGATATTGATATCTTATTTTTGTTTATTTTTTACTATTTCCTCTTAATTATTTAATTAAATCTATAAATTAGTAAGTATTTATTTAAATGTAACTTATATTTTCAGATTACTAAATACGCGTTGTTTTATTATTATGATTTTTTTCATCTCGTCTGTCCGTGATCACGGTTGCTGCAAAGTAATCGAAACGTCGGGAGTATGTAGTTAAAATAATAAAATAAACTTAGTAATCCGAATAATATTACTTAAAAAAATATTAATAGCTAGAAATCGTTAAAAGTTTATATAAATATATGAATATATATTTTGAAATTGTTTTTTTATTATAATTAAAGAACAAACATTATTATATTACAAGTAGTGCGAATCTTATCCTACATTCCAAATTATCGTAAGGTCTATTTTGATAACGATATTTTTCTTACATTTGATTTCAAACAATTATATTAGGTCTCGTTGCGACTACTTATAATCGTACGAGCGAATTCTTCCTATTTTTTAAATTATATCTTTGATGCAATACACTTATATATTTAAACTAATCATGTATAGATAAAAATATCTTTATATTATATACTATGTGATACGAATCTTCGTTCGTATTATTTCATATAATATCCAAAATTTTGTTCTTACAAAAAAATAGACATGACTAAATGCTTGAAGCTTATAAATCATTCTAAGACTTTCGCGAGTTTTATTAATTTAAATGAAACTAATATTTTTCGAATATAGCACTCGTAGTATGTCCGAAAACTATAAGATTCATTTAAACATAATAATTATATGTTAAATGAAAATAGTATAATAATTTTTTTTTAAACAAGACTCTTTGTGTCCAGTACTTTTGATGTGAAGTTCGTAACTATCGTCTATTTAAAATTAATTAGATTAATTATTCTAATAAACTTATCAATGTTATATATTATGTACATTTCATACATTACTATTAATATAATATACAATTTAGTTTATATAAAAATAAGTTTCTTAGCTTTCAAATTGAAATGAAATCTTTTATCCCCAATAGAGGAATCTTTAAAAGATCTCTGTCAAGTGACGAATAAGTTATATTTGAATATTAAAAAATAATTTTAATAAATAAATGTACATGTAATATTTAATATTTAATTTTTTTCTTTATTAAAATAAATATCATGAATTAACAAGATATAATTTCATGATTCCAGTCTAACGTACATATACGTATTTCAGATGTTAAAATTTTTAACACGACTATACATACATATATGATTTCTTAAGTTTGATATAAAATATTATTAATAAATATCCCCATATACACGAAATAATTAGAACAAAAGATATACAAATTGAATAAACATCAAAATATATAGAAATAATTATTCGTTATAAATTTCATATATAAATAATTATTAAAAATATGTGATATAAAATATTTAATTAAATAATAATACAAATCAATTATAATATCAGACTACCCAAGACACCGCGCCGTTTGTATTGACGACAATCGATCATGTATTAATATTATAGATTGGAATATATGTGTGTGCAAAAACTAATGAATTAAATTTTGCACACACATATATACATTGAAGTATCTTTAGACATTAGGAAGGTTTTTCGTATTATTTTCCATACCGTATTATATATGAAAGATATGTTTAAAGAAATAATAATAATTAAAATATAACATTGATTTGAAAAATATAGTTTAATGTATAAAGTTAGCAGCTTAAGTTAGATCAATCACTCTTTAATGCGGAAACAGAATATACTGTTATATAAATATATATAGTCAATGGTGGCCTAGTGGTTAAAAGGCCCGCCTCTCGTTGCCGAGGGTGCGGGTTCGATCCTGGCCCGGACAAGTACCAATGTGATTTTTCCGAGTCATATTACGTACCTTCTAAGAATATTTAGACATCTTTGATTCATGCTGATTCCCAAAAATAGGGTTGATGTCAAGCAGGCGGCCGGTCGTAAAAAACAATTAGCCAAAACTATTCACGACATGTAAGGCAGACCCTGGCTATAGCTGGGTAATTGCCACGTAGAAGAAGATATAACCATCTATGAAAAAACGTATCGATTTTAATGGTACTAAGTAATCACAGCAAAATAAATGGACAGATTTTAATGAAATTTCAACCTAAAATATATTATTTTTAAGCGTGAATTTCATATATTATTACTATCTGGACACATAAAGTCAGCAGGAGTCGGGGGATGTGTCTAGTATAGCGTGTCTTATCAGTCGTATAGATGATCAGTTAGCGGTGACAAATGATGGCTCGTCCCAAATCGACTCAGAATGTCCCGGGACATTTAATCATCGCTTTATATTTTACAAAAGTTTTCCTCTCTATACCATATTTAATCTAATACAAGATTTTTTCATACAAACTGTAATAGTTTAAAAATAATTAATTGGTGTGATTTAGGTAATATTACTATTATTTAAAAAAAAAAGTTTTTTTATTATTATACTATAGAAACTTTTCATTATATAATTCTCAAGAATTGCTAAAGATTTCGTTCTCTTAATACAATTAGTATGAGTTTAAACAGTTATTCCGGTTGCTAGTCAAGTTCATACCTAACCTGCCCCAAAGGCTGTATCTAACATAAAAAGGCTCTGTTATTGATTATCTATACAATGTTATTTCAAGACCCGACAGCATAATATTTTACTACCCACACACACACATACAAAACACATCTAAAACTCACACATGGATAACTTAAGAAAAATACTCGTGTCGCGGGTTTTTCTTCGGAACATGGATGGAATGGAGTCGTTATTGAATGTTTATTATTTCATTTTTATTATATTCATAAAAAATATATTATATAAGTGTAATAATATCCTTAGATACGTTTCATTCAGGAGCAATTAAAATATTTGTACATAAAAGTATATGCAGAAATTAATTTAAAGCAAAGTTATATAAAACCTTCAACAAAACTATACAAACCCCCGCAACATAGTGACTAAATGAATTTATTTCAATATAATATTTCAATAATAATAAAATTTCCATCATCTCCACTACCCTCGTTTCCTTCGCGTCTCACTAACACACACGTCTTCAGATGTGCGTCACACGTGATGCTGCGTCCCTCTCACACCCAGCGGGATGGAAAGGAACGGAAAACGTTTAGGGCTAACATTTTATATGTTAGCCGGGTCATGGATATAAAATCGCTTTTCCCATATATATGTAATAGCTATAACGTAGTGGTATTAGAAATCTTTAATAATGGAGAAATATTGCTATTGTGTAGACTTTGGATTATACTTGTATAGATTGAGTTGTTACCTTGTTTATAAAAATCGCAGTTTCGATATGATTAAAAACTTTTGAAATAGTATGAACGGCTGAAACATGAAGACGTAATATCCTGTGGTTATACACGATGGGTATTATTATGTAATGTCATAATATTTTTCTTGTCACAGCATTGCCAACAAAAAGATCTGGATTATGGAGCGTGGTCGCGCCCACGTGGCGCTATGGCCATCAAACAGGGCTACGAGGTGAGAATTGATGTGGTGGCCATCTTGCATGCTGTAGACTCTAGTGTACATATTGTGATGGCATTGAAAATTGCAAACGTGGCATTGTAATGTTGCATGTAGCGTTACGTAGCGGACACTTTGAATATTAGATTTCATACAAATGTTTATATTGAGTTTTTTAAATTTTTAAGTACCTCATTTTTTTGTATGAAAGCGTAAGATAAGAATTTAATTTTTTAGACAATAGTTTTTTTTTTGTTATAGTGAGTTAATTAATTGTATCAATATTTATTCAATACTAGAGTTACATAAGTTGTGGTTTAACTAGGACTAGCATTAATTGTGAACTTCAGTATATAAACTGAACATATTTATTACACACACTAGTAATATTTTAGTTTAATATATGTAAAATTATTTTCTTCTATGATCAATCAAAGTTATCAATCTTGGACTCATAAAAGAAACATATACAAAAATTGTATTTGAATTTTTTCTTCATATTTATTACAAACGGCTTAAATTTATGTTAACTAAACAAAATATAAGGTAAATATATTTTCTTTAAACAGCCTCCGCAATTTGCATTTGAAGAAAACATTGTTTATAGAACAAATGGTTCATACATAGGAAACATCATTCAGTTTTTATCGCGTGACGCCTTCATATTATTCGTAACTGAATTTTCTTTATATCTAGTACAGAAACATTTGAAAACATCAATTAAACAATCTAATATGAAATCTCAAAAGTCAGCGGTTCTCAGGGGACTTATGACGTGGGGTCAGATGACAAAGAACACTCATTTGCAACTGTCCTCAACAGAAGCCCGCCCCATCTGGAAGATTTTTGACATTTTTGTTTATCAGCATTACTTATCATCAGGAATGCAACGCCTATAACGTGTACTTAGAACTTACTCGACATAATACGCACACAAAAACAATATATATTAATAATGCGATATATTTAAAAGTTCACTACATAAACCTAAATCGTAGTTATTGGTCTGCAAAACATAACTGTTTGTTACCGAGGGTAGTTCACGTCAAAACTCGCCATTAACGGCGATAGATGGCGCTGTGCTAAAGAATCTCGCAAGGAATCCGGAGGTTGACGCAAGTTATTTTTCTTTTTACGACACTCTGTAAAAGTATTTTTCCTTGAATATAGCGATCTATACCATAGTTGGAAGTAATTTAAACTATAAAGTCCATGAAGTTTCGGAGCTTTCAGTTTATTGCGAACGATGAAAATAATAAATGTGCGAACATTTTTATACGCATTTATATTGAGTCGTAAAATATTATTGCTCGATCATACACACGGGAGACTTAGTTATACATAAATATAAAAGGCATATTCTTTTACATTATTAATCGGTGTAACCGGTCAAGTTCGGTTCATTTTGAACTAACGGTTACATGGTATAATTTAACCGTAAACTGCGGATGTGATCACTTACATTTAATTTCGCGTCCCGTGTGGGACGGTATCTTTGAAATTAATTTGTAATATCCCATTGAAACCCGAATAGTTTCCTGATTTATTGTTTGTTTACTTATAACATTATATATTACATATAACAATGCATTAAATATTATACGTTTTATATAAAAATACAGGGTTTTGTTATGTTTATATTTATTTTATCTCTACAAGCATATTGTAATGGTTTATACAACATTTAGAATGCTAGAAAAATAAGTAAGAAACATGATTCATTCATATTTCTATTACATAATAATGTAAAAACCTACTGAATTAAATGAAAAATTCTAAAAATATATAGACTAGTTCATCTATTAGTTTCTTGAAATAGATTTATCATGACAAAAAAACAAACACACTAAATTTAAGCTTACTTAGAAGCAGTATAATTACAAAATAGATATTCCCATCCTAATAATCAAATATAATAGTTCGTGTTCAATAATTCACATCAAGTAAGTTTCATTATTAACACTCGATTTGGCGCCTGGCCACACTTAATTGAGACTGTTCCTTAATGTATTACCAGAGGACTGCCCTTTGACAAGCCTTTGTTCGACTTCATTTGCCTATGAAGCCTTTGTGTATGTGTTGTACTGTTATCATTTAGTTATTGTTTAGTCACTTATAAAGTAAGTTATACTTATAATTGTAGAAACTGTATAAAAAAATCTATCAAGATAATTTAGTATAGATTATGACCTATAATTGAGAAGAATATTCAATAATAATTAATTGTCAATTCTACATATTTTCTTAAACAATTAAACCAATTGAGGAGCTATATGATTTAGGTATACATATATTAAAACTTTCAACAAAAATCGATAGTTAAAAACATTATTCGATCGAAACATCCACAAACAATATTAAATTGCTAATAAATTACAAACTATTTAAGTAAAGACAGCAAAAACAATATGATTTATAGGAGCGTTTAGATATAAGTCATGCGCGTGTAGTACTTGACAAAGTGACCGGAGGGAGACCAGTGGCTTATTTATTAGACACGAGATTTAAGGGTTAACATTACTTATTGTTACACTTACTTTACTTAATAAGATTAATCTCTTTTTGTGATTATGATTTAGATAGGCGTTGAATATTACAATGAGATCTAAGATTTTCGCGAGTATTCATTTAAATGAAGCTAATATTTTCGAATGTACTGCGCTATTTTGTTTTTGATAAAAACTACATACTCCCGATGTTTCGGTTACTTTACAGCAACCGTGATTAAAGTCGAGATGTGAGATGTCATCTATCATATAAAATCGCGTAATACATCCAAAAATTATTAGTTTCATTTAAATGTTGAATATTATTTTGCTCTGGTTTGTTTAAAGTGGTATCTATAATGAATTCTAGTCGTGTCTAAGTAACTGTATGTATGTTACAGGCCAAGATGAGCACAGGAGATGGTACAGTCCATCAGAAGACGGATGACAGGCTCGGTCATCACCAGTCAATGAGTCAGATGCTGTATGGAGCCGGGCTTGGACCAGGTCGGTCGGGTTAGTATCTATGGACCATAACACACCTTAATAGCCTTCAATGAGAATTTGCTCAATGTTTACGGAGTGACAGAGGGTGAATGAAAACATCGTGAGAAAACCTGGACTTATTTCAAACTAGCTTTCCGACCGCAGCTTCGCCCGCGTGGATTTCGGTTATATCGCGTTTCCAAGAGAACCTTTCAAAAGTCTCTAAATCAACTCTATCTCTGTACCAAATTTTATTAAAATCAGTTCAGTGGTTTAGGCGTGAAAGCGTAACAGACAGACAGACAGATAGAGCTACTTTCGCATTTATAATATTAGTAGGGATAAGTTTGAAATCACCAACCCGTCTTGAGCAAGCGTGGTGATTAATGCTCAAACCTTCTCCATGTGAGAAGAGGCAGCTCAGCAGTGGGCTCTGATAGGCTGATGATGATGATGTTTGTGGAGTATAACATATGTAAACTTATTATTCAGTAACAATTCCTCACAGTCTTTACTATCTCACAGTAGGTATGAACTAAGACAGTAATGACTATCTTGACATATATTACAGATACAACCTCTAGATCGTATTAACATTCGTACAGTCTACAATTGAAACACTTTCATCAATTTTGCGTGATCACGGTTGATGCAAAAGAACCGATTTTTTAGATAATGGTCATATAAAATAATAAAAATGCGTAGTATTATCCGAAAAACTTACCTGCTTTGTCAAGTTTTCGTTAGGAACTTCTCCAAAATAACTCAGACTTCTGCAGTACATATTCACGTACATATATCTTCATACAGGATTTAATGTAATACACGTAATATCATACAAATATGTTTTAAACACCAAAGCAATATTAAACTAAGATTAAAATTAGATAATTATGATTGAATATTCATGGACTCGGTTTAGAATGCAACATCTTAATCCTTAAACCAACTGAAACGTAACAATTCGGAGGTAACAGGTTCATACCCACTCGTGCTGTTTTCTATATAATATTTTCTAATTCAACTAAAATACTGCGCTGACTCTCATGATCTATCTGATGACTAATGACCATAATCATTTTGATTAGTTCATACAGTAAACACAATTCATCAACTCGTTTCCACATACTATCTACTAATCAGCTTTTTTTAGATTCTTACACTTAATAAATTGTATTGAATATTTTTGACTGATATCTGATGGAAGAGAAAGATATCTGTATATGACTTCCAATATATAAGTATATTAAAGTATCTTACAGTGTCTTACTTTTAGTTTTTATTTATTATAATAACCATATCTTAAAACAAAATGATCTCTTTGCTAAATCATGACGTACTTCCCATCTTTTTGTGATAATCCTACTCATATATTCTTTTACGTATCTTTTGTATTTCTCTACGATACATATAGATTATATTGAATATTTTTAACTGATATCTGATACAAAAGTAATAGATCTGTATATAACTTACAATATATAAATAACCACATTTAAAGTCGAAATGATTTCTTTGATAAATCCTGCCCTACTTCCCATCTTATTTATGATAATGCTACTCATTCATTCTACTATATTTTTTTATATCATCACCTATATATCTCCAGGATCCTCCTCCTCATCACCGGTTGGTGGTACCAATACCGGGAGTGGGTTGCTGGTTGTACCACAACCACTCGGCAAAGGTCCCACCAAGTTGCAACCTCTTCATTCACACGCCAGGAAATATCACTGCAAGATGTGCCCTCAGGTATGAACCAAGTTTAATATATATTGTGATATATTAATATTATGAATATCTCATTGAACTGTGATACTACGTTACTAATTTTTATGAAATTACCTTTGTTAATATAAACAAAAAACAAAAGACAAACGTACGTATAACAAAGGAACGTGTATTTATATGTATTTAACATACATATGTTATATATACTTAATATATTTTCTAATTCAAACCGTCATGAAAGTAACCAAGACATTATCACAAGCAAACAATATATATATAAAAAAACAAAAAGAATTCCAATTTATAAATAATAATATAGATGGTAGGTTTAAATACAAAGAAATCTCTCCATATAATCTCGGTGGTATGTTGTATTGAGGGGTTTTTCATCTTAAAGGATGCTCAATATTTATGAGATAACTTGAAAGTGTTTCAAACTGGATCCAAAGACAGCATCCGACACACGGAAACCGTTCACAGATAAGGCTGGGGACACACATAATTATCAAAAACTGACTTACTTATTGATAGAATTATACCTATATAAAGTTCATATATAAACAGGTAAAGAAAGACATTCATTACGAAAACATATATTTTCATATTAAAATAAACATATAGTAAGAAATCAGAAGTTAATTGAAATTACTATATAAACTAGCTTTCCGCCCGCAGCTTCGCCCGCGTGGAGTTCGGTTTCCAAAAGAACTTTTCAAAAGTCTGGGATACAAACTATTCTATGTTCTTTCTCAAGGTCAACTCTATCTCTGTACCAAATTTCATTAAAATCAGTTTAGTGGTTTAGGCGTGAAAGCGTAACAGACATACAGAGTTACTTTCGCATTTATAATTTTAGTAGGGATTTGACTTAAAAATAAATAAATGTATAAGATTTATTTTCTTTAAATTCTTGTAACGTATGGAATAACATTTAAAGCGACATTTAGCTCCAGCCTTATTATATAGAATTAATATATAATATACAAAGATGGTTATACGATTGCAAAATTATAATGAGCCGCCTGACACTCATCAAAATACGATTCGTCAACCGAGTACAGATGACAGATCAAATAATATATTAAAAACATTATATATCATAGAAAAATATTTTTTTTGTGTAATTATATCAGATTTCATAGCAATACTTCCTTGTCTTTCATGTAACGCAATTTTTTTCATATATTAATACATACATATGTATATGTATTTACGTACGTACAAAAATATTCATATTAGTAATTTTTGAAACTTAATGATTATGTACTTTCTTAAAGAAATTAAAATTTTAATACACATATCCATACTTATTTGTTTTAAAATTATATATTCTCATATATTAATTATTGACTCTTAATAAATTATTGTTATTTATTTGTTAAAGTATGTACCAGAAAATAAATTGTATTATATTTCATAGGACCGTCACCAAAAAAAAAACAAACATATTACTGACACTCTCTTTTATATATATAGTATAGCGATTTTAATAACAATTGAATTATATATATTCTTTACATACATTTAATATTGTCATTTTTATACTAACGGTACATAAAATTTAATTTTCAATTAAAACGCTCCGGGTTTTTGTTCAGCTTTATTATACGATTCTAATAATATTAACAACGAAAATTTAAATTAATGATTTTAATGACTTGGATGTTACCGAAAAAAAAAAACTTGAATATTACCAAAAAAAAGTCTTAATTTACCTGAAGTGATACACAAACAACAAATATATCCAAAATAAACACAAGTAAAATAGAACAATTTATTCGTTGTCCGATAACAAAAAGCTTCAGCCATAAAATCGCTTCCCAACAATAGTGCATGAGACCATTTGACTTTCGGCGGGATCGCAATAAAAAAAAAAAAACAAAACGAAGTCCTCTAGACTTTTGTTAATTAGAAAAAATAAAACAACAGCAACAAAAAATGGGCTATAATGAATCAAGATAAGGTTAAAATTTGTTTGAGCGACGCACGCCATCACGTGGCTAATCAAAACCAGAAGCTGGAGAATGTCATAGCAAAAATGCAGGATGGCCGGGAGACGGACGGCTCGGCAAAAAGTTGAATCGGCTAATACTTGGTGCGTTTGTGTAAAGCTTTGAATTCCACACAGGAGTTGCCAAACATTATTATTTTTTTGTTAATACGAATTAATTAATAAATTTAGTACGACAACCGCCATAGGGGGAAGAATCTCTGAAATGTTCATAACGAGATAACCAAAACGTTAAAAAATATTCTACATTGAGACACAATATAATAAAACATTTAAAAACACAGATCTATTAAATAACCTCAATAGTACTACAATATTATTTTATTTTAAAATTTTATTCAACGTCTAGTCAAAATCATACATTAAATAATAAAATATTTCATCTTTATTATTTGTAAGGTGTTATGTTTAAAAGGTTGTGTATCCCTCGTGAACCGGGTGCCCTTTAGAATCGCCGACGGCCACTAAATCGGTCAACCGCGAAAAAGATATTTGATTTTAATTACGGTTAAAAAAACACATAGAAAGTCCGAGAAAGTCGAACTAGTCATATAACTTTTATTTATGGTTTTTTTGTTTAAATATTATGTAAAATAAATCTTCCTATCGGTAGATTTTTTGTCATTAACAAACACATTAAATTTGTGTGTTTCAAGTCTAAAGATATCTTCAAATATACGTATAATGTATATATATTGTAAAATCTTCTCAGAATGTCCGAGGAATTCTACTCAAACAACGCACGTAATAACCTCTAACACTCAGCAAGCTATCATACAAATTTCTGTCATTTTGTCAAACACTACACCACACTTTTATACACATAAAACCACGCAAAAATCAACCTTAACACGAACACATTAAGTCCAAACAGAAATAACCATTAGAATAGTCTACCCTACAAGAAAATGCGTAATATCAAAGGACCAAAAAAGCATCAGATTATTTTGGACTTTACCACTATTGTATAGAGTTGGCTTTAGAGTAATGAGTGTAATAGTTTTTTGCTCGATATTAGACAGGCTCTTATAGCGTCTATTTATCACGAAATGGAAATCGCATCCGACTTCCGGTCATCTGTCGTCTTCCTGGAGGTGCTTAGGCGCGGTTTTTTATTGCACGCAATTTGTGAACTCCGCCATCTTTAATTTGATTGCCATTTCATCGCCCTTCGACCACTTAACTGAGTCCATCTTGTAACATTGTTGCTGATAAGACCCAAAAAGATTCTCAACCGTATAAATATATATTATCCAGTACTTAGCAGATTTCTGATATCGATGAATGGTTATAAAGTTTGTAATTTGGAAGTGAATATTGGTAATTCCAATGATTAACATAAATAAGTTATTTATATTGGTCTTCATTAAATGTCACACATCGAATAAAAACTTTATTAGGGACAGGCTAAGCCATCCTTAAGCTTCACTTTTTACAATTATTATTGTTTCTAGGATTGATTAGAATGTCATCAAACTTACATAGGATACTAAATATATATTTTTATCACAGAAAATCCAATATTTGAGTAATATTAATTAAATATTACCTATCCTCACATATGTTAGTGGTTATTATAAAATATTATGAACTCGATATTAGAATTATGAGTCCACCAAAGAAAATACCGACTCTTAGTCCACCAAATCAGATTATCATGATTTCGCTACATTGCTGTATCTGATAGATGCTCAATTTTGGTCTTTTTCATCAGGTTATCTTCCTAGATTATTGCCTTAGATAGAATGATTTAGCTGTAGTGATGTACCTAAGATATAATGATTTAGCTCCAGTGTCGTATATACATATATCACTTTACTTAAAACATTCTATCTATCAATCAACACATCTATAGGTCTCATACAAATAAAAAAAAAATCATATTGTTAAAAATGTGTTAGTTAACAAACTAGAATATTATTTATATAAAATAGCGTCACTAGGCAGACCCTGGCTAAAGCTGGGGAATCGCCAGGTAGAAGAAGATAAAGTAGCATCATATCTAGGGAACTACTTATATGTAAATGTTGACTAAAACATTGTCAACATTATTGCAAAATATCACAGGTCATTAAAAAGTGTATAAAAAACAATTTACTGTTAAACAGTAGTTCATGTTATAGATTACAAAAGAATTGCAATTATTAATCAATCGATTATTATAATTGATTTGATGCTGAAACATCTTTAACAGGGTTTTCATTCAACTAACATATACAGGGTGACTGGTGAATTACTATAAATATTTAAGGAGAATACTCGGTACATGATTCTCATTCGAATTATGTAAAAAAATAGGCACTTAATTTTTGACAAAATTTCCGTATAAATAAATAAAGTGTTGACACGTTCCAAGTGTTCCAAGTGTATATCCGCCGCACGCGTATGTGTGTGTGTGTGTATACCTAATCTGTAGGGTATTCACACGATGCGTAATTAATTACATAACTTTTGGTTAACTTTACTTAGAAGTTTATTAATATTTATGTTATATTAATTTTTATTTTGTCATATATGATCGTCAAATATCACGTCCTCAAGTATCGATAGTAATTCACCAGTCACCCTATATATCTTCTTCTTCTACCTGGCAACTTCCCAGCTTTAGCCAGGGTCTGCCTTACATGTTGGAAATAGTTTTGGCTAATTGTTTTTACGATCGGCCGCCTGCCTGACATCAACCCTCTTTGGGAATGCATTAATCAGTGATGTCTAAATACTCTTAGAAAGTACACATGACCCGGAAAAATTATATTGGTGCTTGCCAGAAACGAATCCGCGCCCTCTTGCATGAGAAGCAGGTCTTTTAACCACTAGGCCACCACTGACTTAACATATTTAAATATATATAGATATATATTTTAAATATAATTCACAATTATATATATAAAATATATGTTAAAATAATATATAATACATGTCATTAGTAGTGTTCTTACGCGGGCAGGTGTGCTAAACGTGCGCCTGCGCATTTAAAACATGTCACTTGAAACGCTTGCGCTATCAATGTCGGGCCTCGAGTGTAGCTTAAATATGATCTATATCATTATATTAGAAATAAATTATACTTTAAATTTGACAAAATATTTATGATTATACAAAAAATTGATAATTATACAAAAAAAAAACAGTGTAATGGTAACAATGTATGTAATGACATTTATTGTACAATAATAAGTAAATTTTGGTTTTATAGCAATTCATGAATTTGCTACGATACAATAAAATTTGCTTCTCTTAATAAATGACCCACAATTTTTTATCAAATACAGGTTCAAATATACATATAATTAGTTAAAAATAATAATTAAATGTATTATAGAACCTCTTTCTTTTTAATGTCAGCTGACGTTTCATAGCCACAGAAGTCAAGTATGCGTTGAACATGCAATTAAAAAAATGTTCATATATAATCTGCACTAACTGTGAATTAAACAGTCCAGTTTATACAGCCGATGTATTGTTAATACAATAATTAATATATATATATATTGTAACAAATAATACAGATAAGAAAATATTATTGAATTTATTTTCGATGATATTTATACAGGGTGACTGGTGAATTACTATCAATATTTAAGGAGTTTACTCGGTACATGATTCTCATTCGAATTATGTAAAAAAAATAGGTAGTTAATTTTTGACCAATTTCGTATAAATAAATAAAGTGTGGACACGTTCCAAGTATTCCAAGTGTGGACGCGTGCGGCGTGCTGATACAACACCACGCCGCCGCACGCGTGTGTGTGTGTGTGTATACCTAATCTATAGGGTCTCCACGCGATGCGTAATTAATTATTTAACTTTTGGTTAACTTTACTCAGAAGTTTATTAATATTTATGTTATATTAATTTTTATTCTGTCATATATGATCGTCAAATATCAGGTCCTCAAGTATCGATAGTAATTCACCAGTCACCCTGTATATATGTTTCATATATACTTAACTAGCTTTTCGTCCGCATCTTCGCTCGCATGGAGGTCGGTTATATCGCGTTTCCAAGAGAACTTTTCAAAAGTCTGGGATGAAAACTATCATATGTTCTTTCTCAAGGTCAACTCTATCTCTGTACCAAAATTCATTTAAATCAGTTCAGTAATTTAGGCGTGAAAGCGTAACAGACAGACAGACAGAGTTATTTTCGCATTTATATATTGGTAGGGATAGGTACTATGAATACATTTAAATTATATATTTTTTTGATCAAATTTAATAGTATTTTTGTTTGTTCCGGATAAAGTTTGAAAGGCTTAACGGACTTTTATGAAACTTTCGATGGCGCTTAAATGACAACAAAACTTTAAGTGCTTTTAAAATGTATCCTAATATTATTTAGAATTCTTATTATTTTGCTTTCTTCAACTAACAAACTATTCCAAAACCTTTTTAACTAACTATCAAAATTAATTTTATCTTAATGCTTTAACATAATTTCTTATTTCTTCATTATTATCTTAATTAACATTCTTCTTCTACATGGCAATTTCCCAGCTATAGCCAGGGTCTGCCTTATATGTTGTGAATAGTTTTGGCTATTTGTTTTTACGACCGACCGCCTGCCTGACATCAACCCTCTTTGGGAATCAGCATAATAAGTGATGTCTAAATACTCTTAGAAAGTACATATGACTCGGAAAAATCACATTGGTACTTTCCAGGATCGAACCCGCGGTTTCATGCATGAGAGGTGGGCCTTTTAACCACTAGGCCACAACTGACTTGAATCTTAATTAACATCTTTATAGAATACAAAATCTTGTATGTAAAACAAAACATCTTAATAATTATATCAGATAGAAACTGTACAATAAGTATTATGAAATATATTTAAGTAACATTTCTAAACAGTACCTTTCTATATGTATATGTGGTTTTGATGTTTGTTGGGGAACCGACCGCAAAGCGACTTGTGGTTCATAAGAAAGATCTAAGACATTCACAAACAGTATTAACGTTTGAAAATAATATCACGATTCATATAAACATCTTAAATATAATTATAATATATATACATATATATTTATTTAAATAAATCAATGATAAGTATTGAATTTAAATCTGCGTTGCATATATGAAATTTAAACTATGTCTAGATTTCAAAACTATAACAAGGGAACTTTTAGATAGTTAGACATACTGAATTTAAAATATATTTATGATTTAATCCAATATTATTAAATATTAATGATTCTAGTACTAATAGAAGTTCTTCTTTCTGTCTCAAAAACTTTATAAAGCTGTTTATCATGAAACTCAAAAATAATCTAGTTTATATATAAGATAAATCAAGTATTATTTAAAAGAATAATATTGTATATATTTTTAATTAATATAAACTATGTTCAAAGTATATGTATTTAAATCATTTAATTGTTATAATATTATTATTACAGTAATAAGAATATATTGCATACAAATACAAAAAAATATGAAAAAAGCGAATTTTAACCAGATCTAGACTAAAATATTAGTATTCTTATTCTTAAGAAATATTATTTTAAATGCGCACGAATATATTTTAATTAATATACTTATCATAATCAATTAAACCAGATTTTTTTATAATTAAAAACATTTGCCGATCTAAACGAAGCTATTTGAATTCTAATCTCGTATCTCAAGCTTATACATATTTAATATATTCTTATAATATGCTTCAAGGCATTCCCGATGCTGGCCCATAAAGGGTGAGGTTAAACACAATCTAAATGACAATGTCCTTAACTAATAGGCGTTGCGGTGCGAAGAAGCATTGTGACCGGGATAATCCATCATTATAATATAACTAAACTAGGGATGGGACAGGGATAGCGTGTCGAGTTTTATCGATAGTTTTTTTGTAAAATTCGGCTGAAATTCACGTCTATGTATAATGGTTCTTAATTAATTTACATTAGGAAAGCTATGTGTATAGACAAAAGAATTATAAAGAAATGAAATGTATGGAAACGAAACAGTAAGGCTTAATAAGCTTTTCAATTGATTGGTTTTAATACTGTTTGTTTCCAAATAAATTAAAAAAAAATAGTCTAAGGTGACATAGACACAGTATAACTATGCTATTATCCAATATAAACTTAAATCATACATTCAGTTAGAGGCAGTATTTAAAGCAATTATTATTAATATTAAATCATCGTATAAAAATGATCGATATATCTGACTACAGCTCTATAACAGCATCCCGACATAAATCAAACAACAGATTGATCGTATTATGTCAACATGCACAATCGGGATTTTTGCATAATAATTGTAATGCTTGTCAATTATTGAATAAAACATTACTTACACGAACATGGGAATATCTTAAAGGATTTGTCATTGCCAAAATTATGTTATGATGCACGTATATTTTGGGTTTATTTAAATTTTTGGTTTCTTTAGGTTGTGGGAATGAAGAAATAGATACACATGATTAATTACTTACGCTGTATAATTATTCCATAAAATTACAAACTCTTTAGCTCTTCCGAAGTTGTATTCGTTATAATTTTCTATATAAATATTATTTTTTAAATATATTTAATAAAATAAAGACAACAATATGACCATTCTTAAATAATAATAATTCCTTAATATTTGATCGGCTCGCTTCCACAATATAGAGATGAAGAAGGGTAGGTACAGTACTTAAATCCTTTCGCGCCCCACACAATAGATCAATAGCCAATAATCTTATAATGGCATTGTAATATTTGAGATGTAGACAAAACGTTATTGAAAGCAATCGAAGGGTTAAGGTCCTGGTCGGATTAGCAAAGCCGATTTAGGCTGACAGATGTTGTTGGGCCTGATAACAGATAACTATCAACATACACTTGTTAGTCGAGACATAGTGTTACAACTCTCATTAAAATTGAAATGAAATAATAAAACTTTTATAGTTTTAAGAAGTCAAATAGCACTTGGAAATAGCTTTAGATTTGATACATAATTTAATAAAACATGGTATTTTTAAATAATAATTAAACTGTTAAAATTTAAACCAAAAACTAAATTTTTATTTTACCATTTTTCCAAATTGTAAGGCATGAGCATTATTACGAGAGTTATTTTAATTCAAAACTAAAACTACACCAAAGTGTGACACTATTAAGAAATGATACAGCCTATATTTATTCCTTAAAAAGAGTTTTAAATACTCCTAAAATCATAATTATTGTAGATATTAATTAATCAATATTATCATTGCACCATTGTAGCCTTTATATACGATATCAAATGTCATATACCTATCAGTTCAGAGATCGCACGCGCCGATGTCAAACTTAATAATCAATAGAATCAATATAAAATGAGAATATCAACCCTTTCATATAGTTATTATTTTATTGTACTCTTTATATAACAGACTACACGACCCCTTATACTCAATAGTATTGATGGAATATAATATTCCTTTCAGGGTTCATTACACCGACAAATTAAATTGTATAGTAACATTTATTGTATATTAATAATCAATATTATTTATGAAATCGATCGTTTTATTGGTATTAAATAAAACTAAAGTATTAGATATGTCCAAAATTGGAAATGAATTCAAAAAATACACAATAATTATTGTATACCATTTAGATTTTGCCATAGTATTGTTTAAAGCTATTACTTATAAGTAATTGGGTACGTAAACGATAGCTTTTACTTTGTAATCATGACATACGTTAATACTATAATGTATGAAGATTTTAATGAAAACCTAAGAACCTACAGTATGAAGTGTGTCTGGAAACTTGTAGTAAGGTAACAGGATATACGATAGAAACATTGCATACAATTAATTAGAATATAAATGTTTAATAAATTATTATTTTGAACGTAAAGTGCGTGTCACAGCTGCGTGTCCAACAACTATACGTTATATCACTCCTTATCAATGCACCTTGCTTTAATATCATCATATTTTCTTATAAAAATCTATTTATACATTATTTTATAAAAAATCTTACATACATTCATAAAACGGTTAACTTAAAACATGATTTATCATAAAAAATATCTAATTAATTCACATTCATGCCCCCAGTGTTCTCACGATTTTTTTTTTAATTGCAACCAAGCAGATGTTTTGTTCGATACGAAAAAAAATAATACAACCGAATATAAATCTAAATAATCATCAAACAATGAATGATAAGATGATGATGACGAAAAACCGGCTTACAATTAGACGCACAAAAGATATTGAAGGGACAGAGTTCTTGTTCCAGGACTTTAATTATTCACCAGATCCACCCGGTCTGAGATCTCACGGAGAAGAATCACTAATGATATAAAAAAAACGTGACCCCCAAAAGAATCTCTTTGAATAAAATTAATAACACTTAAAATAAAGCTCAAAATAAACACGCACTCAAAGAGACAGTATTAAAACTTTAATATGCAAAGGAGTATGCAAAAATTATTAGGGCGACCGGGACTGGCTATGCAAATCACCGTGCGAAGTTACAGTAAAAAACAAATACTCTAAAAAACTCTTCTATGTCTGTATGATAAATATAAAAACAATTTTTGCATTGTCTCGTACGTACATAAATAGTAGGGCTGTAGGTAGTTCCTTGTGAGAAACAGAGGACGAGTTTAGTATGCAAATTACGTATGGCTGGTAATCTTTTATTTTAAGGGAATCTTTTTGTGTTTTATCTATAGTGTACAGTCGTAAAGATTCCGCGGGGTAGGAACATGAGAAAAACTATGAATGAGAAATTAATGATTCTACATATGCAAATGTTTACTGTCTTGCTGTGGGAGAATTGTTCTGGGGTGATCTTTGAGAACCGTTGGATTTTTTTAACGTGTTTTTTTTTCTAATTATTGTCTTGAATTAACCGACATTTTTTTAGCTTTTTTTTTCTATCTAATGTATTTTAATTCTATCCATATAATATATATGGATAGAACTGAGTCCTCAATATACATTTATTTAGGATAAGCAGTAACTGGAAATTATTATTTTTTGTTTAATTAAGTATGATTAATTAGATATTAATTTGAGACAACTACTTAATCAAAATTTAATTTTGACATAATGTCTTAATTTCCTTACTTCAAAAACAATAAATATACATATATATCGTTTAATTCTTATACATATTTTAATCTAATAAAAATATCACTATTGTCTTATTTTTTTATGACTTCTTTATTGTAATTCAACCCCCTTTTTGTTGCAGGTATGTACACAACCCTTCTTCATAAGGTATTTATCTTACTTAGAAAATCGAAACGTAATATACATATTTGTTTCATTACATTTACTGTAAGTAGATTTATATTATTGAAGATATTATTTAAAAAAAATGCATTTTCATACTATTGATATAACTCAATCAAAGTATAGACATCTGTCGGTAGCGTACGGAACTATTAATTGTAGTTTCATAGATCTCCAATAGATGGAACGAGTGGGACGATTAACGATCAATGATCTATACATACAAAGATATTTATTTTATTTACCTATAAAGAAGCTTCAACAGACGAATAGAATTTTATATATAAACTCAATAAAATATTTAATATTTTCTCTCTCGGAATCAAATTTACTGCATAATTATTTTTAGTTTTCGATGCAATAAATTTTAATAAAATTATCGTTTAACAGCTATTAAACAATTAATTCTTGAATATTATATTGACATTAAAAGTATCGGCGCAAGCGCAGCACACATATAACGATCTCACACAGACGTGACGCGCACACACACACACACACACACACACATACCCAGCTGTATGAGGAATGACTCCAGCCATGTGGTAGTCGCCAAGTATTTTGACGAATTCCGAATAGAACAGACATGCGTTATACTGGCAATAACACCAACAAAATTTTGTTATTTCTTACTCTCATACATATTCTTTATATATATATGTATATATATGTATGTATAATCGAAAATTCATAGTCAAATTACTCCAAAGTTATGAAAAGAATTATGTAAGAAATATCATTTTAATCAGTAGTATAAGTGTTTAACTATATCCTAAAAATCACTTATTTTCTAATACTTTTGCGATAAACATCATATACTTTTAAGAATATTGCATACAATCCTATTGATTATTGATTATCGTAAATATTTATATAATATTTGGGTGTCCTGCCGTTGTAACGCACACTGTGCCTCCCATGACGATGCATGAGGATTGAGGAGGGGGAGACAAACCTGATTTTCGGTCTATGTTGACCTTGTGGCGGACATATTACATCACACGGCTTGAAACGATATAATTCATTATCAACACATACAAATATATACTCTATAACTACGAAAATAAAGTGTAAATTTCAATGACTTTAAAAAATGGTTGTTTAGTCGTTTTCATATTAAGAGACTTCTATTCAACGGTTACTAAGTAATGTTTTCCGTCAATGTCTTTCCGCGTGTGTTTTTGATAATTTAAGGTTTCCATTGGTCTTATTTAGCTTCAATTCTATCATATTATACATTTTATACATCAATTATAATTATACATGTGGTATAATTATAACAGGAATTAATATCAAGTTATATGAAGGTAAAATAATAAATTAAAGTTGTATATGTATAAAAGATATCAACGAGCATATCTTTGTTAAATTTAGTTTTTAAATAAACTTAATTAAAAGATTTATATTCTTAGACACACTTCAAGTCATATATATACATATATATAACATTAACATAGTGAAACATAAATTATAATACTATTTATATCTTCAAAGAGTAACAAATAAAATGTAAGATTTAAATTTAAATTAATAATTATGAAAAATTAAAAATAATTACTTACATAAAACCACCTAATATAATTACATTTTTAAATAAAGTCATGAATTAAAAATAATTTTAAATTATTTCATTTTATAATTAGCGTTTCCTATATAATTATTATATATGTATATATATATGATAATACTCAAAAATCACTAGACGTTTGATTACAGACAGACAAATTAAATCATATTAATATATACTAGTATTTGCAAGCGACTTCGTCCGCGTTAATTTCGGCATAATTAATATATGTATATACCGGGCAAACTCTATTCCTCCCTAGAGGTAGTAAATAACCAGGCATTAGAATTTATTAAATTTTTTTTCTATCGTACATAATTAAATATCCTATGTTCGTCTCCTGGTTCTAAGCTATCTCTTCACCAATTTTCAACCATATCCCTACGGACGTTCTTGAGTTATAAATAGTGTAACTAACATAACTTTGTTTTACATATATATAAGATATATATATGTGTATATATATATAATACTAGTTTTTGCCCGCGACTTCGTCCGCGTTAGTTTGTTCAAGAGTAATATATGTAGGTATAGCTGACCAGGCGAACTCTATTCCGTCTTAGAGGCCATAAATAATCAGGTTTTTCCTGTTTCAATCAAACAGAATGATTGACATATTAGTTAGTTGTCAAATGTAATGTCAAAAAAAACGTTTGTATGGGCAATAAAAAAGGGCTATTTTTAGGGTTTTCCCAGCAATTATTCCAATTTTTCTCACCTTTTAAACCTTCCCTGGACTTCCAGGAGTATTTCAAGACTAAAATTAGCCAAATCGGTTCAGCCGTTCTCGAGTTTTAGCGAGACTAAGGAACAGCAATCCATTTTTATATATATAGAAGATTTTAGCCAAACTAAGCTGTTATCTAAGCCTCAAGGTCATACATGTCTCGCTCGAGCGAAAAGCTTTTGAAAAATCAAATGATAATTACTGAGAACCGGATTTGAGTGCAATTAATGTTAATATGTGTTTAAAGAACCTGTTTCAATATATTTGATATTTTAAATTGATTTATTTATGTAGTCTCTAACTTTGGTTTGACTACCGAATTTCTTGGAGTTATATCGATTTCTGACATTATAATCGATTTTAAATATCGATTTTTAAACATTAATAAATATAATATTGTTTTAAATTCAATTATATTTGAAAAGAAATAAGAAATCAAAGTTAATCACAGGTTATGGTCTTTAATTCAAGGTCACAAAAAATATAAACTTATACATAAAAACAATTGCCGGCCATTTTGTTATTAAATAAAAAAAAACTTATCGCTTTTATAAAAATTTGGGTCAACACCGTATTTGTCGTTTTATTTAAATATCTGACTCAGAGCTAGCGGTCCGTTCGTGTCCCTTTATAATTTTATCGTTTGTTTACATTTTTTATATATATATGAATATAGAAAATCATCTATTAATTAAATTATTCTCAAAAGTGATATTTTTTTAACTTTGAAGCTGTTTATATCTCAAAATATAGGACTTTTCCAAAACACTGACCGTTATAAAAAATTTAAAAAATAATGTCAGTTAGTTAATTGAGTTACAAAAGAGTTTTCATATTTCAAAAATATATATAAATAAGTTTTGTTTATTAAAAGTATACGTTCAGAAATCTTCAAATGTTAGTTGGATGTGTTGCGTCACACCTTCAAAGTCAAGGCCGCGCGGAGGTAATTAATTTTAGATATGATGTTAAAAATTATAAGTACCTATATACATATATATATAGGTACTTATAAATCATTGGAAGTTGAAGAATTATACTCCACTGACTATTATAGAGTGATTGCGTGTCAAGAAACACATTACAGTCGTTAATAATAAATTGGTATAACTTTGTTGTTTGTTTAAACAATATATACATATATTTATAAATATAAGAATCATTGTTATATGTATATCATATTACGTATACTCTCTTTACTTTTCAATATATTGACAATAGTTTTATATATATAAAAACTATATTAAATATATAATTATTCATATAAATGTATATATTTATAATAATTTTTATAATAACGAACGAATACAGCCGCATGTGTTGTATTTCTATCTGTTCTATCAGATTGATTGACGTGAGGCATTAGTTTGTGGTGACCATGAGTTTAACTAACTACGGATAATTTTTTTTCATATAAAAACAAAACACAGATATTTCTACCCACATTAATTACAAAACAATTATATTTAATATGTATTAAAATTTATTATTATAAAATCTTCAAGTTATATTAAGTCCATAGATAATAAAACATCATGGTCACCCTACCGACAGGTTTTCGAGGTGTATCTGACCTCACGGTACATAATATAATATATGTAATAACACTACCAATAACTCAGTCATTATGAACACCAAATAACGTACAGGCTTCAACACAAACTATTTAATATATAGTCTTCAAATATGTTCAACTGTTGTGAAATCATGTCTTATTTTTGTTATTAAATATACATATACAAAAAAAATACTTTTCCTATTAAATAAACATTTATATATGCGAATAAGGATTAAGATAATATATAAACATGTATAGAATATCGATATTTAAATCATAGTAATTTTATCGATATAAATTCAGCCATCACTATATTATAACTTGTGCTAATCTGTTATAATTCAACATAGAAATAAATCAACTCTATAGAACACAAGCATCAAAATTATAGAGTCATGATTTACTATTCGTGAATGACATCATGCTTTAATTTATAGACTTCAAAACAAATTGACTCTATCAGAGTCTAAAGGGAGGCAACAATTTGACTCTATCAGAGTCAAAGGCACTCTACCAGAGTCATACAACTCAATAATGATATAACTCTAAATCTTTAGAGCAATACAAAAATAAAATTAAATATATTTTAATCGGCTCTTATTTAAAATATAACAATTAGTACTGCTTCTAGTCTTTACAATAAACATTTGAAGAATTTATTTTCATATTATTTTAAAAATATAATTACCATATAAAAATTTAATTTTATTTTACCTGACCCATGTCGCGCTATGAATTATTCATATATATTATTATCTTCTTAAAATAGAAACTACATATATTATAACTTAAAGTAATTCTCAGCAATTGTTTTCTAAGCATTATTATCCAAAAATAACTATCTATCAATGTTATCAAAGGAAAATACATAATTTTGTAATATTAACTAAATTATTATTACAAAATAATTTTTATATGTATGTATTTTTTATTATAATTAACAAAATCTTTTAAAAATTATCACTAAAAGTTAAGTGACATCTTATGCCAATATTTTTTTCATTAGTTTCCTGAACTTGAACTTTTAGATAGAAAACGTTAAACTTCACCCCGCCATCAATACAGTGCGTTGATTTACAACTGACGCTTTTAAAACAATATCATAATATGGACAGACAGATATTTATAAATATATATACATATATATATATATATATATATATATATATATATATATATATATATATATATATATTTTGTTTTGATTTTATATAAAGTCATATATTCGTAGTATTTCTATACTTAGCTGGAGTAAGACTAGTTACAATTAAATATACAAAGATGTATAGATATACATATATTTGGATGCATTATATAGACATAATAAACTTATTATAATAAATTGAACTCTTTGAACTAATTATAAGGTAATGACATCTAAGATTATCGCGAGTATTCATTTAAATGAAACTAATATTATACGAATTACTACGAGTATTTTATTATTAAAAAAAAACTACATACTCCATTTAAATATATGGTGGATTTTAATATTATAATTTATATATTATCAAATCATTTTATAATATAAGTATATCAGTATTAGTCTAGCGTCAGGAGACAAGTGTGTAACACATGTGATAGACTTAGACCGTGTCTACAGACTACAGTCTACAGTGTGGATAAATATTAAGTCTACGGAATCATACTTTATGATATATATTGATTTGTTTACAAGCGGTCAATGATTGACGAGATATTTAAAGAAATTTCGCATTATAGCAAAAAAAAATTATATATGTATAGATAATTCATTATTGTTGTATAAATTTGGAAATTTAAATTTTTGGAAATTTAATTTAAAATTATCTCTTTTCGTATCTGATATTGATTAAATTGAAAAATCTCTGAAATCTTCCCACAGTCTTTCAACTAGCGTATCACCGGGTCGTATATATAAAAAAATTCTTTAAAAAATCCCGCCAAGCCAACACCTGTCGCGCCTACGCATCCGCCAACCGCCATCTTATATTCAAGATGGCAGACCATCTGTCAAAACTGATATTAAATCATTTAATTATTCCACAGTATGACATTTAGTTTTAGCCACTAATTAATTATGTAGGCATTTTATTCCGGATATTTTTGTATGTTAATTATAAATTGCAAATTGATTTCGTTCCGTGACGAATAGTTTGTATAGAGTTTAATTGATTGTATAGATCTTATATATAAAGTAACGAACGCATAGCCAATATCGACATGTGCAGTTCTAGAAATTTATTAAAATTTAAATTTGGACGAAAAATCCTAAAAAAAGGTCAAAGATATTTTGCAACCGTTTGATCTGACCTCAGTCTAATTTCAAAATTCTCGGCCACAACTTGACCCGAGTTATGCAACAAAAAGCAACAATGACTCCACATTCCAAAGGGCAAAAACATTGTAACGGGTTCCTTAGTAAAACGAGCCCGAAATCTTTTTCACCAAAACGGAAGCAAAAAGAACTATCAACAAAAAGTCTACAATGACTTTTTGCAAATATAAACCCGACTTTTTTCCAGCACGCGTTTGAATTTTAAAATTGTTTTTTTTCTTTTGCTTTTTGTTTTTCTCGTTGCGTTAGGTCATGGTGTGACATCGTTTGTAATCAATTGTTTTATAAATATTATATAACACCTCATTTGCTGTGAATTATAAATGTTTTTTTTTTTTTGTCGCATATTTTAATAATATTCGTAGGTAAAACTAATAATTACATCTCCATCCGTACTTCTTAAAAACTTCTATAATATTTAAATAACTGAAGAAATACCAAATTAGAGTCCATTTAATTTGAATTTTAATTGCTTTGTGTTAATTTCATATAGCCTTTTATTCTGTTGTTTTTTTTTTCTTATTTTGTATGATGTCTTTTAACATCAAGACGAACTATGGTAGTGACAATGTATTTAAATCCATGCCAAAAATTTTATTCACAATTTGTCTTATTTATTAATAGCAAATTCTATTAATTTTATATGATCAAACTGTTCTTGATAGGGAATCCCCTTCTTCACGTTAAGAAGTCACTATAATAAGTTTATATTCCTTATCGTTGTACACATTAATTTCAATAATATTTTAACATATAAACGACATGTAAAACCGAAGTATGTTAATAATATTAAAACTTACTGGAGTATGTACTCGTAATATTACTAATAACGAATAAACGATTTATTATCCGATTTAATAATAAAATTGCAATATTCAAAACGAAAAATTTATATCCTTGAACTTATATATGGTTATATTTTATACCCAACTTTTTCTACGAATTTGTGGCTTAAATTTATTTAAGTTCTAAGGAATATTATTAAACTTATTCTCTTGTATAAATAATATTTTTAACTTAGAATATTCAGTAATATATTGTTAACATCACGTTACTGCATCAGACGGTCTTCGAAGTTCCATGTTCAGGCAATTAAATCCGTGTATGTATTTGCGTTACGCATGTGTGCGTTAATGCGCAGGCGCAGCTATGCGATCCCGATGTTGCATACTGTTCTCACCCCCGCAGACGTAGTCGGTAAAACATATTTGATACTTTTATATATACAATACATTAGTTAAATTACATCTATGTTATAAATACAAAATCTTATGATTGATTATTATGAATAATCAGGTGAAATATTTTTATTTCGCGTCTCGTTTTTTCCGTATATAATTATAGAAGATTTGAATGTCTTATTAGTCTTATCAAGTCGTAAATCGTTGAAGCAATAAACATTAAATTATTCAGTTTTGTTTATTTAAACATTTATTATAATATTATTATATAAATTCACCTGTATGTTGAATTTTAAGTTTCAAAATGAACTAATCACAGTATGAGAGCTATGCGTCGTAGGCGTACAAGGGTGGGTCGCATAAAGGAACCTTTTTTTTTAACATCCACCAAAAGATTTTTTCTACCTGCGAACCCGAAATCTACCTGACACTGTGCTCATGCGCAGAATCTAACATGTTTAAGAAAAAATATCTAGTGTGAGCATTGAGGGGGCTTTTTGCTAGATTTTTTACTATAACTTCACTTGCTATAAACTTTAGTTTTTGTTAATTTTTTTCATGTTTATATTTATAAAGGGTGATAATATTGCTATTTAGAGGTCGTTGACATTTTGCATCAATAAATAAATACATATATTATATCTAATATTAAAATGGGAATTAAAATGGCATAAAAATATCAAGTTTATTTGGCAACGTAATAGTTTCGAACTGAAATTATATACACCATCCAAAACTAGTTGACCTTCAACAAGCTGCCTCTAGATCACTTGTGAGTTTAATATGATGAATGATTATACCAAAACATCATTTCAATGTAGATATTATTTTATAAATTATTACGGATGTTTAATAAACACGTAATATATTTTTTGCCTTCACAAATAGTTACCGCAAGTATGTACAGCCTTTGGTTTTGTTATATATAAGTATTGCTACTTCGTTAAAACGACTGACAATACTTCCTAGTTATGTTATGAATAGGGATTTTAATTGGTTTTTACAGAAATTATGAAATAAAAGAAAATAAAAATGTAACTAAAACCAAAATTTAGTTTACATTCTTTCACTATGCATATCTTAAGAACGATTTCGTTAATATCAAATTTGAAATATATCATATATTTGATTTAATTAGATGGAGAAGTCATATCAAATATAATATTTATTATGATCAGTGAAGCAATATGTACAGCAACTCAATACAGAAGGTATCAGTGTTTAGGAATGGCCATGACTTTAACAAAAAAAACAAGTAGGTATGAGCTCAGTGTACCCCGGCTTAATATAAGAAGCATATGAATTATACATATTATATAATTAAATTTTAAGCAATAACTTCGTTGAAACTTTGTATAACGTTTAATTTGTACTTATAATCAAATTAATATACATATATACATGAATATTTTTTAAATTGTCGATGAAACAATAAGTGTTAGAATAAACCACAATTATCGTGACTTGCTATATCGAAGTATTTAGGCAAGTCACAAGTATTTGAATAAATTAAACGAAATATTTAGTTAGTTCCTTATATATTATTAGTCAATTATACATATCTTAAAAGTGGATTTTAACGTATATATTTTCCTATAAATATTACAAATTCTTTTCAAATTATAAAGGCATACACAAAACTTCAGTGTTAATACAGTATCGTGCCCCCAAAATGTGGATGATTTTGTCGTATTCTTTATATTCTTGTCAAAGTCTCATTTAAAAAATGTCCCCAAAAAATTTTGTCCAAACTGACCCAATAAAAATTCGACAATGCAATAACTTAAAGGAATAAATCACACAAAAAACATAATAGTTGAACAATATTTAATCAGAGACCATAAAATGTGAACACAAAGAGAAAAAAATATATATTTTTCGTCGTGGGAGATTTTTTTTTGCTATTAAAAGCTTCTTTTTACTAAAAAAGGGGATGTGCTTTTGTCGTGACTCAGGTGGCTGGTATGAATAGCGAATTCTGTCGAGGAATTGGCAGGAAAACTATGATGAATAGAATCCTCGACGTGGTTAGCTATTCTAAAACAATATTGAGGACATTCATGATCTACACTTGGTCGGATTCACTTATGTTTTAGTGTTCATAAATTGTTATTACGTATATATTTTTAGGACGATAGATAGGAAGTAAAGCTGCTTTCAAAAATATGATGAACATAAATTCGTTATGTTATCTCCAACGTAACCTTAAACGCATAATTTGCGATATGAACTAATAACATAAATTAGGCGAATTCTCCTGACGGACAGACGGACATCTGTTTGTCCACTATCCGAATAGCTTTTGTTAGTTTTAAAATCTCCAAAAGCACCTCGCAGCGATGATAATAAATCCCTAAACTACGGGAAACGCGCAGAGCCCTGTAGCAAATACTATTAGTATTGCTTCATAGCATTCATAGATAAAAGGACGTATCTCCACAGAAGATACTCTACATTTGATCTTATACTGTTGATCTAAATGACAAATTTCTTTACAATTAACAAGAAATAAGCTATTAAGTTTTAAGGGATGCTTTACAAGATGTTACAAATGATGAACAGATTCTGAACGATTTAAGCGACATTAATTTCAAACGAATATAAGCTTTAAATTAAGCGCAATAAAGTAGAATTTCTGTTAAATTGTGCTCGTGATAAAAGTATTACGAGCTATAGGGATGTGCAGGTAAAGAAATTCGAACGTTTGAGGGATGATGAAAAAAACAAGGGTCGATTTTAAGATACAAAGGCTGGTGTCGGCGTCAAGCTGTGCGATGGATGGAGTAAGGATGCAGTTTTAGATTCCGCTGCCGATTTCGAAAATCACTTCGAGACAGTTAATTGAATATGACCACTTGAGACTTACGAGTAGTTTGTATTACACATCGCCCACAGAATATATTATTTTGGAATAACTAGCAATATTTATATGATCAGTACATTCGACTACGAAGAAAACAATCATTTTTTTCCTTTGATATTAATCATAATATTTGTTTTAAAAACAATAATTTACAAAAAAAATCATTTGCATATTAAATTAGGCATCCCTGTAAAGTCATTTATGACGCACATGTTGTCTTAAACGAAAAAATATAACAAAAAATCTGATTCAGCTTTATATGTGACCCCTAATATGATTGTTGGTCCACTCGAGGGGCGAAATTTTTTAGGATAATGAAAAACTGGGCGCCCATCTTCCGACAGGAACAGGATCTTATTTGATTATAATAAACATTATAATAAAAAATATTAAACCAGGTGCAAGCTTTGTTTTTTATTATAAATAGTATTGTTTGTCTTGTAATATCCGATCTGTGGAACACCCTTTGGTTAAAAGGATATTTTGTGAAAAAACAATTGGGGCTCATTTTTTCTCAGTAGCATTTTAAGTGTCCACAAAAAGCAGGAAAGTGAAAGTCTTCTTTGCATTGTTTTTTTTTAATTGCGCTTCGTAAAAACTTCTTCATCACGTCGGCTTCCTAACATTTATTGTAGAGCAAGCCACTTTGTCTGAACAAAACAAAACGTCGGTAGCTTTGTTCTCAGATATTAATAGCTTATAAAACTTATCAGCTGAGGTACTCAAATCATATTATTTCAAATCTCGTTCTTATTCCGGTTTTAAACATTTGCGTGATGAATGATCCGGCACTCGCACGCCTATTCCTCGACCACGAAATGCTGTTACTATTGAATCGAGCCGAATATGTAATCTATTAAGCATCCACTGCGTCTTTTGTTTTAGTTATCATTACAAAATCGATAGCATAATCAGCAATGTATGTCATCCATTGAAGCTTTGGTACTAATGATTAATGTAATAAGTTTCGAGATATGAAATGGCGGACTCCTAAAATACAGGTTCCGTACTAGCTCTAGATAATATGATGACGCTAGACGATTAGTTGGCGTACATGTATTTTATTGTAATACGTCATTATCTCTTTCCTGTTGCTTTGAGATATAATGAGATGAGCGTTTCAAAATATAACCAAGTAATTGGATCATTAAAAGTAATGCAACAGTCAGCTTAGAATTTATTGTATGAAAACTTTTATTTAAAATCATATACATTGTAAGAACTTAAAAATTCTCAAAGGATATGTAAATCGCTAGAAGCACCTGAATCACGATTCAGATATACGATCAATCCACATCCGACTTCCGCGTCTAAAACAGGTGATTTTTTATTGAAATGAAAAAACTATTCAATAGTCTACAACCCTTACATTAAAGACATAAAAGAACATTGAAGCACAAACGAAAACGAAATTATAAATGTAACAACCCTGGTAATATTTTTTATAACTTTTTCAATGTTTTAACAATATTCACTATTGTTTTATTTATAAACGTTAAACTTTTTATAGAAACAAATGTTTTACGTGTCACAACTAAATGTATACTTACGAAAAAATACTTCTGCTATAATACTGAAAGTACTACAAGCTCACACTAAATAGAAAAAAGCAAAATTTAGTAATAATCATACAACCTATGGTTATAATTTTATCTATACAATTAACTATGTCTAGACTAACCAACATTTGATAATTTACGAATAACTGTTACTATAACCGGTGACTAACTCTATTCTTATCTTAACACGTTTTTTGTCTTCAGCACGCGTTTGACTTGTAGATATATTTTTTTTCTATTTACTTTATAAAAACCATATTGTTTTTTTATATATATGTAACGCCCTTGGTTTTTCTTATGTGCGAGAATATTTTTTATATTATATATGCTTCTCCATAGCCTTAACTTTATGTTAATTAGGACCATCAAAAATTTTAATATCAATCATCGGCTAGATAAATTACTTTTCTCGTTTATAAGTTTGATGAATTGCATTCATTAGCAATTTATTTATATGATACTGTTTATACATATATGAGTTAATTATATATAAACATATATTTGGTGAAGGAAAACATCGTGAGGAAACCTGCACTTTATAATTTCACAATTGTAAGTTTGAAATCACCAACCCGTCTTGAGCATGCGTGGTGATTAATGCTCAAACCTTCTCCATGTGAGAAAGAGGCCTTTGCTCAGCAGTGGGGTCTGATAGGCTGATGACGATATATTTAATTAAAATTTTCGTAACATAATACTCTCTATATTACATTCTGATCACATTTCTTTTATATATCAACATAATAATCACATTGATTACTTCTGCTTACTAATTTAGTTATATTTGAAATTATGCCTATATAAAACAATTTTAATTTTTTTACGACACCCATAACAATAATAAAAAGACGGTCTCCATTTAACTTTTACTTTTAACTTTTAAGTCGATCGATTTTTACAACCTTAAAAATCGAAAGTATAGTTTATATTAGGGGGTAATAAAACTACCCCCTTTATTATGATATTGGACACTGCCGACACAATTACTTCTGTTCTGTTGAAAAAATATACAAAAACAAATACACTTTGAAACAATAACACGTTATCTGATGGCTTCATTTTAAGTAATTTCAGTTGTGAGAAAGGAATTTTTATTTATATTGAACTACTGAAGTTACAGTAACTTAAACTGGATTCAAACCTAAACTCTTCAGTGATATTTGGATGTAAAAACCTAATTACATTAAACAAGGCTAATATTTTATTCATTTTTATTGATAAATGACTGATGATGCAATACTCTTAATTACAAAAGGTCCCTTAAATACATTTTTTTCTAACAATCTTTTATTAAGACCTATTAATGTCTTAAAAATGTTATGTTTGAATACTAACATGTGTATATGTGTATATATTTACACGAATTTATTACTAATACAGTTTCTTTTGTAGGTAAATTAGTGTTAAAAGTCAATATATTATTAAAATAATGTTTTTTTTGTATTCTTTCAATGTTACAGTACATATCGATTGCACTTAAATTTGTTATTTAAATATTATTTCAAATATCTATATATAAAATTTTGACCAGCCGTAATCTGATGAGAAGTTTATAATTAATCGTTATTTTTGGGCTAAACAATTAATTTATTGCCACTCAATAAAGGCTTTAAAATATTCATTTCCTTTATTCTGACATATACATGATTATTTTATTTTTAAGTAAAGTACAGATATATATTTTTAATATTATATTATTTAGTGACCCCAGTGATATCTCAATATTATTATATCAATATAAAATCTTTTGATCAGCTACACAATAAATTCTGAACTGGTTCCATCCTTGCATACTATTAACCACCCTCATTTAAGTCTGGTCAATGACAGCCCTGTTTTAATCAATAAGTTCTTTTTCCCGTCGCGTCCTTGGTTTATTTTTTTTTTCTCCGGCGCGACATTCTGCGCGAATTACGTTTATATTAAGTGTCAATCAGCGCGTTACATTTCACGCATGACGCCACATTGACATATTACCCCATTTTCGTAGAAATCGTAAAAAAGCTCAAAGCAAAAAGGCGAAAAAGCTCTGCCAAAAAATCGTCTACCGAACGTATCTCGTAACGCCGGTCTTGTAGCCATTTTAATTATTATTTAATACCGAGGGACGAGCACGTGGCGACGTGTCCCCTCTCGCTCACTCGTCAGGGCAGCGGACGGGGCCGCCGTCGTCCGTCCCTCTCGCACGGAGCCCACTTACACACATAAAAATCGTGAATAATAAAAAATGTGTTCACATTTTTTTCGCTTAACCACCGTTTGCGTGTGTGCGTGAGCCTCACGCTGTCAGAGCGAGAGGCAGCTATCCACTAGAGCGGTCCCAACTTGCCCCCACTCCAATTTTTTAAGCTCCGCTGTAGTTGTTCGCGTCCGTGTATTTTTTTCCACTTTATGTGTTAGTGTACCCCTCGCTCGGTGTTGTTCACTTTTTCTACTATAGATCTGAAATTCAGTCTCGTTTTTGCCGCGTCGGTCTAAAGGCGGGCGAGCGGGCGTTTTGTATAACATTTTTGGTGTCGTCGAGTAGCCGGCAGCAGAGCCAGGAGTCTAGAGCCGGCTTCGTAACACATGTCTTAGCGTACGTTGCAATCGGTGCACGCGCAAACAGACGGGTGCGATAAGGATAGAGCGACCATCACGTGTGGACATCAAAATATAGCACACAAAAATATTTAATACAACAAAAAAATATATATATTATCCGAGGATTCGGAACCTAGTAACGACGCTTCGCATTCATAACTTAACATCAGCACGGCTCGGTGTTTTTTTCTCTCTAGTTTTTTAAATGTTTATTTGTCGGTCGCACGTGAATTTTTTGATATATTTTGGCCATCGAGCCTGGGACTGTGGCCTTCTGGACTTGTTGTGACACTGGTGTTACCTTATTATGTGATATTTTTGTGACATTTAGATAGGAACAAACTGTGATTTATTATGGTGATATTGGTGATTTGAAGAATGTTACATTCATTATAAAAGGTATGTACGAAAAAGTTTTTTTATATATATATATATTTTTTTAATTTAAATCGAAGGTATTTAATTAGAATGTTCGAGCGGACCCTCTCGTCTGTGAGGGGAGAGTATTTTTTACGTAATATCTTCCCCCCAACATTGGCTGTATGCTAAAAATCGCAGGCCAGTCGTCTGTCAAACGCGACCTTGAAGTGTACCCAAACTATAATATATACGGAAATATTTGACATCAACACTGTACTGTACAATGATCAAAAAAATAATTTGTATTCTACACTCCGGTCTACTTCTTTGTTTGTAAATAACGCGGTTTCTTATACATTATTTTATATTCTAAGTAAATACCTTCAAAAAATAATTAATTTTAAAATGTTGTCTGAATTTAGTGTTATAAAACATTAAATTTTTTTTACTAAGATATATTTTTAAAACAAAAAAAAATTCTCTAAAAGTCGCTATCAATCAATAGTATTTCATTTATCACAAAATAAAAAAAATATATTATTATTGTGTGATTATTTAAAAAAATTAACTTAATTAAGATTAATCGATGGAGCTCTAAAAAAAATGATTTTATTATAAAAACTTAGATTGTACAATTCTCTATTATTCGCTTCAGTTACTACGAAATTAAAAATTTAGCAACGACAATATTACAGAAAATTTTAAGCGAAGTTTCCAATGAAGAGTATTGCAAAAGGAATCATGATAAAAATACAATTTTAGTAGAAAAAAATCATAATATTAAACCCATACATAAACTTCACAGTAAAAAAAATATTTAATATGAAAAACACACATATATTTATCGACTTAAATTCTATCAAACACTTCCCTATTTTAAGACATGTAAAGATTACAAATCTTAAATTCGATCGACCGTGGGGCCCGGTACAGAGCACCACAAAGATTAAATTATTAACTAACATAACATCCGCATTTATGATCTTTATTTCTATTGTAATAAGTATCAAGGTCCGATGAATAAATCTAAACCAACAAGACAGTACGTTGGTCATGTATTCGGTACGCGCAATTATTATCTTTGACAGCTGTGTATAGTAAGCTTCGTGTACAGTTAGAAACACAAGTGCATTACGTAATTACTTAAAAATAAATATATAAACATTATATACAAAATAAATATGTATTATTAAGAAATACTTAAAAAATTGTATTCATGTAATATTAAAATTAATTAAATATGACATTTTTTACTTGTAATAAATTTGAAAAGAAAAAATATTTTTTTCTAATAAATATGTTTTATTAATTGATATTAAATAATAAATCAGTTGATAGTATTAATTAATACACTTTACCCGTGTCTGTACAAGCGTGTGATTACAGAAGCCTTATTCGCTGCGGCATGTGGGCTAGGGGCTAGATCATTGACACAACCTACGCGACTAGCTCGTCACCTGCTAGAAAAAAGACAGTTTTTTTATACTATGAATCTTGTTTTAAATATCTCCGCGACTATACGAAGCTGTCAGACAAGTTCTAAATAAACAGCTAATGTTTTAAAGACTTTCTAGAGCACTTATGCGTTATATTAAATTCGGACAACATTATAATGTAAGAAAATTATTATTAAAACTAATAATAATATAATATATTACAGATAAAACGAAGGATCTCTGCGAAAATTCCATGACATACACATCAAATACCAAGGAATATATACAGAAGAATATTTTTATATGATAGTGCCAAATAGGATATAGAAAAATTTTAAAATACATTTATTTTGATAATTAGATAGGACATAATAAAATACGTCAAGATGATGGAAGGACGTACGATCGACTACAGGCCGGACGGCGGTGGTCTAGACTACCACAACTCACCGCTCATGGCTGAAATACCAATAGACAATTACTCACACATACACAGAAGTATAGAGCATTTAAGATCTATAGGTATGGCGCCACCAATAGATTCTCATAGACATTTAGCAGCTAACCTAACAGATCTAAGAAGATACGAACACCCAGATGATATGCCGGAGATAAAACCATCGGTATTAAGACTATCGGAGTTCAAAAGTGGTCTCCAAGATATGAGGATTCACAACGACCAGGAGAACGAAATCCAGCGTCAGATGACCCCTCACGACGATGGCAAGGGTTACAGCGCGCCTTCTACACCTCTATCAGAAAACGGCGGACAAAGCATCCAAGAAGAGAAGGTTAGATATATGAAGTTACTAGCTGTTCCACGCGGTGTTACTCGCGGATTTTTGAGATATAAAGTAGCCTATGTGTTATTCCTAGACATCAGCTTCCTGTGTACAAAATTTTATCAAAATCGATTCAACCGTTTGAGCGTGAAGAAGTAACAAATATACATACAATCACAATCTTTCGTAATTATAATATTATTAGAATTATAATTATTTTTGTACCCTTGGTACCTGACATCATCATGTTCATACGAGGATCACGATGTATGTCTGTTCCGCGTAACAGAACATTAATCTTGTAACACTATTTTGGCCAACGAATTTCCTAATACGTCCAAGTACACGCTTCCTCGTACAATTATTATTTAACATTTTTACGAGTGTTTATTTGTCTGTAGTGTACTTGAGTCACTACTGTAAGACTTTTTGAGTGTCCATATATTTGCATAGCAATCGTCTTAGCGAAATTCAAATATATTCAATATTAATGGCTATATTATAAAGTTATTAAGTTGTCTCCAATATATATGAATATTCCAATCAGTTCAATACATTCTAATTCTGTTACCAGAACTACAATAAACAAAATCCGACATAAGTCATATAAGAATATTTCTTTAAATCAATTTTATGATAAAAACGTTTTCTCTCGTTGCATTAAGCCAATATCATCTTTAATATTTGGCTGTTAAGTGCCAAAATCACGAATTTCCCAAACGAAAGCCTCCATTACGCTTGATGAGTCCGGATGTGCCTTGAACGTACAAGGTCAGCCGTACTCAGGTCGATTAGAGGTTGTAAAGGACAATAAGTACAGTCTCATGCAATAGATAAGAAGTTTTGGTACATGTACCTACTCAGCTAAACTTGTTCAGCCTGTAGGTACTCTGATATGAGTCTCTTGTCAATTTTTAATTAAAGATATTGATCTGATTAATTTTAATGATAAAAACAACTCAATTTAACATTTTAATATACGGAACCCAGTTCGTTTAATTCGGATCGGTCTTAACTGAGTCGCTTCCGTGAATTTAAACATTTTTAATGTAATTAATAATTACTGTGTATAATTTATACAACTTATCATCAACATCTCACACAACTTCCATTGTTTTTATAATTATTTTGTGCATTTTTGAAGATTTTTTTTTTATTATCATTTCGTTATAAATTAATATGGTATTAATGACATAGTGACCAAATAACCTATCGAAAAACTTGGTGTTTTGTATAAAAAACATCGAATAGAGATAAGTATTGACCCGGTAGAAAAAACAGAATGATATCGACGTATTATATAAAATAAAACTATTTACTTTAACCCCTACAGCTGAAGATAAAGTTATCGATATGAAATAACTTCCTCACTATTAGAAATTACGACAAAACTTTTTCTTATAAAAATTCTAAATGGATTTTCAACTTATAAGAATATAGGTTCTATGTCTATAGAAAAAAATATATTTTTTTAAATTAATATCCGTCCTTCATTCATGTTTATAGCTTTTATGTGATTCACATAATGAAATTCAATTAAAAATATTGCATATAAACTATATTAAAATAGAGATTCGAATTATATTACCTTTTAGATAAAAATTATTAAATAGATTCCTATCTATTTATCTATATAGTAACTTTACAAATATTTTTTTATCAACTACCTAAACAATTATTTTATATATTAATACTTGTAATATTTACATCATCATTTAAAATTATGAAGCATCTTACGTCATTACTTAAAAAATTACTATCAAATTATTATTTTTTACGTAAATTAATTTTATATCTTGCAAGACAAGCTTCTTACGTACGGGTTTCTCCACAAAAATAAACGTAATAAATGATTAGACTCTGTTAGATGATCACGAAAAATTTATGATTTATTTTGAATGACGTTTTATATTTACGTAATGTTCCTCTCAACCAGACGGACATATGATAAAATTGTATTTCTTTCATACTTGTCGTCTTGCTCCCAACACATCTGAATTTCAATGACCAGGAATAACCTTCAGTTTTTTTTTTAACTTATATATTAACACAAATTTAAATCATTTTTCACTTTCCGATTTAAGGTTAAATTTAAATTTTTTGGCATCACTATAACATCGAGTGTAGGCAAAAACCGTCACGTTACATAATAAAAACCGGAACATCTGAGCTATATGAATCGGTTTTAAATATCTCATATGATATGGTAACCATATCGGCTGTATAAATAATATCCGATACGTATTCCCGCCTGCATGTAGTAATCTATTCTGCACGGCGAATCTATCGATAAAAAAAAACCTGATCTGTTTCCCGCGCAAATCGCTTCACGAGAAACCGAATTTGTTTCAAGGCCGCATTCCAATTTCAAACCATTGTCAATGTCGCCAGTGCGCATGACGGATGTTTTCTTTGGCTAGTTTATTATACTTTTTTAAAGTGACAGTTTCATTTAAAATAATTGAATTATATTTTTAATGATGCTATAATTAAGATATAAAAATGTAAGATAAAATTTTAAAAATTCCTAATTATATTTCGTGTAAGGAAACCCGATTCCGTCTTCTAGACTATCTATGACCGCACTTCGAACGGTCAATGCCAACACAGTGTGCACCAGACTTGTCATTTAAATGTTTTTTGCATATGTATCAGTAATTTTAATCTAATTAACAAACTTCTTTTTATTAAGTTCATTGACTCTTAATGTAAATTTATTCCGCGTCAATATATTATATTAATATTGTCATTGGATAGTTTAGAGTACATTTCATGTTAACAATTCTTATTATATCAAAATAGCGAAATAATAATTCGTAGGCAACTCGCCTTGCATCCAAACAGATTCTTGGAACGTATCACCGAAATCTTTGCTTTATATTTATTAAAAACAAAAAAACTTCCCGCCTTATTGTAAGGTATTAAAGTCGATAATGTTATAGCAAACATCAGTACGGGCGCATATCAACAAATTTACACTGTAATTTTGATTGACACCAACCATTACGGGCGAGTTAGGCCTTGCGTCATCAGTTAACTACGGGCATACTTCGCCTTATTTTTTCGGCGCTACAAACATTACAATTGCATTTGATTTATATTTTTTATCCTGATATTGAACTTTAAGGCATTGAAATAAAAGTCAAGGTCGCTTGTAGTGATTACGTTATTATGTTTGGTTGCCTACAGCTATTAGTGATCTCTTGGCGTGTACCATTACTTTGGTTATTTTTGTTTTGTAATTTGTTAACATATAATGTTAATGATATATATGTATATAATATATATGTGATATTTATATATTATATATATATTATAATAATATCATGTTCATAATAATATATGTAACAAAATTACTGTAATTACAATACCCGTCACGCGATTCGGCTATTTTTATCTGATGTGATATAATTATTTGGACGGCCCCGCCTAAGGCTAGCTCGGAGATGTGTCTTGATGTAACCAATTTCTCATATACAATGAACAAACATAATAACAGACGGACGGAATTATCTCATAAATTAAATATCCCTACTAATATTATTAATGCGAAAGTAACTCTGTCTGTCTGTAACGCTTTCACGCCTAAACCACTGAACTGATTTTAATGAAATTTGGTACAGAGATAGAGTTGACCTTAAGAAAGAATATAGGATAGTTTTTATTCCATACTTTTGAAAGGTTCTCTTGGAAACGCGATACAACTAAACTCCACGCGGCCGAAGCTGCGGACGGAAAGCTAGAATATGAAAAGTGTCAATTATATTACGTACTAAGTATCGTAAATAAAACTAAATATACATCGCTATCACAATAAGATTTCAACAAGTTAACTATGACCTAATAATCGTATACTTAATTAAACTATTTATAAAAATAACTGAAACAGTCAAATATTTCGGTTAAGTCAACTATAAATCATTTTAAGGCTTAATACTTGTCAACTATCAAGTTACTCTGTGGTTAGGAGCTCACATTGTTACAAAACAAACATACAAGTTAACGAAATACCATAACTATTAATATACCATAAACTTAATATTATCTTTCTTTATATAGTTAACAAATTTTAATGAAACTTTTCCGATAATATAGATAGGTATTAGGATAAAATATACAGCATTATTTAGCAATAAATTTAACAATTCTAAAAATATATCCTAATAAGATATAAGTCATTATAAACGAATTTAAAATCGATTACAATTGCCATGCCAACTAAATTAAACCTATATATAAAATAGCATTATATATTTACAATGTGATTTAGTTAATAATATATAAATAGATATATTATTAAACACACCCACAGCTAGCCGGACGTATTTGTGACGTCATCAGTCAAATTTAGCTCGGCCTTGGACGGGCTCAATGCCAGGAGAAATTAGGTAGCAAACAAACGTACACTCACACGTTACATAATATATATAAATTAAGAACTATCATTACAAGTGATACGAATTTAAGGCAACCAGAGATAAGGAAATCATAAAATCTTATATAAAATTCAAATATTCATATTGAATTCTATAAATAATATTTATATTGAATATCACAATATCACGTTCAGAATTAATATTAGATTAAATTGTATTCTAAATTTAAATTTCCATACAGAATTCCAAATATAGAATTGCAATATTAATATCCATACGAGATATCGATCTGAACCCCCACGTCATAATTTATAGTTTCAACCCTTACACAATTAATTTAACCCTAGCAAGTGCAGGTTGAATTTTAAACAAACTCCAAGTCATCACTCAAGGGCCGAGCCACCCTCAACTTTGATTTTAGAGAATTAGTTCCTCCTAATATAAATTTTATTATAAATTAATATTTTTATATACTTTTATATCTTTATCGTCAAATTTTATACTTCTTTATCGAACCTAAATATTTGCTTCTGCAATATTTATTTCATATAATACACATTTCTTCTAAAACTTACTACCTTTTCCATTACAATATATGTAAACAAATCTATATATTCCGTTGTGTCCGAGCACCCTGTACATAACAGTATATGGTTTAATATTCACAGTGCACTATACAGGGTGGTCTCAGCAAATAAATTATTAGCCCCCGAGTATCCCTCAATTAGCATAGATAAGCTGTACTAAGACGATGTCTGGGGATCTTAATTTATGGAATCTAAGGTACAGCAAAAAATGAAGGAATTTGCTGAATGTGGGAAGCCGTATAGTGAAATCGTGAACATTGACCGTTCTCCCATGATGAGAGTCAGTCAGTCAGTGAATCGGTCAGGGTGGTCGACTATCCTGACTGACCCACTGCTGACCAGATGTTGGAAGCCCTATGATATTGGCACCTGCAGATTATTTGCCCATATGTTCCAAATCTTTGATAATATAGGCAGATTTCAAGCGGTGATTGCTTGGTTAATAATAACTTAACGTGGCTTTACCAATTAGTTAATATATTAAATAATTCCTGATTTATTAGTACTTGTGTTTAATTTAAGTACAAGTTAGTAACATTGAGTTTTCATGAAATATCTATAAGCCATATTTGCTGTATCATAGAAGTTTTTTGATAATCAAAGTTCGAATACACGATCTACTTTTAGACCTGGATTTACTTATGCTTGTCGCATTTAAAGTAAACATACGAAAACCGTTAATTTGGAAGTAATGTTAAACTCTATACTAGTGGGAAGACGGATCTCGAACATCCCCTAAATGTTCTCAGATTGCGAAAATATCTTAAAATTTTAACAGGATGTAACATAAGAGGGATACGACCTGTCCCACGACCCGCAGGTGACGCAATATAAACACACGAAAACAGATCTTAGTACATCGTAATAAAGTTCATGTTAAACGCATTAAAAAATAAGATTTTGCAGCCCATGACGCACATGCTCCAAAAAGACATCAAACAAAAAGGAATCTTCCTAAAACATAATAAGGTTTATTCTAGATTGCATCTGTGGTACATCCTCGTGGGAAAAGTTTACCCAATTGTGGATTTTTGTGCATTGTAAGATGGAATGATTTATCGGAATCTCACATTAGTTTTGTTAGAACTTCCTTTATTTGCATCTATTTTGGGGATGAATATAATATTAATAAGGCTTATTCTGAACTTTATTATACATGGGAAGTGATAGAATAATGTATGGACAATAATTCTTGTATTTCTATGACTATACAAAATTTTAAGTGTTGAAAACTTTTGATATGGATTGATTAATACGTATTATATCTCCCTAAAAATTTCACGATTGTTTAATAGTAATCTCTACATACTATCTAGTAAAAAAAATCTTAATATAATAACTAAATCTATACGAAGTAATACATTTAGTTTTACTTAGTATTATATTTTTTTTGTTACATACATAGTATTCTATTTATGAAACATAATTTCATTTATTATGAAAAAGAACTTCAATAATTGCTATTTCACTTTTTAAGCACCACTTCTTGTTTTGATCAAATATTTTCCTGTTGCTTAAGAAAAGCATGGCTACTTATCAATTATTTTCGTATAGTTGAAGCTTCTCCAATTCTCTATCTATCAGAATATGAAAACACCATTAAAACCTATTTTGATCCTAATCAGCAATGGATTAGCATTAGATGATTCAACTTCGTCTATAACATTAAAGACAATTCAATAATAATAGCTCAAAAGATGAGTTACGCAACGGATTAAATCAATGTATGGAGCGTAATGCATCTGTCGTTGCATTATCATCACAAAGCAACGGTCAACACTGACCCAATGCCCTAATAGGGAGGGTAACGCATAGGGCTATCAATGGATCCCTATTGTTATGGAATTCAATAGTTTTGATAGATTCTTTCTATTATTACATTTATATAGCATTAGTATATATAATTTTTAAGCTATCCTCATAACTTGAAGCATAATTTAATGTATGAGCCAAATTATTGATTAATTATAACCGGTTTTGTAGTTACGTGTACAAAAACATACATAGATCATAAATGAGTATACTATAATTTTTATATCAAGACGTCGGCCTAAGAGTGACGTCATAATTCTTTTTGTTTTGATAAACAATCAATCACATATAAAATTTTATTTTATATGTACTGTACATAGAATATTTTGAGCATTAATATGTATAAGAAATTAATATTTCCTATCTATATGTTATTAAATCATTTTTTTATGACGACGAATTCCATATAAGGACAAAGACAGTTAAGTGAAATTCCCGATCACCTGTTACATGACGACACAAGCCACAGATATTGCAACGTTTAGAAGGGTCATGCTAATTAAGATTTTAAAATAATTATATATACATATATACATGAATATACCTTTGCTTATTTAATATTTACAACACAATTTCAGCGTACCGCAACTGCTCTGGTACTTTCTCACATAATTTTTCAATGCAAAGTATCATAGAAATAATTTAAGTTATTTGCGTAAATGATTAGGATTCTTGCCAATCTCCATGTGTACCACTGGACTCTTTAAATGCTGCTTTCTTTAAAGAAGCACTTTTAAAACAATAATAGCTTGCATTGAAAAGTTTTATCAAAGTCAGTCCAGCTTTGCTTCTGCCATTAATTGCTTAACAAAATAAACATCCAACATCATTGATCGGAATTCACAATGCAAAAAGTTTTTAAGCAAAAAGTTTTAATTCCTTTACTTATAAGAAGGTAGATTTACAGCCATCACGGGTGATAGAGATAGCTATATATTTTACATTTAGACAGAAAGAGACGGCGATACGAAAAGTTCCTTCACCAAACACGTATAAGTTTCTCGCATTTCCTCACGTTAATGGAATGACTATTAATTGCTGGATTACTATTAAACTTAAAATTGAACACAATTTTAAACGAGATCCTTAAATAACAAACCATTTTAGGAAACTAATTTGAAAAATTTATCTCTCTGAGTATATAATTACAGATGATTTACGACGAGAACAATTACATACAGCGACTCCTAAAAATACATACAAATATATAAAACGTTGAAGTATTCAAATATTTAATTACCGTATCGACCTTTAAGATATTTATTTATATATTATATATATAAACAAATTATATGAGAATGAAATTTCATATCCATGAGAGCAAGTTATTATTATATATACGAAATATAACAGATTTCTAAAGATACCAAGTATGGTGGTAAATCAATACCATTATCTCAAAACCACTATAAAAATGAGTGATACCGAACAACTCAGGCGGCTTTCTGCGAAACTATAAAGTGTATGGGATTATTACCTTTATGTATATTATCATTAACACCAAATTCCCGTGACGAGAATCAAGATCTGGTAGAAGCACAATTATCTGCGTAACACCAAACGAGATTGAACTATAATGTGCTGTACATTAAATCAACATTGTAATAATGTAGGCGCAAATCCATTTAAGATCTTAAACAACCAAAACAAACCTTATTTTCAGAGCAATAAGGTCGAATTTACTACGCTTCATATGGTGTATTTAGGCCGTTTGATATCTGTACATAATGATGCTCCCGCGCATCTCACGACATCGGGCGGAAATCTTAATGGATCCTGGAACCCCACTAACGATGGGTTTCATCGATCCAATATTGCGTTATGTTAGTAGGTAATGGCTTTTGTTCACATTTTTTTATGGGGATTCATAGAAAAGTATGTATGAAGCCATCGAAATAGTAACATTGTATTCAGTACTAGATCTCCTTAGCGTAGAGAAGTTGTAAGCTTATTCAATTTTAAACACGTAATATTACTGTATTCTAATGTTATACATAATTAGAAATTATTACATACTTCCGAAAAAAACTTATTTTATATCTTAAAGACATCGACAATAATTAAATAAAAATATCTTAACCAATTTAATATTTATCGATAGTGATTTTTTAATTTATTTTTGTATAGGCTTTTCTCCCTTAATATATAATGAACATCATATATTATCCAATACAAGGAAGGTCAAAATTGAAATAGCATTGAGAATCTTCCCTTTTTAAGTCAGTCAAAAACCTCTACCTATCTATATCTATCCATCTATATCTATCTATCTATCTGTCACAGAACAGTAATCTTTCCCAATTTATAAACAGCATTAAATATGATTTCACGTTACAAAAGCCGGAGACATCTAAGACTTGCGCCAAATTGGACGCCCAAAACGAATTTCCACGCCCAGATCCAACCGGCTTCAATGCCAATACTAAATGGTTTTTTTGTCAAAGCGCACGATTTCCAACTTTTTCTTATCTGCTGTGGGTGACAAAGTAAAAAACTATTGTAAGATATTACGTTTCAATCTAATGTATTTGAATTTAGGGTCCAAAATTGAATGATAGTTGTAGGGTCCTATTGGGGTCTTGGTCTCACTGATTTACCTCAATGCTTTAAAAACAGTTATTTCGAAATAGATTTTTCATTCGGCACGTGCTGATACAAACTGCTCTATAGATTTGAATCAGTTACAGCTTTAAGAATTATAAATTAACATACTAATTGTATCTCTCAGCTTTACTCGAAAATGCCATAAATATTTTATTAAATTATATATAATTCTTATGTATGTAAAGGTTTTTATATATAGTTCAATAGTGCAAATAAGAAGTCGGAATTAATAATTCATTATTTTCTTAGATTTGGTGTAATAGTAATTAATCTTAAGATTAATTCTATTTTATTCCTTCTCCAAATATTCTCTATATATGTGGGTACATACATATATATTTAATTTTACATATATTATCTTTTTAAAACTCATATTTTACTCATATTTATTACTTCTAAAATTATAATTTTATTAAGATTATTCTCAATTTGCTTACCAATTATATGTTTTAAATATAACTAATTATTTTATATTATTCCGACGAATTAAATCATAATAATTTGTTTAATTCATTCAAATTATGAACGATATATTGTCTTAAAATTCAACTAAGATAATTTTACCTCCTAACATTAAAATGTATAATCTATTCATATAAAAGAATTGTTTCACCACACCTATAAGTCTCATTGAAGTTTACAAATTATGGTTATTGTAACAAAAAAAATATGATCTCGCTTGAATCGATTTTGTTTAGTAACACTTGATTTCTTGCTATTTACCTGAATTATCCAGTTTTTTACTATCGTTGCGCCAATATTTAACGCATGGCCAAGCTTGACATTGACGGTTTTTGCTAAAAAAAAAGCCTAAAGAGGTCGGTTAATTCGTTCTATCTATGACATAATAAGTCCTATAATTCTAAATTATCCAAACCAATGATCTGTACAAAGGTCATAGAAAATTAATTGTGAAATAAAATGTCTTTTTAACGTATAGAATGCTTAATTTAGCATGTAAAGTATGAGGTTACTTCTTGTATCAGTAAAACGGAATTTTAAAGCACAAAAACGAACAGAAGTAAAAGTCAATGTTGCCAGTGAAATAATTAATCATTGCTTAGTTTTTTTTGGACGATGTTTGTCACCAAGGTTTAAAATTTAACGGATTCATTTTAAGACGAAGTTTTATTATTTTTTAGTTATAATATCTTCAAGTTTATACTTATTATTATTTTAATGTTTCCGTTAATATTCATACAATGCATTTTATAAAATAACTGTACAGTTATATTAAAAAATGAATTTATATACCACGTCGTAAACTGTTAAATTCTCAGAAACATCGATTTAAATAAAATAATTATTGAAATAAATCGATTAAATGGTATTGATTTAATAGAAGGAAGTCTCTTAATGAATCAAAACTCAAGCTAATTTGCAATTAGTTTTAGTTGCAATTGCAAATTTCTAAGACTAATACAATCAACTTTGTCTAAGCTATTTTTATATAAAAAATAAACCTATAATAATTTAGTAAAGTAAATTAACTACTATCTAACAGTAGCAGCTGTTTCCGCCACAATACGTATTTAAATATAATAAACGGGTTTGTACATGTTGTAATTCTAAAACTCATTTTTATTAACATTTATCGATTAATTGCGAAGCAGCTTTCCAACTCGAACGGTTATAAAGAATTTATTTTGAAGTAGATAATCTAAATCTATATATATTAGTAGGAAGCTACTCGTAACAATATTAATTTCATTTAACTTTATTTGTCAACCCGTGTCACATATTGACCTGTCATGCGGATCTTAAAAATGTATGTAATGTGTCAATCTTAGGTTGTGTACACGCTTAGTGTAAGGCTGCATACACACTGGAGACAAAGAAAACACTTTAGTTAGTTTACTTCGTATATTGTTACAAATCCTTCGTAATAGTCAAAATTTTGACAAAAAAACCTCATTACAGTGCGACCCTTGAGCCTTGCAGACAAATAGGCGGGATGTATGCTGACTATAAATAATAATTTTAGGTCTCCATATCTGTCCGTTGCGAGTTTTTGTGGTCGTTTTTACCGAAAGGGGCCTTAAGGAAATTAGTTAAAATCTTGCTTGTATTTTTGCAAAACATAAATAATTTATGAAATGTAATTTGTTTGTGTGATTAAACGGAACTTTTTTATTAAACAGTGTTAGTGTGGACGCTTTGCCGAAATACATAACAAGTTAGGAGTGTCAAAAAATAAGCCCCACTTAACCTCTTTGGACATTTAAGATAAACGTGACATGTTTGTTTTGAGGTCTAGCAATTTTTCGGGTTAAGGGTCAGTTTAAAACGTTATAATGGATGTCCGGTCCTTAATAAGGACATTAATCCCTTACCCTCACAACATCTTTGGGGGAAGTTATCTCCTTCAAATCAAAGCATTCCATGTCACCCTATCATTATACGTCAAGCTGAGCTTACTATAACTTCAATGTTTTTAAACCGCACTTTAAATAATAATAATAATATATAAAGAATATTAATTTTTACTTATTTTTTTGGTCTTAGAAATAATTTAAAGAATTCCGAGATTGTATATTAATTTATTCTTAACTCACTGTTAGTTGAATGTATTTTTATAACACACTCGTGTTATTTTTTTGTCGGTTGTTGATCATATTTTTTGTTTTAATTTGTTTCGCTCGGCACATTCACTGGTTATTATTTTAATTTTATTTTATATCAACAAATCATAACTTCATTAGCGATTGTTAGAATTGGTCGATTTTGATCGAATGATTCATATTTTTTTTGTCGTCCCACTACTCTGTATAACTTCTATGTTGGAGGCAACCAACGACTATTTCTAAATAACCGAAGCTATTTTAGATGGAGCGGAAGGTGCTGTTACAATACATCAATTTAACACAGATTCCTTTGCGGTGAATCAATCCTTCACGAAGTCCTATTAAAAGTCAACCACCACCTCGAATTACCAGCCTCATGCCATTAAGTGCTGCTCCAAACTTTAATTATGTTCAGGCTGTGACCAATCGGGTTCGTGTTTGCGTATTCTGACTAGTCATGCAACGTGCTACCGAACCTGCAACTCTGTCAAATAGAAACTCACTGCCAGCATCACTGACAACAGCGATAATCACCCTTATAAACATAGCACGAAGAGATAAAATCACATAAACTCTAATATTATTAAGATCATTTTATATTTGATTCGTTTCTAAACTGTTTTCGTCAATAGACACTTATACTTGATGATGTAATTTGAGTTTTATTTGCTTGGTTCTCAAGATATAATTTTGATTTGAATCTATCAAAAAATGTTGTTGAGAACTTAAAATTGAGTCGTGTTTCGTCAATAGAATCTGGTGCCCGGAGGAACGTGGCCCACAGTTTCATTGTTGGACACTGAATAAACCGTCTCGGTGAGATGACTCAGAGGTTTTAGTTCAGAAACTAATTTAGAATATCACAATGAGTATCGGTGCGGTTCCGAAACAGCCTTTGATTGTGCGCCATTCTCATTATACACGTCGTTGGCACGCGTGATCTCCAGCGCTTGAAGCTTCTTTAGCAACAACTATTCAAAATATATTAACAGATAAACACAATACGTTCGATTTGATATCGAGAACAGTCAACTTGTCAGACAAATAATATCTTCAACTGTGACTAACTCGTTTTTTTAATAGTGATTTAGTTTGGAATATAATTACAAAAATTCTCCAGTAGATTAACTTTGCGGAAGTCAGCTACTCAAGATGCGTGAAAAACCGCCGTGAAGGTGGCATCCTGGCTTTATTACCGCGTTTGACTCTTAAGTAAATAAAAAAACCTTGTTTCGCATAAACTACAAGCAATTCGTTTCGTTACCGGCGGATGTCGTTCAAGGACGGATTTACCACTTGTGTGTGCATTTAATAATAATAAATATTGATGCACTATTTATAAAAAATACCCCCGATAAATCTGGTCATATGTATATTATGACTAAAGATTTTGCGTAATAAATAAAACTTAACATATGTTTTTCTTTTGTTTTCAGGTGTTCGGCTCCAAGGCGGACCTACAGCTGCACACACAGATTCATCTCCGCGAAGCGAAGCCCTACCGATGCACACAGTGCCCGAAGGCGTTTGCGAACTCGTCGTATCTGGCGCAACACTCCCGCATCCACTTAGGTATCAAACCTTATCGCTGCGAGATCTGCCAGCGTAAATTCACGCAGCTGTCTCATCTTCAGCAGCACATCCGCACCCACACGGGAGACAAACCTTATCGATGCACTCAGATCGGATGCACTAAAGCCTTCTCCCAGCTCTCCAACCTCCAAAGCCACAGTCGCTGTCATCAAACAGACAAACCGTTCAAATGTAATTCATGTTACAAGTGTTTCACACACGAGAAGGACCTGCTCGAACACATCCCTAAACACAAGGAGTCGAAGCATCTCAAGACGCACATATGCCAGTACTGTGGCAAGAGTTACACCCAAGAGACGTACTTAAGTAAACATATGAACAAACACGCGGAACGAGCTGACAAACGGCCGCCTATATCAGCATTGGGTCTGAGCGGTCTCAACCGGTCCCTGGCGGCGGCTGCCCCCACTGCCGCTCCATTTGCTGATCACCCATACTGGCCGAAGGTCAGCCCGGACTCAGCGGCACACATGTCAGACGAGGGCGGCTATCACCAACAGAGAGAGAGCGACGAGCATCACGAGCAACAGTTACAACAACAGAGGGCATTGTTCGCTCAGCACGAGAGCCAGGAAGACCGCATCCAGCCTCCCGTATCATCAGCTGCGAACTCCGCCTTCACTCCGATCAACTCGATGGCCCCTCACTTGAACGGACTGTCCCATCACAGTGCGCTGCCCACGAGACCTTATCTGTACGACCCTCTCCACTTCCAACAAGGGAAGCAGCAGCCGAACTCGTTCCCCAATCAGCTGATCTCCCTGCATCAGATCAGGAACTACGCCCACCAACCTTCCCTGCTGCCCGCGGAACACATCCTCCCTCATACTTTAGCTCACAAAGACAAGCAATAACCCCCTTGCCGTATGTAGGTGCACTTAAACTAGAACTAATGATGGTATTATTAGTATATAACAAAAAATAAACAAAAATTATTAAAAAATGTTTAGAATCTCGCTCCCGAACAGTGGTATGTATCAAATACGATATTCGTTTTGACTTTAGTGATGCGAAATTCAAGTTTCCTTTTTATTTAGGACTTATATCGATATTGTATAAAACTGGATGACGCGAGTAGACGTTGTTGTAACTATTATACTGGGTATGAAATGTGATTTCAATTATTATGTAAATTGTTTTTTTTTTTTTAACTATCGATTAGTTTTCATGAAAGCACAGTTAGTTACCAGACGATATTTGGTTGTATTTACTTTATTGTGAAATTTATGATCTTCTAGAGATTAATTATTTGTTACGTTAAGTTTATGTCACAGGTGAGTTCTGATGCCTTTAGGAAAACTAATCTTTATAATCGGTATGTGGAAGCAATAATCTGATTGTCACTTTATTATATATAAGATTGTTTAAATGCATAATAGGAAAGCTTTACACAAACATATAACTCCAATCAGTGTTGTATGTTCGGTGAGGACAATCACATTTTAACCTGTACCTAGTTATGAGTCTAAAAGTACTGAAAGTTAATGAAAAAATATATATAATTTAAAACGATATATAAAATTTTTAATACACGTTTTATGATCGCGCAATAAACAATAGTATATACAAGAGTTTTGTTGTCAAATAGCTATATATTTACTAAAATAGAGTTCCTGATCGATTAATGATGTAGCAATATCGATGAAACAATATCGATAAATTACAAATTCCATTTAACGTCACTATTTATCCGTTGCATTTTTTTAAATATTTTTCTTTGAGATCTCTCAAACCATCATATTTGCACTCAGTTCCTACTTAGATCGAATAAAAATTTTCTTAGATATAATTTCTCTATTTTACGCTACTATTAGTTATTCATGGACATATAGAAAATGTGGTCTTCCTTCAGATTAATTTGTGATTAACATATACATGTATATATGACATAAACTATCTACTTACAGATAAGGTTGTGATGCCACTATCCGTCTGACAAAATGGGTCAAATATCTTTCATTTCAATATCATTTCGTTAGAAAAATATTTTATTTTAATATCACATAAACGTATTTACTTCAGAAGGCTGAATACATTTTCTACGTGCATTTCATATTTTTTTTATAACGACGTGGCCAAATCGCTTTTTCACTTCCATCGATGGAAACGCACTCATGTAAATATTTTGTAAATAATCTTACACATTTTTGAGGAAATTTAAAAATTTATTGAACTTTTTTTTTTGTTTCTTTTAAGTCTTACATGCTTATGCTCAATTTTAGACTTAAGGTCGTGCAGTGGACACATCTCTGTTAAATTTCAGCGACACTCGATTTACGTCCTATACATGGGCCGTAAAAAGTTTTAAATGTACTTAACAGCTGAACATTTTTATCGATATAATTTTATCGGACAATTGGCCATCACTATTCCAGATTACAGCAATATAATTGCTATATTATCGTACTTATTATCATGTGTGAACAATATTAAATCAAACCAATTGTCTCATAGAATCCTATGAAGTGTAGATTAATTTTTATTGTATACGAATTCGTTTTATTTCTGACTAGCGTTATAAATGTGATAGGTGGATGTGTCGGGTGTAATGAGATGTCTCAATGATATTGTTAGGTTGTGGTTTAGTTGACTCGGCCCCTTGGGGGCTTGTACGCCGTCTGTCACTATTAGCCAAATGCTAATTTTAAGTTCTTGTACAAAAAAACATTGTTTTTATTATAATCTACGGGCAATATTTTATCTCTTCCGATAACTTAGTGATTATTGTAGTTGGACACGGCCGAGAATTTGTATTGTTTTGTTTTAATTCTCATTTATAAGGGATTAAAAGATCGCCAATATCTCTCTATTGTAAGTAGAAATGTGATATTGTAATGGTTTTTCTTTAGTTAAGTGTAAACTTATTGTAATCATTGAATATATTTTTGTAATTAATTTCATTTTTTTTAAATAGTTTCGCTTTATCTAGCGGTCCCGTTTATGATATACGAAAGTGGAAGGAATCTTTTTTTGTTACTTAAAATCGATTAAAAATTAATTACAACTATGCCAAGAATTATATTGATTTTATTTACCCCTTACACCAACACAAATACACACACAAACACACACACACACACACACACACACAGAGAGAGATAAATTTGAAATGAAAAGCACATATCAAACTTTTATATTTTTATTTAGTTAACAGTCGCAAATACATTACTGTATATGTACTTAAAATAGGTATTTACAATATAAAAGGGGACATTATACCTACGTAGGTAAACTTCATACAGCTCAAACCATACAAAATTAGAAAGCAAAATACTTTATACTTAAAGAATTAAAAGATGATATTCATAAACAAAAGCGAAGCTGACCATACATAATGATTTTAAAAAGTTAGTATTATTAGAAAACGAACACAGAAAGAAAAAAGATTATCTATGGTCAGCTTATCCAAAGACAATAAAGACGAATTCTTTTCACCTCAAACAGACTTTTTATAACAAAAAGTAGAAGAACAAAACAAAAGAATCCATCTCATTCAGTGGCTTATAAATAACATCTTCCTGCTTAAGAATTAAAAGGGAATATTTTTTAAAATAATACTTCATATGTATTGTCATTTAGTCGCCCTAAAACTAAACGAGAAACATATAAAACAGTGAGTTTATTGTCGAAATGCTTTTAAGATGAAACCTTTTATAACTAGAGATCAAATCCTAAACCAGAAAACAATTCGAGAAAGCAGCGTACTCCACGAAATAAAACGACACGCGATCATGACTAGACTAGATGCTAGACTTGTCTAGACTGGTCTAGACTAGATTAGTCTAGACTTCGACTTTGTAGGGGGATCCGGGGATGTGGTCATCTCCCCACTTGACGATCACGATGTATTCTCCCCTGTCTCTGACAACGTACCAACATTCATAGTTGTTTTTACCCTTGTGCTTCAGTTGGACCTCATCGCAAGGACCCTTGGGACCGTAGATGCCCACGTACAGAATATTATTACCTGAAAAATAAATTAATTAATACTTCTAAATAACATATGAAAAAAATATCAAGTGCAAAAAAAAGTATCTATCTTTTAATCGTAACTTCTAATCTGATAGACATCCGAAACCATTTATCATTAGTGGCTTTATATATGATAAAAAGCCATAAAATATGATGAATAGCCACAAAAAGCCATAAATCTAGCCACAACTTACCAGCATCTCCCGCGTGAACAGTGAATTGATTGTGTTTATTGAGGTACGCCTTCTTCAAGCCCATACCCTTGCTGGTAACTTTAGTAGCATCTGACTTGAAGTGCGGTAACACCGGCCCTTGCTTCTGTGCCGCTTTAGAAACCTTCTGAACAGTCTCCACAGTTACTGATGATGTCTCCTGAGCACCAATTTCAGCGAGATTCTCACCTGATATAGAAAAATTAAATATGTTATTACAGTACTCATTATATTTCAACAATAAATTTTATATCGTCATCATCATCATGAGCCCACTGCTGAGCTGCCATTTCACACATGGAAAAGGTTAGAGCATTAAACACCACGCTTGCTCAAGACGGGTTAGTGATTTCAAACTTATAATTTGAATAAAGTCCAGGTTTCCTCACGATGTTTACCTTCATCAGTCAGTGGTCTAAATACTCTTAGAAAGTACATATGACTCGGAAAAATCACATTAGTACTTGCCAGGTTTCGAGCCCGCGCCCTCATGTGTGAAAGGCGGATATTTAATTTTTTAATTAAAATGACTCAAATGAACAATTTTTTTGTGAATAATGTATATGTTTTGAATATAATTTAATATTTTACCAGTAGCTTCAATCTTGAATGGTGACCCAACTATATGAGCTCCGTTGTACTTGACGCTCAAGTAGTAGAATCCTGGCGCCAGAGGTGTGTAGCGGACCTTAAATAAACATGACAAATAAATAAATAATAAAATAAATTGATTGCATATTATTCTCAGTATTATTAATAATAAGTTTTTTTGGGAGTTTGATTGATTTATCGATGATATATTGCGGTAATTATTATTTTTATTTGCTGGGAATTTTTATTTAATATTAAGTTACTTTATTTATAAATGTTTAGTCATTTGTTTTTAATTATTTGAACAAAAATTCTTGGCTCGTAACAAAAATCCTGTCTGCAAATTCAAAAGTGATATGTTCAAATTTATTTTTATAAAAATCAAAAATGTTGCCTGTTATTACACCGGCTACTTTGTTACATTGAACGACTGCACAGTTTTTGATAAATATTTAGTGTAATAGTTAGGAAAATACCATGGTATAAAAACATAGGATGTACTTACAAAGCTAGTAAGTAAAAATCAATACATGGTCAAAATCATAATTAACTATAGACACAAATTGAAATGCTCTAAAATTATAAATTTATTGAGATTTAGTTGTAATAATATTTAAACTTTTTAAAATCAAATTCTTCTCTAAAGCACCTATTAACAAAACTATATAAAACGCTATTATAATAACAAACGTTATAAAATAACAACTAACTTTAAATTAAACTTAATTGGACAAGATTGGAATTAAATATACAGGAAACCGTACATTCGTATCACGAGTTAAATAATATATTCTGGTTCTTCATTTACATAAATATATTGCAATTGTTTTCAACCTTCATTTTATTTTAATAACTATATATATTTCGTTTATATTAAAATTCTAATTAATTCATCATTACCACCGCTTAAATTGCAAAAGTATATAAACTTAACAAGTATATATATATATATATATATATATATATATATATATATGATAATTATTAAATCAAATCAATACACAAATACAAGTATGTCATCATCAGCCTATCAGAACCCACTGCTGAGCAAAGGCCTCTTTCTCACATGGAGAAGGTTTGAGCATTAATCACCACGCTTGCTCAAGATGGGTTGGTGATTTCAAACTTATAATTGTGAAACTATAAGTCCAGGTTTCCTCACGATGTTTTCCTTCACCGTATGTCAGTGGTGTCTAAATACTCTCAGAAAGTACATATGACTCGGAAAAATCACATTGATACTTGACAGGTTTGAACCCGCGCCCTCGGCAACGAGAGGTGTAAAGTAACCACTAGGCCACCACTGACTATATTCATATATAATATAAGTGTGTACATAATTTAAATTTTAACCATATAAGAACGAACTAATAGCTATCAAAATGCGATCAAAGTCAGGTGTAATAGTTATATATACCTTATATCCTTCTTCTACTTCTGTGCAGTCCATGGCTACTCGCGAGGGTCCGTCCAGGGTCACAGCCAATATACCAGCTCCAGCGTTACAAGTATTTATGATGAGGTCCGTCTTAGCACCTGCAGATATATCTCAATATATATCTTAAGATCTGTCTTGAAAACTATTATTTATTTATTTATTTTATTTAATGACCACCAATAGCTAATTCATGTTTAAATGACAATTAAACATTTAAATGAAAATAGCTAACATGTGACGCTTTTTAAAGTAGCCACAACGATCACAATATTTGTTTTAAAAACTTTCGTATCATTAAATTATTTTTTTCTCGAATAAAGTTCATAATTACATAAAGTTTATATTGAGTGAGAATGTATTCAGTTTCTTTGTTATTCTTTAACCGACTTATAAAAAAATGGTAATTCTTTATTTTATAAATATTTTAGTGTATGCTATTTTTTAATCATGATTCCTACAATATTCATTATTAGGCTGTGGTTGTCATATACTTTTAAATGAAACTAATTATTTATCGGATGTACTACGAGATTTTATTTTTGATTAAAAGCTACAAATTTTTGTTACATCACATTTGCTGTAAAGTAGCCGAAACGTATGTATGTAGTTTTTATCAAAAATAAACCGCGTAGTGTATCCGAAAAACATTAGTTTCATTTAAATGAATAAGACTAATTAAAATCTTAGATCTCATTATGTCATGTAATTTTTTGTTTATTGTATATTACATATTAGAGTATGTCATGTTAGTTTTACATATACATATATATATATCTGACCTGTTTTAACACTTCCAACACCTGGCCCGTGAACATGTACGGCAGCTGGATCCGCGTCGTCTTTCCCGACCTGTACATTCATATTATAATATACTTTATATACATACTACAACAATACATTATATACTATTAAAAATTAAAGCTAAATTTTGTCTTTTTATATATATCTTTGAATGTTTTTTATGACTTAAATATGCATAAAATTCTGAAAAAAAAAATTTAGACATATTTTTTGTTTATTGATAACTAACAAAGATGAATTAAAATTCATCATCATCGGCTTATCAGAGCCAACTGCTGAGCTGCCTCTTCTCACACGGAGAAGTTAAAGCATTAATTACCACGCTTGCTCAAGATGGATTGGCGAACTAAATTAGTGATATTAAGCACCTTGATTCTAAGAGGTGAAGCTGGTATGTGGACTCCATTGAACTTCACATTAATGTTATGTACTCCGTTCTCTCTTGGCATAAACCTGATGCTGTACTGGTCTCCATCTATGTTCTGAATGAAGCAGTCGTCGGTTTTTCCAGATGGAGAGATCACCTGGTGGAAAATTATTATTTGAAGTAACATTTTTCATATATTTATTAATATTAATAATTATCGAGTATTTTCAATGATATCTTTAATTTATTTTTTATAGTAAATTCTTGTATATTAGCTATATTTGGTTTTAAACTTAAAATAAAATTTTTGGTGAGGTATATATTTCGTGTTAAACCTTTGCGTTTGTTAAAAAACTAAAATGTTTTGTAATTATATATAAAATATATTATAATAGATAAACTGAAACTCTTACGTTATAAAATTAAAAAGTAATATGAAAATTACTACGATGAATCACATTAAATTAAAATTTTCTTAAATTTCTAGAAAACAAACGAATATTCGCTTAACTTAGAAGACCTGACATTATATAATTAATATTTTAAATGAAATTATATTTGAATCCAGACAACGATGGTACTGTTAAAAAAAAGCTATTTTTTCTTAATAACTTATTCACTAGTACCATAGAAAAAATTAAACAAAACCTAGGACATTACCTACATGATAAAAATAACAATATTATTCTAGAACACGTAATATTTCTAAGTATATTTTCCTTAAAAGAACAATCCCTATATTTATGTAATATTAATTTTCACAGCACATTTCTCCCCAGCTTATAAAATATGAATCATGATATATCTTGCGGTCACGTGCCTTCACTCGGTTTTATGAGATTTTTTCGTTGTTTTTTTGTATGAAAACTTTGTATTGGATCAGCCATGTTACATCTTACAACGTTTTAAATGTTATATTTATTTTTAATGAATACAAAAAGTTGATATCTTCATAAGGTATTTAGTTATGAAGAATGATGAAAAGTTTTTGTTAAAATTATAATTAAAATTATAATAATAAGACACAGGTTAAGATATTAGCTTCTAACTTTACTGATTTCATTGTAAATCATGACAAATATGTATTAAATAAGTATATATAGTCTCCTTATGGCGATTAGGCCAGTCAAAATTTATTTGAAGGCTAAGTAATTGGTAATATAAAACCTCAACTCTTCAGCGTAACTTTGGTTGGCTGTAAAGTCTAAGCATTGTGGTGTATCATTATTTAAAAAGTTAGTCCACAGAGCAATGTATGTTAAATACGTTACAACAATACCATAGCATACAGTCCATCGATCATAAATCTTTAATAAGCGGACCGTCATGTTCACACGATAAATCAAAGTGACCCTCTGTGCGAATATTGTCTGTGTTCGCAAACCTATGATGATTTAAATACATGATTCATGACGCGATACTAACATATTGTGGTAAATCCTTATAATATTATATTATAAATGTTAAAGTATGTGAGGTTGGATGTCTGTTACTGTTACGAAAAAACTACTAAACATACTTCAAACTTAATTTATATGAAGGTTTAAAAAATGGCTAAGAACTTATACTTCTATATAGTAAAAAGGATTTGTGTTTAGAAAAAATTTCATTAAGAAGTTGATGATAGAAATGCACATCAAAGACGTAGTGTATAAAAAGTAAGACACCTAATACATATTACTTAATACTTATTTACTTTTTAAATGAAACTAATATTATTCGTATACGACGCCCATTTTATTATTTTTTTAAACTACATAACGCCGATGTTTCGGTTACTTTTTAAAAATAAAATTGCGTAATAATCCGAATAATATTAGTCTCATTTAAATGAATACTCGCGAAGGTCTCATTATTTATTTTATGTTTATGCATAGAATTTCAATTTTCGCTAAGAATTTCTACTGATTTTATATAAATAACTATTTTTTGAACATATTTTAATCTCTATTATAGAATACACATCATAACTAATTGTTAAACTCAGTTTAACTTCATTCCAAACAGAAAAGAAATTAGAATACTTTAGATTCCTTTTAATTGCATTAGATACATTTAAATGATAAATTTCAACATACTTTTCATTAATCTGTTTCGATACTAATTTGTTTTTCTCATATTCGTCGTATATTTATTTCAATCAATACTTACTCTTCCATCCAAGCTACCCTTAGCACCGTTCAGTCTAATATAGAACTGAGTGGGCTTGTCCACTTGAGCTGAGTCTGGAAACTGAGCAACTTCTAGAAGATGAGCATCACCAACAGCTGGTGAAATGTACACCTTGAATGGAGAGTCCGGTATGTGCTGCTCGTTGAACTTAAGACCGATGCGGTATTCACCTGGAAATAAACAAACATTCTTATGAGAACTTTCCATTCTAATAAGATTTTATACATGTGTATCATCACCCTATCAGAGCCCACTGCTGAGCTGCCTCTTCTCACATGGAGAGGGTTTGAGCAATCACCACGCTTGCTCAAGACGGGTTGGTGATTTCAAACTTATAATTGAAAATTATAAGTCCAGGTTTCCTCACGATGTTTTCCTTTATCCGTAAGTGGTGTCTAAATACTGTTATAAAGTACATATGACTCGGAAAAATCACGTTAGCACTTGCCAGGTTTTGAATCCGCGTCCTCATTAGAGGCGGGCCTTTAACCTCTAGGCCACCACGACTTTATTATTTGTTTATACATGTATAACCCAAGGCAATTTTGAATGTTCTCATATATTCCATACCAAAACTTGCATATTCTAATTATTATATAAATCCCGTGCTACTCCGATAAGAATAAAATTGTCATAAAAAATCTAAACTCCATTCATAAATTAGTTGTTATCCCTTTTACATCACCGACAAATGTAACAATAAATTAGAGTTCAGAACTAAAAAACCGTCGAAATTGGTAAAAAAAATCACAAAAACCCAATTTGACTTGCATAATACACTGAGATGTCAGTCTTTGTACGGACTAACGATGTCACATATATTTGTTATCGGATGTTGTAAATATTTAAATTTTTACACGAAATACTACATTTCTATATTAAAATGGAGGCACACAGAAAGTTTTGTTAACTTAAAAGAAATTAAAATAATAATAAAAAAATAGACTTAAAAGTATATAACCCAATAGAATTACGTGCCCATTTATGAAACTAATTATAATTTTAGTGTAAAAAAATAACAAAAAATATTGATAATTACGAAATATTTAATGATTATATGAATAAAATGAATTTTATTAAATAAAAATAGTTTTTAATACCTAAAAGAAAGTTTCATCATTTATGTTAAACCCGTATCTTCGTGGAGGGCATATTGTATTGTATTTGCATCTCGCGAGTAGTTTTTCTGCTGTGTTTTTCGTTGATTGGACAAAAAATCTTTTTGTGTTTTTGAACTTTTTTTTCTCATTCACGGACAGGTTGCACTGTTGACTTAATCATCCGTTTATTTTCAATTTCCCTAGTCCTAGCATAGTTATTTCAAATCATATATAATAATCTAATATTTTACACGAATACATCAATAAATTAACTTAAGTCAGTGGTGGCCTAGTGGTTAAAAGGCCCGCCTCTCATGTATGAGGGCGCAGGTTCGATCCTAGTCCTGGCAAGTACCAATGTGATTTTTCTGAGTCATATGTACTTTCTAAGAGTATTTAAACATCCCTGATTAATGCTGATTCCCAAAGAAGGTTGATGCTGACATCATGAAACTAATACTGCCTGAGCAGGCGGCCGGTCGTAAAAACAATTAGCCAAAACTATTTACAACATGTAAGGCAGACCCTGGCTAAAGCTGGGAAATTGCCAGGTAGAAGGATATAATTATAATAAAGAATAATAAAAAATAAAGATGTTTTCTTAACCATTACTTAAACCACTTCGTTTTCGTTCATTCAAATAATGATGTTACACGCTACACTGTTGACATGCCACAGGTTCTATATCCTTTCTCTTTGTTTCAATAAATTTTCAGTTTTTGTATCGCAGGTGGATGTGTTTCAAATATTTGATTTTTGTTATTACTTCATTGTGTATATATTACACGTGAGTAACTTAACGAAAATAACAAAATATGTAATAATATTAAAAATTTATGCATAATAATATATTTTTCTATGTAATTATGTTATTAATATTTAAATTAAATCAAATATGAAGTCAGTGTATTATGAAAGACTAAAAAAAGACCGCTGAAGATGATAAGAGCTTAAACTTATGTAATACGTGAGAGAGATTTATTATCATTAACTTAAAGACAGAGAGTTAAAAAACTCTATATATATGTGTATATTTATTCGTATCTCACTAAATTTCTAATAAAAAACTATTCCAACTGCTCGTACTAGAAACTAAATTGAACCAAGTTGAATAATATATTAATTCGTTTACAAAATATCGGTGATATTCCTGTAGTGAATTCAAGTTCGGAAGCAAAAACATATTATATTCAAGTTGTCATAACTGATTTTATATATAAATTATAAATAAAAAGTATTTTAATTTTTATTTAACTTTCAAAAAAAAAATTGTATGTAGAACATTATACGACAGTGTATTTTGTAACCAAACTTTATATTTGCTAATAAATCTTAGTTGTATTCAAAATATTTCATATAACAATGTTTTTATTTCTATAGATAATTATTTTAAGTAACATATATATGTAAAAGATCATATAATTATTAATATGTACTATAAATAATAAACACTATATATTTTATAAGTACATATAGTTAGAACTTCAAAAATGTATAAAAAAACTAAGTCTGTGAATTCATTAAATGTCATGTACTGAAGTAATAAAAAGATTCCAAAAAATTTACAAAATTATTACCTATTTTTTTACCACAAGCAAAAGTTAAATCAATCAGTCAATATATTAATACTTTCATTTTATTATTTTTAATAAAATAATACATATATATTAAAATTTGATCGTAAGAAATTCAAAGTATTTGCCCTTGATACGTATCCGTGATCCAAGTCGGTAGCTTTGACCGACGTCTGCCATTGTTTTGTTTTTTCTTTCATAGGAAAGATAAAAGAAAGTATTTTTGGTTGGTTAGAAATTAGGTCGTAAAAGCTCGATGACTCCGAGATTTTATTGACCCGAATTCAAAAAAAATAGTAGTTTAGATATTTTATAGGTTCATTGTATGTTCTCGACTTAATTGAGAAGATCTCATTAAAGAATTGTCTCCAATTAGTTCGGATACTTATAAAAGATTTGTTTTGTCAAAATCAGTGGTGGCCTAGTGGTTAAAAGGCTTGCCTCTCATGCATGATGCCGCGGGTTCGATCCTCGCCCTAGCAAGTACCAATGTAATTTTTCCGAGTCATATGTACTTTCTAAGAGTATTTAGACATCACTGATTAATGTATTCCAAAAGAGGGTTGATGTCAGGCAGGCGGCCGGTCGTAAAAACAATTAGGCAAAACTAACCACAACATGTAAGGCAGACCCTGGCTAAATCTGGGAAATTAAATGCCAGGTAAAAGAAGACTTAAAAAAGATTTGTTTTCTATAAATAATTTTCTGTCTTAATAGCTGCACTAAATGAACAAAATGACATTAAATAAAGCTATAACATGCTTAGTACAAGTTTGTACATCTCAATACATAGTACGCGTTTCAGTTTTTCCATTTAATAACCTAGATTCATTTTTCTATATGCAAGAAACATGAACGGAATACTGTTAACGCTACGTATGTAGTTTAGCGATGAAAACTTGGATTAAGAGTAAAGAAACAGCAAGAATTTATATTAAATTTACTTAAAATATTCAATTTAAAAGTAATATTGGTTATTAGAAACTTGAAGCTTAGAATAATTTATTATCAATCTATCAATATTTTCTTTGGCTTTAAATATAAAATAAATGCATGATGTCAGAATAATTATATTTTATTTTTATTTCATTTATGTATATATTTAACCAGACAAATGGTTATTTAATACTGCTTAAATTATAAACCAAAAACTTCACTTAACATTGTTAGAAATTTTACTTTCATTGAAAATAAGCAGTATTTATATAAAAGTTATTTAATTATTTAATGTATCAATAAAAACATATATGTATGTATATTAAATCAATGAATATTTTATAGGCTTTTGAACCGTTAAAACATTTTAAAATTCTTCTATACTCTGCTTAAAATTAAAAAGTCGTCTATTACATCGGTACTGCTCTACAAAACTATAGAAACATTATAATAGTATGTATATATAAAATTCAAAACATATATACATATATATATTAAACAATTTCCACCAAACAAAATGAAACAATAACAATGAAAATCAATGAAACTAAGTCATTATTGTCGGAACGGTTAAGGAACTTCTAATCGCATTGCATTTATGAAGTATCCGCGGACAAAAAGGGGCCGCTTCTTTGTCGGATGGTTGGTTTTCTTTTTTGGTCGAAACGAATACAATGGAGCCAGGACAAATTTAGTTTTGGTCCGGGAATTCCTTGGCGTTTGGTGTTTAGGAGTCATTTTAATTGACCGCTGCTATAATAGAGGGTAAAAACTAGACTCGGGACGCGCTAGCACGGAATTTTTCGACTTGTTAGATATTAGATGATAGATTAAAAAATAATAATCATAATTATATATAATTTTTATTTTTTTTTATTTTTAAACCGTTTAGATTCCTGCATATTAGCCTAATAATTAAATTTTGTATATCATTAAAAATTAATGAAAATTTATTAACTTTGACATTCAAGTTATAATTAATAGTTAGAATTGTTTTATTTATTATTGTAATAAAATGTTATATAATAATTTGTGTGTTAACTTAAAACACCATTAGCGAGTATATTAAACACAGTTTAGTTGTAACTGAGTCGTAATATGTAAATTACTTAATTAGCAAATCTAATACCAAAACCCCCGCCATTTAAACTGCGATTACTTGCAGCTGACGCGCGTACTGATTATATATGTAACTGATACAGTTTAAATAATATACAAAAATATATATAACCTTCATGGTCATCCTCAAATATATTGTAAAGCTATCCGCTGATTGGTGCAATTAATAAAATATAAAAGAAATATATATCAAAAATGGCTTCATAAAATTACAGATAACAAAAATGCAACGTAGAGTTATGATGGACATTAGCAAAAACGAATACAATAAATCCGAGTAATCACTGGCCGAAAACGCGGCAGCTATTATCACTTAAAAAAAAAGAATCTCTATGGCCATTGAGGCAAAAAAAAGAAAAACAAAATTTAAAAAATCGATCTGTCAAAATGGTCCGCGGTAAATTCAGCCGAGGCTGCGGTCAATTGGCCACCATTGGTTGACAGGTACGGGGGGCGTGGACGGTCGCATAAGGAACGAGTCGGGCGATTTATTTATGAAGTGCATTTCACTGTTTATGTGGGTTTTTTATGGTGCATGGACTATGGCTCCGCGGGGCGGCGGGCCATTTTACTTGGTGATGCAGATCCGGGTACGATAAAGCGCTTTAAAATGAATTATTTGCTATCCAAGTCGGTTTGTACGCAAGTCACTACAACCGTGATCGATGTACGAGAAATGTGTAGATTAGTTGATGTTATATCTTATTAACAAAAAAGCCGAACATCCAAAAACTTACAGCCCGTTCTTGGTGATTAAAATTTCAAATGTCTATATTGGATGTGATCTTTTTGTGAGAACAATTTCTCGAATTTGATCTCTAATCCAGATACACATTACAAGACAAGGTTAAAATCAAATAAAACATAAATTCCTCATACTTAATTCTTCTTATATATGTACTAAATTTGTGTGAGAGAAATCCCTACTAATATTATAAATGCGAAAGCGACTCTGTCTGTCTGTCTGTTACGCTTTCACGCCTGAACCACTGAACTGATTTTAATGAAATTCAGTACAGAGATAGAGTTGACCTTGAGAAAGAACATAGGATAGTTTTTATCCTAGACTTGAAAAGTTCTCTTGAAAACGCGATACAACCGAACTCTAGTTACTTAATATGTTTCAACTGACCTGGTTCATCAACTTTGTATGACACGTCACAGGAGCCATCTCTTCTATCTTTGAAGTCTATTTCAGCCTTGCTGGGTCCTTCAAGAGAGATAGCCAGTTGTCCGGCCCCAGCCTCCCTGGTCCACACATTGAACTCATTGAACCTCCCAGCCTCACCACGCTCCAGACCAGCTCCACCAGCCTTAACGAGATGAGCGCCGGAATCACGAAGTGGACCAACTGTGAACTGGAATGGAGATCCTGGAAAGAAAGAAGAATAAATTAAGAAAAGATCTTGTCAGCTACTTATTATTTTTCATATACAGATCATCAAAAAGAAGAGCAAATAGAGACAGTTAAAAAAAGAGTAGAAAAAATTTTTGGTCTCAGAACTCATAGAAGAAATTAACTATTTATGTGAAACTACTATTTTTCGTAACAAAAGTAACTGAAACGTCGGGAGTATATAGTTTTATACAAAAATAAAGCACGCGTAGTATTTCTGCAAAAATATTCGTTTCATATACTCGCGAAAGTCTTAAATCTCATTTTGTGAGCCCTAACCATAATAGCTCTTGAACCTAATCTAGAAGTTTAGGTTTAAAGAAGTTTATTTCCAAAAAGAACAAAGTTCGCTTACAAAGGAAATTTTAAAAATTATAACTACAATTAAGATTACAAATAATAAACAGTAGTGATATTAAACAAGATCAGTGAAATCATCTAATATATGGGTCTTAATCGTTTTTTAAGTAAATTTTGAAATTTCTTTAGGAATTCCTTAATCTATAGCAATTCTCACCAGGTATATGAATCTCCCTGTACTTGACAGACACCGTGTGTACTCCGAGCTCCTTGGGTACGAAGTGTACTGAGTATAATCCATCTTCGACTTCCTGGATTTCAGCGTCTTCAGATACACCCCCCGGACTTGTGACTGTGGCGGCCAGGTCAAAGGACGTTATACCTGGACAGAATATTAATGATAGCTTAATATTTGATTTATCATCATCATCATCATCAACCTATCAGAGTCCATTGCTGAGCAAAGGCCTCTTCTCACGTGAGGGAGGAAGTATATATAATGTTACATATATGTAGGCTTTTTTACGGCTTATCGCATTAACAGATTCTATTTGTATTTCATCATCATCATCAGCCTATCAGAGCCCATTACTGAGCAATGAAAATCTCTTCTCACATGAGGAGGGAATTAAATATTACATACATATGTATATGTATATGTATAGGCTTTTTTACGACTTTTCTCACGTTAAAGAAAACTTTTTTGTATTTAAATTGATTTAAAGTATATTTCTATCGGTTAATGATATAATATTCGTTTGTTATATTTACATATAACTCAAGATGGAATAATATCGATAAGGGTTGTACGATTTATTTAATATCGTCTTGTGGATCCTTTTAAAAAAATTTCAACGTCAAATCACTTGAATATTGTCCGTAGAATATTAGTTATCATGCATTAAGAGTGCTATTTAAATGCCGTCAAGTGCTTGAAAACTAATTAGGAAGAAAATTGTTTACGTTTTTATGCCTTGTCCAAAAGAATTGACCTAATATTAACTTAAACAAGTTGAATACTGAAAACAGAATAAATAAAAGTGAATAAAAGAAATTTATAAATAATAATTATAAAAATATGAAATGAATTAACAGCAGCTATAATTTCTTTCCTAATAGCAATTACAAAATTATGTTTTTGGTGTATGTGAAGTAAAATTTAACCAGATAATAATTAAAATCTCACGCACTTGTCAAAATAAAATATTGCTATTTAAAACAATGTATGGTTTGACGCTAACATTGAGTTGGTACGAATTTATAAAGGTTCCAACAAACTTTCTTAAACTGCAATACACTTGAAAGTAATTTAGTTGTAAAAATATAATTTTAATACTTAAATATAATCATTTGTCTTTGTCTTAAGATTTTTTTATCTATAAATACTAAATTTTTCCAATAATCAGGAATTATTTCTAAATAATTCGAGATGTCTCGAAATGAAAATATCTTGAAAAATATAATGAATATGAACAAACATTTTCTTAATAATTACACTGAACCAGCATATCCAGGGTCTATAAAAATTACTTTTATTAAGCCGTTTTTCATACTATCAAAAAATACATAAATGCTTCGTAACAATACAAAAATAATTTATTTATAAAGCTTCCAATTATAATGAAATTTATAAAAGGTTAAAAAATCGTTTTAATATTTTTTTTATAATTTCCAACATATATGCATACACATTGAACCAAAATCCAGGTACAAAAATAATCTAATTATAAATTTATAACAACACTCGTGCTTCAATATAAAAGGATTTAATCGCTACAACGCTTCAATTAATTATCCATCAAAATTCCTATAGAAATCAGTTAGGAGCTGAAAAATCTGCTGTAAATCGCTGGAACTGCTTACCGGGCATCTTGAAGGTCAGCTTGCAGTTAGTGCCGACTTCAGTGAGAGGTGCTGGCTCTCTTTGACGTTGGATCTTCTCACGCTGACGATTACTGCCCTCACCAGTAACCTAGTTAAGTAATAAGTATAAGAGACAGAATTAGTATGGATAAAGCCTTAGAATTATTATGGAAATGAAGATGTGGACCAAGATTTGTTTGACGGAACAAAAATTAAGTTGTTACTATGTGCCTTACTTTTGGATTACAAAAGATTTGGTTGTGTTAGAACATATTGAGTTAATAATGTCCGCGACTTTGTTCGCGTTAATTTCGAAATTATTAATGTATGTATAGCTGACCGGGCGAATTCTATTACGCCATAAAGGCCGTAAATAACTAGGTATTGGAATTTATTAAGTCTTTTTTTCTTTTGCTATGTATCGAACCAAATTAAATATCCTATGTCCCTCTTTTGTTCTAATCTATCTCTGAACCAATCTTCAACCATATCCCTAGAGCCGTTCTTGAGTTATAAATATTGAAACTAACACAACTTCCTTCCATATATATAGAATTAATAAATTTAAATAAAGTTCAGTTTAATATCTTTTTTTAAATAATTCAAAATTCACGGGCTATAATATTACATGTTTTCATACTATCCTATTTGTAAGTCATGTATACCTTGACAGTGAAAGGTGATCCTTCCACGTGGTGATCAGCGAACTTAAGGTTGATGATGTAATATCCGGGCTCAGTTGGCTTGTAGCTGATAGCGAGCACGCCGTCCTTACTGTCAGCACATTGGATCTCCGCCTTGCTTGGACCTGGGTACAAGTGATGAAGAAGTTAGAAAATATTAGGAAAAGAATTCAAGAATAAGGAATAAACTGCTGCTGTTTGTGATCTGACTTGAACAGATTCAATATTAGAAGATAAAAATATGTATGACCTAGTACAGCCTTTTTTAAAGTAAGCAATAACGTTCGCTTGTGGACTCTGCTGGCCTAAAGGAGGAAGTTAGAGACCAAGAAAAAATGGGGTCTTGTGGAAAGGGTTTCCAATTTCGTTTTATGGCATAATTACTAGTGTTTTTAAGTAGGTAAAGACAAGAGACCATTTTTTCCCCCTTAAAGTGGGCATTAGACAAAATAAATTAAGGAATCACTGACGTAATGCGATGTTACCCATATAATAAAATTTAAAATCATTTATCTTAAACTTATCAAAATATATCGTGAAAAAATTATTAGCGTTATTTTTCTATATATAAATCTTTATTTATTATTTAATGTTTTACATTCTAATGGAACTAAAATACCATAATATTAGCGATAGAGTTTTTTAAACCTTACCTTCAATGGAGAGTGATAGACCACCATATCCAGCGTTCCTTGTATCCACCATGAAGGTATTCTCTCCATGGGTCTTTCCTTCTTTAAGAGACGCTCCGGAGACCTTGAAATATCAAGATTACATTTAAAATGACACAACTAAGAATAATAGACGGAATATCCAGTGAAAGATTAAAAAAAACTTCGACTGAATGTTATGCTCCTACAACTTTATACTAGCTTGCATTAATTACTTCTTGGTTGATAAAAAATCGCCAATAAAATCATAGTCAGATCTAAATGGTAACAAATATGTAAATATACTGCATACACGTAAATGAAAGTAACGTTTTCAATTACTACGCGTTTTTTATTATTTTATGACTTCCTAATGCCTATGTTTCGGTTTCTTTTCAGATACCGTTATCACGAGCAGACGAGAGGAATATCATATCATATGACACTATAAATATAAAATAAAATACGCATAGCATATCTGAAAAAAATAGTTTCACTTAAATGAATGTTCCCAAAAATCTTAGATATCATTTGTATACCTTAACTTTCTTCGCGTCTCCAACCTCTTGTTCTTGAACAGTGATGTTGAAGGGAGAATTCTGGATATGAACCCCCATCTTCTTGACAGCTACCACATGCTGTCCAGCCTCACGAGGTGTGAAGCTGATGCCGATGTTCCCAGACGGAAGGCGTTTTAGGAAACAAGGTTCCTCCAGACCAGATGGAGCCTGACCAAGAAAGAAATTTCATTGGATATGGCTGAGATTATTTTTATTTGGGGGTATTCAGCATACGTGCATGAAATACTAAACTAATTTTGTGTTCCAGGTTAATGTTATGCTTATTATTTTGCTTAATATTATAGTAGAAGAAGGAAACAGTAAAAAGTTCTGGCCTCAAATTGCTTGCCTCTGTTATGAATTATTATTTGTGGATATAAGTTAACAGGCTCTGTAATTTTGTATAAATAGCTAAAGAAGGAACTCCGTTTACTGAAAAATTATTTTTCTTTGAACTTTACAATGATTTTTCCTACATTTTTCATAGTATTACTTCATAGTTTCTACATTTTTCATAACATTACTTAAATATCAGACAAAACAATATTTAAGAGATGTAATTTTTGTCTTATCATGTCTAAACAACTCAAAATCTTAAAATGAATATAATCCATATAACAAGAAAAAAAAAAAAATTTCTAATCAAACTTTTCTATTAATTAAGCTAGCTTAGAAAATAATCAAAAAATATAAATTCCTCCTACTAACGATTTACTTTGAATTCTATCGGTATTTCCTTGAAATGTGTTTTAACTAGGAAGTACCTGAATGGAAGCGTTGAGGCTGCGGATGTCATTGTCACTGATCTTGCCCGGGAGCGTGACCTCGCTGCAGCTTCCCACTGAGATTTGGTTCCTCTTGCGACCTTCACCTGTCACCTAAAATTTGATGAATATTTACATTAGTTTATAAAGTCTGTTAGTTATTACGTTTGTGAAGATTCATATTATAATAACAAGTAAAAATGTTTAATCTTGAAATAATCTTAGTCTAAGGAAAAATGAAATTTGAGAAAAATATATCGGATTTGTTTAGACCGCTGTTTTGATAGTGTTGACTAAAATTTAAATGTATAGAAATCAAGTTAATTGTAATATTCCTCATTAAAAATTCATATTCTCTGAACATATTTCACACTATAATATTACTCTGACGCTATATGTTTAAAATATTATCACAATTGTCTTAGTTTTCAGAGATAATAAAATTATACAAAACTTCTTGTAATACAATATAACTTTTCTAAATCACATGCCTACAGAATAAGTATAAGTATCAATTTCCAAACCTTGGATACGAATGGAGATCCCTTGATATGCTTATCTCCAAACCTGACCGATATTTTGTACTCCCCAGGAGCTGTTGGCAGGAAAGACACAGACACCGTACCATCTTTGTTGTCGTGACATGTAATCTAAAACAATCAATGAATAAGTTAATAAATTATATATAACACCAGGCAGGCAGGTTGATGTCAGGCAGGCGGCCGGTCGTAAAAACAATAAGCCAAAACTATTCACAACTATGTAAGGCAGACCCTGGCTGAAGCTGGGAAAATTGCCAGGTAGAAGATATAACACCATCATATACAATCGCTTGAAGTACTTTTGAGATCGTTACTTCTAAAAGAAGTTTCTAGATTGTTAATTAAATGTTCCAAAATCACCTCAGCCTTGCTTGGTCCTTCAACAGCCATAGACAAGCCACCGGCACCAGCGCCTTTAGTGCTAATGGTGAACTGACTCGGCTCACCACTCACACCACTGATGAGACCTGGCCCATAAGCCGTCACATACCCTGAGGAGATGGAGTCCACGTGGAACTTGTATGGAGAACCTGTAAGGGTATTAAGAAATATATAATATAATGAGATCTAAGACTAACAGATTCACATTTCATCAGCCCGTGATCACGGTTGCTGAAAAGTAACCGAAACTTCTGGAGTATGTAGTTTTTTATAAAAATAAAGTTTCATTTAAATAAAGATATAATACTAAATTACGAAAATACTAGGATAACAAAGATGAAATTTCAAATCAAATTCAATGGACTATAATGCAAAAAACGATTATACATTGTTTATTGCAATGCTTGATCTATTATGCTGTAAACCGTACCTTGGACATGCTCTCCATTATATTTGACGTACAGTTCATGGACTCCCTCCTCTCTTGGATCGTATTTGATGCTGACGGTACCATCCCTGTTATCTTCTATCACCGGCTGATCGATGTGTCCACTCGGCATTTTTACTTCAGCTGCCAAAAAAAAATAGTTTTAGATTATTTCGATTCAACGTGTAATTTAAGGAAAGGAACAAAATCTACAAGCTGTTAAAGGAAATGGGAAATTCACAAAATTAGGGTTGTAACTTCTGTACAAGGATCACAAACCTTTCCTGGTATCTATATGATATATAGTGATGAAATTAAGGGGCGTATATGACAACCCTAGGCCGGTTTTGTTGAACGTTATCTTATGGCCTTCAGAGAACACTATCGGTATGTCTTCCTTATCAATCTCTGACACTGAGAAGTATTTCTTTGTTTCGTCCAAATACAGTACTGATGTTTCCGTCCAATCTATTTCCTTTTCGTTGCCACCAACGATCGAGTTCCAGAGTCCGGACATAAACGCCATAACTATTTAGCTCTTCAATACTAATATATCATGTATGTTGTGTGTTATGTGTTATAACATGATGCTAGCTAGTGATTCTGTAATGTGTGTACATTGCGTGTGTTGTGTTGAATGAAATTAACACAATAAATAGAATTTGTGTTAAATTCACTATATTGTACTCAATATCAACATTACTACGTCTAGTCTTAATTTTAAGTATTTCATTGCAAATTATAATTTGTATGTATTTGAATGAGTATTTTTGTAATGTAATATTTTTAGAAGAACGTAAACATATAAGGAACTACAATTTCATTAAGTATTTATTTGTAAGAGAAATATAATTTCAAGTCTCAATTTCTCCTAATACTACCGAATTTGTTACTTTTAATATATTTTCTTAATTTTCTTTCTCTTAACATACGAGAAGTTTTATTTAATGTAATTCTATCACAATGTATAATTTCCAGAAAATTACCAACGTTTACGTAATTAACTACATTTAAATCCGATACCACGTGACGTAACATTTACGTCATCTTGTCGCCGAGTGTAAAACCGCGAGTGTGAATAAAATGTCCAGTTTATGAGATAGTTTTGACATAACAGACCATAAAAATTGTTGGCAACTTTATAAGAAACGATATTTATTACGATGCGGACGATATATAAGAAAATTTTACTATTTTATGGATATATGTATTGAGAGATATGTGGTTATTTTAAATCATCGATTTTTGTACGCAGACTAAACATTACTAATTGATTTATAGTCTGTGGAATATAATTATATTAATTTTATTTTTTATCACGTTGAATTTATGGTTTATGTAAAATTGTTTTAACACATCATTTAATAAGGAACTTTATTTATATTGAATACCTAAAAAATTTTAAAATATAAATTTAAAAAAATACCCAAATTACGTCGACAGAACTATAGGGGCCAAGAGTGATATAAAAAAAGCTTTAAAGTAAGTACTAAACACAAATGAAAAATGTTTGATCATTTGATTACGGATCAAATATGTGATCATTATAAACCACAGTTACTCTTTTAAATGACCAAACCCCCACCTACACTCTCGCTTATTTTTTTAAACCGATATTGTATACGTTGCTTTATAAATACATAAATATAAAGCATAACGAATATCTGCCGATGTATTTACAACTGACATTTCCGTCCACTGACAATTTGACGACTCGAGTAAGGGAACCACGCGAAATGTGGACCGTTAAATGATTTAACGACAGTATTTTGTCACAGAAATTTCAATATTTAATCATTTACAAGTTATTTAGGATAATATATCATTATAATACTCCCATAATATGCTTTATTATAAGATTTAGTATGTGTTAAGCGTAATTACTGACGTACTGACAGTTTGCCGTATCTGAATGAAGTGACACAAGTCTATTGCAGTACAAGAATCGTATTCTCTTAAATATAAATAAATGAAAGTTTTATTACAAATATACATAGTGAATAGAATCTTCGCTTTTATTCGAATTCCTACTAATATTATATATGCGAAAGTAACTCTGTCTGTCTGTTACGCTTTCACGCCTAAACCACTGAATTGATTTTAATGAAATTTGGTACAAACATAGAGAAGACCTTGAGAAATAACATAGGATAGTCTTTATCCCAGACTTTTGAAAGGTTCTCTTGGAAACGTGATAACCGAACTCGACGCGGGCGAAGCTGCGGGCGGAAAGCTAATGTATCATAAAAATACTCCCTTAACATGCTTTATTCTATGATCTAGTATGTGTTAAGCGTAATTACTAACGTACTGACAGTTTGCCGTCTCTGAATAAAGTGATAAAACCGACTAAACAACTCTATTACAATACAAGAAGCGTATTCCCTTAAATAGAAATCTATAAATAAATGAACGTTTTATAACAAATATACATATATGAATACAATCTTCGCTTTTATACTAATTCATAATAGAAATATGAATTAAATGAAACGCAATTAAGTTATTCCAAACATTTCACATGATTGACGTTAATAGAAAATGGTTGGAAGATTACCAAAGGTATGGCATTGGATATAATACGAAATATCTAAGATTATAATTATAATTTAGTATAAAAATAAATTAAATTATTAAGAAAAAATCATTCATTTATCTCTTGAATAGATTTACATTTATTCCTATAATTACATTCATTCTCGTAATTACATTTATTCATATAATTCGAACGAATAAAATTAAATGTACTCATACATAGCTTCACTAAAATTTATTGTCAAATTCTGTAAACTTGTTTTCATCTAAATTATATCATCCTTTGATCTAACGAAATATTTTATGTTAAATTTTAGTAAACTCATATAATTGCACTCTTGTAAACTAGTGGTTTATATAAAACGAATTCCATTGGCCATATCTTCAAAGACTGGTGACATTCGTGATTTATAAAACTGTTAATATTTTCTTTAGCAATTTTAAATTATTGAATATCAAACGCATAGGACAATTTTGAACATACATTTCATAATTTATTTATGAATATGTACAAAAACTAATAATTATAATAGCATATTAATTGAAAAGAAATTATATGTATTATAGACTTCAATTAAAGCATATTTTTATATCTAAGCCAATGTAACTTCTTTTTGTAGATGCTTTTCCCTAAAGATGAAACAATTGTCAACTTTATGAATATACTAATATATATCTCTATTTTAAGTCAGTGGTGGCCTAATGGTTAGAGGGCCCGCCTCTCGGTGCTTAGGGCGCGGGTTCGATCCTGGCCCGAGCAAGTACCAATGTGATTTTTCCGAGTCATATGTACTTTCTAAGAATATTTAGACATCACTGATTAATCCTGATTCCCAAAAAAGAGGGTTGATGTCAGGCAGGCGACCGGTCGTAAAAAACAATTAGCCAAAACTATAATTTCATAACATCTAAGGCAGACCCTGGCTAAAGCTGGGGAAATTGCCAGGTAGAAAAAGAAGATATATAAAGTTTATTTTTTATTTTTATATTATATAATATGTATATCCAACGGACATACAAGCATTCATCGTTTCTAATTTCTTTAATTAATTAATAGAATTTCAGAGATAAGGTAATGATAATAATTAATTAAATTATCAATTATTTCATATAAAATAGTTTTAGTCGGAACAATTCAAAGCTATTTGTATAATTCATGTACTTTTTGTTTAAATATATAAACTTTTATAAAAGAATTTGTCTAATTTAATACGGACCAAAAATTACATTAATATATTAAATTCTGTATCTCTATCTACTCCCGTATTAAAGATAAAGAAAAAACATATTTACATAAAAATCTTACATTTAATTACATATGTAAATTAGATCATAATAATTGCATTGGAAAAAAATCCTTACAGGTAATTTAAAATAATTTAAAACCCTGCTTTTTTCAATCTATATTATCTCTCTTACAAACATCTGGAAGAAGCTTAATGCATAGGAACCATATATAAATAAAAAATCTATAATGCAGTGTTCAGATAGACAAAATCATATTAAATGTAAAATATAAAAATGTCTTTATTGTACTAGAAATCGTCATAATATAATCGAAATGTCAGTTTTAACTAACACATTACATTTATCTGAGTTATCACTGCAATTCATTTTAATATATGACTTAATATAATATTTATTTTAATTCTAAGTCCAGTTATACACGATTTCATTCCACCCACATCACAGTTTAAAATGACTTGAAAAACCTTCACCAAAATTAATATAACTTATTCAAAAATATTTTCATATAACTATGTATTTAATATTTTAATGGTATTTAGGAAAATGATTTATACAGATTTTAAATTGAAACGCAAAATTTAGTTAATTTAATATATAAATTTTATTTGTATGGATATTTGGTTTTAAAGAAATTAGTCCCAAATAGGCATTTGATAGACAAATTTTGGTACATTTTATTATTCTGTATTTTTTGATACTTCTAATAAAAAGTATATTCACTGTAATTTAGATACACAAAATTTCTTTCCCAGTGCCATACTTCAAAAAACTGTTTTGAATCGTTTGTAAAACACTATATCAACTGCTACATCTTAAGACTCATTAGGTCAAGAAACATTGAGTCATAACAATTTGTCTGTCCGTGATCACGGTTACAGAAAAATAACCGGAACGCCGGGAATATGTAGTTTATAATAATAATATACGCGTAGTATAAATAATATTAGTTTCATTTAAACGAATACTTGCAAAAGTGTTAGATCTCTTCAACATCATTTCTTTTATCTAATAAGTATTTTATAATATCTTTTTATTGCTAATCTTGATGTCAATATATTAATAGGTATTGTTAGATAGGTTGATGACTCAAGCGAAAGTATACTGATAATAAAAGCCTAGTCAATTATGCCTTAAAAACATATTTTACACCAATAACAGTTTATTAATAATTGAATTAAAATTATACTTGGATATAAGTCTATGGACGCAAAAAATATTATAAAACAAGTTAACTCATTAACATGATAAAGAGATAAGAAGAGCAATGGACCATAAAATACAGTTTGTGGTAAAAACTACCTAAACTATTAGAAACAGATCGAAATAAAAGGTTTAGTATCTTCAAATGTAATAAACATGTACTTACATTTTAAATACATCTCAAAAACGGAAATTCATTTACGAACATAATTTTTGGTCTGTATTAAATTAGGCAAATTCTTTTATAAAAGATAATGTATGTGGACAAAAAATACGGGCATTATACAAATAGCTTTGAATTATTCCTAATTGGTGAATACATAAAGTTTAGTTAAAAATCCTTGCAATAATTGTGGAGATCTAAGAACTTCATGGCTGTCATCTTGGCTTCCTATCCAAAATTACTTGACCCATTTGGCTCAAACTCCTTGAGCCATGTAAATATCCAGCCATCACTCATTTATGATATCTCAGCCTTGCTTGATTAATGTTCTGGAATTTTCCGCACTCTTGACCTGGAGATGTTTACACGGTGGCTGATAATGGATAATCATTACTAATTGGCTGAAGAATCTATATACCTTTAAATTTCGACTAAGAATTTGATTCCATAGAAAAAAGTAATTATAATTATTACTTAAACTTGAACCACAAAATATCACGAAAGGACCATTCGTTGGTCTAAAAATATCCATACAATATAAACATAATAAAACAATCTAATTTACGACACACATTCGATGGAACACCATTATATAAAAATCGGACACTATGAAAATAATCCGATATTACAGAAATAATCGGCGTCCCTCTCCCGTGACCGATGCGTATATCGGCCAAGAATGCCACATCAAATTTATACATCCGCCAAGAAAACAGCTGCAGGCTAACCTACTAGTTATATGATCGTCAGTTTGATATGACATTTACAAACACTTAATATAGTCAGTGTACTCTGCGCAAGACATGTGTCCACTTGGTAACTGGACATGTGTCTAAGTGGGAAATCGGACACATGTATGAATTAAGACACTAACTTGATATAGAAAATCTTGAAATCCAAATCATAATCAAAATTTTCATCACATATAAAAAAAATCAGTTTTAATGTAAATATTTGAAAAACTCTTAACTTTATTTAAATTCCCCGCGACGTGGTTAACGTATGCGCCTGCGCATGTCATACAAATCTTCAAGGAGGGACGTGAAAAATCGATTTTAAAGCATTAATATAATTGAAGGGTACGTAAACTAATAAAACTATTTATATAACAGTAATAATGGCGCACTTAACGTCGTTAAGGATGCATATATATTACATACTAGTTTTTGCCCGCGACTTCGTCCGCGTTATTTTGGTCAAGAGTGATATACATATGTAGGTATAGCTGACCAGGCGAACTCTATTCCGTCTTAGAGGCCATAAATAATCATGTTTTTCCTGTTTCAATCAAACAGAATGATTGAAATATTAGTTAGTTGTCAAATCTAATGTAAAAAAAAACGTTTGTATGGGAAATAGAAAAGGGCTGTTTTTAGGGTTTTCCCGGAAATGAATAAATTTTTCTCACCTTTTAAACGTTCCCTGGACTTCCAGGAGTATTTCAAGACTAAAATTAGTCAAATCGGTTCCGTCGTTCTCGAGTTTTAGCGAGACTAAGGAACAGCAATCCATTTTTATATATATAGAAGATAAACTCTCATTAAATATGATATTTATCAAAAATAAACTCTATTAATGTTTAAATTAGATTCAAATTTGAAAATATAAGCAGTAAAAAAATTGTAGGATTTCCTTTATAAAAGAATCTAAGGTTCTTTAGGTACGAAAAAATTAAGAGGCAATTTTAAATTTCTGTCAAATTGTGATGGAGATCATTTTAATATATGTAGTTATTTAAAATATATATTTTTTAATCGTTTTGAAAATTCTAAAAAGATTTCAACACAATATATAAAATTTTTTTGTAAAAAAAATTAATTTAAATTTTTTATGGGTATATTTCTGTAGCGAATTTAATGATTTTTATTTTTTAATCTTTTATATAGTTTTAGTTTAAAAAGTATGAATTAAAAATATATATTTCTGACCTAAAACTTAGTTAAAATTCTTCGCAGCAAAGTCTGTTTTTTCTTAATACTCTTTTTTTTTAGAAAAGGTATTTTTAAACAATTTAATTCCGTTGATCTTTTATATATTTTTATGCAACGTCTAAATTAGTTTTGTACTATTATGAACGTGGGCAGCAAAGAGAAATAAATTTAGCAAATGTATAACGAACGCGACATGAATAGATTTTATATGAATTCCAGCATTTAAAACATTTTTTATCGAAATGACCACGAATTTTTGGAAGCATAAATGTCATTCTAGATTTTTTTTAAAGTCAATGTTACGTCAATAATTTTTTTTTCTTAAAAATTTTCAGCCAGCCAGCTTCATGATATGAATAATTTAGTGGAATTATTAAATATTATCAACAAAAAGATACATTGTCTCACAAATGATTGTAATTTTGAGACAAGTTGAAAGTTTTATCGCTTTTAAAAAGGTACTATAACTCATTCCTACTATAAAACTGTAAATAGTTGGCATTATCGAGGTCTGATTTACGACTTATTAACGCATTATTCATCCCGTAGCATCTTGTATGGCGCGTAGCATCTGCGTAGCGATTGTTCCATTCAGCCGATATAAGGCATAAACGTTGAGTCAAATAAAAAAAAATATGTATAGTGTTGTGTGTAAAAAATATATAAACCGTACTCCCGCCATTTCGAATTTCGAACACCAACCGTTAATTTTTTTTTCACTCAAATCACTACACACTGGCCACAATTTTTTTTTTTTTTTGAATTTCGAATGTGGAATTCCAGAATACCGCACAGCAGTACGCGCGACCTGCGACTAGTCAATCGGCATCCAGCCGCGTAGTAACATGCAACTAATATTTATTTATATATATTAAAATAATTACCCTTATTGCCAGCTTTTTAGACGTGTTATTTCCGTTGAAACGCGCCTCAGCTGTATATTGTAAAGGTCATATGAATTTTAATTTTTTTGGACATTTATTAATTTTACTATGAAGACAACATTCGATTACGCGACATGATATAAAAAAAACATGTTCATATAATCGATAAATCACCAAAAATAACTGCAAACGTGTATTTTGTGGTAAAAATATATATAATCTGTGGAATTTTTTGAGTGATTTTAAAGAAATCTGACAGTAAATAACATTGACAAATGACAGATAAAATATAATGACATACATTAAGGTACGGGCTGGAGAAACGACCTCGGACATATTTCTGAACGCGTCTCAAATCCCCGTCTGTCAGTGAACATACTATGTAGGTTATATAAGCAAATTTAATATTATATTTCATATTAAATATTACTCAAGACTCTTAGAGAGAACAAAAATATATTCTACTAACGTAAACACTGAACATATAAAATCTACTTTTAGTTTTTTTTTTCGTCGTAAATCTTAATTTTATATGTCATATAATCAAGTGTTGCTATATATAAATGTTGGTGAAGTCTAGCTGGTTTGAATTCAAATGAGTATGAATACAATATTAATAATATTTTTACCATTATATAAGTTAAAACATAATTTAGAACTAAAATATGTATATGCAATAAGTGTGCTAATTAAATTTTAACCGAAAAATGATAATAAAACTTATTACAGATGTCTAAAAAATTAACCGGTTTCAAAGAAGATTCTTCTTCTCATACTAACTCTCCGTTTTTTTCCCAAATTTTTCTGTATAAAGTCTGGTAATTATATGAAGTCATGTACAAGTGGTCATTTATCATCAGTAATCAGTATGTTACCCAGTAATCAGTAAAACAATATGCCACAGTACGCTAAACATGCCTTTTCATTCATTAGAACATACTTCGAAGACAGCCCTAGTAGGTTCGTTTCAAATTTGGTAGAGAGAGGAGCTTGGACGGTGGAGGTGAGCGTTTAACGCGCGTTAGATAGAGACCCTTAAACCTACACCTGGGTCACAAGTCCCAGTCACTGTTGAAGCTCCTCTCACTACAACGATGGACCCGACACACGCACCGTGAATACATGGAATGATGAGAAGTTTCGACTCTTCGTCGTTAGTCTAGATTATTCGCGTATTAGTCGAAATCAACTTAACAGTAATACAGTAACAAAATGGATTTCTGCTTTAAAATAAAAAATCCGCAAAAAATTTAAAATGAAAGTCAAACATTTAACAATAATAACAAAAAAAACAGCAACGACTTCTTATATTTGGCTGAAAAGGATTTCATCTTCTGTTACATAAAAAAAACCTTAACTAACAACATGAAACTTACTTTAAATTAATTTTATAATAATTCGACTACATAATAATTATAATTATCGTGTATCAAACATATATAACTCGTTATAATGGCTCTTAATACATTCCACATTTACACCGACGCCATCTTTAAATAAGACATCTGCAATCAATCACCGCTAGTGTCGAGTTACACAAATGTAATGTCAAATAATATTTTGAAGAACCATCAGTTATTTCCTCAACAAACAAAACAATATAAATATATTTAATAAAGTTAAAATAACAAAAAATTTTGATTGAATTTTTAATTTTGACATTAGTTCTTAACTGACATTTCATTATGTCGCGTTCAATTTAATATTTTCTTATACATTAACAATGATCTTAAAAACGCAAATATAAAAAATATATCGAATATTGTACTAATGATTTCTTTTTAAGTAATCTCCTGGCGACTTTCCACGCAATTGTTTTGTTTGAACAAAGCTTCTTCAATGCGTTGTAACCACGAATGAAGTATTAAATCGGTTTGTCGGATTAAATGTAAACAAAAAAAAACTAATAAAATTATTGTGTGGTGTAAACAAGTCTGTTTATTATTGAGTGTTTATTGTTTAATACAAAATTGTTCGTGAATGTTATACAGGTTGTAGAAATATCAAAAAGTATCCAATCAGCTTTAGTACATATAAAAAAAAAGATTATGTATAAAATTATAATGTTTTTAATATATACATTTATTTAATTTAAACTATAGTTGAATATTACTTCATTACAATATCTAAATTCCGTTCTAGTAATTAGGCCAAGAATAAATTTAAATAGAAACAACGTGAATTCACGAATATTATAAAATTAAATTATATATATATAAAATTCACAACAAATGATAACTTTCGTCATCAGCCTATCAGAGCCCACTGCCGAGCAAAGGCCTCTTCTCACATGGAGAAGGTTAGAGCATTAATCACCACGCTTGCTCAAGACGGGTTCGTGATTTCAAACTTATAATTGTGAAACTATAAGTCCAGGTTTCCTCACGATGTTTTCCTTCAACGTATGTCAGTGATGTCTAAATACTCTTATAAAGTACATATGACTCAGAAAAATCACATTGGTACTTGTCAGGTTTGAACTCGCGCCCTCGGTAACAAGAGACGGATCCTTTAACCACTAGGCCACCACTGACTTATAAATGATAACTTACTTAAACTTTAACGAATTAAAAGTTAACAATCAAAATAAAAATGTCGTATTAAAAACAACACTTATAAAATGGCGCTAAATGACTCAGTATTCTGTCACTTATATTTTTTTATGTGAGCAGCTGCCAAAAGTGACACGTACGGACGGCAACACAAGTTCATATCGCAAATGAATTTCTATATAATAATTCGTTCAAATATTTTCAAATTGATTATATTAGTTAAAAATAGATATATTTCTCCAAGTATTTACTTCATTCTTTGAACGAATGAATGTATCTTTCAATATTTCTATAGTAAAATAATGATATAATTTACAATCTGTAATTATTAATCCCTTACGCGTGATTGTACAATGTATGAAATATATACAAATTATCTCATTAATATGAAATAAAACTAAAATGTACATATAATTAGTGACATAAGTATAAATTATTAATTAAAATCTAAATATATGTTTCATTATAATCCTTTATTATATAAAAATATATCGTAAAATAACATTACAGATACAAAACAGAATTAAATTATTAGTACATTCCATTATATATATTTGAATTCAAAGAATTATAAGAACTTCAAAGATCTAAAAATGTTACAGACAATGTATAAAAAAAATTGTCAAAGATAATATGAAAGTTTATGAGAAAAGGAAGCCGCCTATTAAATTGAGCAAAACAGCTGGCCTCGTATTAAATACTTACAACTAGAAATATATTTATATATGTATATATTGATTTATGTTCAAATATATTCGGTTGCAATGTGAAGGACGAATAAATATACTCTGTGATCTTTGTATATTCATGAATATTTAATTTAATAAAATTAAAAAAAAACTATATAAGTTGTATGGATATGGAAGAATTTTGTGAATCATTGCCTCAAATTCAAGATATAGATTAAATTCTGAGTTTTTTGACAGCCTGTCAAAATTTACAGATATTTTAGAAATTTAAACTCTTTACAAACTCTTTAAATAATTTTATCTTATTCATTATGTACTTAAAAACAATCAAAAAATAATTATTAGGTATAACTTAAAACTAAAATAAATATTTTTAAGCATAAAAAAAAGCGTATATTATATTCTAGTCTGATTTCAAAATGGCGGTCGTTGATCGCATTGTTGGGGTAAATGATTTAAGATTTCTTTGTATGAAACATAGAAAGGTATAACAAGTATCTAGTAATATTTATATTAAAAATTATGATATAACCATCAATTTATATATTTGTGTTTACATTTTAAATGATTTTAAAGCTTCGACGACGATAATTCAACTATAGTTTGTTTAATGAAAAAGAAATTATCAACTATCCTAATTTTAAACTCGAGAAAGGCAAGAAATTTTTACTCAATACAAAATTATGATCTCTGATTTTTAAAAATAAATAAAACATATTATCCGAATCAGTTTAGGTATTTAAGAAACGAAAAAAGTCTTCACCTTAGTTTTAGATTTTCTCCTGACAACATAAATTACTGAATAAAATTTATATCACTTGATATAAATGTATTTATAAACTTTTAAATTAAAAAGAAATTAAATAACAAAGAATATTAGAAATATAGAATTAACAACTCATACCAGATGAGAGATGTAAAATGCCAATATATCACTTTCCAGTCGCTTCCAAGCTTGTATTCTTTATGTATTAATTTACTTATATGTATAAATTCATATTTAATACAATAAATATATTACATTAATTTAATTAATTATAATGAATAAAGACTTTAACTCCTCGTCTACTAGCTTTTACTAGAAATTTTTAAAAAACGTCGTCTTTTCCCACTACTGATTAAATAAAACTTTTTATCAAATTTAATACATATATATAATATTTATCTCATAATCATTAATATATGTATAATAAAACGTAACATTATATTTATATACGTTTAATAGTTGCATTAAATTTACCCAAAACTTATTTTAAAGCCGCCATGACTCACTACATCTGAACGCCCACGACTAGAAATTATTTACAAGCCTTGGCACAAATGTACTATAAACATATTTATTATGTGTTTTTTATATATATTTTTACAATTATCATACATATATATTAAATTTTAAGGGCTAATATTGATTAAATAATAACTTTTCTTTGTAAAAAACGAATTAATATTAAGTTTATAAGAATTAAAGTGATTAATGCATTCCCAAATAGGGTTGATGTCAGGCAGGCGGCCGGTCATAAAAACAATTAGCCAAAACTATTCACAACATGTAAGGCAGACCCTGGCTAAAGCTGGGAAATTAAATGCCAGGTAGAAGAAGAATTTAAGTGTTGATGCTATTGTTGAATTATAATTGTTTTAAAAGAAATAGATATATTGTGAGTATATAGATATAGTCATAAAAGATATTTTTAACCCTCGACGCAAAAACGACGGGGTGTGATAAGTTTGACGTGTCTGTGTGTGCATTTGTGTATGTGTATGTCTGTCTGAGGCAACGTAGCTCCCAAACGGCTGATTCGATATTAATGCGGTTTTCATAATATATAAAATATATCCTTTCAGTACGCTTCACCCAAATTTTAGTCTCCACACTACATAAGAAGCAGTAATAGTCATTACTTAATGAAACTCAATAAAAGTTATCATTTATAATAAAACTATGAAAATTTGTGGTTAATGATTATGATGATTTAATTTAATTAATAATTCTAAAAAAATTCCCTAAAATACATAATAAATGCTGAAGTTTTTTGGGATGTTTGTTGGTCTTTCACGCGGAAACTACTGAACAGATTTTGATGAAGCTAGACATCAGGATACTTATAGTATATAATTTATACCGGAATCCCGTGAAATTACCGCAGGATGCAGTCATAAAAATTATATTTTATTTAATCACCTATCACTGATATATAATAATTTTCTCTGGCGATTTGTTAATATAATTATTTTAAACAGAAATTAATATTAAAAATATTATTTTCTATATTATAAAAGTTTTTTATTTCAGAAAATTTGATTAAACATTCCATTAGTTTGTTACAAATTAGGTATTACATGAATTCATTAACTTCCTCATAACTCATAGAAGTTGACAAATTTAATGTTTTCGATTTTTGGGTAAACGCCAGAAGATCAGTTAGGAATGTGGATAAAATGTAAAGTTATACATTAGTTTAATATTATAATAATATAATAAATTATATTAACAAGGAAATAAATTAAAATATTAATTTTAATATATATTAATATAAGACATAATTAAGGATATGAAACATTATGTACAAGATACTATACATATCGTCTGCCAGTGATCACGGTTGCTGTAAAGTAACCGAAACTTCGGGAGTATGTAGTTTTATCAAAATAAACCGCGTAATATATCCGATAAATATAAGTTTCATTTAAATGAATAAACTCCCGAAAATCATAGATCTCATTAAACTATAGGCTTATTAAATTTTGATTTATTTATAAATTATTTCACAAAAAAATTTGCTGCTTAAATATTTTATAAGTATGGATTTTTTATTAAATGGATGGACCTTATGTTCAATATAAGTTAGTCGTAAGATAGTAAATCAATCAATCCTTAATTATTTTCGAGTCTTTTTAGAACTGTGTTAAACAGAGTTCTTGTATTACGAGTATATGATCCTTTTAATATTATAAATGTGAAGGTTTGTGAGAATGTACGGATGTTTGTTTCTATTCAACACAAAAAATGCTTAACAGATTTGGATTAAACTTTCCAGTGATTTAGATAAGAGATTAAAATGAGACAAGATATAATTTGTCACAAATAGTTGTGTTGTACGTAACATAACGCATAACACAGAATATAGATGTCGCTACTGATTTAAAACCTTATTCCAAATCTGTACGGAGAAGTCACAAGTAAAACTAGTTTTTAAAAAGTCTCGTATTCTCAAAATATCACTATAAACTTGAAAAGCTACTCCACACGACATTGTCGAATATATAAGGAATCGCTATAACTAAAAAAGAAGAAAAGCTACTCCATTCTAAATAATATATTATTATAAAATCAAAATATACTAAAATATTCTGCCTTAACATTCCTTTCCAGCGACGCGACGAGTCTAGTTCATTAATTTGGAGACACTTAAATATAAGAGTATAATCTCACTCTATGTTTTATACAAAAATTCAACGGAATCTATCTCCAACAAAGTATATACAATAAATTATTATAACTTGTCCACCTGTCCACATAAATACACAAATGCGTCATTCATATATATAACTACGAGACATTATTATATGAAATGAACTGATCTCGGTATAATAATAAATTCTTTATATCAAGACTTCATTCACTATATAATTCACACAATAAATTCTCATTAATAGGTTTTTAAATGCCAATAAAAATTAAATATATGTTTGACTGTGTTTAAAATAAGAATACCTCGTAAGCGTTATGACTAACTACGCAGTATAATTCGATCCTCATTAAACGATTCACGAAATTGATAATTAGCTATAAATATTCCTTCTTTTGTGTTTTCTGTACTTTTATTTGTCATAAATAGTTTTGCCGCGAAAATTATCTCTGTTCATAAATAAACATAGATCATTCAATATGTCTTGGAGAATATAGAGACGTTGCTATTTTTTAGTTTCAATTTTATACGTTTTATTGATATTATATTATTAATTAATTTCATTCGACCATTCTTGACATGAATATAATCAAAGAATTTTATATTTTTGAAACACAATATTGTACAGCGCCATCTACATTTTACGTATTGTTTTATATAACACAGAACGTTTTACGCTAGGGAAAAATTAGTTTCTACAATCAACGTAAGAGGGCGCTATTTTAAAACTTAATAAGGTAAGGTATCAAAAGAAAAGGAAAGGGCTCATGCAAATGTCAGTCCTAAATATAGGAACAAAAATGGCAATGAAAATTATATTAAACACACGGGGGTAAATTAAAACGCACCCATGATGTGTTTGATCACTTGACTCAGACGAAATGTTGCTTCACAAACTTCTGGAAATATTATCTTATTTTGAAGTGGTGGGTAGTAGGTTTGTAAATATCTGTGTTTACACTGTGTTTTTGGGGTACTAATTTTATTCTCATGTTCCTTATGACTAATATATATAAGATGTTGATAATTTAAAAAGTGAAAGGACACCAAGTACCTATTGTATAAAATTCAATCTGTTTATAAATTTACTAACATACTTACGTATTACTATGAAAGATTTCATAGATTAATTGAGGTGTTTTTTAGTTTTACCTCATAAATTTAAATTGAATAGCAAAAATTGAGTCAGATTGATATTACCAAAATATATAAATTGTACTAAAACGATTTCGGGTTTATAAAATACAACAGCATTATTCAACAGTCTTTTACAGACATATAAAAATTGCATATAATATATGAGAACAGGTTATTTGCTGCCATTAAAGACTCTTCACAATTAATCAAAGGAGAATATTAAGTCATTAAAATTACCTTCTAGGAACTGTCGAGTTGGTAAACGAAGGGAGACTTTAAGTGATGACGCGTAAGCAGAATCGATGTACCAGCGAGGGTCAGCCTCACCCAGCCTCTTGCTTTCTCTGTAATACAAATAAAATAGCATTAACTTGATATTATATCAATGGGTATACTTTTGAAAAGCAATATAATCGTATTTTTACATATTAATAACTTCATATACGACTATAACATCAGTTGTACAATTGATATTCTTCAGAAGTTATAACAGATCAAATAACTATACTCATTTTTATCTGTTTGTGTGCAACATTTGTTTTTTATCATGAATACGATTAATCAGAGACAAAGAAAAGAGTATATGGCACTGAAATATACTGTCAAAGTACGATTGTCGGACGTACTGTAAAGAAAAAAGGGAATTTAACGGGATGGGAATGAAAATTGACGACCAAAACACCGACAAAGAGGTTATAAAAAACAAAAACATTCGAAAATTTCAGTATTTCTAACTATAGACGATCACGACAATGCAAAACGATTTAACACATATTTACCCCGAATCCATGTTGATAGTCATCTACACGGGGATTTTAAAGTGATATAAAATTCGCCAAACGACGACATTCAAAATAAAAACTACATGTTTCCACCACACATATGTCAAACGGTACTATTTTGGGAGCGCCAAGTTCATACTATTAGCCACAAACATAAATACCTATCTCTGAAACTTACAGCGCATGATACCGCACTTTCAGCGAAGGTTTGAATCTGAAGCAAATAATTGTTTCAAACTTGGCCAAGAGATGGCGCAGCAGCTCATCGATTATCTAGACTCATAAAGTTCACTTTACGTGCGATAGATGGCAGTAGTAGTCAAATAATTTCAATTGTAATTAATTATCAGTAACCGAAAGTTTTTATTCATTTAAATTAAACTTCAAAATCACTATGTACTCATTAATAATAATAAAAGAACTAAATAAATGTCCATGATTATTCAATACATAGATCGTAAATTCTATCTATAAATGTAAATGTATTTGTCTTAAATCTTAATGAACTTTTACAACAACTAAGTAGCTTTTATAGCACATACAGTTAAAAGGAACTTAGACATCTTACACTTACGTGAAAACCTAAAGTTTCTAGGTTTTTATTTCGTAGATCACGACCAACAAGAATATATCATACGGTTTATGAAAGAAATGTTAAAACTGATAGTATTTAAGCGCGTAATGCTAACACATACTTAGGATTCCATTTCGTTTTTGATCGCATGTGACGGAAAGCTATCTAAATTCCAAAAGATTTTGGTAACAAATAAATATAATATGATCATTTACTATAATGATATTGTAAACGTTCATGTTTATAAATAGTTAAGCAAAATCTTTGGAAATATACATAGATACGAAAAAAAATGACCATTGTATGTTTATTTATAAACAATAAATACGTCTTGAACTCATATATAATGAATGAAAATCTGTATACACCAACTTTATACTGTTAATTTTATAATACAGCAAGCAGATTCATTAAAAACAGAATAACCAAGATCAATTATATATGTAGTTCCGACTATTAAAGATGGTCTTCTGAAAGATCTTAACAGTAAGAAAGGTTCGCTTTCATAATGAAGTTAAATATATATAGAAATTTCATATATATTATACCTAATATTTATATAACGGTTACGAATAATTAATATTCAAAATATAACTCTCAATAAACCGTTTGAATTAAACAAATTTTACTGAACGATGCAGAATAATCACTGAGATTATTAAAGATTAGTAAAAATGAAAATAGACGAAAATTCTCAACATTCCATGGATTCACCGTGCGGGTGCCGAGTCCATCGCAATTACGTACTATATCTTCTTCTACCTGGCAATTTCCCGGCTTTAGCCAGGCTCTGCCTTACGTGTTTGTGAATAGTTTTGGCATATTGTTTTTTACGACCGGCCGCCTGCCTGACATCAACCCTCTTTTTGGGAATCAGCATTAATCAGTGATGTCTAAATATTCTTACAAAGTACATATGACTCGGAAAAATCACATTGGTTCTTGCCCGGGCCAGGATCGAACATGCGCTCTCGGCAACGAGGCGGGCCCTCTAACCATTAGGCCACCACTGACTAATTACGTACTATATATTATTATAAAAAGTCAGAAAACTATAATTGGTCCATACAGTGAAACCTGCTCAAGTTTTAATGTGAAAGATTTATTTTCTAACATACATTTACTACCGTCTCCCGAAAGCAGAGGCTTAAATAAACTAACTTAAATCGAAATATCATACTTTATTGATTATTTAAACCTTATGTAAATCGGGAAAAGGATAGAGCACAAACTCTTGCCCCGAGCCAGGGTATATACGTCAGAGATGGTATTTGTTGTCTTATCCATATATTACGGAAAGAAGGGACATGTCCACTCCCTGAACGCCAGTAGAATTTGGTGGATGAAGAAATATCTAGTCGTGTATATACAGTTTGCTTAGTATATGATAGCATCGTCACTATACATACGAAACATCTTAAAATTATCATCTAATAATCTTCGCCTAATTGGTATTAATGTAGATTATTGAATGATAAACGAGGAACTTTTAAATGAATGTATGAGAACGCAAAGTCGTGTTAAACATACAGGTCTAAGAATATCTAAAGAACTTGAGAACATATTTTTTAAATGTAACTAATATTTTATTTACTACGCGTTCTTTTATAATTTTAAACTACATACTCCCGACGTTTCGGTTACTTTTCAGCATCCGTGATCATTAAGACGAGATGTGAGTGAGTGTGAGAAAACTATTTACTCTTGGACCACAAGCCCCTGAAAACTGATGCTCTCAAGATTTAGTGCTTAAGTCAATTATATTGCATATCAACTACAAGCAACATTCTTTGTTATGCATATAGAAATACGGGTGCTTTTAAAGCTGGTCAACTAAATAACAAATCAAAGACCTGATTGGAGATTGCCGAACAAGACCGTTTGAACCTAATTACAACCTTAAGAAAGTACAAGTTTGTATGTACCTGAAAATCCCAGAATATTTCCCGAATTTCAGATACAATTTGGATTTCTTGGTTTGTATTTTTTTAATTTAAATCGTTTCAAAGTCATTTGCGTCATATTAATTTTCACTAAATTAATAATTCATTACTACTATAAAAATTATTCTATTAAAACTGACGTCTTTTAAAGTATAACATATTAAAAAAAAAATCCCGAATATGTATACCAAAATAAATCCCTATTATTAAATTTAGTGACAGAAAATAATAACAAAATATGTAATTAAAATCAGCTTTTATTCCCTTTCCATTCGATTAAAAAGTCGAAATCAAAATACAATACAGATAAGAAATATAAAAACATTCATAAGCCGACTAATGAAGATATATAACAATATTAAATAATATATCCAGCTGTAGACTTGTTGGAAAATTTAAAAACTCTCATAAAACTGAAATGCCGACATAATGTAAACATTTTAGAGACGCCCTTGAAATTGTTAGGAATACCAAGAAGAAACATTGTGTAGAGCTTGGATGTTCTAAATTTAAAAAATGTAGTGTTGCCATGTACAATTATTATTAATATTTTAATGATGCAACATTTAATTATAAATTGATTACAAAACCGAGCTTCCCGTAACCCGTTATGTTTTTAGATGACATTCTTATAGCGTTGTTAACCTGGTTTATATTTGTGGTAGCTAGACAATGGATTTAAACATTCGAGGAAATAACAAAACAACTGAAAATTTAATATAAATGTGTTTTAACTGAAAAAATATGCGATTTTAAGTTAGAAAATGTCAGAAGTCAACGTCGGCAGAATACTTTAGATTAAAACTTTATACGATCGTATTATTAACACAATTAAAGATTTAAGCCAATTTCTAACACAAAAAGGAGTTATAATGAAGACAATTTCTTTCCTATATATATATACTAGTTTTTGCTCGCGACTTCGTCCACAATAATTTCCGAATAAGTAGTATATGGACGAGTATAGCTGACCGGGAGAACTTTATTCTCATTTTTTTATTTTTAAATAAAATATTCTATGTCCATCTCTTTGTTCTAAACTATCTCCTCACCAATGTCCAACCATATCCCTACAGCTGTTCTCGAGTTATAAATAGTGTAACTAACACAACTTTCTTTTATATATAGGAATATGAGAAATTTTCATTCCTCATATAGGTTGATATTATCAAAAAAATAACGATATCTAAAATGTGACATTTATTAAATTTGAACATAAAGAATGAATAAAGAATAAATTTACGTATCACAACGTACTACATAGAAACATGAATATATTAATCAATATAAATCTTAATAAACATTCGATATATATATATATATATATTAATCCCTTTCTCCCTTGGTCACGGCATCACTGGACGATTTCACTAATTCTTTTTTTATTGTATTTCTTATTATTAGGAGAAAATTGTTATGTAAGAAAAAAATACTATAAAAATTACTTCAATATTTCACTTTTTTAATAAAATAATATGTCACTGGCAGTAATATTCACGTATGTAATTGCCATTAAAACAAAGAAAAAATTAAAACAAATTTACATACATGCTCTTTACAAAAATATCGGTCGGAGTTGGTAGTGGATGGAGTTATAATAACAAAATACTTAATCCATTTACCATTTCTTAGTGCACTTTTCACATTGGTGTCTACAGGATAATTTGTAGTGTGTGTAACAGATATTTCTTGAGTATAGGGCGGTATGAAATGTAATTTAAACACTATGTTTTAAATCTCATAAAACTATTTAAAATATTTTAGAACCACGCTGTAAAAAAAAAGAATAGATTGTAAGCTGTACTGTCAAAGAAACATGACAATTGGCATCAATTAAAATGGCGGGTTAATTGACACTGTAATTAATGTAAACAGTTACTCAAGATTGTCATTTGTACAAATTACAAAAGGATTACATTAGAATGAAATAAAATTTAAAGATTTACATTTCAGAATGGCATCTCAAATAAATAAATTGCTCTTATTTTAATTGAGTGTTTTTTTTTACATTTTAAATACGCTATCATAGACTATAATAAGTATTTTAATTGTTTATCCGAAAGCAATTGATTCGATCCACACATTTTTAAAACAGTTTATATTAGATTATAAATTGTCTTTAAGTAAACAGCGTTTAATAGTTTAAAAATAAATTTCTTTGCAATAAAACTTCTCTGACGTCAAATACGATCAGAATTATGTCTGAAATTTTTTTCAAGTGTGTATTTAATGATAATTATTAAAGGTTCCGTTGTTTTTATTTTATACGTTAATAAAGCTATGTCTATTTTCCAGTCTAATCGTCATCAGCCTATCAGAGCCCACTGCTGAGCAAAGGCTTCTTTCTCACATGGAGAAGGGTTGAGCATTAATCACCACGCTTGCTCAAGACGGGTTGGTGATTTCAAACTTATAATTGTGAAATTATAAGTCCTGGTTTCCTCACGGTGTTTTCTTCACCGTTTGTCAGTGGTGTCTAAATACTTTCAGAAAGTACATATGACTCGAAAATTACATTCGTACTTGCCAGGTTCGAACCCGAGCCCTCTTACGAGAGGCAGGCCCTCTAACCACTAGGCCACCACTGACTTCTAATATTTTTATATATTTTTTTATTATTAAGCAAAATTAATTATAGTCCGTAATAGTTACCTTTTAATATCTTTCATTCGAAATTTTATTTTAATAAAACGTAAATATTTTTGATATGATAATTTCATAAACCATAAGACTTAATACAGATTATAGAAGAATTATTGAAATTAATCAAATTGTTCGGAAATCAGAATTTTTTTTACCACTAAAAAAATTATTTAAAAAAGCTATTATTTCAATATATTTTATTATATTATATATTTATAAAGTGGTTTTCGTATTTACCAAGGGACCCCTAAAGTCATTCAGTGATATGTGTCAGCAGCTGTCCTGGCGCTCCGCCCGCTCAAGACGTCTCCTGATTGACAATCTCCAAGTAATTAACGTATTGTGAGAATAATACTTCATATCAAGATAAATATTAATTGTTGAATATTAAGTATATTATATATTTTTTAATTAAAATTAATTAAAAAGTGACTTATAAATATGTCGATGTATTTATGTTTGATAAATTTAGAATATAATTGTAAAACGATATATCGGCTATGTCTAACATTCAGCAAATCTATATGTACGAGTATATATGACTATTTATTTTTATCTCAAAATGAAATAAATCAAATTCTTTAGAACAATGACAGACAAGAATCATGTTCTGTAAGTCACGTCAAAATATCTTAAGATATCTTCTTCTTCTACCTGGCAATTCCCCAGCTACAGCCAGGGTCTGCCTTACATGTTATGAATAATTTTGACTAATTATTTTAACGAGCGGCCGCCTGCCTGACATCAAGCCTCTTTGGGAATACATTAATCAGTGATGTCTAAATACTCTAAGAAAGTACATATGACTCGGTAAAATCACATTGGTACTTGCCCGGGCCAGGATTGAACCCGCACCCTCATGCATGAAAGGCGGGCCTTTAAATCACTAGGCCACCACTGACTAAATGTGACGATTTATATATGTTATCTTATTTATTGGTTATAACTAAATTCAATACTAGTTATATACTTATAACATAATTATAAAACGATACATATATATATATATATATATATATATATATATATATATATATATATATATATATATATATAGGCTTTGTCTTACCTAAATGTACATGTAACCATTTCCTTTTTATTTCAAAATTAATTAAAATAAAAAAAATCACAAACAAGAATCACATTCTGTAAGTCACATGAAAAAATCTTAAGATAACAATAGTATTGATAACAATGATAAAAATAAACCAATCGAGGGTAATTTATATACAGGGTGATTCAGTAACCTTATCTTCAAGTTCAAGGTGAGGTCATCTTGTTCAAACGAGGTTACTCGTATATCCTCGTGAGAACGAAGGTTGCCCTAAATCCCGCGACCTTCGTGAACTTGTACCCTCGTACAAGGTCTATCCTTGAAACAAGGCCACAATACCCTCGTGATACAAGGACGACCTCACGACCTTAAGGCCAAGGTTTTGTAAAGGTCTATTCGGGAAAGGTTTTAGATTTATCTGCTAGGCTACCAATATAATATAATATCTTTCTTGTGATAGTAATAGTTTGTGAATTTCAAATTTTAACTTATAATATTAAAAATAGAGTCCAATTTAGTCTGTTAATAGAAAAAAAGATTTTTTTTGAATATTATTGCTCAGTATTTTGTTACCGTTGGACTAAAGCTATAAATTTAATTACATTTCATTACTTAAAGATTATCCCTACTAATATTATAAATGCGAAAGTAACTCTGTCTGACTGTCTATGATTTTAATTAAATTGGTACAGAGATAGAGTTGACCTTGAGTAAGAACATAGGATAGTTTTTATCACAGACTTTTGAAAGGTTCTCTTGGAAACGCGATATAACCGAACTCCACGCGGGCCAAGCTGCGGGCGGAAAGCTAATTTACATATATTTTTTCACAGCTGACGACTTTATTGACTTTATCAATATAATATGAATGTTTTTTTTTTTCGATATATTTAATAATAATCTGTGGGCTGTATTTTCTGTAATGACATCAAACAAAACATGATCATTTGAAATTACGATGCGATGACAAATGAATGAAATTCGGAAACGACTTTAGAAATATTTTTAGTTCATTACTAAATTTAGCTTATACGTTCGTTACATTTAAAAATCAACGAAGAATTAGCAAGAAACTGAGGGAAAAGAAATTAAATATTATCATCCAAAAAATCCTATAGAAATTAATTCATTGTTATTTTACAAAAAAATTGTTATCTCTGTACTCGAAAGTAGCAAGCAGTACGAAAACTTACCAGTGTTATAAATAAGAAGTTTGTGAGGATGTATGGATGTGTGTTCCTAATTTACGCTAAAATTACTAAACTGATATTAATAAAACTTTACAATAATGTAACTTAATATATTACAATTATATTTTGCTTCAATTAAATGACATAGACGTGTTTCTTTCCGATTGTGAGTTTAATTCCGAGGTATGAGAGAATAAAAATGAAAATTATAATAAAATTCTACTAAAACAGTTTAATTTAAATGGTATACCATAATTAAGTATATTTAATGTGTTATTACTATAAACATTTATTCTAAGTCAACAATCTTAAAGATAGACGCCATTCGCCTATAGAAATATTGTTGACAGACTTAAAAATAAAAGTTCAACAATAAGCTTCTGTAATACGATATGTTGTGACAGACAGCCAACATCATTTCAAATTATTTTTTTTTATAAACAGAATCTAAAAAGTATATATATGTATTTAAATAATATTTATAAGAAAAAAGATATACAAAAAATTATACGTTCTAAATTTAAAAATAAATGTAACAAAACATTATAATTACGAAGATAGAAGTAACCGATCCGAAGCTATATTAGTAGACAGACAACTTAAAAAGCTATCACATTACGAATTACATTCCCAGGCCGTGTTTTTGATGAATAATTTCAACCATATTCTTTTTTCAAATATGTATTCACATAAAAATATGCAATTAAAAAAAATATACTGGCCAGTATTTTATTATAAAATATAAAAAAAAACTATAAGTAATGGCCAGTTCTTTGTTATTAAATAATTTAAAAAAAAGTTATATAAATTCAAATATGGAACTCACCGCGTTTTTAATAGATGCACTGACACTTTCCTACTATCTGTATTCTGTACACAGCAAGTAAAGTCTGTATAAAACGTGTTCGCGTCCGTACAAGTAATAAAGGTTTAAAATATCGGATGTTTGCCGTCGTGAGGAAATTCGTCGGCTCTATAAATACAGCTGAAATCGTAATGAAAATTCCATGTTAACATAAACTTTATGGGGTCAAAAAGGGATTTGTGTCACCGATAACGCCCATACATAATAAATTATTATTATATTAACGATTATTATTTTATGTATTTTATGTTTTATAGCTATGTTCATACTAATCTATGTGAATATTTGAATTGAATGAATATTACTCGTACGTATAAGATCTTTCTCTAAATTTTCTTCCTTAATATATTAAAAATATTCTTATAAATAATATTAATCAAAGCTGTCTTATGTAGTGTCATGATGTCAATTAGAGCTTACCGGATGTTGCTGAATGTATCCAAAAATAAGATATCCGCTATAATTTACATTAATTCCTTAATAGAATGAATTGAATGTAATTTGGTATTATTAAAAAATAGTTTACACATAAAATCACTAAAAGTGTGTCTGTGGCAATTCCTAACTACTAAAAAATATGTAAACAAAACAAAAATTACTAAGAAAAATTATCCTCTTCAGAGATAAATGTTTATGAAAAGCAACAAATATTTATGGAATACTTTCCGTTACACGAATTGTCTGATTGTTTGTAATAAAAAAATCATAAAAAGATATACATATACAGAATAGAATCCTTTGTTCTTGAACGCAGCCGTTGCTAAAAAAATAATATATATAACACCATATAAAAACTACTTTAATGAAACCTATTTGGTGGTTTAAAAGTCTTTAAAAAAAACTATTATCTAAATACATTCATCTTTAGCAATACATATAAAACCTTTTTAAATATAAATAAAATTAAATCATCAGCTATTTAAAATTCTATAGAACCAATGAAATCTTATTTGATAATACGGAACGTAAATATTATTATTACGGAAATTACCGATGAATCTCAGTAATGTATACAAATGCGTCTGGTTTGCGAGTTATGTTTTAGTAATAATATAATGTATGGTAAAGATTTAATTATTATACTTAGTTTTTTATCTATATATTTATCAAATAAAAACTATAGATCGACTTTCTTTATAAGTCTAAATACAATTTCGATATTAATATGATGAAATTAAAAGTACTCTTATAAGTTATAACTATTATTCATTATATCTTTATCTTAATCTAAAAACAAAGTCGGGTTAAAAACTAGTATATTTTAAACTGTAAAATAATTCATGTATTCTATATGTCATCACAAGCATTTATTACGTGGTTAATTATATATGAGTATATGTATATCCCTCCTACCTGGCAATTTCCCGGCTACAGCCAGGGTCTGCCTGCGAGTATATAGTTATATCAGAAGTTCTAATATTGAGGTTTCTTAAATTAAATATTATTTCAAAGTTAAACTAGATCTAAGATTCTATAAAATATTGTGATTTAGAATTAGACCCGCTAGTGTAAATGTTATTTAGAGTAAAAAATAATCACAGTTCCTTCTTATTTAGAACTGAATAAATCAATGTATAGTCGAAAATTTCTGAGAATAAAGAAAGAGAATATTGTTTTATAGCATTAAAATCGCAATAATTTCAATTATTCTACCTTTTTATAAAAATATCTCATTACATTGATAATAATTTTCGAGACTACAGACGCTTCAACGAAACGAAACCTCTCATCATTCCATGTATTCACGGTGCGTGTGCCGGGTCCATCGTTGTAGTGAGAGGAGCTTCAACAATGACTAGGACTTGTGACTCAGCTGTAGGTTTAAGGGACACTATATAACGCGCGTTAAACGATCACCTCCACTGTCCAAGCTCCTTTTTCCTAACCAAATTTGAAAAGAACTTACTAAGGCTACGCAGTACGATCTAAGAATGAACCGATTATATTCATAACAAGTAAATGTAAATTCATTCTTAATTTGTTTTATTTAAAGAAACGTAAAGTTTAATACATCTCTAGCAACACATCTACATACAAATTCATCTTCAGCAAACATATTAATAATGTTCACGTTTTAATTACTTGATATTCTGAAACGGAAAAGGAAATTACATATAATTTTTCTTCACACATACATATTATAATTATTTTAATTTTATGATCGATACCCGTTATATTTAACGTAAGAAATATTACAAATGTCATAATTAAATGCCGCCATAAAATCTTAACATCTGGAGACTCACATCAAAGACTGGAATAATTGAGAACAAAATCTAGAAACTTCGATGTTTTTTTACAAATATTTACATGTTCTAAAGTTTTATTCACATTGGAATGTCTACGAAATAAAATACGTCATTGTCACCGTCCGAAATAATGTGTTTTTAAACAGTTTCTTTTCTATTTTATTGTTACGACATCAAACAATAAAGTTAAATATAAATACTATTAAATAAAACCTATTTAGATTCTACGTAGGTTAAAATTTATTTAAATATATACAAAACATATATATGAATAGTTTATATATAAAATAAATTGTCTATATACAGGGTGACTGGTGAATTACTATCAATATTTAAGGAGAATACTCGGTACATGATTCTCATTCGAATTATGTAAAAAAAATAGGCACTTAATTTTTGACCAAATTTCCGTATAAATAAATAAATTGTGGACACGTTCCAAGTGTTCCAAGTGTGGACACTGTGTGGACCTGATACAACAAATCACCGCGCGCGCGAGTGTGTGTGTGTGTGTGTGTATACCTAATCTGTAGGGTGTTCACACGATGCGTAATTAATTACATAACTTTTGGTTAACTTTACTTAGAAGTTTATTAATATTTATGTTATATTAATTTTTATTTTGTCATATATGATTGTCAAATATCACGTCCTCAAGTATCGATAGTAATTCACCAGTCACCCTGTATATATTTAAATGAATTGCTGTTCGTTAGTCTCACTAAAACTCGAGAACGGCTAGTACATAATATATAAAGAGAAATTTCTTTATCTAATATTTGACAACTGACACGTCCTCTTAAAAAGAAAAAGCTGTCACTCAAGCGTTAGTGCTCTATTCCCGATTGTCAGACCAACCTATTTTATTTTTAATATATATTTATATATTATTATATATACATATGTTAGATAGTACTATTTTAAATATGATATACTTATTATAAGAATTGTTTATTTTGGGTCTATTTGACCTTATTGGAAAAAATAACTATTTAACATCACAAATATAAAAGACAAACTATTATGAATGATCCTTCTGTATAGATTTTAATAATCTTTGTGTAAGATCTAAGACTTTCGCGAGTATTCATTTAAATGAAACTAATAGTTTTCGGATAAGCTACTACGTGTATTTTATTATTTAAAAACTACAGACTCCTGCCGTGAAAAGTAACCGAAATGTCGCGTCGGGAGCATGTAATTTTTGCATACTATGATTTTTTATTCTGAAAGGATATGTATTATATCAATTCAACCAGGTTTTTCTACCAAGTATTCCAGGTCTCTGCGCTTGTTTCGAAGGCTACAACATACACGACAAATCTCTCATGACACCTAATTTACATAATAAATGTTCACATTAAAATCTCAATTCATATTAACATACTGATGATACATTTATTCATTGTCGTAATTCAGTGCCAACTTAATCATTTATTTTGTTTAGCAATGCGTATTGCAACGACAAAGTAAGCAAAAACTATTTTTCAAACTATATTGAAGAAAGGTTTGAATTATTTTGATAATATAGTAAAAGGAACAAGATAATTCTATAATCTTTAAGCTCTAGTTAACGATAACAACACAAAACTATGTTACGACCAAAAAAATATATGTGTACTTAGCACAAATTTGTATCCACAGAATTGTTTTAAATATTACCTAGGTATTTCTTGGCTGTTAGTCCCCCTTAAAATCAGAGGCCCAGAAAATCAGACTGCAGGGAATACCATATCTACAAAATTTACCAACAAGCCTATCGCAGCAGTCTATCGAAATCTTTCGATATTGCAACTGCTTCAACAATTTTCTCTTGAACCTTCTCCCATAAACGTGTCGTATAAAGTAGAATATGGGGATGTTCTACTGTAAGCACCAACACCAATTGGATCAAGCGGGGGGTGACGATTTCAGCAAAATCAATATAGTATCGATCACTAAGAAGTTTCTTATTTTCTAAACTATGAGACGTTCGTTCAATAGCGCTTCATAATCTTGCAGATTATTGAGGAATATGATTGAAATCAGGCAGTTTTTCGGCATGGTTTAGTTTCATAGGTAGAGGTTGTTGACAAGCTGCAGCTGCAGCTGAGAAGTGGTACAATAATTCCAGAACTAGAGCTGCGATCAAGAGTCGAGTTGGTAAGCGATTGTCGTTGTAAGACCAGAATTTTGACCAAGAAGATGAGTGGATAGGATTCTTCTCTCTCCTTTGCCGTATAAGCTAAATGCTATTATACCATCGGGCTTACCTATCTACAACAATTAATGAGGCAATTCTTACTTCGCACTTCTATCAGTTTCAGAATCTCAACTTGAGACACTCAATCACTTTAGTAACAGAGATCTCCAACAAGAAAATACATAAAAATTTCCTATATTTTTTTTACCACATTGAGACGAAACCTTTCAGCATTCAATGGAGTCACAGTGTAGTACAAATTTGATAGATTCGTAAAAATGTTTACCTACGTATATTATTTGTACTTAAGAAAAATCAGTAACATATTTTTTCTTTGCATGATTAATGCACCAATTTTTAATTTTAATAGAATAATTTAGCAATTAAATACTAAGTAATTTGATAAGGTAATTGTGATATTTTGAAAAATAAAATCATTACATATAGAAACTTACAACAAACTGATATTTAAGAAGAATAAAGATTGATTGATAAGAGTTAAGATTTCACAAAGAAAATTATTGACGCAATTTGAACATTTTTAGAATAGAATATTTAAATCACTAACGAAATTTTAAAGTAATCGACATTTGACATGTATTTGTCACCATTAAAATAAAAATTAAGACTACAATGATAATAATATTGAAATTTTATTAATCGTCTAAATAAAACTGTTTTACAAATTAACTCCGAGATTTTATTATGGACGAAATGAAAGTTAACGAAACGTCGCCTAGATTTAAACATTTTAAACATATCGAAGGATTTTGTACTCTCTGAATTATTTTAAATGAAATTCGGACAAAACGAGCCCTAATCAAATTTATAATAAAATCTATTTTTACATCAAACAACTTTCTATAACGTCCCGGATTACGAACTTAAAAATAAAGTTATTTTGTATCGCTAATTAAAATGGCTGACCATGTATTTATAGATTTATAACATGGAGGTGTAACGTGATACATTTTGACAAAACTAACACTACTAGTCGAGATATAAATTGATTTATTTGTTATCAAAATAAACAGACAAAATTAACTTATATTATATAAAAAAATCCTTGGTTATAACACTTCAAAATAATAAAGAATTTTATAGTAAATTCCCATTAAATTTCTAAGAACAAATGTATTTGTTTTCAACTAACTTATTATAAATATCTATTGTATATTGTTATATTTCATATTAACACCATTATGATATAATTTTATATATAATATCAAACCTGGGTGTCTGTGAATCATTTTAGACTAGACTAATAAATGTCTTGAATAATTTAGTGCTCTTATACGCAATGGACCGAGAGAGATTGTACTACCTGCGTTGTATTCTTTGTTTTCTATTTATACTTGACTTATTTCTATATTATTAAGTGTTTTACTAATTAACCTTTAAGTGTAGACCAAAATAATCTATTCAAGAAGTCTGAATAAAGTTTCTTAATTCTGAATATTTTTTATCTGTGATAAAAATATGACGTCTTTTTAAAAATGGAAGTATTAATATTCTGTGCGATTTTAATTGTCAGTTGTATCCATGCAGTTCCATTATATTTTCCTCCTTTACTAAATATCAACACAAGGTAAAAAAAAAATTTTAAAAGCACTTATTATCAGTGTTTCTTAATTGTAAAACATTTCTGGAAAGTGAAGTTATTTATAAAATGTGTCAGCCATTAATTAATCAGTTGCAAGTTGCAAGTGGGACACGCATTTAGTTTAGTTTCCAGGGAAATGTCCAGCACGGATTCATTTTGTAGGAAACACAACATAAATATTCATTACAATAGAAAATACTATAATCTTATTAACATTAAATAATAATGATTTTATTATCCAACAGCTGTTCAAAATGTACTTGACATAACTTTCAAAGCCATATTACTTGATTACTTGTTTAATATTCGTAAATATATTATTATATTAATAATTTGTGTGTATGATTATATTTAATATAATATTAAAATCGTTTGTTGTATCGGCGCTTCACCTTTTATGCCCAATTGGCATTAGACTGACCGTCGACGCGACTCACTAGTATTCATTAATACAAATGACTAAAATATATATAGATTAAATATTAATACAAAACTAAGTTTACATCATAGTATTAACAAAACGCTTGTTTTATATTAATTAATATCTTACAGAACATATTAATACAGTAATGTAATACTGCTCGCGAGTATGTCTAGATGTCATAATGTCATTTATTTAGATGTTGGCATTCCTGAACTGAATTGGTGAGGATGTACGAAAGAAAATGTTTATTATAATTAATAGTTATTTTATTAGACAAAACTATACTTAATTTTTTTTATTTCTAAGAATTTTTTTAGGTATAATATTATTTTAATTTTAATACACTTTTGGAAGTGACGTTTATAATAAAATTGTTGATTATCAATAATTAATTAGGAAACAACGCTATTTTATTAGTGTTAAGCTTTTAATGATATTTTCACGATTCAATGCACAGCTTAAGGATTTTTGGCACCTAACACGATGACTAAGTGTGTAACAACGTTACCACATCCGATATGTAAGGATTACGTATTAAAAATAATAACTGATCAAGCCCCGGATTTCGTTGGATTAGGCCCGCATAACCCGAAAATAGAGAGATTTGACTACCGATTACATCACTTGTTGACATTATCTACAGCGTCTATACTATATTTACGTATACTTTTAAGATATTCAAATTATTTTAATATGTTTCTTAATAATAATTGCTTTCTTTAACATACGACGAACATTTATCAAATGTATGTATCGTTTCCAAGAAATTGCGTTCTCATATTAAAATATGAATTATTATAGTATTAATTATAATTAAAAACCTTACCTGCTATTAAAACACACACACTTAAATTACAAAAACATTGGCAGATAACATAAAATCTTGATATCACTTACGTCAAATAAAAAAAAAGTTTTTGATGGCGGGAACGTGTATGGCGCGGGATCCGACGTTATTTTAAATTCAAATGATTCAATATACTGCCCTACTGTATGTGAAAATTTAAATAGAAATATTTCCAGGGAAATTTTTAAGGCGGGTCTGTGCCGAGCCAGGGTATATACGTGACTAAAGCTGTTTCACGTGCTTTAATGTAAATTTTAGATGGCTCCGGAGAAAATTAGTGTGATGTATTTTGGAACGCGTAAATCTTGCAATCATTTCCCACTTGCATTGAATTATAATACGATGAACCCTGGGCAGAAACGTGGAGATTTATTGTCATCTAAAGTTTCCTTTTCAGCCAAACAGCCATATTTTATTCATCTAGGGGTTCAGCTTAAATTTCAGTCTTAAATCATTGTAAATAGTGACAATACACATTGCATTTAAAGGTCGATTTAATAATAATATATATTTGTTATAATGGTTTTGGCACAAACACATTCAGCCGAATTCCTAAAAGCTGTTAATTATAACCTCCATGGTGAGTGAGGTCCATTAATTAACACTAGACTTATATAAAAAATATATATATAAATATCTCGGTATTTTTAAAAATATCCGTTCTTAAGAAAATTTATGATCCACATAAGCCCATCAGCGGCTAATAGCTACGGACTAAATCTTTTCTCATTTACGACATCGGCTTCTAAATGAATTTTTTCGGTTATTACTTCTAATAAAAATTATACGTTGTCACCGCTTTAGCTCTTAAACTGTTAAATGTTATTTAAAACAAGATAATGATACTTATTTATTGGCGTAGTTTTAATTAATGAATGCTTAGAAATTAGAATTGTAAGATTTTTATATATTTATATAAAACTTTAGTTGGAAACCTGATAAAACTCAGGGATGACAAGTGACTTTTCAACTTTTATCTCAATTAGATCCATTAAAATAATTATAAATGTTAATTAATGTAAGTCAGTGGTGGCCTAGTGGTTAAAAGGCATGCCTCTCATGCACGAGGGCGCGGGTTCGATCCTGGCCCGGGCAAGTACCAATGTGATTTTTCCGAGTCATATGTACTTTCTAAGAATATTTAGACATCACTGATTAATGCTGATTCCCAAAGAGGGTTGATGTAAGGCAGACCCTGGCTTTATCTGGGAAATTGCTAGGTAGAAGAAAATAATTATTAACTTAAATGATTAAAAATACGACATGAATACATTTATTTAAATTTTTATACGTTCCATGTGTAGACGATATCTATACAAATAATCGTTCGATATATTTATATTACAATAATAATTACAATTTTAACTCCGTCTTATCAAAGAAAACAAAAAGAATGGTATATTTAAAAAAAAGAAGAAATTTCTTCAGTAGAGTCGAGCAGAACATTTTTGGGTCGTATAAGTATTTTCGTGTAATTTTCGCAATTATAAACATAACTACTTTTCACACCTTATTATTTTATTGGAACCTATCTGTTATATTTACTTTATTATTTTTTATTTATATGTAACTGACTTTAGAAACAGTTCAAAGAGATCGTTTAATGACTATTAACTATCTTCAAACGAACGGTCTAAAGACGTAATCCTTTTGGTAGGAAAGTTAAACAATATATGTATAAGTGGTTTGAAAATAATTCTTCTTCTTCTTCTAAAAAGTATGCTGATGTATTTAGATTTAAAATGTAAAATAAATAATTCACTAAAACTGGCAGTATTAAAAAAGTTAACTTGGAATATTGCGTTCAAGTTTACTGAGATAGTTTGATATTTTAAAAATGAGTTTGAAGCGAAATCTTTTAATCAGCTAACCCATTGGTTGCCAAAAGTGTTACAATTGTTATTAATTTAGATGAAATTACTTTTTATTTAAATTCTCACACATTTTGTGCTGGCTCTAAAGTCAAAAACGTTTTTCAAAATGCTAGCTAGGTTTTCGAAAGTAACAATTAAAATAAACTATGATTTATGGATTCACTACATCATTTATTATATTACATTTACCTTAATTTTCAAAAAGCGTGTCACGAGTGTATATAAACCTGATTGGGACTGTGGCTTGTCATACGTTGGACAGACAAAGAGGATCATCGCTACAAAAATGGAATAGCATGTTGGTAACATACATTTTATTTTTAACACACCTTACATACAAATCGTTTCTCGATTCTCATTTAATAACCTACGTTCTTACTATTACGTGTATATATTGTTGAATGAAAGACTATTAATTCACCGTATGAAGTGTGGTAACTAAAAATTCAAACTTGTAGCAAGAGCAAAGATTACAGTATATACAGGAAATACAATTATAAATAAGTATTAGATTTCCTGATTTCTTAGATCTTTTTCAGTCCCTACCACCCTTTACTCTTTTTATATATGCACTAGCTTTCCGCCCGCAACTTCGCCCGCGTGGAGTTCGGTTATATCGCGTTTCTAAGAGAACCTTTCAAAAGTCTGGGATAAAAACTGTCCTATGTTCTTTCTCAAGGTCAACTCTATCTCTACACCAAATTTCATTAAAATCAGTTCAGTGGTTTAGGCGTAAAAGCGTAATAGACAGACAGACAGACCGAGTTACTTTCGCATTTATAATATTAGTAGGGATTATGCATACGATCCGGAGTCGTCTCTGAAGTGGACATAGCCATTATAATACCACTCCGACCTTCGTAGGCAGTTCAGGAAATCGAAAGCGGTATGAGTTAAATTATTTATCATCAGATAGTCCTTTGTCTTTTTGTTATAGATCTTTTTCCTGTACTACCGAAGTAACACAGAGATTTGCAGCAGCTTGCTTGCATCTGTGTGATCTGAAACCTCATAAAATTAACCAAAGTGGAACTATGCTATTGGCCATTGGGTGGCATAAATGAGGTCATATTCATAGTACAGCCGTGGATATCTTCTTCTAGTGGTCTCTTGAAGTTGAGCAAACGATTGAGACCTACTTCTCTTTCTCAATCGAAAGACATGACGTACCAGCTGTCCAGGATAAGGCCTTGTACTTTATATACCTGAACCATAGCATTACCTCAGCTGTATTACCTCAATTTGTACTTTAGATAAGCTATTCACACATCTATAGCACAAAACTTTCTTATATCCCAAAGAAAGCAATTTTTCCGAGAAGTAGGGTCATCTAACTCTAAAGTGTTGTACAGATAGCAAACGCCATCGAACCAGGGAGTAAAAATGATGGTCAGTATCATAGGCAAGATTCGTAGTTGGGGTTTTAAAGTAATCCACTCGAATGGGGAACCATGCAACAGTTCTTCTGAGCATTTTTATCGTTCTGATCAATTAACTTAATTAAATACTTATAAAAAGATACCTCGTGCTCCTCCAGGACCTTATTGCGCTTCAGGGAAGAATCCCAAAGGCGTTAAGAATATACAGACTTAGAGTGATATCATATTCTTCATTTCCCCATACCCCACTGGAATTGGGCCTTCCCATAGTGAATTGACGTATGGTGGTATTCATCATAGATTGCTCTTTCAGAATACTAATTAGTAGGGTACTGGGAATTAGTCCAACGCTGTAGGAATAAAATCCGACTGGTAACCAGACAGACCAAATACCAACAAACAAAACGTTAAGGCAAATAACATTTTAATTTAAAATTTACAACTAACGAGTCGTTTTTTATGGGGTATCGACTTCAAATCCATGTACTTGAGATATCATTTAATTGAAATATAGATTCTGCCAAATAAACTTAGTTCAATAGATAGTTTCCTTAGATTCTTTTTTCTTCTTTTCCATAGATATATTCCTTAAATTAAAAACGATGTCGAAAATTTTTCCATTCTTGTTGCAGCATCAGATCAAGATTGTGACTTATTTATCATATAACTAATATACTCTCACGTGCTTTATTGATATTGGAAATTTAAAAATTATTTATTTCTCAATAAAAAAATAGAAATAACGCAAGAAACTAACTTTGAAATGAAATAGTTGCATTGAAATCGGTCCATCCGTTTGGGAACTACGATGCCACAGGCAGACAGACATCGACGTCTTACTAAAAAGTACACCACAGTTATTGCGTCTAGAGTGAAAAAAGAAAACTATAATAAAGATTAACAAATACTACATATATAAAAACATACTACATCTTCTTCTTCTAGTCTTCTTAATATATAAAATTCTCGTGTCACAGTTTTCGTGCCCATACTCCTCCGAAACAACCTGACCGATTTTGATGAAATTTTTTGTGCTTATTCGGTAGCTATGAGAATCGGCCAACATCTATTTTTCATCCCCCTAAATGTTAGGGGTAGTCCACCCCTAAATTTTTATTTTTTATTTTTTAGACAAAATTTTTAATTACTATTTTTTTATGATACAACGTACAAAAATACATACAATCCTAAATTTTCACCCTTCTACGATCAACCCTTATTTTTTAATAGCTATTTTAGTAATTTAATCATTTTTCATCTCCGGTCGATAACTGATCAATCGTCATTTAATAAGTTATCCCCGCCAGATATCTACAGGTGTCACTTCTGACCCAGTAAACAGCACGGAGTAGGGATGAGAACGAAGCCGGTCTTCTGTTTCTCTCACACAATTAGACTTCTCTCACTCCCTACACAGTTGTCGGCCATCGTTATTGTTTGTGCATCAAGTGTAGTAGTAACGTTGACAATTATTATTTTGCTAGCTCAGTGTAACTCTCATATTAACTATTAATCATTCCTAATCACTTCAAAACACGGAGATTTATGGCTTTAATAGGTAAACTCCAAAAATATAAATAAAAAAACGTAACAGATATTTCTTGATTATAGGGCGAAACGAAGTTCGCCGGGTCTTCTAGTATTATATAAAAACATCATTAAATTTAAACCCTTTTAGGGATTAATATATATAGAAAAAATCTTTAAATGGTACATCCTTTAAGTAAATTACGATTATGTATTTCATCATAAAAGGATTCGAGACTCATAAATACATATTAAAGACAAGTCGTCTCGGTCTTAAAATAGGATGGAATAAACAAATGACATGTAAAAGATTAAAGAAAACAAATATGGTCGTTTTAGAGTAATATAGATTTTAATAATACACACATTCTATTTTTCAAAACCTCTCAAGATCCGGGGGGAATCCAGTACGCAAAAAAAGCTCTGAAAACTATAGCCGATGCCCGATAGGCATATTCGATATTATGAAACATTTTGTCTTAAACAAAATTAGAACACCAAATATTTCATTTGGTTCTAAATAAAACAAACCAAAGCTGATGATTTTCGACGCTTAAAACTTTAATCCATTCATAAAAACCTGTTTATTATAGACATCGGTGGAAATCAAAAGGTCTAGTATTGAATCCTATAAACAAAATATTTTTAGACGCAAATTTCATCTACCTTTTTGTAAATATATTCTATGTAGAAAGGACAAAAATAATTGTTGACCTACCACCTAAAACAGCGCATTTTAAAATCAAACCTCCGAGTAAATATCAAAAGTTCATTTGCCCTTTAAGTTATTATAGTTCAAACTATTATAACTCAATTAAATTAAACTATCCAAACAGTCACCTTTAATTTAATTTATTAAATTTCGTGAAACTATTACACGTTTTTAAAATTTCAACAGATATCATTTCTTTACTTAATCTTACTTGGCCATTAAATTTCAAATCTATTTTTAAAATTAAAAGCTTTGTTTGTAAAATAATGCTTATTCTTAAGAGTAAGCGTAAAATAACTGTAAAATCTTTTTCCATGAATAACTTTATGTTAAACTCTACTTTCCTGTTCTCATCACAGGTGTAAACGTCGATACTAATCGGACGTTAAAAATGTTAATTGAAAATATTGGTTGGTTTTATGTTTAAAGTATGGCCTTCATCCATGACACGATCCGGGATTAATTTTTAAATGAATTTGAAAGAATTTAAAACGGCTAAATACCAAAGATGTCAAAAATTATGACAACAACATCTCAACGTCTAAGTTGACACTTGACAGTATGAATTAAGGCAATGCATTCATAATTGTAAAAGTTATTACTGTATGTTATATGTAGTGTTATGTCACGATAATATGGAAAAGAAACATATTTTTGTATGAAAATATTATAGAATAACACTTCAACAATTTTCTAAACTTGAATGTTTTATTTATTTTTGTAAAATTGCAGTTAAGAACCATGACTTGTATTATTTTTCTATACAAAACTAAGAAATTTTATGTTTCTTTAAAACAAAACAAGTGTAAATAAATAAAGATATATATATATATAAATACGATAGCTATCAATTAACAAATATTTTCATATGAATCTCAAAACTATGTACTTCAGTGTACATCTGCCTTAAAATAAACAAACAGCTGAATGCATCTCAGCGTATGGCATACCTGATGTTCAATTTTTTTGTGAAATATCTACAAAGTACTTGTTGCACCTACTTTCAAAAGTTGAATTTTTACCTGTTTATATAAGAAAGTGAACACGATATCTAATTAGCATGTCGTAGTATCGGTTTTAAAATATTTTATCTATTTTACCGTTAAATTAAAGGGAAGGGGAGACGGATATGTGTGTTATTTGTGATAACTTAATCCGTTACGAGTTACGATTACGATGCACCTGCAGTGCAGATACATCAAGCGCTGATTAACGTTACGCACAGAAGCTAGTGAGCGTTGTTTTATATGGAAGAAGTGAATAAGTGAAACTTGTAACGTTAGCTACGTGGAACCGTTTATTGTAATAATAATATAAAAAAAAACACAAACCTGACAACAGAGGAGTCATCAGAACTCAAAATGACTCACAAGTGGTCAGTACCATGCCGCTATTGTTTTGTTTTTCAATACCTGCTCATCCGATGAGTAAGAAACGAGGAATGCAACTTAGAAGATAGTTGTCAATAATTTCATAGTTTGGCGGGAAGATTTGTACATTTATGTGATGTTATTATGTGTTGAGGACTTGTGTTATTCGTTATTGCTATGGCGCAGAGCTCTGTAGATTCTGATAGACTGTCATCAGCGGGTATATCAACTCACAGTTCAGGAACTGCTGGTACAGTTGGCGGTTCAGTGGTTGGTGTTAGAGTGGGAGATTCAAATCTTAAGAGAGAAGATGAAGATGATTATAACTTGGGACCTCTACCACCTATGTGGGAGAAAGCATTTACACCGTCCGGAGAGAAATATTTCATTGAGTAAGTAGTTATTAAAACTTGAGTAATATTCAAATAATATGTAAGAGAAATTAGATAACTTTGCATGCTTACTGAATATAATAATTAATTCATGCATTAAAAATTCAATAGATAGAAAATGTTTACATTGCTTGTTAGTGATGTTGAACAGTGGTTTATGTTGTAGTGTTTTTGCAGAACTATAAATAGTTTCAAGAAATAATTTAGTCTTATCTGGCCATTAGATGTGTTCTCATGATATTCTTGTGTTTTTTGATCTTTGTTTTCATGCTGATTTTTATCTAACAGTACTGTTGTAACTTTCCCAGCTTTAAATTAATGTAAACTGAATAACAGTGTATGAAATAATCATTTTTAAATATGTTTACTTGTTATTTGATACAGAAACTAAGGAAATGGTAAATATCTCTTTAAGACATATCAGTTAAATTTTTCTAAATTAACAACTTTTACAGTATTTTTTTCATAATTATTAATAAATTAAACACTAAATAGTTACTAATTGTGAAAAAAATTACCTTAAAAGTCGTTAATATAGAAAATATTTCAGCTTACACTTTCTTCTGATAATCTGCTTCCAATATTGATACTCGGAATTATCCAATGGTAGTTACTCAGTTTTTCACTATCCCGACAATATATCAATAGCGCATTGCAGAATTATATGTGTTTAAAGAATTTTAAATGTTTAATATTGGCTGTAAATAAAATATATAAAGCCTTGACTTAGTAATATGTTTATTTGTTAGTATAAATACAGCCAGCATTGAAAACTGGCACAAGGTTCTAGGATGGTACAAATTGGTTTATGTATAATGTAATTGATAGGTATCTCTAGTATGAGTTATATATACAAATTCACAAAGAAATTACTTAAAATTAAGACTCATAACAAACATTTTTATGTATATAGCTGATATTTTAATAATTTTTAATATTATCCGCTTAACTGTAAAATTAGTTTCAGTCCTAATTGGCTATTGTAGGTAATTTCGCATACCAAATAACTCATTGCGACACTGTAATTTTAGTTAATTATACCATTAGTGCAGGTTTGGGTTTCACTTTATACCAAGTATTGCCAGTTATACACTTGAACAATCTTTGCACATAGTATTAACATACAGCTATGTATGGAAAATTAAAAACCTTATAGGTAGATTTATAAATCTATGGTGTTGTAAAGGTACTCTAACTATCTGTATATGTAAGAATCTTTCCAACTTTGATATTTTTTTAATGGATGCTAAATCTTCTTCTTCTACCTGGCAATTTCCTAGCTTTTAGCCAGGGTCTGCCTTACATGTGAATAGTTTTGGCTAATTGTTTTTACGACCGACTGCCTGCCTGACATCAACCCTTTTTGGGAATGTATGTTAAATAATTACATATAATATTCCATCAATTAATAATATTTATATAATCCATAATCAATGAAACAATATACTAGAAGTAAATTTCTTATTATTTTTACTCTTATCATATAATACAGTGTGTTAATGTAATCATATGCATAAATTATGTACATAAAAATTTCTCTGGGAGTTACATAAAAAATTGGAATTAACTTGCATTTCACATAAATTCCTGAATTATTTAACAATACTAAATAAATCAGATTTAGAATTTGATAAATATTATAGTAATTGATAGTATATATAAATATATATTCTATTCTAGCAATAACACTGGTACATCACATTGGTTGGACCCTAGATTAGCGAGGGTTAGGAAGCATTCTCTGGGTGAATGTGGTGAAGATGAACTGCCTTATGGCTGGGAGAGGGTTACCGATGAGAGATATGGTTCATATTACGTCGACCACATCAATAGAAGAACACAATACGAAAATCCTGTATTACAGGCTCGGAGGCTTAGAGGTGAGTCGAGTAATAATCTTCTTAAAACTGTAGTAATAGTATGATTTCTTGAAATATCTGCATTTTTAGCTGAAAAAGTTGCTGCAGAGAATGGAAATAACAATCAAGTTAATGGGCCTCAACCTGCCGGGGAGTTACGAGGGGAGAGATTCACTATCACCCTTACTAAGGGTACTCAGGTAAGATTTCTGATTTCACCTATATCTTGTCTGTAAGATGAAAATTACACTTACTAGGGGAACTAAAGTAGAATATCATAATTTTTTTTTTTTTTATGTGAAAGGTGGCAAACGAGCAAACGGCCCACTTGATGGAAGGTGGTTACCGTCGCCCATGGACATCCGCAACATTTTGTTGCGGATGCGTTGCCAACCTTGTTTTTTGGGGATAGGGAGGGGTGGGAATAAGGAAATGAAAGGAAAGGGTAGGAATAGGGAAAGGGCAACCGGCTCTCTCACTCATCAGACGAAACGCAGCCAGTAAAGGCTACTTCACGCCGATCTTCTGTGAGAGGGTGGTACTTCCCCGGTCGAGCCAGCCCATGTTCGAGCTGTAGTAACTCACCACAGCTAGGCTCTACCACCTTCAAAATTATATAATTAACTGACACCTCTTCTGTATGTAAATAAATTATTGACCAGTTTTTACTTAAGAAAACTATTGTTTTTACTCTATTTGTTAAACAATATGTTCAGTAATTATTTAGAAGGATGTAAAAGTTGTTGGTTTTCAAATTAAATCCTCTTATTCCAGGGTCTTGGCTTCACTTTAATTGGCGCTGAAGGTACACCTGAAACAAATGGATACTTACAAATCCGGAGTATTGTTCATAACAGCCCAGCTTGGATTGATGGTAATTACTACAGAAAATATTATTAATATTGGATTATTCAACTATTTGGAGTATATATTACATATTAAAACAACTTAATATTATAATTGTTGTCCCAAGTAGGACATATTGATGGAAATGCCTATGTATATGGTAATGTTTATACTTTATAAATGTTTATTATTATGTTACTAGTTTAAGTTTCCTATGTAAGTGGACTTTGTTCTTGATGGGAAATAAATCATCTCTAAACCTAAACCTAATGTTTTGTCTCTTTCTATTCATATGAAGCTAATCTTCCATCTCTCTCCCACCAGGTGGTCTTCGGCCAGGTGACGTGGTGGTGGGTGTTGGATCCAGACTAGTCCGTGGTCTGACCCACGCTCAAGTAGCGCAGATCTTCCAATCAATACCAGCCGGAACTGACGTCACACTACAAGTCGTTAGAGGTCAATGAAGTTACTTATAATATTTAATTTGCATCTGCTATTATATCTATTAATAATTTAGAGTTTATTTAACATAAACAAACATAGTAAGAAAGTTATAAGCCTAATAATGAGTTCATATGAAGTAAAAAAAATATATGTATTGACAGAAAGTCAAAGACAAAATTTATTTAGTATAGTATAGAAACTATACATGAAAATTATCACTTGAAACTTTCATGATCATGTTTCTGAAGAATAATTTGCAAAATTAATAACCAATTCAAATTACAACACATGACATACACTAAGAAATATTTTTATATTACATAATATTATTCTTTTTTCCAGCATACTTAAGTCACATTACATAAACTAAACAATATCCTATTTTTCCCAGGTTACCCACTATCATTTGATTCAGAGGACCCTAACACTCGTGTGTTGTCAACCCTAGCGGTGGATGCCAACCCTACCACACCTGATGCTGTGGCCATGCAACAACTAACAAGAGCACTCAGAACTAGGTAAATATTATATAATAATACATATATACCTACTAAACAAGTCGTTTTTAATAATACTTGTTTTATAATGGATCAATATAATATTATTGGCTTATAATAAAAATGTATATAATGAATCTTTTCTGCATATTTATACTTAATGCAAAAATTATGCACTTATACAAAAAGCAGCAACATTAATTAAGACAAAATATCTGTAAAACAATCAAATAACAGTATTTAAACAAAAATTTACAAGTTAGAACTTTTAATTATTATGTCTACATTAAACAAAGTTGTATAAAAAAGCTGAATAATATATTTAATTCTTGTCCTTTAAATAAAATAAACCTTAAAAATACACAAACATATACAGGGTGACTGGTGAATTACTATCAATATTTTAGGAGAATACTCGGTACATGATTCTCATTCGAATTATGTAAAAAAAATAGGCACTTAATTTTTGACCAAATTTCCGTATAAATAAATAAAGTGTTGACACGTTCCAAGTGTTCCAAGTGTGGACGCGTGCGGCGGCGTGCTGATACAACACCACGCCCCGCTCGCGTATGTGTGAGTGTGTGTGTATATGTGTGTAGGGTGTTCATACGATGCGTAATTAATTACATAACTTTTGGTTAACTTTACTTAGAAGTTTATTAATATTTATTTTATATTAATTTTTATTTTGTCATATATGATCGTCAAATATCACGTCCTCAAGTATCGATAGTAATTCACCAGTCACCCTGTATACATTAGTAATACATATAATTTGTCTGACTCATAATTATAATATTCCAGGTTTAACCTGGATTCCCCGAGTGATGGTCAGAGTCGAGATGAGCCGGACACCTCAGTTCCGGATCACAGTCCCAGTCAGAGGCGGCTCATGTCTCGCTCCTTCGACCTGGACGAGCTCAACAATGAGACAAGCGCTGTACCTCCCAGGTGTCCGTCAGCTGATCACCTGCTTAGCTTAGTTACAGGTATGATAATATACATGTATTTTTATGTTCTAGAACATTCTATATATTCCTACTAATATCATAAATGTGAAAGTAACTCTGTCTGTCTGTTTGTCTGTTACGCTTTCACGTCTAAACTACTGAACTGATTTTAATGAAATTTGGTACAGAGATAGAGTTGACCTTGAGAAAGAATATAAGATAGTTTTTATCCCAGACTTTTGAAAGGTTCTCTTGGAAACGCGATATAAGCTAACTCCAAGCGGGCGAAGCTGCGGGCAGAAAGCTAGTGTATATATAAAGTCATTACTGCTCAAAAATTTAGGCTTGACCTTGCAATAATTATAAAAAAAGTATTATCATTAATAATAAACTACATTTATTGTTAATCTTGAAATAAACTTTAGGATGCCTTCATATTATTAAAACAGTGGTAAAGGCACATTAATAACTTTGTAGATGTATTTAATGAAGAACTAATATTATTTGTTTATATTTATAGATCAACATCGCAATAACAATGTATCAAACGAGCCGGGGAGGGAACTGGAAGTGACTCTACGGCGAGGAGCGGCCGGGTTTGGATTCACCATCGCTGACAGTGTACACGGACAGAAAGTTAAAAAGGTTACTTACTATATATGTATAATGATAGCAACATTCATAAAAAATACCTCAAATGTTAAATATTACTAAATTTAATTAAAGAAATTAAAGTATTCATTAATTTATTGAATATATGAAATACTTATAGAAAATTTGTCAAACACAAAAATAAGTATGTAATAATAATATAGAAGACCCTCTTATATGTATAGCTAGCATATTGCTAGTATTTCTTTAAGGTAAGCTTTTAATAACTATATTTTCGACTTCTATAGTTATTTTCTCTAATACTTGATTTTTCCAGGTGTTGGACCGCAGCCGCTGTGCAGGTCTTCGTGAGGGAGACTTGTTATTGACTATAGGGGATAATGACGTCAGACACGCACCACACCAACACGTTGTACAGGTGAGGACAAATATACATACATACAGACAGTTAAACTATTAAATTAACTGAACCCTACTAATATTATAAATGCGAAAGTAATTATGTCTGTCTGTTACTCTTTCACGTCTAAACCACTGAACTAATTTTAATGAAATTTGGTACAGACATAGAGTTGACCTTGAGAAAGAACATAGGATAGTTTTAATCCCAGACTTTTAAAGGGTTCTCTTGGACACGCGATATAACCGAACTCCACGCGGGCGAAGCTGCGGGCGGAAAGCTAGCATATATATGAAAAATACGTCAAGAAATGCATAAAATATGTATATTATATAAGAATTACATATAAAAACTTATAAACTACACCTAAGACTACATGATTGACCCAATGTTGGGATAGCAATACCATTCCATAGCTTGTGTGGTATCAGGAATCTTCTGGTTCACACGGCTTGGTGATCGTTCCGCGGAGTCAGCGGCGTCACTGGTTATATGATATTTTATCCATACAAAATCGATCATTAAATTTTTACCATGTTGCACGTACATAACATGTTTTAATGTGTAATACTAATTTATTTTCTTACTGTCAATATGTTAAATGAGGCGAACGGAAACGCGGGTATCAGTAGTTCAGTATAAAGAATTTGTACATGGATGATTATAATTCATATTAAATGGTAAACAGATTATAAATGAAGTATATTTTTCCAGGTCCTCAAAGACTGTCCAGCTATGTTGGAGACGACGTTAAGGGTTTGGAGACGAAACACTATCACGAGAGCTCCACGAAGTAGATCCGCCACAAGAGTTCAAACAAGTACGTTTATTATACAGGGTGACTGGTGAATTACTATCGATACTTGAGGACGTGATATTTGACGATCATATATGACAAAATAAAAATGAATATAACATAAATATTAATAAACTTCTAAGTAAAGTTAACCAAAAGTTGTGTAATTAATTACGCATCGTGTGAACACCCTACAGATTAGGTATACACACACACTCACACATACACGTGCGGCGGCGTGGTGTTGTGTCAGCACGCCGCCGCACGCGTCCACACTTGGAACACTTGGAACGTGTCAACACTTTATTTATTTATACGGAAATTTTGTCAAAAATTAAGTGCCTATTTTTTTACATAATTCGAATGAGAATCATGTACCGAGTATTCTCCTTAAATATTGATAGTAATTCACCAGTCACCCTGTATATGGACCTATAATATATTAGCTAAATCTCTCTACAACCTACTAAAAGACATAGGCCTGTCCAGGACTAACATCAATTCATTCTTATAAACTACTTTGAAGGCAGCCCTAGTAGGGTCTTTTCAAATTTGGTTAGGTAGAGAGAAGAGCTTGGACGGTGGAGGTGAGCGTATAACGCGCGTTAGATAGGGACGTCTTAAACATATAGATAGGTGGTAAGTCCCAGTCACTATTCAAGCTTCTCTACCTGTAACAATGGACCCGAATGATGAGAAGTTTTCTATCACTTTTGCTTGGACATTTAGTTTGGATATGAAATTTTCTTCATACATAAGTAATTAAACGTATTCTTCATACATAAGTAATTAAACGTATTTAACGTATTTTTTTATCATAACTTTTAAATACATGTATATCCTTAATTTTCAGCCACTACAAATAACAACCAACTCGGCAGAAGTAAAACACCAACAGCCGAGCAGTTGAGGTCTCAGCCTACCTTACACACGGAAACTGATATAAGAGATATACAAAACGGAATGGATTCAGGTATATAAAAAAGACATAATTTATAAATTTTTCATTATAAATAGTGTTCATGTAACTCATTAAATCATTCACAGTAGAAGCTACTTATGCGGTCCCAACCCACAAAAACCGGGATAGAGAGAGTATAATGGAGCGGCGTCGTAGAAGTAGCACCCCCGGAGCTAGACTGACATTACCAGCCGTTACCCAAGTTACCCCTATTACCCCTGTTACCCCCTGGAACGAATACCAAGAATGGCAACATCCATGGAACAGGGGAACGGACAACACTAATATTATACGCAACTGGGCTGAGAATAACCAAAAATGGGATGAGAATCAGAAGTGGGATGGAAATAATACTGAATATATTGGAAGGGTAGAGGGTAACGGGTGGGAGGGGAACGGGGAGAGGTGGAACAATAACTGGGGGGAAGTCCCTACACCCACCGTACATGTGGATATGAACGCTGGGTACTGGAGGGGAAACGCGAGTGTAGCTGACAGTAGCGATAATGGAGGTAATATTAGTTCCATAATTCATTTCAATCATATATACATAATAGAAACACAATCATATCGTAGTTCGTAGATCTTCATTATTGTAGCCTCATTTAAAAGTACTATTACGTTTTGAAGTATATAAGGTTGTGTTATTGTTAATGGTTTAAATATTCCGTTAAGTCTTCAAAAATGTATGACCAACCACACAATATTTTACGATATAAATTCAAGTTTAATTATTCATATTTACTAAAGATTACTAATTACCAAGAAAATACAACATATTAATTAATTATCGTTTCTGATGAATTATGTTTGATGATTATTTTCTTTGTACCAGGGTTCCCGGAGGACGGTCTCTTGCCCTCCCCCGCGGGTTGTCCGCTTGGAACGTCACCCGCCAGGCCGGGGCCTAGCTCGCACTCACCAGACAACTCTACGGGTGAGGAATTATATACTTTAAAATGTATTGCGATTATAAATCTTAAGAAAATACCATTAAAGTAGTTTTAACATTTCTAGCTGCAATTTAATTATGTATGATATTATACTAACACATAAATATAAGTAATAATTTCGGATTACTACACGTTATTTTATTATATTTAATCATTAACATTACTATCTCATCTGTCCGTGATCACGGTTTCTTCAAAGTTACAGAAACGTCGGAAGTATGTAATTTTAAAAAATAATGAAATAACGCGTAGTAATACGAAAATATTAGTTTCATTTACTCGTGAAAGTCTAAGACATCATGATACCCACATATATTATTACTATATGTTTGTATATATGTTTAATATTAATTCTATCTCCTACTAATTCCAGGTCGTCTCCGGTCTCATTCTCCCTCCACAGCGAGCGCCACAGACCGTCTTCTATCTTCGTCCCCCTCCAGACTTCAAAGCCAGTCCCCTTCAAACCATTCCAGCAGCAGTCGTGTTAAAGGATCTCCCTTACGGTATATACATTACTTACAATTATTGATATCTAAAAAACAGTGTATGTGGAGAGTTTTATGTAAACATATATTTAATATTACTATTAACTAACATGTAATAAATTTTGTGCCAAACTTCGTCCTGTAGTATAAATATGGACTATGTATAGTGATAAACTGTTTCCTTTGGTATCGATATATACTTTTTTTAATTGAAAGCTTAGTTCAATAAAATTGATATCTTAATTCATCAATTTTATGCAAATCTTGGTTCGTTATCTTATTTCAGTTTGATTTATGTGGGATTATTATTATCTTCTTATAATTTTGGTATTTTTTTATTTATAAATATTTTACGTCTTAAGCTGCTATAGGAGATGCAGACCTATTACTATTGTTATATATAAGTAAGTCATTTATTAAATTGAGTCCGTGTTTTGAAAAGCTAATTTTTTGTATTCGTATTGTAAATACCAAATTGTATTAATTACCCTCTTTTTGTTACGTAGACAGCATATCATATTTAAACTTCCTTCATTAAAAATGCTATTGAGTGTTCCCTTAGGTTTTAAAACTCTTGTAATTATCGTTGATATCTAGCTGCTAATAAAAAAACATTAGACAAAACAACATATACAGGGTGACTGGTGAATTACTATCGATACTTGAGGACGTGATATTTGACGATCATATATGACAAAATAAAAATTAATATAACATAAATATTAATAAACCTCTAAGTAAAGTTAACCAAAAGTTATGTAATTAATTACGCATCGTGTGAACACCCTACAGATTAGGTATACACACACACTCACACATACGCGTGTGGCGGCGTGGTGTTGTATCAGCACGCCGTCGCACGCGTCCACACTTGGAACACTTGGAACGTGTCAACACTTTATTTATTTATACGGAAATTTTGTCTAAAAATTAAGTGCCTATTTTTTTTACATAATTCGAATGAGAATCATGTACCGAGTATTCTCCTTAAATATTTATAGTAATTCACCAGTCACCCTGTATATATTAGTTTAATAAAATATATACAACCAAAGTTATCGCCGAACTCTGTGTTATAAAGGTAAAATAAAAACTCTTATATACTATTCCGCCACCTATCGAATACAAGATTTATGCTACAACATACCTAAATGTAACAATCATATACATACACTATACAGCCATCCTAGATCACAAATATCCAAATTTTCCACTAGATAATAACTGTAAGCTAGATTCTATATATTATATTTTATAAGTTATTTAAACTACTATTCCTATTTCACAGTCTCCGTGGAAACTCCCCAGCACATTCTCCTCGATTCGAGGGTGAAGCGCCCCCAGCGTTATACGTCGCCAGTTACCCTCAGGTATTAAAAGATTATTATTTTATACATTACTTAGAGAATAACAATATTGAAATCAATATATTGCACACATACATACCTCATCATATGACTGAATGTTATATCAAAGAGAAATTGACCATTGGTTGAAAATTTTGCTGATAATAAAACATTGAGTTATACCTGAAAAAATATAATAATTTTCTATTAAACGTTCATATTATTGAAGAATTAAATATTAGTCCAACATCATTCTATAAAATTTTTATTTGAAGCTATATTCATAACAAAACTTCCTTGTGATGTTTAGATTCATGGTGAACCTAAAATGTTTTGAATACTACTAATATTTTATACGAAAGTTTGTGAGTGTGTGTGTATGTTTGTTACTTCTTCACGCTCAAACGGCTGAACCGATTTTGATAAAATTTTGTATACAGGGAGCTGACGTCCAGGAATGACACTAGGCTACTTTACATCCCGGAAATCCGCGGGTAATACCGCGGGGCGCAGCTAGTTAGAAATAAATTTCAAGGCTATTACTAATCTAATTTCCAGGTGGAGGCAGGTGGCAGCACCGACCCGGAAGCGGATGTCCTGGTCCGTCTGGCTCGCAGCTCCGCTGGTTTTGGCTTTAGAATAGTAGGAGGAACGGAAGACGGCAGCAGAGTCGCTGTAGGATATGTTGTACCAGGTCATAATAAAATGGTTTTATAGGGCTTAGATATAAGTATTCACATCTCGTCTGAATATCATGGTTGCTGTAAACTAAACGAAACCTCGGGTATATTATTAAAATGAGGCACGAAATATCTTAGCATTCAATGGATTGACGGTGAGGTTGTCGGGTCCATAGTTGTAGAGAGAGGAGCTTCAACAGTGACTGGGACTTACGACCCAGGTGTAGGTTTAAAGGACCCCTATCTAACGCGCGTTAAAGGCTCACCTCCACTGTCCATGCTCCTCTCTCTACCTAACCAAATTTGAAAAAACCTACTAGGACAGCCTTCGACGCACGTTTCAAAAATGAATTGATATTAGTTCGTAGTAATCCAAAAATATTAGTTTCGTTTAAATTCGAGTATTATTACAATTATCGCCATAATAAGAATGATAAATAAATATTACTTACAGGGGGTCCAGCCGATGGTTTGCTTCGACCCGGTGACCTATTGACCTCTGTTGATGGGGTCCCACTTGCTGGGGCCACGCACGCCTTAGCAGTGGCGTACGTCTGCCAAGCCGCTTCTAGGGGTCATGTGAGTGATTACAGTTTAATACTATTGACTTTCCTTGAATATGTATATCACATTTTCGAAACCTATAAGAAAACGCCACTAACTAAGAGAACTTTACAAATATAAGGTTGTAATATTAGCAATATAATTACATGGTTGGTACTACTGTGTTTATTTTGTGAATCTTGTCGCTCTGTTTGTCGGTAGAAAAATATGTTTACCTACTTTTAGTTATGGCAAGGAATACATGTATTTATTGTTCAAAATATTATATGATGTGTATATTATAACAGGTTACGCTCGGCGTTAGACACAATCGCGCTGACATACAGGCGTTAGGTCTACCCGCGATACCGACACAACCATTACTAGCGTGAGTCTTAATACTATATAAATAAGGTCTAAAATAAAAACATCAGTTTAATGAAAATAGTGAATAAATCAAGTCAAATATCGTACAATCAAATCACCAAAAGAATATCACAAACATTTCATATGGAATCAATCATTATCATAGATTTGAAAACTTATCACTAATGATATCATTAATATCATTATCATGTTACACTCCAGCGAGCCTCTGCACGGCCCCACATACAACATCCTGCACCCGGCGCCGTTCTACTCTTCCAACACAGCCATGTTCGTCTATCATTGAGTATTTGCATGTCTCTATCATAATATTTCAATATCACCCTATTTTTAACACCGTTATATTAAAATCAGTCTGAACCTTATTTTTCACGCCCTGTATATAAAATTTCAGTTTATTTTAGCGTATTTTATTAAATGTATGGCTTATTATATATTTATTTTTGTCACTACCAGTCCTAGGTATGGGGTTCAATATGACACGAACGCTGGTTGGTGTTCGACTCCGTATGACGTCACAGTTACCAGGAATGACGGAGAGGGTTTCGGGTTTGTGGTCATATCGTCCACAAATAAAGCTACCAGTACTATAGGTAAGATAATTTAAAAATATTTATTATTCACATAAAATCAGAATAACTTTGATATGTAAAATATTACCTATCAACTATGCTATATTAGTCATAAACTATTTGACCATACAAAAAAATATCAAATAAGTGTATTCAGGTCTTTTCGGAAATCTTGTTCATATTCGAGACCTAGTTAAGGTATACAGGGTGACTGGTGAATTACTATCGATATTTGAGGACGTGATATTTGACGATCATATATGATAAAATAAAAATTAATATAACATAAATATTAATAAACTTCTAAGTAAAGTTAACCAAAAGTTGTGTAATTAATTACGCATCGTGTGAACACCCTAGGGATTAGGTATACACACACACTCACACACACGCGGCGGGGGCGTGGTTTTGTATCAGCACGCCGCCGCACGCGTCCACACTTGGAACACTTGGAACGTATCCACACTTTATTTATTTATACGGAAATTTGATCAAAAATTAAGTACCTATTTTTTTTACATAATTCGAATGAGAATCATGTACCGAGTATTCTCCTTAAATATTGATAGTAATTCACCAGTCACCCTGTATATCTAGGTAAGACTTCGCAATGTGGCCTGTTAAAAATTGTAGCCTTACATATTTAATCCCAATCAATTTTGTTATTATAATATTTGGTGTCACAAAACAGTTAATTGTTCAGATATCTACTTTTAATCAAAATGTAAATTTACTTAAGATACAGCTCTTGAAAGATCAATGATTTTCAAAAAATATTGCTACAGGACCCTTTCTTAATCAGAGATTCTAAAATCTGAATATATATTGCTGTACAAATTAAAAGCAATTTAGAAATATCCTTCCATATTATTTCCCTATATAAAATAATATTAATTATTACCTATTGTGTACAATTTAGAAATATTCTTCCATATTATTTCCCTATATAAAATAATATTAATTATTACCTATTGTGTATCTACCCTCAGGTCAATTAATTCCCAACTCACCAGCGGCTCGTTGTGGTCGTCTTCGTGTAGGGGACACCATTGTGGCAATAAATGGGACAGCGGTCCGCGCCCTGCCACACCCTGAGGTCGTGTCACTCATCAAACGGTCCGGGGCAGCAGTCACATTGACCGTAGCCCCGCCTGACTTACGACACGACTGATATATATACAAGCTTTAACAGCTGAACGTTGATTATATACAACTATCAATCCATATCTTATATAAATGGGAAGAAATTTACTACAAATACTACTTATATTTTATATATTAAATGTATGGGGTAAAAATCTCGTTAAATTGACCATATATGTACCTATACAATGATTTTTCTTCAATTAGAATTGTTACTATCGAACTTTGGAGTCACTTGTGAATTTATGTGAACTTGTCAACAAAACAAAATATTAAATATTTTTATATGTAATTTAAATTATATGTAATTATTTTCACAATTTGTCATTTAAATCAAAGTAATTGAATTAAAACAAACACAAATATGGAATATAATACCAATGCCTAATTCCTTTTCAGTGCTCACAAAAGCTTGATGATAAACTTGTACAAGTTTTGCCACTGTCTTTTGCCTAGGGTATTGCATCCGATAGCTTTAATTTAATATCAAATGTATTGTTAAGTAAGGAATAGAGTACTTTAGCCTTAAGAAAAAAGTTTCAGAATCTACATAGAATAATGTTCATTAACTTCCAATTTACCGTCCAAATTTTCTATATATGTACAATGAAGTTAAAATACACAATAACCAACTTCAATTGTTTTATATGTAGGTATTTGCTCAAGATCTGTTTAATTCAGTTAAGAACAGAAAATCAGATCTTATTGTATATATAATTATTATGCATAATAATTGTTGTAGCATTAAAATATTAAATATTGTTACTTTAATTATCACTGATGAAATGTTAATTAAAGAATGCACTTAAAAATACTTTATATATAAGAAAATATATGTTAGATTGTTAAATGATTATTTTTATACTATCAGTAAGGATTTTAAATGTATGAAAACAATATTAGAATAAAAGGAACCACCGATGGAGTGTTAAGTTATAATAATTGATAAATATAAAAATTACTTTAAGATAACCATGCCTGGTAAAATCCTTCTTGCCTTACAATACTAACGCCCAAAGAGTGCTTGGATTTTTTGTCCTGTCTTTGTACCGCGTATTTAAATCACTATATTCTTAATATAGTATGTTAAAATTAGTCTAGTTAAGATTTTATAGAAAAATTGTAATGTGCCTTGTAATTAAGTACATATTGTATATTTTATGACGTCATTAAATTGATAATACTATCAATTGATGTTAAATTAAGTTTTATACTCTGCAGTGGCAATTTTTTTTTATATAACAGTTGTTTATAAATTATATTGTAGTTAAAGGATGGTGTAAATGCATTTAAGTAATGCTCTAATTATTCTCATAAATATTAGTTGTCAGAAATGATCATTATGATTTAATTTAAAAATAAATTCTGGTACACTACTAAATGAAACTGATTAAAATCTATTGTAAAAAATAATAATAAAGACTAATATGATTATATTCATGGAGGTTGAAGGAAAATGTATATACATATATTTTCATAGAATAAAACTGAAATTTAGTAATTTTAATGCAAATAAGTTTCTATAACTTGCATTTGTACCATTAATTTGACAATAATATAATATAAACTCAACGATCACATTAAATAAGTAAATACACATATTTTTATAATGTATTGTTGTTTTATTTTCATAAACAGATAAGTCCTAACTAATTATTTGTATATTTAACTTGACGGTGGTACAGCGACTTGCATGATCCAATCTACGTAAGCGTCGATTCTTGTGAAGACATCAGGATAGTTCTGTGACCCGCATCCCTTGTGGTTGGAGGCCACTCCTATAAGAACACCACCGGACACAAGCGGAGCACCCATATCGCCCGTACAAACGCCAGAGTTTACCGCATTAGCGCATATAACAGCTGAAACATAACATATAAATTTTACTAATTGTCACACTTCACTTTGCGTTGCGTAATGGCGTAGCGTATTCGTCGCATTTGTCCAAATATTTGTACGTAATCCAAATTGCGCAAACATAACATCCACACTTGGCATGCAAACAGCAAATAAAACCAGATAATGAAATGAAATATGTTTGTAATTTAAATCAATTGAATTTAACTAGCAATGTCAACCTGTTCTCAATTCTCATATTCAACTTTTATAGTTGGGGATGATGAATTTTCTCCATCTTGATGTTCGTATTCTGTCATAATGGTTTCTTCATAAATCATATTATTAATTTTAATCATCATTAAATCCCTTCGGTTTACTGGTAATCTACGCAGCTTCTTTGCCATTAGTTTTCCGAAGATATTGCATTCATCATCATCATCTTCTAATTGCCGTTTTGATGCTGTTTCGAGAATCTTAAATGCTTTATCCATTTGGTTTTTAACTTGTACAAGTTCAGGTGGATTCTGCTGTCTTCTTCTGGTTGTTGTCATTGTTTCCTGTTGTGACGTTGAATAGTAATTATTAAAACAAAAACTACAACTGCTTATGATTAAGTTAAACACTAGATGGTGCCTGCGGCTTCGCCCGCGTCCTATCGTTGTAGCTTTAGTTCGTTCACGCGGAATTCGGTTAAAGTTATTCCCGCGAGAACTATTAAATTTGACGGGATATAATATAGCCTATGTTTTAATCCAACGTAAGCTATCTCCATTTAAAATTTTAGCCAAATCAGTTCAGTCGTTACGCGGTGAAAAAGCAAGAAACATCCAAACATCCCAACTTCAAACTTTCACATTTTTAATATTAGTATAGATATATGTACCTAGATAGTTTAGATTTAAGTCGTTTATGTAATTGAAGTAAAATAAATATAGACAAAAAGAAACAACTTGTTCAAATACATACATACTTGAGAATTTAAAGATGGCTGGCATGTATACAGTGACGCTAGGAAACTATCCATAAGTTCAAATGCAAACCATGTCGGTTTATAAACATCAGAACTACCAACTCCTGATGTTTCATATTTATTAATTTTAGTCTTGTAGCCCCTGTATGCAGACATTAATGATTCTCTCTTTTTCTTTAATTCCTTTATTGTCCCTGGAAATCCCAATTCCTTCTTTATTACACACCATGCGTCGTTGACTTTCGTTTTGTTTCTGTGGGACACATTTTGGGGATCCCATATACACGGATGCATTTGGTACAATTCCAAAAATCTCAATACAGCATCATTAGTCCAATCCATTTTGCTGAGCACCGATTAAGAATATGCAAGCAGTGAACACGTCTTACACGTTGCTGTCGCTCACACAAATGAGTGAGCTATGTGTGGACGGTATGTTTAGTATATTTGACGTATTTGCTTTTCATCTTTGATAAACAACCGACAAGCGGAGGGATCGGCGTTTTCACTTATTTGTGTATGTGTCTTATTTGTGCAAATATGTCAAATGAAGACGAATAAATCCTCCACATGGTCTTATTTTGGTCGAACATAACAAATACGCGAATACGCAACGCCAAGTGCCATCTTAACACTGACACAAAATATGTCAATGTGACAAGTTTTTTTAGCCGTATTGAAATATACGTCATTTGTTAACATTTTACAGACAATGAAAGCGCGTCAGGAACGATTCCGACATATTTTAAAAGAGAATATTTTAATCGAAAATTACCAATTTTACAAAGAAATATATACATACATATTAAAACTCGGCAGTTATTAGTCACATATCTGCAGGTATAACATACACAACTACATAAATTGTATCATAGCTCTGTTAAATAATCTCTTATGTTACGATGTTATGAAAGATGTCTTTATTAAAAAATATTCTTGTATATTAAGCTTAATTCACTCAATTATAGTACACAATAATAAACTTTAATATCCTCATAATATAAACAGTCTTATCTTTCTTGCAACATTACTTACTTTCATTAATTTTAATATCAGCATCGTCGGCGTAGATCTGCTGACATTGTTCCAAAGGAACTGTGGTCAAGGTGATTGCCATGAGTGAGTTATGGATGGGGCCTTGTTCCTAATAAAGTTGAAAAAAAAATTAACATGCTTATATACAGCAATTGAATTATGAATCTAATGTTTTCGATAAGTATAATAATACTCACTGATTCAAATCCCCAACTAACAACAGTAGCTGGTATTCCATTTGGGATGATAATATTTTTAGGAGGCAGGTACATAATGTTGAGACTGCCACTTAATCTGAAAATTTCCTGAAGAATCACGACCGCGATGTCGTTCTCACGAGGAGTTTCAACAAATTGAGGATGTTTAACGACTTCTCTTATGGAAACCACTTGTCCGCCGTTCATACTATAAGTCGAACCGCCCCTAATACGGAAATTGGGTAAAGTGGCACCCCTGGAAATAAAAATTAAAATTTAGATAAGTACCTAGATTTTTAGATCGATTTATTGTTCAATCAAAAAAGTTTTGTTGTTGAAAAGAAAAATTGTGGGTTGATTGATCTTCATGAATATCTACAAAAAAGGATTTAAAATCTTAATTTGAATATACAGATTACAGACAATTTTAAAATTAAAAACATACTATTAGTTTCTATTCACATATAAGTATAGGTACATGTATATTTTCGCAATGAGTATTTCGAACATCATGACGTTTATCATATTAACATTATATATTAGTAGCGTATTAACTTACGTAAAACAAAAAGCTGATGTAATAACATGCCAAGAAGATACTATAGTTCCAGCACATCTTTGCACCCAAAGGTCAGGTCTAGGGTAGTAGTACACGAAGGCGGATATATACGGGTATTGTTCCACGGGAACGGGTGTACCACCAGCTATACGAGGCTGAACTATATCAACAGCAGCTGATACTGAATGTGACAGAAATAAACACAGATTATATTATATCCCTACTTATATTATAAATGCGAAAGTAACTCTGTCTGTCTGTCTGTCTGTCTGTCTGTTACGCTTTCACTGAACTGATTTAAATAAAATTTATACAGAGATAGAGTTGACCTTGAGAAAGAACATAGGATAGTTTTTATCCCAGACTTTTGAAAGGTTCTCTTGGAAACGCGATATAACCCAAATCCACAGGAACGAAGCTGCTGGCGGAAAGCTAGTTATGTTATAAATATTCTCCATGTGAGCGTAAGCCTTTAAACAGCAGTGGGCTCTGATAGGCTGATGATGATAATATATGTATCAAAGTATTGTAGGTACTTAGATTGATAATATATATTTGATTTTTCTTTAAACATTTTGATTTAAAAGAATATTTAAACATACTTATATAAAACAATTTGATTTGGCGAACGAAAATGCTATTATAATACTCGTACATATAAATTATGAATGATTCCATCAAATCTATTCTTAAATTACTGTATACTAATAAAAAGTTAAACTTCGGAATAATAGATATAAATTACTGAGCACATTTGTTATTCAACGAATAGTTATTCGTAGTTAAGTCTACTAATTAAATTAAATCACTCATAAGTCACGTCTTTACATGTTAGTAATCTGATCTTAAAGAGGAAAAGATGTAAGGGTTTATATATTTAAAGAATTTTTCAGCTAAATTTAGAACAGGTTTAATTGAATGCATTTTTTTACATTGACAATAATAGTCAATAGTGTAATATTGCAAATTAAAAGTTTCAAGATTGTGTATTTGTAAACTTACCAGCGAATGTAAAGCAGACCGCTACCAATAAGATTTTGAAAACCATGATGCTTTGATCTACGGTACAGAGTTGCAACCTACTTTCTAAATTTGCATCAACCTTTATATATAAGTTTTAAAATGTCTCCCATATCTTATTTTTTTATACAGCATGTTCAAAATTCACGTCATTCGTTTTCGTTATGAAGAGTATTTTGTTCTTTCATCGTCATCATCAGCCCATGAGATCCCACTGCTGAACAAAGGCCTCTTCTCACATGAATAATATTTGAGCATTACAACCTAATCACAACGCTTGCTCAAGATGAATTGGTTATTTCAAACTTATAAGTGGAAATTACAAGTCCAATTTTCCTCACGATGTTATCCTTCACCATCAGTCAATGGTGTCTAAACACTCTTAGAAAGTACCTATATATGACTTGGAAAAATCACATAGTAACTTGCCAGGTTTCGAAACCGGCACCCTCATGCTTGGAGGCGGGCCTTTAACCACTAAGCCACCACGATCCCTTTCTTTTATTTGGTAACAAAAAAATATATATTAATGAATAAAATAACCAGCTTAAGCTATTAAGCACGTAATAAGTGAAATATTTCTAAAGATGGAACCAGAATATATTCTTTAATTATCAGAGAATAGCCTCTAAATTCTCCATCAATGAAACTGTAGCTTTGAATGAATTCTTAATTTCATTATGTTACCATACTTTTGAAAAGTGTTATACGATTAATATTTATTAAAAGAAATACTGAATATATCATACTCCTTCAGTGTCTTATAAATGTGTATTAAAATAATCATGCTGTATATTGAAAATGAGAGCTACTAAGATAATTGGTACTGTCAATTATGCACGTACATTTTATCTGTTTATTAAAAAATCCGAAAGGATTACAAAGATAATCTTTCATTGATTTATGTTGTGTGCCCAGTCAATAGACCTATTTATATCAATTGGCATCGATAAATCGAATCACATAATCCTTCAATACAATATGTATATTGAATTTAAATTCTATTACAATAAAGTTTACTGAAATTTGAAACTGACGTTTGTAAATAAAAATATTTAAAAAAAAAGCATCACGGGACGTAAGATACATATAATATTATTGATAAAGTGTTAATATTGATATTATTATTAAAAGTTTGGGAAACTCGTTTGAATAATTTTATTTCATAAGCAGGTAAAAAACTCTTCGAATTAAATTAAAAAGTTAGTCTTTGTAGACATCTAAAAAGATTAAACTCGATTTTACATACTACATTTTCGATTTTATGCAGTGGCAGCTTGAACATGGGCTGGCTCGACCCTAAAAGTGGGTGGTACTTGGTTACTATGGATCTCACAGAAAATCGGGGTGAAGTAGTCTTTAATCGCTGTGTATCGCCTAATTCGTGAGAGCTCCGGTTGCCATTTCCCTGTTCCACCCTTTCCCTTTCCTTTCCTTCTTCCGTAATCAAGGTCAGCAACGAATCCACAAAGTTGTGTTGCGGATGTCCATGAGCTACCGTAACCTCCATCTAGTAGGCTGACTGCTCGTTTGCCGCCTTTCATGTAAAAAAAAAAACAAAATTAGGTTTAATGTATAAAAAAAACGTGAGCAAAATTCGTTCAATAAATACTTTTTTTACATTTTCCATACATATTACATTTTATCATTATAAATTTAAGTTAAATTTACGTATGTTGCACAATAATTTAAGTAACTTATAATTGAATAAGAAGTACAAACTCTTTTAAAGCCTCTTTATTCATATAGTCTTTTACAAATTCTGTAATGACATTGAAAACTACCTAATATTCTAGTAAACGACATCAAAATTTCTCGTAAACATTTTTAAATCTCAGTACGATGGGTAATAGTAATTTGAGAGGATTTTCATACAGTTTCAAAGACAACGACGATTCCTTTAACAAAACAAAAGTAAACCGAAGAGCTCCTAAAAGAAAACAGAAAAATAACAATTCTGTTAAAAGAAGATACAAAGCCCAAAACCCTCGATCTATATCTATAGCGAAAATTAAACCATCTCGGACAGTTTATAACACACTTAAAGATTTAATTGATGAGAAAACGCCTGTGATGATAGCGTTTATAACATCAAGTTCAGAATGTCCGTTGCGACTTGAGAAAAAGTCACAAAAATGCATATCGGAACAACGTAATCGTTTTTATCCACACGAGAAATCGCTCCGTGAACTGAATTCATTTCCTTGTGCCACATTTTGTCAAAAATGTAGACAGTCGTCTTTACTTATAAATAAATGTGTTTATTAAATTGTGTTAAACCATAACGAAGATTTACAATTTAGTAGCTTTTTTATATATCCCTTTAATTCCAAAATATTTGATCTGGTAATTTAGATTTTCTGGTAAACTAAATTGGAAACTGGTATCCCCGCGCAGTGGCGCGCCTTCTAGTGAGAAGGGAGCGTGTCCCGAGATTTGTATGTCTGGTTTTATTTCAAGTTAAAGTTTACATATTTTTTCTTAAAAATTGTCAAAAGTCCTTTAAAATATATTTTAAAGGTTGTAATGTGATTATGTGTTATCATCATAAGTGCGACCGAGACGTGTGATAAGGGTGAGCTATTTGTTTTTTTTTATTTGCTGAAGACATGTATAACTGAGAACTGTATTACATTTAAAACAATGTTTTGAGTAGATTCAATTATTCAGTGTTAAATTCTATATATGACTCGTGCATATTTCAAGTTTTTTGTTTGTATCGATGACATTGAATATATAGTGCTAAGTATAAAACAGTTTCATTTATTTATTTTGTTACTAAGGCCGGTTCAAAAGATTTCCTAGTAAATATATCAAAAAGATTCTAACAAGAATCTCGTTACCATAACTTGTGAACCACAATAGAAAAACAGTGATATACTTTTCTTTACAGTTTTAACTTTTTTTATATTTTAAAACAATAACAACAATATAGATAATGATTAAACGGCATATATTATTGTAATTATTCCTACACATCGATTATATTTTAAATATTATACCTTAATTTTCATGTACAAAAGTTTTTTGAGGTTAGTTTATGTCTACCTACTTATTTAGTATTATTAAAAACATGACCTGATATCTGCTTTCACATGTTACTGTATAGCATTTTAAATACTATTAATCTTCTTAGGAATGTAGAAAAAAAGTAATATTCTGTACATATCCAATTATATTTGAAAAAACATTAAGGCAATTGAATTTCTAAAGTTACCAAATAAATGATTGGTCACAATATATTTAATACACATTTTAATATGTTATCTAGTATAATTCTTACAATAACAATTATAATTATTTTCAATCTTCCAAATGTAGTATATAAAAACTTTTTTACTTACTTAAACTCATCTACTGCTTAAGTAATTTTTTATGTTGCCTACCCTATATTGCCTTATATTTTTTGGGTGTTATACAATAATACAATTCTTATTTTATTTGACTGGACAGTGCATAACTGATATTCCACCTGTTGGAAGGTGAAAATAAAGGCATAGGTGGTAAATCCACAATCTTTGAATTAGACTATTCTTCCTAATAATATGCAATATTCAAAAATTACTCTTCTACGCTATATGTATTGTATTATATTGGACTTATATTTACATAAGTACTTTACATAGATATGGTAAGAATATACATATATTGTTTAGAATATTTTTGGCTAAACTACTCTTTAATGTACTTTATAATACTTATAAAATTTTAAAATTATTCCTAGTACTTAATTTGCTATGAAAGCCAATCTGGAACTACTTGTTAGCCGAATAATATTTTTAACTTCTTTAATATAAAAATAATAATTCATATTTATTTTAATTCTATTTAGAAGATTTTTTTATATTATAATTGACACTAAATTCATAAATAAAAATATAATAATTTAATCAATAAATTACTGATAACATCATAGGAATATATACATACTAGATAATAACAAAGTAATATATGTATATATATAAACTTTTTAACAAATGATAAACTCCAAATACAATAAATAGGTTCTATCATTATAATTGGCCGGTATGGCCACAATGGTTTGTGCGGTCTAATTGCTGGCGTTGCAGCCGGCACTAATTAATTGTTATGGAACAAACATTCAACTCAACTTGGCATTTATTCAGACCTAATTTGACTTGAAATATGTTAGTGATTTCATATAAATTTTGTATTACAATGGCTTATTGACTATTATGGCTATAATTTAAAGTTTGTAATAATTTTTGTGTATGTAATTTAGGTTATATGACTTCAAAACTATATATGTATGTATTATACATATATATTGACTTAAACATAGTTAAAATATTGCATTTCATTTTAATTTATTTTAATTTTTTTGTTTTTTCCCATGGGTGTTTGAGTTTCTTTCAGCTTTGGTTTTTGGTCAATAATTTTGAGTTTGTAGTATATATAATATTTGCTTGATACTCAAAAAACTTCTTATACTCTTGGCAATGCTAACAACAAACTTTTATATCATTCAATCTAAAATATAGGCTTATTGATAATCTTATAAGAATTATGACCTAAAATTTTCATATTAATATATTATTATAATTAACATATATATGTTAAAATGTTAGTAAGTATTTTATTTAAATTTTATCTGTATACAATAGTGTTCATATTGAGTTTGTTTCAACTAGAGCACATGGTAATGGAACCTCTACTATAAACATGTAAGACCTTCACGGCCTTTGTTCCTATTCATTGTTAGTTGAAGTCATTATAAAGATTTAGACCAACTACAATGATTTCATAGTACAAGGGATATATAATATAATTCATATTTGGTGTTAGTACATTATTTAGTTAGAAATATACTGCTATAAATTTTTTTTTGTTTCTATATGTTATACAATAATAAGAAGTTGATTATAAAGTAGTAATTAAGAAATTGCATATTAATTTAGTTTTTAGACTATTCTACTAGTTGTGCTAAATTGCTTATTTTACTAAGGACTTTACTAATACTATTCCACACCAAATTTCATATATGAATAAGTAGACGGTGATTAAATTATCACCACTTTGGACCAGTCTCCGAAGCTCTCATGAGACCCTCTCATGAAACTACAGTTGAACTTAATATAACAGAACTTAATTTAGATGAAGTTATTTTAGTTTGAATAATGTTTTATTTTAAAATATTTTGGCTTAGATATAACATTTCTTTTAAAGAGTAATAGTGTACATATACATATATATAAGTAGGAATTAATTAAATGATAATATTTATGTACTATGTTACAATCCTAGAATATATAAATTTAAGAATTTATAAAAAGAATTCTGAAACAGTAATGAATTGAATGTCACATATTTATATATAGTTATGTCAAGTTAATTATCATATAAAAATAAATTTCTTTATCATGTTAGAACATTTAACTCAGAACACTTACTTCAGCAACAATTTTAAATATTTTGTGTATAATAATTTCGTCAAATATAGATAGTTTTTTTTTGCTATGGCTTCACTCACACTGGAATTGTCAAATATTATGCCAATGTCAATATAATATATTAATTATAGCATAGCTAATGTTGACGTCGACGGATCATTCTTTGAAATTGTAATTTGATTGGTTTCCATCACAACGACTATAATTCATAAATTTATGTATTTATAAAAAATGTTAATTAGTATTTGACCATATATAAATAAATATATTAAAAGATTTTTTTAAATTTCACTCTCCTGGTCACGCTCCAATAAAAAAAGTATATTTTACTTACGGTAATAACATTTTTTTAATTTGACAGTGCAGACGCGTCAGTACTGTTTAGGCGGGAAAGTTAAAAGATATAAATCCTCTATGGTTTTTAATCAAAATTTATTGCTGTTAAATTTCTTCAGACAGATTATTTTCTATGACTTCAGGCTATTTTATTTTTATTATAGCATATAAAATAAAAAAGTTTCTTTAACTATACATTTTTATCATTTTAATAATATCTTACGAAATCTCTAGAAGCTTCAAAGATATTGAATTTCCAAGTACCCTACAATAAAAAAAAATCTACCATCTATCGGAGTAATTCTTGAGATTTTACTGCCAAAAAACTTAATAAGAATTCTTAAATGAAAACATAATTCTATATATAATAATGAAAGAAAATAAATTAACTTAAAATTATTAGTTACAATTACAGTTGACTCGTAATAAATTTAACCTAATCGTTTCACTAAACAGTATTGAAACAGACTGGCTTGAGTTATAATTAGACGAAATATGTGATTTTTAGAGATTTTTTATATGAAAATAGAAGTTTGTTTGTTTTGGATAGATACACGTTCTCTAATAAAATGAGACTCCGTTTTATTGTTGTCCGTCTGTGGATCGCTACTGTTATATTTATTTTAGTTCCACCTGCTCCATGTATGCAGCGACAGTTTTGATTTTTCTATGAAATTCTCAATAAAAAACAAATGAAGTATTTTACGTACTTCAAATTAATTACAAAAAGTTTAAAGCAGCTTTATTTTTTTTTTTGAATTGAATGTATATGATTTTTTATTTGATTTTTCTTATAGGACATAACATGAGGGTATATTAAATTAAATTGAAAGATATTAATTACTACACGTTTGTATCGGCAAATATACTATGTTAGAGTATGAAATCTTATGAATGAAAAAGTAGACGTAGTATATTGTTTGACGAAATAATTTTGTATTAGGCGTACGCCTCAGTAAATAAGAATTTTTGAGGGTAGTTAACAAAAATACTAACGGTCACTATCGTCTAGTCTTTCTTTAAACAAAGTTTTCATAGAAATAATAAAAAAATCTTTCTCAATTAAATTTGGTTGCCATTCACATGTTTCGTTTCCAGAGTTATTATAATTCCATTCATTCTTTTCTACAAACAGACTCCAAACAGTTTTTATATTCAAGTTTCATACGTTACGATCTATTTAAGAATTCGTTTGAAATTTTTTATTACAAAATTACAGTTACATATAATATTTGAACGAATCATGTTAGGGTTGTCGATTTAACTTTATTTTGTTGAATAATCAAATAGATATTTTTTTAAATGTTTTGATTTATGTCATCCCTCACATGGAAAAGGGTTGCCTCTTAAATATTAAACATCATTATATAAACTTTTTCGATTCAATCTGTCTTTAGTATTTGTTTAATATTTTAAACTTTAATAGAATTAAAGTTTAAAAGAATATCACTCCTATGAAATAATCACAGAAATGTAGAATTATATCCCAATCGACCGAACAGTTACTGCATAATCCTGACACACACAAACACACATTTACAAAAACACTAACACATACACATTTAGGTATCTGAATTTAATGTACTAGTTACTATTTCGAATGACATAATAAAAAGATTAATTATGTTTTTATGTTAATTCTGAATACAATCGTACTAATACTCTAATTGCGAAAGTTTGGGAGGTGTAGAGATGTATAGTTTTTGGTTGCTCTTTCAAGCCCAAACTATTTGGTAGTATTACTTGGTAGAATAATAAGAATAGAATTAAAAAATAGAAAAGAAAAGATGGGATAGAATACGACATAGACTACTACTATAGTTAATGAGTTATTAGTTATAGTTACTACATTTAAATGAAACTAATATTTTCGGATTACTAAGCGTAATTTTATTATTTTCAACTACATACTCCCGACGTTTCGGTTACTTTGCAGCAACCGTGATCATGGACAGACGAAATGTAGTTTTTCCCTGTAATTGTTGCGGGTAATTCAATAATAGTTGTATTGTGTATGAACTTATGTGACAGTATAGATGTCGCTGTCTGTTTGTCACTACATCTACCATTTTAAAACACTGCATAAATTTCTCTTTGATCCCAATTTCGAACTCCAAGCGGGCAAAGTCGCGGGTAAAATCTAGTTCTTAATTTGTAAGGTTAAGGTCGGGTTACTTATTGTTTGTATATTTCTTTAAACTAAAAAATAGTATTTTTTTTATATATGTACAATTTGTGGAATATTTTACCAATGTCAATGTATTGTTTGTGTATCGAAATATATTTGATAGTCCGGTTATACGCCGATTGTGGATTTATGCATATATTATGTATAATATGATTTAAAATCGCGATATTTCACGAATTATAACTGTTAGAAAAGTTTAAAGGACTATTTTTGTAGAGAATTTTAGATGTATACATTTAGTATAAGGTTTTTTTTTCATAAAACTTACCATTATCAAACTAAAAAAATACCAAAAATTGCCTTTTGAAGCACGCATAAAATCGATGGAGACTTTTTGAACTTTATTTGTATCTCAAATTTGGCCTTATGAAGCACACATAAGATTTTTTAAACTTTATTTGTAATAATAAGTCCCAGGTCTCCTTCAATATTTAAGTTTCGGAAAAAAAATATTATTTTAAATATCTATATTGACTGAATTATGAAAATTCTTGGAGAAAACACGAAGGAGATTGATTAATTAATTGTTTCCCACTTTTATAGGGTATACTTTTTTGACCAGCAATTTGAACAATAGAAAAAGTTGGTAATTTTTAACACAAACACATAATCTAGATGGTACGTTGAAAATTTCAAATTATTAGGTATAATGAACTTATAAACAAAGAAAACAAAACGACTGTAGGCCAAAGTCAAACATACAATTACTCGACATTTGTAGTGTATTTCGACCTAAATTTCATTTTGTATATAATTATTTTTCGGACAAGTAAATAGAATACAAGTTGTACCCTTATCCACGTCACATACACATGACAAGTAAATCTCATCCCAATTTTATCCAATTCTCAAAAGCCTTATCGTTACAAAGCTTTTTTTTTTATATAAACTACAGTTTCTGCGGAATTGTTGGTTATATAGGCATTATAAGGTCCTTCAAAGACTAGGAGCTCCATTGAGAAGAGCAAAATTTATGAAGATTAAGATCATGTGAGTAGATTTAATTATCACTTACTTGGCGTCTTCACGACAGAATTCACCAACTATATAGTAAAAGTTTCTCAATACTTAGCGTCACGATTGTCGTGTCAAAATTACTATAAAATTGTTACATGGCAAAAATCGAATTTAAATATCTTTATCCTTAAATTTCATATGAAAAATGTTAATACTGCCAATGTTCACGTTAAGAACTTCTACTAAACAACCATTTCAAACAATTCTCTTTATTATAAGAAATCATACTTATTTCTTAAATTAGAAAACAATTGCTTATATTACTGTAAAATGAGTTTATTTAGTATATTATGTAATGTGTTATTTTGGGTTATGTAATGTTAGTAAAACATACCTTTGTTTAACAATTACGAAACTAAACAGACTCCAAGATATATTGCATATAATGATCTCTCTGTGAAACGCAAACAAACTATGTGCAAGAGTAATGCATTATATAAATATGTGTGTGGATGTCACTGAATTCCTCCTAAACTGAACTGATTTCAATGAATTTTTTTGTATGCATTTGGTTGGTGAGCCAGATGATTTTGTTTTATAAATCCACCCGGCACATGTAGCTGTAATTGGTATCTAGGTGATTTAAAATGAAAAGACTGCAACGTAAGGTACTACAAGTATGTATTGTAACACATTCTATACATACATTTTTCTCTAAGCGCAACTTTCCTGTTCACGCGGACGGAGTCACGGGCAAATAGTACATATATTAGGGTATTTATAAATACAACACCTATACTAAAATCTTCATGTAAATATTTGGTTAATATTAGTTCAACAAAGCTTAAAACAATTTAAAACTTTTAATATCATTAAAGAAATGTATGTTTTTATTTATTTATTTTAATTGTTTTACATGGGTGCTTCGAAAGGGTATTAAGAAGAATTTTCGATATATATTAACAGTTGAATTAAAGTTAGGAAAAATAAAATAATAATAAAAACTAAATATTAATGTGTGTTTAATGAATTTATTCATATATATCATTCATATTTATTTTTATGCTAAGGCTTAATTCGCACTGGTATCTTAGAACATTATGCCAATATCAACGTTTTTATTTTTCTGACGATTTATAATCTTGGGTATTGTATGGGTGAAGTTTGTCGAATTAAATAAAAGCCTTTAAACTTGTAAATCTTATTATTGGCTTAAGGTAAGGTAGTATCAAATTCTTCTGCTAAATAAAATGTAAATTTTATTGTGTATTTTATAACAATAATTGTCTGTACATGATTATTGGACATATGAGACGGATGTGTTTATCACTAAGAGGTTATAAAGTCGTATCTTTTGACATACAAATTAAATATTAAATACATAATGAATGGAAATTAATAAATATAATGAGATAGAAGATTTTCGCGAGTATTCATTTAAATGAAAGTAATATTTTCGGATTTACTACGAGTTTTTGTTTTTGACTATAAATTACTTATTCCGACATCTCGTCTGCCCGTGATCACGGTTGCTGTAAAGTAACTGAAACGTCGGGAGTATGTAGTTAATAGTCAAAAATAAAAAAAACGCGTAGTAAATCCGAAAATATTAGTTTCATTAAATTAATTAATACTTAATAATATTCAGGATTTTTTTTTATATTAAATATATATTTTTTCTTTTAAATAATATTGTGAGATATGTAAAGGTAAAACGTAAAGATACATTTTATTCTGAGACAGTATTCATATTTTTTGAGCTTGTTTATTTTTTAAAGATGCCTCAGAAGATCGAATACAAATGAACATTTTGTTTAAAAAAAAGAAATAGTAAGTTTAAATGTTTTTCATTGATAAGTCTTCATATAGGTATATGGTTTCTTAAATAATTCTCAAGAGGGGTGTAAAATTTATATGAGAAAGCTATGGTAAAAAGTAGTGTTGGCGTGGGGCCAAATGAAAAACATAAGTCCGTATTTTTCTTGAACAGCTATCAATATAATATTTTACTAGTATGTACCTATATTTTGCTGTGGGTAACTAAAAAACTTATTAATAACTTAAAAATACTCGTTTTCATCAAAATCAATTAATCAAACAAGCATCCAATTAGCATATAACTCTCCAAATCCTTGGTATTTACCTATACATAAATTAATTTCTATTACATCCAAAATAATTCTCATACATACCTCAAAAAAAAGGAAATTATCTGGGTAAAAGTATAAGTGGCAACATTTTTGATTTCAGTCACACTCGTGCCAATAATATTGGTCAATCAAAACGTAACAATATTCTCATTTAGTGCGACCTTGGTGATACGTTGAAGGTCCGCGGTAGGTTTTTATCAGACGGACCGTTTTCCGTATGTTTCGATAGTTTTTGACGATTAAAAGCATATATACAACTATTATATACAAAGTATATGGTTTTTAGTTAAGCTATATTAGAAAATATTTACGTATTAGCCTAAATTATAGATGTCCCTCTTCCATTTCATATCATTTGCCTAAAACATTTGGCTCGCAATTAATTTTATAATAAAGACTTATAACATAATTCAAAATAAAAGTAATAAAATTGGTTACAGTTTTACATATGTACAGCCTTTAAAAAACATATTTAAATTATAAACAACGCCATCTATCGCTATTCTTCCGATATTAACGTACAAGCAAATGATTAAATAATACATAATAGTATAATTACTTTTCATTGTTTTTATATCCATGCTAAGACATGCTTTATTTTCCACCAATTTTAATTATGTACATGAAAGAAATTTATCAAGATTTGACTCCAGAGGTCAATGAACTCAATCTTCAGTCTGTAGAATATTAGGGGTAAGGATATAACAAATTATTCAAGATGTTTGTGATAATTTAACCACAATGTCTTCCTTTCTAATTTTTAGTGATATAAAAGAGGCAAAGGTTTTAGATATTCCGATTAATGCAAGAAAGGAGAACTTATTGGTTTTCACGTAAAATTATTTTGACATACTATTGAAGATTTTGGTGAGAGATCTCTAGACGGTAGAAAAAATAATTGTGGTACCTAATACTTTAAATCCATTGACAAAGTCAATATCTATGGTTGCAATTATGAGAAACAGACAGAAAGCCTAGAGTAATGACGTATCTTTGTTTTCTGAAGAAATAGCTATTTATAGTTCATATGTATAAGTTTGAAACAAAGTTTGGATATAGAATTATGAAGAGTGACAGAATGAGTAGCGTGGGAAAACGGACGTAAAGCTCCGTACGAACCTACATTTAACCTGATAAGTATAATAATTAATAGACCATTGTTTTCTTTTTATTCAATAATCATCATCATCAGCCTATCAGAGCATACTGCTGAGCAAAGGCCTCTTTTCATTTGAAGACGGTTAGAGCATTAATCACCAAGCTTGCTTAAAACAGGTTGGCGATTTCAATATATTAAAGATATTGCTAGATATCTAAATAGAAAGTAATATAATCATAACTATTAGAAGATTTCTATAAGTGTTAGACCCATCAAATCTACCATGTTACCTAATACTTGTTCCTGGCAATTTCCCAGCTTTAGCCAGGGTCTATGTTACCTAATTATGAGAAATTCCATTCCTCACAGTTCCGTTGATCTCCCTGACAGTTATGTGTATGTATGTATGTGTTACGTTCAAACAAAACAAAACCATCACCCAAATATACTAAAACATGAAAGAGGTATATAGTGCAAAATAAACAAATACACCACAAGGTTACATTACAACAATTTTCATGAAAACCGGTCGAAAACCTCAGTTTCCGCGTGACTTCTCATCGGGAAAAATGTGGAGAGTGTTTTAAAAGTGATAATTCAAAGGATTTTGGTCCATAGTGCTATTGGAATAAGGCTTTAAATGTCAGATTAACACCTGTTTTAAAGATACGACATTCGAATTGCTGTTTGTGGTTTAGACAATTGTGCTTGCAATTCGATATTGCTCGTAGCAATTGCAATTCAAGATCAAAGTTCACATAAATTTTGGCAAATCACTCGTTTCCTATGACCTTAATTGAGTCTATTATCAACGCTGACGATATAATATCGGCATAATTTAGAATTTTTTGATACTGAACACTTAAAACACGACTAAAATTTTGATTTGGGAAGTAATCATTTATAAAAATTCAATATCATACATTTTTCTTTCGAAATTCTTTTTTTTTCTATTTTATTTTATTGAAGCGCTACGAATGAATAAATCTTTTATATTTTACGCTTTCATAATTTTTAAAACCAATTTTTACTGACCTAAATAGCTCAAGACAACAATTGCGTAAAAAAATATTTGTAAATATAAAAAAGGCGAAAATATATATAGAATTAAGTCAACAGAAAGATAATTAAAATATATAGGTCAGTGAGCCCGCAAAGGAGTGTCACGCTCGAGAGGATTCTGTATAAATAAAACCCTTTGCCTGATTAGCCTTAACGCATCCACTTCACATATTGATTGGCTCTATCTAACGGGCGGGAAAAGTTAGTTACAGATAATACTTGACATCCAAAGGTCGCTTATATACTGTAATATAAAAACTCTTTGCTTATAATATTCCAAATTCAAATTATCAAACATACAAACAAAAAAAAAAAGACCGCGAAAAATCCTCTTGGTTTTAAGTTTTGTTAAAAGTTTTGGCATATCGGTAATCATGATTTATTAAATAAGTGAACAGCCGAGGGTGTGTATTTTCTTGCCTTATAATAGTCGTTAAGTAATTCAGATAAGATTTTTCCATTTCATAATATTGATATATGTAAAACAAGCAAGTATTTAGGTAAATTACTTAGGCGCGGCTTTACTCTAAACAGAAAAACTAATTAACGTGACTAAGATACATAAATAATTTAAAACTTACATAACGGACATACGAAATTTTGAAAATAGAATTTTTATCCAAGACAACATTAGATAGACTTCACTTTGATTTCAGATGGTTATAAGTAAAAATCGAAAAATACTATGTCTGTGTGCGTGTCTCCTAGTAATAGTTATCAGTTACTACCTTATAGACGTGAGGCGTGCCTTCTATAAGTTATTGTTGCATTTGTTCTATTTCACTTGCGACATGTTAAAGCTGCTGATGAAACTCGTCGAACTATATTAAAGATGTGATCGGGTGAGTGTGTGTATGTTTGTGTCGTATATGCTAACCGGTATATATATGTAAAGAACATATATGTATATGTTTATACTATGTTGTATGTTTCCGTGTCGGCGTTTATCTTACTATTGAGCATGATTCACTGTACAAAAAAAATAACGTTGGTACATCTATGAGAGTTTACAAAATATATATTAATATTTTTTTCTATATCAATTTGTCTTTCATACATATACATAAAAGGTTATTAATTTTATTTATAACTTACCGTCAGCGTTAATAATTACAGTATTTAAGGTAAAATAAAAAACCTTTGTCTAAATCATGTATATATTTCTTACTATTAAAAGTAGTTTCTACTCGAAGTGTATGGATACGCTTTGTTCAAGTTTACAGAAGACTAGATGTTTACAAATACTATAGTTTACATAAACTTCGTAACAGACACAACACTCGAGTTTATGTCTTATTTCAGCTTGCAAGAAATGATTGATCCTGTTTTATAAGTAACTAGCTTTCCGCCCGCAGCTTCGCCCGCGTGGAGTTCGGTTATATCGCGTTTCCAAGAGAACCTTTCAAAAGTCTGAGATAAAAACTATCCTATGTTCTTTCTCAAGGTCAACTCTATGTCTGTACCAAATTTCATTAAAATCAGTTCAGTGGTTTAGACGTGAAATCATAATAAACAGACAGAGTTACTTTCGCATTTATAATATTAGTAGGGATTATATATATTTTTTGTATATCAATCGTTAAGATTACCGCACAGTATTCTTTAAGATCAGTATCCATAGTCCGAGTTTGCGTCGTCGCATATACCAACAGTTTCGCGTTTCTCATTAGTAGCATACGTTAACACTATACAGAGATTTATGAGTGAAAATCTTATTTAATACGTATGTAGTGTGACTTTAACTTAGACTAAGTACACAAAAAATATCTTCAAATTCTTTGAATTCAATTTCGTTCTCATTATCAGACTTAACTATCAATGTTTTCCATGATATTAATATGTCATGTCATCAGCCTATCAGAGCCCACTGCTGAGCAAAGGCCTCTTTCTCTTATGGAGAAGATTTGAGCATTAATCACCCCGCTTGCTCAAGACGGGTTGGTGATTTCAAACTTATAATTGTGAAATTATAAGTCCAGTTTTCCTCACGATGTTTTCCTTCACCGTATGTAATTGATGTCTAAATACTCTCTGAAAGTACATATAAAAGTCGAATATAAAAGTTTTGAGGAGTACGATAACTAACATAGTGATATGGAAATTTTATATATTAGATTTCGATACATAAAACTATCTGCTAACAACATTTATCTCCAGAAAACTAATGAAATGAGATTCACTGGACCCAGATTTGATACCTTTTATTTGAAATTCGATAGAGTAGAAAATTATATAATACTAGAAGACCCGGCAAACTTCGTATCGCCCTATAAACAAGAAATATCTGTACGTTTTTTTTATTTATATTTTTGGAGTTTACCTATTAAAACCATAAATCTCAATGTTTTGAAGTGCGACAGAATGATTGACATGTTAGTTAGTTGTCAAATCTAATGTGAAAAAAAAGCGTTTGTATCAACAACTACTAATAACTTAAAAATGAATTAAAAAAACATTGTCCAGCGGATAAAATTGTGAATCTAAACAATTCCCAGATTCCCTTGAACACACACCAAAAATTTCATCAAAACCGGTCCAGTCGTTTGAGAGAAATTCAGTGACATACACACTCACAGAAGAATTATATATATAAAGATTATACTACTTTCTTCTACTTGGCAATTTCCCAGCTTTAGCCAGGGTCTGCCTTACATTTTATGAATAGTTTTGGCTAATTGTTTTTCGACCGGCCGCCTGCCTGACATCAGTCCTCTTTGGGAATAAATAATATTGTATGATGTGAAATTATATTGTTAACTTTAAAAAGAATACAGCAATATTGTGTTAAAAGATTCACAGCTCATAGAATAAAGGGATTACTTTCAGTTCATGTAAAACTCTTACAACACAATGAGATCTAAAACTTTCGCGAGTATTCATTTAAATGAAACTAAAATTCGGATTACTACGCGTATTTTATTATTTCAAATCTACATACTCCTGACGTTTCGGTTACTTTTCAGCAACCGTGATCACGGACAGTCGTGATGAGAATTAAACGTCGGGAGTATGTAGCTTTAAAATTATTGAATACGCGTAGTAATCCGAATAATATAAGTTTCATTTAAATCTTACTACATATCTATAGAGTATAGACCATATATTTAATGACTTTACAACAGTACTGCTATCCAGGCGACGTGAATATTACTTAGATAAGATTTAAAACTTATCATTATAGCATTTTACATAAAAGCTTTGAAGAAGCAAACTGTAATAAATGATGTTGAATTAAGTATTCCTTATATAAATGTTATAAACAAAGCTATGACATTTATAAATCTTGCTATTAGTAACACAAGTAATTTACTTTTAAATAAACGGTCAAGAAAATTTTATCCTTTTGATACTTTCATTAAAGTTTTACGATAATATATTAGTATTTTTATACTATTATAAGCTCTATTTATATTATATAAATCTGACAGGTTGTTTCTTTAATCAAAAAAGAAGTATACAAAATTTGCTACGAATTAATCTTGAGAAAACAAGATATGTACTGTATTTATTCCGATAAGGGTATAGTGTTGTACGGGATCGTTTATATGTAGCTTCTACTATAATATAAGAACCAGTATAACTGTATTATAACTTGAGAAATGTAATACATGTGACTAAAATTGTGAGGGTACTTCGAATGTCTATTAAAACAGTCCTCTGTCAAAACAAGCCAATTCTTAAACCACTAAATATAGTTCGATACTCCACGATGCTGCGTGTTGAACTCTTGATAATACGAATAATATAAATTTATATCACCTTGAGATTACATTTGATGAAAGAAAACATTTAGGTCTCAACCTAAAGCGGAAGCCGTATATGTTAAGCGACTTAGGAAAAAACAAATCATACGAGAAATATTACACTAATACTATGTGATGTTTCACAAAACATGGCATTTAATTTTGGTAGGAAGATAATTCTTTAAGAAGAATAAAAAAATACTTTTTGAATGAAAATCTATTGATATATTGATTATATATACAATAATATGCTCCATTCCTCCAGGATGTATATAATTCACTAGCTTTTACCCCTTACTTTGCTCGTAAATAAACTTTTGTAAAAATAATTCTGTTCTTGGCTCAGTCTATCTTCATAGAAAAGTTCGAAGATTTAGTTGTTGCGTATTAAAAAATAGAATTACTTTTACAATTATAATATTGGTATATATAATAGAGGTAGCATATACATTTCCTTTGATGGGATTGTCAACATTTTTCATGCCATAAATATTGTTTACCAGGTGTCGTTGCATGGTGGGGTCAAGGTGTCAAGATGGGAGACAGTTTCTTGCACCTGGGGGACATCGTGTCCCTGTACGCGGAGGGCTCCGTAGCAGGATTCCTGAGTACCTTAGGGTGAGTAACATGATACATCACTAATGTCAGGAGTACAATGACCCCATAGCCGTTTCACCTATATAGCTATTTCTGCATCGTCATCAGCCTATCAGAGCCCACTGCTGAGAGGCCTCTTCTCACATGGAGAAGGTTTGAGCATTAATCACTACGCTTGCTCAACACGGGTTGGTGATTTCAAACTTATAATTGTGAAACTATAAGTCCAGGTTTCCTCACGATGTTTTCCTTCACCGTATTTCAGTGGTGTCTAAATAATTTCTTCATATAAGCTAATTATTAATTCATACTGTAATAGGATTTTTATTGGTGGATTTTGTTTAGAATTACTTCCACTAGGTATTTGTAAAACTTTTGTATCAACTCGGGATTGAACTTGATATAATGAACTTGATATAATTAACTTACTTATTTCGCAGGTAGACATTGCAATCACTCTACTTAATAATCTTCCATATTTTTATTGTCATAACTTTCATTCAAGTCGTCTTTATATGACGTTTTTTAAATTTTCTCTTCAATTTACACATTGCTCATTAAAATAACAATCTATTGAGCGTATAATAGCGTTTCTAAGTTACTCTTTACATATAAATAGTCTTAGTAAAATTTAAAAAATATATACTTTTTAAGGTTTCCAAATATCTTCCAAGATAGTTACTGTGTTGATTTGATAGGTATGTTATTTTCTATGATATATGATGATATTTCTATAATATGATTTAATATATAATATACAGGGTGACTGGTGAATTACTATCAATATTTAAGGAGAATACTCGGTACATGATTCTCATTCGAATTATGTAAAAAAAATAGGTACTTAATTTTTGACCAAATTTCCGTATGAATAAATAAATTGTGGACACGTTCCAAGTGTTCCAAGTGTGGACGCGTGCGGCGGCGTGCTGATACAACACCACGCCTCGCGCGCGAGTGTGTGTGTGTGTGTGTGTATACCTAATCTGTAGGGTGTTCACACGATGCGTAATTAATAACATAACTTTTAGTTAACTTTACTTAGAAGTTTATTGATATTTATGTTATATTAATTTTTATTTTGTCATATATGATCGTCAAATATCACGTCCTCAAGTATCGATAGTAATTCACTAGTCACCCTGTATATTATTTCATACATATACATATATATCGTAGAACTGCGAAAGGGTTTACAGTAATCCAATCAGGCTTAACTGATACAAACGCCATTTAATGTAACAGGGATTTGTGTCAGACGTTTGAGTCCAATTAATTATACATATTATAGCTTACACTGGTTTACTACATGAATTATTCAACATAATTATTTTAATATCTTTCTTTTGATTTAAAAGGATTTTAATACATTTTAGACGTTTTCAACTTGTGCGTTGGACTGTACATTTACGAAACTACTTACTAACGTCTAGTTAATTTTATATGTTATATAATATGTTATATATTATCAGGTTGGTAGATGACAGGTGCGTTGTATGCCCCGAGGCAGGCGACCTGACTGATCCGCCCAAAAAGTTCCGAGGTAAGTTACACACACATACACACACACTCACGCACACACACACATATATATGTATATAGAGTTAGAAGTAGAAACACACACTTAAACGTAACAGAATAAGTAAATATAGTTAAGAATAACATATATATATATTATCTTGAGCTTTATTGAGTTATCTTAATGTATCTAGAGAAGATTATAAAAATATATGACAAACCGTCTTTCGAGTGTCATAGAGCTAGGGTTGTCAATGACGATATTTCCAGATTGCCTGTTCAAGATATGCCCTATGAACCGCTACTCAGCTCAGAAGCAGTTCTGGAACACCGCCAAGCAGTCCGCTAACGCAAGCGCGGATACTGACACCGGACTGTTAAAGAGGTTGCACGTGAGTATTACTATCATGTGACAACCCTTAACATACTTCCAATACTCATACTAAGTTCGCAACATCTAAATAAATGCGATGTTTCCAATTTCTCTTTCATATATCTTCGCCATGATAGTAAGAACGTTGGTTTTGAAGTTAAAAACTAATTACGCTGCGTATTCAGTTCGAAAATAAAAAACTTGTACTAATTGGATTGATAGTTATAAAAATATAGATAAACAAAAACATAGAACATTTTTTTATCTTTCTTTTAGTAGTTTAGATATTTTTTTATCAACTTAATTATAGGTTGGATTGAAAAAAATATGTTTTCTAAGACATTAATATAACTTATTAAACATTGAATTAGCACCTAGCCTAAAAGTCTTACCTTCTCTTGGTTTTTCCTTAATCAAATGAAACAATCATTCAAATCATTAGAGATCTAGAAATGAGAAAAATGACCTAAACTTATTTTCTAAGCCACCTCAATATTAAATATTTGTCTTAAATAAAAATCCAGTCATTTACAATACATAGTTTCCTGCGATTACTTTAAGCGAGTATGGAGAATTGTTTTCGAATACATATCTACATATAAACCAATTACGATGAGCGTTACAAGTAGTTGATGAATCCTTTTATTATAACATAAATAATAAAAAAATAAAAATATAGACTTTGCATATTAAATAAAAGTAATATTTTGGGATAACTAGGCGTTTATTATTATTTTAAACTACATACTTACGACGTTTCGTTTACTTGAATACACGCAAAAGAAAATGAATACTTACGAATGTCTTAGATATCATTGTGTTCTTAGCATACTATATTTCAATTATAATGTACATATTTACTATTTAATGTATTAACCTAGTCTTAGTCTAAAGTCTAGATTCCAGGCAATATGCTTACTTATAGGATACCTATTATTTATTAAGCTTCAATATAATTGATAAAACCACATTGATATTACACCACACCAAGTTAAGACTTATGTATGATAAGTAGTTATTATTTCCAGGATTTGCTCTGCATTTTAAAACTTTTTTCTATGCACTACACGCAACGGAACTTATCATAAGTTTCCTACAAAGATATATATTTTTGGAATGATTTATACAGGCTTAAATATTATTCTAAAAGGAGGCATATCCCAGTGTAGATTCTAGTATTACCGAGAAAAAATATCTAATGAAAATATATACCTATATATCGCATCGGCGTTCAAAAATAGCTACCATCCTCTACCATCTGGATTTATGACTATGAGGAATGAAATATTCTATCAACGAGACAATTTATACGTTGAGATGTTTATAAATTAAATATATAAAAAAATATATCTCAATTAAAACTTCCTCTATATTTTATATAAATAAACGATATAACTGAATACCGTGGCTTTGGCTGTGATTTTAATAATTTTATTGTCTTATATACAAAAATACTATAAATATTTGTTACTTTATTTAGTATATAAAACAACAAAATACGTATTATATACTTATTTATTGAGAGACATAAAAATGATTAAATAATTTAATCCGTTAGTATTTTCTATTTTATTCAGCTTTTACTTTAATCAATTATATTGTGAAAGTATCGAGAACAGTTGTCTTAATATAACAAAAAAAGTATTGATATTATTTAGCTTTCCATAGAAAAACCACTTAGTTTCTATTCAAGAATCTAAATTAATATTTCTCTTACATCAGAATTAAATATGCTTAATAATTGTTTCTATGGAGTTAAATCTACTTAAATATTTCATTAAAAACATTTTTGTTAAACTAAAATTAAATTACGAAATCCACACAGCGATAGTCGCAGACATAGGTTAGTATACCGTATCCTTACTAATATTATAAATGCGAAAGTAACTCTGTCTGTCTGTCTGTCTGTCTGTCTGTCTGCTACGCTTTCACGCCTAAACCACTGAACTGATTTTAATGAAATTCGGTACAGAGATAGAGTTGACCTTGAGAAAGAACATAGGATAGTTTTTATCCCAGACTTTTGAAAGGTTCTCTTGGAAACGCGATATAACCGAACTCCACGCGGCGAAGCTGCGGGCGGAAAGCTAGTAAGTCTATATATATATACACCAAGTATATTAAACATCTTCTACAATAAATTCAATGCTATCAATTTGATGAATGCGGTCATTATTCTTCGACAATATTTCTTTAGTATTCTGGTGAGCAGACTCCCAGTATAAAATGAGACACATTAATGGATCTTTGGATTTAATTATTTATAGACAGACTTCTTAGCGTATTATCATTAATATTTGGGTAACAAATAAAACACTATTATATTTGTTGGGTGAGAGACGGATTTCGAAAGTTTTGCTATAAAAGCAAGAATTATACATAAGTCTTATACAAATAAATCTCTTTTTTTGTAAGTCATATAAAACATAATACAAATATTATAGAAAATCTTTAAATTGAGATTGAATTTAAACTTCATGTGCTCGTTATGAAGATCTGTTCCTAAATAGTATTTTCCGAATGGACAATTATTCGGATTATTGCAGACATCAAAAAAGTGCCTTATCCGGAAAAAACAGTGCAATGATCTTAAAGAGACTTCTATGTTATCATTTAGTGTAACCACTGTTTGATGGTGTTTCTCGCCAAATAAATAAAAATAGTCCAAAACTATTACTAGATTTTTATGTGTATGGTATGTTTCGTCTATTATACTATGACGTGTGGTTATAGGGTTCAAGATTTTTCGGTTGTGGAACGAATATATTGAAACATAACTGTAATTAGATCTGATGTTACAGATGTTGACCCTTGACAAAGAAATATGTACCTAGTTGCCCTTAAGGAATTTGTCATAAATTTTTACCTATTTCAAATAAAGAGGAATGTTATGTCACAAATATCTGTCTTTGCCACACTGTATTCGTAGTATTTTTTTATTGATTATTTAAATTCAAAGGGTTGTTCATATTACTTTCTGCTTTGATGTGGAAATAGTGGATATAAATTTTTAGTTCCAACCCTGAGCACACTTAAGCCCTACATAAAGACTTATTGCGATGATTTCTTTCACAGTCATTCTCACCAAAAACGTGTTTCCTCATAATTCATACCAAGACCAAAAAACTGAATTCTTACTGGCGTACTCCCGTAATCCTAGTCTCATTACTTATACATTCGAAAATTGTTATGAACAAATCGACTATTCATGGTTGGCAGACTTAAAAGGTTTTAGAAAGCATAAATTCTTTCAGACCGACCGCGACATTGAGAATGAATTTGTATTTCTGAAATATCATTCCTTTTTTCCAGCTTCAATTGTTAGTCATTTGTTTATATTATTAATATACTACGTATTACGTATACGTATAATCCTTATTTCCATAGAATAATATGTTTTTTTTTTAATCCAACTGTAATAGATCCTTTGCGTTCATACGAGTTTATATATTTCAAGAAATTTCACAGTCTTTTGAGCTTTACATGGCAAGTTAAATTGTTGATCCTATCCTATCCTATTGTCTTAGATCTCAATTTTAGTATAACTAAAATAACATAATTGTTTTATGTTTTGATTGGTATAAACAGGAAAACAACATTGTACCTTTCAATGTATAAAAAGACTAGCTGATAACAATTCTTCTATCACAATATTCTAGCATGCAGCAGAGATAGAGAAGAAACAGAACGATTTGGAGAATAAAAAGCTGTTGGGTACCGTTGTGCAGTACGGTAGCGTGGTACAGCTGTTACATGTTAAGTCCAACAAGTACTTGACTGTGAGTACACACACACACACACATATATACATATGACCACACACACATATGTATGACAGCTGTTTCATATGATATAACGTATTTATGCGTGTATGTTTATTATAATATTGCTAGCTATGTTTTCATTTAACCTCTTTACTTGATTGATTGTTACCGAGATGGTATCTATGATTTTTGATATACATTTAAAAAATTGTGTTTCATCTGACCATTTTATACACTTAATGCTGTCAAAGAAAGATAGTTACTTAATATGTTTGTAAATTTTCAGTTATTATTTTTATAGTTTCAAAATACATATTTAGCGACATCTCAGTAGTGTTCCAGACACTTATACCTCGTCTGTCGGTACAAACGGAGAGTAAATGTAAAATCATAAAAGCACCAAATAAAATAAGTTAACTATTTCTTACTTACAAATATTTGTTGTAATTTTTCAGGTGAACAAAAGATTGCCGGCGTTGCTAGAGAAAAATGCAATGCGAGTGCATCTTGACGCGAACGGTAACGAAGGATCATGGTTCTACGTCATACCGTTCTATAAACTGCGATCCACGGGTTTGTTTGTCTTTTATACTACATAAGCATATATTCTCATCACGATCGGGAATCGAATCGTTGACTTAGTTTACCGCATTCCAAACAAGCCATCGTGACAATAACTTTTGATCGTCCTACTTTTATTTAAGTATAACCTAAAGTCTGCTATACCTAAAAGTTCACGTTTAATAATAATAAATTCAGTCCAGAAATTACTTATGTCATCTATTTTTCCTCATCCTATTGTAATACTAATAATAGTATTCTTTTAAATGAATTTAATGTTTTTCGGATGTACTACACGACTTTATTACATACTCTCTTATATACATACATATTTATATCTCATTAATATAGTGTTATGTTAACCAGGTGACAACGTGGTGGTAGGTGATAAGGTAATCCTGAACCCCGTGAACGCGGGGCAGCAGGTGTTACACGTGTCATCTCACCACGAGCTACCCGACAACGCTGGATGTATGGAGGTAGGGAATTATATATCATGGACTACTTGGTACAGAGAGCGATATGGTAGATCTCGTGGTACGAGGGTATTCGTAGAAATTGTTACTAGGATAATAGTTTTACAACCTTCTCTGATCTCGTGGTAGGTGGAAAAACAAAAATTTCTGAGATATTTATTATTCCTTAATTATATTAGTCCTTAAGACCTCGTAGGTAGGAGGGCATTGGAACAAATTATAACTGAGTACAATTACGATCTGCAACTTCATTTCCATATTCCTTGAGAGATTGTAAGAGATTTCGTGGTAGGAAGGCATTGGAAGAAAAAATACTAGGTTACCACGTTTACAACCCAAGCTTCATTTTCACCGACCATCAGGTGAAATGACAATCAAGCCTATAACGAGTATTATTGTATAAAATATTTGAAACATTTTTTTTATATTCCAGGTGAATGTTGTTAATTCATCAACGTCGTGGAAGGTGACTCTGTTTTTGGAGCACAAGGAGAATCAAGAGGAGATGCTGAAGGGAGGTGACGTGGTGCGGCTCTTCCACGCTGAACAAGAGAAGTTCCTCACTATGGACGAATATAGAAGGAGACATCACGTGTTCCTCAGAACTACTGGAAGGTCGAGTGCTACAGCTGCGACTAGTAGTAAGGCGCTGTGGGAAATTGAGGTTAGTTATTATATGAATAAGTTTCAGTTTAAATAGTAATGAAAATGATATTGACAGCTGGTATATCACCAACTGACAATTTAAGTCCTTAGACCTAGAAAAAAACCTTGTAAATATTTGTTTACCTATAAATATAATTTAGCGTCATTATGGCCTAGTGGTTAAATATCCGCCTCCCGAGCATAAGGGCGCGGGTTCGAAACCTAGCAAGTACCAATGTGATTTTTCCGAGTCGTATATACTTTCTAAGAGTATTTAGATACCACTGACAGATGAAGGAAAACATCGTGAGGAAACCTGGACTTAACAAATTATAAGTTTGAAATCGCCAACCCGTCTTGACCAAGTGTGGTGATTAATGTTCGAACCTTCTCCATGTGAGAAGAGGCAGCTCAGCAGTGGTCTCTGATAGGCTGATGATGATGAATTATAATTGTTTTCCAGGTGGTTCAACATGACCCGTGTCGCGGTGGAGCTGGTCATTGGAATTCCATCTTCCGGTTCAAACACCTCGCTACAGGACACTACTTGGCTGCGGAGGCCTGTACTAAACTAGTGTATGTCTCCGAACTTCACTCACAATATATTAAATCAAACTAATATTTTCGAATTATTACACGTTGTTTATTATTTTGTACTACATACTCCAGGTTTCCATTACTTTGTAGCAAACGTGATCATGAAGACGAGATGAGAATGTCTCTCTCGGCATTCTCAACTCAATTGAGGGAAATGTAGTTCAAAATAATCAAAAATGAAAACATTACTTTTATTTAAATGAACACTCGTAGAAGTTTTAGATCTCAATTTATTTTACCTTTTCATTATTATATACATTTATGTCGATCCAATTTTCTAAAATACTTTGAAATCTTTAATCATTATAATCTTAATAAATTTTATCAAAAAGGTTTCTATTCAGGGATAAATTCCTTGTTGTTATAATAACTCATCCGCTCGTTACTTACCAATCTCTGTGTATCTCTTTTATATTCATTAAAGGAATATAGTTAGCGTTTTGTTTTCTATCTAGTATGTATAATATCTGAAGTATATATTTAAACCAGGGAGGGTGCTATAGACCCGGACGCGGAGGGCGAGCCAGCGTACCAGCTGGTATCAGTTCCACATTCATCTGAGATCGCCACGCTGTTCGAGTTAGACCCTACTACTATGACGCACTCCGACGCCCCCGTACCACAAAGCAGCTATGTCAGGTAGATGGAACATAATAATAACAGTTACTACAGTAATAAAATATTAAATTGTATGAAAATGTAAGGATGGATTACGTTTTTAACATTAAGACAAGGTGGCCTCTAAACTGCAACCTGCGAAAGATCGCGTTTTAGTTGCTTTTAACAATTAGGCCATATGCACGATACTTTTCGATATATTTTGTACGTTAAATGTAAATTATCGATAATGATACTTTAGTTGATGCATCACTTTTCAGATTACAACATCTATGCACTCACACATGGGTCCATTCAACATCGATACCCATTGATAAGGAGGAAGAGAAACCTGTTATGTCAAAGGTAAATATAGTATTAATTTTAAATTAAATATGCTATTTAATAAAATAACGAAAATTATATATATATATAACCCTGGGACAAATCTGTTCCTTCAATTGAGCGAAGAATATAAAAATGTACATGTAGGTTTAAAGAAGTTTATTTCCAAAAAGAACAAAGTTCGCTTACAAAGGATATTTTAAAATTATAACTACAATTAAGATTACAAATAATAAACAGTAGTGATATTAAACAAGATCAGTGAAATCATCTAATATATGGGTTCTCAATCGTTTTTTAAATACATATATTTAGAAATTTTGAATTTACAACACTTAGAGGCAAAGAGTTATGCATGTATATAGATATATTTTATATTTCCATTGGATCCAATCCATTTGACGCTTAGAGGTTTCGTCTTATGAGATTTAAGTTTAAATAACTTTAAATATCCTTAATGTACGTAGAATTCAATGCCTGGTTTAATAACTTGATGTTTTTTTCCAGGTGGGTTGTTCTATAGTGAAGGAGGACAAGGAAGCCTTCGCCCTCATATCAGTTTCGCCCAGCGAGGTCCGAGACCTGGACTTCGCTAACGACGCCTGCAAGGTCCTCTCAGCACTCTCCACCAAACTACACCATGGGAACATCGAGCCCAACGAAATGAAGTTAGTATACAGGGTGTTACGATACTTATAGTATTTTGGAGATACTAAATATCACTTGTTTGTAATTTGATTCTTGTGAGATACAGTGAAAATACCGTAAATGATATTCAAACAATTTATATATTTTTTAAACTTTTTACTTCCTAATAGTAACCTCCTAAAATACCATAAAGAAGTCATTAATTCATATAAAAAGTAGTAAAAGTCCTACGCTCTAAATACTTCAATACAAATGTAATTAATTAAATGCGTACTGATAAACTAAAGTTACTATAATTTCTATGAATTTATTAATAATAAAAATACTGTCTGTGTCTAAACATATTATCAACATATTGCTATTCCATTTTCTATGACTAACCCCCAAAAAAAGGTTTTTTTAATAATTATTAATTAAATATTCGTTTCAGAGCCCTAACGAGTCTCCTCCAGGACATAGTTTACTTTATAGCTGGTTTTGAAAACGAACCCAACAAGTCGAAAGCCCTCGAACTTGTTGTAGAGAATCCCAACAGAGACAGACAGAAACTGTTGAGGGAGCAGTACATACTGAGACAACTGTTCATGATACTGCAGGTACTCTTATATATTAGAATTTATAAACTACAATCAATATACACAAGGAATCAAAATCTTATTCAGAAGCTCTAAAGAAAACTTAGTAATCATTCACCTTGACACATAATTTTGTCTAATAACTAACTCGCCTCAATTGACGATATCTAAGACCTTCGTGAATATTCATATAAATGAAATTAATATTATTTGAAGTATTGACATATATTAGACATGCACATCTCGTCATCGTAATTGCAAAATAACCAACACATCGGAAGTATGTAGTTTATAAAATAATAAAATACGCGTAGTATAATTTTAAAAATATTATTTTCGTCTCAATTGATTGAATTATTACTATGAGTTCGTGTCTGTTTGATACATTATGTATTTATTTCCAGAGTCCGTTTCAAGAATCACCTAAAGGTGAACCATTCCTTAAGATCGAGGAGCTGTATGATCCACGGTACGCGCCTTACAAATTCATCTTCAGACTCTGCTACCGTATACTGAGACTTAGTCAACAAGATTACAGGAAAAACCAAGTTAGTAGTGATATTAATACGTAAATTATACACTCATTAGCTTTCCGTCCGCAGATTCGCCCGCGTGGAGTTCGGTTGTATCTCGTTTCCAAGAGAACCTTTCAAAAGTCTGGGATAAAAACTATCCTATGTTCTTTCTCAAGGTCAACTCTATGTCTATACCAAATATCATTAAAATCAGTTCAGTGGTTTAGGCGTGAAAGCGTAACAGACAGACAGACAGAGTTACTTTCGCATTTATAATATTAGTAGGGATTCAACTGAAAATGTCGCTTGTCTTCCAAAAGTTACTAATATTTTAATAAAAGATACTTCTAAATATAATTATTGGTGCTTCTGAGAGTTCATTATATTTCTATGGGTTTTTAAATTTGTTTTCGTTTCAGGAATACATTGCGAAGCACTTCAGCTTCATGCAGAAGCAGATCGGCTACGACATACTGGCTGAAGACACGATAACAGCACTGTTACACAACAACAGGAAGCTGTTGGAGAAACACATCACGGCCTCCGAGATAGAGACCTTTGTTGGTAAGTATACTTCTTCTTCCTGGCAATTTCTCAGCTTTAGCCAGGGTCTGCCTGACTGCTTGATTATATATTGATAAAAAATATATATTTATATTTATTATTTAAATGAAACTAACAATTCACAGATATTTAATTAATCGTTATTTTAATATTTTTAAAACTACATACTGCGGAAAATTCTGTTATAATACGGAAAACGTGATAACGGGCAGACGAGATGAGAATATTTCTTATAATTTTGAAACTAATACAATATTAGTTTATTTGTAATAATACTCGCGAAAGCCATATATATATACAGCACTTCCTGTATCTCGTTCCAGGTCTAGTCCGTAAGAACATGAAGACCTGGCAGTCTCGCTTCCTGGACTACCTCAGTGACCTGTGCATCTCCAACAAGAAGGCCATCGCTGTCACACAGGAACTCATCTGCAAGAGTGTGTTGTGTGTTAACAATGCTGATATACTCATAGAGACCAGGTACCGCATTTATTTACGGTTCACAGAACAGATTATAACTAAAGATACTATTAATTGATAAGTAAACATTATAAATAAGCTGAGTTATAGCCTAACAACTATGTGAACACATTATAGACTAAATATGTCACTTATAAAAACAAAAATACATCAGCACTTAAAAATACATTGTATACATATAAGAAAAGACATTTACAATAAATAGAAAGAATATTTTACACAGAAAAATATGAACAAGTTACAGCAATAAAAAATAAAATAAAATGAAATTATAAACTGGTGAAGTGAGGAACTAAATAATGGATAAGAAAATAGATTTAATCACTATTATTGGCTGTTAATTGAAACCAATTGTTTTTCTTAAATAGATTTAGGTTATTGTTTAAAATGTCAATACTATCAATCAATTAATATATAACAAGCAACTATTTAATCTTTGGAAATAAAATGTGAGTTAAAAATATAACTGCTTTTTACTAATAGAATATTGTTGTAATTGTTGTAGTATATTATGTCCTGTATTAGAATAATGATAATATCCATAGAAGTGTAATAAATGAATCATTACACAGGTTAGTGCCAGATGACTCGAGCGACGGAGACGGTGGGGAAGTGATGCTGTACTGGAATAATAAACAGGTTCGTGTGACATGGTATAATTGTATGAGCGAGGAGAATAAATATTACCTTGTGTTATTGAAGATAGGCCTTAAACGTTAACATCGTCAATGTTTGCCTTTATCATTTGAGTTCATGCAGGCATATCCGACCTAAAACAAAAACTATCCTACACCAGCATACATAATATACTTTTTTATCATGTATCGTGACTATAAAGTACCGTTCATTTAGAAAAGCTTCAAAGTGTTTCATAGAAGTACTAGCTGACCCGGCAAACGTTGTTTTTCCATATAAAAAAATAGGGGTTGGTGATAAAAAAGATTTGTTTTTGGGTTGTATGTATTCTTTAATGCTACATTATAAAAATATAAAAACAAAAAAATAAGGGTGAATAACCCTCATGAATTAGTGGTATGAAAAATAGATGTTAGCCGATTATCAGACCTTTTTTTTTGTTATCGCTGGAAAAATGCTTTTCGCATACCACTCTACCCGGGGTAGGCAGATGTGGTTATGTGGGACTCCTAGGTTTAAGCACCCAGTTTATCCACTAAAAAACCAGCGGACTTACTCCTCGCCACAAAAGGTGGAAAGAGGCCGCGGTAACGCTTTCGCCCAGCCCGCGGCCTCCAGGTATGGCTTACCGGTCACGAACCCAAAGTAGTATGGGTTTGCAGAGTCATCCAGAGACGTGCCAGGATGGTACGACACGTCATCCGACTCGAGGACCTTGTTGTAGCGGGATGGCAGACACGGGGAGTCCGGGTCCTCAGCCGATTCTCAGACCTAGTCAATATGCTCACAAAATTTCATAAAAATCGGTCCAATCGTTTCGGATGAGTTCTCTGTCTAACACCGCGACACGAGAATTTTATATATAAGACTAGCTTTTGCCGCGACTTCGTCCGCGTGGAATAGTGACTTCCGGCAGATTTTTGGTTCTTCCCACATAGTTCCCGTTCTTGCGGGGTTTTCGGAATGGTCGAGTTCCCGTAGAATTTTCAGGATAACACCTATGTTTTTTTTTTAATTCACAATGAAGTACTCTTAACCAACAACATATTTATTTGTTTATTTGAATAAAGATTAATATTATTACGTTGATACAACTTAAACAAATTATTTCGACCAAATTAGGTACCATAAAAACGGTTTTTGTGAGTTAATCTTAAAAGATAGACATATACTGTGTTTTTTAGTTCATTAAAAGAGCTATTATTCTTTAATACATATTTTTTGTGTATCTTGAACCGTTTTCACGGCACATGCAACGGAAGGCTTCAAAGATGCAATTATTTCTCCCGTTTTTTACACATTTACCACTATATCTTTGCTCCTATTGGTCGTAGCGTGATGTTATATAGCCCACAGTCTTCCTCGATAACTGGATTATCCAACACAAAAAGAATTATTCAATTCGAACCAGTAGTTTCGGAGATTAGCGCTTTCAAACAAACAAACTCTTCAGCTTTTTAATACATATTAGCATAGATTATACCGATATATAAATATATATTTAGTTTTTTAACAAAATCATTAAGGACAATATTTGTTTTATAAAGTCAGCACTTTTAAATTACATATGAAACACCTTCAATAAGTTAAATTCAATTTACAAAGTTGTGTTGACAAATACTTTCCCATATAAAAGGGAACAAACCAAATGACATCGCTCTACGTCACTCCGGATACGTTGGGGAATTTAAAGATTCGGTATAAATTAAACGTATATTAATTTTTCAGGAGTGTCGGTCACTGAACTCGTTGGCTGAACAAGCATCAGACCCCCGTAGTGAAGCGGCCGCTATTTTAGACTACTACCGACATCAACTCGACCTGTTCTCGAACATGTGTCTCAACAGACAGTACCTGGCATTGAACAGTCTATCACACCAACTGCACATTGATCTTATACTCAAGTAAGTTAAATCATGTTCATATAGTTTAGAATTATTGATAGTCATTTTTAGTTTCCTATGTCAGTACTTAAAAGTAACAATACATTTATTTGAATACTAACTACTTTTTTTAATCACTCGAAAATCGTACTTTGATACAATTTTTTTTTGGTAAACGATTGTAATAAAGAGCTAATTTACCCAAATAATAATATAATTTTTGTCATAAACTTCGTAATCATAGCGAAACTACGACATGTCTTGAAAATGAAGTCATCATGAAATATCTTTAAAACGTAGAAATATCTTTCAAATGACCAAAATAATAAAACTTATTCAGATACCTATTCAGTTATGATTCATGTGTTAATAGTCCACGATGCTAACTAATATGACATACAACATTTAAATGAAACTAATATTTTTTATCACTACCGAAACGTCGGAATTTCATAAAATACGCGTAATAATCCGGAAACATTAGTATCATTTAAATGAATACTATCTAAAGTCTCAGATTTCATTAACCAATATAACATGATCTCCAGATGCATGTCCAACCCCGTGTTGTCTCACGAGGTCCGCGCGTCCTTCTGCCGCCTCATGCTGCACCTACACGTGGACCGCGACCCTCAGGAGCCAGTCACGCCCGTCAAGTACGCGAGGCTGTGGGCAGAGGTCGCTGCCACCATACGAGTGAACGAGTCGGTACACACACACACACACACACTTATACACGTACACACATATACACGTACACACATACACCTCACATGTAGAAAGACCAGTGATGTTGTGCTAATTTGTCTTTTACTGGAATGCATATATATAAAAGGGGGGAGGAGGATTTCTCCTAATTTCAGGCCAGGATCGGCCCTATATAAAGGAAAGGAAACGAAAATCCTTACGAAACTGATTATGTGTAAACAAAAACCTGTAATTTTATTTTTCAATAAGTTAACTAATTCAACCATCTGAATCGTCGGAATTTAACCATCTTTCATTTAACCATCTTTCGAGCGTTCCAGCTCGAAAACACCACTGAGAAAAACACACATTCACACATACACGGCACACACAATGACACTACGATAAATACATGTATGATATCAATTATTTTCATAACATTAATCATTAATTAATTCTGCCACAGCTATCAATGCGTGAAAGGCGGTCAGGACGCGACCAGGGAAAAAGTGAAGAAGCAGTTCGAGTCAACGATAGACTTCGTTGAGGACTACTTGTGTAAAGACGTGACTAGAACGTGGTACTTGAGCGACCACGACCAGAATAAACTGACCTTTGAGGTCGTTAAACTGGCTAGAGAATTGATATACTTTGGGTTTTATAGGTAAGAAATTGATCAGTAGTAAACTAAATCGTATATATATTTTTCAATAAACTGACTTCTAGTATATACGTTTTAGTCTCCGGAACGATAGTACTGGCGCTAGCACTACCAAAAAAATACTAGCAATTTGTTAAAATACGTATTGATATCGAAAAAATATTACTTTGCTTATATAGAGCAAGATAATGTTAGTGAAAATACAACTAAGAGAGGCTATAGTTTAAGAGCGTTAATATTGTGCAGATAATTATATTAAAGAATTATAATACCATGACCTCTGAAGTCCACATCATTTATCCATAAATCTATATTTTTCCATACATAATATAAATTTGTCGCTAATTTTTTAATTGAACACAGCTTCAGCGATCTTCTTCGGCTGACGAAAACCCTATTAAGTATTCTTGACTGTGTGACTGCGATCGATCTACTGAACGAAACGAACGCGCTCGCTGGAGAAGTTGAATGTGAGTTATATTAAATATAAACTAAACAAGAAATGTATACATACGTTATTTATAAACATGTACGTATATTCTAAAATAAATATGAAAAACATAAAAAAATTATTCAATATGTTTATTGTATAATATTCAATTTATGTTTATTTTAAAAACTTAATGTTACATGCAGCTGAGGAAAATGAAAAGAAGATCTGTGAGTAGTATAGTACAGAATAACTTTTGAAAATTATTTCACATATTTGGTCCGGCCAAAGATATTGTTATATTTTAAATTTGGAATCTGTCATCTTTTCCCCGCCAGTTTAAGTAAAATATTTTTTCAAATTAAAATGTAGTGAGGAGATACAGAATACTGAATGACTATTAGTTATATAAAGTAACCATGGAACCAAATACATTTTGTTAAAATCTTACTTCTAATAGTTATAATAAGGTAGAACATATAAATGTATATATGTATGTCAAACCAAGATTTATGTGTTTGTTGTAGCGGAGGGGGGAGTTCTCCGGAGTATTGGCGACATGGGAGCAGTCATGACCTCCATCACACTCGGACCTGGAGCATTAAATGTAAATATATACAGAAAACACATAAAAAATATATATTAAAGTCAACCAATTACATATTGATACACTATTCCGATAATATTTGATTGGTTTGAAAGTACAGTAAAAAGAATTTTATCTTCGAAGTTCTACATTTTTGATCACAATACTCCATAAAAAACTTGTTTCTTACTGTGATTTACAATTGTTTAGTATTGTACACAGAAATGTATGATTTAGAAAAATATGTATTTAAGTGATTATTATTATACTATAAACTATAAAGGATAAATCAAGACTCAGTATAGGCTATCGAAATAATCAAAATGTTTAATCTATTAGCAGGTGGTGGGCGGAGGGCCGGCGAGGAGTCCGTCAGCCTTGGCCCTGGCTCGAAAACATCCACTAGTGATGGAGACCAAACTGAAGATTATAGAAATACTGCAGGTACCATACTAATAACAGTTCTGGAGATATTACAACAACCGACAAACATAGTCAAAGCAAACGCGCTCTTAACAATTAAGTTATACTCTAATTCTTATGTAATTATGTTTATATACTGATCTAAATGTTTTAATGAAAGTAACTTTTTTATGATAAAATTTAATGTTGTAATACTAAAATATTGGTTTATTTAAATGAATACTCACGAAAGTCATAGATCTCTGTTATTCAAAATCTTTATTGAATGTCTGAACTAACTTTTCTTGGAAACCCAAATAAAATACAAGAAATGTTCTCCACAGTTTATCCTGGACGTTCGTTTGGACTACCGCATCAGCTGTCTCCTGTCGATCTTCAAGAAGGCCTTCGAGACCTCGTCTCCGGACGCTCTCGGTCGAGTGGACGTGGAGGCCATAGGACTACAGGCCGAGGGGATCTTCAGCTGTCGGTATGACACACAAATACATACATACATACCAACACCGACTAGGCGAGATACAAATACAAATATCATTGTATATGAAAGTCATTCAAATTTAATTTTTAGTCAAACATGTATAAATTTAATCACATACATATGTGATTTTATTCAGTTCAGTATCATTATATTAAAATGTTTATAAAATTTATCTCGTTTCGTTGGCAATGCTCACACATGGTGTTATATAATTTCATGTAGATGTCGGTTGTACTATTGTAACTAATCGGTGGCGGGTTGATAGTAACATGCGGTCTGTAGAATTTTTTTCAACTATTTCTTAATAGTTACTACTTTTATGAGTATACTACGGACACTTCTTGCTTCTATTTAACAATTACATATTAATCTTTTTCACACTGTATAAATTAGAATTAGCTCTAATTATTCTCTTATAGGTTTATCTACCATTAGGAAATAAAAACGTAGAAAGCACTTTGAGATAAGAAAAATATGTGATTCTTATTTCGTCATACTGGCGATTGGTATTAATAAATTAATAATTATTTCAGAGCAATTCAGACTGTGCCTGACAACTGTCTTCCAAAAAATGTAGATTTGTTAGTAAGATTGAAATCTATTGCATGATGCATGATGAAAGTACAGCCACTAACCGCATGGATGATGCTATGATATCTTTGCTTATATATGTGAACATATTAAGATATTTCTCTGTGTTTCCTTAACTTAACTATCCGACCAAATAAGTATTGAATCGTTCCCATTACGAGATTCTGAAATGGATTTCGTACAATTAAGGAAATGTTAGAATAAAATAGATTGTACGCTACGCATGCTTTGTTCCAAGAAGCTTTAAAATTTTTTGCGAGAAATAAAATCCTCATTACTAGGACTAACTAGTGTTACCTCTCCAAGCGCAGCAGGCGATATTTTACTTTACAGCTATTACAATAAAATCCACATCCTATTATTATCGGAAAGATTTCAGTTTTTGTGAAGTGTTTTCTTTATAATTCTAACCTTTGTTTATTTTGATTCAGAAGAATCCGTTTATCCGAAAAGGGATTCTTTTTTAGGCATAACGCTTATAATCCTATTGTGATTTGTGATTTTCTCATATGACATTATATATTAAACCTTAATATTGATACAATAAGGTTTAAATTTCAGAGACGGTTTAGACCTGGATGCTTGCGGCGGTCGTATGGTGTTGAGAGTTCTGCTGCAGCTGTGTTCCCAGGGTGCTTCGGCCAGTCTCGTCTCAGGAGCCCTAGCGCTGCTATTCCGTCATTTCAGTCAGAGACAAGAAGTTTTGGCTGCTTTTAAGCAGGTCCGCTTTATAAATTAACTAGCTGCGCTTCGCGGTGTTACCCGCAGATTTCCGGCATGTAAAGTAGCCTATGTGTTATTCCTGGACGTCAGCTTCCTGTATACAAAATTTTATCAAAATCGGTTCAGCCGTTTGAGCGTGAAGAAGTAACAAACATACACACACACAAACTTTCGCAATTAAAATATTAGTAGGTTTAGTTATTTTATCACCATACTTTAGCATATAAAATATTTTACAAGATAAGTCATAAATACAAGTAATGATGTCAACAAAACGAGATCCTACTTAGTTTCTCATCATATCTGTGAGATTTTAATGTAATCTTTGTAGACTATAATATAATATATATCGTTATATTTCGTTCAGGTCCAACTGTTAGTGTCTGACGCAGACGTGGAGTCCTACAAACAGATCAAGGCCGACCTGGACATACTGAGACAGAGCGTTGAGAAGTCAGAACTATGGGTGTTTAATAAGGGACGCGCCGGGATTATAGATGATCACAGCGGTGAGAATTTAATATAGTTATCAAATTAATTGTACACAATAATTATGTTTATAAAATAACCTTGTTAATTATTCAGTGCAATAAAGAGTATATATATTAATAAATTCAAAACTTCAACTCCTTCCAATTGTCTTACATATACAAGCAAAAATTATTCAATATATATGATCTGCAGTTCAAAGATATTTTATAAATTTTCTATACTTAAAACAAAACAAAAAAAACAAGCATTCATTCATACATCATGAAATAGTGGTATCTACATACTTAGGACTGTATAACTTGTAGATAATTATTAGTATCACCTGTAGATGAAAGAATATTGTTCAAAAATTATATAATATTATTAAATATATTTAAATCAATACTATTCCAGACATAAAAGGCGCTGTTGGTCCCGGCGGAGCAGTGTTGGAACGAAACGCGTCCTTAGACAACGTGCGAGCCCCGAGAGGAGATCGACAGGAATACGATAAGATTAAAGAGGTACAAAAAATATTGCATTTATATCAATCTTCTACCCGACAATTTCCCAGCTTTTAGCCAGGTTCTGCCTTGCATGTTGTGAATAGTTTTGGCTAATTGTTTTACGACCGGCCGCCTGCCTTACATCAACCCTATTTGGGAATGCATTAATCAGTGATGTCTATATACTCTTAGAAAGTACATATAACTCGGAAAAATCACATTGGTACTTGCCAGAGCCAGGATCGCACCCACGCCCTCGAGCATGAGAAGCGGGCCTTTTAACCACTAGGCCACTTAAGTCAGTGGATGACTTAAGTTGCATTTATATCAATGTTTCATTAAAATTGACGCTTCAATCTCTTACTCAATACGTATGATTAATTGATTTAAAACTTTATTCGTCAACTTTAATAAAGAGACAGTAGCTCAGTCGCCATAGTGTCTTAGAAACCGTATCGAACAAGTTATAAGTTCAAATCTCAGTAATTTTATTGTAATATACTATCGTTAATTCATAATTGGTAATACAGAAGTTCTAGTTGTTTTTTTTTTTGAAATTTCATAAGATATTAAAATATTTTATTGATAATATGATTATTAGCTTTACTTATTTAAACATTGTATAAAACAGATCCTGGAACGAATGATCAAGTACTGCACCCAGGGCAACACAGCAAGGGAGGGGGGCGACTCGAGACCGCGGAGACACGAACAGAGACTGCTGAGGAATATAGGAGTACATAATGTAGTGCTGGACCTGCTGCAGGTGGGTGGAGGAGGAGCTAAAACTGAAATATATTCATTGTACTAACAATATTTCGATAGGAGCAGGATTTAAACCTATATATATGTATATATCACAACTATAATGTATCATTTTCGAGGGTGGCAGGTTTGAATCCTACTCACGTCGAAGATTTTTCTTTATATTTGGATTTTCATACAAGTATAAGCTCCTTGCTTTAATGTTAAAATCAATAATACTAAAATGTTGAAGTGCAGGAAAAGTAAATGTTATTACTTTTTAAGTTTTTCCCTTATCTTCCCACTTAAAAGCTATGGTTGCTCATATAACTCTGTTTCCAGAGATATACACTCTAGATACGTTAATGATTTGAGATTATTTACAAAGCAATTTATTTCTTTTCTGCTTCATATTAATGTAAATTATTTCCCAGGTGCCACACGATGAGGACGACGCAGCTATGGACGAGCTGCTGGACCTGGCGCACGAGTTCCTCCAGCACTTCTGTCACGGGAACACACAGAACCAGGCCATACTACACAAACACCTGGACCTGTTCCTCAATGCTGGAGTAAGAATATACTATTATATATAAACAGATGTATTGTTATTTTGTTCAATATCGTATATATACCACTAGTTTTCCGCCCGCAGCTTCGCCCGCATGGAGTTCGGTTATATCGCGTTTCCAAGAGAACCTTTCGAAAGTGTGGGATAAAAACTATCCTACGTTCTTTCCCAAGGTCAACTCTATCTCTGTAGCAAATTTCATTAAAATCAGTTCAGTGGTTTAGGCGTGAAAGCGTAACAGACAGACAGACAGAGTTACTTTCGCATTTATAATATTAGTAGGGATAGCGATAAATTATTGTTTTGCAATTTTAGTATAGCCAGCAATCAAAGCATCTCGATAGATTTATTTAGACAACTTTTCATATAAATTTCAGATCCGAGAAGCCCAAACCGTGTGCTCGATATTTGAAGAGAACGCAGCTCTGTGTGCTCACGAAGGGAACGAGAAGGTCGCCGCGCACTTCGTACACTGTATCGAATCCCGCGGACGAAGACCCGCCTACCTCAAGTTTTTGAGAACTATAGTACGAGCGGGACCACACCACATACGGAGGAGCCAGGACCTGGTCATGCAAGAAGTAAGCACTTCCTTCACCCATCATAGCATGCATGGTTTTAAAAGAGACGAAAATTCTTAGAATTCCATAATTTCACTTGGTCTATCCTTGTAGTGAGAGGAGCTTCAATAGTGCCTGGAACTTGTGACCCAGGTGTAGGTTTAAGGGTCCCTCTTTAACAAGCGTTAAACGCTCACCTCCATTTTTAGAGCTCCTTTCTCTATCAAATATTACCTAACATAAAATTCTATTTTCAGTAATAATATTAAACTTATGACATGTTTATGTCGTCAATCGAAACACTAATAATTCTCTATAATTCATTAATAAACCTATCTTCGTTAATAAATATCTATTCTATCATTTGAGTTTATGAATGGAAACTCGGATACGCTCAGTATTTAGTTGAACGACGCATACTTGTACTAAGGTACATATAATACATATATTTGAAGGTATTTCATGTTTCATTATAGATGGTGAATGCCGGCGAGGACGTGCTGGTGTTCTACAATGATAAAGTACTCTTCAACTACTTCATCAAAATGATGAGAGAGTACAAACAGACGGGAGAGATGCCTGAAGCTCTCACGTAATATATTTACAATTATATGATCATTTCAAAGTTTATATTCTTGCTCTGGCATTTAAAAAGAATTTATTATAAAATAAATATACATTAGTTACGAAAAGTGTGAAAACAAAATTAACCAACCCAATTTTTATTAGTCGAATTTGTATAGATTATTAAGGTACAACAGCATAACATATATATGTAACAGCATAACATATATATGTAAAAAAGGTTTATAGATAGCTTCTTTGACAATCTAATATAAATGTCCACTTAATATTGCATATAACTAATAATATTTATGTATGTATTTGATCCAGGTACCATATAGACCTCATAAAGCTGTTAACGTGCTGTACCCTCGGGAAGAACGTGTACACGGAGATCAAGTGTCACAGTCTGCTGCCACTAGACGACATAGTGGCCATGATCACACACCCTGACTGTATACCAGAGGTTAACCATACTTATACATATATTAAATACATCCATTCATTCATTCATCCATTCATACACACGATTGTTTGTAAAGAATATAAATTCAGCTGGAATTTTGGTAGTTATTAATATTTAATACTTAATCACAACTTACCCGCAAAAATATAAATCAAGACCGAACATTGGATAATTATTTATTGAAATATCAAATTGAATTAATTTTATTATTTACCTCCATTAGCTTGTACAAACTAAGCTTAATATTAAATGAATGAGAATGCTCAGAAGTTATCGTAAACAATATATAGGGTGACTGGTGAATTACTATCGATACTTGAGGACGTGATATTTGACGATCATATATGACAAAATAAAAATTAATATAACATAAATATTAATAAACTTCTAAGTAAAGTTAACCAAAAGTTATGTAATAAATTACGCATCGCGTGAACACCCTACAGATTAGGTATACATATACACTCACACATACGCGTGCGGCGGCGTGGTGTTCTATCAACACGCCGCCGCACGCGTCCACACTTGAAACAATTGGAACGTGTCAACACTTTATTTATTTATACGGAAATTTTGTCAAAAATTAAGTGCCTATTTTTTTTACATAATTCGAATGAGAATCATGTACCGAGTATTCTCCTTAAATATTGATAGTAATTCACCAGTCGCCCTGTATATATGATATTAATTGTCTGTGAAGGTAAAAGAGGCGTACGTGGGCTTCCTGAACCACTGCTACATAGACACGGAGGTGGAGATGAAGGAGATCTACTCCAGCAACTACATGTGGGACCTGTTCGAGCTGTCCTTCTTGCAGGACATGCTGGCCATACTGCAGCCGCACGCCGCCCTGCCCGCGCCCGGTCAGATATCTTCTTCTTCTACCTGGCAATTTCCCAGCTTTAGCCAGGGTCTGCCTGCCTTACATGTTGTGAATAGTTTTGGCTAATTGTTTTTACGACCGGCCGCCTGCCTGATATCAACCCTCTTTGGGAATCAGCATTAATCAGTGATGTCTAAATATTCTTAGAAAGCACATATAACTCGGAAAAATCACATTGGTACTTGCCTGGACCAGGATCGAAACCGCGCCGTCGTGAATTAGAGGCGGGCCTTTTAACCAATAGGCCACCACTGACTTAACATATACAGATATAACATATACAGTGACAACAATTATCCAGACGAATAGTATTCGACGTTTCAGAGATACTCATATATTTAATTTATTTTATGACTCATTATTTAGTAAAATCTCTGAAAATTTTTTCAAACACATTCATAATAATTGCTTGATCTAGAACCAAGTTTATAAGGTCTTTATGAAAATAAAATATAAAATATATAGTGAAAAAATTTATTCGACTCTGTAATTCGGAACGTCACTTCTCAGACGTTTAGATGCTCAAGTCCTCATACCTATATTTAAAACATATGTCTGAATCATTATTATACTATACTTCCTGGATAACATCCAAACACATTCATAGTAATAGCGTTCTTATGCCTCATGTCTTAAGGTCTATTTTCGCAGGTCCGTCGTCGTCGCCGGTCCGCCCGTCGGCCAGCTCCAAGCAGGCGTGGGTGAACTACGTGACGGACGTCCTCATGCACACTATATGCACGTTCTTCAACTCTCCCTTCAGTGACCAGAGCACCACAGTACAGGTAAACACTTATATTAATAATATTACATACCCAGATATTTTCATTGATTTAATCTAATATTAAAAAGGTTATACAGTATGTTAACTAACAGAGGCGTTCACGTTAATAATCAATAATATATCATACATGCTTAAAAAATATTGTTGGAGCCAATTACCAAGAATGTAAACGCCTCATATAAACTATTAGCTACGACGCGAGAACGCGGGACTCGGTCAAGATCATCAGTGCGTAACGAAGCATTGAACGTGCAACATCCATATGTGTAATCTATATAAAATAAATAGCATTAAGTCAGTCTTCGTTTACTTGTAACCTGCGCACTCATTTTGGTGACCCCGACGTGATCAACTTCGAATTGGAACGGACTCGCAGCCAAACTGTTGTTACGTCATCACGAAAATATCACGGGCGGAGCTATCCTTCGAGAATTCGCCAGCAGCCAGCTGCAGCCACTGTTTCCGAGGGAAGTGCATCCATCCTTTCTACTTATATATCCTTTTTTGCTTCAACTCGCGTGAGTAAAATTTATATGATAAATTTATATGATAAATTTATTTTTCGCCCACCGTCAACTTTTTTATGATATCGGTACATAATATAAAATTCTTTGTTAATAAAATTATTCTTAAAATTGTTGTTTGTACAAATAGCTTGTGTTATATGGTGTTTCGCGGTTTATTTAATTCTTAACATCGTAGTTATTAACATCTGATTCGTTATATATACGTGAAGCGTTATAATATTTAAATATTGCACCGTCATTATGAGTGACGTAAAGGAACTTATCAAACAAAGGGGACATATTAAGGCTCGTGTAACATTGTTTGAAAAATATTTAAAACCTTTGTTAGAGTGTAAAGAAATTAGTTTAGTACAGGTGAATGAATTGCGCTTGCGCTTAAGCAAGATACGTGATTTATCATGCACTTTTGATGATATTCAATCGCAGATTGAAATGTTGGATGAAGATACCTCAAAACAAATGCAAGAACGCGAATTTAATGAAAATATATTTTTTCGTTTATCGGCCGAAGCTCAGTCATTAATCGATTTTTTCGAAAATAAAAATAAATTAGAATCTTCATCTAACAAAAGTCGTCCGGACTGTCATTTAAAATTGCCCCCAATTAAAATCACGCCCTTTAATGGTGAGGCGAACAAATGGTTGTCATTCAGGGATACATATGTGTCGTTAGTACATAACAATGAAACGATTCACGACGTTAACAAGTTTCACTACCTCAAGACGTACTTGGAAGGGCCGGCTAGCGCTGTCATAAACTCAGTCAGTGTCTCATCGGATAACTATAGCCTCGCATGGAAATTGTTATGCGAGAGATATGATAACAAACGTCTTTTGATAAATGAACACATAAAGTGCTTGTTTTCCATCGAATCTTTAACTAAGGAATCCCACAGTGGTTTACGTAATCTTATCGATACATTATCGAAAAACCTAAACGCCTTACATATTTTAGGTGAACCGACGGACAAATGGGATACGTTAATAATTTTTTTAGCTTCTGCCAAATTAAACAGTGTTACTTCTCGGAAGTGGGAGGAATATAGAAGTAATAAAGACGCGCCCACACTGGACGATTTTTATGATTTTCTTCGAAAGCGTTCTATGGTATTAGAAACAATGAATGTTAATAAACCCAGTAAAGTTGATAAACGCCTTAGTTTCTCCAACACAAAATCATTCCTTAGTTCTTCTATAGAATCACCATCACCCTCCGCGCAGTGTCTTCTCTGTAAACAGAATCATAAATTATACGAGTGTAACACGTTTAAGTCACTACCAGTCTCTAATCGAATTAATAAACTTAAATTACTAAATGTATGCTCCAACTGTCTTCGCCAGGGGCATCAAGCCTATCAGTGCAGGATGGGTGGGTGTAGAATTTGTCACAAAAAACATAACACTTTAATACATAAACAAAATTCTATACAGCAATCATTTAAAATTCAAGAACAAAGTGATAATAATAGTAAAAACTTACCTACGCTATCACCTGCCGCCACGGTCGCTACCGATTCCGAAGTGCCGAGTAGCTCTGCTTCGGTTTCCATGACTGCAATTTCTACCAATCAATCACTTCTCTCTACTGCTTTAGTCAAGGTGACGAGTAACGGTAAAACATGCATATTAAGAGCTTTACTAGATTGTGGCAGTCAGTCTTCTTTTGTGACTGTCAGGGCTCTAAGGGAAACAGGTTCGCAACATTTTGATTCTGATTACCATAGCGTATCAGGTATAGGAAGTAGTGTCTTCAATGTCACAAAACATTGCTATTTAGATATAGGGTCGTTAAACAGTTCGTTAGTTATGCGTGTTAAATGTTTTGTGTTACCTCACATCACTGATAGATTACCCAATGTTGCAGTAAACGTACAACATTTGGACATTCCGTGTCATGTCCAACTTGCCGATCCAAAGTTCTTTGAACCTTCCGATATTGATCTTTTATTGGGTGCTGATGTATTTTGGGACTTGTTGGAATCAAGCAGGATAAATTTAGGACCTCAAGGCCCAATCTTGCAGGAAACGAAGCTGGGATGGATAGTAGCGGGTCCAACTGCTATTCATAGTAACAATAAGAATCGTAAATCATTTTGTCATTTTTCATTGGATATAAACCAGCAGCTTCATAAATTCTGGGAACTCGAAGAGGTGCCTTCTAATGTCGAGTCTCTTACCAATGATTATTGCAAAAACTTATTTAAAAATACTACTTATCGAGATGCTCACGGTAGATTTTGTGTTCAAATTCCTCTTAAAGAATCTACTCAGTGCTTGGGTGATTCTTACAATATAGCTGAAAAACGCTTGTTGCAATTAGAAAGGAAATTTAAGACTAAACCAGCTCTTAAACAAAAATATCTTGAATTCATTCACGAATATGAACAGTTAGGTCATATGACCGAAGTTCCTCGACCAGCATTTGGATGCTACTTGCCCCATCACGCTGTCATTCGAGAGTCTAGCGAGACTACTAAGCTTCGTGTCGTATTCGATGCCTCTTCAAAGACATCTTCTGGTGTCTCGTTCAATGATGTACAATATATCGGACCTGTAGTACAGGTTTTTGATTTACTTTCAATTCTTTTACGATATCGGCAGCATCGATATGTTGTATCAGCAGACGTCGAAAAGATGAATCGTCAAATACTAGTTGTTCCAAAGCAAAAACATTTACAATTAATTCTGTGGCGCGATGAACCCACATATAAAATTAAAATATGTCATCATCAATATGACCATATGTCTCACTCGACAGTTTTGGGTCTGAATTGGGATCCATCGAGAGACGTATCGCAATTTTCAGCTAAGTTGCAACTTGATCAAGTTGCCACAAAACGGACAGTCTTGTCCAACTCAGCAAAGCTTTTTGATCCACTGGGATTACTCAGCCTATGCACCATCATCCCTAAAATAATTTTACAGAGGCTGTGGCTATCGAAAATGTACTTGGGATGATCCAGTGGATAAATCTATATTCAAACAATGGACAGACTTTGCGTCGAACTTAGCTTCAATATCCAATTTTCAAATACCTAGGTGCGTTCTTTTACCGCAAGCAATTCGAATTGAGCTTCAGGCTTTCTGATGCCTCTCAGCTAGCATATGCGTCTGCCGTTTACGTCCGATCATTTTCATTTAAAACTTTTACAAAGTTGGGGACTTTTATTAAATGACATCAGAAATAATTTTTAGCCTTTAAGAGGCAGAAACTTACCGTCAACTAGAGTCATTCCAAGTCGGCCATTCCACATTAGTGGAGTCGACTTCGGTGGCCCATTTCACATCACTGACCGCAAAGGTCGCGGTTGCCGGATTACGAAGTGCTATATGTGTTTGTTTATTTGCTTTAGTACAAAGGCCGTGCACCTTGAGGTAGCTAGCATTGACGACTGATTGTTTCATTTTGTATCTGCGACGCTTTGTAGCTCGTCGCGGTAAACCATTAGAAATATATTGCGATAATGGTACCAATTTTGTTGGAGCAAATAACTTTCTAACTAACCTCTCAAAAAACAATGAAGATATTATAGGTTTTGCTGCTGAGCAAGGCATAAAATTTAACTTTTCTCCCCCCTTCTCCCCTCACTTTGGGGGTCTTTGGGAAGCAGGCATTAAGGCTGCAAAACACCACATAATACGTATATTAGGCGATAAACATTTCACATTTGAAGAACTATCGACTTTATTCTCGCAAGTTGAAGCAATCCTTAATTCCAGGCCCTTAACTCCTCTTTCATCGGATCCCACTGACCTAGATCCCTTGACTCCTGCGCACTTTCTGATCGGTAAACCATTAACAGCGCTGCCATCCGAAACCTTGATGAACTTCAATCCACATCGACTTAACCGATACCAACTTCTGGAAAGGATGCGACAACATTTTTGGGATCGCTGGCAGCACGAATATCTCTGCGAATTGCAGCAGAAGTCTAAGTGGAGAGTCGAGCGAAAAGGATTCCAGGAAGGCGATCTGGTCATCATAAAGGAAGTGAACCTACCACCTCTTAAGTGGCGAATGGCACGAATCCAAAAACTTTATCCAGGATCCGATGGAATTGCTAGAGTCGCCGATGTCTTCACCTCCAAGGGAGTCGTCCGTAGAGCTGTACACAACCTCTGTTCTTTAGAAAATTCAAGGGACGTCACTCGAACACCGAAGGATTTCGAGGGGGGGGAGGATGTTGGAGCCAATTACCAAGAATGTAAACGCCTCATATAAACTATTAGCTACGACGCGAGAACGCGGGACTCGGTCAAGATCATCAGTGCGTAACGAAGCATTGAACGTGCAACATCCATATGTGTAATCTATATAAAATAAATAGCATTAAGTCAGTCTTCGTTTACTTGTAACCTGCGCACTCAAATATTACTACCTACTTTTCCGCGCTGCTATTTTAATTTTGCACAGGAGGTTTCGAATTTATTTTGAATTAATTTTTTTTTTAATTCTGATTATTTTATGCTTATTTTTCTAAAGTGATATATTTATTTTAATCTATTAGTGATATATATTAACGTGTTCAAGGGAACGCCCTCTGTTACATAACATACTGTATATTTTTTTTATTATTATTTTTATTTATGTATTTTATGTAATATTTTCAACCTATCAACACAAGGTTACACAAGAACAGAAATCCAAAATCAATACGGTGTTAGTAACATCTGTACCGCCCTATATAGCTGTTGTAAGTGAAGTGTGGGATAGAGCTAAAGACAAAAAATTAAACATTATTTTATTAACATTATAATTTCTTCTCTGTCGTAGTTATAGTTCTCGCTAATTATTAGTCTTATATTATTATGCTATTTATTTATATATGAAGTAGCATTTTTATTTCCTTGTTGTAGTCCTATCAGATTCTGGGATAAACTAATTTTACCATCTACAATAACATAATTCATCTTATTGATGTATCCAAACCTATGATTATTTTGTTATGTTATAAATCGAGAATATATAATGTCGTATCACTTTTATTTCTGCTGCTGTGGGTCAACTATGGCGTAAGTAATCATAATAACTAATACTATTTTAATATGACAACTAGCGCCATATATTTAACTCAATGACGTCATCAGATATCTTTCAATGAACAGAATATTACGAAAGAAGCTTTTATGTTCTGTATGTAAGAATAAAAATACATAGACTATTAATGTCATATACTTTTAACATTCATAGTTTAAATGTACTATACTTAGTTATATACTACTAGCTTTCCCCCAGTTTCGCTCGCGTGGAGTTCGGTTATGTCACGTTTCCAAGAGAACCTTTCAAAAGTCTGGGATAAAAACTATCATATGTTCTTTCTAAAGGTCAACTCTTTCTCTGTACCAAATTCCATTAAATCAATTCAGTGGCTTGGGCGTGAAAGCGTAACAGACAGACAGAGTTACTTTCGCATTAATAATATTAGTAGGGATAGTATAAGTATATACATAGTTTAAGTATATTTTGTCCCGTAGACTCGTCAGTCGATCTTCGTGAAGCTGCTCCAGACCACGTTCCGCATCTACCAGTGTCCGTGGCTCACTCCGCCGCAGAAACTCAACGTAGAGAAGTGTATACGGACGCTCAGTGAAGTCGGTGAGATATATTATATACTAGTTTATGACAGAGACCTCGCTCACATAGAATTATGATTTAGATTTACAGAAAAATGACTCAAGATATATGCTGTAACCGAATGGAATTCTTGTAGATTTTTGTATTTACAATATCAGTTGAGTACTTCATAAAATATGAAACAAAACCGAGCTTTTCTTGGAAGGCTAAAATACCTACTTTTATAAATACATAAAATGAATATTAAAGCAAATAATTTTGAATTTCAAGCTAAAAGCCGAAGTATAGCGATCCCGCTCGAACTAGAGGCTAAGATACAGACGGTGTTCGAGAAGGCCGCGGCCCTGTCGCGACAGACGAGCAAGTGGCTGCTGGCTTCAAAGAGTTCTAAGCTGGAGAAAATGGCGTCACAGGTATGAGAAATTGTGAAAATACATACATACTATTATATTATATAAGTACTTTACTACGGCATTATAGAACGAACAGTTTTTTGCGTAGTGACAAATAGAAGAAATTTAACTTTATAGTTATGTTCATATTACTGAAGTAAATTTCAAATGAATATGATGAAAGAGATGTGGTTGGGTCAATTAAGAATTGTAAGCAATGTTTATAAAGTTTGTCTTAAAGAAACAATATGAGTTCACCAAAAATTGATTTCTACCTATTCCTATATACATTTTCTTATAACGAGGTTTCACTTTCTATGAGAGATATTATTAATATTTTCTCTCCTTTCCAGTCTAACCTGCAGAATGACCGATCTGTGATGGAAGGTCTACAAGAAATCGTCGCACTCCTGGAAGAACAGTTACGACCTTTATTACAAGCTGAGCAATCACTACTAGTGGACATACTGTACAAGCCTCACAGACTGTTCACGAGCCCGGGAGAACTCACGCATCCTGATACTAGCGGGATATTTATATCCAGGTATATGACGTATACTGAAAGTTTAGAAATAGGAAATAATTAGTATAGTAGTCAGTAGTAGAATATGAAAAGATTGATTACCCATATGTTTTACTTTGTAACTTATATCAAAAATAATATCTCCAACTTGGTTACACCTCATAAATGTATTTATTTATTTCGTTAATTTAAGTCTTTACAGTAGTAACGTTTTAAAATGTTGCTAAATAATACTAAGACAGACATAGGTGACACAGAAATATGTATAAGGGAAGCGAGACTTAAGCTTTAATTAATCTCATACTAATCTGCCAGATTCTTCGTTATTAATGTGTATCTGTGTTTGTATGCGCGTGCGCGTGTATCCGTATATTCACATTTGAACCAAGATGCACTGCTTTTTAAAGCTTTTTTAAATTAAAGTTGAATGTGACGACATTAAATAAGTCTAAGCGAAAAAATAAGTCGTTGTAGTTAGTACCTAAACGATTTACGTAGCTGTTACACACATATTTAATATAAAAATACCATTCATATCAGATAATTATTTTGAGTGGCGCATAATAAACTTTTCCAGATTGATTCGTCATACAGAGAAACTTCTAGAAGAAAAAGAAGAGAAGTTATGTGTGAAAGTGTTGCGGACCTTACGAGAGATGATGGCCACCGACCCTGAGTACGGGGAAAAGGTCATCGACGTTCCCTATTTAATTTCCTTAAGTACTGATTTACAAAAAATATTAATACTTAATGTTTGTTTGGTTTTCTCTTCCGTGTTCTATTAACCCCATAATTCAAACATTGTATATAATCATGTGTGTATATTTAATGCGTTTTCTATATAACAGGGTAACCAGTTACGTAGTAAGTTGTTGTCCCAATACTTCGTCCGTCGCCGCAGCGAGCCTCGGCCGAGCAGCACGCCGCCCGTCGCTCACGGACCTGGCGGTGAGGACACACACACACACAAGTACACGAATACATACCTACACCCACACATGAACACTTATAAGTGAAAGAGGACAAACACATATACACAAATACACTTATACTTACACACATATGAACACAAATCTCCACACAAGCTTGCACATGGACACAATTCATGGAGTTTCATTTCATTATTAGTGTTCTAAGAAACTTAAGATCAATATCATCCTAAGGAATTAAAATTGAATCATTATTATAGAAAAATAATGTTATCAAATTAGTTTGCACTTTAGACATAGAGACAATACACTGAAATATAGAAAAGGTTTAATAACGAGAACAATAAAATTAATATTTGTATTTAATTAACTTTATTTTGTAAAACATAATAAATATGTAGTATAGAAAGCAACAGAAGGTGACATGTTAATTTGTATTTTATGTTTTACTAAATAAGGTCGAAATCGAAATGATAATGGCTGGTGATATTTTAATATATTACATATTATATACAAAGAAACATTAAGAATTGTATAAATAAATGTATCAGAGTTTTAAGACTGCCAGTTTATATTAAAATATGTCTAGCCTTATAGTATTAGTGATGAGTAGATGTTTTGTTTCCCATTGCGCATGCGCAGCTGGTACAGTACCGAGCCAGCTGAACAGAGGTGGGTGTTCATACATATAACACTTGCTTTGTATTACACTGCACGGTAGATTTATAGCGTGTATTCTTCTACCTGGCAATTAACCAGCTACAGCCAGGGACTGCCTTACAATGTGTGCATGTGTGTAAATATATATCGGCTTACGGTCACTTCAGTTTGTGCAATTTCCTTTATTTTTTGTACCAACAGCGATACTTGTAGTAAACTACAAGCTATTACCCCTTATACATGCGTTATTATCAGTGTGAGGTTTCATTCGATTTATTGAGAAGCTCTTCATCAGATCCAGAATTGAGGACACTGAAACCACATAAGGACAATGCCCTTTCACTTAAAAAAAAATATGTTGTTCATTTAAAGAGTATACGAGTAACAAACATTAAAACTAATAAAGAACTTCCCTTTTGTAGTCCTTGTACGCTACCTACCTAGTAGTAGTAGAAGTATGTGGTCCTTGTAACCTACCTATCAAAGAGCGAAAGTCCCGTCAAAATCGGTCCTGCCGTTAGAGATTAGCTAAAACAAGTTGTTAATTTGATATCAGATACCCCAATTACATTATTCAATATATGTAGAAGTAAACTTAATAGTTTTTATAGGATATTTTAGAGGATATTTAATAATCCGCGCTCTATAGATTCCATCTTTAAGAGATAAACATGCTTACTTAAATAAAATAAACATGATAAAGAAAATAAACATGCTTACTTATACTGAACTGAGATTTTGAAATGAAAGCAATAAATATCAGTCTATTAGTATTCCTCTCTATTATCTATCATTTAATTTTATCTTTTCCCATCCACCCAGTATGTCCAACCATGTACATGAATTCCACAATATGTGTTATCAATGTATTCCTTTAAGCTATAAATTATGTACCCATACATTAAAAATTTCCTTACCATTGTGCTGAAAATGTAAAAATTAAAAATACCCTTGAAATAAATCCTTTATATGTCCCATTTTTTTTTGCAAGAGCAATAAGAAGATATTTCAAAGTTCTAAGTTTTTTTCAGTGTTTGTCACATTGAATAATATTTGAGTATTAATATAATTTCCTTCAACAGCCAAGGTGTTGCTGCGGACGGGTCAGTCCCTGGCTCAGGTGCAAGAGCATCTTGACAGAGAAGGAGCCTCTGATTTGGTGGTGGAACTAGTCATGAACTCCATCAACAGACCCGCGATCTTCCTTGAAGCCATACAGCTCGGTCAGTCTTTACAAACACTGGAATTTACACTCTATACCTAGACCTATAAGATATAAATTTGAAATTACCAACCCATATTGAGCAAACGTGGTGATTAATGCTCAAATCTTCTCCATGTGAGAATCTTTGCTCAGCAGTGGGCTCTGATAGGCTGATGATGTTGACTTAGAAAGAAAAGAAAGAAAGAACATTTTTATTTGGGACCGTACAGAAATGATGAAATATCAGTTATTTCAAAAATAAGAAATAAAATAACAAAATAAAACATAAACCAAAAAGAAACTTTTAACTTAAAAAAAAAATCTAAGAAAGAAAAAATAATGCTATTACAATATACATATGTACATGACGTGTTCCAAATAGTTATACCATTCAGCAATTAATAACTTAGAAACATTAGGTATACTTTGTTCTACCAAAAACTAAAATATCTTCATTATACCTACATATTTTTCCAGGTATCGCACTTCTGGAAGGAGGTAATCCCATAATCCAGAACAGTATATTCACCAAGCTGCAGAACGGAGAGATATCGCAAGCGTTCCTGAAGGTGTTCTACGACAAGATGAGGGAGGCGCAGCAGGAGATACGGTCACTGGCTGTGTCTAGTACTACGACCACTACTACCAGCGACAAGAGGAGCTCCACCGACAAACAGAAGACTACCAGCGACGGTAACATACACTCTACTTACTTATACACTCTATACCAGCGACGGTAACAATCAATCTACATGACATACTTATATACTTACTAGCTGCGCCCCGCGGATTTCCGGGATGTAAAGTAGCCTATGTGTTATTCCTGAACGTCAGCTTCCTGTGTACAATATTTTATCAAAATCGGTTCAGCCGTTTGAGCGTGAAGAAGTAACAAACATACACACTCACTAACTTTCGCAATTATAATATTAGTAGGATATCTCGTATACTTTAAGGCAATGAGATCTAAGATTTTCAAGAGTCTAATATTTTTCGGATTTACTACATGACTTTATTTTTGATAAAAACCACATACTCCCGATTTTTCGGCTAGTTTTCAGCAACCGTGATCACGGACAGATATCTTTTAAGGTCATACTTATATATCCTTAGTAACTCATGATTCATATTGACACAGTATCTTGAAGAGTTAGATTATTAGTCAAATTAGTGAATCATACATCACAATGCTTTTTAATTATTAAGATTCTTCAAATAATTATCGTGTGTTCCTGATACCTTTCAGTTACAAATTCTCTATAAAGAATTTGTAACTGAAAGGTATCTATGTGAGACAAGTCGATCCGTTATCTACATTAGTCATTCAAAATGTTATAAGAGTTATGTGAATAAATAAATAAAATATGAACATACTATCATACAAAATTCATTCCAATTATATTAAACTGGTTTTAAAGTTACCATATATCATACAAATTTTCCGAAGGTCTCTTAATGAAACAGTGGTTCACAACCTCAAAGCTAATAGGAACTAATTGTTTATATCGATATAACTATATTTGTATACTAGCTGCGCCCCGCGGTGTTACCCGCGGATTTCCGGGATGTAAAGTATCCTATATGTTATTCCTGGACGTTAGCTTTCTGTATACAAATATATCAAAATCGGTTCAGCCGTTTGAGCGTGAAGTAGTAACAAACATACACACACTCACAAACTTTCGCAATTATAATAATAGTAGGATATGTCGCGAAGGTTACATGAAACAGGGGTCCACAACCTCAAAGCTAATAGGAACTAATTCTTTATATCTATATAACTATATTTATATATTAATAAGTCCATGTGTATATGTTTCAGTGAAGGGCGCGTGTCAGCCGGTGGTGGGCGAGGACATGGACGAAGAGGTGGCCAGCGCCTGCGGCAGCGCCGTACACGCTTACTCTGACGTACACACCATGTCGCATGGTACATATACAGGGGGTTCATACTGTATACTATAATGTTTAAATACATCGTTTTTTAAACCTGTATATGGAATTCTTTGGATACATTTGAATTACCACCCTAAATTGGCAGTTATAAAGTAATTCATGCCATAACTTAACTAAGTTTAAGTATATATTTTGCTGCTTATCAACTATCATAAGAATTATCTCTTCTTGTGTGGGCTAAAACGTCTTATTTTCTTTCTTCATTTTCTTTGTATGCAATGTTTAAGGAATCAACAGTAATTATACTCAAATTTCCTATATCACCACACTCGAACTCGTTTCATGCTGATAATATAAAGCACACACATAAAAAAATGTTAATGATTTAAATATTAATACATAAAATTTTACTATTAACTAGCGATTCATATTATATTTCATTTATATACATACAAACATCAATTCATCAAGTATCTTAAATCAAATTCCTATATTCTTAGAGCTATCAAATTAATTCTAAAACATATAATAATCTTATATACACTCATTATAGGTACAACAGTGCTTGAAGAAATTATGGCGGAGAAGAAACGCGAGGCGGGGAACACGGACGTACTTCCCGCTAAGGTGGCTGTCATGACGCCTATATTGAGGTTCCTGCAGCTACTGTGTGAGAACCACAACCCTGACCTACAGGTATAGAGAATATAGGTGGAGGCAACCCTAGCATTACACGTGAACATTATATATACAGGGGGCTCTTGGAATCACAAAACGTCTAGTAATTAAATTAAAAAATAAAATGACCATATAGATATATAGATCTACGCTCAAAGTATGAGCCTCATATTCCGTATTCCTAATATTATATCGACGCTCATAAGTTTTGTTTGATACATATAATATTTTGATAACAATTGTACAAATTTCTACAGTTTATATACAGGGTGACTGGTGAATTACTATCGATACTTGAGGACGTGATATTTGACGATCATATATGACAAAATAAAAATTAATATAACATAAATATTAATAAACTTCTAAGTAAAGTTAACCAAAAGTTATGTAATTAATTACGCGTCGTGTGAACACCCTACAGATTACGTATACACACACACTCACACATACGCGTGCGGCGGCGTGGTGTTGTATCAGCACGCCGCCGCACGCGTCCACACTTGGAACACTTGGAATGTGTCAACACTTTATTTATTTATACGGAAATTTGGTCAAAAATTAAGTGCCTATTTTTTTTACATAATTCGAATGAGAATCATGTACAGAGTATTCTCCTTAAATATTGATAGTAATTCACCAGTCACCCTGTATATTCTCTTTAAAATCATATATTATGCGTTCCGTTAGACGTCCGAAGTCCATTATGAGAGTACATCGCAGTCTTCGCCTCACTTGGCCGCTAGATGTCGCTACTAATGGTCGGTAACTGATTACCGACCACCCTACCTGTCACTTCCGGTGCGGACTGTAGTCTAGCTTTTAAATCCAAGCCACCAATTTCGTCATTGTTGCATCGTTTTTCGAGCCGAGCACTTGGTCGTTACGAAAAACTGTAAAAAGTCATAATAATTGTCGCTATTTTTATTTAAATACCCTACGAAATAAAAGTGAATATAAAATGAGTGATCGAGAAGATATCGTGCCTACTGAAGAGAAGAGTTCAAGCGAAGGTAGCTCTTCGGAAAGCCTTTCGGATCACGAGGAGCCGCCGAGAAAACGCCAAAGGAGAGCCAGTCTGCAGGACCTGGAGGAAAGGTTTGACATATTGTCGCAGCAGCTGGTGAGTCATTTAAATAATGTTTTATCGGCTAGGTTTTCTCAACCTACGCATAATGAATCCACAAACGTGCAAGTACCCTTATTTAATAACTCAAATAATTCGGTATTATCGGCCAATGAACAATTTTTATGTCCGCCGAAATTAGATGCGGGTGGTATTGTTAATTTAAACGTGGCCGTCACAGAACCTTCTTTACCGAAAGCAAAGCCAGCTCGTGTTGACAGAATAAGGGTTATGCAAAGATTTGATTCACCTGACTGGAATGCGGTTCGTTATACAGACGTTCAGAAAAAATATGTGGCTTTCCCGGCGTTTACGGAATTAAAAGTAAATGAGGAACTGCGACGTTTAGAGGATCCTTTTACTCCTTTACGTTGGTTTCAAATGGTTTTAGCCCAAAACGAAGCGATAAATTCTGCTTTACAAACTCTCATTGATTGGTGTGCGTCTACCGACACTCAACTCAACGCTACCGTCATTTATGAAAAATTAAACCAATTATTTGGAAACGGTTCCGATTACAAAACGGTTTCTCACGATATACTACAAATGATTTGCGGCAAACGGGCTGAAGTTTTAGAGTTACGTAGGCGGGATTTAGTTAAAAAATTAAAAGATAAATTTACGAAAGAAGACCTTAATAAAATACCTCCTTCTTGCGAGTACATGTTTGATCCCGGTCAGCTGTCAATATATTTACAAAAAATTGGCGGGGTAGATAAATTACAAAAACAAACTTTATCATCTACCCGTTCTCGTCCGAAATCGCCTGAGCCTTCGACATCATCCAATATCCAGTCGTTTCGAGGTCGAAAAAGTAACAATTTTAAAGTCAGGCAGGATGAGACCAAGGACCGTATCGGATTTCATCCGAAAAACTCCTCGACTGCAAGAAAAGGGGGGAGGAAATATAGAGCAGAGGGCGGAAGGCAGGGGTATAAAAATAAATGACTCGATGATTTTTTCAGGCGGTTGTCTGAAAAATTTTATAAAAATTTGGCTACAGTTCAATGCACCCAAATCAATATGCAAAATAATTACTGGTCTCAAGATACCATTCACCCAGCCACCGCCTCTAGTTTTCCCAACTTTAGAGGCTTTAAGGAAGTATCAAACTCCGACTTCAAATATAATGTCGAACGAAATTCAAAAATTAATTCATTTGAAGGTTTTGGAGCCAGCACCGCTAACACCTTCCTTCATTTCTCCTCTATTCATAATATCGAAATCCGACGGGAAAAGTCGAACAATATTCAATCTCAAGGCATTAAACCAGTACATGAAACCAAAACATTTCAATCTTTTTCATCATCACCAAATACCCAATTTTCTTCAAAGAGGAGATTGGATGGTGAAACTGGACTTAAGCCAAGCCTATTATCACTGTCCTGTAAAAAATCAGCACAGAAGATTTCTTCGGATCAGCTATCAAGGTCAACTTTTGCAGATGACATGTCTGCCGTTCGGGCTAGCAGCAGCGCCTCGAATTTTTGCCTCCGTAACGAACTGGACCGCAGAAATACTTCGCAAGAAAGGGCTGCGGTTAGTAATTTATCTCGACGATTACTTGATAGCCCATCAGGACAGAGATATACTCACAACTCAGGTACAGGTCGCAACACAATTTCTGACCGATCTGGGTTGGTGGATCAATACAGAAAAATCGATAATGACACCAACGAGGTGTATCGATTATTTGGGAGTGGTATGGAACACCAATACCAACACAAAGTTCTTGCCCTCCGACAAGGTCCAACGAATTCGGCAAATATTACGTGCGCGGCTCGTGGCCCGTACTTGGAACCTAAAACAGGCTCAGCGCCTATTAGGTCACCTAAACTTTGCAACCTTCATCACCCCCAGGGGAAGGTTACATTGCCGGTTATTACAGTTACACAGCAACAGGCTCAGGCAGTGTCCACAATCCCAGATTCAGTTCTCAGAAGAGGTACGTACAGAACTGATTTGGTGGACAGAAAATATCGGCGGACAGTCACCGATTCATCCCAAAAGAATGTTGACGAACCACGTCATCACCGACGCGTCAGACATTCAATGGGGAGCCCTTGTAAACAACGAACTGATAAAAGGTGCATGGGAACAACATCAGGCAAATTGGCATTGCAATCTGAAAGAAATGTGGGCAGTGTTCACCGCGATATCAGTCAAAGCTATAGAGCTACGAAACTCGACAGTGATTCTTCAGAACGACAACCAAACGGTCGTGACCTACATAAAGAACGAAGGCGGAACACGATCACGTCAATTGTTAGAATTGACCCGACAACTCCTGAATCTAGTAGACCACTTCAACATTGTGCTTCGCCCGCACCACTTGCCAGGTCTCCTGAACACCGAAGCCGACCGCCTGTCTCGAAACCGCGCGCCCGTCGAGTGGCATATCAGAGACAAAGAAACTTCAAGGTTGTTCAGCCTGTGGGGCACACCCGATTTAGACCTCTTTGCTTCGCAGACGGCACATGTCGTGGCAAACTATTGTTCTCTAGACTTGTCAGACTCGAACGCCTACTTTCACGACGCTTTCAGCAAATCGTGGCATTACAGACTTGCATGGCTGTTCCCACCACCCAGCTTAATACCCAGGGTTCTGGATCATCTAAATTCAGCCTCGGGTCAGTTCATCCTAATAGCCCCCAAGTGGAAGAAATGTTTTTGGAGGCCAGATGTGAAGAATCGTGCCATAAGGCACCCTGTGAAGCTCAGAAATCTGAACGAAACTTTGGTCGACACAGCGACAATGCAACCACCAGCGAAAGTCGGAAAGTTACACCTGGAAGCCTGGCTGATTTTGGGTGGGACGATTTAACAGAGACATGGACGCCTCAAGAGAAACAGTTATTGTCATCTTGCTGGAGGCAGTCTACCATTAAGACATATGCCCCAATTTGGAGTAGATGGGTAAGATTTTGTCAAGGAAATAGCATTAATTTTCGTTTACCGAAGCCAGCCAATGTAGCAAGGTACTTAGCCTATCTATTTTTAACCCATGGTCTTTCCTACCGAACCATTCTTGTGCATAAATCAGTCATTGCATCCGTTTGTGAAACGATATCCGATATTAAGGTTTCTACAAATCCAATAGTAAGACATATACTCAAAGCTATTTCGTTGGCAAAACCTAAACCCCCTAAACTTCCGATTTGGGATGCCAGGATATTGATTAGGTCTTTAAAAAGTCTTAATATAAATTTAAACAGTTTGTATCAAGTATCCAGACATACAGCAGCTTTATTATTATTATCATCTGGTCGTAGAGTACACGACCTCACTCTTTTGCACGTGGATGAACTTCACTTTGTAGATAATATAAATTCGATAACCTTGCATCCCATTTTCGGTTCTAAGACGGACTCTTCTTCCTACCAACAATCTAGCTGGACCTTTTTATCCTCACCAGACAAGAGCATTGATGCAGTATATTGGTTACGTACATTAGTAAATCTGACTCGGAATACCCGAGGAGGTATAACAAATTTATTCTTAGCGACTAGAAGTCCTACAAGGCCAGCAACTGCAGCAATGATCGGTGGTTGGATAAAGAAACTTCTGGCTGAAGCTGGTATTCAGGCGCCAGCTGGAAGTTGTAGATCAGCAGTCTCTTCTTTAAATTGGATAGAAAATTACCCTATTAATGAGATTTTAGCCAAAGCTAACTGGCAGCATGAATGTACCTTTAGAAAATTCTATCTAAAAAATATAGATGATTTACATACAAATATCACGTCAGAGAAGTCTCTGTCTCAATATTTTCAGCCTGATCAATAATTGATTTATGTAATAATTATGATTTTAAATTTACAATATATTGCTAATCACATTGTTGCATTTTAATATAAACATATATTAATCAAGCCACCAGGAGATAACAAACAAACTCTCATAATGGACTTCGGACGTCTAACGGAACGCATAATATAAAAATTTTACCTTTACAATAAAATTTGTATTATGCTTCCAAGACGTCCGAAGTCCCAGTAATGTCTTCCTGGTGCTATGTCATTATGAGCCTAACAATGACGAAATTGGTGGCTTGGATTTAAAAGCTAGACTACAGTCCGCACCGGAAGTGACAGGTAGGGTGGTCGGTAATCAGTTACCGACCATTAGTAGCGACATCTAGCGGCCAAGTGAGGCGAAGACTGCGATGTACTCTCATAATGGACTTCGGACGTCTTGGAAGCATAATACAAATTTTATTGTAAAGGTAAAATTTTTATATTTTTTGTTATCTAGACATCAAACTGGTTATGATTCGCTTGAACTGGTTGTGCGAAAGCAGGTTCTTTATGTTTAATTTTATACACTATTTTCTAGAACAATTTTTAATATAGTTGCCAATTAAGACATTGGGTATATTTGATATTGTATTTACAATGTATCAGCTGATACATACATATGTAGACAATATATCCATCGATTAAATTCTAAATTATAAATCCGTTCCATATTTTTGTTATAAGGTATGAATATTTAAATGCCTTATTCCTATAAAACCACATAATAATAAAAGCTTTATTGAAACCCTTATAATAGTTTTTGACAGAAAAGTCTTTCATAATTAATGCTATTTTTTATAGAATCTACTCCGCAATCAAAACAACAAATCAAACTACAACTTAGTGTCTGAAACACTAATGTTCCTGGATTGTATCTGCGGGTCAACGACCGGTGGTCTTGGCCTGCTCGGTCTATACATCAACGAAGGGAACGTGGCCCTTATCAACCAAACATTGGAGACCCTCACTGAGTACTGTCAGGGTATGTATTGAGATGCGTTTTATATTGATACACAGTACATTACAAAACAGTTTTTTTATAGTTAATATTAATATATTAAATATAATTATTTCGCAGGTAGATATTGATAATTGAAAGATTAATCAATAAAGTGTTTTTAATATAGATTGAAACGAATACATAAACGTTAAAAAATATTGCTAAACAAATTAATTTATACATTTATGAGGAACTAAGACATTTTACGTTTATTTTAACGCTTTGCTTCTATTACAATATTCATCACATATGCCACTTACACTATTATTTTGTTCAAAATGTCGTGGAATTAACTAATATAAGTTAATATTCGTATATAAATTCCCTTTTTCTCCAGGTCCATGCCACGAAAACCAAAACTGCATAGCTACCCACGAAAGCAACGGTCTGGACATTATAACGGCTTTGATACTGAACGACATCAACCCGCTGGGTAGGACGCGCATGGACCTGGTGTTGGAGCTCAAGAACAACGCCTCCAAGCTGCTGCTGGCCATCATGGAGTCCAGGAACGACTCGGAGAACAACGCCGAGAGGATCCTCTACAACATGAACCCCAAGCAGCTGGTGAGGGACTTACCTTACTTGGTTACAGAGAGTCGAGCTGAACTTATTATATACGGTATTTCCATTTTCCAACGGATTTCCGGGATGTAAAGTAGCCTATGTGTTATTCCTGGACGTCGGCTTCCTGTATACAACATTTTATCAAAATCGGTTCAGCCGTTTGAGCGTGAAGTAATAGCAAACATACACACATACTCACAAACTTTCGCAATTATAATATTAGTAGGATGACAAAATCCCGTATTGAAAATAACTTTTATGACTATTTCCCGTGTTGAAAATATTATATATGAAAATTTATCGTGTTTGCTGTGTCGTCTTCCCATTAAATTAAATCTACACTCATCAAGTTGCTGTTTATGTTAAGTAAGTTAACCAATAGTTGTTTCCCCGTGCAGGTAGATGTCGCCTGTTCCGCTTTTCACCAGGAGAACTCCTTGGACGCCGACTCCGAGTGTGAGGAGGACGCGCCCGTCCAGGGAGTGTCCCCTAAGGAGGTACGGAACATACATACATACATATACATACATATATGTACTATTATTGTAATTATACACGGTACATACACCTGTCATCGCATGATAATGATTGGTCGAGTAATAAACAAATTGATATGGTTTAGACAAACCCATCATTTTGGGCTACATAACGCGTATTTATTATTTTATTCTACGCTATAAATATTTCATATCGTCTGACCGTGATTAAGTTAGCTGTGTAGTTATTAAAATGTCTCTACATCTAAAATATAATAATAATAACTACATCATAATTTTATTTTAATGTTTTCTCTATAAAGTTTTAAACATCAAGAGATATATTAGTACTGAATGTAATAATCTCTGCTAGAGTATTTATTTATATGTTGTTGTTATATGCAGGTGGGACACAACATCTACATTCTGTGTCATCAGCTGGCCGCCCACAACAAGGAGCTGGCGGCGCTGGTCCGAGCCTCGCCCACTGGCCCAGCCGCGCCCGCGCTGCAGTACTACCGCACGCATACTGCGCAGATCGAGGTACATACACACTACACGTAGTATATGTTAGGTAGTACGTGTGTAGTGACTGTTAGTGATGCTTCAGATAGTGCGCACGGATCGCAACATGGAGCAGATCGTGTTCCCCATCCCGGAGATCTGCGAGTACCTGCCGGCGGACAGCAAGCACCGCGTGCTGCAGACGGCCGAGAGAGATGACCAGGGCAGCAAGGTGGCGGACTTCTTCAGCAGGCTCGACAACCTGTTCCACGAGATGAAGTGGCAGAAGAAACTCAGAGGTCACTACAAACTATACATACATGATACCTGCCATACTACATCATCCAATGACTCCGAGTACAATAGCAGCAATCTTACAGAAGAAAATAAATTCAAAGACTTGGTCCCAACAAACTATACACATACATGATACATCCCATACTATATCACGGGATGACTGCGAGTATTTATAATAGAAGCAGTCTTTCAGAAGATAAATAAATTCAAAGAGTTTTAAGATAATTGTATACAATAATAATTATTACTCACAGTGAAAAAAATACTTGAAATTTAGGAAGTTATTAAGTTTTAAACTTGCTTGTACTGTAGATGCACGGAGTCATCCAATGATAGTTACTGGGATTTATACTATCTCCGACGATATATTGTTGTTACATTTACAAATTGCAAAATATCTAAATTTATAATATACTCGTTGTTACTGTATTATTGATATAAAAAATATAATATAAATTAGCTTATGTTTCTTCTTATTAGGGCAGCTATTTGCCAGCGAATGTCTTGTGCAAATCTACACCGGATATAAGATAGAACAAGCATATGTACTGGCAAAAATTTTAAAAATGTATTATTTTAATAGTATAAAGAGTCACTTTTGTTATATATATTAACTTCTAGTATGTTTTCACTCCCGCAGGTCAACCGTTCCTGTTCTGGGTGTCGTCCTATATGTCTCTATGGAGCAACATATTATTCAACTTTGCAGTATTAATTAATGTCATCGTTGCTTTCTTTTATCCATTTCCCGAGGAAAATCCGAGTGAGTATACTAGCTACGTGACTTGTGCAACTACTTAGTAGTTGTAATAGTACTATAATACTAGTTTTCTAATATTATAGTACTATTACAACTACTATAATATTAGAAAACTGGATTTAACATTTACTGTACCTTTTGTGATGTTTCTGCCGACAAAAAACAAGTTAAAGTGTTCATCTGAGAAATTATGTCGGTGAGAAGGAATTGTAAGCCGTACTTTAGCAACAACAGCTTATTATTATAAACAGAAAATTCAAAACACTGAACAATCAGTTTAGGGAATGAAGGCTTCGTTAATAATTTGCACACCAGTATCTTCTCAAAAACCCGTCTGTTGTATGTATTATTTATATATAAATGTACATAAAAGTTGTCTATATTACTCTGATACTATTAAGTCAACCCGTATGTTTGTTTATTTATTTTATTTATTTATAAGGACAACTTACAAAACATACACCATTTATAGGTTTTAAAATAAAGGTAATTAAATTTTTAGCTAGGTGTTGTTTCAATTAAAGTTATCACGGCATGGAAAAGGACAGTATTTTCAATTTACCTAACACAACTTTTTTTTCTACTTCTATTATACAAAAGGGGAGACAAAAAATACTACCAATAATAATACATTGTAATGTTATAATGTGTGTGTGTGTTCCAGAGCTGGGCCCCCACTTGTCGCTGGTGGTGTGGGCGGCGGCGCTGGCTGCGGGCGCCCTAGTCACGTGGCTGCCGCGCGGCTCGGGGGCGAGGGCGCTGCTCGCTACCGGCATCGTCAGGCTCATCTTCACCGCTGGGCCCGAGCCCACGCTGTGGACGCTGGGCATGCTCACTGTATGTGGAGACACACACACACACACAGAGACACACACAGACACGCAAATATACACGTAAAAATGAGTAAAATCTCAAAATTAAAGCTCACTTTTAACTGTCAAATTAGTTTTTACTCATCTCTTAAGTCAAAAACATTGTCCAGCGGACAAAAATGTGAATCTAAACCATTCCCAGATTCCCTTGAACACACACAAAAAATTTCATCAAAATCGGTCCAGTCGTTTGAGAGAAGTTCAGTGACATACACACTCACAGAAGAATTATATATATAAAGATACAGTATATATATCTCCGTCTTATTCTCGTGTGTGCAGATCGTGGTGAAGGGCATCCACCTGGTGAGCATCATGGGTAACCAGGGCACCCTGTCCAAGTCCACTCGCCACGTCATCACAGACCCTGAGCTACTCTACCACGGGGTGTATCTCGGCTTCTGTTTCCTTGGAATTTGTTGCCATCCATTCTTCTTTTCCGTTCTGGTGAGTTCAATGACCTATATCAAGTAACTTAGTCTTTTACTTTATTAAAGACGTGTCGATATTTATCTTCATTACTGTTAATGCTATTAAGGATACTATTACTTAATGTCAAATCAAAGTAACATCACTCGACGTTACAAATAAATCCCTACTAATATTATAAATGCGAAAATAATTCTGTTTGTCTGTTACGTTTTCACACCTAATCCACTGAACTGATTTAATGAAATTTGGTACAGATATAGAGTTGACCTTGAGAAAGAACAGAATAGTTTTTGTCCCAGACTTTTCAAAGTTTTTTTTGGAAACGCGATATAACCGAACTTCACGCGGGCGGAAAGCTAGTTAAACATACATATTTGTTTAATTTTCCATGCCATGTCATATATAATGTTGGTGTGTGTTGTCCAGTTACTAGACATAGTGTACCGCGAGGAGACGTTGTTGAACGTGATGAGATCTGTGACTCGCAACGGCCGGTCGATCCTGCTGACGGCCGTGCTGGCGCTGGTCCTTGTCTATATGTTCTCCATCGTAGGCTACATGTTCTTCAGGGACCACTTCCTCGTCAACGTGGACAGGCTGGACGGTACATACACACACACACACACACGCACACACACACACACACACATACACACACACATATACAACCACATACACACACACACACATACATACAGTGTTACAAATGATTAATTAATAATAGTGTTGTGAGACTAATGATACATAAAAAAAATACGTTGTTCGTATTTGATGCAAATATATTATTATTTATCTCCTTTCATAGGAATAGCAATTAGTACCAAATAATTGATACTAAATATATACGTAATATTGTTGAAAAATAGTTGCTAAAGTTCAATGTCAAGTCATTCAATAGTATTTATATAAGGTACGCTTGAAATAGGTAAGAAAAAATATAATTTAATAATAATATTATTGTTGTAGATGATGACGATCCTCGATACGAGAGCGAGGCCTGTTCGGGCGAGTCTTGTCGCGCGGGGCCCGACCCCGCCGCCAAGTACCTCCGCGGGCCCCGCTTCGTGTCGGTGGGGGGCGGCCTCCGGGAGAGGAGCTGTGACTCACTCATCATGTGTATAGTGACCACGCTCAACCAGGGGCTGCGGAACGGAGGGGGCATCGGGGACATACTGCGGGCGCCGGCTAGCTTTGTATGTACACATATATATATATATATATGTATATATATATACACTAAAAGACCCGGCGAACTTCGTATCGCCCATAATCAAAAAATATCTGTTTTTTTTTATTTATATTTTTGGAGTTTACCTATTAAAGCCATAAATCTTCGTGTTTTGAAGTGCGACAAGATGATTGACATATTAGTTAGTTGTCAAATCTAACGTCAAAAAAAAACATTGTCCAGCAGACAAAATTGTGAATCTAAACAATTCCCAGATCCCCTTGAACACACACAAAAAAATTTCATGAACTCGGTCCAGTCGTTTGAGAGAAGTTCAGTGGCATACACACTCACAGAAGAATTATATATATAAAGATAGTAAACTCCTTAACTGTGGCATGTAAGGCGGTAAATAGTGTAATGTATTCACATACAGTACAAGATAATAAGATATGAAATTAAATCTGCTTTCAATAACAAGGTCCAGTATTAATCCGGGTCTTCATCCCCCCCTTTCTCCCCCCAGGAGCCGTTGTTCGTGGCGCGCGTGGTGTACGACCTGCTGTTCTTCTTCGTGGTCATCATCATCGTCCTCAACCTCATCTTCGGTGTGATCATCGACACATTCGCGGATCTACGTAGCGAGAAACAACAGAAAGAACTTATATTGAAAAATACCTGTTTCATATGTGGTACGTAGAAATAAAGTATATTACGTTAATACGAATCTGACTTATACCTTTATTTTAAGCTTTTTAGTAGGTTTAAATACAGTATCGAGGATTTTTCATCTATACTTTCATTTATTAATTTTGATTCGAGAATAAATTAATGTTAAAAATATAACAGTTCTTTAATGTTACAATGTAACAAGGGGAATTATTAAAACAATGACACTTTCATATTCTCAAAATATTTTACAACATCTGTTCCAGGGTTGAACAGGTCAGCCTTTGACAACAAAACGGTCTCATTCGAGGAGCACATCAAGAGCGAGCACAACATGTGGCACTACCTCTACTTCATGGTGCTGGTGAGGGTCAAGGACCCCACAGAGTTCACCGGCCCCGAGAGCTACGTGCACTCCATGATCAAGAACAACGACCTGGAGTGGTTCCCGCGGCTCCGGGCGCTGTCCCTGGTGGGGGGCGGCGAGGGGGAGGGGGGAGAGCTCGAGCTGCGCAACCTGCACCTGCAGCTGGAGCGGGCACAGGTCGCCGTGCGGGCGCTGTCCGACCTACTGACGGACCTGCGGGACCAGGTGACGACTGATGACTCGTGAATAAAGATCAGATGTTGACTTGACTTGACATGACAATGATACTGATATTATAAATATATCGTCACCAGATGACGGAGCAACGTAAGCAGAAACAACGCATCGGGCTGTTGAACTCGACCTCGGCGTATCTACAGAACCTGCAGATGAACCTGCCGCCGTGAACGACACGCCGCACACACACACACACACACACACACTCACTGACACACACACACACACATAAGCAACATACAGACACAAACACACACACACGGACACTCAACTAAACGCACACAAACATAAACACATGTTGAACTCATTGACACACACGTGTAAGGCGGTGTGTGTTCCAGCCATCTCTCGGAAAATATCGCACAATACAAGGTTATATGTACTTTAACTTGAATGAGAGTCGCGACCGGCGACGTATATACGTAAAGATTCTAAATTAATTATACTAGATCGTAAGATATATTAATTTATATTTCGACATAGGACAAACGTTTCGAACATTTGACTAGAAAAAATATTATATTTAAAATAAAGTGCTCTATACGTAGAGGTCGCTGACCCGGGACGTGGAACTTCTAATGACTAGACGAAGCCAAAAAGCAATAATCTCCTTGAAGACTTCTACAACTCATTGTAGTATTGTTCTTCATGTATTCTATATACAATTATATTCGTACATTAATTATTATTATATTATCAAAGTTGATGGCCGCCATGTTTGAAATAATTTTTGATTTCATTTATAGTTTCAGTCATTAAATATATAAACGAAATGGCGGCGAGAACTATGTTAGAATGGTTATTGATGTAGTTTTATTTGAATCATGGTTGTTAATGGGGAGCCGGAATGGACTCTAAGACATATATTTAAGGTCGCGAATCGTTTGACATAGTTCATTACTATACTAGATCTGTTTTCTCTTTAATATTCTATTATTATTTACAGTTTTTCTTATCTCGCATTTTCTATGAATTTTATAGTTTTTAATTTTATTTTTCCGTTATTAAGTAATCGCGTTACATTATGTGTAAGGTTGTTGATGTATTATTTAATAACTGTTATCACGAGAGCTCCCCAATTATATTTGGATGTGCAATATGAATTAGCTCAAAATCCGTTACCTATTAACTATATTTAGGTATTTTTTATATTAAGATCTGATATCTTTATCTCGTTTCATGTTTACTAGGTTATGTGGGGTAGTTGTAGTGTAGTTTAAGTTTTAACAATTTTTATATATTATATATTATGACGGGATATTTTTAAACGGAATCAGTCGTTATTGTGTCAATAATAAGAGCTGTATTCGTTTAAAGCGACGTCACTGATTTTTAATTTGCTGAACAATAACTTTTAGCCGACATGACCTTGGGACGACCTTCATGATAGTGCCATTACTAAAGTACCAATATTATACATATAAGGAAAACAAAGTTTATATAAAATATTATAATATTGAGTAACGTTTCATACTAACATGTGATTTTTGTTTGTTAAAAATCTTCTTTATATACGTATATTATTACAGATATGCATTTTTCTTATATAACTAACATTCCTATCAAATGTATTTTCATTACTAAAAATTTTATTATATAACATTTATTTATATTAAAAAAGAAATATTGTATACGATTCTTAGCATCAATTAACTTATATAAATCATAATTTTGAATGATCTTTATTAAAATTTTCTCATGTTCTTAGTCATTGTATACAAACTTTCAAATTTCTATGTACATTCCTATATAGTATATATTATATAATGTATTGTATCTGAACAAGTGATCACAGTTGGCGTTGTGAAGTTTTGTGTGGCTATATTGTTAATGAAACAATAAAATATGTCTCAGAAACGGACTTTTATTTCTTATGTATTAAGTAAAGTGAGCGGAACGCTATACAGATAACTCAGGTCATTCATCTATGGAGATGATCTCGGCAACCGAATGTATAAGTCGAGGTTTTTTGTCCAATAGCTTAAATATTTTGGGTGGTTTAATATAAAAAAATCGCCCCACTAATTACAATTTTAGAGTCGGAAAAGCAATCCCTGTACAAAAACGGTTCAGCAATAGCTTGCACACCAAAGATGCAAATAAGCACTTCATACCCTGCCAATATAACAACTAAACCAGTATTGTTTAATTCTTTCTTAAATACTTTTCATCAAACATTACGAAATAAGAATTTTTATACACTTTTAACATGTATATCATTTGCTTCACAATTTAGTATAATTGTTATAAGTGCCATCTATCAACGTAAAAACTAACATTTTCGATCGACAGCTGCTAGCGCCGATATGCAGCCAGAGCGGCGGTATGCACAACTACTCGGTTCATATATTCCATACAAATAATCTCAAGTAGGCCAGTGCTGAGTGCAGATGCCTTTAAAAACAATGAAAAATGAAAATAAATTAAAGTAGAATGAAACCCGTTAGAAAAGGAGGGGAATATTATAAAAATTAAAGGAAAAATAATTTACGGGAGATCTGAGGTCGGGAAGGGGATGGGTATTTAAGGGTAAAAAATGGGTTTTCACGATTTCCGGCAAAACTAAAAGTCCTACAGAAAAAAAATATGGCAAAGTTGTAGGTAATAAAAAGATCTAAAACTTTTGTACTAAAATACTTTTCACAAAACCTAAAATTTTTTTTCCAAAATTCGAAAAACCAAGGTTTTGGTTTTTTATTTTTATCTCTTCCAAAAAACAATTTTTGTCACAAAATTTAGTCAAAACTTTCCTTTTGATGTTCCAAATGCACTGTAATTTATTTGGTTAGAAATATTTATTTTTTCAGCTTATTTTGAATAAATACCGAAAAATCAGCCTTATTTTCAATCGAAAAATTACCCGTCAAAATATCAGCTTTTTTTAAAAAATTTGGTATGTTTTCTAGTTTTTGAAATCCGTATTTTCCGATGGTGGAAAAAAAATATAAGTTTCTTACTTGCAGTACCATTTTTGGATAAAATAATCATGTCTCTTTTAATGAAAAGACACTCGACATCGTTTTAAAAATGCTCTTTCTAATTTATTTTTAATAGTTGTGAACTCTGAAAGTTCTCCAGATAGTCTCTCTCTTAGGTAATTTACAGAAAATTGACATTAAGCTGCTAAAACTATTAAAAATAAATTAAAAGAGCATTTTCCAAACGATATCGAGTGTCACATCATTAAAAGGGACATGATTATTTTATCCAAAATTGGTACTGCAAGTAAAAAACTTATATTCTTTTCTTCACCATCGGAAAATAGAGATTCCAACTAACAGAAAACACGCCAATTTAAAAATATATATATATTTTGCCGGGTGATTTTTCGATTGAAAATGAGGCTGATATTTCAGTATTTATTGAAAATAAGCTGAAAAAATAAATATTTCTAATCAAATAAATTAAAGTGCATTTGGAACATCAAAAAGAAAGTTTTCACCAAAATTTCGTGACAAAAAATTGTTTTTTGGAATAGATAAAAATCCGAAAAACCAAAAACTTGGTTTTTCGGATTTATCACATAAAATTTGAGGTTATGTGAAAAATATGATAGTACAAAAGTTTTAGATTTTGTTATTACCTACAACTTTGCCATATATATTTTTTTTGTAGGACTTTTAGTTTTGCCGGAAATCGAGAAAACCCATTTTTTACCCTTAAATACCCATCCTCGTACCCATCCCGACCTCAGATCGCCCGTAAATTATTTTTCCTTAAATATTTATAATATTCCCCTCCTTTTGTAATGGGTTCCATTCTACTATAATTTAATTATGTTTTAAAAGCTATCGGCACTGGTCTAAAGGACGATCTACAAATCTCGTGTTGTATGCACGAAACATTTGCAAGTGTGTGCAAAAAATATGCATTATGCATGTGTTACTGCTTGACTAACACTGCTTCCTTAACCGTACTTGTTTAAAACGTCAAAGAAATAGTCTTAATTTTGAAATGAAATTTTATACGGAACTTTTTAATGACATTATACCGAATTATACAGGATGGCAACCGGAGGTTCTAAGAAAACTACGAAACTTACTTAAATGTATATTAAAATACGAATTACATGTCAAAACTTTTTACGTATACCTAAGACTACATGATTGCCCCGGTGTTAGGATGACAATGGCATTCTATTGCTTGTGTGGTATGTGGAATCTTCTGGTTCACACGGCTTCATGTTGGCTCCGCGGAGTCAGCGGCGTTACTCGTTATAGGATATTTTACCGATACAAAGATGTCGCCCCAACGATGTTCATTTTTTGAAGGGCATTTCTCCATGTCTGACAAACCGTGTTCATCAACTCGTCACAGCAGTAGCGGTAGCAGTAGCAGTAGCAGTAGCCTCTCTTCTAAAGATTTTGTGCAAGTACCCATCCAAGCGTCACTGCCCTGCACAAGACAAAACGTTAATGCCCATGACGTCTTGGAATCCATCGTTCGAGGTGTGGTCATGGCGAATTAAGCTTCCTCCTCAATATTCCCACCCAGACCAATGACGAGGATGTCATCCGCGTAGCAAAAGACCCTCGTCCGATGCAGGAAAGGACAGTGGAGTAGCCAGTTACTTCCTAAGTTCCAAAAGACATCCGAAGTACCGGACCTCCACAAACCCAGAGGATCTCCCTATTCCGCAGGTAAAAAAACTACATATTCCCGAAGTTTCGGTTACTTTGCAGCTCCCTTTAACGCGTGCACTTATTATTCAACAACATAATTAACTTTAAAAAACTTCCCAAAAGATAATCTAATAATGTTCTTTTACGGGCAGTTTCCCAGCTTTAGCCAGGGTCTGCCTTACATGTTATAAATAGTTTTGGCTAATTGTTTTTACGAACGGCCGCCTGCCTGACATCAACCCCCTTTGGGAATACATTAATCAGTGATGTCTAAATACTTTTACAAAATACATATGACTGGGAAAAATCACATTGGTACTTGCCAGGATCGAACCTATCGTGTAGTAAATCCGAAAATATTAATTTCATTTAAATGACTACTCGCGAAAATCTTAGATCTCATTAGTGTTAAGACGTTAAAAGAGGTCTCATGATTGAACCATAGAAAATTTAAACCGGGAGTTTTAAAGATTGTTCGTCAGATAATGGATCGATAATAATGAAACGAATAAAAATTTGGTACTATTTATATAAAGTAGGAAAGCTTATCACATTTCAATAGCAGAGTGACATAAATGTGAATCATCCCATTAAGAACTGATATCAGGAAACTGAAGAGTTAGAACGGCCCAATAAATGTACGTGATATCGATCGATAAAAGACATCAGTTGATTATTGTGTTGGGAGAATGTGGTGGGCAAGTGTGCTGCTTTTAGCGTTCTGTAAGTTATTTATCTATTTATTTAGTTCAAAATATTAAATTGTCAATTGTGGTTCTTCAAAACCACGATGTGGACAGTTGAGTGAAAACTTACAAAGCATAATTTGTTTGATTGTACAAAAATCACGATTTTATAATAGATTATACAAGAAATCATTATTAGATAAGTCGACCGTAAACAATGATTTTAAATTATTTTATAATTTGCCAATTAAAGTATCGAATAAATATTCATTATAGTTAGACGCTTTTAAAAACTGCACAAGTATTTAATTTAATTCATATAAGATTAAAACACTGAAATATATAAGAGATTTTACAAAAAGTTAGATAGTTAGTTAAAATATCCTTTTACAAATATGTTTGTGTTGGCTGCTTTTCAATGTACCCAACGTGCAACGAGATGTATCCGTTTTACGATAGACGTACGAATAATATCAGTATTTTCAATTTTGTCAGTTAGTAAAACAAGGAAAGTAAGTTAAATAGGCAAACAAGAAATTTGCAAAAATGATTTAAACGTAAAATAAAATTATTACTTAAATTAAGATCTTTGAAATATTCGCAACTTCATATAAATACAACATAAATTTGCTTTTTTTAATAAAATATCGTTTTGAAGGAACGTACTATTATTATAAACAATTAATTATTTAATTTATGATTCATTTCGTTAAAATGGAACTACGGAATAAAGCATTATATTTTATCTATAACTGTAAAGATTACATTCACGTATTTGAAGTACCCGGAAAAGAATTATTGTTTATTACACCACGAAACAGAAGGTCATTACTCATTCGTATAAAAATTATTTGTTTTATTACTACTAAACAAAATGTAATTCATAATTTTCTGACCATCAAAATCTAATTTTATTTCAACCATCATATATATATTTATTAACTTATTTGTTGTGATAAAAATTTCTGCGAAAATTCTATTACTTTTCCATATATTTCATTTTTTCTGTTTTAAGTTCGGTAAAAATCTGCTTAAAGAAACTACATACTTCAAATCTGAACTAAAAGTTATCAGTTTGCAGTTATTATTGTATCAATCTTCAGACTCCTCCCCTGTTATTGTACTAATTATAGGAAATTCTATTTTATTGAACTATTTGTATAGCATTCACAGAGTGTAATACACTTCAGTAAAGATTAGAAAGTTATTTTCAACACTCAAAAGATTAACCCGAGAGTTATAAATCTTATCTATCTGAAATTTGATAAACCTAAATTTTTTTCTTCTTCCAGTAACTTTCCTTTTAATCTAATAATATATATGACTAGCAATAAAAAAATATATAATAAATTCAATACTTTATTATGTACATACATGACGCACCTCCGCTCAAATAGTGTCATAAGTCAAAAATCCCAACTTTCGAATAAAACGCGTTTGAAGTTAATGCTAACTTTACTTTTCGGCTCATCACTCAAAAACTGTGAAAGTTACTGAAATATGATTGTAAGTAAGTTATAATGATTTTTGACACCCAACAAAATGGTGTAATAGATTTTTGGAATATATTAAAAAAAAAATAACGAATAACGGATGAAAAAAACGAATAATTTACGAAATATTGACATATATGGATAAATAGTTGAACTATGGGCATGACATTATTTGAGATAAGATTTCGAAGTTTTTTGATTCCAATAGTGCAATAAAAATGAATTCAACTTTTTTTGAGTTGTGACACTATTTGAGCGGAGGTGCGATGAGTAGCTTAGTATACAGTGTAAGTTGAACATTTTAGTGTAAGTAGTCGGTAGTTAGGTTTGGTGTATCTATCATTCAGATAGCGTATCTTATTGTACTTATAAAACAGAAATTATTGTAAGACATCGATTTTCTACGTAGTTAATACAATTTTAAGATTCCTTTGTAATATTAATTAACATTCTAAATAATAATCATAAGGTATGAAAATTCGTCAACATAAGTAGAATGCGAGTTTTGCTTTAAGGGATATTATATCCTAGATTAGCCAAATCAAGTAGTTAAAATAAACATAAAACGCTCATAATTTATTTTTTCCAGTTGCGCGTGCGCAGGACGTTTTACAAGTAGCCGATTTCACGACACCTGATGTCCCAAATACAAGAATAATTGGAGGAAATGATACATCTATAGAAAAGTATCCTTATACAGTACAGGTAGAGTATGATAAATAATAAAAATATATTAATATAATGATCAAAGAATTTCGCGTGTAATCATTTGAATGAAACTAAGATTTTCGAATATTATTTTAAAACTACATACTCCCGATGTTTCGGGTACCATTTTGCAGGATCTGTGATCGCGGGCAGACGAGGTAATCTTAGTTTTATTTAAACAATTGATTTGATCTTAATATATATTAATTGTAAATATATTTATTGTTTACAAGTAGCTCATTTTCAATGTATTTTAGATCCTATATGACTCTCAGTTGACGTGTGGAGGAGCCCTTATCACATCTCGTCATGTCCTCACAACGGCACACTGCTTTGTGGCATCGTATGACTTTATCTTTATTAATATTAATAAACATATAAAAACTGTATATTATATAGTATTTAATGCATAATATGTAATATACTTAAGAAGTATATGAGATCATACTTATATTTATATAAACTTTAATGTAATCATATTTTCTGTTCGGTTAACTTCTAGGAACGGTCAGATTGTGAGTCCGAGGTACTTCACAGTGAGAGCTGGTTCAACTTATCTAGGCAGAGGTAAGCCCTACAATAATGATTATATTATTGCACAAATTTCTCTATAGTGTAGTTTTACTTGTGAGTAATATTGTTATTTCTAGGTGGTGATGTATACAGTGTGTCAGCTATCACAGTTCATGGCTCATACAACACTCCGCTTCGCAGTAACGATGTCGCGATAGTAACACTGACCAAAGCTGTGAATTTCACGAGCAGTGTGAGGAGAGCTACAATAGCGTCGCGAAATGCGGTGGTTCCAGACAACGGATCGGTAGTAGCAGTGGGCTGGGGAAGAACTTCGGTACTTATTGATATATTTTATTACATACTTATATTACATATAAGCAGAGAAATCCTCTTTTGCATGACCAAGCAACAAGCTGAATGTGGGAAAAAAAGGATTTTAATTGGACGAAAGAAAGATTATCGCGATTATCGCGAAACTATTAACTAACGGAGTGCTGTTTTCTAAACTACCTTCTATTACTATATATGCCAACATATAAAGTTTTATCAATTCAATCTACAGCTGGACGGACCCGAGTCCCAGGTACTCCAGGCCGTGGAGGTGTTCAAAGTGTCTTATCAGGAGTGTTATCAGCGTTACGACGAGCTCCAACAAGCTATCAACAGCCCCTTCCCCGTCACTGACGGCATGATATGTGCCGGAATACTTGACGTTGGAGGTAAACAGAAAATCAAAGCAAAATAAACAAGTCATCCACCAAAAAAACAAGATATCATAAACACACGTACAAAATAGACGTAATATGTAGATTGATTGCTACTGTTAAATTAATTAACTTTGTTGTTTTCTACTTGGAAGAGTTATCATTGATTAATTGTTAATGACATTACAAAACGCAAGTCCTTCAAAATATATCTCTAATAACTCTACAAGCGTATTCGTTATCAGTATATCGATAACAAGAATTAATTTTCAATCTATTCAATGACATAAAAAATTCTTTATTATTTACTTCATTTGTATAACATACGGTAAATTATTAAAATAATAATAAAAAATAGCTAACAAGTACATAAGTAAATGGAATATGATTATTTCAAATTGTAATTATATACCTACATTTGACTTTGGTATTTGTTGTAAAATATTCCTTATCATTCAATATAATTGTTTTCAAATTACCAACTTCATCGACATAATATATTTAAGTAAATCAGGTGATTAGCTTTGTTCAAGTACAAACAATTGTAATACAGAATTTACCATATGAAAGTCCAAGCGTAGTCGTACTGAATTCATTCTACATCGGTCGACTTTTGGAGCAACAGTTGTAGAATCTCTGCTATACAATTCTTGACACTCATTGTAACAATTTGTTAGCAAAAACTATCTTTGCTTCAATATGTAAACCGGTCAATTGTCATCGGTACTGAACGCTCAGATTTGAAAGCCTTTTATGGGACTAGAGGCCTGAGCTCTGTTCCCGAGACTACCCTAATATATATCCCTACTAATATTATAAATGAGAAAGTAACTCTGTCTGTCTGTTGAGCTTTCACGCCTAAACCACTGAACTGATTTTAATGAAATTTGGTACAGAGATAGAGTTGACCTTGAGAAAGAACATAGGATAGTTTTTACCCCAGACTATTGAAAGGTTCTCTTGGAAACGCGATATAACCGAACTCCACGCGAGCGAAGCTGCGGGCGAAGGCTAGTATTATATATGTATGATTGTCAGGTAAAGACGCATGTCAAGGTGATAGCGGCGGCCCACTGATACATAGAGGGGTGGTTGTGGGGCTGAGCTCGTGGGGGTTTAGCTGCGCGCAACCCTACTACCCTGGAGTGTACACCAGAGTCGCTACATACGCTACCTGGATCAATAGCACGGTGAGGAAATACTACTTGTTATAGTACGGTGATATTTAATAAAAGGAATGCTGGTCTTATGCTTGATATATTAAAAAAAAAAACTAAAAATATACACTGAAATAGTCATAATCTGAAAAGTTTTGAACTTTCAACCTTAAACAAACGAAATGGTACATATTCTATTTTAATTATAATTGCATAGTATTTTCCTTTTTACTAATTATTTTCAAATCTCTTGCATATCTCATTCCTTTCATTCTTATTTCTATTCTTCTTGCTCGTTTTTAAACATTTAAACTTTACATATACATAACCAAATATGAATGAATATCACTCAATAATTATAAAAGATAAATGTATAGATATTATTAGAGTTTTAGATTGCTAATGATTTCATTCGATTACTTCTCTTAATCTTTTCACTTCTATTTTTTATATATTTTTAATATAACTTAAAAAATAAACATAATATTCTGGATATTTCCTAACTCTAGATAAACTCCGGCTACCGTCACACCATAGCCGACGTCTTCTTATATATTAACATACTACTCACTATCTCTTCTCTGTTAACGGTAAGTCTTTTCTTAATTTCTTTCTTTCCTTCTTTCTCATCTACTCCCTAATAAGTCTCTGTATGTACATGACACGGTCACACTAGGAGGGATTATAAATAAAACAATGGTTCAGATATCACATATGAATATTTAATTTACGAGTAATGATATAGATATAGTATGTTACACGTACAATAAATATAAGGTACAAGGTGACTGAGAGCGGGGGCGCGTCACGACCCCGCCGGGGACAGAGACACCACCACCACTTGACGCCAGGACGCTGGGGGTCAAGATGTGCTGGTTAATACTTATACCAAATAATATATGAATGAATAACAACATAACATACTCAGTAAATATATGGAAGCATCGTAAAAAGTTAATATGAAAAATACTTTTTATATGGAACTTTATTTTTCATTTGTATTCCGAAATTTTATCTTAATAATATAAATGCATTTATATTATTGATAAATATTACTACTTAATCCGTTAATCTCGACTATCTCTCGGCCGACCGATATCACAAAGCCGGCCGCAGAAGACACGCGAGATAGGATAATATATCATGTGGATTTTTTTTTTATAAATTATTTATATTCAGATCCATCATTAGATAATTGTAGATAGTGTAATATTAAATAAAAACAATATGATGAGTGACAGGCGCCAGAAGTCGAATAATGATGATTGTTCACTAAATTATACAGATCTTTATCCAGAATAAAATCCACCAACAAAAGTAAAAATCAGGGCAACAAAAAGACTGCAGTTGGGACATGATTCATTCAACTAGCTTGTGTATCATCATATACTTTAATATTTAATCATAAATATTATTCTCCAGGTGTCGTAGTCCCTACCTTTGTCTGTGAGCGTCTCCTCGACCCACAAGTCAGCCGTGAGGTCGTTGGCCCGTGCGGTGAGGCGTGTCGGTTGTGTGGGAGGGGCGGTGGGCGGGGCCAGCGCGTCCTCGGCCGCCGCCCTCCAGCCGGCCAGCTCCTCGCTGACGGGCGCGCCGCTGGTGCCTGTGGGCGGGCGGTGCCTCTCCTCCCTGAAGCTGGTGAAGGCGGGGTCTCCGTCCAGCCTCAGGGTCGTGGCCAGCACGGTGCAGGTCACGTCCCTGGCCGGGTCCACTATCAAGTAGCTCCGGTCGCGCTCCTCGCACGTCTCGCCGGGACTCAGCACCTCGCTCTGTAACATTTGTATAGTATATAGTATAATAAACGCCTGTCCACGTACACACCCTGTATATATCGCCGGCCGTCCTCACCCGGGGCGCGGGGTCCAGTATGACGTGTCTCCTGTCCGCCAGCGCGTCCTCCAGTATGTAGCACCTCGCGCGCGCCCTGTCCGTCAGCACGTACGTGTCACAGTCCCCGCCCAGCTCGTCTCCCTCTCCCTCCCCCTCCCTCCCCGCTCCTCCGTCTATTCCGTCCGCGGTCTCCTCGCACAGGGAGGTGTTATCACACGACAGCTCGTCCAGTGCGTTGTCACTCGAGAACTGGCCTTGCGATAGATCGAGCTTATCCTTACCTACAATATGGACACAGTGTTAGCTAATAGTTATTACCCCCCCCCCCACTCCTCTCCTATCACTCACCGTTGTCCGGTAGTAGACGACACAGAGCGTAATTCCTGAGCGGGGCCGCACGAGACACGTGGAACCGGGCGCCGCGCTTGTCTGTAAAAATTTAACAAACATTATATAAAACTGAAGAACCCGCTACAGCAAAACGTTTTAACTCCATAAAAGCGACCGGAGAAGTCCGAGTGTTTGAAATTATATTAACTGCCCTTTAGAGTTAAGAACATACTGATGTTATTATTTCGAGTACTATGTAATTCCTGTGTACTAACAAACCTATGTAGACCAGTGCCGATAGCTTTTAAAACATAATTAAATTAAAGTAGAATGAAACTCTTAAAAAAAGTAGGGGAATATTATAAAAATTTAATTAAATATAATTTAAATTATTTTTCCTTTTATTTTTATAATATTCCCCTACTTTTCTAACGAGTTTCATTCTACTATAATTTATTTTCACTTTTCATTAATTTAAAAGGCTTCTGCGCTGGCCTACTGAGGCTATATTACTATTTAGCAAGTGACATGAAATCACAATACACTATCATTCTACTCGTCAGTCAGTACAGTCTATCTAGACCCCGTCTGGTAGTTATCTATATCCAACACCAGATGTCTCCAGTTCCTCTCCTTATATATATTCCATACGTCACCATCATAAGTCGCCCCCTGCTCGGTAATCTCCGCCGCCAACATCTCATCCGTTCCTTGGTCGCTGAACGCATCCTGTATAAACAATTATTAATCCGTTATCCTCTACAATTCAAATGATTGACTGAGCGTATTTCAAATTGTGGTTAAAGAACTTTATTTCTCATAAAGAACATAGTGTTCACTTAAGTGAGATATATTACATAATTTAATTAAAAAATTAGTATAATAGTAACGACTTATTCAATTCAAGAGTAGTTAATGTAAGTGCTTTTTACAATAAGTTAATAATTTCTTTCTAAAAATCGTAAAGGTTCTTTCATTAAAAATTTCATTAGGTAAGCTATTATATAGTTTCGCTCCCTCAAACTGTATAGTTTTAATTCCGTATGTGGTCCTGGTCTTGGGTAATTCAAGTTTGTGTTTATTTCTCGTGTTATGTTTATTTGTTTTAGTTTAAATGCTATTATTATATTAGTTATAAATTAATTAATAAAATCTTCATGGACAAATATGTGTGAAAAAAAATGTTATTTCCTTAAATGACTATAGACATGTTGTTATGTATAATGTAGTATATATACCTTGGGGGCCGAGTGCTTGTAGTGTAAGCTTATCTTGCTGAGCTCATGGTCGAGGTGCGCCAGTCGGTCTGCGTGTGAGGCCCCGTCTGTGTCCACGGAGCCCCCGGGGGCGCCCGCGACCCCCGCCGCGGGCCCCTCGGCGCCTACGGTACAGTCTACAACCTCCTGCTAGAACATATATCACATTATTACATACTGGATTAGTCATATATATAATAACATCTCTATCTTATAATTATTAGTTGCGTTTCCTTATAGATTTTGCCAATGTCAAAGCCAATGTTTCAATATTATACTGAACTATGTAAAGAACAAACTTTCATCAATTTCAATGTTTAATTTACAATAAATTGTAGGCGACATGTTGTTCTTTTATTTACTGTCATCAGCCTATGAACGCCCACTGCTGAGCATAGCCTCTTCTCACATGGAGAAGGTTTGAGCATTAATCACCACGCTTGCTCAAGACGGGTTGTGATTTCAAACTTATAATTGTGAAACTATAAGTCCAGGTTTCCTCACGATGTTTTCCTTTCCTTTATTTACTGTAGTTACATCAAAATCCATTTAGTAGTTTTTGCATGCAAAAGCAACATACATCCCCACTCCTTTCCATATCTATAGTATTATGTCTCTTGTGGTCATACCTTAAGCCCGGCGAGTCTTCGTTGTGTAGGAGACAGCGCGGGACTGTATTCCAACGGAGACTGCGGAGACACGGGACCCTGGAGATTACAACACGAATAAACATCAGTCCTTATAACATGCAACAGATGCAAGTTAAAATAAACCTTACGCTGTTAGATATAGAGGCTAGTTTGTTCTGAAACGTCATCATATAATCAGTGTAGGACTGACTCTTGTTGGGCGTGCTCGGCTGAGTGGAGCCGGTCGAGTTCACGTTCGTCATACCTGGACATATTAACACTATGATCATCACACGAATATATTGTCTAATACAACAGAGATTTTCTTGATTTAGAATATTACAGGTTGAAATTAATCTTAAGCATTTAAATATTTAGAACCAATCTCGTTTAAGTTTGTCTGTAAGATTGGACTCGATTGCTGAGTATAAATTAAAGCATTCCGTCACTTCATTAAGTTAGAAATAAATCTATATACCGTAGGGGATAGTACAAATTCATGTAGCTGTCATTAGATAATTCAGAGTACCTTGTGCCTAGTATATACTATGTCATTTGATTTTATTATCCAGTACTGTAATAGATACTTAATTAAACGAACTCTTGCTATTATAGTCTTGTTATTTCACACTTACCAAATAAAGTGCGATAAAATAAGCACAACCTACAGTAGAGGCAGATTAACAGACAATGAATAAAACTTAGTAATTTTCTAATTTTATCGATTTTTAACATAATTTTTTTTATATATTATTATTTAATTATAATATTATTTATTATCTGTGTCGTCTCACCGACTTCCATGTCGACGGCCCTCCTCGCCAGCGCGTGATGCACGGCCCTCTGCGCCACCAGCTGTCCCAGGTTCTGTCCCATCAGCCCCATGTTCTGCGCCATCATCCCCTGCCCGCTCATCAAGTTCTGACTAGCCAAGCCTAAATTCTGACTCGCTAAACCTAATAGTAATGAGCGTTTGAGTATCTTATTAGTTATTAGCTTACACGATGAGGTATGAATAATATAACTCGAACCTAAGTTCTGTCCTAGATTTTGGCCCATTAGGTTTTGGTTGAGAGGTATGTTCTGATGCAGGGCGGGTTGTAGCGGCGTCAAGCCTAACCCAAGACCGAAGCCCGGGACCGCCTGGCCCATGGGGTTGAGTTGATTCACCGACTGCAACACCTGTTGCTGGGCTGCGATACATACGTAGCGAGCGTACATTAACACAATTATCATAATTAGCTATAATTTATTCCATACATATATTAGCGCCATTTAGCACAGCGGAACGGACACTACTATAGCCTAAATTAATTAACACAGCTTAAAGGTAGAAGCGAAATAATATTAATAAGTGAGTGCGTACCTATGAAGTCGTTAGCGGTGGCGAGCATGGGCGTGTAGTAGCACGGCGGGGGGTAGGCGGCCCGCGCGCCTACGTTAGTGACACGTTATATAAACATATATACAATACACGACTCAACGGTTAGGAAACTAGGAGCGTTATATAACAGAGAAATATGTTCGAACACATCGCATTAGTAGGGGAGTGGACATGCGATGAGACGATGTATGTACACACCAGGCGGCAGGGAGAGGAGCGGCTCCGGCTGAGGGTAGGCGGGCGCGTTGAGGAGGCCTAGCAGGTTGGGACCCGACAGGCTCTGCTGCTGACTGGAAACATACACAGACGTATTAACATACAGATAGACAATATATGAGTTAAATACATCCAACAGGATTTGAACCCTTCCACAATGTAAAGCTTCAGTTAATTGATATTAGAGTACAAAATTGATTATAAAAATATAATTATGGGAATTTATGTTTTATATGTAATTGTCGTCATATAATGATGCTTATTTTAGAAATTTTGATATATTCTTACAATAGCTTTGTACTAAATTCCACTATGAATTAATTACAAATGACTGAAACTTGATACCGTCATTTAACAAGGGTATACGATTATATTTTCGTGGCAATTAATCAAATTCTTTTGTGTAGAAATTTTAACAGCCAAAAGTAACAAAAAACTAAGTTAAAAAGTAGCATATATTTGAATTTTTGAATTTAACTCACTTTATGATGTTTTGTTTCAGCAACATTCTCTGTATATTCTCAGCGTTCCCCAGGCTGTCTGTGACCCCTGAAGTGGGGGTCAGCATGGGTTGCGCCAGTGTCAGCCGGCCGAGGCCCATGGGGTCAGCGAACCCCGTTCCCACAGCCCCCAGCGCTATATTCAGGCCCAGGTCCGCGCCAACCCCCATGGGCGTGCCTACCTGACTCAGCCCCAGTAAGGGAGTATCCGTCGCGATCTGTAGCGGCGTCGTGAGGTTGTGTTGTAATGTACCATTGAGTAACGTGTTCCCGGCCGCCTGGTAGGGTATCTGCGTCATATTGGTCGGTATGTTCCCGAGGCAGGTGACGGCAGGTTGTATCTGCTCCGCGGGTTTCTGCTGCATGTCGGCCGGTCGGTGGTCGATCATCGTGTGTGGCGTGTGTGTCAGCTGTGTTGGCAGCGAGTACTGGTGTGTGGGGACGAGCTTTTCTTGTGGCACGCTTTGTGGTAGAGGTTTAGTTGGTGGCGTGGCCTCGGTGGTGGTGGTAGTGTCAGCGTGTGTCGCTGCCACAGCCGGCTGGGGAACTGGTTCCGGTTCCGGGAAGCCGTTGACCTGTACCTCCTTGATCGGTTCCTTGTGTCGCTCGGTCTTAGCCTCTACTTGTTTGTCGCTCGGTTCTTGTTTGGTCTCCATCTTCTCCTCAGGCACGTCTTCTCCTCGGTCCACTACAGGACTGACTAGAAATCTCGATATCTTTCGAGTTGGTTTCGTGGACTTCTTGTCGCCGTTAGACTCGGTGCTGCCCGACCGGTCGGCGGCGGACCCAGTGTCCGACTGATTGGATCCTGAAAAACATAACACGTACAACTTACAATACAGTAGAAACTCGATTAACCGGACTAATTGTTGTCGATAGGCATTCGGATAGTCGAATGTAGTAAGAAAATCCGATTTTGTGCCTATGTAGTACATATTATATGTTTATTTAAAAAAAGCAACAAATACATATCAACGGAAATCAATGTTTATTAATAAGTAATTAAGTGATGCATTTTCTTAGATTACATATATATACAGATATAGATATGTCCTAAAAACTGAGATTTAATAATGAAATAAATTACAATATGTATTTGGTAATTTGCAATTGGTAACCATGAATTAAAATAATAAGTTTAAAATGCTTTAAAAAATTTGGTATAGTCATTTGGCGTACGCCACTTTTAACAACACCACTCTTTTACGCTTTGACATTTTTTCTAGTCGGGACTTGTCCGTAGTCCGGATAATCGCGAATCCGTATAACTGAGAGCCGGATAATCGAGTTTCTATTGTACTTAAGAATTATAATTTAATTTCTCTTTTCTTTGAACGGTGTTGATATGTATAGTAGTGTGTAATGATGGTAGTGTAATGTCCAATATGTCCAACCTATACTAGAGGCGGTGCTTATCTTCCTGGCCAGTAGTTCCGCCCGCTTGTCGACCGGTTCCTGCTCGGGTTCCGGTTCCGGCTCGGGCTCCTCCAGTTCCCCTAACGCGATGCTGTCCTGCGAGGCGGTGGGCGTGGTGCACTCTGAGTTGTCCTGGTTGGAGTCCGTCAGGTTGTCGTCTCTCTCTGTCGTTTCAGAGTCGTAGTCCGTCTGAGGTTGATTAGATTAAGAGATATTAACATGACGATATAATACATTCAAATAAATTTTCATATAATAGCAGAAACAATACGCTCCTTGTATTCTTTTATGTTATATTCGACAAAATATGTAGAAGATAAACGTACTAAAAGTAAAAGTATCTTATACTCCTAACCTAGGGTCCGATTTAGTTGAAATTTATTAGGAAACCTAATATGGTCAAATTTCTTCGTCTAATAGTAATAATAATATTTTCTATTACCGGCAGTAATCTTTTAAACTATATTCATTGATAATAATTAATAACACACTACGCCAATAAATGAACATATGATCAAACACAATATGAACCCTCTACAAAAAAAACGTTTAAGTATCGTTTAGATTGATCATTAAGTCATAATTTTAACAATTTATTATTTCAATTATTCAAAAATATATTATTTACGATTTCCACTATATAGTTCTAAAAACAAAGTGATTCTGTGGTGTCTTTATTCATCACACGTGTCACTGTACCGTCGCTACTTGACAACAGATCAGTTCCCCGATATTAACAAATGCTCTTCTAATTTAACTTATTGGTTAGAAAATATGATTTTTATATTCAATGCCAGGCATAATAGGATAACCTTAAAGTACTTAAAAGAGGCAATGTTTTGTCTCAAGTACTAATATTGATAATCTTATTAATCATCGTCTAACTATCCCCACTCTATGTTATATACACACCTTGTCTATTTGTAGTTTCAGTCTGTCGGGCGGCGCGGGCGGTTTTTGAGGCGCATCTCTCAGTTGTTTCACGATGTCGCCGATCATCTCTGTGAATGCTGTGCTCTGCCATTCGGGCAACAGGTTGTTGGCAACCTATATACATATGGTTAAAAATATATATTCATTGATATATAACTTAAACATACCATATTTAATGCCATGAATCATAATGAAATTTTAACGAATTTATCACAGAATACTACTGTTACGTATGCTTTCGTCTATGTTAGCGGGCTGCTTCCGCGTGCCGTCTCTTTATTAATAAAGCAATCAGTGTGCACTTGTATTTGTATCACGTCCCTGTCCGCACAATAATTAACAATTACCTTGTAAACATATTTTTAATGCTTAATAATGACTCACAAAGTTATTGGCGAGTTCCTCAGGGTTGACGTCCGGTACATGGAACTTGAAGGTGACGGTCTTGGCCTTGGATTCCAACTGACACTCTACCACAGTACCGCCCTCGCTGACCGTCAACACCGTCAATCGCGGAAACTTCTCCTTCTCTCTTGAACGCTTCTTGGAACCCCTGGACTTCTTATCGCTCGTTATTGGTGAAGGCACCGCTGTACCTATAAGTTAGAATACATAATCAGTATACATCACCTATTTTATTGTCATAGCAATGTCATAAACGTCAAATTATTTTCGTAATTGCTATTAGTGTGTAATCTTTTCAATAATTTGAATTGTTTTATTTAACATGACTCTATGTACGTGTAGTATTTCCTCACCTTCTTGCGGCTGTGTCTCCGCTTGTTTTTCTTCTACGGAGCTGAGTTCGGGCTGTCGTATCGCTTCAGGATGAGTGGTAGGAAATTCTGTTAGCGGTGTATGGAATTGTTCTTTCTGTCCGTTAGTAAGAGTTTCCTCGGGTTGGATGTTAAGCTTCTGTGGAACTACTTCTGGTGGCTGCGTGTTCTGACTCATCTCTTGGGAAACTTGTGTAGGCACAGATGTAGGTATGACTGGCGGTAATTCTGTTTGTTGATAGGTCACGGGAGGCATCTGAGCGACCGTTGAAACAGGTGGTTGGACGGGAACTGAAGTAGGGATGGACGCGGGAATCGAAGCTGGGACCGTAGTTGAAGCTATAGTATCGACCTGGTTATACACGGTCTGTATTTGCGCTGGATGACTTTGATAGCTCTGTTGGTACATTTGCAGAGGATTAGCAGCGTAATTCTGCACCGGGGTGCCTTCGTGACTAGATATCTGCCTCTCGTTCTGTTGCACCACGTTGAATTGGTTGAGCATGTTGTGAGGAAGCGACTGTCCCTGCATGGGCACGTGATGGTACTGATCTTCCGAGGGCTGCTTCTGGACTTGACCGCTTTGGATTTGATTCTGATACTGCATGTGGTCAACCGACATTTGCGGATGTAAGGCGGGCTTTTGTTGAAACTGTTCAGGCAGCGTCGGCGGCTCGTGTAGATCCGTACTGCTGAGCTGGCTCTGTTCGGACCCTTGCCGCGTGTATATAGGTCGCTGAGCTCGAAGCATCTCTTCGACTTTTTGCTGTTGCTGGCCCATCAACTGCTGCTTCTGTGCCAGCAACGCGAGATTCTGCTGATCTATGAAATTCTGCTGTGTTTGAAGTTGTAACTCTTGCTGCGCTAGAAACTGTTGCTGCTGCATATTTCTTATGTGCTGTGGAGACAACGTCTGTCCGGGCATCTGCAGCTGCTGCTGAGTAATGAGCTGTTGCTGCAGCACGAGTTGTTGCTGAGTCAGCATCTGCCTCTGGACGTTAAGCTGCTGTTGTGCTTGTGCCATTTGGTGTTGCGCTTGAGCGACTTGTTGCTGTTGCGCCAATATAGCGGGATCAACGGCTGCAGTTAATAGATTAGTCGGTATGAATTGCTGATTTTGTTGAAAATTAACATTTTGACTAGTTTGTTGTTGCATTTGAGCTTTCAACAGGTTCTGTTGCTGTACAGCTTCTTGTTCCATTTGATGTTGTTGCTGCACGTCAACATTCTCCGTCTGTTGTCCTACAACCTGTTGTTGTAATTGCTGCGGTTGCTGATGATGATGTTGTTGAATTTGTTCAGATTCCGAATCTTTTCTGGGTTGTAATGATTCTGGACGGTGAATAATTTGAGCCAATATGTTCTGCAAATTTTGCAAAGAAGGATCTAACATCTGACCCGTGACGAGATTCTGTTGCGGACCCGTATTAATACTCTCCTGACTGGTCAACTGCTCCTCGAGCTGTTTCTGCTGGATCGCTGCTGCTTGATGTGCGATTATATTCTGTTGTTGCTGAATTATTTTTTGCTGCAATACCTGACTTTGATTGGTTATCTCATTAGCTACTAACTGAGGTGTTAAAAGGGAGTTCTGTAATTGCGTCTGTTGTGGTTCGAGTAGACCTTGGTGTGTCTGTTGGTCTATCAACGCCTGATTGGACACCGTCTGTTCGAGCATCTGTTGTTTAGCGAGTGATTGTTGAAGAAGATTCTGTTCAATCATCACCTGTTGTTTGAGGTTTTGTTCTAGGAACTGTTTCTGTTGCAAGAGCTGTTGGTCAGCGGTGAGAGATGGGGAGATACGAGCCTGCATTAGATTGTGCTGTAAAACCATCATCTTTTCTTCGTTAGTGAGGTGCTGTTGGAATTGGTGCTGCAGTATCTGCTGTTGCGCTTGCAACAATTGAGATTGTTGATCGAGCCTGGATAATAAAAATAAAATCTAAGTTATAATAATAATACATAGAAAAGCAATACAAATTATACAGGGTGACTGGTGAATTACTATCGATATTTGAGGACGTGATATTTGACGATAATATATGACAAAATAAAAATTAATATAACATAAATATTAATAAACTTCTAAGTAAAGTTAACCAAAAGTTATGTAATTAATTACGCATCGTGTGAACACCCTACAGATTAGGTATACACTCACACTCACACATACGCGTGTCGCGACGTGGTGTTGTATCAGCACGCCGCCGCACGCGTCCACACTTGAACACTTGGAACGTGTACACACTTTATTTATTTATACGGAAATTTTGTCAAAAATTAAGTGCCTATTTTTTTTACATAATTCGAATGAGAATCATGTACCGAGTATTCTCCTTAAATATTGATAGTAATTCACCAGTCACCCTGTATATGATATCTTACTGCACGGCGGCGAGTGTTGGTTGTGATGCTACTCCATTCAACAGACCCGCTTTCACTTGATCCACTGGGCCCGCCTGCTGTTGGTTCTGGATCATTTTTACCTAGAATACAAAAAAAACTAATATTATTCATTTAAATTACCAAATTTAATAACTAATTCTGCTTCTAAAATTGAATGTTCATTGTTAATAATTGAACAAGTATTAAGCCCTCCTAATATTATAAATGCGAAAGTACCTCTGTCTGTCTGTCTGTTACGCTTTCACGCCTAAACCACTGAACTGATTTTAATGAAATATAGTACAAAGATGGAGCTGACCTTGAGAAAGAACATAGGAATGTTTTTATCCCAGACTTTTAAGAGGTTCTCTTGGAAACGCGATATAACCGAACTCCACGCGGGCGAAGCTACGGGCGGAAAGCTAGTTTTTTATATAGTATAGATCTCTGTAATGAATCACCTGTCTCAGCTGCTGCTCCAACAGCAACTGCTGCTGTCTGTTCTGCTCGTTGATCAGCTCCTGGTTGAACAGCATTTGCGATTTCTTTTCACTCCTCTCACTGTTGATACATTAAACTCTCTGTTCAATATAATTCTAGCGCTCGATATCAAAACGATCCCGCCTTCCATAATATAATGTCCTATTCTAACACGACTTGTAATACACTACCACCAATATTCTTTGTTAACGCATAGCTATTTCTGCTAGGTTTGACAAATTCCATAAACTAACGTCCTCAGACGTACCCGTGATACAATCTCATAACCTAAAATAACAAAGCAAAATTATCGATACGAATTTTATTTCATACAACGACCGCTGGCACGCGACGTCTTTCAAAGAATATTTTGCATACAGACAGCTGACGTTGCCATAGCACCGGACTTATTTAAACTAGCTCGCGAAACCGACTTTACCTTTACAGCACTACTAATAACAGTCACCTTAGTTACAAAACAAATAAATATTATATTCTTTTAATGAAAAATTATTTACGACAAAGAAACAATTATGTTCGTAGATATAAATGATGTTTATATGTACATATATATATTCATACAAATGTAATGTATTTAAAAAAGCAATGTATATAATCAAATGAAATTATGATTTAAACGGAACCGAATTTCCAGTGATAAGACATCGAAACCAAACGTTAGAAATACACGCGACGCGACTGACAGAGATATATAAATAAATATATATGTAAATACACACTCAGTATATAACAATCACTTTCAAATCCTGATAGTTGTGAACAGATCATAATCCTATGAACACAATTGACACACAAAGTACATAACACATGGCGGTTTATTCAGAACTAGTTATTTTTATTTTATATATACATATTTATGTATATAATATATGTATTAACAACCTGGTCCGTGCACTTCGTCGTCTAACATAATGTACTGCAATGCCGCGTCAGTACAATTAATTACGCGCAACGAAGAATCCCAAGTAAGAGTGACGATTGTGATCGCATAATGCAACACGTAGTACAAATTATATTAATGTTTTAAACAATTAAAATAATCACTTACATCGTAATTTTAACTCTAATTATATATTATTAAGAAACAATTTATTTTTATATATTTTTTTGTTTAATTATTTCGCGTGCTTTATTGCATTAAGCCATCTTAGATAACTCGGACGCCGACATGATTAGAAAATACGAATTCAGGGTCGCGACATACAATGTACTATAAGATTTCACTTTTGTAACAGTTTTAATTGTCACTTATACATTGAACGCTGTGCAAAGAATATTGTAAGGCAATAAGTACCGGATATAATAAAAACAGCAATGTATAACTAACATATAAAATTTCCTAACAAAAGTGTTCGATTAAAAATACATGTAGGATTTAATTCAGATATTATTTATCATAATATATGGCATTTACAAATTCAATGAGGATAATGTATAGAAATATATGTATTTTTTATATATATACCGTATTTCATTCTAACCAAGGTCTTATTCAAATGTTTCCGTTGTAATAACAAATTTTAAAGGTACATTATTATTTTAACCGAGACGACGTTCAAAATTATTGTAAGGATTTTAAATAAATATATACACGTCAACCTTTGAATGTTCTATCGCGTTTGTTAAACGATTAAGTTATTTCAACCAATTATTATTAAACGCTAGATTCTTCATGTTTTAAATTTTATATATATAAATATATAACGACCACGTCTTGTCCTGACCTCAATTTAATATTATTTTTACTATGATAATAAACCAGGATTAAATTGCCAGCGAATATTAAACACTTCTGTGTTCAATAAACATTCTTGTTTAACATCGAACTAATCCAGTGACAGTTTATATAAAAGTTCATTATAAATAATGATTAATGGTCACATGTGTTATAAGTTTATAACACATTACTTTTATATATAATGGCGTTTAAGATCTAAATAATAACTGACATCAATGGCGTCGATTCAACAAATTTAAATTTAAATTATTCATATACATATATACATACACTCTTAGAAAGAACATATGACTCGGAAAATTACATTTATATTTAATGGCGCGTTTAAGATAAAATAATAACTGACATCAATGGCGTCGATTCAATAAATTTAATCTTAAATTATAATATATATTAATTAGATACAAAGTACATATGGCTCGGAAAAATCTTATTGATACTTGCCAGGTTTCGAACCCGCGCCCTAATGCATGAGAGGCGGACGTTTAACTAAGCCACCATGACATAAATGTTAACTTTTCTATTTGACTATATAAATAAATTTGCGAGTATAAGTTAAGATCAATAACTTGCTTGTTTATTATAGACAGAACCGTGTGTTATAGCTAGTGTTTTACCGGTTAAGCGATATAAGCTGGCTCTTGAGCAGCTTGAACACTATCCTGGCGTCTTCCTCCATGATGAGGCCGGCCTTGGCCATCTCCTTGGCTACTTCCTCACAGTCATCACGGATCATGTCGAACTCGAATTGTATGGCCTCGTTCTCCTTGTGAGTGTACGAACTGTGGATAAAATTTTGCATTAATATGGGAATATTATAGTATTAAAGTGATAAAAAAAATATAGTAGAAATGCTATTTTCAACAAGCAAGGGATGCAATGGATTCTAATAGCAGGGATATAGCTATTTCACTCATCCATTGAACATGCAGTCTACAGTATTATGGAATTATTATCTTTGCGAAATGTCTGCAATCAGTATACTTCTATAAGGGCAGAATATAGTCTGGAATTGAGTATTTTGAGCTACTAGTTGAACATTTCCCAAGACTCAAACATTTTAGTCTAGAAATGACTACGATAATGGAGGGTACTTTTAAGAAAATGCTTATCGAAGTGTGAAGTTTATTTAATAGATGTATATAGGTCTTCATTAACAGAATGTCACTTAGGCATGCGATTGGTTACTACCAAGATTGATGTGGATTGAGACGAATTGTAAGAGATAAATTAATGAAAAAGTAATGAAATACCTTTATTTTGTGTTTAGAAATATTATGCGATATCCTTTATATTTAGTGAATCTATCGATTTTTGGACAACCCTGATTTAGAATATTGAATTATCTGTAATTTGATCAAGTAGCTTTTATTGTAACCGATTGTCACCACACTATTATATTACAATGTATGACATTTTTAGTCTGAGTAATCCTTAGGTATATTTTAACCTTGTCGAAATATTACGGTTAATTTAAAAAATAAAATCGAATGATGTGCAAGTGTTATCAATCATACACCTAATTCATTTTTTACATTTGATGTATCCTCAAGTGCAAAATCTACTACAAACAAGTATATTATAGGCTGATTGCAAATTATCTTAGAGTTTTACATAGATACATATGCGTATGTAAGTAGTACGTAGTATATATAGTATATAGTATCTTTCAAATATATATATAAAGTAACGGAAAAATAGATAGTTTTTTGTACGACAATTTAGCAATCATCCATATATATTAAGAAAATTGTACTTGCAATATTTTTAATATTAATTAAGTCTAGCAAATATATCAGACATATACTGATATATTTTCAGTTGATAAAAACTACAATAGATGTGATCTACAACTACTACAACACAGACAGAACAACAACAGAAGATTCTTACTCTTACTTTATACGTAATAATGACCTGAAATTACTTAATTTACTAGTATATTATATATTTTTTGTAAATATTATTACATCATATGGGAAAAAAATCGATTTTGAAGTGGAACTTCTTATGCGACTCCCAACAAGGTTGCGTTAAACGTTTCACGTTCTTGGGAGGGATAATAAGAAACAGAGCGAAAGGGAATGCGTAGCACTGGAGCGCAGGCGAGCAATCAATTGTGACTTATAATAATTAATGATACTAAAGTTTATCTCAAAAAAACACTTAAAATACCTTAAAAATCAATTTCTATCCCATACTGTTTACACTCGAACATAACGAAAAGTTTTACTTCTTCCACACGTATTAATTTTAATACTAATGATTATTTTATATTTTTTATGATAAGACGTTATAATATACGGGTGGAATAACAATCAAGCACTATCCAGTCAACATAGAAAAATATACAGGGTGACTGGTGAATTACTATCAATATTTAAGGAGAATATTCGGTACATGATTCTCATTCGAATTATGTAAAAAAATAGGTACTTAATTTTTGACCAAATTTCCGTATAAATAAATAAAGTGTGGACACGTTCCAAGGTTTCCAAGTGTGGACGCGAGCGGCGGCGTGCTGATACAACACGACACCGCCGCACGCGTGTGTGTGTGTGTGTGTGTATACCTAATCTGTAGGGTGTTCACACGATGCGTAATTAATTACATAACTTTTGGTTAACTTTACTTAGAAGTTTATTAATATTTATCTTATATTAATTTTTATTCTGTCATATATGATCGTCAAATATCACGTCCTCAAGTATCGATAGTAATTCACCAGTCACCCTGTATATGTGCATACCGTTTCTTGGGGTCAATGATCTTTAGTCTGAACTGTATTTTGGGCATGTCGGATGTAGTCACAAGGTCGCGGTCGACGATCTCCAGCCGCAGACCGATGTCCTCGCCGAAGAACTCGTGGTTCAACAGATCTTTGACTTTCGGCCTGAGAAAAAAAAAACATTAAGTAACTATGGAACTACTGTATATATATAGTAATGTATTTCATACAACACGTCACCTGTCCCCTTTATCCGGTCGTATGCATGACTCTATGATGTCCCTTACTTCTGGAATGGTCACTTTTTCTAAACTCTGCGGCTTCACACCCTGCAATTATTACGTAACTGTAGTAATGTTTATCATTTCTTTTTTATATTTAAAAGGAAATCTATTCAAATTTAGGGCAGATCATATGACTACGTAGTTTATTTTCACTATTTTAGTAATTAGGGCTCTTAAGATTCAAGAAATTTGACTAACTATGTAATTTTTCCCATATTTTAAAATCTGACGTCAAACTAATTGTATGCTTTGACACAAGCAAAAAAAGGATATAAGGTCAATGCGCTATTCCCTATCTATGTAGAGGTTCCCTACAGATTACTTATCTATAAAATATTCAGTATATAATATATATTTTTTCCCGTAACTCACCGACACCACCTTCTTGTATATCTGCGCGGGTCCGCTACACTCGCTGTACGGGTACTCGCCGGTCGCCATCTCCAACATACACATACCGAACGCGTACACGTCCACGGACTCGTCGTAATGTTCTTCGTACATTTCCGGAGCCATGAACTCTGGCGTGCCTGGTGATACACAAATGGATAGCAAATTATTTGATAATGTTCCAAATTTAAAAATATTTTGGTAAGTCTACATTTTATTGCCAGTATCTTAAGTACAAAGGACATGGCTGTATGGGTTTTAATATTTTTTTAAAGGTACATCAACATCACACATTATCAGCACACATAAACAAATAGATAAAGATAAGACAACAGATAAAATATAAAAAAAAAATCTAGGACCTGATATGAGTGACAATTACAGATGTACACAAAATTTGCACAAAGAAAACTTTATATCTTTGTCTGTTCAAAAAAAAATGTCAAAATCTGTGGTCTATGGTCCCTACCTATAACAGATTTAGCGAAGCTCCTATTCTTGAGCGTGGCCAGCCCGAGGTCTCCTATCTTGACGCTGCCCGTAGTGCCCGTGATGAAGATGTTGTCGCACTTCAGATCTCTACACAAACACTTACACAACTATACCACAATCAAAATTATAAGTCAAAATAATAGTCTCTATATAATACATTACACTATATACTAACAATACAGTGACCTTTTATTGACAATTCCTAGTAAATATCAATATATATACTCAGCGTATTTATTAATAGAAATGTAAAATCTTTGAGTTAATTTTCTTGTGAATATACACCTATCTCACCTGTGAATAATAGGCGGTGTACGGGAGTGAAGAAAATTCAACCCCTTGAGTATTTGGCGACACCAGGACTTCAACACTTTGGGATTGATACGCTTGAACCTTCTCAGATAGCTGGAACAGAAAATTATACATTTAAATCAAGTTAAATATATTATATATTCACATAAATTTTGATATTATGCGAAAAATATGTAAAAAATTTAGGTCTTTTTATTACCTACAACTTTGCTATATATTTTTTTTCCGTAAGACTTTTTGCCGGAAATCGAGAAAAACTGTTCCATATCTTTCAGGACCCACCCCCATACTCTTCCCGACCTACTCCTTTTCTAATGTGCTTCATCCTACTATTATTATATTTTTTTTGGTTTTAAAAATTATCGCCACTCCTATATACATATACTAGCTGCGCCCCGCGGTGTAACCCGCGGATTTCCAGGATGTAAAGTAGCCTATATGTTATTCCTGGACGTCAGTTTCTTGTATAAAAATTTTTAACAAAATCGGTTCAGCCGTTTGAGCGTGAAGAAGTAACAAACATACACACACACTCACAAACTTTCGCAATTATAATATTAGTAGGATACAGTATGTTCACAAGTCCAATACTAACGTCTTGAGCGTCCCGGAGACCATGAGCTCCGTAATGAGCACGATGTTCTTCTTCTTAGCGACGGTTCCCTCCCAGTAGTTATAGAACCGCACGATGTTCGGATGCTGTAACTTCTTCAACATATCAGCCTCCTCACGGAACCGGAGACGTTCAGTCTTATTCAGCTTTTTCTCCTGGAAATTATATAATAATCATATAAGTACTAAACTAAAATACTATTTACACAGGATTATAATGAAAAAATTAAAGTTAAAGTTAGTTCGTAAAAATGAAAATTCATTTAACTTTTATTTAAGTGAAAATAGCTTGACTTGTGATGTTTACTTTAAGATTTGTTTTATAAACAATATATATCACAAAATATTATTTGTCTTAGGTCAACATTAATCCATACATACTACATGTAAAAAAAAAACTTTTTTTTAGGTCTTATTATATTGGTTAAATGAATCTTAAATTATACAAATGTGTATACTAACCAGCAGCTCGCACCAAGCTACTGCAACCCCTGTCTGCGTGTCTAGCCCATGGTACACCGTCTTGAAGGAACCTCGACCGACCTCCTTGTCGTATTTGAAGAATCTGTTATTATCACACTCATTATATAAATATATACTCTTAGTAATAATAATAAATGTATAATACAATAAAAAAACACCAGTAGTTTTCTAATTGTGAATATATTGTACCTTATTAGATAGAAATAATGTAACCATTTCAATTGGACAACGAATAAGCATTTCATACGGCGTGTAAGCACTTTTTTAATTACTCTTTAGTACAGCAGCAACATATTTTGAACACCCCTTATATATTGAGTTCTAAGATTTTCGCCAGTATACATGTAATTAAAACTTGCGTTCTGTTTTGGCTACGCGATAAAATTAGGATATTCGTGGTGAATGACAAAACAAGACTAACTGACACATACTTTCTAGTATACCATGCAAGATTTATTAACAGCTTAATATCTTCTACCTGACAATTTCCCAGCTTTAGCCAGGGTCTGCCATACATGTTGTGAATAGTTTTTGGCTATCTGTTTTTACGACCGGCCGTCTGCCTGACATCAACCCTCTTTTGGGAATCAGCATTAATCAGTGATGTCCAAATTCTCTTAGAAAGTTTTTTTTTTTTTTATGGGAAAAGGGGGCAACTGAGCAGACGGCCTACCTGATGGTAGGTAGTTACCGTCGCCCATGGACATCCGCAACGTAGATTTGCGGATGTGTTGCCGCCCTTGATTGGGGAAAAGGAGGAGGAAAAGGTGGGAAAGGGAGGGAAAGGAAAGGTTGGGAAAAGGGAAAGGGCAACCGGCTCTCTCACTCACCGGACGAAACGCAGCCTTTAAAGACTACTTTACGCCGATTTTCTGTGAGAGGGTGGTACTTCCCCGGTCGAGCCAGCCCATGTTCGAGCTATAGTAAATTGACTACAGCTAGGCTCTACCACCTCAAAAAGTACATATGACTCGCAAAAATAACATTGGTACTTGCTCGGGCCAGGATCGAACCCGCGCCCTCGGCAACGAGAGGCGGGCCCTTTAACCACTAGGCCACCACTGACCTAGTATTAGACCTAGACCTAGATTAGCGGCATAGTAAATCAGAAACCTATATAGTTTCGTAGCCCCCTGTATAACCATAGTGTCCCCTCACCTGCCACATGGTGACACTCCTATCGGCTCCTCCTCGTCTTCCTTGTCCACCTTTTCCTTATCTTTATCCTCCAGTTTGTCCAACTCGTATATAGGACCAAACACTAAACCTGACAATACATATATTAATTATTGTATTAATTTGGTCATGTTTATTAGTCATAATGACTTGTATTAATAAAAATAGTATATTAATATTAATGTGACGTCATTATATATGTTTTATTATATATTACACACCATTCTGTTGTTCCTGAGGCGGTTCTTCGCCGGTCGCGTCGCTGGCCGTGTGAGGAAAACCTGTCTTTTCAGTGGCGGTAGCAATTTCTATATTTTCTTCCTGTAAATGTAATAATTTTATTAACATATAGAATAAGTTCATACATCGACTTTCATAGGTAAAAAAATAACATTTTCAATGTTACATCACTTTCTTATACATATATTTAGTCTAGATCTGCGGACTTTTGAAATGAGAAACTTAAACAAGTACGTAAATTTTCAACTCTAATCACAATTATGTTATTATGAGTACATACCTTTTCATATCAGAGTGAATGATTTATAATTGCATTCAGATAAAGTGCCTTTTCAGTAGGAAAATAAATTGTCTCACTAAAGAATAATTTATTCTCAAAGCAAGTTATAAATTAAGTTTGAGGACCCCTGATTTTTCATCGACCATTATAACCCCGCCTCACCAGATCCTGTTCCGAGATGAAGGCGTCGTCTTCCAGCCTGGCCACCAGCTTGTTCCCGCTATCATCCAGCTCGGGATCACACAGACCCTGACCTGAGCTACGGCGACGGAACCCACCAACACCCACTACTGGTTGACTTGCCTGGAACGAGTTACATACAAATGAGATAATATGTATGGAATAACATATCTATAGTCTAATAATGTGTAGATATAATTTTTTAATCTAATTTTTAGTTCTTTAGAATTATTAATATGTTGGCTAGTTATAAACAATAATGAAAAACATTTATAAGTTGATATGTACTGTCCGAGCACTGAGTACTGGAAGTATCAAATTACAGACTAGAAAAGAATCTCTTCAATATACCACTTAATTTTAATATCACCATCTTCAAACTCTTTATTATATACCTGAGATTGTTAATGATCAGAATATAGAAAACAACCAGTCAAATATACTAAGTATCAGCTGACATATTATCCTAAATTATGTATCATTCAAGATATATTTACATCATAACCAGCATGCTACTTTTAATGATAATATATACAATGTAATACATAAATCAATTCTTACAAATGTATATTCTTCATTCATATCTGTATTACTTATCAATGAGATATATATGTTACTTGTAAGTCATAATATGTATAGTATTGTCTGTACATTTTCCCAGAAAGGGTTGATGTCAGGCAGGCGGCCGGTCGTAAAAACAATTAGCCAAAACTATTCACAACATGTAAGGCAGACCCTGGCTATGGCTGGGAAATTGTCAGGAAGACGTACTGTATGTGCATTAAAACATTATTTACATGTGAGAGGTAGTTTCAATATTAATACATAAAGCTTACTGATTACTTGTATGTATGTATGTATGCTTTTTATACTTACAACACTAGTAGTGAGAGAGTTGAGCATATCAAACGTGTTGCTCTGCTGTGTGTGAATGATGGCGAGTGCATTATAAGGCCGTGGACCTAGGACGGGTGTCTTCATAACACCCACCTCACCGCCAACTACCACCTAGATTAAAATATATAATAAATTTGTGAATACCCTCATATAGTCATTATTAATTCAGTACAGTTCCTTATCTTCTATATATATATAAAAATGGATTGCTGTTCCTTAGTCTCGCTAAAACTCGAGAACGGCTGAACCGATTAGGCTAATTTTAGTCTTGAAATACTTCTGGAAGTCCAGGGAAGGTTTAAAAGGTGAGAAAAATTTGAATAATTGCCGGAAAACCGTAAAAACAGCTCTTTTCTATTTCCCATACAAAAGTTTTTTTGACATTACCTTTGACAACTAACTAATATGTCAATCATTCTGTTTGATTGAAACAGGCAAAACCTGATTATTTATGGCCTCTAAGACGGAATAGAGTTCGCCTGGTCAGCTATACCTACATATATTACTCTTGACCAAACTAACGCGGACGAAGTCGCGGGCAAAAACTAGTATACAATATATTACTAACTTTCCGCCCGCAGCTTTGCCCGCGTGGAGTTCGGTTATATCGCGTTTCCAAGAGAACCTTTCAAGAGTCTGGGATAAAACTATCCTATGTTCTTTCTCAAGGTCAACTCTATCTCAGTGCCTAATTTCATTAAAATCAGTTCAGTGGTTTAGGCGTGAAAGCAAAACAGACAGACAAACAGAGTTACTTTCGCATTTAAATGCGTTTGTGTTAAAATATTAGTAAGAATGAATCTTTTCCTACAGTTGTTTTTGCCAGTTTATTTCACATTAAAGAAGGATTTAACTCCATATAATTGCTACTTTACACACAACTCTCATGCTATACAATAGTCTATAAACACAATTTTATGTCTTAATATAAGGATACTTGGATGTGATAATAAAATGTTCTTGTAGTAAAATCTAACATAGTAGACGAATTTTACATTGTATATAAGAAAATTTGCATTGGCTTAAAATTTAACGGTATTCTATAGGAAAATTTTGTATGGAAATATAATTACAAAAGTTTAATACTTTCTAGAACTAAATAAGTTTATAGTCTACTAGCTTTTCGTCCGCAGCTTCGCTCGCGTGGAGTTCGGTTACATCGCGTTTCCAAGAGAACCTTTCAAAAGTCTCAGATAAAAACTATCCTATGTTCTTTCTCAAGGTTAACTCTATGTCTGTACCGAAATTTTGAAAGCGTAACAGACAGACAGACATACAGAGTTACTTTCGCATTTATAATATTAGTAGGGAAGAGCCTCAAAGATTTCTTTGCAAGTCAAGCTGTATATGGCTACCTTGAAGGTCTTTTCCTTTCCATGCACGGTCTTTTCTTTAGCTGGTAACACAGTCGATTCCAGGTGATGTGCTGGCTGCGAAATCTGGTGGCCGTGGCCGTGGAGGCCGGATGTCATCTGGAACACATTTATATTATTAACACCTGCTTCATCTGGAAATATATGAACTACCCTCTATCTAAAAAGTAAAATAAATTTAATAGAACGAATGTCATGGACAGCTGTATATTCTGCAACTATAGGTGTAATTGAAATTTGAAAGAAATATGTATAATGAGATCTAAAATTTTCGCGTGTATTCATTTAAATGAAACTAATATTTTCGGATTAACTACGAGATGGCATCTCATCTGCCCGTGATCACAGTGTAGTGATAGTAGTCGTGTAGTTTATAGTCAAAAATAAAAAAATCGTGTAGTAAATCCGAAAATATTCGTATCATTTGAAAGAAATATATTTTTTCACTTGATACACTCGTAATCCCCGTACTATGAAATATTAACGTTACTATATCGCTTTTCTGTCGCATTTCACTGTATATATACACAATCAAGGTACACACATACATACATAACATTTATTAGATGCTACACGCTTCCTGTTTACCATACTGTAATCGGTAGCAATCTGCGAGTCTAAATTGAAATCGCCAGGATAGGACTATGAAGCAGGATCAATTGGCAAGTAGTGCTATTGTTATGATTGTTACGCGAATATTGAATTATAACGGGTACATAAAAAATATATTTTTTGGTAGAGGAACGTACGAAATACATAATACTTTATGTTTATATTTAGACATATTAATCATGAATTAAATACATATTTGGTACTTAACAAATTTTCCGGTTTATTTGAAAGCAAACGGAAATTTTAAAAACGATAACAAAAGGAAAAGAATTAAGGAAAAAAAATCACATTAGAAACTTCACAAAATAATAAAATTATTCCATCACCGAACACACCTTATTGCGTTTAAATTTAACACTTTTAAATTTAAACCTATCGTTTTTTTCACAGCGTTTAAAACGGTACATAGTTTAAATTAAACTAACATTAAATTTAACAACACAGCATCCTCGCTCAGAAGTGATGTCTCTATGAGTTACGATTCCGCGATTGTTTATGTTATTAACTATTGGGGAAAAAAAACAAGTAATTGGTAATTTACATATCTGTGTGATATTATTCGATCATCTGTAAATTGTAACGTTACGTATTTACGTATTACGTCAAAATTACGTATACGATGGAAATAACATGGTATTTTGTTAGACAAATGATTTATGAGGAACCAATGCTTTTGTTGTCAATTTAATGTTATTATTTAAAATCAATGGAAATTGAAGATAAATTTGAATCATAATACACCTGTATGAAAATCCCGTCCAACTAATATGTTTAATATATATTCCCAAAGCATATAAATACTCTTAGGATGGCGTCGGAAATGTTAAAAGGAAAAATATAAAGGAACCACAAATATATAAAAAAATACATACCCAATAATATGATGCATTACAACAGGTAAAAAAATCCAATATTATTATAGAAAACTGTCACAAAATAAATCTAAAAAAAAATTATGAAAAAAAAAATTAGAAATAAAAAAAAAGCTCGCAAAAACATCAATCCTAAAACGACGCTTGAGTGACACTGGCCCATTCATAATAAACACAACAGATAAAGGTTCTTAAACGCATCGCGTAAGGCCATTTACAGACGGAGCGATTAAACAACAATTACTATATTTTAATTTTTTGCGTTTGATATTTTTTCGTACTACATTATTATTACAATACAAATTCAATTATAATAAAAATAAATAATAAGCAAGGACGAATCTTTGAATTAAATAATTTTATTATGATTTCATAATACTTAAAAATTACAACGTTTTTCGATCGCAAAAAAAACGTTGAAAAAACCGTCCAGTGTGTGTCGAACCTAATAATGGTAGCGCTGCATTATGTACAGGCTGTGACAGCACAATCTTTAAACAGAAAGGTTCCTGATAAGGCGTGATGTAACAGCATTCCGAAACGCTGACAGGAAAGGTCATAATCATAATTAAGTCTTTTTAACGTAATTATAATATATCTCATCCATAATAAAATTCTATACGCGATCAATCTGTAATGAGAGTAACAGTTGATCGTTTAATACATTTATTAATTTGTTTACATTTAATTAATTATTTATTTACTAAGCCTAATTGATTCTAAATGTATTCATATTTTCTTTAATTTTAATTAGTAATTATTAGTTTGTTTGTTTGTCACATCAAACAAGGTAACGAGCTTAGAAATATATTGAAACAAACAAACGGTAATTAAGATCGTAAGAATAGGACCAATTATTCATATATGTACATAAAATGGTCATTTTGGTAACAAATAAATTTGCAATATTAAAAAGTAAATTAATCATGTGAAATTGGAATTTCCATCTGAATGTAGTGTGCAAGTTCGTGAAAGTTTCACGAAAATATCTCAAGCTGTCTGTTCGATGTAATGTATATATGTATTATATACATACATATATATATAATACACAGGACACTCGACAGTCGACACACAAGTCTAGACTATACACTTAGATTTAAAACATATCAATTTAGCCACGAAAAATCATATGTCTTCAAAACAATTACAAATATTTAAAAGTTTACTATGAAATGTTTTCTTTATGTATATCTATTAAAAAAACTTTCATATTTTAACCTACACGAATATGTTACTCAAGAAAAAGGAATCAATATGCTTAGTCTGAGTCCGCAATTCAACAGTTACGATATAAACGTAATATTTAATTAAAAACGTCGTACTTTTCGTATGTAGTATGACGATAGAAAACATAAGACCATACATAAATAGACGATAAAAATATATATGTATATATATACTATCATAATATTCTCGTATGACAAATACAAATAATATTTTTCCCTAGAAATGTTTTCGCTTAAACAAATTTATTTAAAGTGTCCGTGTGATACTAATTCCGTGTTATAAGTAAAACCTACTCGTATACGTGACCAAACGCAGAAAGATTAATTAATATATATATTTTCCTATTACAATAAGGAATGAGACAGTCAATGGAAAAAATATTTTAATTCTATAATAATAGTTATAGTTCTTATTCAGTATGAAAAAATGCCATTCATATTTATTTTCAGATTTTTGAATTATTTCCTAGTTCACAACTAAGATAACTTAAAAAATTATGTTTCATACCTAAACATGACTAAAGGCACAATATTTCATATTTATAATTAACTTACTTTATTAATAAAAATCATTATAATTGTATCAATTTATTTATAATATGACTAGCTTTCTACTGCGTCATCTATTAATCTTATTTGTCATGTCACACAAGGCCCCAATACATCAAGGTCTGCAAGTCCCCCATAGGTTAGGCCCCTTTTCTGGCCGTACATCCTACAACTCTCAATTAACGTTATCATTATCGACTCTGCAGTCGGAACAAACGAAAAAATTATTAAATTAAAGTATTAAATAAATGTAAATTTACATCTTGATTTGAATATTAGATCGTGAGGAAACCTGGACTTATAATTTCAATATTATCAGTTTGAATTCGCGAACCCGTCTCGAGCAAGCATTTTGATTAATCTCCTAACCTTCTCCATGCACGAAGAGGCCTTTGCTCAGCAGTGGGCTCTGATAGGATGATAATATATTTATATCTGGTGCCGCTGAGAATTCTGAGACGAGTAAAGGCCCGATGACGTAGTGCCCCTGGGACACTATTGTTATCAGGCCAACTATATCGAAACAATCAACTTATACCCTATTGATTTGAAACTATATAAATAATATTAAATTATCATTGGAATAAAATCCTCCATTAATTATAATGAGTAGAAAAAAAATGTATTTCCTTGATGACGAAATCATTTACGATCATAGAAGTATACCATATTGACTTGGATTTATTATTATTATTTATACAGGGTGACTGGTGAATTACTATCGATACTTGAGGACGTGATATTTGACGATCATATATGACAAAATAAAAATTAATATAACATAAATATTAATAAACTTCTAAGTAAAGTTAACCAAAAGTTATGTAATTAATTACGCATCGTGTGAACACCCTACAGATTAGGTATACACTGACACTCACACATACGCGTGTCGTGACGTAGTGTTGTATCAGCACGCCGCCGCACGCGTCCACACTTGAACACTTGGAACATGTCAACACTTTATTTATTTATACGGAAATTTTGTCAAAAATTAAGTGCCTATTTTTTGTACATAATTCGAATGAGAATCATGTACCGAGTATTCTCCTTAAATATTGATAGTAATTCACCAGTCACCCTGTATAATTAATATATTGAAACATTCAAGGATTATTTTATCTTCCTTCATAAAAAAATATATATTTACTATAAAATTAATTAAATATACAAATAACATTTAATTACTAACACTTACTAGTTACTACGTCTAGCTTAAAGTTCTGAACCTATGGCCTTCAAGAAAACGTTACCTAACATCTGCAGTGTAATACGTTGACCTAACAAAATTATATCAAGTTATGGTCAAGAACATGTACAATGCGGCAGAAAATTTTCACTACCATATAACTATAATATTTGGATTTATATGATTTTAAACATAAAATAGATTATTGGGCATAAGAGGTCCTTTGTTAACTATACAGAATCTTGTGGCAAATCTATATATATTATATAATTTCTTTCGGCATATAGATATACATAATAAATAGCATTATTTCTACTTAATATGGGCCAAGTTCAAAAATTATTTTATGATTATAATAATACTGTCCAAGCCCTTACATTTCGCCTTTCCAATCACAAAAGCTGACATCTCTTATATTGTGTTGCGGTCAAAGTCCGCTGGGGATGAAATGTCAGCTATATTAAAATCATTGTCGACGAAATATTATAAGCGGAAAATATCGAAAGATAGGTTCGCAAGACGACGACATGGACGGGGAATCGAACCTTGATACCGAACGATTTCATAGGTATAACAAATATACTTTCATTAAAAAAATGGTTTTTATATAAAACTGATTTTACTCATCAATTTAAATAAAAAATACTTAGTTTAGTCTTCGTAAAGAAATATTTACCCATGATGGAAAAGACCTTACAGACTTACTTATCGGGTAACCAACACATGAAAATACTTTTAAAAAAGGCTCTTTAAGGTTTGCGTAATAACGTTATAGACGGTATACTGTCAAATATGAGAATATCTTAATCCATAATAATGTTAATTAAAAGAAGCTTTTCTTATCTATAGCCAATGTAGAAACACCGATTATTTTTTTCTTACAATAATACTAAAAGAAAATCAATAATAACTGGGATACATAACGAGTTTAAATAAAAAAAAAATCTAAACCTATTTATGTTATATATTTGAAAACTAACAATGGCATAGCAGTAACTTAAACAACGAAATTATTCCTAACAATAATGTACCGGTGACTAAAACATTGACATTTTAAATTAATCTAAATCTTTATTTACTTGAAGAACATATAAATAGTAGTCATTAAAACTTGTAATAATATATTACGTAGATTATGCAATACATATATAACTGCGTCAAACTTTTACGTAGCCTTGATAGTACGCGTACACGTGGTAACGTGCCCTAGACGTTGGCGTGAGTTACTTTATGGCGACCGTAAAAAAACCCTGTGTCGTAAAGACATTTACTATAAAAACAATGTTGAAACTAAATTCTCTTCACATATCAGTGAAAAGCAGAAAAAATTGGTTTCTAATATCAAAGAAATATTTTACAGTAATTGTATAGCACCATTACTGATACATACAAATCTTTCATAATATGATCACTCCTCAAAAAATATTATTAACAAAAAAATAATATTAAATGATTTAAATAAAAGTAACATTTTCGGATGAAAACGTCTGCTGACGAAATCTTCATCTCGTCTACCCGTGATCACGGTTGCTGCAAAGTAACCAAGACGTCTGTAGTATGTAGAAATAAAATAATTAGAAGAAAAAAAAACGCGCAGTTAATACAAAAATATTAAGTTTATTTAAATGAATACTAACGAAGGTTTATTTCTCATTGATATTATGTAACATTATATTTTATCAAATGTGTAAAACTTTGCTGAACTTATAGTTTCAGGGTAACACTATTATTATTAGTTTTACAATATGTAAGGATACATAAATAAGTAAAATTTTCTTGACAAATAAAGTAATTATAAGAAAATAGGATCTTTATTTGAATTTTATACTAGCAACATCCATCAATAAACGCGGTTATATAGTATTGACAGTGTAAAATGAATTTTAAGCCACAACCCAACTTTAGGAGATAAATTTTAACTGCTAAGAATTAATAAATGGCATATATATGTACTATTTATATATAAAATAAAAGAAATATTAAACAACGTCACAGCAAATACATATATAATATAAAGTCATATATTTATATTCTTTACTTGAAATATCTTAAATATCGCTATCTAAATGCCTACAAGTTTGAAGCGTCAAAATACGACTGTCATGTCCTATATTTTATACAAAAAAATACATTAAGTCATTGTATGAGAATTACTAATAACACTCGAAACTCTTTGTATTTAGTTACGATGAAACTTAAGTCAGTGGTGGCCTAGTGTTTAAAAGGCCCGTCTCTCACACATGCGGGCGCGGGTTCGATCCTGGCAAGTACCAATGTGATTTTTCCGAGTCATATGTACTGTCTAAGAGTATTTAGACATCACTGATTAATGCATTACCAAAAAGAGGGTTGGTGTCATGCAGGCGGCCGGCCGTAAAAAAAATTATCTAAAACTATTCACAACATGTAAGGCAGACCCTGGCTAAAGCTGGGAAATTGCCAGGTAGAAGAAGAAAACTAATATTAAGTGTATACTATCCCAATCTCGTTCCACACGACCAATGTATGTATAGAGCAAAATAAATGTATTAATTCAGTTAAAAATAGATTCACTAAGTGTCAGTACATAAAGTGCGATGTTAAAAATAAATTTGTCTCATGTACATATGTTTTCTATCAGACGCGACGGTATGTTAGATTTACATAATTAAATACATATATTAAACTAGCTTATTTACCGCTGATTCACTCGTGAAACGTTCAATTTTAGTGTGAAATTATATTAATCATAATAATTATAATATATGATTAATATTGCGATATAAATATTTCCTGTAGTTGTTTATTTTTCTTGCAAATTTTCATGAATTTATCACAAGTATTTGTCTAAGTAGGTTCGATAAGAAAACAAAACTTAATACGTATCGCCCAGTCACCCACCATACTGTATTAAGGCGTGGTGGTTTAAGCTCCATAATATATTCGATAATTAATTTATTTAACAATTAGTATTAATACTATTTATATTTAATTGAATTAAGGAAATTGTGCTGTAATCTTCCTCATGACCCAAAAAAGCAAGTACTAGGCGGAGCAATTTTATGCTGACGTACTTAAGCTTTAAGGCATTTCAGTAATTATATATTTGGCTGGCAATTATATAAAAAAATAAGTCTTTATATACATATGTAAAAGATATTGCAGAACGTATACATAAAAATTTATATATATATGTATATATTATAGAAGAAGAATATTTGAAGGTAAGAGAACCACATATTATAAGCAGTCAAAGGAGATCAGGACTCTTTTTCGTTCGTAACACGCGTTGGTGTGATAAATTAATCGATCATCTATTTTCTGAGTGGGTTTCAAATCTTACTCTTATATTATATTCAGATTTCAGATACAGAATTTCACGATAAGTCTAAATGTATATTGTTATTTTATTTTTTATTTTTGTAAATTTAATAAATATTAAAATTGTAACGCGTTACGTTACGTTACGTATGTGGTTTGACTTTATTAACGTGTGGTATTAATGCAGGAAATCAAAAAAACATAGTCAATCCATGTATTCAAACGAGAAAGCATAAAAAACGGTCATAGATAAAATAACTATCAATTATTACATTTGTCAAATTTAAGAAGCTTTTTTAAATAAATACATATATTTAATATGAACCTGAACAGATAAGTGGAATTAATAACCCTAGCTTAGATATAAGCTTTCAAACAGAATTCATTTAAATAAATAAATAAAATATAAATAATAGAAATTTTACAAATTATACAGGGTGACTGGTGAATTACTATCAATATTTAAGGAGAATACTCGGTACATGATTCTCATTCGAATTATGTAAAAAAAATAGGTACTTAATTTTTGACCAAATTTCCGTATAAATAAATGAAGCGTGGACACGTTCCAAGTGTTCCAAGCGTGGACGCGTGTGGCGGCGTGCTGATACAACACTACGCCGCCACACGTGTGTGTGTGCGTGTGTGTATACCTAATCTTTAGGGTGTTCACACGATGCGTAATTAATTACATAACTTTTGGTTAACTTTACTTAGAAGTTAATTAATATTTATGTTATATTAATTTTTATTTTGTCATATATGATCGTCAAATATCACGTCCTCAAGTATCGATAGTAATTCACCAGTCACCCTGTATATGAAATACAACATATAAGTAACCAGCACTTAAATAATTTATACATACATATATATACTGTTCTACGAAATAAATTTCCTCGCCTGTCCTATATCGACGCCCACCGTGGTAAGTTCATACTTGCCAAATTTCCTGTATCTAGGTCAACGGGATTTCACCTATGTTACATATATCTATGTGAGACTAAACTTTTAGACAGCGCCGTCTGATTGATTGGTTTCACTATGAAAACGGATATCCTATAAGAATATTCTTGTTAATTATTTTAACTTGATACCTTTACCTTCCCGAGATCTGTCCGTGATCACGGTTTCTGAAAAGTAACCGAAACGTCGGAAGTATGTATTTAAAATAATAAAATACGCGTAGTATAATCCTACAAAAAACAAATATTAGATTCATTAAAGTTCCTGACATTTTTCAATGTATGAGTATATACAAATAAGTGATAGAGTTAATTCCAGTTAAAGAAAACTTAAAAATGATTTTAGTTTTGAGGCCGATCAATAAAACCGATGGACATTTAGAAACAAAATTCAATGTGTATGAAACGACTTGAGGAATCTACACCCCTCCCCCACTCCCCCCAACGTATCATACTAGGACCGTATTAGGAACGTGTTAGGACCGGCATACAAAACGGTAGGCTCTACTATACAATACACTTATTTGTAAACTAGTGGGAATAATCTCATACATTTTCATACAACTTATATTTTGAAGTGAAACTTCTAACGCGACTTCTAATATGGTTGCGTTAAACGTTCAACGCTCCTGGGGAAAAGGAATAGAAAGAGACGGAGCAAGAGTATATGGTGGGTCAATTATGGATTTTAAGCAATTTTTATAATATTGTCTTAAAGAAATAATACGAGTTCACTAAAAATTGATTTCTACCTATTCGTATTTCATATTCATATTACGAAATTCAAATTCTTCCGCGCAGGGAGACTCCATTGCACTTTTTTTTTTTGTCCACACACGTTCCTTCTACGACATTGTTACATACGTTGCAATATATACAATCCTTTAGGTTAGTTAAAATAAAAAATAATAATAGTATTTCTGTTAGAAAAATGTATGACGGCATAATTTTGTAAATATTTACATTTATCTCAAATATTTATATGATAAATATACCGCATTCTATTGAATTTTAAAGCATCATGGAATCTCGGGGACCCTTCGACAAATTGTAGTACACTTCAGCCAACTCGTGAAGGTTACTTAAAAAATTGCTTCAATATCAATTTTATTCTTAGCAGGTGACCCTTTTAATTAGATTGATATACATACCATATTATCTTATACATATAAAAGAAAGTTGTGTTAGTTACACTATTTATAACTCAAGAACGGCTGTAGGGATGTGGTTGACAATTGGTGGAAGGATAGCTTAGAACCAGGAGATGGACATAGGATATTTAATTCTGTTCGATAGAAAAAGAAAAAAATACTTAATAAATTCCAATATCTGGTTATTTACGGCCTCTGTGGCGGAATAGACTTCGCCCGGTTGGCTATATGTATATTACTAATTCAGAAATTAAAACGGACGAAGCCGCGGGCACAAACTAGTTAGATAACATCTATCCTAAATTTTAATTTTAATTTTTAATTCAAAAAATATTAATTTATAAAAACTACCATAGACAATTTACTATTTCATAATAAACTTTTTGATGCACGTCAAAAATGTTAATACCAACTTGACAATGCAAATAGCTCTATAGCCAACGTTTCAGCCTACCGTAGGAATTCAAGATGCTATGAAACGCTCGGAATTCCGTGCCAAAAATATTCACACCAACTTGACCTAGCCGCAGCATTATAAAGATAATACGAATCAATAAAAAAAATTAAAACTAGCATATAATATTAACATAAAGATATTTTAAGAGACGAAAATCCGGTCGAGTGATAAATTTTGTATTAAAAATGATATTTAGGTAAAGTTTTAATAATTTTCGTATAACAATAAAATGTCTCCTAATTGACCTTAATCAAATTAATCTCTAGCATACGATGTCTACCATTTGCTACGTCTTTCAACTAAATGTAAAATTTTAGTAACGGAGATTTTTTACGTCATTTTAAACAATAGTTCAATCAAAGTCAAACCAGCCGTGTCTTACACCGCTACATAAATATATTTGTCATAAATACTGCATATAATAATTATAAACGCGTAGTAAATCCGAAAAATCGTAATTTTTATTTCAATGAACACTCGCGAAAGTCTTAGATCTGAATAGATTTCAATATTTCATACATATAAGTACATATACATAATGAGATCTAAGATTTTCGAGAGTACTCATTTAAATGAAACTAATATTTTCGGATTTACTACGCGTATTTTAACTACATATACGTCATTTTGTCTGTCCGTGATCACGGTAGCTGTAAGTTAACCGAAACGTCGGGAGTATGTAGTTTATAGTCAAAAATAAAAAATCGCGTAATAAATCCTATAATACTAGTTTCATTTACATATATATTTATCATCAATTAAATAAATGTCGAGAGTATATACTATATACTTGGTAATGATTTAATTGTATACATTCTAATAATATCGAATCAAACTACCCTTCCTTGGTTTCCTAAGCTGTTGTGGCATGGCTTCGATAAACATATAATAAACATATACACATATATACGTATATAACAAATATGTTGGAATTTCACAACGAAGCCCTAACAAATGTCACATTACTCCCTAATACAATAAGATGAGATAGTAATATTTTTTAATTATGAAAATTTCTGATTACCAACATCGGGACATATGTACATTGTATGTTGAATAATTCATATGAAACTGGTAGTATTTACTCGTCAAAGTACATACAGAAAAATTTAGACTTTATTGAAAAATCGTTTAAGACGATAGTACATTAGGTATACGAATAAGGTAGTGAATTCGTATAATTATGTTTCTAACATTAAACCAATTTTAAGATATTAATTAAAATATATATGAAATTTAAAAAATTAAGAAAATTTTCGTTGACATGACCACGATCCAAAGTTGGGAATTGGGATCTCCCGAAAGTTATGTAAAGCAACAACAGAAGTAACCGCAACGAGACGTTTTAAAGTACGCAAATTCAAATTCTACGTGTGAAGATCATTTTTCTTTTTAAAAATGTTATTGTTTTTTAAATAGATATAATTCTTAAAACGATCTCTTCTGATTTTGACTATGCTAAGTCCTCGTAAAGTTAATATTTTTAAGAGACATACGAGTTTAATATCAATTGTGCTTTGAGATAGTTAAAATGTATTAGATGTAAAGAAAAATTATCTATTCTATACTTATTATTAATTTTAAAAAAATCAACTATTATATCAGACTATATGCCCCTGAAAAGATGGCAATCAACTATGAATTCTACTTGTATATTTCCCATTCATAAACCATAATTTATTAGGGTCTTAACGAAATACGATTTTTGAAAGACAATTGTCGTCTAAAAGACACATAATATGTAAGTCTACCTTTATCCCAATGGCATGAAAGTTAAAGGCACAATACCTAAGATAACAAATGAATGCTTCCATTTAATTTTTGTAACTAGTATACAAAAAAAAACAAGTTAAATCTATAAGCACTAGTTTCCCTAATTCTATTATTAAAATCCATACAGTAATCTCCAAATGACATAACATACATCCTAAATAATATTACATGTTTAAAATCATATTTAAACATGTACATGTCACAGCTCCATTAATAATAAGTTATCTTTAATGCCATCACATTATAAATAGATTGATTTAATTCTGTGTATAATGTAAGTAACTCACCTGTCCATATCTCGAGGATGCCAAATGTACATTTCTGTTCTTCAACGAGAAGTCCGGTCTCTTTCCGAGGCCATAATTGCTCTTATTCTGCGACATAAACTTCTTGGGTCTATCGAGACGATCAGTCGAACCGGTATCGGTTTCCTCATCTCGTTTGGATGTTGATGGTATCCCTCTATAAGCACCTCTTGTTCCTCTTATTGTCTTCTCCGGGCTCTTGTCCTGTTTCCGAGTAATAAGATTGTCTTTCCTTTGTTTGTTGCTTCGTAACGACACATTGGACGCCATATTGTCCATAATGCTCCATCAAGACACTCAATGTAACATGCACCCGCACTTTATATTCATTGTGATGGTAATAATCTCAAAAATTTTTATATTACTATTATATATATATATCCGGCATCACAAATCTCTGAGCTTCAGTGCTAAATTAAATTTCCATAACAATTATTTGTTTCACATACAGCATGCAATGGTTCACGGGAATAACTAAATTGGACTACAAGCTAAATTATTAATTTATATAAAAAAAATAAATAAATAACTAAATCCGTCTTTTTATTCTCTCTCTTGTTGGCATCCTTCACAAGTGACCATTCATTCTATCCTAAACAAAAATATTCAATATAAAATATTACAGTCTTGAGGGAAATTTTGGAAATTTTTATTGCAGAAGTTGTTTTTTTCTGATGTTATCTGAAATGTGAAGAAGAAATATCAATTAATAATCACCACATGACAAATGTTACAGTCATTATAAATGAATTGACCAACAACTAAGTATCAACTTTCAAGTTATATATAGAATAAGATAATAAAACACGATAATAAGAACTTGATCTCATACAATCTATTTTATACATAACTAATAATTTGGTCACATTAAGATCAAATAGATAGTATCATATAATTAAATGTTTTCCATATAAATATAACACTAATTTGTATTAATGTAATGTTTATTTTGTTTTACACACTCTAACGGTTAAGTAATCTGTGACTCATATTTTGATAATGAAAACACTTAAGACAATGTGAATAAAATTGATTCATACAAAATATATTTGATTAATTACATATAGTGTAAGGAAAATATCGTAAAACGTCTTTGTTTATTATTATTAGAGAGTAATTATGATATCACATATCACAATTGTTAGGAGTTTGTACACTGGGAGGTGGTTGACATTTAACAATGGGGGCATACAGTGACTCCTTTCACGACTACCATTTGTATACGATACCAGTGACAATAATCACAAATTGATACACAAAAACACATGTTGCATTATCGGTGTATAGCAAATGACACGTCCAACTCTTTGCGACTGCGACGGATTAACTAAGTAATTATAAGGTCACCACTATACTTTCTTTACATACGTAATAACAAAACAGTGCGTACGATATATAATTAAGTAAAACTAGTTGCCGGCAACGAGATATTCGAACTGAAATTATACCTACTGATAATGTTGTATTACGTCTCGCTAATAATGTATTTTTAATTCCATATCACTGTAAGTGTCGATCCGTATATATAGAAATACTCAGAATTCTTCAGGCATTGACCGTTTTAATTCTATAGGAATGGCGCATAGCTGAATCAAACTGAATTAAATAGAGTAAAAATTGCACTGACAGTCTGTCAAGCTACAAAGCATGAATATATAGATAGAAGAGGAATGTCTGATACCTTTGGATCCAAACCACCGAATGCTTATAGCGTTTTATAGACTTATAATCAGTACATTAACAAAATGTATATCCTATTCTATAAATACTTACAAATAAAAATCTGGAATCACACCATTGTTTTTTCTTCTGCAGAATCAGAACTCCTGTGTTGCAAGTTAACATAATAACCATATCTGTCGTAAAAGTGGGTCATCGATAACGAAGAATCAATTAAATATATTTTTATACAGTAGGGTTAAAAATACCTTATATTATTTTTAATGCCGTAGAGTTAACAATAGGCAATGATAATACTATTATTAATAATATAAAATAATAATTGCAAAGTGACATCTTATTTTAACAAATAATATGGAATGGTAACATCTTGTGACAATTCCGTTTGACGCATCAATTTAATAATCTTTATAAGACATAAAATAATATGCAATGGGAAAAACATAATAAAAGTATAAAAAAAATATTACTTTTCATTTTTATAACTAATGGATATTATATAAATAAATAAATACATAATATATTTTGTAAAATAATGTACGTTAAATATGTAAAGTAACGTATTATACGTTTAGAAATGTATACTTTTGGACTTTACAGAATATTGGACCCATTTCTAACATAATAGGAATATAAAACATTTATCATTCCACAATTTTCTAAATATTACCAATATATTATTATAGGTTGATTACGTAAACTATTTGAAACATTTTATGCAAATAAATTATGTATATGACATTCTTTTATGCTAACATTAAATTGTTGACGTTTAGATAATGAAGAAATATTTCTGAACCGATTTGTGATGTCGATTGTGTTATGTGTACATGGCACATTTTAATTTGCCTCTTTTACGAAAAACATGAAGTGAAAGAAATATCATAATAAATATAAAAACATGGCTTTTGTCAGTGCTGTTACCGGCGATGACTCCACGAAGAAATTCATGGATGTCTTACAAAATGATTTCAAAACTCTCAGCTTAGAAACCAAGAAAAAATATCCTCAGATAAGAGAGGTACTTACCGTATTAATTAACAGTAAAAAGGAAATAATTTCACCTCCAATTACAAATACAAGCACAGAAAAATCCTTGTATTTAATTTTTTTCACATATTTGCACTATACATTTTCTATTTTTTTCTTCTATATCACAATATTATTATACCAGTGGTCAACCGCAAAATCATAATTGTCACACAAATGAATACGATATCATAATATTTTAACGTAAATAATATACAATAGAGTGGTTAACTGACCTTGCCAAAAATACCTATACAGGAAATATAAAGAGAATTTGTTTAACAAAAAATATTGTTTTTATATAACAGTCTTTCATTATTATGTTTTAGGTTGACACAGTTTTAATTGAATGCATATATTCACATACAATTTTAATTATTATTCTAATATGACACTAATAGTATCTGCAACATTATATATTAAGTGTAAATTTATTTTTTAATGAAACTCTTTTTATTCATATATTCAAGCTGTATATGAGTTCAGAGGACCCTTCTAAAAAAATTTCTAAAGTTCCTATCAATGTTCTCTAACTTAGCATTTTCGGAAAAATATCTAATAGATTTGAACATTGATATCAAATTTCTATAATATAAAAAGTTCATTAACACAAATACCATTACCACCATATTAATGTTTAATACATTTATGTATTGGCTATTTTATAATTTATACAGGGATTTATATATTTTTGTTATTACCCTTTAAATGTTTTATCTTTCAGGCATGTGATGAAGCCATAGAAAAACTAGCTTTGGCATCAAACAATCCACAAGCCTCTCTGTATGGTGTTGTTAACCAAATTCTGTATCCGTTAGTCCAAGGGTGTGAATCAAAAGATGTCAAGATTATTAAGGTATTTTTTAAATTGAAAACAATAATCTTCTATATATATAAAAATGGATTGCTGTTCCTTAGTCTCGCTAAAACTCGAGAACGGCTGAACGGATTTATCTTATCTTAGTCTTGAAATGTTCGTGGAGGTTCAGGATAGGTATAAAAGCTGAAAAAAATTTATTCATTACTGGGAAAATCATAAAAACAGCCCTTTTCTATTTCCCATACAATTTTGTTTGACATTAGATATGACAACTAACTAATATGTCAATCATTCTGTCGCACTTCAAATCACGGAGATTTATGGCTTAGAGGTAAACTCCAAAAATATAAATAAAAAAACGTAATAGACATTTTTTAATTATAGGGCGATACGAAGTTCGCCAGGTCTTCTAGTTGATCAATAAAAAGGTGTAATTATTTTTAAAACTATTTGGTAATAATTTAAAAGGGAAGTTGGTAATATTATTAGGTAAAATCTAATAAGATTATAACAATTAATAAACATAATACATATATTTATTTGAGTTTCTAAAATATAAAGTATGTTAGTTGTTAATAGAGTTTTTAAAAACCTACTTTTTAAATTATTACATAACAAGATATATTGAATAAAATATAAAGCCATTATTTATTTCAAATGTATAATTAAATATAATGCAAAAAATATATGAGAAAACTATATATTTTGTGAGAATGTAGGAGAGTGTTATATTTATGTGTTGTATATATATTTCAGTTCTGTCTCGGAACTATTCAGCGATTGATAGCCCAGCAGGGAATAGATGCAAAAGGTGCTCGGCATATAGTAGACTGTCTGTTCAATCTCGGCCACTCGGGAATGTTGGAATTAAAGTTATTACAGACAGCAGCTTTATTAATGACCACATCCGATCTGGTTCACGGAGACACCTTGGCCAGGGTGAGTATAGAAAATTCTTCTATTATCAATCTAATTGTTATGAACTCAAACTGATGTAAAACATCCTTAAGTGTTCCTATTAACTTCTTCTTCTACCTGGCAAATTCTCAGCTATAGCCAGGGTCTGCCTTACATGTTGTGAATTGTTTTGGCTATTCAGTTTTTTTTATTAACAGCTATTAATCAATAAAAAAAATTTGCGTATTTTTATTTTTTTTTTGTAAATTATTGCGAAAAACGTTATAATAATAAATATTAGCTATGTATTTCTCATATTTTTCTATATTGGTAACATAAATGTAATATTTTTTAGACTATGGTCCTCTGTATACGAATGGTTTCAACTACGGAGACTCGAGATATTAGTACGAGTCATGCCGCTGTGGCCACAGTACGACAGCTTGTAGCACTCGTCTTTGAAAGAGCTTTGGCTGAAGCTAATGGTACATATATTGTTTACTTTATACCAAATGATAGTAATATTTATAAAATAAGGCAATGTTTATATAAGTAATTTACTTATTACAGGAACATTAAAAGTAAATCCAGCAGATGTGAGAATACAAGCAAACTGCAAAGCACCGAAAGATTTAAAACCATGTGCAGTTGATGCATATCTTATACTCCAAGTAATGATTTCTATATATATTTCTATAAGTAATGATTTTTTTATTTGATTTCTTAATTATTTGTTTATATTTATAGGATATAATACAATTGATAAATGGTGATGCTGCTAACTGGCTTGTGGGAATATCAGATGTACCAAAAACATTTGGATTAGAGCTCCTCGATACAGTATTAACAGATTTTTCTGATGTTTTCTTTAAGGTAGGCTGTATATTTAAAACTTATGCCCTTATTGTATTTTTTCTGTAATATAAATGACATCTATATTATCTATGGTATTCCAGATATCAGAATTCCGTTTCCTATTGAAGGAGCATGTGTGCGCGTTAATTATAAGATTGTTTTCGCCTAATGTTAAGTATCGGTAAGTAAAGTCAATATTATATATAAATTAGCACCCTTTTTCTATATACAAATTATACCACTACATATGTGATGATATATGTATACTACGTTTCTGTTCGTAGGGCTGCCTTCCCGTCTCCCCACATCCCGGGCGGCGGCGCGGCCCCAGGGGCGGAGCGCCCTCATTTCCCAGTGACCATGCGACTGCTGCGTCTCGTGTCAGTCATCGTACATAAATATCACGACGTACTGGTTAGTACTTATATAACAATACTTTCGAAATCTAATAAAACTCATTAAAATGTAACGATTCCATCACGGGTGTGTAATATTGACTGTAAAAAAGACCATTAATACTTGTTGTAACTTAATACTTACTTGTTTGTTATTTATCCTGTAATTTTATATACTACAATATACTGATAATTACAGCCAATGATCATATACCGTCAGTAATATGGCTAGTGCAATGAAAACAAATATTCTATTAATAAAGTAAGCAATAAGCAAAGCCCATAATTGAAGCACTGCTTGATGTATATAATGTCTTTTAAGGCTTTAAACTCTATAACAATGTTAATATAATATATTTCGTTATTCAGATGACCGAGTGCGAGATCTTCCTATCTCTGAGCATCAAGTTCCTTGACCCTGATAAACCATTATGGCAGAGGGCGCTGGCTTTGGAGGTTCTACATCGGATGACCGTACAGCCTGGTGAGGAGGGAGAGGATTATTGTTGACTGGTGACGCTTTATGACATAGAGAGGGGGGGGGGGGAGAAATAAAGCTGATATGAATAGAATATAAACGTCAGTGGTGGCCTAGTGGTTAAAGGGCCCGCCTCTCGTTGCCGAGGGCACGGGTTCGATCCTGGCCCGGGCAAGTACCAATGTGATTTTTCCGAGTCATATGTACTTTCTAAGAGTATTTAGACATCACTGATTAATCCTGATTACCAAAAGAGGGTTGACGTCAGGCAGGCGGCCGGTCGTAAAAACAAATAGCCAAAAAACTATTCACAAAACTTGTAAGGCAGACCCTGGCTATAGCTGGGAAATTGCCAGGTAGAAGAAGAAGAAGAGAATGGAATATGAACGGTTTGTTTGGTTGGTAATAGGAAAGCAATTGTGGGTACACTGAGAAAATTCTTTGAATTATATATCATCATTTAGCATAAATGTGCTTATAATTTTTTTTTGTATCTTAAAGCCTTTCTAACTATATATATATGGAATAAAGAAACCCTTTTTGTAATGTACCATTGTCTAAGAAACAAATCTTAAAAGTCCTTTACAAGATTTCAATATCACTATTATTGCAAATTATTTATGAAAGACTGAAAATTATTTATAAACTCACACGTGAATCTGTTTTCAGATCTACTGAAAGCGTTTTGCGAATGCTATGACATGAAGCCGCACGCGACCAATATATTTCAAGTAAACCAACATATATTAATATGTTAAAATATTAATTGTAATTCATACTGATTATTTAACTATGATTGTTTTAGGACATAGTGAACGCTCTTGGGGCGTATGTGCAGAGTCTATTCGTTGCGTCGCAAGTCAATACTTCAGCTGGTAAGTTATTCCTCTTTACTTATATTTAATTAAGTTAATAAAGTTCAGTTCATATATAAATAATATTTATAAAGATTAAATGATTCTTGGATAAGAAATTTAATGGAATTTTCTTGTAAGTAATAACTTTAAAGAGAGGCCTTCAGTTATATGTTTTACATCTATCTGCATCAGCTGATAAATTATATAAATAATACTTTTTTTATTAAAATATTTATTTACAGTGATATCTTTATTTGTAGTAATACACGAACACAAATGTCTTCCTTAACTCTCAGTGAAAATAGTATCTTATAAACCATTAACAAAATAAATAAAAGTTAATCATCATTATTTTAAATATTTACTTAGAGAACAAATGTTTTAGGGAACAAATTGTAACAAGAACTCTTTTAGGTCTACCTCTTAGGACACTCTACGTTGCGTACATAAACGTTTTATTTGTCTTTTGATTTCTTATAAGTTGACATTTAGTCTTTTTTCTATACCTAATATGCTATTAACAAAAAAAAATCAATAACTGCAAAAAAGATTAGTATTGTTTTTTGTCTTAAAATATCTGGTCCAGAAGGAAAGGCTTAGACATTGTTAAATTACGCGTATTCAAGCAAATAGGAGAGTAATGAGAAGTGCCCGACTAGATTCCATATAGATTTTCTAGCTTTTTAATAAATCTTCATCGAGGTCATCCTTTTTATCCTCAGTATCATAATAGTCTATGTCCGGTATGTTCTGAAATTTCCGATCTGTATCGTCTTCCATGGGATCTGGCGGTGGACCTTCCACGGTCACCTTACGTAGTAATACTTCATAGTCTTGATCTTCATCCAAAAAGGCTTGTTCTTCCACACTAAGTCCTATTGGTGACCCTGATTAAAAGATTTCTCTTATCAACACACAACATGTATGGGACATTCAAAAATCTATATAGGGACTAAGACCAGTAATTTTTCCTTTATATATAAATTACAAATAACAATTTAAAATTTTATTATACTAGTATTTGGCTGCTGGCATTGTCTATACGCCACAAAATTATTTGGACCAAAATGAATATTGTTATAAGACCATCAACTTATATATGATTAAAATTATGTAGCGTTTTTGTGTTAAAATAATAAACATATACTTCTCTATTTTCGAATAACAATTTCCTGCATCTAATAACTGATACAATATACCCCAATATCTTCCAACACGTAGACTGGACACATTATTATGGTCATGTGTAAGTATCTCCAAGTAAAGTTCTATAAGCGGCAGACATCTGTGCATACATCCCTCGTATGTACCGAATCTGTTCCCGCGCCAGTCTACCGGACAACCAAGACGTTCACTGTCATATAAGAAAATTAGTTAATTAATTAGCAAAAAAGTAAAAGAACGATGATCTCCATTACAATTTTTATGTTTAATTATGGAATAGGCTTTTCTAAATATTCATTGCTTTGAAGCTTCAAAGTTCAGTAGTTCTTTGACATTTGTACTTCTTAAAAGATGTTCCTTACGCATTTTGTCAACTTTTTAGATTAATTGCTATTAAACATCCTTAAATATGTGTCAAACTAAATGCATTAATCAAATTCATACATTATCAAGTGCAGGTTTAACGAAAACTATCCTATGATATGATTTACTACTACCTAATCCTGTATCCATATCAGAAAATAACTCCTACGTACGTGCAATTCTGTATCTGGAACATAAAGCTCCACACAGGTACTACCGGCTCCATACACAAGCCAGGCGTGTAGCGACGAGTGCAACGAACGAAGTTCCCGTGCTTCGATCTTTTTCTTCTTGGCTCTGTGAATTAAATGTTTTGCGAAAAACAGTAGAGAAAAAAAAAGAGATCCATTCAATTTTTTTTTTGTTAGTATAGCTTCTTTTTCTTCGACCACAATAACTGAATCGTATTTCTATTGTAATTAGTGGGTTATTGGATATAGAAATGTAATTATTCCTTTGGAAGTTAAAAAAAAATCTTCTACCGTATTCTATAGCTCTGATCTAATAAATTCTAATTGTCCTATTATATTTTTTCAATAGCTTCAATACTAATAACTCACCATATGAACTATCTGTTGGGTCATATTCTGAAACAGAAAAACATGATTTACAAGCGATATTTGTTTAATGAAACCCTTTTTATGAATGTCTAATTTCCTTACAAGTTTGACATAACGAAAAAAAAACCATCGTTTCTACTTAAAAACTATATCGATGTCACATATAAAATTGTTCACCAGAAAATTGAACTTAAAGAGAAACACAATAAAAGACAAAATACTCACTCGGCTCTCGTCGTGCCTCATATAGTCCTATAAGACAAAAAATTACCAACAAGCCAAATATCTTCTCCATTGACTTAACACTCAAGACCGTATAGATTTGTTTGTCAATACTTTTATTTTATTTCAGGGTCATCGAGTATTCCTCAACAAGCCGGGTTCTACTGGAAGGGAGTATGGTTGCCGCTGTGTGTGACCTTCGAACCTGGTGTCGCGAAATCTGTATAGTAAGGATATATTTATACTTAGTTGTTTTTTGCGACTTTGTCTATGTATAGCCCGGAATTAGGTCAGGAGAAAAAATTACTGTTAATCTATACTAATATTATAAAGCTGAAGAGTTTGTTTGTTTGAAAGCGCTAATCTCCGAAACTACTGGTTCGAATTGAATAATTCTTTTTGTGTTGAATAGTCCAGTTATCGAGAAAGGCTGTGAGCTATATTACATCACGCTACGACCAATAGGAGCAAAGATATAGTGGTAAATGTGTAAAAAATGGGAGAAATTATTTCATCTTTGAAGCCTTCCGTTGCGTGCGCCGTGAAAACGGTTCAAGATACACAAAAAATATGTATGAAAGAATAACAGCTCTTTTAATAATCTAAAAAACAGTCCGCGACAGTATATGTCTATTTTTTAAGATTAACCGTTTTTATGGTACCTAATTTGCTCGAAATAATTTTATAAAATCTTTATTCAAATAAACAAATAAATATGTTGTTGGTTAAGAGTACTTCATTGTGAATTTTAAAAAAAACATAGGTTTTATCCTGAAAACTCTACGGGAACTCGACCATTCCGAAAACCCTGCAAGAACGGGAGCTATGTGGGAAGAACCAAAAATCTGCCGGAAGTCACTACTCCACGCGGACGGAGTCGCGGCAAAAGCTAGTATTTAAATAAAATGGTTACAATCTTGCAATCGCCATCTTTTTTCTGTGACATGTGATTTAATACGAAATTAAACTGTGTTCCTTAGGATATTTTAGGGATTTTTTGGACAGTAATAATTTTAAACTATATAACTCTGATGTGTAAGCTACATCTCTGGAAAGGTTAATCAAAATCTGCTTAATAATTATTGCGTGCGAGATCAACAAACATTTTACCCCCATCACAACTTTTCTTATTTAATAACGAAATTGATTTTCATATGCATAACACGGGATTATTTTGCCTTAAATATTTTGGCAAAATCTTGAAGTATTTACTGTATTGAGTTCATAAATATAGATAAATAGTATTATTTAATGAATATATTGTTGCAGTATAGAGATGTTGGACCGCACGGAGGCGCCCACCATTCAAGAGGGTTACGGCATCTCGGTCGCTTACGCCTGCCTCGTGGAGATCATACGGTCTATAGCTATCACGATTGAGGGGGAGGAGTACTTTAGGTAAGATGTCAAATATAGTTGGGGCCTATCTGAAAGTTTTTCCTCCACAGAGTTCCAAGACTCCATATAAACATTTAACAAGTTATGCTATATCTACTTACGTATTGTATATTGGTTATTTACACAAGCACATTGAACTTAGAAGGAACCCCCAACTATTAATAGGAATTTCATACTAATAAATAAATATTATTACACATTAATTTCATTAATTGACAATTTTTTTTTCTCTTAGACTTCAAGAACTCTACGACGATACACAAAACGACGAAGAGAAAGAGATTAATTCGAATAAGACAAGTAATAACAATACGAAAGGTATGTTTTTAATTATATATATAAATAAGTATTTGTATATGTACGATTTCAATATTTCTTATGTGTTATATTTATTATAGATACGAGTACTAAAGCGGACAGTAAGGAATTAACTAACAACGGTCTTTCCACCGCCGACCAAAACTCTAATGTGATGAAGATACAAGCAGATGATGAAGACAAGGAGAGACAGCTGAAGTTACAGGTATGTGACACAAAGCTTATATCATACTAGCTTTTGCCGCGGCTTCGTCCGCGTGGAATAGTGACTTCCGACAGATTTTTGGTTTTTCCCACATAGTTCCCGTTCTTGCGGGGTTTTCGGAATGGTCGAGTTCACGTAGAATTTTCAGGATAAAACCTATGATTTTTCTTAATTCACAATGAAGTACTCTTAACCAACAACATATTTATTTGTTTATTTGAATAAAGATTATTATTATTATGTTGATACATCATCATCATCATCAGCCAAAAGACGTCCACTGCAGGACATTGGCCTCCCCCAAGGATACAACTTATGTTGATACAACTTAAACAAATTATTTCGACAAAATTAGGTACCATAAAAACGGTTTTTGTGAGTTAATCTTAAAAGATAGACATATGCTGTCGCGGACTGTTTTTTAGATCATTAAAAGAGCTATTATTCTTTAATACATATTTTTTGTGTATCTTGAACCGTTTTCACGGCGGACGCAACGGAAGGCTTCAAAGATGAAATAATTTCTCCCGTTTTTTACACATTTACCACTTTATCTTTGCTCCTATTGGTCGTAGCGTGATGTTATATAGCCCACAACCTTCCTCGATAACTGGACTATCCAACACAAGAATTATTCAATTCGAACCAGTAGTTTCGGAGATTAGCGCTTTCAAACAAACAAACAAACAAACTCTTCAGCTTTATAATATTAGTATATATGATGAAGTTAACAATATATATTAAATTGATGTAATAATGCCATCGGTTTTCAAATTAAATTACGAATGTTCGTTTTACAATATCTGGCATAGCATGGTTAATATTCTGACAATAAATATTAGGGGTCAAAAATGACCCGAACTTCTTCGATAAAATTAAAACAGACAACTTGTAAAATATAATTTTAAATAAAAAATATCTCGGTGAAATCGAAATGACAAAATTATTCTAAAACAACACTTATACGAAAATATAGGCTTATTTTTATATATACTAAACCAGAAAATCTTTAGCGTCGTGAAATTTTAATTCCTTAACTTCATATTGATGTGATTTTGGTTATACTTCATTAGTTTCTCAAGTAATTAATATATATTTGTGTAGCTGATCAAATCGTCGTGGTGTGGTCTTGTGTGGGGCCTGTCTGTGTTAGCTGAAGCCAGCATCGGAGAATTGGAGCACGTGCTGCGCGCGGTACAGACGCTGGCTAGAGTTAGTGGAAAGGTATGGGACTAAAATATATTTGCTGATACATAAAATGCAATCTTCACTTTATATTAATGCTACTTGTAATCATGTTCAATAAGAAAAAGCTTTTTCTTTATTCCGAGATTTAATATACGCAAAAGTTTTAGCCTATTTTTTGCTTCTATTCATAGCAATACATTCAAAAATGTTAGCAATATTAAATTAAAAAAAAAACAAAAAATCTTAATAAATACACACAGTATAGCAATAAGAAGCCGTAATATAAAATGTTACATATCAAAGTAACAACTTCCCCCTCCCTCCAGATGGGCGTCACCAACGCCCGTGACGCATGCGTGGGCGCACTATGTCGGTGTGCGTTGCCCGCGCAGTACTGTGTGCCCGTGCTAGGCGCCCTGGCCGCCCTGGCCTGTCCGTGGCCGGGAGCGCGACCCCCAGCCCCCGCGCCGGACCTCCGACACCACGTGGTGTGGGTTGGAACCCCGCTGCCATGCTCTCAGCCGACAGGTGACAGTTAGTGAATTTGTATAGGGTGTATTCGGTTTGCTTTCTTTTTGGTGGTTTGTATTAGGGTATATTCGGTTTGCTCACACTTTGTGGTGGTTTGTTTGGGGTTCTTGTGTTAATGGTGTCATAGTTCTTATGGGTTCTGTACATTTTATTAATTATAAATTATGGTGTTACATGTTTTCTATATAAAATTGTAAATCAATTACCATAATTGATTCTGTCAACCACTAGAAATAAACAAGTAATGAGAACCCTTCTATCTTAAATATTTGTAACAAAATTTAAGATGGGGAGAATCCTGAAATATATTTTGATGATGAAAGGGCCATTTCATGAAAAAGATTAACAAACACTACATAGTGATATGTATACTATTATGTCTAAGTTGTGTGGAGTGTAGACGAATATAGTAGAAAAGTTTTACTGTACCTTTTATTAATTAATATATGATTAACATTTCTACTTATTGCATGCTTTTTTGGCGAACACTAATTTATTATGTATGTCAGTGAGAATTTTTTTTGAAATAGTTTAACATTTAACATTAAACTATTTCATTTATTATTATTATTATTATTATTCATACAGCTTTTATTTCTAGGAAATAAAACAACTGGAAAATAATTTTCTCCTGTTACGTTTCAAACATAATAAGTGATATTTAGTTAATCATTGTGTTTAATGTGTAAACGTGGCTGAGTCTAGACTGATTTTCTATCACATATTATTAGTTCTAGACCTTTAAATGAAAGTCTTCTTATTTTGAACATGAATTCCACAACCATGTTTAACCCTTAAAATGCACTTTTTTATATAAAATTAGAGATAAACAATCAAGCCATGACGATAATGTTGTGGTTGGTAGACAGAAAAACAATACTATGGTTTTCTTAGAATGAACAGTCTCGTTTAATACACCTTAACTAACATATCTATATATAGCTGCTTTGACTAATATTTATATATTAAATATTATATATAAAACTGATTTCATTACAAAAAAGTACTCTGTTAAAATTAATCAAGACCATTTTTAGCTAGTATAAGGTAACTGACCATATTCCCAACGTTATAATATTATGTCAGCTCAAGAAAAGATTCCAATTATTCCCTTTTTTTTCTAAATCTGAAATATCCCATATGTACATAGGTTATAAATGTTTGTTTTACTTTAAGTGATTTCTTTGAGAGGCTCACTCAAATATCCTTATTAGGGTTATGATTATATTGAATGTAAAACATATATTTAATAATTCAAATGGTCTATTTTTATAACTTGCACACCCTGTATAAGCCGATTTTTCTGTACCTACCCTTAGGTCAGCAGCAGTCGTTCGTGATGGTGACGTCACGCCACGTGTCCGCCCTCCGCGCGCTGCTGACGGCTGCTGCTCGGGACGGGGACGCCCTGCAGCACGCCTGGCTGCCGGTACTGACCACGTTGCAGCATCTGGTGAGGAACAGCATTTATAGATATAGTTGAATGATAGCAAGGACAGCATACAAATATTGTTTTGTAATATATAACAAAACTAAATAATTAATTTATAATTATGAGAAATTGTAGGTTAAAAGATATTGAAAAATATAAGTCGATATTTTACTAGTATAAATCATACAATTAATTGATTACTTAAGCTTAATTTTCACTATCCCTTCCCTACACGTATAGTAAAGACGGTAATATCCGGATATGACGTCATAATTGACTTTTCCAGGCCACATATATAAGAAGAGACTTAAATAGTATTTAATATTTGTTAGGTATGGGAACACATATATAAGAAATGCCCTATTAATACATAATGTTTGTTAGGTGTGGATCCTGGGTCTAAAGCCATCTACCGGCGGTAGTATGAAGGCGAGTCGGGCGAGCGCTGACGCTAACGCTGTCATGAGCACGTCCGCGGTCATGGCAGACCTGCCCGGTAAGAATCGACGTTATTACTATAGGAATAGAGTTAAAAATAATCATTTCATTTAGAATTCATTACTCTAACATGAATATAGTTTGCTCATATATGAAATCGTTCGATAAAGCTTGATACATACAAGGAGCTATACTATATTATTTCTTGAGCGTGTTATAATAATGTAATTTTCAGGTCAACAAGTCCCCGTGGCGGAGTCGCTGGGTGTGATGAGCGGTATAACAATGAGTTTTAATGTTTTATGTCTATTTGGAATGTGCACATGCTTTATATCACACTACGATTTATAAATACATTTCAAATAGACATGGAATCGGGTCGTTTGGGATGTTTGTAAAGTCAACTTTATACTGTTGGCATAGAGTCGTTTTTTTTCTAACTAGCTTTTGTCCGTCGCGTTGGGATGGCGCTTACTGGCCGTGTTTTATATTCGCACATTTTGTTGTTCGCAACGCAACTTTGTTATACAAAACTATCGTACAAATGATCACTATGTAGCTATATCTATATATGTATAAAATGCTTAACAATTCAGACACAGCGTATGTAAGATGTGCATATATTTTTGTATGACCTCCGCTTGTGCATGTGTGTGTATTTTATATTATCGGTGTTTTATAATGTTCTCAGCGTTGTCGGCCATGTTGTCGCGTGTTTTCGAAGCATCAAAGAACTTGGATGACGTGGCCCTGCATCATCTGATAGACGCGTTATGCAAGCTGTCCAATGAAGCGATGGAGTTAGCTTATTCTAATAGGGTCAGTGTTATACACTTTTTAAGCTAATAAGTAGCTATTAGATGTAGTAAAATTAATTTAAAAGTGATTACTGAGTGGTATCGTTTCGTATTATGGATTATTACCAAGTAATTATCAAATACTTGTTCGAAACTATTTGTGTAGGATATAATTTCTTTGGTCAAAGCAATAAGAATGATATTTTAATATGTGTCTACCAGCATTTATTTAAAATATGTAAGTTATCCTATATTTAAATATATAAATTATCCTATATTTAAAATATAACAAAGAAATAAACTTCCGAAAGTACTTCCTAAACCAAGAGTCACATATGAACAATGAATATTTATATATAACATAAAATCTAGTTATGTGTTATAAGTATAGTTATGTCCCCAGGAGCCGTCCCTTTTTGCTGTGGCTAAGTTATTGGAGACAGGTCTGGCTAACATGCACCGCATAGAGGTCATGTGGAGACCAATCACTAATCACCTTCTGGAGGTAAGAAAATGTAAATGTATGTGCGTGCGTGTGTGCGTGCGTACGTGTGTGTGTGTAAATAGACTATTCTATTTGATTATACATGTTCGAAAGTTAGAATGTCATCAAAACTTTATCAAAAACTGTATATTTTTTTTATAAAAAGCTATTACATTTAAACATCAAATGTTAAGATGTCACCTACATTGTATCAATTATTATACTATATATAGTATAACAAATACCAAATACATAATTATATGAATATAGACAAAATAAATCTTTATTAAATCAATTTAATGTAAATACAGTCAGAACTTACTATATAGTTTTATATTAACTTGTTCCAGGTGTGCCAGCATCCTCATATCAGGATGCGTGAGTGGGGGGTGGAGGCTATCACGTACTTGGTGCAAGCGGCCTTTCAATATCATCACAACCACCCTGAACTCGTCACTGAGGTATGAGCGAAGACGGGTGATAAAGTTTACTTGTCAACACCAGCTTGTATAGAGTAATCCCTACTAATATTATAAATGCGAAAGTAACTCTGTCTGTCTGTCTGTTACGCTTTCACGCCTGAACCACTCAACTGATTTTAATGAAAATTGGTAAAGAGATAGAGTTAACCTTGAGAAAGAACATAGGATAGTGTTTATAATAGGCTTTTGAAAGACTTTTGAACTCCACGCGGGCGAAGTTGCGGGCGGAAAGCTAGTACTGAATATTTTTAGTAATACAACAAGAACAAACTCTTGCTTAGTCAATTTCTCATCGTTTAAGGAATTCCAGCATTACTATTCCCTCCTCTTTCCTCCCTTATCATATTCTAATCTAATTTCCCTCCTTCCCAAATCGTTATAAAATTAATAATTACTTGTAGTTCCGTCTTCAAATGACAATCATTTGAATCTTATGATATTGTCACATAAAAAATTAGTTATTTACAAGAGTAAAAGTTCAAACAAATATTATTAAAAATCAATACAGAGCTGTGTATAATGATTTTAAACTCATATCTTGAATTCCTGGTATATATTTCCAGGCCCGCGAGCGTCTAGTGCTGGAACCTCTGGGCGAGCTGTGTTCCGTACGTCACTGTGACGTGCGGGCCAGGCAGCTAGAGTGTGCTGCCAGACTGCTGCACTCCAGGGGCGACCAACTGGGGGCCGCCTGGCCGCTCATGATGGAGATCATATCGGCTATCGGCGACCATCACAGGTACAGTGAAGTGGAATGTAGGATTTCCTTTTTTTACATGAGTATGACAATATTTTGTTTTATATCACACATAAGAATATATATATACAAAAAAAGTGGTGTTAGTTACATTTATAACTCAAGAATGTTTGGACGGATTTTGGATGGAAATTGATGGTGTGTTACGTTAGCACCAGGAGACGGACATAGGATACTTTTGAATTCGTATGACAAAAAATAAATTAGTAGATACTAAAATCCAAAAATTGTTTATTTACTGCCTCTAAATCAGAACAGTACGCCTGGTAAGCTATACGGTTCTAATTATGAAACTAATGTAGATAAAGTTGCGGGCAAAAGCTAGAAATCTTTATATATATAATTCTTCTGTGTGTGTATGTCACTGAACTTCTCTCAAACGACTGGACCGATTTTAATGAAATTTTTTGTGTGTGTTCAAGGGGATCTGGGAATGGTTTAGATTCACAATTTTCTCCGCTGCACAATGTTTTTTAATTACTTTTTAATTTATTTGTAGTTGTTGATACAAACGTTTTTTTTGATATTAGATTTGACAACTAACTAATATGTCAATCATTCTGTCGCACTTCAAAACACGGAGATTTATGGCTTTAATTGGTAAACTCTAAAAATATAAATAAAAAACGTTACAGATATTTCTTGATTATGGGGCGATACGAAGTTCGCCGGGTCTTCTAGTATATATATATTAAAGTCTGTTTCTCCCCTCTCCCCAGTGAGCAGCTGGTCCGCTCAGCGTTCCAATGCGCCCAGCTGGTAGCGGGCGACCTGCTGGGCTGTGCAGGTCCCAGGTGTCTGCGCCGAGTGCTGGCAGCTGCGGCCGCCTTCGCCAGGCAAACCAAGGAGCTGAATATTAGTCTTACAGCTGTTGGACTGATGGTGGGTAGTCAATCCAATTAGATTTTCTTCCTTTTGTGGGTGATAAAAGAACAAATGGTTCATTAATGATTAGTGTTCATCATAACTCATATCATCATATAAAATGAAGTGTGTTGAAAAGTTTTTTAACATATTAGAAGGTCAAATAAAGGTTACAATAACTCTTCCATAGAATTCATTTCTGTTGAAATTATTCTTTAATCCAGAAGCCAATACGTTGATTGGCCATTATTTTCTTAATAATGAATTGAATTATAACATTTTTTTAAGTAATTCTTTTCTCGCTTTCAGTGGAATATTTCCGACTATTTGTACCACAACCGTGACAAGTTATCAGCGGCCCTCGTGAATGAGTCGGTGCCAGACGTGCAGCCCGACCTACCGCCGCTAGACAGACTGTGGATGTGTCTATACATACGACTCAGTGAGACTCAGATGATAATTATTTACTCAGTTCATATTATAAACATATTGCTAAAGAAAACATGTGAAAATCGCCTTTATTTAGTCAATTATGTGTGATTTACATATTAAGCATTACCTATACTAAAAAGTACTATATTGTAAAATATGAACATTTTCATCTTATAGCTAAGTTAATATTAAGTTATCATACAGCTAACTATATCGATTATATCTAAATTAATCTCCTTGTACTTAGCAGATACAATAACTAAATCTATAATATAATTAATGTACGCTCAGACTCATAATGATAGTCCATATATATAATTAACGTTCTTCTGTACATTTCATACTCCACGACTGCTGTACATTTCATACTCCAACGTATATATTAGTCCATATATATACATGTATATATTTATTAATGTCTCCTATGCCCCCAGGCGAGCTATGCACGGAGCCCCGCGCGCCAGTCCGCCGCGCGGCCAGCCAGACCCTGTTCAGCTGTATCGGCGCGCACGGCTCGCTCCTGTCCCGCCCCGCCTGGCGCTCCCTGCTGGCCGTGCTGTTCCCCATGCTGGACCAGGTGCGGAGACACTCAGACGTGGCCAGCTGCGAGAAGGTTGACACCGGTGAACACATACTGATACACCACACGAGGAACACGGCGCAGAAACAGTGGGCGGAGACACAGGTGGGGATAGATTACTGAGATATGAGATAGCGAGTGATAATTTATATGAAACTAATGTTTGTAGATTACTACGCGTGTTTTACTATTTTAAACTACATACTGCCAAAGTCTCGGTTGCTTATCAGCAACTATGATCACGGACAGACGAGAAATGGTTAATGCAAAGTAACAGAAATGTCGGAAGTATGCAGTTGAGGTTATTAAATAACGCATAGAAATCTGAAAATAATAGTGTCAATTATAACAGATTAAAAATTATAATTTCTGTTAGTAAAACTATCCCTGGTTTTCGTGTATCTAAATGAAGTTAACCTATATTCCAACACCTGTATTTCCAGGTGTTAACATTATCGGGTGTATCCCGAGTGTTCCACTCCAGGTTCCAGCTGTTAATGACTGTGGGAGACTTCATTCGCTCCTGGGTCGCTCTACTAGACTACATCACAGATTTCGCACTGAGGCGAAGTCATGAGGTAACATAGTATTAAAACTTCGTTACATCAAATAAAAAACCGTTTATATAGATAATTTCTTCGGGTATATCGCTAATATGTAAAAATAGAATAGATAATTAACCCGATACATATGTATGAAATTATCAGTAACACTCATCTATTTTATATTATATTTTGGGGTATTTTGAGATACAGGTTCAACCTACTTCAAAATTCCTGTTGCTAACTATTGCTGTACAAACTGATTTAAAGAATATATATATATTTTTTTATTCATACTTGGTTGTTTTAAATAAACACAGATTCAACAAATAATATACTACTCTATAATATGAACACCTGTAGTTATATGATATACTAATCTTTTCTTCCAGGTGTCCGTAGCAGCTCTCAAGTCATTCCAGGAGGTTGTCTCAGCAGCAGGTCGTGCGGAGGGCGACGTCCCGCGCCGCGTGTGGTCGGCCGCCTGGAACGCCTGGACAGCCATCGCTACGGGACTCGCGACAACACCTGGTATTATATACTAGCTACGCCCCGCGGTGTTACCCGGATTTCCGCGATGTAAAGTAGCCTATGTCTCATTCCTGGACGTCAGCTTCTTGAATACAAAATTTCATCAAAATCGCTTCAGCCGTTTGAGCGCGACGCAGTAACAAACATACACACACTCACAAACTTTCGCAATTATAATATTAATAGGATATATATAGACATTTAAATGGTGGCCAACAATATTATTATGTATGATAATAAAGTACTCAATTCATTAGCGAGTTGATATCGTGTTAATTTGTAGTTAAAGAACTTTATTTATCTCTCATAAAGAACGTTTAATTTAGCAAATAAACTTTCGTTTCGTGACTAAAAGCCGTGATTTAGTAATCAGATCGAAATGAACAATACAATAGTAATACGATATACCGAAAGCCGCGAGTTCAATTCCCGTCTGAATAAATGTTTTTTTCTATGTCCTCTATTGGAATATCATATAAATTATTATCTACACAGTAATAAGGATTTTATGAAAATAAATATCTAGTGAACGTAGTTAGGTATAATAAAGTAAATATTCGTCTTCCTTTGGGAAAGTTTTATTTCAAATAAATATATCATTAGTTTTTATATGTATAAATATATGACCAGTTTTTATAAGATATATTAATATGATGTGTGTATTATACAGGGTGTGCGGACGACAAGCCGGCGGAGGTGTTCTCTCCGTCCCTCAACTTCCTCACCACCCTCGTACAGATCTTCCCTCTCATCTTCCAACACATACGACCCACGTGAGTACTTATATATAAATAAGGAAAAATCTAAACTATCACTGATTAATGAAATCTAATATTTTCGCGACTATTCATCGAAATAAAACTACTAGTTTCGGATTCACTACGACATTTTTATTATTTTAACAAAATACTCCCGACGTTTCTTTGCAACGACGGTGATTACGGGAAGACGAGATGAGAAGTTTTATTTCTATTATGGATTATAAAATATTTATATTCATAGAAGGTTGTTTTCTAATTATTGTATGTTTTAATTGAAAATACTTTTTAGTATGAAACTAAATGAAAAACAAATAAATGAAATCATTGTTATTGAGACGATATTTTAACATATTTTTGACTTAATATTTCTTATATACAGATTCACCGCTGCGGATGTCGAGAAGCTTGGATCATGTTTGTCCACTGTGTGTAGCGTGGAGCCCTCGGCCTCCGCCCTCGACAGCATGGGGGCCGCGGCACCCGTCAGTCTACACGCGCTACACTGTTTAGATACAGTACATAAGGTATAATAAAACACAAGTTACAAACGTTATTTTTATACAGGGTGACTGGTGAATTACTATCAATATTTAAGGAGAATACTCGGTACATGATTCTCATTCGAATTATGTAAAAAAAATAGGTACTTAATTTTTGACCAAATTTCCGTATAAATAAATAAAGTGTGGACACGTTCCAAGTGTTCCAAGTGTGGACGCGTGCGGCGGCGTGCTGATACAACACCACGCCGCCGCACGCGCGTGTGTGTGTGTGTGTATACCTAATCTGTAGGGTGTTCACACGATGCGTAATTAATTACATAACTTTTGGTTAACTTTACTTAAAAGTTTATTAATATTTAGGTTATATTAATTTTTATTTTGTCATATATGATCGTCAAATATCACGTCCCCAAGTATCGATAGTAATTCACCAGTCACCCTGTATAAGTCCACACAAATGAAGATAGTTGAAATACAAGTGTTGTCTCAATATCCTTCAAATTATTACACACACCACCCAAAAAGAGACTTTTCAGTTTGATAACAATTAATTTTTAATTTTTCTAAAACTGAACTGAATTGTCATTCATACTAACAACGATATCCTACTTCTTCCCCAGAAAATCTTATCTCTTATAAGGAGTTAATATCATACTTATAAATTATTTAATACTATAAATATCCTTTTTCTTTCCCAGGAGGCGTTAGTCCGTCACGAGTTACTCCCGGCCATGTTCGGCGGGCTCACGTCCCTGGCGGGCGCGTGCTCCGACCAGCCGTCCGCGGCTGTGCGCTGCCTGGCCGCCGCCGCCAACCTGTATCGGGCGGCGCCCGCACCCAGCGCGCACCACCTGCCCGCACTCATGAAGGTGGGGACAGACACACACATACACACACACACACACGGACATACACATACATACACACATAGACAGACAGACACATACACACAGACAGACATATACACACATACACATACACACGAATCCATACGCAGGCAGTTATTGTTTGTAATTAGGTTTTATTGAGTAGTTATTTAAAAGTAACCGGGTGACTGTAAGTGAATAAGATATATCTTTAGAATTCTAATAGTCATAAAAAATATAGCTGTCTTATAAACCCACAACTTTTAAATAACAAATCGTAACATTGGTAACAAATCGTAAAGCATTTTAAGTAATTGTTATCTTCAACCAAAGCACCAGAAACAACTTAAATGTAATACACAAACCGCGTCAACACTTTCCCGTGTAAAAGACAAAGAAGACAAAGACAAACAAAACAAATATCATCGCTTTAACGTCGCTTCGTATGCGTTCAAATTAAATTTGTGTTCCGTAAATATACATAATATACTGTGTAATCTATATGGAATTGTAAAAATAAACACACACTTTGTGACACTACTATGAGACTTTCCTGTCATCTCTATTTGAGGGTATCCTGATTATAAATATAAACTCAAACTGACACTAGTGTAATAACTTTCTTATTCTCTATTTGAGTTTATCCTGACATTCAAATGTATACCTTATATGTATATATAACAGGCGTTACATTCGGCTGTCCGTCTGTGTCCTGAACGACGCCGCAGCGAGCGAGACAGGGAGGGAGGGGATGAACCGGCGCACACTACCGCCCTCTTGTTACAGGTGACCACACCTATATATATAATGCCTTATAATAATCAATAATTTAAAATAGTAATATTTCTATTATATATTCACAGGTGCTAGCGACGGGACTGCCTCTAGCTCGGGAGAATCCAGATGATTACAGTGAATTCTGGGAGATGCTGCCCGAAGTACTGGAGACGTTCATGTTTGAACCGCCGTGAGTTTATATATATTTTAATACTGTAATGAAATTGTTAAGTATTGAGAGTGATAAGTACGTCATTCAAATATACAAGTCAGTTGCACAGTGATTGCTTTGTTAATAGATAGATGACATGCGAGACAAGAAAAGACAGGAAAATGTATATAAATATGTGATTGTATATTAATTAATATGTTAATTATACTAACAGAAAATGATGATATTATAACAACAAAAATTTATATATGTAATTAGATATGAATAACTATGTGAATTTGAAATTCATCACGAGTTAATAGCTTAAATAGACACTGATAAACACCTCAAATCTTGTTTCTTTAAGAATATATAGTCAAACAAATAGCCAAAAACTATTCACAACATGTAAGGCAGACCCTGGCTATAGCTGGGAAATTGCCAGGTAGAAGAACAAGAAGAATATATTATCAAACAGTGTTTTATCAATTCCAGTGTGGGTGGTAGCGCTCAAGCTCGTGAGGTGGTAGGTGTGATCCGTGATGAAGTATTACGAGCGGTCCCTCGACCTCCTCAGCGGCCCGCCACCCGCCTGCTGGCGCTAGTGAGGGCCGGCTCCATGCATCACACACGACCACATACTGTACACACGAGAGACCGTTAGTATAACATAATTGTATATTTCGTTATACACTGGTGCCAAATTAAACAACCAAGAACTTTATACTAACTTGGTGTAATATAAGAGATGTGTACAGCGATGCGATCGGAGAGAGAATAGACAGAGTGACCATTGACAATTAATAAAGTTAACCTTTAAAGCAATAAATATTATATGACACTAGTTTACTACTGGTGTTGCCATTATAAAAGATCAAGAGCAAACAGAATAGCAAAATTAATATATTATATAAAATTAATTTTGTAGGCGTTATGCGCCGAAATAATATTTTTTTATTTATTTATTTATTTGATGAGAAAGGTGGCAAATGAGCAGATAGCCTGCGTGATTGGCAATAGTCACCGTTGCCCATACACATCCAAAAAATAAGAAATGTTGCGAACGCGTTGCCAACCTTAATTATTGAAGAACAGGGGAGGGAATGAACAGATTTGTAAAAGTATTGCGTTTACAATGTACAGGCATAATCTGTGTATGATTTAAATCAAGAGTGAATGGACTTGTAAAGGTTATGCGTTAATAATATATGGCTTTATTTTTATCTACCAACATGTAAAATACTCGAGCAGTATCCAGACAATTATATTTTTTGCTTTAAGTAGAAACTTTATATTAATGTTTATCCACAGAAAATGAACAAGAGTTAAAGGAAAGAGAGGAGTTTGCTAGAACATGTTTCGAGACTCTACTGCAGTTCTCAATGTTAGAAGATATGGACTCACTCACCACCGCTGAAAGTAAACTTATATGACACTTATATACTAATATTAATATATGTTACACAAAAAGTACTGAACGAAAATTTAATAAAACTTCACAGTTATGTAGCTTAGGCATCAGAATATCATATAAGCTATGCTATATGACGAAAATTCTTTTTTGATTTTCATATTATATGTATAAGGGACTTATAGCTATATTTTGTATGGCATCAAGTATTACATTATAGTATAGCTAGATTTATTTTTATATGTCTATAACCGCTTTCAAATATCAGAATTTATATACAATAAAAATATTATTCAAGTAATAATATGTCATAATCCTTCATGTATTAATTAATATATCATGCATTATTTCAGACGACAGTGATCCCCTGGCCATAATGCCTCTACTGGACCGCTTCCAGGAAGTTATAGCCAAGTACAGCAGAGACGAGGAGAGTACGGAACCTATACCTAGGTACAGAAATATATATATATATATATATATATATATATAATCTCCAGAATAATAATATATTTAATATATACTATGTCTCTAATGCAAGAATATTGGTGTAGAAATTTTAAAAAAACATTAAAATTTAAGAAAGTACTAAAATTTAACATTCAAACCATGTAGGAATACTTGTATGTGAGCATTTAACACATGAACGAATCGTATTATATCATAATGTTATCATATCATTATCATTACAGACAACAAGTGTCGGAGGTGTCGTTCGTGCTGCGGGCGGTCGCGTCTCTGGCTGGTGCTATGTTGAGGGCGCCGCGAGGGAGAGTCGACGACGCGGCCTGGGAGAAACTTATTGGTAACATACATATTATATATGTAATATTAATCTATTTCTTGTACTACGTATGCATTATACTATTTACGACGAAGAACGATTGTAGTAATTGGTTTACAATTATTTATAGCACTCTACTTCCCTATCCTACCTAGATTATTGTAATCAGTTTTGTTTCTTAGTTTTTAGCTTTGTTTTATCTTAGTTTTATACCGTTTAGTCTATATTTTAGTAAAAAAAACAATGTTGTATGCACCTGTAAAGGCTAATCATACTATGTAGATTGTATATTGAATGCATATAATATTGTGTTAGTTATTATGATAAGTCGATGGTGTATATAAATAAATAAATAAATAAAATTATAAACACTAGTAAGGCCTTGAATGATTATTATTAATTAAAAGACATGACACTTATGAGTTCTTAGACTTCCACAAGTATTTCTTTAATTGAAATGTTATTCGAATTACATCTAGTCTTAATGAACACGGTTGCTGAAAAGTAACCTAAACGCCGGGAGTATGTTGTTAAAATAATAAAATAAGCCTAATAATCCAAATATTATTAGTTTCATAGAAATTAACTAACTTCCTATTTCAATACTAACATGGTGTTATTTATTACTATTCATATATAACTTGTCTTATTACAGGTGTATATCCGTCACTCGTTCGTCTGTCAGGAGGGGCGCGGGCGGGGGCCGCGGGGGCTGCCTTGAGGGAGGCCCTGATGCAGTTCGGAGCGCTACTAGCGCCGCCCTAGCGGTGAGAGGATAAACTAACTAAACAACTGATATACTTGTAATGATATTAAAACTTAATTTGTTACACTGAATCATAGCTCTTTAATTACTTCAGAACTTAACTTACATATATATAAATATATAGAAAAATGTTAACACATATATGAAAATAAAAATATATTTTTTAAACAAGCCTATTTCTAATATAATCTTGTTACAGTGTGCCTAGCATCGCTAATGTGAAATGAATCTTATGAAGAGGCGGTAAGGCGTGAAATCGTTTAGTTGTTCGAGGCTATCGTCACTCTGTATATAAGTTTGTAAAATAATTATTTTATCAATTAAAATGTGTCATATTATTACGTTGAAATGAAAGTTATAATGCAATAAATATTTATGGAACATTTAATTTATTTATTATTATGTTAGATGTGAATAAATATTTGATTTTTATTTAATTTAAGACGATTCAATGCTTTCTTATTGCTCATAGTCTAACAACATCGAATAAATAGTAACGGTATAGCTGTAATGTTTAGGAATCATATACATTAAAAAACACATTAGTTGTGGATCTTCCAAAACGAAAATGTAGATATCGCTAGTAGTCATTGTTACTTTTATACATTAATATGAAAAAGTCGCTTAGAATTAATCAAGATATTATTAGATACAGAGCCGGATAGTTTAAAAAACGTGGCTCTAGCTTCAACAAAATAAAATGTATTTCAAGAAAATAAAATTAAAATGTATGAAAAATAAAAAACATTTATTTTGTCATTCCATAATATATTTTGTTTTGTCATTAAGTATTATAATCTTAATTTCTGTTTATACGTAAACCAATCATATATGTATCAATATGTATATTTTTGTTATATTGTAAATCGACTGATTTGAAAATAATAAAATTTAGTATGAGAATATATTTTTCTAACCTAATACCTCATTGTGAAGCCAAATGGAAGAGGTTTTAAAGTAGCCATTTTATTTCTACACCACTTATGAACAATATTAGTATTAAAAATCATCACAATCAAATTAATATTGTAATACACGGAAACTGTGAAGTCATTGAATAGTTGATTGAAATGTATTCAAATAAATACGATTAAAAATGTATCGTTTTATTATTTTCCCTTCAATAATTTGTCAAACATGATTTCATACAGGAATAACAAGGAGGATAAAACAGTGACATATATTTTTATAACTGAACAAAGGATTTTTATTCAAAACTGTCAAATTAATTGTTATAATACTACGGGTTAGTTCTCAGCCCGTCTAATAAGTTACATACTATAAAACAAGAAAACAATATTGGTTGAATATGTTGTTTAAAAAAAAATATTGTTAAAATAATGATACATACACTAGTTATTATTTATTCTATTCATAAATATTTTCTTACTGCTTTCTTTACAACCAATTTTATTATAATATAATAATTAATCTGTTATGGCCGCCAAATGCCAATATCCAACTGAATCGTGACACTGAATCAATGATATTTAGGTATGTCACCTGTCTAGCTATAAAACGTCATATAGGTTATATATATTTTATACGTATTTCAAAAGCAACTAATACATTTAAATGTTGTTACTATCAAATATATAAAGTAAACAACGTGCTTAATATGATCACGGAATGAGTCGCTGTACTGAACAGTCGAGACGCAATAAAAAGTTGGCGTGACTGGAAATAGCTTTTGGCCTCATATTTACAAGGAAAGTTATTTGAGGCCGACACCACTGAGATTGAAGAAATCAATTTATATGTGTATAATGTATTACATTTTAAACTTATAAACATTTTAATAAAACTGATACACCTTCAATTTTTTATCGACACTGGAAATACGAATAGTAGAAATCTAATCTATTTTTTGTCACATGAAATCTAGATTTGAATGTTTTGTCATTTTATAAGAAATTAGATTTTTGTCAGTTAATAAAAAACTGGTTCAAAATCTAAGCGTTACTAACTTATATAAAATAAAATACGAAAAACATATTACCTACTGAACTTAAATCAGTGCTGTGGACAGTGGAAAAGATACAAGCAATAGTCATTGTTAATACAAATTCAGTATTTAGTATACAAAGATATACTTACATATAATGACTAAAAAGTACAACGCGGGAGATGGTTAAATTTATCACGGGTTCAACGACCGGTGACCTTTTAATATCGCGCTGAAAATAAACGTACGATTTGTTTAGAATTTTAACTTACAGCGTCTAACTCTACAATCTTAATTATTTACATCTTATGTTACTTTAATAATTTATATCGGAGTTGTTTTTTTATACGTGATTCTTGATTAAGAAGTTAATAAATATTGTCGACTGATTTATTCGGAAATCTATTTACATATAATTATATGAAAAAATAATAAGTAAAGAACATTGTAGTACATTCTAAGTAATAATATATTACGGTTATATGTATATGTAACAAATAATCTTTTTTTAACTAAGTAGGTACGTAACAACAACGTGTGATTGAACTTTTGCTAGGTAATGAAACTTTAATTTCCTTAAAACGCCGCTAGCCTCACAATGATTTAGCATTTTTGGATAAAATGTGGTAAAAATATGGGAAAACAACATTTTATTCTTGTTTGAAATCTTTAAGCTTGGTTTATTGGCTACAATAAAAATTTTATAATCACTATTTTTAAAAAGGTCTTGATTTACAGAGCGGAAGCAAATCGTGCAAATAGGATCTAGTTATTTCACAAACTATAATAAGGTACTCGTCAACTGTAATATCTGAAATAAAAGGCAGTTTAAGTAAAATTAATTAATTTATATATTAATAATTAAATATAAATTAATTAAATTAGAAATATATGTCAAAGTTATAACAAAATTCTTACATGTTGTCCCTTGAGAATTGTATAATTAGTAAAATAAAATGGAGTTGGTATTTTTATTTTTTATCTGGGTGTGTGCTTATTAATTTGTCATGTTACTTGTCACATTTATATTTCATAAACATGATTCTAGACGAATACAATTTAATTAAAACTGTTTCTATGTTATATTTTTATGAAAATATCAAACATGACTTTTAAACTAGCCATCGTTTTGTATCTTAGGTGAAGTAATTTACAAAACAAAACATTAGTAAATGTACATCTTCGGTATAAATTATATTTCTACAGATTAAAAATCTTATCTTATTAGATTTAAGATGGATGTATCAAGCTGTTGTATATATTTTTTTATAACTATTAAGATTACTGTACAGATAAAGTTCCCTTGTTCCTCAAGATCAAGGACCCCTATTATAATTATGATTTATATCGTCGCGTTCTTCAATGCTAATACATATGTATATATTATTCAAGTATATCTACGTATATTCAAAATTATATTTTTTGATACTTTCTCAACAAGTATTGACTTTTATAAAAACCTTATCCATTGTAAATATGTGTTACATATGTATGTAAAGATTGCTTTTAAAATCGGTGTCATCGGCCATGTTGCCCAAAACTGCAAAATATAATATGATAAACACATCTACAAATATTCGCCACTAAAATCCAAAACTAGACTGAATGGAGAGTTAAACGTACAAAATTTATATGTAGCTTATTGTTTAATAACTTCACAAACTTGTCGAAAAATAACAAAATGTATATTGTATTTATTAAGTAACAACGGCCTCAATAGATATATAATCAATTTCAATAAATAGTTATACCTCAATATATATGACCTTATACGGCCTACATGCAGTTCACAGAATTATGTCACTTTTCAAAAATACTTGTTTACGACCAAATAAGGAAACTGTGTGATGTCATCACACCCACAGTATATAACGAGCTTGTTGATCTTGTGCTAGTGGGATTACGTCAAGGATATTAATACTGAGTCTGTGTATTCATTTATATGATAATTTTATAGTAATAAAGTTAATTAGAACCTTTCTTATTATTATTTATTTCTGCTTCATTATTCAAAATCATTTTAATATATAGATAAAGCATAAAGTTTTTATAGGATCCTATACTCAACGCTAATGTAAGTTAAACAGAGCGCTACGAATTTAACATGGTTTTGAACTTTTTAAAAATAGATAATTGATCTGTGAAGACAGCTTTGCTTCCCGTCTTTTTTACATTCAACTCAGTAACATGTGTTTAATGTTTTTAACTATTTTGTACATATCCTATCTTCCTTCTTGAATGGATCATTAGTTTTCTTAAATGCAATACGACAAATATATGTACATTATATTGAATTATATTTTATCAAAAAAACCTATTAACTGTAATAAAAATATTTCGTTTACTTCTAGTACGTTTGCTTTTAAATTAAAGTACTCAAAGGCCTTCTCTTGTTGTTAATAAAGAATACCAGGTAAGTATTAAATAGAGCAAGTTGCACATATCAGTTACATATTCAGTAACGAACGGTATAAAATTTTACGATATACATATTTGACATCGATAATATGATAGATTTTGTTGGTCAGAATTTAAAATTTCGTTTCGAGTATTATGTATCCTTTGCTAATTTTAGTTACTTGTAAGAATTTTTTTTCAATGTATTGTTACCTTTTTATAGCTTTTTGTATATAAAAGTGTGCACTAGTAATAAATTTAATTTTACTTTGAAATACTATACTTTTACCTATTATTTTAATGAATCGTTGAAGCTTTTTTAAATAATAGATTAGTTTAATATATTGTTGTCATAAGGGGATGATTATTATAGTGTTGAAAGAAAATGCGTGTATTTTTCTGATTTGTTTTTATTTCATATCACCGGAATGTGTCGGTGTGAGTGCTCTGAACGTCGTGTGTTCAGTATTCCTCGGCTCCCTCTCCTTCACCCTCGGCGGAGTCCATGCCGACCTCCTCGTAGTCCTTCTCGAGAGCGGCCAAGTCCTCGCGGGCCTCGGAGAACTCTCCCTCCTCCATACCCTCACCCACGTACCAGTGGACGAAGGCGCGCTTGGCGTACATCAGGTCGAACTTGTGGTCCAGGCGGGCCCAGGCCTCCGCGATGGCGGTGGTGTTGGACAACATGCACACGGCGCGCTGCACCTTGGCCAAGTCTCCGCCGGGAACCACGGTAGGTGGCTGGTAGTTGATGCCGACCTTGAATCCGGTGGGACACCAGTCTACGAACTGGATGGTGCGCTTGGTCTTGATGGTGGCGATGGCCGCGTTCACGTCCTTAGGGACAACGTCTCCTCGGTACAACATGCAGCAGGCCATGTACTTGCCGTGGCGAGGGTCGCACTTCACCATCTGGTTGGCGGGCTCGAAGCAAGCGTTCGTAATTTCAGATACGGAGAGCTGCTCATGGTAGGCCTTCTCGGCGGAGATGACGGGCGCGTATGTGACCAGAGGGAAGTGGATACGCGGGTAAGGCACCAAGTTGGTCTGGAACTCGGTGAGGTCGACGTTGAGGGCGCCGTCGAAACGCAGGGAGGCGGTGATGGAGGACACGATCTGTCCGATCAGTCTGTTGAGGTTGGTGTATGTGGGGCGCTCGATGTCCAGGTTCCTGCGGCAGATGTCGTAGATGGCCTCGTTGTCGACCATGAAGGCGCAGTCCGAGTGTTCCAGGGTGGTGTGTGTAGTGAGGATGGAGTTGTAGGGCTCCACGACGGCGGTGGACACCTGCGGCGCGGGGTAGATGGCGAACTCCAGCTTGGACTTCTTGCCGTAGTCCACGGAGAGGCGCTCCATGAGCAGGGACGTGAACCCTGAACCAGTACCTCCTCCGAACGAGTGGAAGATGAGGAAGCCCTGAAGACCCGTACATTGGTCGGCCAACTTGCGGATGCGGTCGAGTACCAAGTCTACGATTTCCTTTCCGATGGTGTAGTGACCGCGGGCGTAGTTGTTGGCCGCGTCTTCCTTACCAGTGATAAGTTGTTCTGGATGAAACAACTGTCTGTATGTGCCGGTGCGGACCTCATCTGTTGAGAAAAACACATTTAGTAAAAAATGCGAACTATAATTAATTTCAGAAACATTATAGCGATCATTTTGAATTATAATGTATTCAATTATAATCTATTTAATCTATCTATTTCTCACTCACCGACTACAGTGGGTTCCAAGTCAACAAACACGGCGCGGGGCACGTGTTTGCCGGCTCCGGTCTCGCTGAAGAAGGTGTTGAAGGAGTCATCGCCGCCACCGATGGTCTTGTCAGTGGGCATCTGACCGTCAGGCTGGATGCCATGCTCGAGACAGTACAGTTCCCAGCAGGCATTACCGATCTGGACTCCGGCTTGACCAACGTGTACAGAGATGCACTCACGCTGTTAACAAAAAAAAATCATTTACAAGTCTGAAAATGTGCATGCCTATCGCAGCTTATTATTTCCTACAGAGATAGTTATCTATAGAATTTAAATATCGTACTATACAATCCCACGAGAACAATTTAAGCACAACTTTTTTTACCGTAACGTTAAGAGAAAGCTGGTGAAAGTATTAAGCGTCAACCTTTCAATGGCAGACACTGTTATTGCAGAGAGTATTCCCGACGCTCTCTACTTAAAATTATTTTTAATACCATTTATGTACATTGCTAAGATGACATCATTGAAATCCTTGAGGTCAGGTTTGAGTCACCAATCACGAATTTTAAAGAAATATCTAGTAGGGAACTTCGAGTAATAAAGAATAATGTTATTAATCAGATTATTAAAGATACAAATCGTATCAATTTAATCTTTACAGCTAACCGTTAGGGCGTGTCAGTATGACGCGGCAGTCTGGATACAATAAAAATAAAATTTATATTCAACGAATTGTATTCAAATTAAGAATAAGAACTTCATATTCCGAATTAAGAAGATTCTATCTACAAAGAACATTTGAAAAGGGAATCGCACTTGGCCTCGTGTACAAAGTGACGCCGACAAAATGGAGGACACCGCCCGGCGACCGGCACTTCGACCGGAAGAGAATCTAAGTTAATCAGCGACAACAACCCGAAACTAGCGTGAAAATTCGTTAACGATATTAAAGAAATGAAACTTACCATTTTGATTGAGTTTTGTTGAACTTAACGTACAAATAAGTTATTAAATAAATCAGTCGACGTTCAGCACTACCGGTTAAGAGGCTTGCCGAACGGTTAATACAAGAAAAATTCCGTTAAACGCGTATTTATACAGACGGCGCTGCGGGGACCAACGCTCCTCATTCCATTCTCTGATTGGTTGATTCGACTGCCGCAGAGGCGTATCGACCAATACTATTGAAACTGTATTATATCACCATTGCTGGACTATGTGGGCCGGTGAATCATGCCGTTTTAGTGTTGTGAATTATCTTACTACATTATTATCGAAATCTTATAAATATAATATAGATTTATATTAATCGAAAATTATACCTCAAATTCAAATTAAGTATATAAAAGGATTAACAAGAAAGAAAAATTAATTTTTATTTTTATGACCATTACAATCAAATATACATATGATTTCTATTTTTATTACGATATACATATAAAATACTTTAGTATTATATTAGAAAAGAGTGTCAGTAGCTTGTTTTGATATTTTATCTTAATAAAGATAAAAAACAAGTAAAGCTTTATTTTATAATTTTCATTAACTATTTAAAAATAGGCTAATAAACGCTATTTTTATTGAAATGCTTTATAATTTAAAATAGTTTTACATTTTGATTCCTACAACACTATTTGTAATAGTGTGAGTAGTCTACTTCCGCACACAAATATGGTTCTCCGTCTGGAAAAGATTTTTGATATTTACTGATACTTTTCTCAATATATTATGAAAATATCGAAACTTATATGAAAAAATAGCATAATTCATAGTATTGCAGTGGTAATTCAATGATACATTCGTAATTTCTTCAATATTCTCGATATTGTCTGAGACACTCACACATTTGTAATTTGTCGCGTGTATAACATACGCTTCAACCAATGGCGTGCCAATCGATAGTTCAGACATCGTATTATATTCCTTATTTAGACTTGCAGCATAACTTAAAGGGAGGAAGAGAACATATTTTTAGGAAACAAAAAATTTGAGACGTTAAATTTTATCTTATTGATGTCATCTTTCAAAATATTTATTGTTTTATGTTTAAGCTATGTAGTTGCTATTTAAAACACTAATTTAGCAAGGTCAAACATTACGTTGCATTTATTAAACATATTAATTAAAAATTTGCTTCTCAGATGCTTTTTAATTATTATTTCTGACCCGTTGTTATAGGAGATATTCATTAGTACATAATTTTAGATACATTGTAAACGCTTATGTACTAAGTATTTTACTTTCTTGGATGTATATGCTTTTAAATAAAATGAACGAGAGTCAAAATATAAAATACATATACATAATTCCATTTTATATTAATTGTTTGTAACGGCATGTGTACATCGTGCTATTCATGACCCAGGAACTTATTCATTGTTAAGCTTAGGTTCGAGAATCTTGCGTTCTGTTCTCATAAAATATAATTATTTTTCTTTTACTTAGTTCTGTTGTACTAAGTATTTATAAAATAAAATCATCTTTCATAAAATAATCATTGTAAACCGTTTGAAGCTTTGGTTTTTAAAGGAGTAAAAGTAAAAATTTTAAAATTGAGATTCATCTGTACGGTACAAAAACTGTTCAAAACAGCAGATGTACAATTCAAATTATTCAACACAATACGTCATTATATTATGTTAAGTTATAAAGAAATAACTTATTTCGTAAAGCGCCATCTATCTAATCGTTTGATAATCATTAAGAAAAGATAGTTAACTACTAAACAAACTGATGGCAAGATTCTTAATGTTCTCGTAGTGACGACATCTAGTGACTTTTTAAATTCAGACCTATCACCAATGTGAAATAAAAGTTGTTACATAATTACTTAACATTTGTTATTTTTCAAACTTTCCTTCTCTTAGTATTTATGTTTAAAGCTCCAAGGCAAGATAAAAATTATTTCAGACTATTAACGCATGAGTCCCACAAGTCCACAAGGTTTTGTTCCGAGAAATCCTGATTTCCCGCGCTTCTCTTAACTGCGCCAGCGCTAAAAACGCCATTCCGCGCGCGAACGTTTTTGAACTGCACGCGCACATGCGAAACGAGAAAAAATATATGTCGAGTTTTATTACGGAATAAAATTAATAAATGACCTCTGCATAGTGATTTAATAATGATCCGTTAATATTTGGTGCTTAAATATATAAATATTGTGAAGTGTTGTGAATCAAAATTTAAATCATTGTTGTCGGCGGTTATTTTGTAAGTGTAATAATTTTTAATGTTAAAATATTTTTGCATGTTAATGACCTCGATGCGGTATTTTATGACGTGAATATGTTAAAAGCGAGAATGTTTTTTTGTAGATAAAACAGTTCTCGGCCTTTTATGGCTGTTTGCCCTCCGTTATTTTCTCAGATATGGTCTAGGATGATAAAGTAGGATATTGCCGGGGGCTAAGTTGAAACTGCTAGTAGGAACGGTAATGTCGGCTGAATATATTTCAATCTATGCTATTGTACAAAACTGCGTTTTAAATTATTACAGGTCTATAAAATATCGTCATAAAGAGCGCATTGATATAAATATTAATTATTTCTCTACATGACTTCACTTTACACTGCTATGTTATTATTTAATTAACATATGTTTAAAGACACATTAATTAAAACCATTTCTACCTGATTATAACATGAAGATTTCTTGATCAATTAACAAGGACCTCTTATTCCTAAAATAGATAGGCCTTCAAAAATGAATATGTAAATAGTATAATTTCTTTATTATTATAACCATTATAATATTAAGGTAATTTTGATATATAAACTTATTTGCTTTTTAGTATGGTATGTACTACGACATTTCATTTAAAATTAATTTCCAATTCCAACTTTTTTCATTGCAATTGTTTTAGAAGGAGTGAACGTTAAACTTTACCAGATTTTGGTGTAAACGTAATATTTATTAAAAATCTATTTTTTCGGGTTCGGGAGTTCAAATCTTCTTCTACCTGGCCATTTCCCAGCTTTAGCCAGGGTCTATCTTACATGTTGTGAATAGTTTTGACTAATTGTTTTTACGACCGGCCGCCTGAATGACATCAACCCTCTTTGGGAATGCATTAATTAGTGATGTCTAAATACCCTTAGAAAGTACATTTGACTCGAAAAAATCACATTGGTACTTGCTAGGATCAGGATCGAACCCGCGCCCTCGTGCATAAGAGGCGAATCTTTAACCACTAGCCCACCACTGACTTAAATAAGGTATTATATCAAATATTAAATTATATTTCGACATGTTTACCGTCCATAATGTTAAGTTCACAAATTTTTCGTATGACGCATTGCGGTCATAACTAAGTTTGTAGTGATTAAACGCATAAGATTCATTTATTGGAAGATGACATAAGCAATTGATTCATCTTAAGAATATTATTTGTATGAAAAACAGAAAAAGAAAATGGCCGCCAAAAACTGAATGACGATTGCATACTACCTATGGGTATTGTATGAAAAAATACATGGCGTATGCAATCCTTACTAATATTATAAATGCGAAAGTAACTCTGTCTGTCTGTCTGTTACCCTTCCACGCCTAAACCACTGAACTGATTTTAATGAAATTTGGTACAGAGATAGAGTTGATCTTGAAAAAGAACATAGGATTGTTTTTATGCCAGACTTTTGAAATGTTCTCTTGGAAACGCGATATAACCGAACTCCACGCGGGTGAAGCTGCGGGAAGAAAGCTAGTTAATAATAATTAATTTTTTTTATATATTTCATATATTGTACAGCTTTCTTGAATTTCTAGTGTTATTTATTATTAAAGGATATTCACGACATCCGTTTATTAACTTTCACTCGAAAGTCGGTCTATTCGCTGCGATTATTTTGTTATTTGTATATACTTATATATTAGTTTATTATACAATTGTATCGATATTAGTGTTGTTTCATATCGATTATTATGTATCGATACTTTAATAGACTATATTATATAAAAAAATATTTGAATAATGATTATTTTTTATTTTTTGTTCAATAATGATTTCTCATGAATGTAAACGTAGTGGTGATATCATTTCTTGGCTTGCATCCATGAGCGCTGAAATCTGGAAATAGTACGGTGCCGCTTATCATAATACATAGAATCATGTAAAAATGGATATATTAAAGAAAACAGGAGAAGTAACATTATATATTATATGTATATATACATATTTCATTATTTTTATGACGATATACATATGTATACTAATATATGCTATGCAACTATCGATACTTTTTTAACACATCACTTAAATACTTAGTTTTGTTATTAAAAATGTACATATAAGAATGTGCCTTCCTACGAACTATAGATAAATAATTAATAAATATAATATAAGTTGCTTAAAGTTTATTCAGATTATTTCTATGAGTATGATCAAATTCTGAATTATTATATCAATTTAAAAGTTTTAATTTTTTATATATACTTAACTTCAATAAGAAGCGAAGTTTCCCGTCTTCCTACACATAGACTGATTAACATTTTTTAATATATAATTTATAACATATGTATAATATCTATGAATGGAAAACCTTAAAACTGTTCGTGGGACGTAATTAAAGTAAGTCAATGCCGACTTGTACTAAGATATCTGCCTACTGATACGTGGAAGGTAAAAATATATATATTGTTTCATAATAAAATATTCTTATAAGACCTTACACTTATATGATAGTATACTTAAACTAAATTTAATCCTATATGTATAGTGTTTTCCGATTATTTCGTATCTGGAACTTACATATTATACTATTTGTATTATTGATATATTATACATATACATATTTGTCTATCTAATGTATGATTGAACAAACTATAACTCGTACGCACCACCATTGTTATGCTTCACACCTTGGCTGATTTCATACTATGTATTTGACTCTGTGCGAGAAAGGTAGGTAGCGGTTCGACTTTTCCGTCCCATTATATACCTATATTAAGTTATTTGTTACATTATAATGTTATTTATTGCTGAAAAAACAGACCACACTGAGTTTTCTAATCCGAAAAATTCGATAGTCCCATTTCGTATTGCTAAATGTTTGTCGGATTACTGTGACTCCACTATACTCTTAGCACGAGTCGTCAAACTAAAAACGCATAGTTTACCAGTTTTTCCAACTTTAAATACTGTAAGGGACGTATATTATGTAATAGTAATGTTTTTTAAAGTTTTATACAACTATAAAATGTTCTTAAATAAATATGTATGCACTAATTTACTAAGTATTTAACGCCTTTTATTGTTTATACATATTTATTAATGTCTTGCCAACTCATCCAAAGAGGTTATATTATTAGTATAGAAAACTTACTGAAAAAAAAACGAATAAAAAATATTTTTTTCACCTTAAATACTTTTTAGACATAACCATAACAGTCACTGGCACATTAAAAAAAAAAAAACAATATACATATATATTATTCCATGTTATTTATTCAAACAGTATTTAGTCCGTTATAAGTATCATTTATCCTGTTCTTTAAGGCCATTTTCGGTAATCATGTTACGTGGAATACATAATGTGTCATGTTATGTACATGACAATTGTGTCAGGGTCTCGGGAATTTATTGACATATACTAACAATGCTATATTTATTAACAATTAATGTCTCTTTTAAGAGGATAAATTAAGATTTTATCCTTACTACAAATTTTACTTGTCATACTACGTGAGTCTTAAACCTACACCTGGGTCACAGTCACTGTTAAAGCTCCTCTCACTACAACGATGGACCCGACACACGCACCGTGAATACATTGAATGATGAGAGATTTCGTCTGATTAAAGATTATTAAAGCGAAAACGGAAAACGCTGAGTATGTAGTGAACGGTGAAAACTTATGTTAAGTATACAATACCTTTTACGAAATTGCATCGTCAGACTAAATACTGATAGTTAGAAGTTAATCATTCATATTCTCACTCTAACAAGATAATGAACGTAGGTTATTGTTAGAGAAACGGAAAATTCTTTGTAAGTGACGATGCAAAACTTGGAGTAAGCGTATCGTAGGCTTTATACGTAATGAGTGAAAATAAATACATGCCTAATGTTTTCTAATTTACCCACAGATAATATTTGTTTTTATTTATCTAGGCTTAAGTCGATTCTATACAGCCTATATTATTGCAAAAATAATGTTACTGTTCAAGTACTATTTAAATACTATAGCCAATGTCTTTACATATTTAAATTAGAATTCTACAGGTTTTTTTTCGCAATTCGAATAAGGAAAGACTTTTTTATTACAATTTAACGAAATCAAATCCGTTAGTTATTCCAAGCAGGACTAAACTTGGAGTTCAATGACCCTTTCTCAAAAAAACGTCGCATGATAATCCGATTTACGAGCCGAGCTTAAAAAATATAATCTTTATTGTTACATGACGACGAAGTTATATCAAGAAAATAAAATATATCTTTATATTTAAAATAAATGCTGATGGAAATAAATCTCAATATATAATACTAGCTTTTGCCGCGACTACGTCCGCGTGGAATAGTGACTTCCGGCAGATTTTTGGTTCTTCCCACATAGTTACCGTTCTTGCGGGGTTTTCGGAATGGTCGAGTTCCCGTAGACTTTTCAGGATAAAACCTATGTTTTTTTTAAATTCACAATGAAGTACTCTTAACCAACAACATATTTATTTGTTTATTTGAATAAAGATTAATATTATTATATTGATACAACTTTAACAAATTATTTCGACCAAATTAGGTACCATAAAAACGGTTTTTGTGAGTTAATCTTAAAAGATAGACATATACTGTCGCGGACTGTTTTTTAGATCATTAAAAGAGCTATTATTCTTTAATACATATTTTTTGTGTATCTTGAACCGTTTTCACGGCGCACGCAACGGAAGGCTTCAAAGATGAAATAACTTCTCCCGTTTTTTACACATTTACCACTATATCTTTGCTCCTATTGGTCGTAGCGTGATTTTATATAGCCTACAGCCTTCCTCGATAACTGGACTATCCAACACAAAAAGAATTATTCAATTCGAACCAGTAGTTTCGGAGATTAGCGCTTTCAAACAAACAAACAAACAAACTCTTCAGCTTTATAATATTAGTATAGATAGTAGCTAGGCAGACCCTGGCTATAGCTGGGAAATTGCCAGGTAGAAGAAGAAGATATAATATAGTAGCTGACCCGACATATAAAAAAAAACTAGTTGGTGATAAAAAAGTAAAAACAAAAAATTACGTCTATAAATAAAAAAAAATTAAGGGACTTATGAGTAAGGGTATGAAATAAAACAAAAGGGTATGAAAAATAGATGCTCGCCGATTCTCAGACTTACTCAATATGCTCACAAAATTTCATCAAAATCGATCCAACCGTTTTGGAGTTCTCTGTCTAACACCGCGACACGAGAATTTATATTTATACTTATGTTTATTTATAAATATTAATAAAAAAACTGTCAGTTGGTTCAAATTAAAAAATATTATTACAGTGTCCCGCTGGTAACCTTTTCATGTGATACTCTAATTGACTCTATTCACTATAACGAGCGTTAAATGACCGATGGACGCTTCCTTCTGTTTTCTATTCCTATGTATGACGAACCATTTTTAAATTTATTCCGTATATATTTCTAATCCGGTTCTAGAAAACATTTATTTAAAACTAGCTTTCTGCCCGCAGCTTCGCCCGCGTGGAGTTCGGTTATATTGCATTTCCAAGAGAACTTTTCAAAAAGTCTGGTATAAAAACTATCCTATGTTCTTTCTCAAGGTCAACTCTATCTCTGTACCAAATTTCATTAAAATCAGTTCAGTGGTTTAGGCGTGAAAGCGTAACAGACAGACAGAGTTACTTTCGCATTTATAATATTAATAGGGATTATTTGGAATTTCGTCTACCATTTAATGAATTTTTTACTTATAATTTCTTAATATAACAAAATATGAAGAAACGTCATTTGATTTCAACTTTCTTCGAGTTTCAATCTCTATTTTTGACAACCATGAATCAGAGCGCATATTATAGGTACAGCCGTTTAATAACAACTTTAAAACACATTTATAATGAGAATAGAACATTCTAGAAGTAATTAAAACTTACAAATATGTCATACATAGATAGTAAAACTTATTTTGTTAGTGTATAGTCTAGTCTAGGTTATAGTGATGCAACTTCCTCAACTCCCAGCCCACTTGGCAGCCGCGCCAGGTATATATATATAGATTACACGTCATTTTAACACTATCGATTTGGCGCTACACAACGAAAAATATATATATATACAATGATATTTGTAACTCATATTTGGCGTTAGTACTGTTTTTTTGGTATCCATTTAGAAAATTTATAGTATATTTTTTTAGAATATTTAGACGTAACTAATGATGAATGAAAATATCGTGAGGAAGCCTGGACTTAATTCAAATTATAAGTTTGAAATCGCGAACCCGTCTTGAGCAAGCGTGGTGATTAATGCTCTGACTTTCTCCATGTAAGAAGAGGCAGCTCAGCAGTGGGCTCTGATAGGCTGATGATGATGATGATGATACTTTTCTCAATAAAATCATTAAAAGTTATTTTACATTCCGCATTCATAAAGCCGGTAAAATTAATGCATCTCCTACGCAAACTGACACACATACGGTCATATCTCATAAACATTTTATTATTTATTTCCCATATTATATATAGGTTTAAATAAAACTAATATTTTCATATGATCACGGACAGACGAGATGAAAATTTTATTACAAAGTAACAAAAACGTCGGGAGTATATACATAGTTTTGAAATGACGAGACGACACCTCTCATCATTCCATGTATTCACGGTGCATGTGTCAGGTCCATCGTTGTAGTGAGAGGAGCTACAACAGTGACTGTGACTTGTGACCCAGTTGTAGGTTTAAAGGACTCTATCTAACGCAGGTTTAACGATCACCTCCACTGTCCAAGCTCTCTACCTAAATAAAGCTTAATAATCCGAAAATATTAGTTCTATTTAAATAAATACTTCAAGTCTTAAATCTCATTATTTCAATATATTGTAAAAACATGTGTTTGGTGTAAACCAGCGACCTTGAGACGTATACCCAACCAGTAAACACCCGAAAACAGGTCAGGCAAGTTGGATATGTATTGTTGGAATGACCTTGGAATATCATATCATTAATAACAAAAAAAACAGTTAAATTAATATTGAAATTTTAATAACTTTCATGGTATATGACGAATCATTAATTAACTAAAATTATTTAATATCGTCCCTTTTGCGTATAAACGAAATAAATATTTTGGTATATTATCCATTACGTAACTTATGTAGTGACCGATTTTGATAATGTTTCATGTTTTTAATAGATTTTGTTTCACCAAAATAAATGTTTGAAAGTCACTAAAATATTTAAGTTTTACTGAATTAGCAATATTAAAATTCCTTTTATTACTTTTTAGTGTTTAAATTATATATTAGTATATTCTTTATAAAAGATTAATCTTACATAATCTAACATAACCATTATAACAGCTTCACAAAAACTATGTCATATTCATTCATTGAAAACCAACTCTCCTTGAAGAACCTAGTGCGAGAGAGAGATATATAACTTCATATGACAGACAAGGACGGGTGATAGTAGGTTGTATATCCGCTGTATTGGCTAAGTCGGTGTGTTAAAAATATGTTGTTTTTTAGTTTTTCCTGATTGAATAGACTGATTCTTAGTATTTTTTAATAAATTCTATAATTTATATGGACTCTCTATCTCTCTCTCCCCCCCACCTCTCTCTCTCTCTATATATATATGTGTGTGTGTGTGTGTGTGTGTGTGTGTTAGTCTGTTTGTTCTTCTGTCACAATCTATTTCCATTTGGCGTTCGACCTCGACGTTTACTCGGAATATTGTTAAAATTATACACGCACACTCAACTGTTACACGATATGTACAAAATAATAATATAATTTTTTTACAATATTTTATATTATTTAAAAAGTGTATCATATTTTTGATATGAAATTGACAGTTATTATAACTTACAATCTCTCTTCTTTATCTAAATAGTTACTTAATAAATGGTAATTTAATATTTATCATTAAAAATATTTTCCCCAAAAAATTTCTGAACATGCTATATTTAAATGGTAATTTATTTTTACCATATTTTTCTCAATCATTGTCTGAGCAGTGTGCACCCTGTATAATTTATTTTTTACCATAATTTTTTCCCAAACAAGTTTGAACATCCTGTATACATGTGACACGACTCAATACACCTCACAGCCAGTTGTTTATTTCTCTCGACTGTTAATGGTGTGATGTGGAAACGAACCTACTACCTCGTGGGCGGCCATTCTAACCAATCCGCCCACAGGACCGCATACATTTTTATAACTACGCATATTTGTAGAGATCGGATTTGTTTTACCATCAAATTCTGTGTCATAGGATTTCAAATAATATTAATTTAAACAAATCAAATTAAAATACTTTCAAACTTTCAGTTTTATCGTTTGACGATATTGACTTAACGAAAAATTATTTTTTAGTTATTTGTATGTTTCTTTTATAATAGCTTTCCGCCCGCAGCTTCGCCCGCGTGAATTGCGATTATATCGCGTTTCCAAGAGAACCTTTCAAAAGTCTGAAATAAAAACTATCCTACGTTCTTTCTCAAGGTCAACCCTATCTCTGTACCAAATTTCATTAAAATCAGTTCAGTGGTTTAGGCGTGAAAGAGTAACAGACAGACAGAGTTACTTTCGCATTTATAATATTAGTAGGGATCTATATCTATAGTTACTCGACTGCGCTATAAAAGAAGGTATGAATGTTTTAATGCAAGTAATTTTAGTTCTGTGGTCATACAAATGTTTGCGTCACTAGCAAGGCCTTCGTGGTTTTATATAAATCAAACCTTAGTATGTGTTTTTATTGAAAACTTTACTATCAATAGTTAGGTTTTAACTTTTCAATCAACTTATTGTTTTATGTGTTTCCTTGAACAAATATATGGTATTACTATAATTTTAGAAGTATACGATTATTTTCTATGTTTAGTATGACTTATATGTTGCACGTGGTAAGATATATAATAATTTTTAAGATTTGCCTTTTTGGTTAGTAAGTGAAGTAGGTAATAAACTCTATTTCTTTTTATTTCCGTTCATATAAAGCTGAGGTATATTTGAGCTTATAAATTAATCAAAGTATATACTGAAATATTAAATTAACAAAAAAACATAGATCCGTTTCACCTTGAAATGAATTGGAAGCGAGGTGTCAACGCTAGCTGGTTATAACAATATTTAATAACTGATAGTGACATAACTAGTATAGTTGTAAATTGACGAGATTTAAATCTCGTTACCTCAACTGACGCGACCTTCGGGACATCAAATGAAAATCAACTCTAAAATTATTATATGTGGGTATAAAATCAAATACGAAAATATATGTAGTAAATATATTAAATAACAACTGATAACATTTCATGTGCACTTGGCCCATATTGCCATTTTCGTCACCCGTCCGACCTTATGAGGAATAAAATCGTGACATCAGAATTATTAATGTTGGACATTTTATTAATAATGACACAATACAATGAAATGTACCTACGCCATTTTAAACACATAATTTGTTTCTCCATTCACATACAAATACAGCGTTCTTTTTTTAAATTTAAAAATGACTTAAAACATTCATCATTATCAAAATTGATATGCAACCTGTTTGAACACAACCTCATTTCAAAATTAATAAATTAAAAAATTCAAATTTAGAACATCCTTTCAACATTCGTTAAATGCAAGTTATAATTGGTGACGTCATCGCCCTCTCAGTAATTAGCGACGGTCGATTATAAACATTTCTTTGATTCGGCTATCAGATGAGTCAACGCTCGACCATCTTTCTGTTTGAAGTGAATTCTCTTAATATTAAGTCATTCGAAACTTAAAAATTTATATTTAGGAGTATTTTTCTTTGTTTTTTATTTTTAATTAAAACCTCTTTGGTCTGAACAGCTTAAACCTCTTTGATGTGAAATAAAAAAAAATAATAACATTTTAAAATTTTTGTATTCCATTGGACTGTACTGAATTCTGAATAGTTAAAGACTTTTTGAGAATTATTACTTTTTACTATTATAATTAAAACAAATGTCATTCTTCACTTTGACATTTAATGAAGCTACTGTCAAAATCAATTACTAATGTCAAAAATCATATACCTACATACATATTTAGCATAAATGAGTAACATGCAAATATCTTCAAAATGCTTACCATATTATACAAAGAAACCCGAATGTTGGGTCCTTAATTAGCGATCATAAAGATCTTTGTTCCTGTTTAATTATAAGAGTGCGAGTGAGACGGCTGGTATGAGTGAGAGAGAGGGGTGGAGTGCAAAAATAAATGAAAAGGCGAACCACGGAGATGATGTCATGCATGAGGCGAATAGAGGTCAAGTACAGTGAGAGATTCATAACAGAAAAAAACGAAAAAAAGCATTATCGTTGTACTAAAAAAAAACAAAAGTAAACTTGTCATCAGCCTATCAGAACCCACTGCTGAGCCTCTTCTCACATGGAGAAGGTTTGAGTAATCACCACGCTTGCTCAAGACGGGTTGGTGATTTCAAACTTATAATTGTGAAACTATAAGTCCATATTCCCTCACGATGTTTTCCTTCAGTCTGTCAGTGATGTCTAAATACTCTCAGATAGTACATATGACTCCGAAAAATCACATTGGTACTTGCCAGGTTTGAACCCGCGCCCTCGGCAACGAGAGGCGGGCCCCTTAACCACTACGCCACCACTGTCGTAAATTAAACTTATTACCGATAAAATATTATTTAAATTACCAATAAATAATTCGATATTACAATAAATGGGCATTATGCGTGGGCGTCTCAATAGTGACGTCATAGCGCCCATTCTTACGCCACAAACCCTTTACAAGTGACATACCAACCTCACGTACGCATACCAGATGTATGAATACATTATAATTATTTAATAAACAATTACAATGTATTAAATTCAAATGTATTCCGCTTTATTCATTGTATATGAAAAAAAAATACAATTCACTGGAAAATGAACTTAATTGTATGAACATAAAGCTTACAATGCATTAAAATTACGCCTTATATGTCACTAAGAAATTTTTCTTTGTAACATTTCAATTATATTATGGTCTTAAAACTTTGAAGGTCCCTGTCACTAGGTCTAACATGGTAATGGTCTAGACTCTACAGTCTAGACTGTAGACTAAGTCTGGTTGTTGCAACTATATTGAAATTTCCGCATATCTATAAAGAAATTACTTCATCTATTAAGGATTTCAACGAGTATGATAATTTTATTAAAGGAAAAACATCTCAAGTAATAAAGAGTTAATACATAATATATATTATGTAAATTGTGATTATTTATGTATATAAAATTTATTATTAATATTTAATTTATTAATATTGCAAGGTTTAATTTAAACACAGACAATATAGAAGCTCTTAGTTATAAAACAAAAATATTTTGTAAGATAAATCTTAAGATATATGTTCTAACTTTTAAGATAAAAATTAATCCCTACTAATATTTTAAATGCGAAAGTAACTCTGTCTGTCTGTCTGTCTGTTACGCTTTCACGCCTAAACCACTGAACTGATTTTAATGAAATTTGGTACAGAGATAGAGGTGACCTTGAGAAAGAACATAGGATAGTTTTTATCCCAGGCTTTTCAAAGGATCTCTTGGAAACGCGATATAACCGAACTCCACGCGGGCGAAGCTGCGGGCGGAAAGTTAGTATTATTATATAACCTATACTTTATTGATACTCCTCCATTGTATAGAAATTACTCACTTTCAATGTTAAAGGTGAAATGGAATAGCATTATCTATATAAAATGAACTTTAGCTGCATGTGAATAGAAATCAAATCACAATACAGTATCTGAACTAACGAGATCTTACTAACGAATTTCATTGGCACTTCTGAAATATTATAAATCTATACACAAAATTAAACTCTATGGTCATGGAATAAGGTGGAAATTTATTTGAACGTACAAATTAGTTAATAACATCAAAAATAAACTGACCGAATACTACTACATCGGTAAGAAATTTGCAGACAAAAATATTCTTTACATATTATGTATATACATGTTTTTGCTCGCGACTTTGTCCGCTTTATTTTCATAATTATAAATGACCAGACGAACTGTTTTGATTTAGAGACAGTAAGTAAACAGATTTTGGATTTTATTACCAATTTGTTTTTTGTCGAACATTTTAAAAATTATCCTATCCCTATGTCTTTTCCTTTGTTTTAAAATCTAAGTTATATCTCCACTAAGTTATAAATAGTGTAACTAACACGACTATATATATTAATTGATACTTCTTCAGAATCCTGATGAGTTATACTTAACTTTATATGCTGAGATGTTTTCTTAGGCACCAATTTAGGGCACACGTTGACATCCACACCATATTATTACGACGCTATGTTGTAGCAAATATTATTTAAAATAATATAATGCATATAAAAATATATATATTTTTATATGAAGTTAAAAAATCAAAAAATCTGTGGGATTACTATGAGTGAACGCTAATTACATTTAGCCTCAATTTTTTAATAATACATGAAAACAGCAGGTAATACGTTTTACGCAGACTCGTAATATATAGTCTTCTTTTACCTGGCAATTTCCCAGCTTTAGCCAGGGTCTGCCTTACATATTATGAATAGTTTTGGCTAATTGTTTTTACGACCGGCCGCCTGCCTGATATCAACCCTCTTTTGGGAATGCATTAATCAGTGATGTCTAAATACTCTTAGAAAGTACATATGACTCGGAAAAATCACATTGGTACTTGCCAGGATCGAACCCGCGCCCTTGTGCATGAGAGTATGTATATAGTATTTTTGTAAATTGTAACACTTTAGGCGATACCTGTATTCGTAATAATTCTCATTATACGTGTAACATAAAGTAAAACCCGAAGGTTAAAACGTTTTCAATTAATTAATCACTTCTGATAGAAAAAATTAGATGTTTAAGCATGAAAACATTAAACTATTAGTATTATGGTAAATGACGATCTCGTATTCAAGGTATTATTGCAATTATTACTTTCGTAACCTTACCACAAGTTTCTGTCATCACTAAATACGTAGCGTCAGCAGTTAATACGTTAATACTCGCTATCGTATGAAAGTAACAAGAACTTGCTTTATATATTGTGAATTAATAAAACCTTTTTTAAAATAATACAATGCCATAACAATAATATTATGTATCTAAAACAAATATTAAATTTGACTTTTATCTTATTTTATTTGAATATTTTCTTAAATTCTTTCCGTTAAAATTTATTTTTCTTAGAATTTTAGTTCATATTACCATACAAAGGGTTCGCCGATAACATTGACCATAAATATCTTGAGAGCGGAAGGTGACGTCATATGTGTTACATAAATTAATGTTTTAGAGTTTAGATTAATTATATAAATGTTGAACTACCTACGTATTAAATATATAATTTTTATTAATTTTTTTCTATTAATGGTCGGTGTTTCTCAATGTTAGGTACATTGTATTATTAAAAGATAATGTTTTGACCTTATATATATATATGTGTGTGTGTCGTAAGTCGTTATATCGTCATACATATATAGCATTAGTTTATGCTATTTAATATTTATTGCAGGCAAAATATACGTGTAATACACGAAAATAATAATTATTTCTAAAAAGAAATTATGTATTTATTTTATTAAAATTTAATATATGTATGTAATTGTTTCAGATATAAACAATGGCCACCAAGTCTTACAGCAAGCACAAGGAGTATAAGGAATACTCCTCAACCAGAGGCACTGTCCCTTACACTGACGAACAATTCGGTAAATATATATATATATGTATGTATGTATGTTTGTTACAGCTTATCTCAGGAACTCGCGATTGATTTTGGACATACTTGTGTGTGACTTAACATTCACCCATTCAAGTTAAATGATAATTTTTACTTAGAGGTGTATTTAATCAAAAGCAAAATCTTTATTAATTGATACGCAGATAAAACTGGGAGGTTTATTTGTATATTATAAAGAAAGTATCATAATGTACTTTGATATTTTCATATAATGGTTGTATTTGTTATATATACATACGGTTCAATACATCAAAGCCTTACTTAATCTTCTTCTTCCTGGCAACCTCCCAGCTTTAGCCAGAGTCTACCGAGCCTTACTTAATAATAAGTAAAACCAAACGGCCAACCTATCTTATGTGTCTATAGAAATCATTACGCCTATACAAATTCTCATAGAAGTATATATGACAGATTACAAAGTTCAGTTCAGGTAGTGTACTTTAGACACTTGGTGAGTTGTTGAAACGATTTAAATCAAGAGCCACATTAAATAAGCGAGGCCATCTATCATCGTTAAAAATTATTTCCATGGCATCATCGTCTATTTAAACCATGGTACACAGACGTACTATTAGTAATAAAGCATTTTAAAATTCTATACTTGACTTGTATACAGCATAAGTGAAATTTCATTTTGTATTTCCTTGATAAGTAATTTGTACATGAAGAATTTGGACAATAATGGTATTGTGTTTGACGAACAGTGGCACTTTGTTAAATAAGTTGTTTAATGACTAAGACTTCGCGAGTATTCATTTAAATGAAAATAATATTATTCGGATTATGTACTACGAGTATTTTATTATTATTAAAAAACTACATACTCCCGATGTTTCAGCTACTTTTCAGCAATCGTGAGCAATCCCTACTAATATTATAAATGCAAAAGTAACTCTGTCTGTCTGTCTGTTACGCTTTCACGCCTAAACCACTGAACTGATTTTAATGAAATTTGATACGGATATAGAGTCGACCTTGAGAAAGAAAATAGGATAGTTTTATTATATCCCAGACTTTGGAAGGTTCTCTTGGAAACGCGATATAACCGAACTCCACGCTCGTAAAGCTATATATCCGTCTGTGAATAAAATACTCGTAGTCATCTGAATAATATTAGTTTCATTTAAATAAGTTGTTTGTCAGTTGTAAATGTAAAGTAAGGTTCAATTTTCAGATATGCTGAAATCCGAACTAATTCCTAAGGGTAGCAAGTTGGACTCTCTAGGAAGGAATGCTGTGGGCACGAGGGAGTATCACTACGAATACAAGGAGGAGAAGCTTCCCGCTGGAAAGTATGATAGGAAGGACCTGCACACCGTCGAGGTACGTTTAAAACCAGAAGTTCATGATTATTCCTCTATTAGTTTTTGCTTCTAATCTAATTATTCCTTATAGATACGTTTCCTCTTGAATTTGTATGGAGTTTTCCCTAAGTTTCTGATCTATGTTTTGTGATTGGAACTTTATATTCCAGGAATACACGATCCCCCCAAAGACTGCCCCAAAGTCGGAGACCAGCAGTTATTACTACGAGCGTGAGGAGAGAGAACTACCCTCCATCACTACTGGCACCAGGACGTACAACTACGAAACTACTGGCTCATCACCAGGTACTAATGATTTGTATTAATGACTGCTCATACAGAGGCAATGGTGGAAATTGCTTATAGGTTCTGATTGAAGGGAAGGGAATATGGTCATTTGACAGGAGAAAACAATCTGGGACGCCGAGCAAAATCGTAAATAAAGAAAATATTGGAGTGATTTTAGTGAAACGAATTTATTTTATGACTTCATTTACAGACAAGTTGGCTTATAAATCTATTCGATTGTAGTAATATAATCCCATTAACTATAACTTTTACTTGTAAGCTAAGTTTTTCCTACATTTATATATACAAATCGACGGATGCTTGTACAAATTTTTATATAAAAATATTGTATATGACGAAGGAATAAGGAATGGCATTCAAATGACAAATAATATTGCAGGTTATACGAAAGTGAAGAGCTCCAAAGTGACTAAAGACTTGACTCAGAACGTGGAGGAACTCGACAGCTTGTTGGATGATCTGCAGAAGGACCAAGAGAGACAGCTGTATAAGAGTGAGACATATGATAAATAACATTTAAACCAACATAAGTAGAAACCTCTCATCATTCAATGGATTCACCGTGTGTGTGTCGGGTCCGTCGTTGTAGTGAGAGGAGCTTCAACAGTGACTGGGACTTGTGATCCAGGTGTAGGTTTAAGGGACCTTATCTAACACTCGTTAAATGCTCACCTCCACTGTCCAAGCTCCTCTCTCTAACTAACAAAATTTGAAACGAACCGCATAACTGATAATTAGATTCATATAAAAATATATCCGTTAAATATGCAGTTGTTCATGAATTAAATTGAATTAATTGAAAGTTAAATTGTTGTTAAAATTTTATTAAGTAGTATTATTTGAGATATTGCTTACAAAATATACACCAGACTTTAAAATATTTATCAAATACTAATCTAGATGGAATTATTTTTACTTATTAAAATAAAATTACTTTTCTTAATTCCTGAACAACTCTATATTCAAAGTACATATTTTTGTTCTCCAGGTGGATACACATCAGATACAGCTGAGAGCACATCATTCGATTATAGGAAAGGGTAAGTGGTGTATGATCCTTTACTTAATACCCTCGCCATAATATTGTTATTAAAGTAGCAAATATAATGATAAAGAAAACAATAAATATCTGCAAATACTAGAGTTATTTAGACATTTTAAATTAGATTTAGTAACCATTATTTAAAATAAGCCTCTAGCCCAAAACCAACATAAGTTTTGTGTATGAGTTGCATATATGTACTTACTACTAGGTCAGTATTATTAAATAACTAGCTTTTGCCGCGACTGCGTCCGCGTGGAATAGTGACTTCCGGCAGATTTTTGGTTCTTCCCACATAGTTCCCGTTCTTGCGGGGTTTTCGGAATGGTCGAGTTCCCGTAGAATTTTCAGGATAAAACCTAGTTTTTTTTTATTCACAATGAAGTACTCTTAACCAACAACATATTTATTTCTTTATTGAATAAAGATTAATATTATTATGTTGATACAACTTAAACAAATTATTTCGACCAAATTAGGTACCATAAAAACGATTTTTGTGAGTTAATCTTAAAAGATAGACATATACTGTCGCGGACTGTTTTTTAGATCATAAAAAGAGCTATTATTCTTTAATACATACTTTTTGTGTATCTTGAACCGTTTTCACGGCGCACGCAACGGAAGGTTTTAAAGATGAACTAATTTCTCCCGTTTTTTACACATTTACCACTATATCTTTGCTCCTATTGGTCGTAGCTTGATGTTATATAGCCCACAGCCTTTCACGATAACTGGACTATCCAACATAAAAAGAATTATTCAATTCGAACCAGTAGTTTCGGAGATTAGCGCTTTCAAACAAACAAACAAACAAACAAACTCTTCAGCTTTATAATATTAGTATAGATATGATGTAGGTATGAAGGTAACAATTTATTATATTTATTTCTGTCATTAAGTCTTGGTTTTACCACACTACATATATAAGAATTTAATATTTTTATTTGTTAGTATAATTACAAAGAACTTTTCCTGGCCATGACATCCCATAAGTTATTATAGAACAAATATAATTTACATATTTAAACATTTCCATCAGATACATATCATGTATGTAATTCCTGATTTTCATATATAATGTTCCAGGACCCCAGCGAAGGCCCCATCCAGCGGGTATTCCACCCTCCAACGTGAGGCTCGTTCTGAGTCCTCGTGGGCCTCCGCCCCCGTCCGCGCTGAAGTGAGGCAGGAGGTGTACCGCGAGGAGAAACATGGTATAACATATAAATAACTATACAGTTAACAATATGTGATATATATTAAACTTAGCTCTATATGTAAATACTAGCTGCGCTCCCCGGTGTCACTCGCGGATTTCCCGGATTTTCGGGATTTCCGGGATGTAAAGTAGCCTATATGTTATTCCTGGACGTCAGCTTCCTGTATACAAAATTTTATCAAAATCAGTTCAGCCGTTTGAGAGTCAAGAAGTAACAAACATACACACACACTCACAAACTTTCACAATTATAATATTAGTAGGACTACCAAAATGTACCACAAAAATGCCTAAAATCACCAATACATTCTAAAAGATACTGTAAATGTATGTCATCTTAAAGGATTTCCAAAATATAATAATTGAAACCAGAAAAAAATCATCACAATCATAAGTCAACCCGTTCTTAAGTAAGCAATAGGGTTATCGTAGAAAAAAAATATATATATATATATACAGGGTGACTGGTGAATTACTATCGATACTTGAGGACGTGATATTTGACGATCATATATGACAAAATAAAAATTAATATACAGTAGGACCTCGATTATCCGGACTAATTGTTGTCGGTAGGCATCCGGATAATTGAAAGTCCGGATAATCCAATATATGAAGAAAAACGGGCTTTTTGCACATGTATGTACATATGTAGTCTGTACCATACATATGTAATGTTAGGTGTTTATTTAAAACAACAAATACATATGAGCGAAAATCAACGTTTATTAAGAAATTGTACATAATGTACGTATAATTTGCTTACAATAATTATGTGGCGTGGCGTTATGCAAGTTCTGACATTTTAATCTTCTTCTTTCTTCTATATACTTAGACCTATATAAATGGATTGCTGTTCCTTAGTCTCGCTAAAACTCGAGAACGGCTGAACCGATTTGGCTAATTTTAGTCTTGAAATACTCCTGGAAGTCCAGGGAAGGTTTAAAAGGTGAGAAAAATTGGAATAATTGCCGGGAAAACCCTAAAAACAGCCCTTTTCTATTTCCCATACAAACGTTTTGTTGACATTAGATTTGACCACTAACTAATATGTCAATCATTCTGTTTGATTGAAATAGGAAAAACCTGATTATTTATGGCCTCTAAGACGGAATAGAGTTTGCCTGGTCAGCTATACCTACATATATTACTCTTGACCAAACTAAGGCGGACGAAGACGCGGGCAAAAACTAGTGTTAGAATAAACTCGTCACGATTGGCAGTCCGGATAATCGCGAATTCGGATAACCGAGGTCCGGATAATCGGGGTCCTACTGTAACATAAATATTAATAAACTTCTAAGTAAAGTTAACCAAAAGTTATGTAATTAATTACGCATCGTGTGAACACCCTACAGATTAGGTATACACACACACACAGGTGCGGCGGCGTGGTGTTGTATCAGCACATCGTATACATGTGTTTATTTACAGAGTCCCGTGTGATCACTGTAAATGTATGTCCCAGGTCTGAAAGGATTTCCAAAATAAATTATTTCAAACCAGAAAAAATCATCACAATAATGAGCCAAAATGTTCTTTATGGACCGGTAATAAGGTCGTTATAGAAAAAAATTTATACAGGTGTTTCTTTACAGAGTCCCGAGTGGTACCGTCCCAAGTTTCTCCGGCCGTGCCCCAGGTGGTGCCACCAGCGGTGTGCTCCCACTGTCACCACCCACCGGCCACTGGCACTGTAAGAATACATATAGGAAATAACTAATATATATAATGATAAGCTGTATAATTCAAGACACGATGGTTCAATTAACACAGTGACTGAAATGTGATATATTTGTGACAGGGTCAAATACAAGATGCTGTTGAAGAACTCATCATCTACTATTGAATTTTAATGTAAAGGTTAGGTCAGGGTATTTTCTTTTCCGAACCGGTGGTAGTGTCTCAAGTGACCATCAATAAGAAAGTGGTAATGCTTCTATATTGAATAAAGTTATTTGAGTTTGAGTATGAAAAATGCTTAACGTCGCTTTGAAGCAAATAATGAACCAATTACTTATATAAAAAACTTTTAAACTTGTATATTAGAGATACTATTACTTACTTTACAAACTTATCATACTATCTCCCGTTTTCAGTTATCTCGTAGTGGTACCCCAATGAACAAGGTGACGACCACAGTGAAGACCTACACGTACGAGGTGCCCGCGGGACAAGACCCCTCCACCCTGCCCATACCTACCGACTGTAGCGAGCACCACCACATAGAGTAAGAGAGAGTGAGAGAATGAGAGAGAGAGAGAGAGAACTACTAAACTAATTACTAAATAGATTGGTTGACATCTTCTGTATGAGTATATAATGATGATATAAAATATTTTCGTGTTTGTAATGCTCTAAAATAAAATCATATTTTTGCTTGATAAAATTGCTAGATTATTTTATATGAACCGATAGTTACATTTCAATTAAAATAGTAAATATAATAGCAGTTGCACTATACTTACAGAGATAGTATATGAAAGACGGGATTAAAGATTTCAAGCCATTCATTCATACATTCACTCAAACATTCGTTCTTTCCGTTCAGTTCCACGGTGACGTCATCCAGCACCACTTCCCCGGTGAAGCTGGTGTCTCCCGGCTGTCAGTACTGCTCACACTGTAACACACGACGGGAATACCGCGTGCAGACTGATGGTAACACTCATATATATAAGGAAATTTTATAATTTTGGTTATAATTATAATGAAAAATTTATTTTCTGCAAATATGCGTAATTATTTAAATAACTAATATTTTTTTAAGACGTGCTACGCGACTTATTTTTGATAAAAAACTACATATTCCCGATGTTTCGGCTACTTTTCAGCAACCGTGATCACGAACAGACGAGATGTGAGTTTCATTTAAATGAATAAGACTCACGAAAATTTTAGATTTCATTGATATGCCTATTTAATATAAAAAAATATCTTTAAAAATAAATATTACCTTGTACTTTTAAATAAGTGGGTTTCTCAAGGTATAAATCTGGAACCCTTTTTCCTTTGTATCTTTTTAATTGATATTTTTGTTTTAGAACACTCCAGTGAGCGTGTAGTGTACCCGCAGCCGAGCCAACCGACCAATGTAACGCTTGAACCACAGAATGGACACGGCCCTTATGTAAGATACTTTAAGATACTCAACATCCCAGAGACCAATTTACATTGGCTTACCTTAAATCTAAACAATACAGTCTATATAAATATCAGTGGTGTTCGTTTCATACACTAAATAAGTTCCTAAAAAAGCAATAGGGAACTATGCGAATTAAAATATGTAGATAACTTTTACTTTAGCCTAAAAAGAAAGAAAGATTTAAAAAATTAAAAAAATTACAAAATATTACTTCATCTTTATTTTTAAATTACCATTTTAATATTTATTTCTTAAACATATAAAAACGTATAAAAAATGAAATTTTCTAATTATGGTCAAAAGTTTGAGCGCTTTACTAAACTAATATCGTGCGCTTCGGCGAGTGCACGAGGACTCCTAATACATCTTGTATGAGATACGAATTAATACGCCTGACGCGTGAAACAAAAGATAGTTCATAGAAATGTACCGAGTAATGAGTCGGTTCTCGAGCGCCGCACGAGCGGTCGAAGGTTACCGAGAGCACCCGATGTATGACGAATTGTGCCATGATTGACATCTCGTTATGTTTTGTTGCATTTTCTAATTTTAATATTTTAGTAAAGTGCACCAGTTCGATTACTCACCAGCCGCCACTGCTGTATAGTAGACATGTTACAGGAAGTTAAAATACACGTATTTAATTCCAGGGTCCATCATACAAGTACAGCGAGACGTCCTACTCGTCCTCCAACACGACCCAGCGGTTCCCCCGCTCCTCGTCCCCCTCCCCCGGCCGCTCACCCCACTCCCCGCACCCCCCCTCCACGCACCTCTCTCCGTCCCCCTCTCCCTTCCCGCGGCCTCACACCCCCTCCCAGCAGCAACAGCAGCCCCCCAAGAGATTGGATGACCTGTTGGCTGAATTCCCGGAGACGGTGAGTTATATGTAATATATGAAGATCATGATAAGAAATATATGATGTGGCGACTTATTGAAGACTAGCTTTCTGCTCGCAGCTTCGCCCGCGTGGAATTCGGTTATATCGCGTTTCCAAGAGAAACTTTCAAGTCTGGGATAAAAACTATCCTATGTTCTTTCTCAAGGTCAACTCTATATCTGTACAAAATTTCATTAAAATCAGTTCAGTGGTTTAGCCTTGAAAGAGTAACAGACAGACAGAGTTACTTTCGCATTTTATTTCGCAATTTATATATAAAATATTAGTAGGGATTATATGATCTCTTAAATGAAACTTACATTTTTTCGGATTATACTACATGTTTACATCTCGTCTTAATGATCACGGTTGCTGAAAAGTAACCGAAACGTCGTCATTATGTAGTTTAACAAAATATATGCGTAGTATAATCCCAAAGATATTAATTTTATTTATACGAATACTCGCTTAAGTCATAATATCATTAATTGAGAATATATAATCCCAAAAATATTAATTTTATTTATATGAATACTCGCGAAAGTCTTAAATCTTATTATAATATCATTAATTGAGAATATTATTAATAAAGACCGGAATTACTGGCCGACTAGAACTTGGACTTAGATTTGGGCTTTTCCAGAACTAACATTAATACATTCTTGGAACGTACATAGAAGGTAGCCCTAGTAGGCTCTTTTCAAATTTGGTAAAGAGAGAAGCTTGTACGCTGGAGGTGAGCGTTTAACGCGCGTTAGATAGTGGCCCCTTAAACCTACACCTGGGTCACAAGTCCCAGTCACTGTTGAAGCTCCTCTCACTACAACGATGGACCCGACACACGCACCGTGAATAAATTAAATGCTGAGAAGTTTCGTCTCTCTTTATTTGTAGAAGTAATTTTCATAACTAATATCCAATTTATATACAAAAAAAATACATTATCATGTAAAATTTTTTTTACTAACCTATCATAATTCATATGATTCCCAGAGATTCCCCACCCAGCCGGACGGCGTGGTTCGTCGTAAGGTTGAAGTGACTCACGAGAGCTCCACCAGCCAGTCCAAGGACAAAGACACCCTCAAACACACCCCGCCTGTAGCTAGCTCCAAGAACGTACAGGGACCGGCTGTTTACTACCCCCCCGGACACACACCCTTCGCCAAGAAAGACAACCCCGTGGGAGGATACCAGTCTAGTGTGAGTTATCATTAATATATATCCGATTTCCGGGATGTAAACTAGCCTATGTCTTATTCCTACACATCAGCTTCCTTTATACAAAATTTTATCAAAATCGCTTCAACCGTTTGAGCGTGATGAAGTAACAAACATACACACACACTCACAAACTTTCGCAATTATAATATTAATATGTGTAGTGTCAAATACATTTGGTGATTTAGACTTTTTCTTCTTCTTGCTGGCAACTGACATCAACCCTCTTTGGAAATGGTTGTTTAAACTAATTGAAGAATTTAAAAGGTTGTTAAATGTTTGTAATACTTTGATTGAACTCAGTTTCATTAATATTTTACAGTTGGAACAAAAAATCTAATTATATTAAATCTTTATACATCTCAAGATTTACTATAGTCCGGCTAAATAAGACCAAAAATTACGAGTGAGGTTTAGGAAAAAGTCACAAACACTTTTGTAGATAATCTGATCTACAATTTTTGTCTAGGCTGATTTTATGATAAAACTTGACATTTTATAAGTCGTTTTTGTAACCTTTGACCCCTAATAACTTCTTTAACGGATCTCTAGGCACTTTATACATATCGTTTATTTTACTTTCAGCTAGATACGAATCTTGGTAACCTCACTCCAATTTCTAGTCTAATATGACGGAACTACTATTAATATTTTCATGATACCAATTATCATTATCATGACAGGCTATGATGCAAGGCGGCGGCGCGTACGCCTCGGGTCGCGGCATGTACGAATACGAATCAGGGTCGCGCAGTAAAGAAAAACACTCAGAAAAGAAAACAGCCGTCCCTATCTGTCTACCGTTGTGCTGCGCTATGCCTTGTGTTATTATGTGAAAAACATACATATACAACTATAAAAATATATAAAATGAATAATTATTATGAATTTTTTCTTATAATAAAACAGGTCTATATAATATTCTGAAACTTTTGATATCATGTAACATTAAAATTTATGTGGATCACAAATGCATTTCTAATTTAACTTTTTTTGTACTGGCAATATTTTTAATACTGACATTTTCGTCAAATGGCAATACTGATTCCATATATGTTTTATTGTCAACGTCAAAATGAAGTAAGTTTATATATTACAATTTAGTTTTCTAAAATGTTTTCTTATAACAAATATTACGGTATATATTTGTAATTAATGTTTTGTGTACATTTAATGTTATTAAAATAATACATACAAAAAATTAAAATTCTCTAACTGAATATAAATGTTGAATTTGTTTTAATTTCTTACATAACAATGTATAAAGTAATAAGTATCGCTCACTAACAGCTACTGTGCCATTCATGAATGTTAAACATCCTCGGTGTCTTGTGAACGTGTATAAATGAAATATTTTTTAATAATTAATAAAATTTTAATTACTATATCGTATTTTTATTTTATAAGCCAACTATAGTATAAATACATAAAAATAATATATGACGTACAAGAAAATTTTATAATTGAGATATTATTTAATAAACAAGGTGATAGTTTGGAATAAGTTAATTTGGGTTTGCACGTAGCAGGGGCAAACTGTATAACATTGAAAAATTTTAGTGAATATGGAATATGCAAGTTTTTCCAAGTAACAGACGCTGAGCTTCATATAATATCTTGTAAACTTACATTGAAAGGAAGTGTTAAGTTATTCATCGTGAAACTGTATGTATTTTCGTGGACCCCCGCTTAGGAATTATGACCCGTATATTTTTGTTGTGACAACTTACAGTGAACTCAAATATTTTGTGAACCGCGGGAGGTCCATGTAGACAATTTTAGTTTAAATACAATGGTCTAAGATCCCGATATAAGGCGACCTTCACCGAGATGTTTATTTGATGAAACATATTTTATATTCAATTTAATATGTCAATAAGTATATTACATATGGGTTGCCTCATAAATTTTAGTCCAGGATATGATTAATTAACAATTAAAAATAGTTTTTTTTCAATTATTTCACCGGTTTGTTTATTAGATAAATTCCACACCAATCGAAAGTACGGAGCCCATAGAATATGAAAACGTTAGGTTGCCTATTCTTTTCCAGTCATAACTCTCGGGTTGCCAGGGATAAACAGGTACATCGATAGTAGCATTTTGCACCGGTCTGTTAATTTAATCAAATTTAAATGAAAATAAAGATTATTTAATTATGAACACGGTGAAATAGGGTTGCCTGCGAAAAATCGGTCCTAAATTAGAGTTGTCGAATTTTAAAAATTAAAATATTGCCGCGAGTGAATATGTACGACTGAGAGGTCCCAAGCAACTGTTCCGTGCGTTAGAAGAGGACAGAGCATAACAGCTGCGTAAGGTCTTCCCATTTAAAGAAAGAGAGTGTGTATGCTATTTGTCAGTGCAACTGACAAGGATAGCGATAGACGTGTATATGCTGAGTATCATTTTGGAGTAATGTATTATTATTATATTAAAAATAGAAGAATAGTTCTTTAATATTATTTTAATTAATTATTTATGTGTATATAATATATACACTACCGACAAAAAGTTTGGAAGCACCTGTACTTTTTAGTAAAAAGATATAGCACATGAAATTTAACTAATTTTATCTATGTTATAATATTACATTATGTTATTTTAAATTATTTTACTGCATTTAAAATAATCGTAGTGCTCTTCTTAAATATTTTTTTGTAAAAATAACAAAAACAAAATTTTCACTATAAATTTGTAAAATTTACTGAGTAACATTTAATTATGTTTTTTGCGTCGTGGTTTACAGTAGGTAGTCGCTATTTATTTTAAAGTGTGTTAAGGACCGTGGTTAATTATTTCTAGGCAGTTTAATAGAATTTTTGCTATTTTAACCGCTCTTTTTTAAAAACACCAATAAAATCTGTATTTTGTGTATAAAATGGGAAAAAGAAAACAGATACCAATTGAAACACGTTCGGCTATTATCGTTTTAAGTAATGAAGGCTATTCGGAAAAAGATATTGCAAAAAAAACTCGGTATATCAGCTAAAGATGTTCATTATACACTTGCGAGACACCGTGAAACTGGCAGTTTGAGGGATAGAAAACGGAGTGGAAGATCAAAAGTTACTTCTGCAGCAGACGATAGGTTCATAGTAACAACTTCAAAGCGTAATCGTCGACTTACAGCACCGGAAATTACTCGGGAGTTGAATAAAACGCGAGTGAAAAAAGTATCACTTTCTACTGTGAAGAATCAAATTTCAACTGCAGGTCTTCATGGTTGTGTGGCAGTAAAAAAACATTACTATGAGCAATACATAAGAATAAACGACTGCAATGGGCAAAACAGCATGAATATTGGACAGTGGAACAATGGAAAACCGTACTATGGACGGATGAATCAAAATTTCAAATTTTTGGGTCTAACAGACGAGTCTTTGTGCGCCGCAAATCCCATGAAAGAGTATCTGAAGACTATTTAGTATCATCGGTAAAACACGGTCGTGGCAACGTACTAGTCTGCGGCTGTTTTGCTGGAACTGTTGTCAGAGATCTTGTTAAAATTGATGGGATCATGAGGAAAGAGCAGTATTTGCAAATATTAAAAGATCATGCTGTGCAGACAGGATCACGTATTGTAGGTGAACCATTCGTGTTTCAACAAGATATTGATCCCAAACATTCAGCAAGAGTATGCAAAACCTTTTTAGAAGAACAGGAATCGAGAGGTATTCTTGAATTAATGGTGTGGCCCCCGCAATCACCAGACCTATCCCCTATTGAAAAATAATGGGATGAATTGGATCGAAAAGCTAAAGAATGTTTGCCACAGAGCGCCAGAGAGCTGTGGCAATATCTACAAGAAGCTTGGAAAGAAATTAGCGCCGAATACTTAAATAAATTACTAGAGAGAATGCCTAGAATCTGCCAAGCTGTTATAAAGCAAAGTGTGGTCATATCGACAAAACTAAATTATAAATTAATTTTGTGATTAATAAATAAGAATTTGATTTTATTTTGTAGTTTAGCTGCTGTTTTATCAAGTACCTAATAATTCTCAATTAAATAATACATAAATCTCGGCTTATTTCTAAAATAGTTAGGAGTATTTGAAGTGCTTCCAAACTTTTTGTCGGTATTATATATTTAATGTGTCATTAAAGTATATATACAGGGTGACTGGTGAATTACTATCGATATTTGAGGACGTGATATTTGACGATCATATATGACAAAATAAAAATTAATATAACATAAATATTAATAAACTTCTAAGTAAAGTTGACCAAAAGTTATGTAATTAATTACGCATCGTGTGAACACCCCACAGATTAGGTATACACACACACTCACACATACGCGTGCTCGGCGTGGTGTTGTATCAGCACGCCGCCGCACGCGACCACACTTGGAACACTTGGAACGTGTCAACACTTTATTTATTTATACGGAAATTTTGTCAAAAATGAAGTACCTATTTTTTTTTACATAATTCGAATGAAAATCATGTACCGAGTATTCTCCTTAAATATTGATAGTAATTCACCAGTCACCCTGTATATACATATATAGTAAATAAGAAGGTTATAACAATACATATGTAATACTAATTTAGAGTAATTTTTTTTATTCGAAAAAAAATGAAAAAAAATGAAAATTCTTTAAATGGGAAGACCTTACGCAGCTGTTATGCTCTGTCCTCTTCTAACGCACGGAACAGTTGCTTGGGACCTCTCAGTCGTACATATTCACTCGCGGCAATATTTTACTTTTTAAAATTCGACAACCCTAATTTAGGACCGATTTTTCGCAGGCAACCCTATTTCACCGTGTTCATAATTAAATAATCTTTATTTTCATTTAAATTTGATTAAATTAACAGACCGGTGCAAAATGCTACTATCGATGTACCTGTTTATCCCTGGCAACCCGAGAGTTATGACTGGAAAAGAATAGGCAACCTAACGTTTTCATATTCTATGGGCTCCGTACTTCCGATTGGTGTGGAATTTATCTAATAAACAAACCGGTGAAATATTTGAAAAAAAATCTATTTTTAATTGTTAATTAATCATATCCTGGACTAAAATTTATGAGGCAACCCATAGGGGAGAGTCGGATATATCGTACCACTTTTCACTGTAACTCAAATATTTAGACTATAACACGTCTTATAATAATTAATACATATGTAAAATAAAGTTTCATATTTTGGCTTCCTAAGAAGAAAAGAACAGATCCTTGCGATTATTCTAACATTGTTAAAAATGCTTTTTTATAGAGGCTTGCCATCGGTACGATTTAGCCGACTCGTCGTTTTAATCGTACCACTAAGTCTTTAAATCGTATCATGGGTGTTTAAGTCGTACCACTGAATGAAAAACATTAAAATTCTCAATCAAATTATTTATTTTTAACTGTTAGGTAAGTAATAAAACAACATTATTTATATCTTTTAGGTAATAGAAACATAATTTTTAACTCTTAGGTTATATAAAGGAACTATAAGCTTTCTCAGTAGAATAATGTAATTATACTTTGATAATGAGATCAATCAACATAACTAAAAAAAATGAGACAAAAAAAAACAGTAAACTATAATAATAAAGTAACTGTTAACAAGAATGTTATTTGTAATATAGGTAACTATTGTGCATATTTCTTAATGGAAGCAATCATGACAAATGTCTGGATTCGAAGTACACGTCTCATGTAGCCACCGTTTACAGCGAACGCATTGAATTCAATCAACTTTTGGACCCTTCTTATCGTAGTAAGAACAATTGCACTTTCGACATATATTTTCAAGATAATCATCGCTGTCATCATCATCATCTAGTTCTACAACAAGTGTCTTTCCTGAATCATCGCTACTGGTGATGGAATGAGATCGTTTCTTCTTATAACTTTTGTTTTTGGCCTTGGGTAGTACTTACTATACGTACTTGCGGTAGTACTATAGGTACTTGCGGTTGGTAGTCGGGTAAATCGTACCAGTACAATTTAACCAACTGCAAGTGGTACGATTAAACTAACTAAGGCATTTCTAAAACTAAAGCAAATATCCGGCATAAACCCAAAACTTAGACACGCAACAAAAACCCCCAATAATCTAGTATACAATTGTGGAATAATAAAAAAAAATGAATAACTATAGCTTACCTTGATTACGAGTTATCTTCTTACGAATATACGACAATATTTATATTAAGACCTACAAAAAATGTTTTTCTTTTATTACGTGAACAGTTGTTAACTCACGTCGATTTAAACTAGTGGGTGAAGAGGGATGGTGCAGGGCCACGATTTGGCGTTGTCAGTGTAGAAAAAAATATTCATTAAATGGGAAATTTAGAAGTGGTACGATTTAAATGCTAGTACGATATAACCAACTCTCCCCTATGTAATATACTTATTGACATATTAAATTGAATATAAAATATGTTTCATCAAATTAACATCTCGGTGAAGGTCGCTTATATCGGGATCCTCTACTAAAAAGAGATATGAGAGAAAATATGTTTATTTATTATAAAAGTACAAAAATCTGGGTTTTATTTTTTTAAAATAACGTCATCCAAATGTGTCCCTTGTTTAATTTGGCCCTCCTGTCATCTAGAGCGGAAAATTTCCATCACAGCCCGAGAAGTGTTTGGAGAAATGTTCTGAATTTCCTCGGGTATATTTTCTTTTAATTCTTCAATAGACTGAGGGTTGTTATTAAAAACTTTACGTTTGAGGTATCCCCAAAGAAAAAAGTCCAAATCCAGGCTGCTGGGTGGCCAGTTAATGTCACCTCTTTTGGATATGACTTTTTGCTCAAAAATTTCACGACACGACATCTTTTTGAAAATGCTCTTTCTGATTTATTTTTAACAGTTGTGTACTCTGGAAGTTCTCCAGATAGTCCCCCTTTTAGGTAATTTAAAGAAAACTGACATTAAGCAGCTAAAACTATTTGAAATAAATTGAAAGAGCATTTTCCAAACGATATCGAGTGTCATTTCATTAAAAGAGACATAAATATTTTATCCAAAAATGGTACTGTAAGTTTCTAACTTATTTTTTTTCTTCACCATCGGAAAATAGAGATTTCAACAAATTGAAATCATACCAAATTATTGAAAATAGCTGATATTTTGACAGCTGATTTTTCGATATTTATTAAAAATAAGCTGAAAAAACAAATATTTCTAATCAAATAAATTACAGTGTATTTGTAACATCAAAAGGAAAGTTTTCACCAAATTTCGTGACAAAATATTGTTTTTCGTAAGAGATAAAAATAAAAATCCAAAAACTTTTTTTTCGAATTTTTCACATAAATTTTGAGGTTATGTGAAAAAAATTAGTATAAAAGTTTTAGGTCTTTTTATTACCTATAACTTTGCCATAGAACATTTTTCGATAGGACTTTTAGTTTTGCCGGAAATCGAGAAAACCCATTTTTTACCCTTAAATACCCATCCCCATACTCTTCCCGACCTCAGATCGCCCGTAAAGAAAAAATCCTTTAATTTTTATAATATCCCCCTCCTTTTCTAATGAGTTTTATTCTACTATTATTTATTTTCACTTTTATTAATTTTAAAGGCTTTTGCACTGGCGGAAAAGTGATTTTACCTTAAAAAATTCATTTATCATAATATTATTTCTCGTATCTGTCTTAACGTCGATACAAAATTTACAATACATATAACATTGTTCTTAGTGGTTTTTAATTTCTAAGACGTGATACTTATGTCTAACACACTGGCAAAATTACCAGCTCATGAGTGCTGTATGCTGCTATGTCCGTATGTATTTATACTTTTATACTATACCACAAGTGGACTTTATTGATCTTGAAGTTTATCTCGTTCATTACCAATTCCTTAGACGGAAATAATAATCGATGCAGAATTTAAAATGTAACGTATATTGCAATTAACCATTGAAAACTGATATACTTAGTTATCGGGTTCAGAGATACAAAATTAAACGAGTGGCATGTAAAACTAAACGCAACTTACATTTATACTCTAATATAGCAGACAGAAATAAGACTATTCAAAATCATAAATTATAGTTTAGATGCATACCTAAATATTATCAAATAAAAGTTTTGTTGTTTTATTGTCGTTTAAAGCAGAAAGTGATACTCTTTAGAATCAATACGTTGAAAATCAAATATATTTACAACTACAGACTCAGTGGCAATGTAACCATGGATATATCATCTATACTAATATTATAAAGCTGAAGAGTTTGTTTGTTTGTTTGAAAGCACTAATCTCCGAAACTACTGGTTCGAATTGAATAATTCTTGTTGTGTTGGATAGTCCAGTTATCGAAGAAGGCTGTAGGCTATATAACATCACGCTACCACCAATAGGAGCCAAGATATAGTGGTAAATGTGTAAAAAACGGGAGAAATTGTTTCATCTTTGAAGCTTTCCGTTGCGTGCGCCGTGAAAACGGTTCAAGATACACAAAAAATATGTATTAAAGAATAATAGCTCTTTTAATGATCTAAAAAACAGTCTGCGACAGTATATGTCTATCTTTTAAGATTAACTCACAAAAACCGTTTTTATGGTACCTAATTTGGACGAAATAATTTGTTTAAGTTGTATCAACATAATAATATTAATCTTTATTCAAATAAACAAATAAATATGTTGTTGGTTAAGAGTACTTCATTGTGAATTAAAAAAAACATAGGTTTTATCCCGAAAATTCTACGGGAACTCGACCATTCCGAAAACCCCGCAAGAACGGGAACTATGTGGGAAGAACCAAATATCTGTCACTAAAGTCACTATTCCACGCGGACGTAGTCGCGGCAAAAGCTAGTTAAATATAAGTTATTAACAATATTAAAAACATGTTACATAATACATTCTTCAACTTCTATGGATAATCGATTTTTCAAATAAGGTCTTTGGGAATAATAGAAATACATATTTAATATTTTACTTAAAATATACTACATTCTCTTGTTTACTATAACAATATTTTAATAGAATCTCAGCCATTTTAATTGCATTTGAAATACCTTCCATATTAGGTATTAAAAAAATAAAAACGTAAAACATGACTAAGCAATACATAATCAAAGTATGTTTATAATATTAAGAATTGTATTTCCAGGCCAGAGTCGACTTGTCACATGGTAAAGTTCTGTCTGCGGGATAGTCACCTAGTCATCATGGACTAATGATCCCGACAGCTATACCGGCGTTAAATAGTTATACCATACCGGGAAGATCTGGGTTGAAGGACGAGACTAACAGCGGTCAGTTTGCAGTTTTCTAGTTGGTCCCTATACTTCGTTGTTTATCAAAGTGGACTGTGGATCGGCTTCTTGTACTTGGGTCTATATTATAACTGTTTCTTTCAGGAATGCTACTAAGCTTTTGTTCATATCTAATTCTATATCCCTCTTTCGCGTTTTCCTTCTGCTTTTGATGAGCGAAAGGATATCAGAGAGGCGTAGCCAGCTCTCTCCCTCTTGGAACTCACTGATCTGCTTTAACGACGCTCTTAATAGTTTAAGGTTGTATGTTGTGGAGCAGTGAGACCGTTAGGGGCTTGCCTTACTTTGTCGGCCCGCGGGGTTTGTCAGAAAGAGCACCGGAGTCGAAAGTATTTTCGAAGCATAAGGGATCAGCATCGCACATAAGTGTGCTTGCTTTCGCTTTGGAGTTTTCTTTCTCCTAGTCAGACTCAAATTATTCAACAACAGCAGCAATTAATCTGGAACGAAATACTCACTCAACTAATAATAGCTTGCAAATCACTGTTTTCGATTGTTTCATCTTAATTGATACAACAAGCATCACAAAGCACCTTGTCCTACTCTCTTTTTAAATATTTAACAGTTAAAAGGGGAACGACATCATTAATAGCGGAGTTTACGGGTTTTTAAGGGATATATCGAATCGAGCAATAACTTAGTTTGAGTGCCAAATTGCCGAAATTTATAAATTAATAGCCATTGTCAATTGTTTTTTTGTGAAACATCAAAGACATTACCTATTATAATAATATCTTACTAAGTTAACTTATTTTTGATACAATAACATACTTAATTAAATATCTATCAATATGTTTCATTCTCATGGAAGCTTGCAATACCTTCTTTCTTGTCGCAACAGACTTGAGACTGTGTTAGTGACACATAACACTACTAGTCCGGTCAATTTAGACCAAAAAATGAGAGTGAAGTTACATAGATTCCCAACAAGCTGAATTTCTGTGAAATTGTTCAAAACATTATTATAAACAATGTCTAGAAGTTCCCCATCATTCCCCTGTAAGGAAAAAAAAGTTCAAGGTCAAAGGTAAAAAAAAAATAGTTTTTCGGGATTTTCAGCAAAATGTATGTTGTTATTGTGTTATAATGTTTTATCATAAAAGTACCTCGGACAAAAATTGTAGATCATAAAATTATCTATTAAAAATATGTCAATACTTTTTTTCTTACGAGCCACCGTTTCTGAGATACATATAACGATTCAAAAAGTTATAAAGGTGTTATCGTCATAATATGCATGAGTACGCTACGTATATATCTAGAGTTGTTATATTTTGTATTAATTTATATAACAGTCTGTTGATTCGACCCCGAAAATCTGAGGATTTTCTTCTTTCACTCTCTTCATTTAATTTCTCGCTACAAAATAAGCATAGTTCTTTGAAACAAAAAGCTGATTCACTGATACGTGTACGTATACGTATACGTACGCTGTGGATGTCCTGGCTTCTTGTTTTTCACGTTGTCTTTTATTAGCTGCAGAAAGAAGACTTTCGAGTATAATTTTTACAGAAATTTTCATATATTGCCACAGATTTCTGATTTTTGAGATATTCCGAAAAATCATTAACTCTTTCGACACTTGCATTAATTAATACCACGTTCAACAGTAACAACTTTACTTTCAGTTAAAAGTTTAGCACAAATAAAACAATATTTATATATATAAATCTTCTTCTACCTGGCAATTTCCCAGCTATAGCCAGGGTCTGCATTACATGTTGTGAATAGTTTTGGCTATTTGTTTGTACGACCGGCCGCCTGCCTGACATCAACCCTCTTTGGGAATCAGCATTAATCAGTGATGTCTAAATACTCTTAGAAAGTACATAATATGAGTCGGAAAAATCACATTGGTACTTGCCCGGGCCAGGATCGAACCCGCACCCTGCTGCATGAGAGGTGGGCCTTTTAACCACTAGGCCAGCACTGACTGTTATATATGTATATAACAACTATATATACGTGGCGTACTCATGCATATTATGACGATAACAACTTTTATAACTTTTTGAATCGTTATATCTCAGTAACGGTGGCTCGTAAAAAAAAAGTATTGATACATTTTTAATAGATAATTTTATGATCTAAAATTTTTGTCCTAGGTACTTTTATGATAAAACTTACCGATTTGTTGAAAATCGCGAAAAACTCATTTTTTTTACCTTTGACCTTGAATAATTTTTTTTCCTTACAGGGGAATGAGGGGGAACTTCTAGACATCGTTTATAATGATTGTTTTGTACAATTTTACAGAAATTCAGCTTGTTGGGACTTTAACTGGTAACTTCGAATGTCTAAATTGACCGGACTTTACTTTTTATTTTTATTTCAAACTTAGATTTTCTTAATTAATGTAAGGTTGATAAGGTGGATTTAAGATTCTATAAGTGAAATGTATTCTTTAAGATTTTTGAGACTTTTGCAATTGAGTTAAAGGTAAAATCTTCATCTATTCTGTTCGTGATTACAGATGTTGTAAAGTAATTGAAAAGCAGCATAAAATATAATAATAAAACTGCGTAAGTATTCGGTATACACTATACCCGAAAAACATAGATCCCTTTTAAATATATTTTTAAAAATAGGTCGTCTTATGGACTTTGGTATTATTGTCTTTCCCTACTCGTTTCAATAACATACAACAGGTAAGAATGGGTTGCTTTTTTATATTTGGTGCATTTTCATCTGTTATTTTAACTTTCTTTAAAAAAATGTCAGTTGTAGACCGAAGTATTCTACAGAATCAGGTTTGTCTTTATGAGATCATAAATCGTGTTATCATCGAACCGCCATATTTAGATTCCAAATCAAATTTTAAATGTCAATGACATATTATTACTAAATAAAAATATCGCTTTTGACATAGGTACATAAAAATAACAAGAATATTTTTAAGCTATGGCTTCATTCGCTCTGGAATTGTGGAGTATTTTACCAAAGTCAATGCTTTTATTTGTTGGACGAATTATGTAGCAAAACATTTAATTATTTAACTTAACCAATTTGTTTACTCAGTTTAAGTTATAACTGTTTGGTTTAATTTTATTTAAAGGCTTTAAAAAACTCTTTTAAAATTTTTGGAATATATCGTATATCAACTGATACGGTAATATTAATGAAATAAAAAAAATGCAACTTTGAATTTACTAAACACACAAATAACTTGTGTAAGAACAGTTGAATCGACGAACCAGTCGCCGTTATTAGTTTGAGGGCAAATAAAAGATGTTATCGTAATAAAAACACATATATTTTGCTTTTATATTTTACCAAAATTTTGGATCAAGTCCAACAAGGCAGTCTCCGGGTTACATAGCCCGCTAAACAAGCTTCACGCCCGGAATCACCCGCGCTTTAAATGTAAGGCCTTCAGTGTCCGTCCCAGTTTAGTGGATCTGTCGATAATAACTAGTAATATGGAATATAAAAATAAATGAACGCTACAGAGAGCTCGGTGTGTACAAATCTTTTTAGCGATCTCATGTCCTATTAAATTCTTATAAAGGCTAACGTCCCGCGTTTATTATACTAGGGTTTCATATAATAACATTTCGAAACGAATTCTCACGAAAATAAAAGACTTACATAGGACTAATTACAGTTATGTACAAAACGCTAATATTTCACTAAATTTGGTCTTCGATTTCAATTGGAACAATAAACATAAAAATAACAATAAATATATTTTTTTTATAAACAGATATGTGCAGGAAGATTCATTTATCATTTATACAAAACAAGTTAAAGAAATATTGCATACAACACCAGTGAAAATTTGGCCGTACTTTGGCTGTTAACAGAAAGTTAACAAGAGTGAAGTAGAAAATAGTTTAGTATCATTTGGTGATAGCTGACATACCGTCAAAACAATAAAAAACATTAAAGACAAACAAATTGTGCAATAAAAACATTATAAGTTATGAATTCTATATTGGATCAGTTATTTTATGTTACAATTTCTTTTTTCATTATGATGCTATATTAATAATGAATTTTTAAAGCAAAACTATTGGTCCTTTAGTAAAGCCTTTGGTTTGAATTCAATATATATTGTATAAATTTTTACAAACAAACATTATCCCGAACCGGCTATGGTACATCAGTGGCTTGAATGTTCAATAACATTTCATCAATAACTTATCGAGTTTAAAACTCTAACAACAATATGTACAATTGAGCTCATTCTGTGAAAACTTAATACAAAAATGAATATAACAAGCAAACTTCACCGTTCAACACATAGAGTACGGATTACAGACGTTAACAATAAATTATTATAATGTACTAGGTTATTGTATTCTTATAAAATATAAACCGACACAAAAACTGAACGTTACAAAGATTTGTATAGTCTGATTACAAAAACGGGACCGTCGAAAGGCTAATTATAAAATGAAAAACACACTAAGCCTTCATAAAATCTATGTTTATATATTAAAAAACACGTTTATACCGATTCTGGCACAACACTTGTGGCACATGGGCGAATAGAACCACTAAACCGGGTGCAGCGACCCCTGCCTCACACACACACACCCGACGACACGAACCGAACACTTTAAACAACACCGACGCAGCACGCAGGGGCCTTCAGATACTACCTCTGTATTATAATCACCTCCAATTTCATCAAAATATACTATCAAACCGTTCAACGTACCATTTTCGCTTACGAGATGTTTGGTCGACTTGGACATCCCAACGTTATAAATCGTTACTTGATATTTGACTCGATATAGCAATATATATGTATAATATACAATTGGAACTCCTATTATTATTAATTACCTAATTTCTTTTTATAAATCACAATCGGTAACAAGATAACTCAATATGAAACAGTTCAGAGTGGAGACGGCCGTCGCGCCACCGTAACACTAATATCACAACTCGTCGAGTCCCCCCCTCCAGTGAGAGCGCTCACACTCACCACACTTATACGATAACCGTCTCTTAAAACTAAGGTAAGGACACTTGGAACACGGTGAGGCGGAGCGGCCGGCGGGGCGAGGCTCGCGGCTCGTCAGTCGATCACCACGTACGGCAGCGCCACCAGGTCGCCCAGGCGCGCGCACTCGTGCCACTCCGCGAACGACAGCGGGCGCTGCGGCCGGCCCAGCTCGTCGAGCTCGGGGTCGGCGGCGGCCGTCTCCAGCGCGCCCTCCAGCAGCCGGGCCGCCTCCTCCTCGGCCGCGCGAGAGGGAGGCTCGCCCTCCCGCTCCGTGAGCTGAGGCAGCGTCAGCACGGGCGCGGCCGCCGCCTGCGAGTACCGCCAGGGCACGCTGGCCAGCGCCGCCTCGCACAGCCCGTACAGCGCCCGCCCGTCTATGTCCTCTTTCGTCCTCTCGACCGTGCGGTGTTCCTGTGGTTCGCTCACGAAGCTCTTCTCGCCGGTCACGTCCCGCCGCGGCTCCCCGGGCTGGTGGTCATCGTCGTCGTCGTCCAACAGCGGCGCCTTCAGCCTGTCCCCGGGCTCCATGTACGCGAGGCCGACCATCGCCGGCTCGATGACCGGCTTCTCCCTGGGCTCGTCCTCGCTCGCGGCCTCCACGACATTGGTGGTGGTGGAGGAGTCGGCGGAGTCGTCGTCAGGTTCCGGCGCGTCGGGAAACACCTCCTCCCGGAGCGGCGAGGGGTAGGGTCGCAGCGGCGGCGGAGAGGGCGGCGGGGACGGAGGAGGCGGCGAGGGCGCGAACTCCGTCCACGGCAGGCTCTCACAGATCGGTACTCGAGACATGTTTTTGACACAGTGGTCGTCCGCGTAGTCTGAGTAGTTGTAGAGGGGCACCACGCTGGAGAACAGCGTGGGGTCGTCGGAGCGCGCCGGGGGCCGGACGGCGAACCGGTGAGGGAAGAGCGGGGCGCGCGTGCCGTTCATGCCGGGGAGCAACACGTTGTGCAGCGCGCGCACGTGCAGCGGCCGGAGCGCCGGGCGGCCGGCGGCGGGGCAGTCCGGGGACGCCTCGTCCTCGCCGCACGTACACTCCTCCCAGGCGCGCGGCTCCTCCAGCGGCGGGACCTCCTCGCGCTGCTCGGGCTCCGGCTCCGTCTTCATCTTCGCGGAGTCTCCGCCGCCGTTCCGAAGCGGGGACTCGACTTTGATAGGGCACACTGAAACGGATCATGATGATGTTAGTGACGCTACAAGACATATGTATTCAGTGTAAACTCCATGTAACGTCACTCGATTTAACGACAAACTCTCTAAATTTTAGATTCAATGAGAAAAACTGAGGATCAACAGCAAGGAGATGAAGAAGATGAGACAGATGAGCCTGAGCCTCCGCCGAGCATTAAAGAAGCTCTGGAGCAGCTAAACTACTGGAAAATTATTTACTTTATCACCAAGATGCCTCAATATCGCAAGATATTAATAAAATAAGTAAAAAAATACAACAACATTACTGGTGCAACAAAAGACGTCAAACAAAAATAACAGACTATACGCAATAGCGTTCGAATAACATTATTTTTTATGTACATAAGTACTAATCTACTCTACTAGTCTGAAATAAACTTTGTCTTTTTCTAATTCTGATTTTTCTTCTCTCTATTTAACGGCAACTCTCTATAACGCCATAATGAACAGTCCCTTCAGTGTCGTTATATAGAGTAACTTCAGTGTCGTTATATAGAGTTTACACTGTATTTTATTGGTACATGACCGTCAGTGGACACAGACCGTCAGGCTCGATGAGCATGACGTCAGGCGAGGCGGGGGAGGCCGGGGAGTGCGGGGAGGCGGGCCGGGAGGGGCGACTGCTGCCGCGGGACTGGATCTGTTCCAGCAGCTCCTTGGTCGTCTTCACCTGGAATCATTTCATTTCATTTAATATGCTACGAGTTCCTTCACGCAACTTCTCATACAGTCTTGACTTTTTCATTCATTTCATGATAGATAATTGTCGTAGAAGTAATAAAATAGTTGTCAGTGGGCCGGTTCGTCTTTATGTGTGTATATACGAGTATATGTATATATATTTAGAAGAAGAAGAAGAAGAAATATACTTTAGTGCACTCAAAAACATAGGAAATAACATAACATATAAATACAGAAAATTTAAGGCAAGGGCGGCCTTATCACTACAAGCGATTTCTTCTAGGCAACCCAACCAATGAGGTTAACAAATATTCTAGAGAGGGTAGTGCATATTATGACATATACATATATAAAAACATCATTATCATGGCAACCACTTTTAGATTATTTGCAAACTAAAATAACATCACTGACTGGAGCTTTACGCAGGTGTGTCCGACGTATTCCATATAAAGTTCGAACTATTATTTATAACTCATTAGCTAAACCCTTACTTGAATATTTAATAGAAGTATGGGGATCTGCACACAAAATTAATTTAAAAGATTTACAAATATCACAAAACAAACTATTAAAAACACTACACCAACTGGACTACCGCTTTCCAACCAAAGAACTTTACAAGAAAACTGATACACTATCTATTGGACAATTATACAAATACAAAACATGCATACTTATAAGAAAAATTCTCTCAGGATCTATACACACAAACTACTTTTAAGACTAAATCACATAAATACTATACACGAAATATACATAAATTACAAATACCTAAGTCTAGAACTAAACATTATGGTAACAAAACTATACAATTTGAGGGAGCGCTAATGTACAATAATCTACTGAAAGAAATATTAAACGAAAAATCTTTTTTGAAATTTAAGGCTAAATTAAAAACATACTGTAAAATTTTATAATATTTGAATGTTTGTATAAATAAGGTCACCATTAAATTTATAAATGTTTATTTTTATGTTATTAGTTTAAGTTTCCTATGTAAGTGAACTTCGTTCTTAATGGGAAATAAATCATCTCTAAACCTAAAAACGTAAAATACAAATACATATACAAAAACGTAAACTACATATACATACCAGAGTATGCATTTATTAATGACTATACCTTCTTCGCCCCGGCGGGAGGCAGTCTATTAACGAGCGCAGCGTAAGGGTCAGGTGGGTCTCGTTTCCACCCGTTCCTTCTCCGTTCAGGGCCGGTCCCGTTCCTCGACACCCAGTTGTGTTGACTCTGGGGCTCCGCTGTCGTCTCACTGCCGGAGCCCGCTCTACCATGTCCCCTACACACGAAAAGATTAGTATAGTATTATTGCTTATTAAACATTTATACAGGGTGACTGGTGAATTACTATCGATATTTGAGGACGTGATATTTGACGATCATATATGACAAAATAAAAATTAATATAACATAAATATTAATAAACTTCTAAGTAAAGTTAACCAAAAGTTATGTAATTAATTAAGCATCATGTGAGCACCCTACAGATTAGGTATACACACACACTCACACATACGCGTTCGGCGGCGTGGTGTTGTATCAGCACACGTCTACACTTGGAACACTTGGAACGTGTCAACACTTTATTTATTTATACGGAAATTTTGTCAAAAATTAAGTGCCTATTTTTTTTTTACATAATCCGAATGAGAATCATGTACCGAGTATTCTCCTTAAATATTGATAGTAATTCAAGAGTCACCCTGTATGTTTAATATTTTAAATACTACCTTCTTTTTTTAGGTTTCTTATCTCTTTTCGCCTTCTTTTCATCATATAGAGGTTCGGGTGACAGCGCCCTTTTTACAGCTGTAATATTATACATTAACATCAGTTTGATATATGTATCGATACTAAAAGGATTGCCATATTAAAAAATATTCTTTATTGAGGGTAATTTTACATTACTTACGAGGTGTTGCCGGTTTGTGTGGTGGGAGGGAGGGAGTGACTGGTGGTGGGGGGTCGTCGTCCACGAGGATCACGTCTTGGGAGTCTGACTCATAGCCACCCCATGCTGAAACATACATACATTATTAATATTTACTAAGAACACATAATGCTTATATACTTTCTCGATGTAGACTCCTAATATTATGAAATAATAATAATAGTTACAAATTGTATGAACAAAAATCATTTTTATCATATTAGTACACATAGACTACTACTAGAAAAAATCAAATAAACATTTCCATCGCTATCACCCACTGAACTTAGCCCTGACTATAGCATATTACTGAAAAGATCTCTTCTATAAGAGTATATAAAATAATACTAGTTTTTACCTGGTCGAGATGGTGGTCTTGGACTTGGTACAGCTGGACTCACCAGGTTCTGGAAATACAGAATTAAATTAAATATTTATATACACTAATTAATATTTATGTATATAAATATTTGTTATATACCCTGGAGAGTGCAGGTGAAGTGAGGGGCGTTCCACCGAGCCTCCTAACTTGACGCTCAGCAGACGAACGATTTGAGCCTGCAACAAATATATTCATTATATAATAATTCTGTGATTTTCATAGAATTTTTATAATATGTGACAATTGATACACTGAATTTATTTCGATCCCATCATTATAAGGACACAAAATATAATAAATCTACTTTAAATATTTGACAAAAGTTTGTGTGTGTTACCACAGAGTCATGTAAAAAAATATAGAAATATTATTTGCTTAGTTTTTGACAGATATAATTTTTAAATAAATTAGTTTATGATAATTCTAAGTTGACGCTAAATGATATCATACATCACATTTACTTTTAATATGAAACTCTCTGCTTAGGGAAACTAAATATTGTCTTTTTGTTTTAATATATACACCAATTAGAAAAATATAGAACAGATAAAAAATATATATGCCACTGTAAACTATTATATATTCTTCTTCTTCTGACAATTTCCCAGCTTTAGCCAGGGTCTGCCTTACATGTTGTAAATAGTTTTTGGCTAATTGTTTTTTACAACCGGCTACCTGCCTGACATCAACCCTCTTTAGAAATAAACTATTATATATTATATAATCTTCATTCAAATGATGATTTTGTATTCCCACAAAGTAAAGCTTCATTCAATTAGAAATAATAAATATTGATAAAGAAAGGATTATATAATTGATGTTCAACATTAAATTTTTCTGAATTAATTTCAAACAATTTAAATTTTCATAATATTGAAAAATTACAGCTCAAATAGAATACCATTTGTACTTAAAATCTATTAAAATAATTATGAATTATAATTTTAGTCAAACTTTTGTTACTAATTTTAGTCAAATTTATAGGACTAAACCAGTACTTGTATAGAAAATTATGTTTTCAAGGATGAACCTTTAGCTCGAGTTCATAGTTACTCATTCAAATTAACATCAATATTGAGTGAGTGTTATTAATGAAAAACTAAAAATAAAGTTTGATTATGCATACCAATGGTAATATTATATAGTGCGTTTGATTTAAGCTGAGCTTTGCATTTGTGTGAGTGCACACGGATAGTGTAGATGAGATGTCAAATTTTTGAATGAAATGTTATTTTCTAATCTTAATCCGGTTTATACTGCTTTTACTCCGCCCCGCACCTTCCTCACTTCACCTTTTGTACTGGTAGCAATATGAAATATTGAAAACGTAATGTCAAGTGAATGAGAATTTGTAGTTTTTTCAAAATTCTTATTAATCAATAATTTTTGTTCCATAATAGGTATTCAAAATATTTCCACCTGGACTTTTACAAGTTTTGCTTATTTTATAGCCCTTATGTTATGTATCTATTTAAAATATAATAAAATTTAATTCTAAAAGTTTTTTATTTAACTCACACAAATGCAAAGCTCAGCTTAAATCTAACGGACTATAACAGATTTTAAGAGATTAATTAATGTATATCAGTTATGCTTAATGTTACTTAACAGTTATGCTACTCTTGAGTAGAAGTTTTTAATCAATTTTAATGAAGGAGGTTGCTGATTTGACTTTCTTTTCTTAAATATATATATGTGTGTGGATATCAATGGGTGCTATGTATAAACGCCAATGTAGCAATTTAGGCATTTTCATTTTTTTGCTTTAAACACTTCATTATACTGTATTCTACAACATGCATGAAAAAAATGTGTTCATATTTGTTGATATTTATTGCAGTAAAAAGCATAAGTAAGAAATTTTTTAACCTATAAGGCTTTATATAATGTATAATATAAAAAATATACATATATACATATTTAAAAAACTAGTAGGTTTACAAAGAAGTTTATCAAGCTTAAATGATACATGTATGTATGTCATAGTTACCATGCAAAGTTTCAAAAGCATAGTTGTTGCATGTAAAAGATCTAGAAATCAAACTTAAAACGCCCCTACTTTTTGTTTTTCACATTGGCCCTTATACATAGGAGCTAACGATGTGTGTGTGTGTGTGTGTGTGTGTATATACATGAGTATTTACCAGTATGTGCGGGTGAGTGTGTGCTAGGTATGACGAGATCCCGCCAGCGCTTCACGAGCACCTTGGCGCGGCGAGCCAGGGTCGGCTCACTAGTCTTACGACGGAGCTCGTTCACATGCTTACCAAGTCTGGTGGTCTGGAAATCATTTAAAACAATAGATATATAACATAAATATATACTCAACAAAACATTAATTAGACTAACAAGTAATTAATTAATTACTTATATAGAAATAATGAGTAATATTTACTATTATTGGCTTTGTTATGAAAAATATTATATTTTTCTAATAATGATGATAAACAAGTAATTTAATGTTATTTATAATATATATTTCTTGTATTCCTCACCTCCAACAGCTCTTTTGTGATATTAAATTTCTCCAGAATGGAAATAATTTCATTAACAGTCTGCATGTCGACGACCTGAAATTATAATATTGGCAATATTTAAAACAGGTATTGGAAACTAATTCTATATGTAACAATTTATAGTGTTTCGTTCAAAGAGATTGGATGAAGGAGGATTTGTTAGTATGATAAAATTAAAATAAAATAATTCAGTCTAAAAGTATGGAAGAAAGATTTCTTACTTAGGAGACACTAAAGATATGACCTAACTTCTAGATGACAAAAACTTCTAACCAAGAAAAATGTATGGGGCCACGATATATAGTTTTGGAAAGGACAAAGTCTATATTAAATATAATAATCTATACATATATTTACTGTATATGAATATTATAAAAACTGTGTATGTATATATATGCAAGTATAAGTAAGATTTTCCTGTAACATAAATATTATGTTATATGAAACAATAATACAAAATTTTATCTACTTTTGACATAAGATAATTTATAATTATAAGCCACTTCATACAAATACTAATATTAATGAAAATTTGTTAATAAACCTTATATATGTAGACATATTTTGTGTTTTAATAGGGTTGACGATTACATAATTATGGATAAGTAATAAAAATGGTTTAAGCACTAACATACATACATACACATATGTATATAGTATGAAATGTATATAAATATAAATATATATATGTCATACATAATATTAGTGTGACTATGTTTCGTAACTGTTATGAAATCATATATTTTACGAGCAATTAATTTGCCAAAATTCAAGACTTTTATCATGGTTTCACCGAGTGAATTTATAATGATACTGATAAGCTTACACCTGATACATTTAGTTGCTATGATTTATAGCTCAAAGACGACGACACGTTCCCTCAACATCCATTCAAGGAATAATACCGACCCAATATATTCAGTAACAAAAGTTTAAAATCTCTACATGCAAGGGTATGAATTCAAATTGATATGTAAATTAACTATGCCTGTCCCTATTCTCAAAATTCAAATAAATACCAGTCTTAATATTTCTTTTTATTAAAAGAATAGCTATGTTATTACTGAAAAATTTAATTATGATTTAGATGGATGAATTTAAAAACTCATCGTCATTACATGGATAAAATATCTTTCATCTCGATAATGAAATATGTGACAATATTGGTAATAATATGGAAACATATTGTAATTTATAAATGTATGAAATATTATGCTAGTCCTAGTTCAAATGTGCTCTAAAACCATGTGCTGTCATCCTCACAATGTGAGTGACTAGCTTTAACTAACCACCACAGTTCACACCACATTTCAGTTTAAATTTTCATCTTTTCCAGATTGTTCTTTTATTGTATCATCCTGATATTAAATTATTAAAAAGTTAGGAAGTTCAAAAAACACCACGATCATTAAAACTTTACATCCCAGTACAATAACCTTGTCACCACATTTTCCTAAAATTCTAAGATATCGTCTAATAAATATCACAACTTTTTCGAAAAATAGACTGACCTGTGACTATACGATAGAATATAAGTAAAAAGTGCATCAATTTCCTCACTCCATAAGTAGAAGGGCATGACGCGCCCGTAGGTTTATTCCATGCTGTTTCCAACTATTTCCACGCCCTCGGGTGGGCAAAAGATGAAAAATACTCATTCCTATTAAGACAAAGCTAAATGCTTAACCGCTCAATCAATTGAAAATCTTTGGAAAAGGTCACGCGTGGCACAATTCCATACTTTCACATTGCAAAACATTTGGCACTTGGGACGGAGGGACGAGTGGAACGCTGGCGACGTCAGTGGCCCCGTACATCACTAGCAACGCTCACGTATCCACACACACACACCACATTTACATCACGGATCTCGCATAACATAAGCTCCCGCGTTACAGATACTTTTTACATGGTTTGACATTCGCTAAAATCGCTTTGCATCTGTAAGTCAACCTTCCTAGAGACTGAATCGCAACTCGAATCGGGTGTCACAGGCCTATGCGGACGGTTTCCGTATCTCCACCTCGCTTATCAGTTTTATTATCTTCAAAACTCGCAAACTTACATTGTAATTGCTATCCAACGCATTCAGAAGTCGATTACTGAGCTCATGAGCGTTATTACTCATTTATAAACGAAAATATTTAACTAAATACGACGAACGTGTCTCGGCTGCGTCGTAATGGCGGACCGACGACTACGTATGCCCGTGCCAGGGCATTTTAGCCGAATAATTCAGCTGATATCTACTACAGGCGACGCACACTCGTGTTTTTCCGTTTCTTTTGACGGGAAAATGACCGAGTTCTCATTCACCTCCACTAGATGGCAGAACCTTCGAAACCTAAACTTGTTATTACTTACTAATATTTCGATAATAATATTCTTAGAATTTTAAAAAATTATTAGGAAAACCAAAACTATATACATTTTATTTCTTTCTTTATTATAAAAATGTTAAAAATTATTGAACCAACATGGTGTTACCATGCTTTAGTGGATATGTTATTTGTGGGTAACAAAAAAACTATGAAATTTCTCGAGAGATGGCGTTATTACCCATTAAAGACCTAATAAAGTAAAATATTTCATAAACATTAAACAGAAAATAAATCAAAAACAAATAAACATGTTTTTTAATATTAGAACTTATTAAAAAATATATAGTAATATTAATTTTTTGTATTCTCATTTCATATATGTCATAAGTCATGAAAATATATATAGAAAACAACTGTTATATTTCTCATTATAATAGCTTTAATATTCCAACACTGAAAATATAAATCTCAAGAGGATTTAAGGAAAAAGGAGTAAAAAATTTTTTATTACTTATATTGTACTTGGTGACGATAAACATATATTTATCATTCCTATAAATAATAAAATCTAAAATTGCATTTTGAATAATTTACTAGATTAATAATACTACACGTACAAAAAAAATATTTTTTCAAACATTTTATTACTATGTATAATGGTAACATTGTTTGTACTACAACATTTATATTGGTCAGGCCATCTTTCAAAACTAAATAGTGTCACCTTTCGTTGTTTCAAGCCGTGTGTCGCGTAATTTATTATGGCACAAAATATGATACAATTATATTAAATTTCACATGTAATAAATCCCACATATCCGATGTCGTTAAACAAGAGGCATTTTGAAGTGCATTTTGCTGTGTGATGCCTTATACGATAGTAGTCGGGAGTTTTTAATGGCGAAAATATTAGTTTATTTGGGTGTTGTGTAGTGAGTGGCGATGGATCGTCGGTGTTCTCAGTCGGTTCGGACGCTGATTTTTGACGATTCTGATTCAGATCTACCTAAAGGTGTTCAGAAGAAGGAGTTGTCTACATCAGAAGTGCCGCCTTCTTTGAATCAAAGCGCTGAAGGTCAGTGTAATAATTAAAACAGTATTGTTGTCATATTCGCTGTTAAGTTGCGGCGTTTTCAAGGTTTATTCAGCTGTCAATACAATTGTTACGAAGGTTTCATTGTGCTATTTATTTCGAGGAACCGATTGATATCGATGTTATATTAATTAAACTATTATTTAGCAGTTTGTATCATCTTACGGCGATGATAGTTGCGTCTACAACGATCACACAATATATAAACATAAATATTTATCTACCTTCAATTGTAATAATGATTACATTACATCCCGTAACGCGACACTATTAAATATAAATTTGCAGTTCTTAAATGGACAGATATGATAAAAGACTTTGTTCTCATATTCCATGCTTATAATAATAATTTTAAAGTTTTAAATCAAATATATTATTCGATTAGTCTTATTTTTAAGTCCTATACAAAACCTTTACATAAATATCATCAATAATTGCTAGTTTAGTGAAGCTTATTAACTTTGTAAATATTATATACACATATATATATATGTTTTCTACAACAGTAAATTATATATAGGAACAATATTTTAATATAACCCATATGTTCAACCAAGTGTAAACTATATTTGATGAACAATGCCTGGGAATACTTCTACTGTTATAATATTGTTAGTTTTGTTATACTTTCTTTACTAACAAATCAAGTACATATACTTTACATTACTAGTTTTTCCCACAATTGTTTAACAATGGCTTGTTTTATATTAGGTTTTAATGAAAACAAATTTAACCTAGATTTAATATACAATATTATATACATTTAATATACATCTTATATAAATTATCAGTTCTTGTTGGTCCCAATTTGATATATCAATAAATTTCTAGATTGCAGATTTGATAAAATTTTTTGGTTAAAAATATTCATGTTATATATAAAGTTTAAAAACACTCAATAATCTATGTGTAATATATAGGTATACCTGGCAATTTATAAAGCAACTTAAGTGTATTGGTTACTTATACTATATATATATGTGTGTGTCTCTTAGTGTGTGTGTGTGTGTGTATGTATGAAGTAATAAGTAAACTCCATATAATGTGATATTTATTAGTTTGTGGTATTTCTATGATAAATCTTACATTATCTTGTTAGTAATGTGTGTGACCTAATGCACATGACTAATGTGTGTCTGATACACTGTCACTTCAAAAATAAATACACACATGTCACTTACTATATTTTTCACTATTAATAGTAATTGCTTAGTGATTAATAATTGTTGGTATATATTATGTACATTGTTTTATTGTTATTTAAGTAATTGTTCATTGAAATCATTACAATTATAAAAATTCTTCATCATCATCATCATCAGCCTATCAGAGCCCACTGCTGAGCACTGCTTCTTGTCAATAATTTTTGTATTATCATATAATTTTTGTATTGAGAAAATATTATCCAACATATTAATTTAGAATTTTATAATGTACTGATATATTATATTGTTTTCTGTCTTTATGTATTTCTAGGTATACCTATATATACACATAGATTATTGAGTGTTTTTGAACTATGTGTTTATTGAATAAATTGTTAATTACTAATGTGAACTATTGACCTTCTGTATATAAATAGCTTTGTTAGTGTAGGTTTTAATACACACTAGAAAACGGCGATTGTTGAACATCATATTGGAAATACAAACAATTTCATAAGAATACAGGAATGCATATGTTTGAGAGATAGAATTTATATTATTTTTAATATATACTACTTTTTGATCATGACTTCGTCTGCCTAAATTTCGAATTTAGTAAGTATATATATACAGCTGACTGAGTGTACTGTATTCCACCTTTGGTCAAAAATAACGAAATATTTCATTTATTAAGTTTTTTTTTAATCAAACAGAATTAAATATCCTATGTCTGTCTCCTGGTACCAATGTATCTTCCCAACAATTTTCAACCATATCCCTACAGTCATTCTTGAGTCACAAATAGTGTAACAAACACAATTTTTTTTTTTAAATATAATGATATAATAAAAATAAAATGGTAGGTACGGAATACATATGTTGCAAATCCATACATTTTATACATACATGTAATTCACCAATATCATATATTTGGTGTAATGATAATTTTGAAATACATTTAAAATATATTTTAATATAAATTGATACATACTAATAGTCATTGAGATAAATCCCCCGCTTAAACCTACACCTGGGTCGCAAGTCCCAGTCACTGTTGAAGCTCCTCTCACTACAACAAAGGACCCGACACACGCACCGTGAATACATTGGATGATGAGCGGTTTCATCTCTTATATATTAATACATAAATACATTGTATTAAATTCATATAAAATATACATTATGATTAAAAACAATATTTTTTTAATAGATGAAGTTATGTATTTAGTGAGGTGTATTTTTTACATATATGTGAAAAATTTTAATTATCAAATTAGCAGACAAAGTCACAGGTATAAGCTAGCTTTTCTGTAATATCTTAGTATTTTACTACTTACAATAGTTTATGAGTTTTATGTATACATATATTGTAATAATTAGTATTAGCACTACGACTTTTTTCTTTTAATAAGGAGCAATTCAAATAACTGTTGCACTGATTATTATTATTTACTTTTGTATTGAGAGGTATGTAATTGTAAGTCTTAATGTAATAAAAATATTTTTTTAGATAGTTTTTTCTCCCCTGAGGAGATTTTTTTTTTGTATACAGAACAATATTTATATACAAAAAAGTATATCATATCTTTATTCAATAAAATTCTACTACAATCCATATAATATTATGTCTTTACCATAAGAATGCAATTTTTTTCTCAAAATTTGCATCAAATTTCTAAACAGTTCTCTTAAACAGTATGTATCTTACCAAGATAATATTATAATTATTGTAAATACATTGTTCTTTTATTTATATACTACATAATATTGGTATTTATATTATTTTCGTGTTTATATATTATATAATACACACACATGCATAAGTATAATACATGTATATGTGTGTTTGTGTGTATTTTTAATATGATCGGGGAAAACAAGTATGGAAGCTCGAGCAAGATTAAGTACTTAGCGGGAAACCTATAAAAACATTCTGTGTATACCTTAGTGTTAGTTGTGTCGCAACCGGTTAATGTGAGAGTTGACGCTATTAACTGTGATTTATAGCATTTTTGTGCTAACGCTACTTATATTTAATATTCTGATAAGGCCGGTGGTTTAAATACTTATCTATGTACTGGGGACAGACTCAGATTATCGAACGTGTTACAACAAATAAACAATGTTGACGTCTTTGTCTGGAAGTGATTAATAATTAAAATTATGTACAAATAGAATATATATACATAGTAATAAAGAAAATTGTGTTAGTTACACTATTTATAACTCAAGAACGGCTGTAGGGACATGGTTGGTAATTGATGAGGAGATAGTTTAAAACAAGGAGATGATATGGGATATTTAATTCTGTTCATTTGAAAAAGAAAAAACCTTAAATTTCAATGTTTTGTTATTTAAGGCCTCTAGAGCGGAATAGAGTTCGCCGGGACAGCTATACACATATTATTATTTATTTCGAAATCAATACAGACGAAGTCGCGAGCAAAAACTAGTATACTGACAGTAAATCAAAGCCAATTAAACTATTTCAGTCCGAACATATTCTCAAATATAATATTATTGCTGATGATTATTTCGTTTTCAATTAATTCCTGAATGTTTGCAGTACGGCGTGTTTGTTGTGGGTGTATTGCACCCACAGACTAGTTTGATATCCGATTATAAACTGCCCTCGCCTACGCTTTAGATTGCTTTAGTTAGGAGTTATTGGACGTCCATCAGGATACAGGAGTTATTTACGTATATACATAGACTATATGTATCACAATTTTAATATATATATTTTTTATATAGAATTCATAATCTTCTTCTACCTGGAAATTACCTGTCTTACATGTTGTGAATAGTTTTGCCTAATTGTTTTTACGACCGGCCGCCTGCCTGACATCAACTCTCTTTGGGAATGCATTAATCAGTGATGTCTAAATACTCGTAGAAAGTGCATATGATTCGGAAAAATCACATTGGTACTTGCCAGGATCGAACCCGCGCCCTCATGCATGAGAGGCGGGCCGTTTAACCACTAGGACACCACTGACTTAATATATATAATAGCACTTACATATAATTTTCTGTGCGAAATCTTGTTCAAATGAATTTTGATATAATCAAAGGTATTTCGTATTAATTACTTTTGTTTCTCTTTATAATAAGTCACGTTGTCTTGTTATCTCACATTCATGATATGTTTCTTATAACAAGAAATGATTCATGGAAATCTTTTTCTATAGACTTATACATTATTCTCATAAAAATAAGAGAATAATTATTAAATTTTAGTAACCTATATATTATATATAGAAGATTATATAATTGTAAATAACATGTTGAGGAAGACAAGATGTTATGTATATATAGAAAAGTTATTTTTATCCTTGTATTGATAAGAGTACGAGGGAGCGTCTCATTGATAACGCTTTGTTATCACAACACACAAACGAGATTATAGATCTTAATTATATTATGTACTAGCTTTCCGCCCGCAGCTTCGCCGTCGTTTAGTTCGGTTATATTGCGTTTCCAAGAGAACCTTTGAAAAGTCTGGGATAAAAACTATCCTATGTTCTTTCTCAAGTCAAATCTATCTCTGTACCAAATTTCATTAAAATCTGTTGAGTGGTTTAGGCGTGAAAGCGTAACAGACAGACAGACAGAGTTACTTTCCCATTTATAATATTAGTAGGGATTATATGTATATGTATATAATTGTTTTATCTTAATTCTACAATGTCGTATATTCTTAGATAAGGTATATTGATGGGCGTTCTGATTTTGCATATAATACGGTTACATATATAGTTTTGTACATATACTAGTTTTTGCACGTGGTTTTGTCCATATGAAAGTCGTATTTGATCTTACAGAGAAATGTTTAAAGTGTGTAAAAACTATATATATGCTAATCAATCGGCGGCGTAGTCTGCATCTCGTGACTATGTAAAATACAATACTTATACTGTGATCCCGCGCGTGAATTTGGAAATAATTTAAGTATAGCGTATATCTTATTTTGATGTCCATTCTAAATTATCCTAAATTTAATGAAGAAAAGTTAAGTCATATTTGTATAAAATGGTAACAAAGATTCTTATATACATACATACTTTTATACAATTCAAACTTTTGAATTTATAATATTAGTAATATTTAGGCATGTTTGACCTAAATTTTATATGGGTTTGACACGCGAGTCGTTTTTTATAAGGTGTGAATATTTGATTACTGTGTTTTTCGTTTAATATTTTACATAAATTATACTTTTATAAATAAAGGCTGTTTCGATGGCTGGATTAAAGCTTGGCTTTTGAAAGGAACGTGAATTTTTATATCGTGTTTTTTGTCAAAAAGCTAAAAGTATCGTTAACAAAAAAAGACTGTTACCGGCTTTTATTTTATGTTTTGTTCACACCCGTGATGTTACAGAAATAAATAATTTTAGTAGACAATTTCTATTCAAATTTTTTGAAGTAGGCTTACTATAAAAAAATATATATCTGCCATTCTACAATAAACTGCATAATTATTTATAACTTGTACCGTCAACTCTGATTCCTGATGATGAGATTAATCCATTATACAAGAGATTTTATATATGTATATATATATATTGTTTTTTTTCTTTTCAATATACAGGGTGACTGGTGAATTACTATCGATATTTGAGGACGTGATATTTGACGATCATATATGACAAAATAAAAATTAATATAACATAAATATTAATAAACTTCTAAGTAAAGTTAACCAAAAGTTATGTAATTAATTATGCATCGTGTGAACACCCTACAGATTAGGTATACACTGACACTCACACATACGCATGTCGTGACGTGGTGTTGTGTCAACACGTCGCCGCACGCGTCCACACTTGAACACTCGGAACGTGTCAACACTTTACTTATTTATACGGAAATTTTGTCAAAAATTAAGTGCCTATTTTTTTTACATAATTCGAATGAGAATCATGTACCGAGTATGCTCCTTAAATATTGATAGTAATTCACCAGTCACCCTGTATATAATCCACTATTCCTTATCAGATATAAATGTAAACATATACATAATTGATATGTGATATCAATGGTCCGTTTAACAGCTGATAACAATGTGACAGTTACTGCACTGATAAGAATACCTCTTTGTCTAACATGTTTGTTCGAAAACATTATCAATAAAAACAATATATGTACCTACCTGAAATGTACTATTTTTAAGAGTGATATATATATATATATATATCGATGTATGTTATTTTATTGTTTTACTTCGTGTATCTCGTATATTTTAATCTTCCTCGTTGGGTGTCTAGAAGAGATATTTCTTTAGTGATAAGGCCACCAAATTCGTACATTTTTATCTAATAATAATTAGTTGTTATTTTAAGGATGTAAATATAAATCTTCTATATATATAAAAATGGATTGCTGTTCCTTGGTCTCGCTAAAACTCGAGAACGGCTGAACTTATTTGGCTAATTTTAGTCTTGAAATACTCCTGGAAGTTAAGGAAAGGTTTAAAAGGTGAGAAAAATTTGAATAATTGCCGGGAAAACCCTAAAAACAGCCCTTTTCTATTTCTCACACAAACGTTTTTTTTGACATTAGATTTGACAACTAACTAACATGTCAATCAATCTGTTTGATTGAAACAGGAAAAACCTGATTATTTATGGCCTCTAAGACGTAATAGAGTTCGCCTGGTCAGCTATACCTACATATATTACTCTTGACCAAACTAACGCGGACGAAGGCGCGGGCAAAAACTAGTACTATTATATTTTTTTATATGACGTATTACATATAGAGGAGACTATTAACTCAGCATACTGTCGCTTGCAATAAATCTTTAGTATTTCTATCACAAGCCAAATTTTACTTTCAATTAATACGAGGTACAACTGCCGCAAGCCAAAAACATTTTCTTTAAAAGTTTTTAAAAACAATACTTCTTTTTATAATCCGGTTATCAGAATGTGCCGCCTTTATAATGAAATAAATTATAATAATAATCATGAAATTGATATTTTTAACACAAATAAAGCGATCTTTGTAAAAACTGTAAAAAAAATGTCTATCTTAAAAATTCAATCTTGTAAATTTAAAAACTGTAATTATTAACAATTTATATTTCTTTTGTATTTTTTTTTCTAACTTCAAACAAAAATTGTTTATTGTATGTATTTTTTCTTCATGTAAATTTAATTCATGTAACTTTATTTTTTTGTCTTTTTTTTATTATTTTTGTTTAGTACTAATATATAGTTATCTCCTGTAAAATAATAATTGGCAATCCTGTCATGCTGTGCATGCACCCTTAGGGTCATAATCTGTTCGATGCTATTAATGTTTAAGAAATATTCTGTATGTGATTGTGACCTGTTGTGTTTGCCTTAATAAATAAATAAATAAATAAATAAATAAATTGAAGCCCTTATATACCTTTCGTAGTTCAATATATAATATCGGCTTTCATTATAAAACAAATAATATTAAGTCCAACTAAAATTAAAAATGCTGGTTGAAGTGAAATATTTTATTGATAACTATCCTTAACAAATATTTATGTGTTACATAAAGCTAATACACATAATATCAAAGAGACGAAACTTCTCATTATTCCATGTAGTGTCGGGTCCATCGTTGTAGTGAGAGGAGCTTCAACAGTGCCTGGGACTTGTGACCCAGGTGTAGGTTTAAGGCCCTTATTTAACGCGCGTTAAACGCTCGCCTCCACTGTCCAAGTTCCTTTCTCTACCAAACCAAATTTTAAACCAACCTACTAGGGCTGTTTTCAAAATACGTTCTAAGAATGAAATTATGTTTATTCTGGATAGGCTCAAGTCTTTTATTAGGTTGTAGAGAGATATGACTTTTATACGGTATACCCTTCGCTTCCACCTCTACCGCGTACAAGTTTATGACCCTATTCCTAGTGAGTGCGTAATACTTTTTGACTTTGATGGTATGATCTTTGGGGATATTGGTTTCCCAAGGAACTGTTACTTCAATAAACACAACGCGTTTTAAAATTCGCTAATACAGGAATATGTCTGGTCTGAACGCCAACGTACAAATATCCTCTGGGATTTTGTATTGTTTCTCATACGTACCAATGATTACAGTCCAATACGGAGCTGTTTTAATAATGGAGTAAGCTTGATGTTTGATTTTATAGCCCCACAGCTGTACTAATTAAAATTTAAAATACATATATAGGTACTTACCTACTCTGTCGTACTAAGTATATAATTTATATTTGAGTTTTTTTTTTAAATCAGGTTTAACGATAGCACTGGTCACGGAAATACAGCCAATGTCATAATCGAGTAATAAATACGTTTTTAATCATTGAAATCGTGATCCAGTCTCAATGGCCATTAAGTAGGCAATAGGGCTCTTTATGAGAGTTTATCGGAGCGAGTCAATCACTCCTAGATTGTCACAGTTTTTTTTCTCATCGCCATCGCAAACTAAATTCAACTTTATGTCCATAAAAATAAGGTTTAAAATACGCCAAATTATTATCCAAGCGCTTTCAAAGTGAAGCTAGAATAGATCGTGATTTTCATGTTTATATACTATGTAATTTGGATTCGTTGTTTGGACAAATGTTAATCTGACTGCCATATTCTCTTGTAGTTATTCTTTTTTATAAATAGGATTTATTTTTAAAAAATCTACTTGCCAGTATTTATAAGGAATACATTTTTTTTATAGGGCAGGTATGATTACAAAAGATATTTATTTCTAATACCTCTATATATATGGGTTATTTAATCAATAATGGATTATGAAAATATATATTGATTGATAGATAAACCTATTTATTAAACATTTATACGCCAACTTAGACAATTATATATTTATGGCATGAAATGCCACCACTTAGCAACTTATTTAAAATTTGAGTAATATATTGTACCTACATAAAAAAAATAACCAATCAAATTAAATTGACGCTGTAATTGACTTTCAAAGTTCAGCCAACTTCGACAACAGACTACAAACCTCTTTATTAAGAACCGGGAATGTCAAATCATATGTTTATTAAAACCTCACATAAATCCCTACTAATATTATAAATGCGAAAGTAACTCTGTCTGTCTGTGACGCTTTCACGTCTAAACCACTGAACTGATTTTAATGAAATTTGGTACAGATATAGAGTTGACCTTGAGAAAGAACATAAGATAGTTTTTATCCCAGACTTTTAAAAGGTTCTCTTGGAAACGCGATATAACCGAACTCCACGCGGGCGAAGCTGCGGGCAGAAAGCTAGTATTTCTTATAAAAAATCCGAGGGTACAATAATTATTACTAAAAAAATAACTTTCTAATGATACAAAGTGTATGTTTTTAGAACAATATGAAAGTAACATCATCTATTTGATAAATAGTATATTTTGGAATCTTAATACATGGTATGCGTAGGCGCATGTTATAATAAAGATCAGTCCCACACTGAGATTTCATCACAGATCACCCACAGCTTCCGCGAACATGACATTGGACCATATAATATGACGTGCGTACATTTCACTTTTAATTAATAACTTTCTACTCACTGCATTATGATTATATATACATATATAAATAGTTTAAATTACTATCAACCATAATGGACTTGTTTTAAATTTAAATTAAACTTATATTTTTCGGATTATACTACGCGTATTTTATTATTGTAAAACTACATACTCCCGACGTTTCGGTTACTTTTCAGCCACCGTGATCATTAAGACGAGATGTGAATGTCTCTTAATACGCGTAGTAATCCAAAAAATATTAGTTTTATTTAAATGAATACTCGCAAGTACATATTAGAACACATAATTGTTTTAAAATTATTCTCATTATAAAAATAGATTCTCAATTATGTAGATGTGAAAAGGTATGTAAGGAACTTATTTATTTATATATTATATGTATAGGAGTATAAATTGTTTTTGGCTGTACCTAGTTAATATTACTAATACATCAAATTAATTTGATAAGTGTATGAACAATTGTCGAGACGACACCTCTCGTCATTCAATGTATTCACCATTCGTGTGTCGGGTCCATCGTTGTAGTGAGAGGAGCTTCAACAGTGACTGTGACTTGTGACCCAGGTGTAGGTTTAAGGGACACTATCTGACACGCGTTAAACGCTCACCTCCACTGTCCAAGCTTCTCAAATTTGAAAAGAACCTATGCCTATGGGATGCCTTCGAAGTACGTACTGCCGTAGATTGCAATATGTAATTTTTTATGTATTTTAATTTGAATTATTTTTTTATGTTAAAAATTATTATTCTTGAAAAAAAGAACTTAAAATACAATTAGTCTTTTATAAATTTATACCTACATATGTATATTAGTATATTATTGTCATTCACATTGTCACAATGTTCTTTATGATTAAAATATGCTTTTTTAATATAAATATTTATTCATAGTTACAATAAGAGCTCAATCAATATTAGATTTATATAAAACTAGTCACATGTATGTATGTATGTGTGTTTGTATGTAGCCGTTTATTAACGACTATTTACGACTTCTTACGACTGATTTACGACTAATATCTTGAAGGTTCTATAATTTTATCTAGACCAATTTGGCATTGCTTACTCATAAAACTAGATACGGCTTGATTATAGTAGACACATATAAGGGAAAGGTTTAATAAAATTATTGTTGGAGAATCTCATATATTTACGGTACTTTTAAGAACATTTTTATAATTAAATTAGAAGAAATTTAATATTTTGATATTATGATAACTTGTTTAATTATTTAAATTATGAAATACTAGTTTCTACCCGCGATATCGTCCGCTTTAATTTCGGCATTAGTAATATACATAATAGGTATAGATGACCGGGCGAACTGTATTCTGCCCTAGAGGGCGTAAATTACCAGATATTGGAGTTTATTCACTATTTTCTTTCTTTTTCGATCGAATAAAATCAAATATGCTATGTCCGTCTCCTTGTTCTAACCCCATCAATTTCTAACCATATCCCTACAGCCGTTCTTGAGTTATATATATAGTGTAACTAACACGCCTTTTTTTCTATATATAGATGTATATAATAAAAAATTTCCGACACGAGCAGGATTCGAACTTACAACCTCAAACATCGCGTTCCAGTTTTAATATTATTATAGTTTTTCCGTGTTTGTTTATTTTTAATTAATTAATAAATAAATTATAGGCAGCGTTTTTTTACGTTATTGATCTATTAACCTACATTACCAGCCGCAAGAGAATACAACTGAATATAGTTGCGTGTTTTACCGACTGATTAATATTTTACCGACTTTGAAAAAAGTGGTACTGTGTTTCATTCTTTTTTCTATGATAAATTAGTCAAAGGAAAAATTTCCGATTTACTTAATTTTATTTATTAGCAGTCATCGTATTTTTTTATATTTTAATTCACAAGCTTTTATATTACCTATTCGTTTTTTAATAAATAAAATGTAAGTCTATTAAATCACGTAAAAATATAGATCAGTGCCGATAGCTTTTAAAACATAATTAAATTATAGTAGAATAAAACTCATTAGAAAAGGAGGGGAATATTATAAAATTTAAAGAAAAAGTAATTTACGGGCGATCTGAGGTCGGGAAGGGTATTTAAGGGTAAAAAATGGGTTTTCTCGATTTCCGGCAAAACAAAAAGTCCTACGGAAAAATGTTATATGGCAAAGTTGTAGGTAATTAAAAGATCTAAAACTTTTGTACTAACATTTTTTTCACATAACCTGAAAATTTATGTGATAAATTCGAAAAACCAAGTTTTTGGTTTTTTATTTTTATCTCTTATAAAAAACAATTTATGTCACGAAATTTAGTGAAAACTTTCCTTTTGATGTTACAAATGCACTGTAATTTATTTGATTAGAATATATCTATTTACTATACTATATAAGATATCTTAATACAACCTTATATATCACCGATGATATGACAGTTGCAAATAAATCTCATCTCCATTAGTCAATCGTCCGTAAGCGTCTGTCCCAGATGTAGCATTCATGCTGACGAATGATATCTGCTTCTGTTTAACTAATAATAAAATCAATATGTGTTCTATCTATTAACATATATGTATCGTGGTGGCCTAGTGGTTAAAGGCCCGCCTCATGCATGAGGGTGCGGGTTCGAAACCTGGCAAGTACCAATGTGATTGTTCCGAGCCATATGTACTTACTAGATTATTTAGAAAGCACTGACAGATGAAGAAATACATAGTGGGAAACCTGGACTTATAATATTATAAATATAGGTTTGAAATCGCCAATCCATCTTGAATAAGCGTGGTGATTAATGTTCGAACCTTCTCCATGTGAGAAGAGGCAGCTCAGCAGTGGGCTCTGATAGGCTGATGATGATGGTGACATATATGAATATAGATGTTTTATTAACGTATTACATATAATCAATTTTATTAATAAACTAAATGTGAATGTTTGTCAAGATCTAAGTATTTATGGTTTTATCATGCTGAAAGTATCTTAACGATTTTTTTTTATTATCACAAAGTCACGTAATTTTCATTTATTGAAGAAATAAATAAAATAAAATATGAGTTAGTTATTTTGTTTTACATAAAACCGCGAAATCTATAGTCTTTGTTACTTTTTTATTTATTTTCATAATAAATTGTTAACACGTGATATTTATATGACTATTTATTAAAATTTTTTTTGTTTATTTTAAATCGACCTAATAAACTTTTGTGAAATTAAGAAATTCATCTCAATACATTTCTTTATTACTGAACTTGATCAATACCCATTCATCAATACTCTAAGAATAATGCTGAATTTTATGCTAATTTATTTGTTTTATATGAGAAAGTAAACCTTATTTGTAATTTAAATATATGTACGATGTGAAGTCGTAGGTTCGAGTCCTGACTGTATGAATTTTAAATTATATTTGAAGAATAGTTTTCCTTTTTTCTAAGGATTTTCTTTTTTTAATTATATATATTATGTATTAAAACAGCACTGATTTATATTTAAGGGTCATTGTCTGATTGGCTTCATATTCAATGCATTTTTTTATGAAGTAAAAATACTGACGTTGTAGCTCAGTCGATAAAGAGACGGTAAGCAAAGTCACAGGTTCAAATTATCTTTATTATATTGAAAATTAAGTTTAAAAATGTTCTAAAATTTAGTTCGTTATATAGGTATTATATATAATCTTTACGAGATCTATCGATAGTTGCAATCGGAAAGTATTTTTGTCATCAAGTAACAAATTTCTCCTATACGAAAGTTGTCATTTGAGAAACGAGTTTGGAATATAAAATTATGTAATGTTTAATCGAAACTTTAATAAAGTAGGTAATAAGAAAAAAACTGTGCAAACTTTTTAAATTATAAGCATTTTTATAGTAATAATAAATTAATTGATACATTAAAGTAGGGAATAAAGCAGATATTGTTTTATTCTATACTAGTTTTTGACCGCGACTTGATCTGCGTTAATTTCAGAATAAGAAATGTATAGCTGTAAGGGCGAACTCTATTCCTTAAAGACATTTTTGATTTGATAAATATTTTTTTTCTTACGGTCGGATGAAAAGTATTCTATGTCCTACGTCTCCACCAATTTTCATCCATATCCCTACAGCCGTTCTTGAGTTGTAAATAGTGTAACTAACACGACTTTCTTTTTTATATATATAGATAGAAGAACATTGATAGTATATATCAATGATAAACGTGAAACTATGTGTATTACATAACTATGTAAGTGATCCTTATCTATAAATAATAGCGTTAGGTCTAAATCTCGTTGTTCGAGGTCATGGCCTAATGGTCAGCTGTTATAAACGCCTACCCACCTACTAATATTATAATCGTGAATGTTTGTGATCAAAACACACTAAAACAGCTGAATAGATTGTAATGAAATTGAACGAGAATGTAGCTGTACGTAAGAATAAGATATAAGAAATTTGGTTAGGTAGAGAGCTGAGCTTGGACAATAGAGATGATCGTTTAACGCGTTAGATAGGTGTCCTTTAAACCTACACCTGGGTCACAAGTCCCAGTCACTGTTGAAGCTCCTCTCACTACAACGATGGACCCGGCACCCGCACCGTGAATACATGGAATGCTAAGAGGTTTCGTCTCACTTGAAGAATTTTCTTTCTGTCATTATAGTAACTTACATTAGTTATACTGTCAATATATAATGTATATTAATCCTATGTCAAATATATTTACTATATGAAACAATTCAATATTAAAAATAATATGTATGCTTTTTAATTGACGATTTTCTCAGTAACGCTTCTCTTAAATAATTCTATATTATGTATACATATAGTGTTGTGATAAATATAATGTTGTACAAAATAACATTCCGAAATCTATTTAAAACTGAGTAGTATCTTGAAAATACATAAACACATATATTTTAAGATTGCAATGACATTGCAAAGGCGAGAGTTTGTATTTAAGGGGGATTGAATACTGTTAAATGTGAAATGTTTATATGATTTTAATATTTTGATATAAAAATTTGTTTAAGTATTTCTTCATAATGAGGAAGTCAGATGTATTGCAATTTTCTATATACATATAAAAATATAAAAAACTCTTAAAATATTTAAAATAGGAAGTAAAAATTAAAAGGGTTCTGTTTTTGATAAATAACTGTCTGGTAATATTTATATGTGGATATGAAAAATTATTTTATTTATATATTATATACAAATGTATCGTACAAATAAATTATCCGAGTTAACTATCTGCTGATAAAAAGTGGTGGGTGTGAGCGATGTTACGTAAACGTAATAGCTAACGTAAAATGTCCAGTTATTTACGTGTGTGCTGACGTAATGATAAACATTTGGAAATTTGTCAAGACAGCATGGGATGGCATTCGCAGAAGTATTTGGCATGAAATGTGGCGAATGTTGATTTTGGTACCCTCATAGTATATATTTTTTTGGACTACCTTTCTATGTACTGTATCTTGATAAACTTTATTCACAAAACTAGGTCTTGTTACTTTGTAATATCAGACCATCGCTGTTGATATTCCCACGTTGAATAATTGAGAGGCTCATACATAACTTAAGCTTGAATAGGGTCATTTCTTACTTGTATTTTTTTTTGTAAACCCCCTTAACGTACATGTTAAAGTGGTTGTTTATATGTAGCTACCAATCTATTTTAAATTATCAGTTAAGAAGAGACCCCTTTGTCTCTTAAAGCAAATTCTGTATGAGCTTTTAAAATAAGCATCATGGTTCTAAATGCTACATTGACCTTCTGAGATAGTCTTGTTTTCGGGTATGATTTCTTCGAAATGTTTCCCTTACTATATCCATCTTCGTACACTTCATGGAAGGGCAGATAATTATCTGTTTTATAGTCCCAAATGATGCAGTGCACGAACATTTCATTACGAGCTAGCGTGTGGAAGACTTAAAACAGGCATTTTTACTAAATATCTTCCTTCTTCTTCTATTTTCTACTTGGCGATTTCCCAGCTTTAGCCAGGGTCTGTCTAAATATCTTCTTTATGTACTGCAAATATTTGGTATTCCTTATCAAGTCAATTTTAAAATTATAAACTAACTAACAATAAATGGACACGAAAATTAGATAATAATATGTATATAATATTCTGTTTATTATTTCTAGACACAATAACTAAAGCATATATTTGTTTTGTTTCTAAGAAAATTTATATCCTTCATCATCAATAGTTTTGTTGTAATCGATTAGTCAAGGTTTTTTTATATCTGCTATTTATCATTGAAAATTGGCGGATGGATAAAAAAAATATCTTTGCCTTGGATGTGCAAGTTTTATCTTAAGATACAAAACAAATGTTATAAATATTGTCCAATATTAAATATGTTGGAGTAATCATAAAATTAGTAATAATTTTTTATATTATCTCACTTCAAGCTACCTCCCAAAAGTCAAAAAATGATAATGACTTATCAAATGCCACACGTTATGTTTTCAAAAGTTGCCCTTGAAAGATTTTATTAATACATTCGATTGCAAGTGATATATAGAGTTTTCATAAAACTGTAACTGTATCAACAAACTGTATAAAAAAATGTGTAAATCAAATTTTAATAGTGTTTTATATTTTCGGAATATGTATAATTACGTATCTTATATTTTTTATCTTTATTCCATTTTTGGGATCAGCGAAAGTGTGAAAGATTAAAAATTATTGAAAAATATATTTATTATAGCTTGTAACATATATATAATCATCGCAACTGTTTTTATTCTATATATAAGAGTATATAACTTTCATATAAAGTTATGAAAACAACATTTTAATGTCTATTTCGAGGCCTAATTAAATGACTCACTGTTAAATTAAATAGTACATATCTTTTATATTTTTTAACTTCGTGAGTTATCAATTAAAACCTATATATTTTATATAATTTTCGTTATAATTATTGTACATATATGACCAATAAATAAGCTGTTTTTTTATAGTTTATAAATTGCGACATAAGACGTAGATAGAAGGGTATGTTCGACCCCAGGAGAGGTATAATATTGCCCACTAAACCTCATCATCGCATTAGTATGTCCCTAGGGCTCGCTAGACCATTAGACTGTGGCGTCATGTAAAATAACGTGACATAAACATTGTATAAAGAGTACGTGACCGGAGTATTGCAACTGATGATGTCAAAATTAATGTATTGGTATATAAAAATTTAAAACATAATATATTATGACCAGTATGATCGATTCAAATATACATTTATAGAGCATTACATTACGAAAGTTACATAAATTACATCGTCGTTTATTTTTATATCCACATACTATTACCAAATTTTAATGGCTTCTTTTCGTCCGATGAGGGAGGGAGCTGGTTACCCTTTCCAATTTCTCATCCTTTCCTACCCCTTCCCTTTCTCAAATTTCCCTCCCCCTTTTCCATAATAAGGGTGGCAACATATCAATGAGCGATGGTATTACCTCTATCAGGTAGGCAGTCTCCTCGGTTGCCATAAAAAAATAACCAATTTTTCATAATGTTAAACCTACATAACTTCGATATCCACGTTAGGAAATATACTGAAAATGTATATATATGATCCTTGTTATATATTATCAAAAAACTGTCTCTTGTTACAGATGCGAGCAAGCGCACTAATCTGGTGCGCATGCGACGCTCGGCTCTCGGAAAATCTGCACCGACTCTCTCCGTCCACGTGGTAAGAATAACATACATGTAGGCAGATATATATTTATATATTATACACTGAACACTACATCTATTATATGTTATATGTATTATAAGATAATATATAATTGCAGAAGGAACCATGTTCTACCTCCCGTCGACCGTCACGACTGCCACCTCCTCCTCCTCATCACAGACTTTCACTTGTGGTAAGATTATTTTGGATATTAATAATTAAACAAAATTGTATGGCTTCATAAAAATATTCACGTGATACAATTGATATTTTTTTTACTTCGGACAGTAGATATATATTTTTTCAAAAATATACATGACAAAGCAAATTTGAAATACAACAATGTTACAGGATTTATGAACACGATAAACACAACAAAACAATACTTGCACCATAAAAACATTGCAGCATCAAAAATGACTTTGTTGAACAATTTTTTGCTATTCCTAGTCCAGTTTTTCGAGGGTAACGTGCCGTGTGCTCCAAAAAACCATTGCCAATTCTGGTTACTATATTTCATCATGAACAATATATTTGATGTGAAATGTCAGAAGCGTGTTCTGAATGCGTTTGTCCCCATTACGAAACACGAATGGGATGTATTTGGATGTCATAGAGATTTACATTTTGTGTCGCTATATCTTAACCGACTGAACGGGAAGAGGTTTTGAGTTTCATTGTATGTATGTTAGGTAAATAACTTTGACGTTTATAGTGAACGATTAAATGATATATATAAACTATGAAAAATAAACGGTTTTGCTCGAAATATTTCCTATTTTTTGGCAATAAAGTAATATCGGTCCTTGAATATTCAAGATTTGTATTGTATCGTAAATTTTTATTTGGTTTACTTGGCGTTCAGTACTGCTCAAATGCCTCATCCCTAAAACTACTTTCTGATGTTTTAGCTCATTAAAATCCAATCGTCCTGTCTATGCAACGTCGTGACACAAGTCACCGCTCTTAAGACACGTCTGATGATTTCATAATTTTATTGTATCACAAATCATTTGTTTTGCTTTGTCAATGGAAAAATTTTGATCTTAATTGATGTCCTACTATTTATTTATTATTATAGTCTGATAGATTTACTTATATTTATTTTAAACAGAGATTAATACAAAATTAATAACTATTAGATATGGAATATAATAAAATAATCAGGTAATGAAAAAAACTGTGTTAGTGGTTCTCTTGAGTTGTAATTATTTCTTTATTATGAAAAATTAACTAAATTTAAACAATATTATACATATTTAGGCTTGAAGAGCAAATAATAGGAATAAAGCCTAATGTATAAGGATTGGAATGGTTTACCTATTTCTTTCCTTCGAACTACAATTTAGTTGTGTTCAAGAAAAAGGTGAATAGTGTGTTCTCCACCTACAACTCCGTTTCCACCTTCTCACGTGTGGAATGACAGTAAAAAACTATCCAATCGGAATTAAAATATACACCTGTATATTCATAGAAACCAATTAACAAATTCACACTAAATTCATTTTAAATAAACCATTAATAAAATGAACATAGCTAATTTGTAAAACGATTTAAATAACAAATAACCAGACGTAAACGTTCGTGTGGACCGCGCCTTTGAATAGAATGACTCATGATGTCAAAAACCGCATTAAGACACGCAAAAAGCGATGTAATGTATACGTTGTAGAATAGTTCAAAGATATTATATACATATATGTATATATATACTGGATACGAGATAATAACAATATTTAAATAATAATGAATTTTTGAAATTTCGTTTTCATATATTTTAACAGCCTTGTGATTATAGATATTTGATTTGAATTATAGAAATGCAGAGTTTTATAAAGTAATATCATCTAATATATAATATTTCCATGTCCGAAACGACTATACCGATTTTTACTAAATTTTATATGTATATTCAGTAGGTCTGACAATCGGCTACTATCTATTTTTCATGCCCCAAAGTGATAAGGGGTGTTTACTCTTAAATTTTTTTTTTAATTTCGGACTTAATTTTTTGTTTTTATTTTTTTATAATGTGGCATTAAAAATACATAGAACCCTTAATTGTTACTTTTTTATCACCAACCCTTATTTTTTAGGCAAAACAACGTTAGCCGTGTCAGCTAGTATTACTATATATTTTTACTTCATGTTGCGATAAGTTTAAGCTCTTATTGTAACAGTGATGTAGCTCGTGTATTTGGGGCGCGTGTTGTTTACAAATATCGATTTAAACCAAACATAATGTATCGTATTATTATTGTTTGGCCTGTAACTGTATTTTTGTTGCGATTACGTTATTATCAGTGGTACTGTTCATTGTATTAATTTTGAACTTACATCTTCTTTCTGGTAATTAGCCAGCTTTAGCCAGGGTCTGCCCGATTTAAAAACTTCTATTTTTCAGAATAAATACTATAAGTATATTTTTTTGTTATGATATTTTTGATCATATATATATTTTTAAGTAAAAACTTTTCTTCTTATTTTTTTTTAATGTTCGCTCATAAATATTATATTATGAAACGTCAGTATGACATTGACAGCTGTCAAAAAAATATCTCTAAAAATATATATTTTGTATTGTATTGAAAGAAATATATTCAAGTAAGTCTTTACTCGGCCTTTCAATTACCATACTATTGTGCTAAGATTAATTTCTTCGTCACATTACACGAGTGTCTTAACTCAAGTCTCTCTCGTTTGACATGTCTTAAGACCTGTTGCGTCAAGTTTTACAGCACAAAGGGATGAGGGTTAAGGTCGGGAACTACTTTGAAGTCAACAACAGCTTTGTGAATGACTTGAAAGCGCTTTGGTCTTTTTATAACTCTAGAGCTCTAGAGAGCTAGCTTGATTCAATTGCTTTTAAATCTTAGTACGTTTAATTATAGACGTATTGTTATTTGACTTAAATTATAATACAACTACAACCAAATTTTATTTTAAAAGTTTTTGGAGTATTTTTACGTTTTGACCAAATTTACTCAACAACTGCAACACGAAGTACAATTACGCGCAACAAATCACTTGTCATGCGAGACGCGTCTGTAGGACTGTACTCAAAACAAACATTAAATATAAATAGCATCTGTTGTAATATATCGCCAGGACTCATAGTCATATATTACAATAGTCTCTGTTGTAATATATCGCTATTCAACGGTCTAACCGCCGAGGATGAAAAAGACCGTGCAAAGTGGAGGAGTCTAAGTAGTAAGGCAGACCCTGGCTAGGGCTGGGAAATTGCCAGGAAGAAGTAATATATCGCCAGGTTACATACAAATTAATGTTATTCTACTAGGTGGGTTCAGGTCGGTGCAGTTCACCTGGAACTGGTCCCCTGTCTCCCGCTGAAGGACCTCGCTGGCATCCCCACCACGCTCACCCACTACATCACGCCCTGCTATCATCTAGCGTCAAGAGATCCAAAGAAATGTGAGTTAAACACAATATGCATAATTAAAACCATTTTTTTCATAGTTTAAAACTAGTTTGAATCGAACAAAAAATTTTATCGTGTTCAACCAAATGGAGCATCTTTTTTTATATTACTTCGTGACTTGGATAGACAGTTACAGAAGTAAGAAGCTATGATGATACGAAATTAAATATGATTATATACTTTTATATTTACCGACTAATAGATCAATATATTCAATTAAGCAGACTTACTATGTCGATACGTCCCACGTAAGTTGTTGTATCTCCGAAACTGTAAATTTACAGTGAACGTTTCAAAGATTCAAATTAAAATAAAATCTGCAAAATTTGAAAATTACATTAGGTATGCGTCTGACAAATCCTTTAAAAACAGTGTTTTTGTTGTTTGTTTTACTTTGAATGGATGTAATGATCCATAATAAGATATTTTAAAATAGCATTTTTGTGGCATACAACAACTTACGTGGGAGGTATTCGATGTGTTCTCATCATGAAAATCGAGAGAGATACTTTCGTTTATCAGTCATAAACCTTATTAATAGTATTAATTTAGATATACAGTGTAAACTCTATATAACGACACTGAAGGGACCGTGCATTTTTGTACGTTATAGAGAGTTGCCGTTAAATCGAAAGAAGAAAAATCAGAATTAGAAAAAGACAAAAGTTTATTTCAGACTAGTGTTAGTACTTATGTACATAAAAAAGAATGTTATAGTTTGAGATTTTGTGAGCAACTTTTTATGTTAACGTATAGGTAATACTTATGGTCAAAAACCGTCGACACGTTTAAGCAATTTGTAATTGTAAACAAAAGAACGAATTTCTTAGAAAGTTTCTTAGAAAGTTCGGTATGCATGATAGGGATACTCGAGTTTATTGCGGGCTAGGATAACAAAGCGACAAAGGAACGTACACAGCTGCACAGTTTTTACTAATTTTAACAACTTAAAAGGTACTTTTTATTACTTAATTGTTGTCGTTATTGAGAGTGGGTGTGCCGCTATGTAGAGTGTATCATTGTATGGTAGACAAGCTAAACCAACCAAAGCCAAATGATTTCGATGCTTTAGAGAGTTTGTCGTTAAATCGAGTGTCGTTATATAGAGTTTACACTGTATATATAATTTGACTATAATAAACAAGTGGCATGAGTACTGTTCAGTTTTTTTAATATACCTTCCATTATGTAAATGTGTGTAAATTTCTTTTGTATGTCTGACACAGAAATAAGGATGTGTGAGTGTTTATCTTTAATTAAATCAACCATCATTATAATTTATGTAGCAGTAATGATAACACAGATTGTATTTTTTTTAAACTTCTATTTTGATCTAAAAAGTTAAATTTAAAAATCCCATCTAAGATTTTTATTTTATATTTTTATGTATTTTATACTAATACATATATCAATTTTATTCAGAATATCAAGCAAATTAGTTCATGGTTTAAGTGTTAAGATGTAATATAAGTACAAAATTCCTTCATATTACTAATAATGTACATAATTTGTTTAACATTATATATATACTAGCTGCGCCCCGCGGTGTTACGGCGGATTTCCGGGATGTAAAGTAGCCTATGTGTTATTCCTGGACGTCAGCTTCCTGTATACTAAATTTTATCAAAATCGCTTCATCCGTTTGAGCGTGAAGAAGTAACAAACATACACACACACTCACAAACTTTCGCATTTATACTATTAGTAGGATATATTAGTAATATTGGTCTGTCTGTGTGTAAAGTGATGGTCGCCGGTGGTCGGTGGCATCTCTACCATCCTCCGGGTATGGCACCACCCCGGGAAGCTCCAGCTTGTCGGTAAGTATTTACATTTATATGGAAATCTCATATATAATATGTCTATTTGAAACATATGATAACAATTATATACTGATTACTTGATTTCTTTATATGTTTTACTAAATAATTTCAGTATGTTTTTAAATTTAAAATTCTATTATTACATGTAAATTTCAGTAATCAAGTTAAAATATCAGCACCTTTAATACCAACTACTTTTCAATATTAATAAATAAAATTTTATAATAATCTTGACTAATTAAAAATTCATATTTTGTGAGTCATAATAAAATATTTGAACTTATAAATCCAATATCCAAATGAATCCTGTTTTTAAAAACATAATTTAAACCTTTCATAATGTGATAAACGCATTGAAATATAAAGACGATTTTATAACATATATAGTTTATTTTTAAAGCTGGCACAGTTAATATCGAGAATAATATAGATATATTTTATATATATATGTAAACATTTGTAGCATACTTTACCTTACAGTAGTATATTATCAGTACATAATTACCACTAGTTTATTTATATCTCTAACTGACTCACATATAATACTTATTTTTAATATATAGTTTTTTATGCTACTTAATATGTGTCATTAACATCTATATTATATATTTGGCTGTGTTAATATTTAATTTTGGCCTATTAATAATAAGTGCCCTTATTATTTGTTTACAACTTACATAGTTTCTTTGCCAAATTGTTATGTTCAATACAGATTATGTTTGATAGAATAATATATATGTTTTATTCAATAAATGATTTTAAATTATAAATATATTTAAAACACATTGTCTTGGTGTCAACTTGTCACACATGTGTTAATTGTCTTAGTACTGAGGACGTGAGTAATTTTCTAAGAACACTTCATTTTAAATATATAAAAAACTCGTATCATATGTCACATTTTTTTCGGAAATGCAACTGAATCATCATTTATGTAACGAAATATATTAATAATTTTGTTATATCAAGTGTTGACTCTCGACATCTTGGAGTTACGCTGTTACTTGGCCGACTTTCAAATAACGATGCCTTATATATTTAAAACGTCTTTATCACACTGTTATAAGGTCGAGAATAGTATAATATAATTCAATGCGATTCGTACTGTTTTCTTTTGACGCTAATTACAAAAACAATTGAAGTTTTCTTCAATTATTATTCCATGTGACTTGATAACATGCACGTTCGCTTTCCGATAAGGAACGGGGAAAAATAAAACTTACGTTGTTCAACGATAATGATCCATTAGTTTATCCTTAAGTATTAAGGCTAATTATGTCCAGTTGATATATAATGAGCATAGTTTAAAGTTATTTTTACTTCACAAAGTCTTTTACATATGTTTTATAAACTTAATTCCGGTGCCAGTCGAAGGTGAAAGCTTACGTCACAACAACTGAACTGAGTTTAATATAAATTGAATTGAGAATGTAATATCATTTTTGATATTAAACATGATATGGATGCGTTTGACAGATGTGGTTTTGGCGCCATTTCGCGGTTACGTGCACAGATTATACATTAATTTTACATAATGTTCAAACTCATATCGGTTTGTTAATTTGATGTTGATATATTAGATGATTTTCGAATTATTTTAGTATGTTTGTGTGTAAATGTTTTTACTTGTGTATATGACTACGACAATTATGCACCTAAAGAGGTTTTAATTGGCCCAATTTTTTGTGTATATTAAAAATTATTTGCATCTCGTAAAATTTTAATTTGAGAACATCATGTTGTTTTTTAACCATCAATGATTATATAGGACGCCGTTAATACGCTTATATTATCTTGATAAAAATCTAAATGCTTTCTCGAGTACAATAGTGTTTATAGCAGTTTCTTTTGTATACATTTGCTCTGAAAAGTCTCAAGTAGGTTTTAAACTTCGTAAAAGAGAAATGTTTTGCTGATGGTCTAAATTTTGATGAAATATATGTATATATTATATCACATTACTCAAAAAAGTTTCTAGGATCAAAGATTTCATCCTTAAATAGTGTTTATGTTTAAAATAATCGATACTCGTATTGTAAATCTATATTATCGTCCGAGCTTCTCTCGTTGCAGTCGCAATGCTCGTCTCAGGAGCGCCTGCTGGCGGCCCAGCCACCGTGCGAGCCGCCGCGCGCACCCTGCCCGCATTGTCATCAAAATCAGAACTCCCTCAAGTACGTACTCATAATTCCTACGACTATTCTTCTTTGGTAGTTTGTTATGCTGCTTTATTTGAGAAATGATACACTTATGAGAATTCTACTGGAGAATACCTCGGAGTGGTTTCATAGTTGTATTTATCTTGCAGCAGTTCGCAAGGCAGTGGTATGAACTGGGCGTCGCTGTCGGATAGCGGGGGCAGTGGACACACGGCGCGAGCTCCCTCGCCTCGAGCGGTGCCCAGGAGAGTCAGGAGCAGGAGTCTGAGGTAAATAGAACTTATATGGATACATTTGATCTTCTTCTACCTGGCAATTTCCCAGCTACGGCCAGGGTCTGTCTTACATGTTGTGAATAGTTTTGGCTATTTGTTTTTACGACTGACCGCCTGCCTGACATCAACCCTCTTTGGGAATGGATACATTGGATAATTTAAGTTAACTATGTCTAGTTGATATCAAGGAAGAGTTAATAGGATTGTAATAAGAGAGTTCGTGTAACGTTTAAGGCTATATTTCTAATTGCCATGAAGTTCTACATATATAACCTTAAATCTCGGTAGCAAAGTAACCGAAACGTCGGGACTATGTCATTAAAAAAAATTATAAACGCGTAGTAACTTCTTAATATTGGTTTCATTTCAATGAATACTCGAAAAAATCTTAGAGCTAATTATAACTATAAATCTTCTAAAAAGTCCCACATAAAAGACTTTCAAAGGCTTTAATGATCTCTGTTTTAGCGATAAGGCCGCCTATTCTACATTTTTCTTTTCTTTGTTTTACTCATATTATTTTTGTCTGTATTGGAGTGCAATAAAGAGTATATAAATAAATAAATGATTGAAGTCATGTTCTATTAACCAAAGCTCATTCCTTCTTCCAGTTCTCCCTCCAGATCTCCAGGGGCCGGCGGGTCTGAAGGGTCTCGTGATGACGCCGTGTCCGCTATGTCCGCTCTGTTCGCAGCGAGGTTCCCAGCTGCTCAGAAAGCGATGGATGACAAGTGAGTTGACCTGCAACAGCTGCAAAAACTTGATGCTAGTAATTCCAGTATAAGACTTGCCTGCATTCCCTACCTTTTATATTCCTTTCCAATCTAGCTGACAAATTGAGTATCATCCATATAAAATGTACGTAATTCCAAACGCATTATCTTTTTCCTGGCAATCTCCGTGCTTTAGCCAAGGTCTGCCTATTCCAAATGCATTATCTTCAAACAAATTTGGTGTCATCTGAATGTAAGTGATGATTTCAGATTAAGGTCGCTGATAGATGAACTGGCGGAATTAGATAAGAAACCAGATCGACCACCCATCGAGAGATTTGTTCAGAGACAGGTATGGTTAAATAATTAATAGTATAGTTAATTGATTAAATATAAATAGTTAAATAATTCTCAGTCATCGAGATTTCCAAGTCAAATGTGTAGCATAGTATGTTTATTTTTCCAGGTGTTGGAAATGGCGCGCGACTGTCTCCACAAGTCGGAGTCGAAACAAGTGACCAGTTCATACTTCTACGATATGGCTGATAGCTTGGACAGACTGTTGGCTGAGGTGAGGTCATTGACTTCTTAAAATTTCTTAACAAATTAGGCCTTAATGGGCCAGGCGAAGTGTAAGGTATAAACAAAAATTACATTGGTTCCTGGTTCTTATAAAATATTATCTCGTTTTCTTCTATCAGGAGTTGGTAGGTCTCCGTAAGGATGATAGCAATTTTAGGAGATATTTATTACTTTGATGATGGTTCTGTTAACTTTTTTTTTTAATTAAACAGATTTAAGCAATTATTGGTGAATGTTTATTACTCAAATGATGGATTTTTCAAAGATTTTTTCTCATTTAACCATTTTTATTTGCAGAAATATACTTTTCTATTTATTTTTAAGTTCTGATGGTTATTTTATCCTTCAGACACGTGAGAAGTCTTCAGAGGCGGGTGCGCAGGTGGCGCCACTAGTGACTCGCCTCACACTAGCTATGGCCAGACCGGCCAGGCTGCTGGAATGTCTCGAGTTCGATCCCGAGAGGTTCTACAGACTTCTGGAAGCTGCTGAAGGACACGCTAGACACCTGCAGGTTAATTACATACTAAAACTGTCATTTACAAAAGAAATATATCATAAAATGTTATATTTTCGACAGTACATATTTAAAAAAACTAATATATCAAAATGGTATATAGTACTAATACATCTTGAGCAAGCGTGGTGATTTATGCTGAAATCTTCTCCATGTGAAAAGAGGCAGCTCAGCAGTGGGCTCTGATAGGCTGATGATGATGATTATATCAAATAATATAGAACAAATATAATAAATCACTTCTTTTCCCCAGGGTATAACTACAGATATCCCCCAGTACATAATCCACAAGCTGGGTCTGTCCAAGGATCCCCTGGCGGAGCTTCACGTACCCCCACCACCTCCACCACCACAGAACTCCTCGCCCTCCAAGTGAGATACTTAAATTTATTTTTTTATATATTGCCACTAGCTTTCGAGTTCGGTTCGTCGAGTCGAGTTCGGTTATATTATGTTTCCAAGAGAACCTTTCAAAAGTCTGGCATAAAAACTATCCTATGTTCTTTCTCAACGTCAATTCTATGTCTGTACCAAATTTTAAATTACTACCAATATAAGTTATTAGATTTAAAATTACCAAATATCTTATCTTCAGAGTGAGAGGTCGCCAGTCACCCCCTGGAGGTCAGGGCGGGTCACCTCCCTCAGAAAACGACTATCAAGTCATCAAGCTGATCTCCAACGGGGCGTATGGTGCAGTATATCTCGTGAAACACAAACAGACTAGACAAAGGTATGTAATTAATGACATTGTGCTTAGATAACTATATCGTAAGCACAATGTTATCTAAATACATAAGGTACTAACCTTATGTATTTAGTTGGCGTGAAATAACAAGACTATAATAGCAAGAGTTCATTTAATCGAGTGTCTATCACAGTACTGAATAAATAAAATCAAATGACATAGTATACTAGGTACAACGTAACTATATATATGTAGTGTAAAATATCTCCAAGAAGTAACAAATGAAAAAGCTTTGTATAAATATTATTGTACTGTTTTGGATAGTGGATTCGATTCCCCGCCCCATATAGCATTTTTTAATGTTCGAATATTATTTTATATAAAAAGTTTCTGTAATAATTGATATTTATTTAATTTCACTTAAGTACAGCTTGATACTTTGTATTAACAATATTGTGTATAAATACATTCTCTTATCGTGCTTTTCATATATTGATAGTATCCATACAGTTTTTCTATTCAAATAAAACTAAAATAACATTCTATTTCTAAGTCTTATCTCATTAGTAAGTTTATTGTCCAAATTTATTTACAGATACGCGATGAAGAAGATCAGTAAGAATAATTTGATACTAAGGAATCAGGTGGAGCAAGCTTTCGCTGAACGAGACATTCTGAGCTTTGCTGACAATCCATTTGTGGTGAGATGAACACAGACGGCTTATATAAAAGTAATATTTTTCAGATATACTACGCGTTTATAGTTATTTTTAACAACATCTCATCTGCCCATGATCACGGTTACTGAAAAGTGACCGAAACATCGGGAGTATGAAGTTTAAATTAATAAAATACGCGTAGTAGTTCTGAAAGCATTAGTTTTATTTTAATGAATACTCGCGAAGGTCATATTTCGTTATATGAACTAACTAACAAGTTTCTTAGAAATTTAACTATTAAAATATAATTTAAAATTTTCATCTTATATATTTCTAATATAATGCCTGATCTCTGTTCTATTGATCTTGTATTGAAAAACATGTTAAGAATTATAAAGTTACGCAGGAATAAAATTAAAAGTATATCTAAAATACATGACTACATATAAATTCAAATTCGAGGGTAGTGCTTAAAAACTTTTATATATTGTTGCTTTATATATAAATAACAATATTAAATGTTCTTATCATACAGGTGACCATGTACTGTTCGTTCGAGACGAAGCGCCATCTGTGTCTGATCCTTGAGTTCGTGGAGGGCGGGGACTGCGCCACCCTGCTCCGGGCGGGTGCTTTGCCCCCCGACATGGCCCGACACTACTTCGCCGAGGCTGTGCTAGCTGTGGAGTATTTACACTCGTACGGGATCGTGCATAGAGACCTCAAACCTGATAAGTTAGTGTTGATAAGGATTTTGATTGCATTATCCTATTATGTAGTTTTTTATTTTCCCTTACATGTAGTTACTAATTGCAATTAATAATGATAATAACTTAATGTAGTTTATTAATTTATAAAGGAATTCTTGTCTGTGAAAAAAAAAATTATTAATCATTAATATATTTTCTTTCGAGAGTTTTTAAAGTGTATGTGTTGATAAGGATTTTGCTCACACTATCATATATAATATAGTTTTTATTTTCACTCATGTACTTACTAATTGTAATTAACATGGTTACAATATTGTATAAGGTTAAGTTATATGTTATGGTACTTTATACAGAATTTCTTTTGTGTGAAAATAATAAAAATGCTATTATTAATTGCTATTACATATCTTTTTCAATAGTTTACAAAGTATGTGTTGATTTTTTTAGGTGTTTTATTTCAAACATTATTGACAGTTACTCATATTATTTAAATAACCATTATGTGTTAAATAATGTATAATATTCTGTGTTCATTCCAGTCTACTCATCACCGCGACGGGACACATTAAGCTCACTGATTTCGGACTCAGCAAAATGGGGCTCATGTCATGTTAGTATTTATATTATACTAGTTATATAAGACAAATATGTTCTTTAACCTTTACCTAATAACAACTATATAAAATAAGATAAATATTAAGGAAAAATAAATGGTTAAATAACTTTTGTTGTACAAAACCTATATAAAAGTTCTAAATCTACTATTCTAAAACTAATATGTATAAATCAAGTGTTATAATTCCAGTGGCCACCAACCTGTACGAGGAGTATGCTGACCGTGAGGCGAGGCAGTTCTCGGACAAGCAGGTGTGCGGCACGCCCGAGTACATCGCGCCAGAGGTCATACTGCGACAGGTGAGAAACATACACCCACACATATATATATATGTATATATGTTTAGAGTTCGGGTAAATTCATTAAAAAATATACTTGTCTTATAAGACTACAACTATAAAATAACTATTTAAGCATTAACTGGATCAAATTGGTCTTAAAGAGTTTTAACTTTTTTTTTAACTAAGTTTAACCTTATACAACATGAAAATAATTTGTAAAAACAGTCACAAATCGCGTTGACAAATATTTTCGCGCGCTAAAGATACATACTAAATGTCATCGATTCAGCTCAATTCATTTCAGTAAATTTTTAATTAATAACTTTCAGCTATACAAAAATGAACTTATCGTCAAAATAAAGTCCGAGTATCACAAACGAAAGATTTAAACACTCAGAAAATATACGATCTATTAATCTATCATACCAGCGCGTTACAATTGTAAAGAGTCCTGATCTAATCTGACGACTGCTTATATATAGGTCGCCCCTTGTAATGTATTGCCCTGAGAGAGGAATGAAATCCGAGACTGTTGAATAGATACTGCATTTTTTTCCAATAGATCGTACATTAAATAGGTACAAAATTAGGATACGTAGTATATAATGGTTGATAAGTATGTTTGGTTAATATAATCTATCCACATCTCACCTCCTACCCTCACATATTATTACAATGTATATAATATTTAATCATATTTACCCAGGGTTACGGCAAGCCAGTGGATTGGTGGTCAATGGGCATCATTCTGTACGAGTTCATAGTGGGATGTGTGCCGTTCTTCGGAGACACTCCTGAAGAACTCTTCGCTCACACAGTCAACGGTCAGTTTAATATTAAAACTATAGCTAAAAATTAGCAAATTTTTTATTCCTATGAGCTACTTTTAATTAAGATGGTACGTAATTAATTCTTTCGTAATTAAGAACACCTTTAGATATTTTTTCCTAAAATTTTACAATACAATATAACGATAGCGTCTGCATATAGATTTTTTCCATTATACATTATAATGAATATGGAATATGTAAGTTTTTTCAAGTAATAGTCGCTGAGCTTCTTATATTAAACACGCGAAAATCTTAGATACCGTTAACGTCGGAACCCATTTAATCTGCTATAAAAGCCTTTAGGGATTTATGGCATAATGTGTAATATACATAAGTTATTGTAGGATTTTAATGCAATATATAATTCTGGATTATGCAAAATATATATGACCTACAGACGATACAGACTCGCAGATATTATTAATGTAAGACCTCATCTAGTCTGCGATAAAATCCTTTAGAAATATATGGTATAATGTGTAATATACATAAGTTATTGTAGAATTTACATGCAATATATAATCTTGAATCATGCAGAAAAATATTTTACGTATATTAACAGATGACATCGAGTGGCCTTCGGAAGATGATTTCCCTATAGCAGTAGAGGCGCGCGCCATCATCACCGAGCTACTGGCTAGGAACCCGCGAGACAGACTCGGCACGGCCGGGACGCAGCAAGTTAAGGTGATATAACTAGAATATATACAGCCTTGGCCAAAAGTATTAGGCACCCCAAAAAAACCTTACAATTATAAATCAAAACAACTTTTACTTTTCAAAGCGTACGTTTTATTAATATTAATAACATATAAAAATAAACAAAAAAAAATATATATGTAATAGAATATACAGTGTAAACTCTATATAACGACACTGAAGGGACCGTGCATTTTAGTGCGTTATAGAGAGTTGCCGTTAAATAGAAAGAAGAAAAATTAGAATTAGAAAAAGACAAAGTTTATTTCAGACTAGTGTTAGTACTTATGTACATAAAAAAGAATGTTATTCGAACGCTATTGCGTATAGTCAGTTATTTTTGTTTGACGTCTTATGCTGCACCAGTAATGTTGTTGTATTTTTTTAGTTATTTTATGAATATCTTGCGATATTGAGGCATCTTGGTGATAAAAGAAATAATTTTCCAGTAGTTAAGCTGCATCCAAAGCTTCTTTAATACTCGGCGGAGGCTCAGGCTCATCTGTCTCATCTTCTTCATCTCCTTGCTGTTAATCCTCAGTTTTTCTCACTGAATCTAAAATTTCTTTGTCTGTGAGTGAAGCCGTTGTAAGGAGGCAGTCATCTACTTCCATGTAGGTTTGAAGATTTACCGTATTTCCTGCCATGTTAAACTGTTGAATCCACTCAGTTAATGGAAGTTCGTCGTCACTATCAATCTCCGGTTCCGTTTCCACCTCATCACTCGTAGAATTGGTACAAAGTCCAGCATGTCGAAGAGAGTGCTGTATAGTTGTGGGTGTCACTTCTTCCCAGGCTTTAGATAAAAATTTTATCTTCTCTTCCGTTTCTATTGCGCGTATCAGTAACACTTTTTCGTCAACACCCAGTGATTTTCTTTTACTAGCCATGTTTACAGTTTGAGATTTTGTGAGCAACTGAGAATATGATAACGAATAGGTAATACAAGACTCCTACATATGGTCAAAAACCGTCGACACGTGTAAGCAATTTGTAATTGTAAAGAAAAGAACGAATTTCTTAGAAAGTTCGGTATGCATGATAGGTACAGTCGAGTTTATTGCGGGCTAGAATAACAAAGCGACAAAGGAACGTACACAGCTGCACAGTTTTTACTAATTTTAGCAACTTAAAAGGTACTTTTTATTACTTAATTGTTGTCGTTATTGAGAGTGGGTGTGCCGCTATGTAGAGTGTATCATTGTATGGTAGACAAGCCAAACCAATCAAAGTCAAATGATTTCGACGCTTTAGAGAGTTTGTCGTTAAATCGAGTGTCGTTATATAGAGTTTACACTGTATATGTACTATTTGTATTATATTATATGGAGTTTATATATAAGGGGAAAAATTAAGAAACTTTAGGAAGTGAATTTAAGACATATGTATATGAAAAGTACAAATGACTTAAGAAGTCTGGACATTAGGATAGATAGATAGACAGATGGATAATAATAGTTTACCGTCGGGATGTGGTTTTGTATGACTCCTGTTAGTTTTTTATATTTAGGAGTTACATTAATTCTATTATCACCTCAAAGCAGGATCTTTAATTTCGTTGCGTAGGCTTATTTGTTTCGTTAATATTGACAAGAGTCTCAAAGGTTTGACGTATAAAAAGCGTGCAAAATATGCCAACGTAATGCTATCTAACAATTTCATCATATATACTAAGTTACTTATCATTTATCAACAAATAACTCAGTTTTCATTAATATAATGTTTACATTGAATATGATCTAGATATATAAGGTATTTTTGTCTGTCAGTACGCTATATTTAATAGTAATATGTAATGTTCGTGTGTAGGAGCACATTTACTTCTACGGTCTGGACTGGAACAACCTGCTGAGGCGGAAAGCGGAGTTCATACCGCAACTGGAGAACGATGAGGACACTAGCTACTTCGACAGTGAGCTTTATAATACTTTTTATAAAAATAATGTAAACATCGCTCTTGAAATAATTTGAAAATAAATGATGTACCGTTTTTGGCCACCATCCGCGCCACTGTCTATGCATTGCTTATACTTGTCAAGTCATTGTGTGAATTCTTCTATCGTGCAATAAACCGAAGTTTTATCTAGTAATCGTGTTATTTCCCACAAATTTGTATCAGTTTGAAAATATTATACATGGAAAATAATTGTATGTATATAATGGTTATTGTGTTCGAATAACGTAAGGAGTCTTATCGAAATCGGGAAGACCAATTTTAGACTCAAATAACTGTGTAGTAGTATCTTCCGGACTTATATGATCTTGAAATTAATTGTACCAGAGAAAAAAACTTTTAGCTTTCAGGTTTCAGCTCAAAAAGTGTTTAGTTGTATATTAAACTTTATGTAATACATAATAGGGTTGAAATTTAAATGAATACATATTAGTATAACTGTTTCCAGGCCGGTGCGACCGTTACAACCACAGCGAGGTGGAGACAGATGAAGCTGCGGAGACAGGCGAGGCGGGCGAAACGCATGAGGACGAGGCCGGACTGTTCGCTGCCTTCTCCTCCACCTCGCCCCAGTGGAGACGGCACTACTCACACTCACACTCTCACTCACACACTCATTCTCACTCACACTCACAGTCCGCGATGTCACACGACTCTAGGGTGAGTTTTTATTTTATTTATTTATTTATGTTTATCTTAAAACGCCTCGTTTATTTCTTCCGCTGTTAGATTGCCAGCATTTTTTTCACTCCTTAATCTTGTTTGAATTTTAGTTGCTTTTTTTTTATTAGCGACTCTAAGTCTTCATGAAATATTTAATAGTTTTTAATTATTAGTGTTTGTTTATAGTATTACAATTTGCACAAATTTATTGACAATTGACATAGGAATATTATTATAATAGCATAAGGGCCATATCACGCGTAGTTTAAAGAGACCTTGTAGCGCTAACGTCTGCTTATTGCAGAGCACGGACAGCTGGCCGGGCACCCCGGACAGCGCGGGCCCGCCTACCACGCCCACAGCGCCCACGGCGCCCATGCCGCCCACCGCCATACACCATCCCAAATGCCCTGTGAGTGCTGATTTAGAGCTCGCAGATAATCCTAGCTGCTCGTATTTGAATGCATTTTATAATTCTTACTATTCAATAGCCTTCAAATTTTATTAAATTAATTTGCGCTTCTTATGATTTCTCCTGTCGTATCATCACTAGCCTATATATGTATTTCTTTCCACGGATTGCACATTTTCTTTATCTATATATAGCCTTATAGCCGCTAAGTCTGTGTTATAACTGTATTATATGTTTATTATTATTCCCCCGCCCTTCCTGTCTCTATAGTTATGTGTCTGTGTTCAGATGGTGTGTAGCGGCGCGGGCGGGTCCACAGCGGAGTCCTCTCAGACGGACTCTGACGACGTGTCCCCGGCGGCCCGGAGGCGCGCGGCGCTCCGCCCCCTGCACGCGCACCCTCTACACGCGACGCACATGCTCGTCGCGAGGATGTTAGTAACACCCTGTATATGGGTCATATGATGAAGCTCTTAGAACACATACTTAAATACATTTTATAATAAAATTGAATAGCTTACTAAGATTGTCATAAAATTGATGTATGTAAGGTTTTGAAAGAAACTATAGAGAGGAATTAACTACAAGATGTTACAGTCATAGTAGTAGTCACCATATTATACGTACTTATTAACGAAAGATCTTACAGGAGTTTACATGAAGCTTTAACTATGGTAAAACGACTTATTGAATATATAACCATACAAAGAATGTCCGAAAGTTCTGACATTGCTATCAATGATCTCCGATATATATACTGCTATTATTATCTATAGTAAATTATATGTCTTATTAATTAATTTCCAGACCGGATCTGCCGAAGAAGGAAGACAAAGGTGTGGACAAACCTGACAGACCAGACAAGAGTAAGCCGATAGCACTCGCCAAGTCTATGAGACGGTCGGCCAGCACGTCGGGGCTGTCACTGGTCATACATCCGGGTTAGGAATACATTCATATGATATATAACATATATATAATATGATATATTATAAGATATATATCGCTGTGGACTAAACATTCAACGTTCAGTAGTGTGAAGATCTGTTACACATTTATTTATTTGACACGCAAAGAGAATACAATCCGGATAACATACATTACAGTTACAGTTTAAAATTATTTTTAGCTTGATTATATTCCTAAGCATGTGTACGCGGCATAATCATTACAAAACCAATATGTTTGTCAGGTGCTACATTATTTAGGTACAATTCAAGACTAATAAATAAATAGGAAAATATAAATTAAATTCAATTACTTGTTGATAAAAAATAGTAATTATAAATTATACATCTTGAATAATATCATCAGTTCAGCCTTAACTATAGAAAATTACACGAGCACTATCCTCATAAAACACTTTTCTTAGACACGAGGTCACGTTACATGCAAGATAGTATGAGTGCATACGTAATTGAATCTAATGAGATCTAAGACTTCCGCGAGTATTCATTTAAATGAACCTATTATTTTCGGATTACTAGGCTTTCAACTGTTTCTAGTCGGCACGTGATCACGGTTGCTGCAAAGTAACAGAAACGTCGGCAGTATTTAGTTAAAATAAAAAAGTAACTCGTATTAATCCGTAAATATGAGATTCATTTATATGTAACTAGCTTTCCGCCCGCGTGGAGTTCGGTAATATCGCGTTTCCAAGAGAACCTTTTAAGTCTGGGATAAAAACTATCCTATGTTCTTTCTCAAGGTCAACTCTGTCTGTACCAAATGTCATTAAAATCAGTTCAGTGGTTTAGGCGTGACAGCGTAAAAGATAAACAGATAGACAGAGTTACTTTCGCATTTATAATATTAGTAGGTATGTAGATCGTATTCAATATGTTTGTTTCTCCAGCAGAGGACACCCTATCAGTGGTGGCGGGCGGCGCGGGCTCCCCGTGCGCCGGGAACACCTCCTCCACCAACTCGTCGCGGGACTCGTCGCCCTGCAGGGACCCGCCCTCGCCCTTCGCCCTCGCCAACCACTCGTGAGTATAAACATACATACATACAAATATACATATGTATACTAGTAAACCCGGCGAGCTCCGTTTCGCCACCAGAAGGCTTTTATATAACATTTCGATTGGTGATTAAAAGATGAAGAATTTTTTTAGTTTTATATTTGAGAAGGGAAATTTTTATTTCATTTCACAACAGTAATGAATTCATTTCGATTACAACAATGAAGTGAATTTAGTTGAACTTCTCTAAGTAAATGAAAGTGAAAACGGCTTTAGAGCTATATGATTGACAATTGGCGGGAAGAAAGCTTACGAGACGGACATAGGATATATAATTCGATTCGATCGAAACATTAAAAAAATTAATAAACGCCAATATCTGATTTTTATGGCCTTTAGGTCGGGATAGAGTTTGCCCGGTCAGCTATGTAAATAATACTAATTCCGAAATTAACGCGGAATAGTCGTGAGCAAAAGTTAGTATAAACTAGTATAAATAAAATTTCCATGTTACAATGTTAGTTACCGTACTGCTCCGACAAAGTTTTACTGATTTTGACCAAATTTTATATGTGTATTCAGTAGGTCTAAGAATCAGCTACTATCTATTTTCATACCCCTAAGTGATAATGGTTTTTATTTTATTATAATGTAGCATAAAATATACATACAACTGTAAATTATTAATTCTATATCACTAATTCTTATTATATGGCAATACAACGTTTACCGGGTCAGCTAGTATATATAAATAAAACCAATATACTTAATTGATTTGATACTATACATGTTGTTGTCTGTAGTCTGATCCAGTCATCTAAACCTCCCATCGTGGTTCGTCGTGGTCCGCGAGGCTTCGGCTTCACCATACACACGGTGCGGGTCTACTACGGAGATACTGACTACTACACCATGCATCACTTAGTATCCGTGAGTATCATATACTACATACATTAAAATGTACCTAATAAAGTGAACATAAGGATTACGTCAAAATTATTTTGTCCATCGTCCATAAGTATATACTGGTGTGGTTTATTGTGATATAATGATGAAAAAACAGACAACACCAGGGTACCATAATTATAGTAACCAAATATTTAAATGGTGACCGTACTAAGTCTACTAAAAATAATGAAAAAAAGTTGCTGCCATACAGAAAATACAAAAGACATTGCGGCTATGTACGATTAAGTACAATATGTATATAAGAGTTGTATATAAAGTATGTGTATAAAGAGATATATATTCACAAGCTGTCTCTTTGCGTTGCCTCTATACAGTGCAGTGTAAGCAAATATATGTATACCTTATATATATGCGTATTGGTTTTAAAATTCGTTAGTTACATTATATCTGTGTTTCAGGCGGTCAGCGAGCAGGGTGCCGCCTGGGCCGCGGGGCTCCGGGCCGGCGATCTCATCACACAACTGAATGGAGAGTCTGTACAAGGGTTATTACACACACAGGTAACGATCAAACACAGTTATGAATACATTGATTTATATCCCTACTAATATTATAAATGCGAAAGTAACTCTGTCTGTCTGTTACGATTTCACGCCTAAACCACTGAACTGATTTTAATTAAATTTGGTACAGAGATGATAGAGTTGATCTTGAGAAAGTACATAGGATAGTTTTTATCCAGACTTTTGAAAAGTTCTCTTGGAAACGCGATATAAACGAAATCCACGCGGGCGAAGCTACGGGCGGAAAGCTTTATGAAGAAAATATATATATTAATGTATATGATGTGTTTTTTCCAGGTGTTAAGACTGTTGTTGGCCGCCCCGCACGCTACTCTACGAGCGACGCCGCTCGAACAGACTACGATACAGGTTGGGTTATAAAATAAGAGGAACGGGATATAACGTATATTAACAAAATTTTAAAAAAACATCCATTTGCTGTCTGGCAGATTAAATTCCGAGATATGTAGTTATATATAATTTAAATTAAATATAGTATATCCTATTAATATTATAATTGCGAAAGTTTGTGAGTGTGTGTGTATGTTACTTCTTCACGCTCAAACGGTTGAACCGATTTTGATAAAATTTTGTATACAGGAAGCTGACGTCCAGGAATAACACATAGGCTACTTAACACATAATCCGCGGGTAACACCGTGGAGCGCAGCTAGTTTCTAATAAATATAATTTTATTTCAACAAGTCAGGAAATAAATCAAAACTGTTATCCCTATATTATATTTTTATATCATATCTTAATATGATGTTAGGCGGGCGGAAGGAAGCGCGCGGGCGGGCGGAGGGCATCTGCTCCTCCTCGTCCCCGCCCAAGAAGACGCTGTTCTTTGTTCAGACGGATATCAACCAAGCGAGCCAGTCAGGAGATGCACCAGGTAATACAGCCTATCAGATCACTGCTGAGCTGCCTCTCCTCACATGGAGAAGGTTTGAGCATTACTCACCACATACTCAAGACGGGTTGGTGATATCAAACTTATAATTTGAATAAAGTCGAGGTGATCACGATGTTTTCCTTCATTTGTCAGTGGTGTCTAAATACTCTTAGAAAGTACGTATGACTCGGAAAAATCATATTGATGCTGCCGGGTTCGAACCCGCGTCCTCGTGCTCGAGAAGCGGCCTCTCCTGGGCCACCACGACCCTCTAATGTGATTCAGACACACAGAATATCATCTCGTTTACCGTAAATTCTAGTAAGGGGCTGTCCATTAATCACGTGAGGCTTGAAAGGGGGGGGAGGGGTTTGATAAAAATCACGAAAATAACACAAGGGGGAGGGGGGGTGTAGTAAGATATCTCGTGTATTTGTTTTTTCGTCTAACGCGCGATTTTTAAACAAATATTAAGCGGCACGGCGCGGTGTGTAGTGATCTCGACTCGCTATGGTGTACACATTTTTATTATGGTCCTTAATTTCAGAATAAAATAAGATTATAGTTTATACCTGTATTTAAATTAAGGTAATATTCAGAAAATTCTAAGATTCGTTGTAGGTACTAAAAATACACGTGATGTTGGGAGGGGGGAGGGGGGGTGGTCTTAAACCTCACTACGTATCACGAATGGGGGCAGGGGGGTTAAAAAATGCTAAAAAAAGATCACGTGATTAATGGACAACCCCTAATGAGAGTACTAATATACAGGGTGACTGGTGAATTACTATCGATATTTGAGGACTTGATATTTGACGATCATATATGACAAAATAAAAATTAATATAACATAAATATTAATAAACTTCTAAGTAAAGTTAACCAAAAGTTATGTAATTAATTACGCATCGTGTGAACACCCTACAGATTAGGTATACACTGACACTCACACATACGCATGTCGTGACGTGGTGTTGTATCAACACGTCGCCGCACGCGTCCACACTTGAACACTTGGAACGTGTCAACACTTTACTTATTTATACGGAAATTTTGTCAAAAATTAAGTGCCTATTTTTTTTACATAATTCGAATGAGAATCATGTACCGAGTATGCTCCTTAAATATTGATAGTAATTCACCAGTCACCCTGTATATTTTTTTCATTTACAGATGGTATCCGGCGCGTCAAGTGAGCTACCGTCCCCGGCCGCCTCGCCAGCCACCGACTCGCCTCTACATACCACTCACCCCACCACACACTACCAACGGTAGGTGGCGCCACTTTGTCATTTCTATAAGTAATATATGATATTTAGAAAATAATGAAACTGAGACATATATTGTTATCTATCACAAAGCTACACGATATTCATCGTACTGTAAAATAGAAGTAGAAGATTATGATTTTCTTTAAATGACTTCTTTAATATTTAAATTTCTTTATTTTTGAGATGTACTACGCGATTTAATTTTTGATAAAAAACTACACACATACTCCCGACGTTTCGGCTACTTTACAGTTTACAGCAACCGTGATCACGGGCAGACGACATGTGAATGTCATGTAGTACATACGAAAAATACTAGTTTTATTTAAATGAATAACACTCGCGAAAACCTTAGCTTTCCTTTAACATGTTTGTTTTGTAAATATAATTGATTTCTATGTATTCCAGGCCGTCTTCTCTCCACGGTCTTAAACATAAGCTAAGCGGGGGCGAAGTCCGACGCGCCTCTCTCCAACACATGCCTCTGTCCCCGCTGGCAAGGACACCTTCGCCTTCGCCGCAACCCGCCCCGGCCTCCCCTACCAGGTATGTACTATATTATGTCCCAAATATAGTCATCACATATAAAATCATCGATAAATATCTAATACATCACTATTTTTTTTAAAGATAAGTCGTTATTATGTTACATTTTTTTTGTAAGTCGTATTTTAAAATTATCGACAACTACTGAATCCTCGTCTCGCCAGAGTATCTATAAAGTAACCACGGGCGAGGACTCAGTGACGTAGTTTCCGTGTTTAATCTTATAGTTACATGTTTATCACACGAAAACTATAAAGTATTAATGTTTTTAAAGTTAAAAATAGTGGTGTATAGTGGTCACTCTGCAACGTCCGCACTATACTAACAAGATACTCGTCCGCCATCACTATGACGTCACTAACGCTGTGTCCCCCCTCCCCCCACCACTCCTCAAGCCGAGGCTGTGAGGCCCGCAGTCCGTCCCCGCTCGCCGCGCGGGAGTGTCGCCGAGCGTGGCCGCGGAGGGACCCCGCCTCGCCGCTCCTGCGACGGGCGCTGTCACCGGACAGGTTTGACATACATACCGTCATATCATGCTTTGTGTTGCTTTGACATTTTTTGTTGCATATTTTTGTTTCTTTTTATTTACCACATTTATATTTTTTTTGATATTTATGGTAATAGATATCTAAGTGTTTACATATAACCTTACTGAGTGAAGTATAAAACTAGCCCGGTAGTCTATATCGTGTTATATGAATCCAGACTGCACCCTCGCTCCGCGGAGTCCAAGTGTTCTATCTCACCCCTCTGTTGTGGAGGGGGCGCGGCTGGGACGGTGTCAACTCGCCGCGGGGGTTCGTGGCGCCCCCCGGCCCCCGCCCCGCCGACCCCGCCCCCACCTGATAAGGCCGATGAACCCACTCTACCCAGGATCGCGGAGGAGAAAGACAGTCCTACACACCACGCAGCCAGGCTGCCTACACGGTATAAGATAGTTTGATCTGACGTAGTATGTCATTTTATACCTTAAATTGTCAGCAATAATATCTATAATATCACCTTTATAGACATAATAAAGTGCTATTGTCATTCTATCAAGTTAATTAACTTGTACACCCTAACATTTTCAGCACCCCAGCCAAGCAGAGCACTCCAAGTATCTTCACGTCATCACCTAAGGCGAGTGTGACCCGTGACGCGAGCGCCTCCTTCGCTTCTCTGTCACTATCAGACGAGTCATACGTGGACCTGGATGTGTCAAACATTGATACGAGCAACGCAAGGACAGGTATTATATATCTAATAAATATAATTAAAAACATAATATGTATATAGATAATATATAGGATTCACAGTAAAGTTCTCTTCGATAGAAATTATTAGTTTATGTAACAAATACTTTTACCAAGTTTCAGTTATAGTTATATATAATCTATTCAATTATTACAGATGACAGTCGCTCGAGCACGGAAAGCGCGCTAACAGACACAAACAAGAAAATACTACCCTTACAAGAGACGACACCTAGCGTTGTGGAGACGCAACACAAAACAAGGAAGAAGTCCGATTCTAGCCTCAAGGATGAAGACTTTAAAACCAAGGACAAGTCGAAAGCGAGGCAAGAGAAGCAAGAGAAAGAATTTAAGAAGCAAGACTCAGTCAAGAAAATAGAGAAGGCTGAGGTAAAAGTGGAGGAAAAACGACAAGACGTCAAGGAAGATAAGAAAGAAAAGGCCATGGAGAGGAGCGGGTCCGTGAGGAAGCAAGACAAGCAAGAAACGAAGGAGGCTAAGAAGCAAGAGAAGCAAGATAGGGCGGAGAAGAAGCAAGAGAAGATGGAAGCGAAGAGGTCCGAGTCCATGAAGAAGATTGAACTGAAGAAACAAGAATCTTTCGAAGTTAAGGTATGTACATATATATACTGAACTTGTAAGAATGTGTGAGTATAAAACATAATAAATAAGCTGTTGATTAGTAGAACTTAATAATTAACACGGCTTTACATTCGTCCTATTCTTAACGAATAGCATTATTTTTATAATCTATATTCTATATAAACTATGTAACTCGCGAGTTCTTTTATATTACGTTGTAAAATAAATCTTAATCACTAAGCCACATATCCTGTATATTTTATTAATGAAAATACATTTAAATTACAGTCCCCGGAAGCGGAAAGCGAAGGTCGCAAGAGTATGGTCAGTAAACTGTTGGGAGTGATGGGCAGGAAGAGAGACGAGGAGACTACCAGGAAGGAGAAAAGAGATAAGAAGAAGGTGGGAGAGTTGTATAGAATATAGTCTATAGAATATAATTAAAGAAACAAGTATACAGGGTGACTGGTGAATTACTATCAATATTTAAGGAGGATACTCGGTACATGATTCTCATTCGAATTATGTAAAAAAAATAGGTACTTAATTTTTGACAAAATTTCCGTATAAATAAATAAAGTGTTGACACGTTCCAAGTGTTCCAAGTGTGGACGCGTGCGGCGGCGTGCTGATACAACACAACGCCGCCGCACTCGTATGTGTGAGTGTGGGTGTATACCTAATCTGTAGGGTGTTTACACGATGCGTAATTAATTACATAACTTTTGGTTAACTTTACTTAGAAGTTTATTAATATTTATCTTATATTAATTTTTATTTTGTCATATATGATCGTCACAAATCACGTCCTCAAATATCGATAGTAATTCACCAGTCACCCTGTATATATGTTAGTCGTTTCCGCAAAAAATACTAAACGGATTTTGATGACAATTGCCTTCTAGCTCAGATTTCGGAATAATATAGTCTATAATTCACATAAAATTTTCGTCTACTTTTTTTAAAGATAGTTTTCTGTATGAAAGGTGTGTTTCATGTATAACAGACTATACTATAGATGGCGCTGCCAGTTTGATATCATATCTATTCTAATTAAGAATACACTAGTAATTTTTCTATAAATTTAATTTCAAATTCCAGCCCGACGAAGTCGCTAGCATAGCCAGTATTGTAATATAGATATATTCAAAACAAGTCATAAACGAATATTTTTAACAATTTTATAACGATGTCATTGTTAATTTACAGAATACAGCTAACCAACAGCCAACAACATCAACACAGAAGATTGATACAGACAAAAACGAGAAACAGGAGGACGATAAGAAAACGAAGAAGGGGAGAGGAAGAGCCTCAAGCTCCTCGTCCGGGGAGAAGTAAGGAAGAAACAGATAGACATGTTAGAAAGAGACAGATATATGTGGCTCGGTGCACTCTACCAGCCACTTACAACGTAGAGAGATATATTTTTGTCCTTTTGTCGTAGTCTAGTTGATATTAAGATTTTTATCAGTGTATTAGAGTACAATTTTGAATGGCACAAATTGCTATGTAGGTATATAGTGTTCAGTGTATTGGCTATAAAATGTAAAGTGTCCGCTGGGACGGATTTGATGATGGAATAAAGATAACTACGTATGAAATTATTTTCTTTATGTAAAATTTATTCAGAATAAACAGTTTCAATAGGTTATTTAATACATTGATAATAATACAGTAAAGAATAGATCAAATTGTATTTCGATGAACGGAAACTAAATTCTATGTGTATGTAAGTAAGTACCATTTTTCATTACAACTTAATGATTTTTAATATGGATGTTGTGTGTCATTTTGAATAATAAAAAACGCTGTAAGCTTCTAGACTGTTTAGATTTAGTTGATAAATTGTAAGAGTTGGGTCCTTTAATGCACCCGAGATGTTTCATTATAGATTTGGGATACTTTGTCACCCCTCAGTATTAACAATAATGAGGCGTTTTATTTACGATATGCTTATATTTTTTGCTAATGAGCGATTATTTTGTGATATTTTTAAATGTACTTGTTTTTTTATTTCGGTGTTTTTTTTTGTATATTTTAAATCGCTTTTTTCTTGTATAAGTGTTCATGTTTGTATGTTATGTTAAATGCTTGTGTCGCCAGCTGTTATTTATATATCTATGTGTAAATATGTCTGTGTATTGACGTGCAATGATTCTATGTTATTGTTATTTTTGAACATTTTCTCTAACAATATTAACATTCCGAGACAGTGCCATACTTTTAACTTTTGCCGAGTTCATCATTTAAATACATAAACGAACAAGTACATAATTCGCTTTTATTAAACTATCCAGAGGCTTGTTAATATCTTTTAAATGATAAATTAGATTATTTTATTTCTATACTATCGAATATTGTTGTAGTTTATTAACGATTTTTAATTAGATATTTTTAGGTCATCCAATAGATGTTAAACTTTTCTTGTGAAAGCGACGTCCATCCCTATAAATATAAACGAAATCTGTTAGTTTACTTGTTAATTTTTGATTCAATACAAAAAAATAATAAGTAATTAATTTCAATGAAATGTTAGCATGTAATTATTTGGATTGAACTTTTTTTAATGTGTTGTAAATATCTTGTAAATTTAGTTTTCGAATAAATGTTATAATATGACCACGAATTTTTTTATATAGGTAACTTACTCAAGTACATGAAAGTGAGATATATTTTTTTTATATAATAAGTTTGTTCTTATTAATATTTCTGAGCGCACTGTACATTGACTAATACGTAATGTAATACTCATTGGTTGGATGTATTTTTGTTTTGCATGTATTTTTGGCAATACAGGGTAAGAGTGTGCACTTGCCCTTATGTTTATGTAACTGCCTTATCCGATGTCTTCATCGAAGTGTCAACGGATTAAGAGGAACTTGCTTCGGGACCATCATATCGTTTATTGAGTTAGCTTCATATTTTTATTAGCGTTTCAGAATTATTGTGAAAATTTACTTTATACTTTTAGTGTAAGTCGCATGTATGTATTGAATTTAGTTTAGAATTAAATTTTATTTTACATACTATGTTGTCTGCCATTAAAAATTATTTAAGTAGGCGTAAAGCATTGAATGTGATTTAACTAAGTGTTTAGAGTCAATGAAGATTTTTTTTCTTAGTAAATGTGTGTGATTCGATATGAATACTAAATAAAGTCAGAATATGCTGTTTGCTCATTGTTTTTATTTTCTGGTGTTTGTTTTTTTTGTTATTTAAGTGATAAATAAAAAGACCGTATATTAATTTTATATTTTATTGAGGTGTAAATTTGATTCAACGACTGAAAAAATCATATAACATTAGCAAAGCTAAATTATAACATGGATTTTATTGACAGGCCCAAAAATTATAAGAAGGATTTTGTGCGGAAAAACTATCGATAGTAGGAACTAAACAAGACAATGCGCATTTTAATTATACCTGAAACAGTTTTAATCTTACCTTAAAGTAAACTAAGTTTTACATAAAACAATCAGTTACATAAAGCATCAGATTACAATCATTATATATAAGTACACACAAACATATACTGTATTACAACTAGAACAAGTAGAGTAATTCGAAGAAAACAAAACACGCAAGTCTAGCCGTGTAGGTGGTGAAAGATTAGTATGTACTGTAGTCTTATATATACTTAACACATTTAGTACTCTCAATAAATTAAAACAGGCATCAATATAATTATCAATAGACTACAGCTTAAATCAATTCTAACATTACCCTGTTCTACGGATATCCATAGAATATTTTCACATCAACTAATTTTTAATACTCTTAAAAACATATTAGTTAACATTGAATATGAAATCGTATTGCAAATGGCTAGTAATCTAAACGGCCAAAACACTTTTCTCTTACCCGTTTAATGAGGTTCTCGTCTGGGGTTAGTTTCCAATCTAGGCTCCTGAAATCCGGCTCCTCGAAATCCTGAGATTGAGATTCGAATAAATCCCGTGAATGGTGTTTAGTTTTATCCTTTTTGGATTTTTTATGAGTTTCCTCAAGTTTTATCTCCTTTTGATTGCTAATGCAAGTGCGAGGCGTTTTCCACATGGAATGATCATTCGATTGTTTTGGAGGTTTATTAGGTGAAGAACAGTAAGAAAAAAAGGGACTTGATGGTTTGGGTTCCACTTTCTCTTCGAAAAAAGACGGATTGAGGAATGAAAACGTGTAGTCGGCGTCAATCACCTCCTCTCTTACGTAAGATGTGACATGTCTTCTGTTTACATTAGAAGACTCAAAATGATTGTTTCTTTCCAAACTATTTATCTTTGTTTGTGTTGTTCTCACTTGTACAACGAATTCGTAATGTTTTTCTACACTTCCTGCGCATTTGTAGCATATAGTTGTTAAGTTATCAGTTTCATTTATGATCATCTTCAAACATATGAATATTTTCTCCACCATATTCTGTCTTTGGCAAAAAATGCCAAACAACGGCACATTAAATTCCGTTACTGATAAACACAATCTACACGATTGCCGTGAAACTTCCATATTATATTAATTCTTATTAATTTTTAAATATTTATTAAGCAATATGTATTAAGCAAACTTATTCCAAGATTCCCGCGTAAATGCAGTTGTTGTATACAGATAAAACAGAACTATTCGAAAAATACTTTGCTTATATATTTTGTTGGGAAAATAATTTTTGGGAAATATATGCAAAAAATACTACTTTGGACGGCTTACCGTATCAATACCAGTATACTTTGCTTTTATAAGCTATTATTTATACTTTAAGAGTAATACCGTCAACTTTTGTATAAACGCTACAAAAAAAAAGAAAAAAAAAGCTAATAAAGGCTAATGTAATATATAATAATTGAAAAATAACAAATTAATATTTTAGCAAAACAAATTTGGTCACATTTTCTATTATTATCAAATTAGGTTTTTGTCCTTAAAACGTTTAGTGGGTATAATTTCGGAAAGTTAGTGAAATCATACAATCACATTATTTTGCAGGGGTATGAGATACAACAGAGTAAGAATGAGAAAAACTCAGAGATAAAATTTTTGCTACGATGGACGGACAGGCCGACGGTAGATGCATCTAGAATGAGCGCATTAACGAAACGATAGACTGCAAAATATTAAACATTTCAATTTGTTCTCGAATACAACATTGTTAACTATTTGAAGAGCAATTGATTATTTTTTGCAGTAACCTTATCTGCAGTAATCGTAAGAATTAAAAGGAACCAGTGTTCAAAAATCGAAAAAACCGTAACAGTACAACATTAGTAACCAATTTCATTGATTCTAACTATCAAGGTCATCACTACTATCACAAGCCATCACACTATTATGACAGTGATCATAATTCATAAATAAATATGTTATATATGTCGTTTGAAGCGAAGCTATTTAAACACGTCTCCTACATTTATTTGTCGTAAACGTGACTTATTATGAATGCTTTCTATATGGGCTTCATTAGCATTTTGTTCCAATGAGGTGTAAGTATAGCTTTTATTTCATGTGGCAGCATCACGTCACGATTTACAGACAAATTTCTATTCGACATGATTAAACGTCGTCCTCTTTCTTGCCCCAAAACTTGTCGAACCTCGTGCGAGCTCTGTCTAGGACCTCGGAGGCGGTTAGGCCACCAGTGGGCGTCTCATTGACTACAGTAGTATCCACTACTCCCGGTGCGACCTGAGTTGCTTCAGTCGACTTTTTAATGACTTCCTTCTCAGCGAGGTGCTCCTGGAGCGGTGTTTCCGGAGTCAGCTGGTTGCTGTTCAAACCGTTAACGCCGTTAACTTTGTTCAGATCCAGAGCCTTCGTTTCATCGATGGGCGTGAGGCTGATGGGGGTGGTGGGTGTTTTGTCAGTCCGTTTGCTCAAGCTGGTCGGAGACTCGCTCTTCTTGAGCGAACGTATCGGAGACATTTGCTGATGATGAATTGGAGCGATTTCTGGAAAAGCGTTTCATAAGATACATTCGGATTCTTGTTGAATTATCGTTTGTTTTTTTTTTCGATACACGGAACTCCTTTAACATATAAAGCACAGAAATTACGCTAAGGCTATGGAGTATAACAATTTTATAATATTATGAATATATAACAACTACCATCGTGTGGCTAGTCTTCTACAATGTGTTTAGAATTTATAAGGAATATTCAGTTCTATTTATATAAAGTGCCGTGTTAAAACTATTTGGCATCACCATTAATATTTTAGCTCATTATTACTTAAAACTATCTATATAATAAATTAGCTAAGAAAACTTAATTCCAAACGTATTAATTGAACATAAATTCACTTTCACATGCCACCTTCTAACGAGATATCGTCACCAACAACAAAAACTGTTTGCCTTCAAAGATATTGCGAGCCTTTACAATCTTAGGCACCTGTTGGTGGTGGTATCGAATAAACTTGAATCATGCTTCCAAATCATTAGATAGGAAGGGGTTTAACATATCTAAATTATCAAAGAACTAGTTAGCACATAAATATCTCAAGAGGTCATGCAAAGTTCAACAAAGAAGTCTTTAGAGAAGAATGTTATGAACTGCTGGGGCGGACGTCGTTACTAAAAGGACACATACATTACAACAAGAAGGAACCTAAAAGCCATCGTTTGATGATAGCTAGGAGATGAAAAGAGAATTGTCAGAGTTCAATATCGGACATTTCCCTTATGATGTGTCGGCAGCATGCAAAAGTGAACGAACAATGACATGATCAAATAATAGGAGTGCGGTACAGTGGCAGTGACAAACAGCAAACATCGATACATACACACAACAAGTGAATACATACGTGGTCGACGTCTCAGCGGAGTACGGTCAAAATAAAAAAGCATCTCAATTATTGGAATAAAACAATTTAATCATGAACTATAATATAAAACAGGTTATATATGTCTGGTGGTGTGGTGTGTGTGACCTCTGTGGGTCGTGGTCAGTCAGTCACACTCATAAACCGTCGTCTACGGCTCGGTGCTAGCCGCCTTCGCCTCCTCGGCCACGGACGCGCTCTTAAAGTCAGAGCTAGGACGTTTTATGGTCTCATCTGAAATATGGCGTGACTTGTATGGTTGGTGACGTGAACCACTACAGCGTTCTATGTCCACAGAAATATGCTCGTGTGTTGGTCCGTGAGTGACGTCACCCAATACACATTTACACACACACAGACAGATCTCATCCGATCTCTACTATCTTTGGAGCTGGATGTTCTATGTATTATTTGTGTGGACTTCGAACAGTTTCTAAAATGTGTGACAGTAACAAACACAAGAATGTCAATGAAAATAAAAGATGGTTCAATTTAATGAGTGTTAGATTTTTTTTTGTTGATAACATGTCAATGGTCTTATTGTGTTGGTCAGTGTCAGTGTTGCAAGCTTCTACGCTGCTGTGGGGTTGCTCTCACCTTGTAACAATACAATGGTAGAATGGTAGGTAACATGTCATTAGCTAATCGTGTCGCATGAAGTGTGATGGCTTTAAATGTTCTAAAATTCAACCACATTCGTTGTGATTAAATCTTGAAGAAAGTATCCTACATTAAGTATTAGGATTCTTAATATTACATTCCTATACATTTCTCGAATGTCTATCTACGTGGAGGAGTATCTTCTCCATATTCATTAAATTCCAATAGAAAGAGGTAGACCGAGTTTGGGAACAACTACTTCGATTGGTCTCATCTAATTGTTATGCTATTTAGATCTGTAAAAAATCGTTAAAAACGAACGTCCGCAATGAAAAAGATACTCCTGGAAGCGAGTCAAACTATCACAATATCTGTACCAACGGACTACAGTAACGTCGAATGTTAATGACAATTCCATAGCTTAACCTAACTTAGTTTAATAATATTTGCCGTCAATCTGTTCAAGAGGCTGCACTCACCGCTTTTGACGTTCTGTGTCACGGTGAACGTCTTCCCGGTGTCCAAGGGCACGGTCCAGTTGACAGGGTCTGGAGAACGCATGTTCATCTGTTCTGGAGACTTGACCCGGGTCGGCTCCGGAGGAGACTTTACTATCGGGGAATCATCGAAGAAGTGGTCCTTGGCTACAGATGCGCTGCGATGATTTGGGATGTCATCATCTGGAATTTTAATCCATTTCTTCAAAAACTGCTCATTATTTTCTTTAGAGTTATCTAAATCATATTTGCATTTTGCCTGTACAACTGTTTCTATTGTTTTGTATATTTCCTGTGTATGCATGTGTGGATGTGTATTTTCTAGAATATTCAACCAATTACATCTAAACACTAATTCTTTATCTACATCTAGAACAAACAACACCGATAGAGAAAGAAACATACACAATGCAATCTAAACACTGAGAATTTAAAGAAAAAATACGTGAAGCCATTTTCACACGTGTTCTTCAAGTAATACTATGGAAATTTCTCAATTAACTTTCTCGTTATTTCTCCACAATCTTTGAGAAACACACATATATCATTTTTTATATAGTAATTATGAAGATCCGTTTTTTTGTTCCTCTAATGGGATCATTATAAGTATGTTAAGACTTAGGACATTTCCCATGGAATTCTCCAAGAAAATTCTCGTATTCCAATATATCTAAACCCTTTTACTTAGTGCGGACAGTGACAAACAGACAACACGAACAGAATCCTCGTGAGGGTGGAAGCCATTCCCACAGGTGCCAATGCGTATCGTGACTAGCGTTGCGTTGACGCACTGACTAACTTACACAACTTAAAGGAAGCGAATCAAAACGTTGAACTACACAGACAAAGCCAATTAAATAATTTATGCTTCTATATTTCATATCAAACATTATATGTATAAATCGTATTAAAGAAAATTAAAACAAAGTAAACAAAAAAAACAATTATTTAGGTTTTAGAAAAAGGTTTAAAGCAAACACAGTAAAGCCAATGCTGTATAAGCCCTTGAATTAAAAAAAAATCCAAAAAAATTTACAAGACTGATAGTTTATTTCTGTTTTCGTTGACTCATTTCGTAAGCACCACATAAGCCAGTTTCAATTTGCCATCACAGAGCGTCGACGCAACTGTCACCTGTTACAGTACGCACCCAGTTTTATGCCCACTTTCGAGACGCTCCGGCTTCGTCGGGCCGGTGGTGTGGTCCCGTTAACAAGTCCTGCCCCGTTTGCCTCAACGGCCCCATTCACTAATCTTGTCCCCGTTTTGCTTGGGGCGGAGGGCGACCGGCCCCCCCGCGATGTCGACCTAACTCTACTACTACTCCCCCTACTTAACGGCAAACCTACAGAAGAAATGTATGGTCCACTAAAATCAGGGACAGAGAATTGGCCCCATAAACGTTTATATTACGGCGTTTACATTCGTTTCTAGGGCCAATGTCTCATATTTAAGGGTTCAGGCAACAGGCAGGAACACATCTTCGTAACAAAAGTAAGAAATACTAATACTAATGTCAACAATGAGGACAATGCTGTAAATAAAACACAACATTTATAAATACACGGAGTAATCCAGGATGTACTGTAATTTTCATCTAAGTTTTTTTCTGGCAGAATTTTGACATCAAACATGTATGTTAAGCTCATAGGACAGTTTACTATAAAAATATAAGAATAGGGTAGTTTTAATTATAATTCAACAACACAATCACAACATAGATATCTAGAACAACTATCAGCCAATTAAGAGGAAGGTTTTTATAGCTTATTCGAGCTTAATTGGATTTTTCTTTTGTTTAAAAGCGGTTACGTACCGGTGGGCTTGTGCGGGCGCTCGGCGTCGGTGGCAGCACGAGGCGGCGCGGGCGCGGGGTCAGCGGAGCGTGGTCGGCGGCGAGGGGAACGGAACGAACCTTCGGACTTCGCCCCTGAAGTCATACATTTAGATATTTTTGATGTCAATTCTATAACCACGGCCATTTTAGAGAGAACTTTAAGTATAAGATTAGTGACGTCATATTATTTTCTTGGGAATGCCCAGTTTTCTTTTTAACTTCGGGGACACTATGATGGATTTAAATAAAAAAAAATGCAATGAAAGCGACATTCAATAATATAATATATCAATAAGTTTTTTGGATATTTAGTTTTAAAAAACGGATGAAAATCAGGCTCTGTTTGATTATTATGACGTCGTAGTACAACACAACCACATGTTTTGAGATTTATACAGTTGACACCGTTAGATGTCCCTGTAAATCACTCCATAATAGCCCAAATTTAGTTATTGGAAGATTATCTAATGCCAAAGGCAACGAAAACTACAACTAGTGTTTTGACGTCATTTTTTTCTATTGAGGAAATAAACATTTTCTTTATAATACACTACTTTATCCAGAGTTGGAACAGTTTTAAAATCTAGTTAATAAGATTTTTTATTTAGTAGATATGCTAAAAAAGCCAATAACTTGTTAAAACATGGATAAAACATTTCACATCTGAAAAATTATACTACAAAAGACTATAGCTAAGTGGTAGTCTTAAATAATGGTTTGTTAAAATATGACGCCATAACGAGGTCAAGGGAGTTTTAATGAAATTTAAATTTTATGAGAAATTTACTTGACTTAGATATCATTTTAAATTCTTACTGACATTTATCATAGTCATTTATATGATAAAAATATAAACGAATATGAAGTCATTTACACTATTGTATTAGCCAAGTGAACCAAGATACTGTTAATCTCACCATCTTGAACAGCTCCCTCGTCGAAGCTGTGTCCTTGCAGCTTCTTCCTCTGTTTCTGAGGAGACGTCTTATGAGGAGATCGTTCTAGAGCCTTGGTCTCCTGGAGCTTAGCGTGTATGGATTGGTGTGGCGCCGAGCGGAAAGAACGGAACTTCTTTGGAGACAAGTTTCTAGACTCCTTGCCGTCCTTCTCGTCTCGAGGCAAAGCCCTGCAAATAATTACCATTGCTGCAATACGATTTAACTATATTGTTTAGCTTGCCAAAGTCAGGCCGGTGATCACTAAGCTATTTAGCATTAAAATGGCTTCGCAGTCCAAGCCATTCTTTGCTAGCATCAGCCCTAATTAAATATAATGTTTGTGGAAGCATCACAGCAGGCTGGGACAAAAATATTTTAAGGTTCCTAGGTAATAAAGTTTAAGAAGTTATGCATATAATGACTCTTAGTGCTGGGGTGTGTCTTTATAAGATATCATCTAGATTCTAGTGCATCACTTACTTGTGATTGGTGGAAGCGAGTGATAGGGCCGACAGCGATGACCGGCGGGACACTTGGTACCAGAGCTCGATTTGCTTATTGTAAAGCTGAGTGATGTGTTCAGGAGCGAGTTCGGTTCCCCAGCCGCGGTACTGTCGAATTAATGATAATTTTGAATATGATACAAGCATGATTGTAAAGTACCACTTGTCAAACTTGTATGGAAATTTGATAAGTGATGACATTGTTGCTCTGCCAATTATGGATTATGAATAAGGGGTAATCTAAGGTAGGGATCAGATATGCAAGACAATGTGACATTTGTCTCTGTAGCTTTTAAGTAATTCGTTGCTTCACCATCTTACGACATCGCAATAAAGTTTATTTTGGTTTGTTTTATAACGTTATCCTAATTTCCGTTAGTAGGGTTTAAGGGGGATCGTAGTTCAGGTGTCCTAGATAACGTTAGTCTCTGTATAACATGAGTGTGGCGCAGACCTTGTATTCGCCGGCTCGCTTGCGCAGATCCAGGACCTCGCGGTACCAGGAGTCGCCCTGCGCGAGTCCGAGCGGCTGCAGGCCGGCCGCGCGCAGCGTGCTGGCCGTGTCCTCGCCGCCCGTCCCCTGCCCCTGCCCCGCTACCCCCGCATCCCCCGCCCTCGCCCCCGCACCCTCCGCGTCCCCCACCAACCTCTCGCTCGCCTCCTCTATCGACTTCCCTTTCCCCCTGCATTTTGTAAATGTCCCTTTAGACGCCTCGTACACGTATTGAGAGAACGGTCTAAATTTCTTTTTGTACTCGCTTTTGTAACGTTTCCTATTATCTTTGGACCGATCCTCCCCGTTGTATATGAGGGCCGATAGCGCGCTACGGAACGTCGATTTTCTGCAAAATTCCATTTCAAGTCAGACGTCGGGCGTAACGATGATATGCGGCAAAACAAAGAGCTCGCGAGCCAGGTTAGTAAGTTTCATGCTCAAATAATTGTTAAGCTCGCAATGGTGGTACGGATGTTAGACCTGGAAGAGTCTAGAAGGATGCGCCGGCTCGGGGCGCTCCCGCTCCTCGATAGACATTGGTGTCAGAAGTGTTAGGTGATACAAACACATACAATCTAACAAAAATTTGAATTAAAGTTCACATCGATAAAGTGCAGGAGACATCGATATTAATAAAGTATTCTATTAGATGACATTCCGAACTAATACAATAGTCTTGACTAGAACTACTCGGCCTAGGAACCGTCACCGTGAGGAGTTTGAGATGTAAGCAAATATCAAAAACGAAATTTAGACTTGTTCTGCTATACCCAGTTACAGTGGAAACGAGACAGTCGCAGAACAGACACGGAGGAAACTTTTACCATATAACAATACTAATGATAATGTCGAGGATATTATGTAGGCATCAGTTTAGCTTTGAATATGACGAATAATCTGTTGTATTGAAAAACTATTGAACGACTTGCTGTACAACCTTGACCGCGATGTAACAATGTCATGTCGCAGACACCTTCAAGGCCATAAAACAAATGGTTCATTTAATGACGAAAGTTAATTAAAACTAACTACAATACCCATTTCCCTAACTCAATTCGCGTAATAACTTCCCTTTTATACCTATTTTATTATATTATAAGCAAAATAACTCACATATCCCCAACATTATTGTTCATCTCTTAGAGTAAGAGTTTCCAACGTGGATAGACAGTACAAAAATCTAGACACAGATTATTAAAAGCAGTTAGCAGTGATTTATAACCTTTACCTGAAAAGTAATTTGTATTGCAATTTTTTTTTATAAACAGACAAAATAAGAAAATATATTATTTTATAAGAAATATAAAAAAAGAACAAAAAATTTAAAATATGTCCGGAATTTAACGGATTTAAGACAATTCTATTGTGTTTGTGTATTTGTGATTTATTCTTAATTTTAAGAGTGATCAAATTATTATTTATTTAACCCCATTTTGTATGAAGGCGTAAAGCTGCTTTAGCCAAAGCGAAGCATCTTATGTATTATGGCCCTTATTTATTGTTATAGACTGTTTGTAAACATAATATTTACACAAAAATAATATATTAAAACATGCGAATAAAATTATTTAATACGAAACAATCTATAAAATTTGGAAAAAATATATGAAAAGCACGTATTACGTCGTGATAAAAAGCCAAAGCTGTTTATTGTAGTTGAATAATAAAATATATTAACATATCTGCATTGTAAGTTTATCTTTTGGAACTAGGATTTTTTCTTAGTTTTTCTATGGGATATTTAATGCAAATATGTTGTCATTTTGTGTATGTGTGCTTGGTGATTCCTTACCTCTGTACCCCTGGTTTCTGGCCGTTCCACAGATAGTCTTCGATGTAGCGTTTAGGTCCGTCTTCGTGATCTCCATCCACGTGATTCATTAGAGGCTCTGCTTCTACTAACCCTGGAAATATATATATCTCATATATACGATATGATTGGGCAAGTTACAAATAACTTTGTTATTTAAATTTTTCATAGTTTATCATTTTAAAGCTATGAAAATAGTAGTTCTTTCAGAAATTTAGGACTATAAAGAGTAATTAGGCATAGGTATCTAAATAATATTATTCACGCATACTTTATGTAGGATATCAAAATTATTTAATATTGAAGTAATCAGTATGTTTAAATATTCAATGATTATTATTATATATGCAGTTCTTATCATCGACTATCTTTAACTTCAAATTTTAATAAAAAGAAGTTGAGATATGAAAGTAATTGTGAGATAAGAAAAAAATATGATAAACCACAAAAACCAAGAAAGAAAGAAAAGAATTTTTCCAAGGAACGATAATTCTATTATAATTAATATAAAGAAAGATAAAGAAAGAAAGATTACATGTAATAAAAGACAGAAAAACAGTCCTACTTTAATCTCAACTTGACTATATTCTGTGATCAATTTCCTGAACTAAACATTCCCTGGGAACGCATTGATATCAATTTGTCTCCATTACTTGAATGTACCACTTAATTGGAACAATTTGACTTCACAACATGAAGAAAATGTTAGAAGATAAGTTTTTTGTTTTAATTACGAAATACTGTGAATTCAAAATTGAGTTTAAAGGTCGGAATTCAAAATTAATCCTCATTTCAAGTTGGAGATATTCAAATTTGACTCAAACTTCTAGTTTCACTGTTCAGTTAAGTTCCTGCATGGCATTTGTATTATTAAGACTCTGTATTTTCACGCTTTCAACTTCGAGGTGAGTTACGAAGCATTGTTTAATTATGAACTCAATAATTATAGGTATTTTGAACTGAACGCTAGTTATTTCGTGAATATCATGAAATTTTATATTGTTTTGTCTTCTTTATTGGAGAGTACATTACGTTATTATATAACATTGAGAGAAATAAATGCATAATTGATTTATTATTTTATTTTAATCACTATTTATGTTAAAAGAAGGAATATAAAGAAATGGTTTTCATTAACACGTACCTAGTTAATACAAAAAAAAAAAACAACTACTTCGTGTTGGCGGTGTCCAATCAATTAATTTAAATAAACTAAAAGATTATATTGTCGAATTGTACTTTTAATCTAAGTTTTAGGCTAGTTCTTTGTCATTTGAGTTTAGAGTAACTTACTTATACATATATGAGTATTTCGATTTAAGTTTTCTTACCTTCTCGTATAGTGTACTTCAACAGTGTTTCAAAACTTCGTAACTTAGAAAACTAGTCAACTAGTCTACAGTGAAGGATACCTCTCAGACATACTGCTGTTTGTAACCACGTCTCAAGTCCGCATCAAAATGTATTATGCATGACATAACTTTTGTTGCATTTCGTATTCAAATGCAATGAATTCATATATAATTCTAAAAGTATCTGCTGTTTCCAGTAATAATATTAAAATGATGAACGAGGTCAGAAAAATTCTTTTGTTTATATACACAAAACACTGAGTAATACAGGAGTTTTTTATTATGTTATTTATATTACTATTTAAATGAAACTAATATTTTCGGATTACTACTTTAATCTACACACTCTCGTAATTTCGTCGTCGTTTTTACGGCGCAGGTTCGCAACCTGACAAGTACTAATGTGACTTTTCCGAGTCATATATGCTTTCTATGTGGTCTCTGATAGGCTAATGATGATGAGGATTAACAAGTCCTACCTTCAGCCACAGCGGCTTTCTTGAGTGCTCCCATGGAGATGCTCTTCCTCGGCACCACTTCATCTTTAGGCCATGCGAACTGGTTCCGATACTCGGTGCTCACAGTTTCGGGCTCCTTCGCCGCTAGGACTTCGCCCAATGCTGTAGTCGCCTGATGGAGGTTTAAATTGTATGACAATGATATTTACGCTGGTCTACAATTAGTATTTGATTTGCCCTATGTGAGCTGATTTTTGCTTGGTTTCGGATTATTCTTGTCAAAAGTATCTATTTGAATACTCTATTTTCATTGAATTTTATTTATAGTACATGTTAAAAAAAACCAATGGTATCAATGATAAGTTCATACTTTCACCACTTTTTTTTTTTTTTTTTTTTTTTTTTTTTTATGTGAAAGCTGGCAAACGAGCAGACGGCCCACTTGGTGGAAGGTGGTTACCGGCGCCCATGGACATCCGCAACATCTATGTTGCGGATGCGTTGCCAACCTTGTTTTGTAGGGATAGGGAGGGGTGGGAATAAGGAAATGGTAGGAAAGGATGGGAATAGGGAAAGGGCAACCGGCTCTCTCACTCATCGGACGAAACGCAGCCATTAAAGGCTACTTCACGCCGATCTTCTGTGAGAGGGTGGTACTTCCCCGGTCGAGCCAGCCCATGTTCGAGCTGTAGTAACGGACTACAGCTAGGCTCTACCACCTAATGCACGGCTATAAATTTGATTGGTTTAGAAAATGTTATAGTTCTTATATAACTAAAACTATTCATTTATTGTGCAAATTATATAAATATAGATGTTAGTCTAGTCTAGAATCAGTCTAGATTTAATTACAATCGAACGTTCAATATCAAGATGCAATAAAACGACACGGTTCACTAAGCGGAAGCCCTATCTACATTTGTAATATTGTAGATAGTTTGTCATAATAGGATTAGTCTCTCCGCACCGCTCTTGTAGTATCTCATTATTCTATTCAAAAGTCACGAGACTATAGTCTAGTTCACACCACGCGTTCTGTCAGTTGGAGATAGCTGTAAATCCCTATTTTTATGGAGCTCCAGCCAGACAATAGCTATGAGGATTATGGAACACTAGCTTTCCGCCCGCAGCTTCGCCCGCGTGGAGTTCGGTTATATCGCGTTTTCAAAAGAACCTTTCAAAAATCTGGGATAAAAACTATCCTATGTTCTTTCTCAAGTTCAACTCTATCTCTGTACCAAATTTCATTAAAATCAGTTCAGTGGTTTAGGCGTGAAAGCGTAACAGAGAGACAGACAGAGTGACTTTCGCATTTATAATATTAGTAGGGATAATAGAGACTACATCATTTGCATAGAATATTAACGCCCAAAAAATGTGTAAAAAACATTAATTTAGTACTTGTAAGTTTCCGCATGTTTTATTGTTATTTTTCTTGGTTATAAGATCTATTTTATATATTTTCTTTACCTTAGGCTCCACGGTGTCTGTCCAGCGTGGTTGGCGCGGACCTTCGGACTTGCTGCGTCTCCCGGCACGCTCTGAATCATTCCTCTGAGCACTCTGTGATGATGAGAGATATATTTGACCAATTAACCTACTCGCAAATTAGGGTCAGGCATATTAACTATGAATAGTCATATGGGCATGGATAAGTCATAACAACTTTTATAATGAGACAGAAAACAGTTTCATATTTAATGATAGAAAGAACGGATAGTATAATGACGGAAAACTGTTTTCATAAGTTAAAATGTTCAAGATAATTTAAATATACTCTTTAAATAAAAGGAATAAAAATGTTTCAAAAATATCTGACATCTTAGAAGACTTAAAACTGATATAAATGTATTTATAAAAGGTTACATTCATAAAAAAATGTCTTAATTTATACGTAAATTTCATTTACATAAATACGAACATTAAATATTACATCTTCATATTATCTTAAGTAGAAAGAGAATATGTAAAACGAATTAAAAACTATATTAAAATAAATTTTTGTCCTAAACAAATGTCTATATAGAAATTAATGAACTAAACTATCATAAATATATTTATATATAACAGTCTAAGGAAACGGATATCATTAGGCAGTGCTTTAAGGATGAATGGAACATTTCCGACAGGGAATATTGAGTTGTGGAATAACAGGACATAAAATACTATATATGACTGACCCGGGCGCGCTCGAAGGCGGATGCCTGTTGAGGTCGAATGTCGTCAGCAGGCGCCGGGTCGAACAGCTCGTTCGTCTTGTAAGCTACACCTGGATACTTCTTGCGACGAGGCATAGCAGGTTCGATGGCCCCTGTGAATAGACCTAAAAAATTTAACTATCTAACACGTCCATTGAATCAATCAATCACGTTGAACATAAAAAGAAACTTAACAAATGTTTATCGTTCATAATGAGAAGACTTTCGAGTATTCATTTAAATGAAACTACTCGTAATATTTTTCGGATTATACTAGCCGTGATCACGGTTGTCGAAAAGTAACCGAAACGTATGTAGTATGTAGTTTCTACAATAATAATTTACGCGTTGTATAATTCGAAAAATATTAGTTTCATATCTTTCATCCATCGGTATATTTCTCTCAATTTGAGAATGTTAAAACTAATTGTGTCATATTGAAAATATTACGATTATTTTTAATTCTAATATTCAAAAGAATGAGAAAGAACAAAGCGTTTTGTAATTACGAGTACTACCAGAACTAAATACATATTTCTTTTCTTCTTAACTCGCTCGAAGCGGCATGGCCTGAATAATTAGCTAGTATTTTATTGCTTGATATAAAGTTTTTTTTATTATACGACTAATAATCATCATATAACACGAATCAGTTATAAGTCAGTGATGGCCTAGTGGTTAAAAGGCTCGCCTCTCATGCATGAGGGCGCGGGTTCGATCTTGGCAAGTACCTACCAATGTGATTTTTCCGAGTCATATGTTCTTTCTAAGAGTATTTAAATATCACTGATTAATGCATTCCCAAAGAGGGTTGATATCAGTCAGGCAGGCAAAACAAAAAACAATTAGCCAAAACTATTCACAACATGTAAGGCAGACCCTGGCTAAACCTGGGAAATTGCCAGGTAGAAGAAGAAAACGATTCAGTTATATGCATATATTTATGCATACGTTGACCTAATTTCATTAGATTTAAATAGGATGCTGGGTAATTTAAGAGGTAATTTGAGGAACATTGCAGTCTCGAATGCATGGGGATACTTTTACCGTCTTTATTGAATGAGTACAGTACTTACATACATAGGGTGTGTGTATAAGTATTATATGTATATAGGGTATATTATCAAGATATCATTTCATACTAAGAACATACTGCGAAGGCAGCCCTAGTATGTTTTTTTTCAAATTTGGTTAGTTAGAGAGAGGAGCTTGGACGGTGGAGGTGAGCGTTTAACGCGCGTTAGATAGGGACCCTGAAACCTACACCTGGGTCACAAGTCCCAGTCACTGTTGAAGCTCCTCTCACTACAACGATGGACCCGACACACGCACCGTGAGTACATGGAATGATGAGAGGTTTCCTTTTGTCTGTATTGTATGTACTAAAACTGTATTCATATAGTTCAAATGAGGTTTCTTAAACGTTGAGATATTCTTTATCAGTGATAAGAATTTAGATCTAAATTTAAACGAAAAATATAGTAAATCTCTGTGTTTTTTTGCAATAAAGCGAATACTTGCGTCATTGTTTAGGAACAAAGAATGCAATGGCTTAGAATCGTGTACGTGGTTGCGATGTGACTTTTCTTTGGAAAAAGATTTTATTTAGGACGCGTAATGTAATTTGAACTCTATTACATTAGGTTTAGTGTCAATTATTTTCTAAAACGCTTGACTGCAAAATAAAAAGCAAACACCGGCAATATTTTTATCATTATTATACCTATTCATGTAAGTCTTAGTAGTATGTACCTCTTTATATATATAAATATACATATATAGCCAGTTTATTTGGATTGCATAATAATTTGTCAAAATACCGATGATCATTGCAAATTGCAATCAAAAAGTTCTCTTAATACACTAATTAAAAGCCTCTTGAAACAAAAACATGCTTAAATTGTAACATTTAATTGAAGTATCTACACTAAAAAAAACAATAAACTTTTAACTTCAACACGATAGTTTTTATCATAATAAAAAACGATATATTTTTTTAAATGAAAATAATATGTTCCAGATTACTAAGCATTTATTATTATTAAAAACTACATACTCCCAGGTTTCAGTACGTCTGTAGTATGTATGTAGTAAGTAGTTTTTTTAACTAATAAAATATGCGTAGTAATCCAAAAAATATAAGTTTCATTTAAATGAATACCCGCGAAAGTCTTAGATCTCATTATGATATTTTTCCCTTATTGCCTTTTATTTCTGCTGCTAGTATATCCTCTTATCCCTACTAATATTATAAATGCGAAAGTAACTCTGTCTGTCTGTCTGTCTGTCTGTCTGTCTGTCTGCTACGCTTTCACGCCTAAACCACTGAACTGATTTTAATGAAATTCGGTACAGAGATAGAGTTGACCTTGAGAAAGAACATAGGATAGTTTTTATCCCAGACTTTTGAAAGGTTCTCTTGGAAACGCGATATAACCGAACTCCACGCGGCGAAGCTGCGGGCGGAAAGCTAGTAGTATATATATTCGTTCTTACCGCGTGCTATCGGCAGTGCAGTGGGGGGAGTGGGTGCTGGCTGCTTCACCACCCCCTGCTGCTGTTGCTGCTCCTTGTACTCGTGCCATCTGTAAGTGCTGCGATATTCGGAGTGCAGCTGAAAAGATTACCATACGTTATTTATATAATTATAAAAAGGATTATACAATATATATACTTTTTGGTCGAAGAAATTTTCGGTAACTGCCAGGTTTATTGATTTTTTTAAAATTAAAAATGCAGATTAAAAAGTACAGAGATAAAATTAATATGCATAGATTTTTTAATTTATTTAAAAAGAAAATTATAAGGAAAATCCTTCTAATATGCTGTATTTTTAGATCGATATTTGTCATTGCTTCTAGATTGCATTAATCTTATAATTAAAATCCATTAACGACAATAGAAAAACATAATATTTCATTATCAAATAAATATATAACTCAGATCAGTTGCATTATAATTGATTAAATAGATAGAGTTTTATTTTTAGTCAATTTATAAGAGAAATCTAGTATAGCGAATGACCTCAAAGAAGCGTGTCCGTAAACAATGACCCGACTGTGTCCTAAATAACATTTACAAGTGACGTGTTCTAAGGCAAACTGTTTTATCTAATGCCGTACTAATTCTAGATAAGTTGATGTGTTTACAGTATACTATGTAGGTTGCATACTTACTTTTAAATTTAAAAAAATGTGATAATTTGTCTATGGTTATTATTAAAATGACCACAAACAATAGTTTAGATTAAGGATTTTTTTTAAATTTAAGCAACAATTATGTTAAATAACTTTTTTGTCATAGATTTTTAAATAAGACGAGAATTAAATCGTTTATTTAAAGATATAGTATGTAGGATATATATGTATTTATAAATCTTTCCTTGAAAGCATTAAAACACGTAATATATGTACATGGCAACATTGAATTTAAACGACACAGTCTGGCAACAGTAATAAAGTTACAGTAATCAAATCGCACACGTCAAAGTCACGCTCGGAATAGCACAGACTGTTGTAACGAGATCAACAACATATTTGACAAACATATCATGATTACTCTTAAATGTATGTAGTACTAGCTGATACTCGCGACTTTGTCTGTTGATTGATATATTAAGAATTCCATATATAAAAAAAACACTTACAAACATATGTTATGAAATTCTTTAAAAAAAATTTATTATACAAGTATTACGCTACGCTATTATTGCAACGCCATCTATTGACCTTATTTATGAATTTAAACCATCTGGAGCACATTCCAAATACATACAAAAAATATTTAAATCATTTTTTTAAGAGTTCAGTGACATACACGCATACTAAAATTATTCTATAAATATATGAAATATTTTGTATAATAAATGAGTAATATACTCATACAACTATATGTATATATAATCAATTGTTTTGAAATATCGTAAATACTATAAAATGAACAATACAGTTAAATTGGAACGGTTTTATGTAATCGTTATTCAATTTTATGTCTCAACCGTTACTGAACGGCGGCCATTATTATTTCCGGGTGACAGCGTCTAAAGATATTTGACACGTTGTCAAGTTAAATACAAAATTCTTAGTAAATTAAAAGTTTTTGAAGCCCTTCATTTATTATAATTAATTTATCAAAATTATAATTAAATTTAATTTCTGTATTGTAGATATTATAAGTATATATATTTTTTTTAATTAAACGTATTTATTGTTGGCATAATACATTTTAACCAAATTTATTTTGTAAAAAAATAAAAATAAAATTGAGTTACCGAATCCCTCATGAACAAAACTGATTGTTGTCTCGTTTTCATATGAATTGTTTTAATGTATACTAATATAATAACGTATCATAATAGATAATAAAAATTCAACAATAAGTACGAGTAAAAAAACCTCTTAATTATAAGGAATAAATTAATAAAGTAAGTAAAGTATATCAAAATACGAATAAAAAAATTACATATGTATGCAATATGCATAGATAATTATAATTATATTCACACAAAAATGGACAATATATATCAAAACAAAATATGTCAAAACGGCAAGTTTCTAGACTGATTAGACAATAAATGACGACAGCTTTTTAATGCTATGGCTTCCTATGTACCTACTGGAATAAAGTTTAAATACTGATGTCCTTATATTTGAAAGAAATTATTACCTTACACTATTTTCATTATAATAAAGGCATAAACATTTTACGTATTATATATATTTAGGTTTATTTCAAAAGAGGGTTGATGTCAGGCAGGCGGCCGGTAGTAAAACAATTAGCCAAAACTATTCACAACATGTAAGGCAGACCCTGGCTAAATCTGGGAAATTGCCAGGTAGAAGAAGATACACTTAGGTTAATAACATTTCAATTTGAGTTAGTAATTTTCTATATTTAACATAATGACTACAAATTTATACTTAGATTCATTGCTTAAACAAAACACATTAAAATAATACTCCAAAAGATATTCAGAATAAAATAAAAATAAGATTATGTATATGGCTACTGTATGTAAAATATTTGAATAATATTATAAATATTACACTTCGTAACGTAAGTGCAAGTCGTAAATTATTTCATCATACGACTAAATTCAGCGTACGTGTTAAATGTACAAAGTGGAGCGAGGCTTACAAAACAATGCAGAGAAAGTGGAAATTTAAAAATCTAGATCATATTACGAATTTTTAAGATTGTATTCGTAAGAATAGTAATAAATGAATAACTTCTTCTTTCTGTCAATTTCCCAGCTTCAGCCAGGGTCTGTCTTACATGTTGTGAATAGTTTTGGCTAATTGTTTTTACGACCGGCCGCCTGCCTGACATCAACCCTCTTTGGGAAGATCTTACTATTGTATAAAATTATAGATATGTCAAAATTTGACGTCAAAATCAAAATGGCGGATATACGTAAATATTAAAATTTCAAATACTTAATATATTAGTATCTTTTGATTATCTCCATATTGTATTTTTTCCCTCGGGATTTATTCCTAGTTTTTGTACGAAAGATCATATATTCGGTAAAGTTGACAAAAAACTGTAGACCAACGAAAATTATCGTTGCATTTTTAACATAAGTATACCTAACTTATAAAATATAAATAACGGTATCTGTTTGACCTTTAGTAACCTCTGAGAGATTGCTTCTATAGCAATTTGCAATTTCGAAGCGAATCGATGCTTGAAACTAGTTGCGTTGAAAATGATAATTTCTTGTTTCATATTATTACTTGTTTGAGGAGTGTTTGAGGCTTCATTAAATTGTAAAACTCTTGTTTGGCATTTGTGATAACATATAGGTTATATACATATGCGATTGATTTTCTATTTTCTTTAAAGCTCATTTAATCCATTCTTTTAAATTTCATTTTACTAATTTTATTACTAAAGTATAAGTGTATGTGTGGGTACAATAAGATCTATAGTGTCGAATTTTATATTTTTTACGAGGTCATATATTGGAGTGAATACTTTTTATCCAATAAGCAGGGGTTAAATTTCATTTATTTATTACACAAATACAATTAGTAACGCCAAATACTATTAATGTTTGATAGGCATAAAATAAAAGAATATTCATAATTATATACGGCTATTTTTCAATCACAGAGACCTTAATCGCTGAATCAAACAATTTCTGGAAGTTTCATATTAATTTCACGAAATTTCATATTAATTTCACGAAATTTCATATTAATTTCACGAACTTTCATATTTTTGTCACGAAATATTTCAACGATAGAAGTTACACGAAACAGGTCAATGCTTGTGTGTTAAATAACGTGAATTTGTCACAAGGACATACAGATGTACATTAATTATTTGGTTTATGAATACCTTCCTGGACTTAGACTTCTATCTCTTCCGAGCTATCAAATTATAAGTGTCATTGACCTTAAAATTTTTTTGTTTCTGAAATATTGATATCTCAAAAATATGGTCAACTTCCACCAACAAATGTTATATTAAATAATAACCAATAAAAATTTGATATATTAGGTCTTTAATTAAACATTCTAATATTGTTATATACTAAATAAATCCCGCGTCTTTGCTCGCCTGATTTATGACAGATTATTATTTATTATTCCAATGTTAATACAGTATAGTAATATTGCCACATTGGTAAGTTCATCTGGAATCTTCTGGTAACGACCAGGTGTTCGTTTTGCAGAGCCAGCAGTCAAGCAGTAACTCTTTATATGTAAATGTAACATACAAAGATGCCCGGCGATGTTTGATAAATCTTAATATAATATGTTTCTTAATTAACAATTCTACCATACAATAAGTTATTGTTCATTAAGCTGACTTTGTTTTATATTATGTATAAATTATGCTGATTTTGTAGCCATTATTCTTAAAAAATGTTCAAACTTTATTTTCATATATACGCGGGAAAATATTTGTTGAAACGACTTGTGTCTTTGTAAATTGAATTTTACTTATTGAAGATGTTTTGGTTTAAGATAATAATTAGTTTCTACTAGTTAAGGTTTGATATGTTATTTAAATATAATTATATTTTTTAATAATCTTGTTGCAATTATATATATATGTATTTAAAACAGTAATGTTGGTTTAATAACTTTATTTACAATACTTTTAAATTTTAAAAGTATTGTATTTATATAAATTTAAAAATAAATATTATTAAATAGTTACAAATAAGCTTGTAATATCTTAGCATAAAGTAAGACTTGATAAAAGATATAAGATAAAAGATAATGTATCTTTTGTATGTTAAGAATAATGTTATCGCAGTTTACAAGATAAGCGAGATTTATCTGATTTTATTAAATAATAAAAAAATGCACACGAGAATACATTGAGATACATATATAAATAACATAAAAATGCTATATAGCTATCCTTACTATGCGTTTACGACGAAATGAATACCGAACATTTCGAGTTAACTATGTACATAATCTCACGTTAGTAAATGCAAAAATATTTATGAATGAAAAACGAAAAATATCACGTATTTACTTAGACGATACAAAAACATGGAGTAAAGATTAGGATTGACGTACTTTCACAAGAATTTTCTCAAGATTCGTACAAAAAAAATTGATTATCTATCGGTTACAAAGAACATTTTTCATGAAATATGCATAGGTATATCTTATCTTTATAGGATAAAGTTATAATCTTTTGTTACTTTGTTTGCGTAAAATAAAATAATTATTATTTTTAGATTTAAATTAGAAAATATATAAAGATACGATACGACCAGGATTTAAATCTCAACCACTCTTATATACATATATTTATTTTGTTCTATATTGCAAAATTTAAATATAAAATATAATTCCAAATTAGCTAATATTGGAAAATATACTTATGGAACCAAAAAAATCCTTCAATTACTTTAATTTTAAGAATGAAAAGCAACAAAAATATTGAAGATTTTCTTGCATAATATAAATATTTTTTTATCTTTTATCTTTTTTATCTTTAGTTATCTTTATAACTGAGATTTACGTCTGTTTACTGACTCAATATTTTAATCAGTACCAACTGTCGGCTATTCAATTGAAACAATGGCGGGAGAAATTTGTTTAAATGAGCCAGTGAAAGTCGTGAGACCGTGATATAAAAATAGCAACGGATTTATGTGAGGGAAAATCTTATATAATTCATTTATAACAAGCTCCAGTACATGGGTTTGTCTGTTATATTATATATTTAATATGTATGTAGATTAATATATATAAATTTTTATTCGTAAGCTGAATTCTCTTTGTATTTTTAATTAATATGAGCATAATAACAATTGAAATATAAAATGGCCGTCGCTCTTGAAGCATTCCGTCAATGGTTTGACGCAAAAAGTACTATTTTTTTCAATTTCTTTGCGTACATATAAGTACTCTATTTTATTCTATGTATTAAGAATTTTATATAACTATATCAATAAATAATATTTCTTTTAAAATATTAGATCTGCGTTTTTCAATACAGATTATATACATATATTTAAAACGTCTTGATACAGATAATTTCTTCTCCAGTCTAAAATCTATGTCAGTGATGTTCAGACCGGGTCGTTGAACTTCGATCGTTATATGTTTTAGGTCACCTCATTAAACACTGTTCCACTAGCGACTAGACCGACGTCTTATACACTATAAAATGGATATTTAATTTTTGGTTTAAAATTTGGTTTAAATTGGTTAATTTTACTTTTTATCACATAAAAAAGTTCCACTATTTGTAACTCAAGAACGATTGTACGGGTTTTTCTGACAAGTGGAGAGATAGTTTAAAACTAGGAAAAGGACATAGGATACTTTAATAAAATCCAAAATCTTTTAAATTCATTGCCTTTAATGAGGAACAGAGTTCACTCGGTTAGTTATATATATGTATTTATAATTGTGAAATAAACGCAGACGAAGTTGTTGACAAAAACTAGTTAAACGTAAATTATATCTGTTTTAAGTTAAAATTGTATATACTTTTCAATTAAACTATCTACTTACTAGCCAAGCAACAAAAATCGTTTAAATTTGAGTCAAATCTACCTCTAAGGGTTCCGCATTATTATTTATGAAAACTAATTAATAAATCTGATTCCCAAAAAAAAGAGGTTTGATGTCAGGCAGGCGGCCGGTCGTAAAACAATTAGCCAAAACTATTCACAACATGTAAGGCAGACCCTGGATAAAGCTGGGAAATTGCCAGGTAGAAGGTAGAAGAAGAATTAATAAATCATGTATCATTAAAAATATAATTTATTCCGTATTTAGTATATATTATAACAGTTATTAAGTCAGTACATCAACTGTGAAAATACCAAATGTCTAGCTATTATAGCGCATGAGTCGACAGATAGAAAGTGGAATCATGTAAAGGTTCCCGTTTTACCATTCGCATGCGGGACCCTAAAATAATACCCAGATAATAAATCCATAATAGCTTACCGCTTGATGTAGTTTCAGGTAAAAAGTCTTTTGTTAAAATCTTTTTCATATTTTTTAAACGTCGTTGGCGTCGTTTGAAGAACTTACTTATAACATCGATAAATCAAGATATATTTTATTTTGTATATAAAGAAATATTAATATAAATAGGTATGTTGAAAATATATATATATTATACTTTTTGTTTAATCTTTTGAGATAATGTTTATAAATATTTACGTAATTTACATTTTAATGCAATATACAATGATCATATACATGACGTTTGCAAAAACTTCGGTATAAGTTATGTATCGAATTAATTGTAAATGAAATAGTCAATAGAAAAATATAATATATAAATAAATTTCATAATGTACATAAGATAAAGACATATGTTATACATATGTATTCGTATGTATGCTTGAAAATATTAATATATTTCGGAACCATATAATTTTCCTAAGACGTCATTTTCTGGCTGCAGCCCCATCTGTCTGATTGATGTGGTGATCTAGTCCATCGTGGCTACCACGCAAGTGAATACGAAAAAAATTTATTTAATTCAGTGACATACACACATACGTAGAATTGTATATACATACATATTGAAAATATGAGGGAAAAATTTTAAACCATTAAATTATAAAATACGATTAAGATTTATAATTTCCTTAAAGCCGTTAGGTACGTATATATTGAAATTAAACTATCACATTTTCAATTTGAATAAAAATTAAAGAAATTTATTGTAGGCTTATATTATAAATAAACAAAGTTTAATTTAACTGATTATAATGAGATCTAAGATTTACGCGAGTATTCATTTAAATGAAACTAATATTTTTCGTATTTACTACGCCTTTATAATTATTTTTAACATACTCCCGACGTTTCCTTATGTGTATGTGTATGTGTGTTTGTTCGTTTATTTCAGAATAGGACAGAAACTCATACAAGTATAGCTGTGAAATTATATATCTGCTTCTACATTAAATTTCAGTACAAATGAAGTTAATTTTCAGATTATAGTCCCTTAAGTCTAACTATTTTTAGTGTATATGTCGCTCATATTAAATACCGTGACTCTGTCTGTATATTTTTATAATCCACGTGCTTGTCTTACAAAACTCATTATAATGTTATGTACACGATCGCGTGTGTAGAATGTATGCGCTATGTCTGAAAAATGTGTCCCAATTATGAAGAAACAATTTCTACAAGTATATATATACTAGCTGACTCGACAAACGTTGTTTTTCCATATAAATATAGGGGTTGGTGATAAAATTTAAAAATTTTGGGTTGTATGTATTTTTTATGCTACATTATAAAATAAATAAAAACAAAAAAAATCATCTGAAAATTAAAAAAAAACCATTAAGGGTGAACAACCCTAATGACTTAGGGGTAAGAAAAGTAGATGTTGACGGATTCTCAGTCTTACTAAATATGCTCATAGAATTTCATCAAAATCGGTCCAGCTGTTTCTAAGGAGTTCTCTGTGTAACACCGAACAACGAGAATTTTATATATAAGATATACAGACAATTTGTTAGACATTTTATGGTATTATTACACCTAAAATGATAAACTAAATCTCAAATATTGGTTAACCGATAAGAATCAAAATATTCATTTTGAAGTAAATGTTATATTCTCAATAAAATATTTATGACGTCATAAAAATAATTAATACTTGATTATTATATAGTTTTTATATGAATTGTATTACGAGGAAGTTATATTTTTATAGCTTCCTTGACTAACTATATATACAGGGTGACTGGTGAATTACTATCGATATTTGAGGACGTGATATTTGACGATCATATATGACAAAATAAAAATTAATATAACATAAATATTAATAAACTTCTAAGTAAAGTTAACCAAAAGTTATGTAATTAATTACGCATCGTGTAACCACCCTACAGATTAGGTATACACACACACACACACTCGCGCGCGGCGGCGTGTTGTTGTATCAGCACGCCGCCGCACGCGTCCACACTTGGAACACTTGGAACGTGTACACACTTTATTTATTTATACGGAAATTTGGTCAAAAATTAAGTGCCTATTTTTTTTACATAATTCGAATGATAATCATGTACCGAGTATGCTCCTTAAATATTGATAGTAATTCACCAGTCACCCTGTATATGTATATTGCATTCTTCAATATCAATAGATAAATTTCTAAGTACTTATTATCATCATAAAAGATAAAAAATCAGGAAGCAATCTAAATACTAAAATAGACATGATAAGACTTTCACTAAAAGATAGAATTTAATTTATTAGTAATATTTTTGGTATTAATTTATGAGTTTTTAGATATTTTTTTATACATACTTCATTCAAAGTCAAATAAAATGCTTATGTTAAAATTCAGAACCATTTTGACAAGCAGAACCGTGTGGTAAAACATAACTTATTTAGGAAAAAAATCAAATATTATATATTTATAATGTACTGGAAATAGTTCTAGTATAGATAATAATATATTGGTTGAAACTTGATGTTTAATAAATTGAGAAATGATTTAGAAACGGATTTCAAAGTGCGGTAAAGAATGGTTTTCCCCAAAATAAACAACTTCAAAAAAACTGTATAGACAACATACGCTACAGTTGTTATAATTTTTTAAAAAGGAAGAAATATATACATATGTATATATATTTTTTACTATTGTATGAAAAATATGGAACAATATTAAAAATATTACACGTACTATAAAAAGTCATCCAAGTATATAATAAAGAATATATTTAATTAATATTATTATTTATATAATACATTATATAATCATATATACAAGTCGAAATAATACATAAGTTTCAGTGTTTATTTATGTATAAATATTGATTTTTTACATTACATTACTTACTTCAGAAGCCCACTGTATGTGCCTCGTGTCCAAAACGCTTCTTTCCATTCTAAGAAAGATCACGACACCATTTCACTTACACGAAAACATATAATAATATATATATCTCGTAAAATGTTCTTATATTAAAAAACTGCGTCCGAACACCTCAATACTATATCACTCACTGACTAATAATGCAATTTATGCAATTTTTTCTCAAATAACAGCTGATGACTAAGTCACTCACGCTTCGTCAGGTTAGTGTCACGAAAGAGAACCTATATTGCTTGACTATTCACACCGTGGGGGACTCAATACAACGACATTAATTTGTTACAGAAACCCTTGCTTCCTATAAGGCACTGTGTACATGGCACTTTATGTATATAAAAATTTGGCTATCATGTTTTTATTTGGCGTTATTATAAGAATTACTAGTGGTACCGTGATGCGGGGCGATGGCCGACTAAGGTAAGAATGAAGGAGTGGTGGTTGCTAGTGGTGGGATCGATACCACAGTCTGGGGCGCACGCACTGACCGACGGTATAAGAAACTATATTTAGATATACCTTCACCACTATACTGTCGCACTTATCTACTATATATTTTACGCCATATACTGAATTATTATTTACATTATGACTGTTTATATCCATCGATCAAACGAGTCATTACTTTCGGAGTTATGACGTAACAAATAGATAAGAATATACATATATATACATATTTTTGTATGTATATTTGATACAATGAATTTGATAAGGCATACTATAGCAATATTGCACGATGACAATTGGTGTGATATAAATTTAAAGGCGTATTCTGAATTGTTCCTTCGTCATACTCAAAGCAGGTATATATTAAATATTTTTGTCAATTAAATTCCCAGCTACAAAATATGTAAATGAAATTAATATTTTTCGGTCTCGGTTACTTTACAGCAACCGTGAACCGAACCTTTAAAGTAACCGAAACGTCATTAGTATGTAGTTTTGGATAAAAATAAAAATCGCGTAGTACATACGAAAAATATTAGTTTCATTTAAATGAATACTCGCGAGTCTAAGATCTCATTACAAAATATGATATTTAGACAGATTTTTATGCAACTTTATCCGAGAGATAGGTAATGTTGTGAGAATATTTTTAGTAATTTATTTTACTCCATTCTCAACATCCTGTTCGCAACAATAATTTCTTATTACTTCTGTATTATAATGTAATAAAAAAGCTTTCAATGTCATCAGTTGTACAGAGTCGATAAAAACGATGACAATATAAAAAATTGGTCTATTATTACTGGTTAGGTGCGGCAGTGAATTTGAGAAGGCAATACATATACAATGTTATGCTGAAAACTGTCCGTATGTTTGTAAAACTAAAACTTTTGTAATTTATTCTTCTACCTGGCAATTTCCCAGCTTTAGCCAGGGTCTGCCTTACATGTTGTGAAGAGTATTGGCTAATTGTTTTTACGACCGGCCGCCTGACATCAACCCTCTTTGGGAATGCATTAATCAGTGGTGTCTAAATACTCTTAGAATGTACATATAATTCGGAAAAATCACATTGGTACTTGCCAGGGCCAGGATCGAACCCGCGTCCTGATGTATGAGAAGCGGATGTATTACACACTTACATAAGTACACTTACATAAGTGAAGCATGGGTAAAATGTCTTACAAATAAATTAATAAAAATTCGTTGGTTTTAAAGAGAGACGCCGGCATCGCTGACGTCACTAATGACACTTCTTTCAGTACGTTCCATGATATTTTGAAATGAAAGTTCAATTGTTCTAAATGTTCTCACTGAACTCTGCCGCGTGCGTCCAGACGTCATATTTATACTAAAATTCAAACATATGTAGTTCTATTCTCCTTTTAAACAGTCTTTGATTTTGTTGTACTTTTAACAATAATCATGAATACCAATTACTTTTTATGAATTGATAACAACCTTTAGTTATTTTCAAGTCGCAACCCACATTAAAGCTAGTAGAGCCAAATATATACATATATAACGTCATATATACACATATATATACCGCCATAAATAAGTAGAGTTGATATTGATGGAGTTTGAAAAACATTAAGCCTTTCAACACAAGAGCTAAGTGCTCATTGTAATGTATATATGCGTCTCGTTCTTGAGAATAAAATAACCATAAGGAGTGAAAGGGATGGATTGAATTATAAAAAAGGTTATTTAATACTCCATTCTCAGTTAGAATTAACTGGTGCAGTAAAAACGTCGTAATCTAAAGCAGGCTGGTGCTATGCCAAGTTAGCATAAATGTGACTTAACTACGAGACTTTATCACTTAAAATATTAGAGAACTAAATATAGAAGAGATATTTAATCTTTTGAATGAAACTAATATTTACGGATTACTACGCGTTTTTTTATTATTTTATTTCTACATACTCCCAATTTTTCGGTTATTTTGCAGCAACTGTGATCACGGATGTGTAATTAAAATAATAAAATACTCGTAGTATTCCGAAAATATTAGTTTCATTTAAATGAATTATACTAAAGTCTTAGGTCTCACAATTTAATCTTGTAGTTTAAATACTGTATAGATTTTATTTCATAGACAAATGTCTGCAAATACTCCTAATTTTGATACTGACATCCTTCTTCTAGATCCAAGCTTTTCAACTTGACCTGGACTGTACTAAAGACATTAATAGGAAAGAACGGCAGGTCTAAATAACATACTACATATATAAAAGAAAGTCGTGTTAGTTACATTATTTATAACTCAAGAACGGCTGTACGGGTTTGGATGAAAAATGCTGGAGAGATAGCTTGAGAAATAGGAGACGGTCGTCAGATATTTAATTCTGTTTCATCAAAAAAGAAAAAAAAAACATATTAAATTCCAATATCCGGTTATTTACAGCCTCTAGGTCGAAATAGAGTTCGCCCGGTCAACTATGCACATATTGCTAATTCCGAAATTAACGCGGACGAAGTCGTAGACAAAAACTAGTATGTAGATATATTTGATGCAATTTAGTGGCTTAGATCAATGTAGAATTTATTTATACAATTGTAACTTATTAGTTGTTGGGCAATAACATATTCTATCGCGAATTATGACTACTATCTATCATTCTATCTATATATAGTCAAATTGGTAGATATAACGTTCTACTTGTAACTCTAGAACCAGTATGCTTACCCTAAGTTTTCAATCACACGATAAACGAGACGTTTTTGGTAAGCTTTGTATGTGATGTGATCTTGCAAAACTTGTGCTAAGCTAACTTATTGTTCATCAAATATATGCAGTATTGACTTTACATGAAGAGAGAATACATTTATATATTTTTGGCTTCTTGATTTATTTTTCAATAAATATATTATACCAAAGAAAAGCCTGATATTGCCTTACAATTTATTTATATATTTTACGCTTATGTATTTAATAATTTTGTTATTAGCATGCTTAGTAATAGTTCACATAGTTATACGTATAGAAGCGTTTCCTATTTCTCATTTCATCTACGTCATACTATAGTGCAACAAAAAGTATAAATGAAAAAACTTTATACACTTCGTTCATAGTATGACGATTCATACTTGGGATAAATAACCGCTGAAATTTTGTGGAGGGTAAAAAATCGAGAACGTTATTTTAATTTTATAATAAACTTGTTTTTCACCGCGACTTCGTCTAAATTTGTTTTAGAATTAGAATGGGTATAGCTGACTGGTCGAACTCTTTTCCTCCTTGGAAGCAGTTAATAAGAAAATTTTGGATTTTGAACTAGTAGTTTCAAAGTAACCTTTGTTATTTCCTTGTTCTGAGCTATCTTTCCACCAATTTTCATCCAAACCCGTACACCCTTTTTTCCATTATAAATAGTGTAAGTAATACAATTCTTTTATATAATATACATATTAAATTCTGATCGTTTCTATTATACAAGTACTATATTTTACATAACAAGTTTAACTATCAAGTAGATATTGAAGAGAAACTCATTGATGTATAGATTTCGGGGTCAAGATCACCCCGCTGGCTGCGAATGATTTATCACGCTGATAAATGGTTCGGGGTACAGACAAGAGGAAAATGGTTAATATTTTATCCTGAATAATTTCAAATAACCGAAATTAGATCACATTTTTTTGGGCTGGAGTCCAAAGTAAATGAACAGATTGTGGTATATTTATATTGTGGTTTACTAGTGAAGTCGAAATAGATGTTCAGTTTTTTTTGACTAAAATTTTGAAGTTATCGATTCTTGATAGAAGAAAAATTGCCTTCATAAATTATTTAGTATTTTCTATATATATAGTTAATGCCCAAGAAGTATTCTTAATTATAATCATAAAGATCATAAAAATATTATATCGTTTAATACTACCTACTATGAAATTATTTGCAAAATATTTAATTACAAAATTTTTCATATTATGTTTTGATATCGATTTTGATAAATATGTAGTTTAAAACTTAAATTCATTTAATCTATATATTTTAAAAACAAGCAAATCCGTATCTAAGAATTTAAGTAATTCATTCAAAAATTACATCAATAATTTTTGTGAAACTATAAATTTTTCCGGTTATTCTTTCCCTTTTCCTACCTTTTCTTCTCTCTCTCCTACAATCAAAGTCGGCAACGCATCTACAACATCCCTTATGTTGCACATGTCCATGGGCGACGGCGACTACCTTCCATCAATTGGCCATTGACATAAAAACAAAACAAATATGGTGTACCTAAGATTAATTCTAAATCAAATAATAGAAGTCTGCTTAAAAAACTAAAAAATGTATCCATATTTATAGCATCATCAGTCTATCAGAGCCAACTGCTCAGCAAAGGACTCTCCTTACATGGAGAAGGTTTGAGCATTAATCACCACGCTTGCTCAAGACGGCTTGATGATTTCAAACTTATAATCTGAAATTATAAGTCTAGGTTTCCTGACGATGTTTTCCTTTATTTGTCAGTGGTGTCTAAATACTCTTAATAAATACATAACTCGGAAAAATCGCATTGGTACTTGCCAGGATCAAACTCGTGCCCTCTTTTATGAGAGGTGGACCTTTAACCACTATACCACCACAACTTATTGTTTAAATTACAGTCATAATTATTATAATTAATAATACTATTTAAATTCGAATGGTTTATGTTTGCAATAAACTTTAAACGATCTGACTTTTAACTAACTTTATTGCAATTTACTCTCTACCAATTTCATCCTAAATAAATATGTTTAATTTTATATATTAATTTCATAATTTTCTCGACCACGAAATTTTGATCAAAAATTCTATTATACCGCTTGACCTAAATACGTATAAATTACCTCGGAGTACCGACCCGAGGCTAGGAACGTACCAAAATTATTACCCTTATATATATTCTGGAAAATAAAATATTTTATTATATTATATAAAATAAATAAAATATAATCTATAGTAATACGATATATACACACACACATACACACACACGTATATGTATGTATACTTAGTTGAACTTCAAATAAATCGAATGTTTTATACTACTATTGTTGTTTTTTTATTATTTAAAAAATAATACAAAAGGCAAAAAGTTGAATGGATTCGACTAATTTTATCAAAATTTTGATTGAAAATGATAATTCTAAACAATACTTAACTTAACCTTGTTTTAAAAACAATAAGGAATCTTTCGGAAAATCTCATGATCAATTGTGAATTTCATTGTTTCATTGTATAATGTCTTACACACACATATATACACTCACTCACACATGTTACGCAAACGCAACCGGGAAATAAGTTTATAAGAAGGGGAGTAAAAAAATGGTGCTAAGTACCAAATTCTGACTCTGAAACATCGATGGGAATGGGAGAATCAACACATATTCAGCCTGGAGTCAATTGTTGACTTAAAGACCCCTCTTTAGCAAGTAGTTAAATTAAAGTCCTAATTATTAATTGAATATCATTTTATAAATAAATCTGTTTTTTCTTACATCCTTCGCTGAAACCAAACGTAATTTAAACACACACAAAACATTAATTATAATTGTTTGTGTAAACTTTAATATTATAATAAAAACTTGAGAGTTGTCTATTTGAAACAAAAAACACAAAAATTAAAGTCTTCTTCTTCTTCTACCTGGCAATTTCCGAGCTTTGGCCAGGGTCTTACATGTTGTGAACAGTTTTGGCTAATTGTTTTTTGTTTTGCCTGCCTGACTGATATCAACCCTCTTTGGGAATGCATTAATCAGTGATGTCTATCTACTCTTAGAAAAATCTAGACTCGGAAAAAACACATTGGTACTTGCCAGGATGGAACCCGCGGCCTCGTGCGTGAGAGGCGAGCCTTTTAACCACTAGGCCACCACTATTTGTATAATGTTATAAAAAGTACAAAGTAATATTTATTATTAGTTCCTGTAAATTATTATTATTAAATGCCATATTTAATATTTAGTTAATATATTGATAATGATATTAAATCTTAACTCTACATTCTTTTAATTTTTGACGTTAGTCTTTCTTTTCTAGATCTACCCGCGCTAAAAATATCTACCTACATACGTCCACAAGCACATACTCACACAAACACACATACACATATACACGTTTTAAAGCATTCCTTGGTACATAAATCCTGTCTTTATAATTACATTCGCTATAAATTTTTAAGTATCAAAAGAGAAACTATCAAAGAACATTTCATACAAAAAATATTACATTAAAATTGCACTCGTTCAGATAGAACTAGGTCAAACATTAAGAGAGGCCCGAAAGGTCTTGGAAACCCACACAGCTCTAGCGGACGCAAGTTTTCTCGTCAAAATGTTGATGTCATTTTTCATAATAATAATTAACAAATTGTTCGTCAAAAATACAGAACCTTTTACAGTTGTATGTAGTTACTACATATTTTAGGAAAACACACACATATGTATACACATATATAAGTAAAATCTATTTAATATATTTATTTAATAATCAAAATTAATATTTCAGTCAGAGCTTATAAACTGGATCATTAATAGGTTTGTTAAAGAAATTTTAAAAGGAATTATTCACTCATTATATTATGTTCTCGTACAAATTATAGCAAACCATATAGTTAGGATTTATTTGTATCATAATATACATACAAAAAAGGTTTTAAAAAACAGAAAAATCTGTTTATTTCTTCAATCAATATGTAACATGAATTTTTAGTCCTCCATATTTTAAGATATTCTATGTATATTAAGAAGTATCTTCTCATTGCCTAGAATTATGCGTAATGTAATTACAATTAAGAAAATTATAACAAGAACATAAATGTATACAATATTTTTTCAAGTAATCGTTCTGTTTACAGAGTAATTTTGTTACTGTGAGTAATTTGATGGATATTTTTCAGATAAAATATCGTATATACTGATTACTCCAATACTTTATAAAGTTTTACACTAAATATATATCCATTAGCCAGAAATATGTACACTTATAAACATACACAAATAGACATTAATCCGCTTCCACACATTAACATATCCAAGTATATCACCAAGAAGACAGAAGATAATAAATTAACATTTCCTGAAAAGATTACAGTCTAGAAGCCGCAAAGGAAAAGACGTGCCACTAAAATGAAATGCTAAGGTTAAATTCTTCTCTTTGAAAAGACCGATCCACATTTTCAACTGCGCTCCAATTTGACGTAAGATTAACCCGGTGCATGAACGCTTCGGGCTTGCAATATGAAGGTAATATTGGGAGCCTAAGTTAAGCCTTGTTCACACACGATAACTAATATTCAACTTTGAAACCTTTCATTTCAGGTTAGTTTGGGTTTTAATATATAGATTCTTAAACAAACAATATATTGAGACGTACTATAGACATACAGGTTGATACATGTCATATACGTGCTATATATGAAGAAATAAATGAACATCGCCGGGGCGATATCTTTGTATGTGACGCAGCCGATTCCGCGGAACGAACACCAAGCCGTGTGAACCAGAAGATTCCTGATACCACACAAGCTATGGAATGGTATTGATATCCTAACATCGAGGCAATCATGTAGTCTTAGGTATAGGTTATAAGTTTTAATATGTAATTCTCGTTATAATATACGTATAAGTAATTATAGTTGTTTTCCTGGAACCTTATGTTGCCACCCTACATAATTTACATTAAAATATTTTACATTTTATATTTTTAAGTAAGATGCACACTATAAAGTTGAAGATTTTTTGGCTCTAATCAAGATATTAAGATAACATTGCTTGTAAAACTACTCGTATTTATGAGAGGTTTTTTAATCACACATAATGGTGGCTATTTGGGTTGGTTCGACAAGTTTAGTACACCAGGGGAACTTTTATAGCTGGTTTTCATTTGTAAAGTGGATAACTTAAAGAATCTTTTTCTTTACGTAGTTTAAATTAAAAAAAAATATTGCTTGGTACTCAAAACGTTTAAGAAAATCACACCGACTTCAAATAGTTTTATATTGTAAGATAAAATTCCAAAGAGGTTCATTAAACTATGTCCAATATATACATATATATATATATATATATACATTCCTAGCAAAAATAATTCTCAAATAAATATCCTATTTATACAGCTTTGCAGTTTTCATCTAATTAAGGATAAAACATTTTGCATTCCCAAAAGAAGCTTGATGTCAGTCAGGCGGCCGGTCATAAAAACAATAAGCCAAAACTATTCACTAAGTTTAAGGCAGACCCTGGCTAAAGCCGGGAAATTGCCAGGTAGTAAGGGTAAAAAATATCATTAAATACATAATATATTTTGAGGATGTTAAACCACAGCGTATTCACAAATAGTCCTCGCGCTTATATGCTACTTAAAACTAATTAATGGTACCAACTTTCAGTCGCATTGTATCCGCATTCCTGGAGCGAGCTGAACTTGGCAAGGTTTATACAGAATATACTCTATATATTATATAACCAAAGAACTATTGCCAAATACGTCCTTAAATTGTTGACCAAATAAATATGTACATCGCGAATTGAATAAGATAATTTTAAATTCAAAACCAACATAAAAATAAGAGGAATTTATTTTGATTTTAAGAAGTTTATTCGACCAAAAAAAATAAATTATAATTGTACATATATTCTAAAGAATGAAATAATATCGTTCAGTCTAAAAACTGTTAGCGTTTTTGGTGCTAGTGTACTTTGGAGAGGGTATGTGCTCCAAATACGAGTGAGGTCAATGACCTAAAAGTCAATGACCTGCAGTTTAATATCAATTTATATTACTTTTGATGTACAATCAGAAAAAATATTACACTTAATTCCTAACAAATACATAATTGGCATAAACTTATATTACAACTCGTTACAGCGGATATTGTCGTATGCTGTATAAACTTGAGAGATTGTTACAGTTTGGATTTTTCAGTTTTATTCATAAAACTTTTAGTCTCAAGTACGTAAAAGTATTCAAATGTACAGATGTCTTTGGATGACTGCACTAATTTCCCTTATTTCTAAACCACTAAGGCACTTCGACAAAGTTTGCCAATTTGAAGTTACCTTTTGTAAAAATGTTACCAAGTAAAATTCACTTAGCAGTAACAATTGTATCCGGATTGGGGAATTATATCGAATTTCATTATGGAGGTAATACTTTTTTATTATTTTCATTTCCTAAGCCGCGGTTATCATAAGTAATAAGTCAAAGCAAAATTCCTATATGGGTTTCAGTTTCACGAAGGCTTAGGTTCAAGGCTGAGGTTGTCGCCCTCGATAATATCCAATGGGAGTTGAGAATTATGTCGCAATATTACAACCAACCAATCGCGTCGCGTCTCAACCTAAGGATTTCACGGAAAAGGTTGTATAGGAATTTTCGCTCCATTGGCTGAATGTTTGATGGCTCATAACACAATTTTATTATTGAATAAACCGCGGAAGATAGCAATATGTGGAATAAGGAGACTTGAAAATCTTTAAAATTTTCTCAAAAGAAAAGTTTTAGTTAAAAATAGTTTTTTTCTATGTCGTGCTAGGTTTATATTATGAAAACATATGAATTCACAATCATGAATAGTCGAAGGTAAATAAAATCTTTTGTAACACTATAAAATATATTAAAAAAAGGTAAAGTACACTTAAAATTATCATTCCAGGTACTTAATTTTATTCTAAATTTTTTTTAAAATATCTAATTTAGTTACTGAGATAAAGGATATTAATCCTTTATGCAAAAAAACAAAAAATAAAACGTAAAAAAAATACCTTTGCAGTCATTTCAAAACAAATTTCTGGTCTCTGCTATAATAAAAAATTCAAAAAAGAAATTCCCGAATAAAATATATACGTTATTTGACAAGAACTGGAAAATATATTCTACTTAAATATTCGACACTTTCTTTCCTCACAATTTGAACACGTAAAACCTCTTAGGATGTTACAGAAACAATTTCCACGGGTTTGTATTATTGTGAGGTAGTCATAATATTACATTTTTATCATCTATCTTCGGTTTAAAGACATTTATTCCTTATAAAGAACACAAAAGTTCACTTATAATAAGAAATTACAATAATTTTGCATGAGGGTACATTTAAAAGTCTGCCTTAAGAATTATATACAGTGAAATAAAATGTGGCGGGTAGTTATATTACACAAACATGTTTAGGTAGGGTTTACATTAACTTATAAAATATTTTGCACATATTCCATTACACGTTTTTTGAATATAGAAAAACTCTTGCTATGAATAATTGAGTCTGATAATTTGTTATAAATTTGAACTCCTTCAAATAAGATGTTTTTCTTTCCATAGTTGGTTCTGGTTTTTGGGAGTTCTAGTTTATTACGTTTTCTAGTGTGGTATGTATGTGTTTTTTTATGAAAGTGTAATTGTGAATGTGTTTTATTTGTTATTATTTTTCTAATCAACATGCATGTTTTTAAAGTATATAATTGATTTATATTAAGAAATTTTGTTTTTCTGTATAATTCAACGGATGGCGTCATATAATCATATTTATAAAGAACTTTAATAATTTTATTTTGTAAAGTTTGTAATGTCTTTATGTTAGACTTCGCAGCAGTTCCCCATATTTCAATAAGATATTCGATATGAGGTTTTACTAAAGAATTATAAATAATAGGACGAATTTTAGTAGGTATACATAAGGAAATTTTACGTAATGCTCCTATCAAAGGGGATATTTTATTTTTAAGATGATCAATGTGATATTGCCAGGTTAATTTGCTGTCCATTATAAGACCTAAATATTTTTCATGATCAGTTTTATTTATATGTTCGTTAAAAATTTTTAGTTGGTAATGATTTGGTATATTTTTATTTTTAGGCGCGAAGATCATATATGATGTTTTTTTGGTATTAATAGTTAATAAATTAGAAAGAAACCACTCGCTAATAATATTTAAATCACGTTGAGCTGCGTCAATTATATTTTTAATGTTATCACCAAAGTAAAATAAGCTTGTGTCATCCGCGTAAAGAGTTATATCTCCAGACAAATCAATTGTACTAATGCTATTTATATAAATTAAAAATAATAGCGGACCCAGGATAGAGCCTTGTGGAATTCCATATGTTATCGTTGCGGGCTTACTTTGAAATTTTCCGATTTTAACTATTTGCTTACGGCGATGTAAATATGACTCTAAAATTTTGATTGCCGAACCTGTTATGCCTTCCTTCTGTAGTTTTTGTAATAGTAAATTATGGCTGACCGTGTCGAAAGCCTTTTTTAAATCGATAAAGATACCCAGAACAATTTGCTTACTATCCAACGCGTTTTTAATTTTGGTGACAATATCCACAGTTGCTGAGAGTGTATTAGATTTCGGACGAAAGCCATATTGTTGACTAAAAAAGAAGTTTTGTTTATTGAGGTAATTATAAAGACGAACATATATTAATTTTTCTAAAATTTTTAACAAAACTGGTAAAACAGATATCGGTCGATAATTCCCCGGATCTGTTTTACTTCCGGATTTATAAACTGGCGTAACTTTAGCAATCTTTAAACTTTCGGGGAATTTTCCTTGTGTAAAACATTTATTAAAACAGTCAGTAAGATTATCTAGAATAAAGTACTTTATACACTTGATATCTTTTACGCCTATGTCATCAATGCCTTTACTTGTGTTAACGTTAAATTTGTCAATTATTTCACTAACCTCTTTTTTTGTGGTGGGTGCAAATGACTGAATAGTGTTATTTTGTGAATGTGAAAGACTGGAAGTAAGTTTTTGATGATATGATTGGGGTATTTTACTTGCTAAATTCGAACCAACAGTGGAAAAGAAATCATTAAAAAGTTGACAAATCTCATAGGGATCATTTACTACTATATTGGAATCGCGAACAAGATTAGGAGGTATGATATTCATCTTATTCTTGTTATTGACGAGACTGTTAATTAAGCCCCACATTTTTCTTGGCCGCTTTTTACATTTTTCAAAGGCTTTGGAATAGAAGTTAATTTTAGCATTTCGTGTAGTTTTGAAAGCTTCGTACCTTTTAGTTTTGAATGTTGTTTCTCTTTCGGTATTTTTAATATCAGCTCTATGTTGGTTCCAAGCAATATTTCGATCACGCAAACTATTCAACACCTCTTTGTTTATCCAGTCTTCTCTGGGTTTATTTAAAAATTTTATTTTCGTGCATTTATTTTCTTGAATTTTAGTCTTAATTAGATTTTCTAATATTTCATAATCGTAGTCTTTATTATGGATCACAGTTACTTCCATTGATTTATATAAAGCAGCATAATCCGTTGCCAAGTATTCATGTGTCTCTCTTTTCTTATCAACTTTAATCTGTTTGATATCTAGGTAAATCTGCTTATGGTCAGACAAGGGGGTATCAAGGAGAGCCATGTGGAAATTCACACCTTCCATATTAGTCAGAACGTGGTCTATAATAGATTTTGTTGTGTGTGTTTCTCTTGTACAAAAGTCTTCATTGATTTTGTTAAGTATTGTATATCCAGCTTCATTTATCATGTTCTTATAGTTTTTTGTATTATGGTCATCACATAGCAGGTTAATATTAAAATCTCCAAATATTAAGCTTCTACGTTTTTCTTCTAGCTGTTGACTGTAGCTTTCTAGAAAATCTTTTGTTTTTGTATTAGGTGGTTTGTATATAGCTCCAATATTAATTGCATATTTTTCTATATATACCCAAATGTATTCGTTTTCTTCTCTATTAATAACTTCAACATTTTCATGCTTGAGACAACTATGAATATATATAGATACTCCACCCCCAATCCGACCCTTTCTATAACTATATATGTGCTTATAATTCGGAATCTCAAGTAATGCTGCATCTAAATCAGACTTTATCCATGTTTCGGTAATCAGTATTATATGTATAATGCTTTTTATTGATTGTAGTATGCATTTTATTTCATCTAATTTATTAATTTTTACAAGACTTCTTATATTTGTATATAAAAATTTTAATGATGATTTAGTTTCATGGATGTCCTCGTAACAATTCAGTTTCTGATAGCTAATATTAAGATCATCGTTATATTGACTATTTATTTTGACAGTTTTGGTCCCTGGCGCGTACTGTTTTTTGGGTTATGCTTTACAATTTTTGGAACATCATTTATGTATTTTATAATAAGGTCTTTTTCTCCATTTTTTTGTCGGGATACCAGTACATCTTGTAGATTTTTCATATGTTGTTGTTGACATTGAGTTTGATCGGCGTAAATTCGGATTTTGTCTAAATTATGTTTGTGTTTATTCTTAAGTATACGTTTTGCAGTTTCCTTTTTCTCGAAGCACACTTTTAGAGATCTATCTTTATTAGGGTTGTATTTTCCTAGCCTAAAAACTGTAGTAGGGTTTGGGCAGTCTTCATAAATAGTTTTAATTAATTTCATAGCTTCCTTCTTGTCATAATCACGTCTGATTATGCTACTAGGACTTTTTGTTTCCGGAATCCCTACCAGTATGACATTTTTTTCTCGCCGACAGCGTTCTTGTAACTCTGAAATAGTTTCTTCGCATGACAGGGGATATTCTTCTGGATAATCAGTTTTATATTTATTTTTTAAAAGACAAATATCATTCTCAAGTACGTGTATTTTTTGTTTTATAGTGTCTGTTAGTGACTTCATTTCTTTTAAGTCGACTTTCATTTGGTTTTGCTCCAATAATAAAGACTAATCTAAAGCAGCATTATTAGACTTTAATTCATCTTTTATTTCATTTTGTAAAGATAAAGAACATTCGTGGTGCGTTTTTGTAAAATCTTGAAAAAAAGACATCATCTCCTTCCGAAATGCGTTAATTAAAGAGGCACAATCACATCCGTATTTCGTTTTTCTAAGCGTGACATTGCAGTCATCTAATGTTCGTAAATCTGGTGATGACCCACTTCCGCTATCGCTTATGAGTTTTCCGCTAACGCTTAGTAATATCTTAGTATCTTACATAATTAATGTTGAGTTTTATCGTTTGTATTTCCTGTTTTCATTTTAAGTGACTGTAGAAAAAAGTACTATTATTTTTATGGTATATTATAGTGTTGCAAACTATACTTTTTGGCCTTTGTATTTGAGCCAATTTGTGCATTATATAGATAAAAAGAATAAGTCAATGTTCAAGATTTGATCACAAAACCTGCATCTGATTAAGACCGAACCATTTCAGAGTGTGGATAGATTTTATTTACAATACCAAAACATATACATTTAACCAAGAAAGCAGAGGAAAGTACGGGTACTAAGACTTTATAATAAGAAAATATGCAAAAAATAGGGAGACGAAAAGAACGACAAGTAGATATAAATTACGACAAATGAATATTCCTTGATGGCCAAATCTACGGAGATTGCTTAAAATATGAAATAGAGTAAGGAAATTAAAATATAATTTCCAATACTTGGCTGGTCAGTTGAAGTTTACCGCTACGTCCAGATGCGAGGAAGTCCTACAATAAAAGAACAGAGGGCTACTAACATTCAGAGGGTAAAAAAATAAACAGTGCATGTGTAAAAAAAAACTATTTAAAAAACTTATGTAAATTCTTCATAAGAAAGAAATTGTAAATAAAGAAATGATTAAAAGTTAAAATAAATTGAAAAATAGTTTAATTAAGGAATCTTCTTCAAAAACTTTTTAATGTAATTATTACGTAATTCAGTTTTTTTTTATTAAAGTTCTTTATTAAAGTCCCATACTACATATATTTTCATATGATCCTTCTTATTTGATAAAATATGTTGTATAATTCTATTTGTATCCATGAACTTGTAACTTTATGTAGGTTTTTAAAAATATTTTCTAAGAAATATTGTATGTTTTTGTTTTTTAATCTCGTCTCATCTCGATATTTCAAGATAACAATAGTTAAAAAACAAATATCTGACCGACCATTGTAGTCCATTTCTTGTATTCAAGTTTCAGTTTTTAATTAGAAAAACCATTAAAGTTAGATAAATCAAAACATTTCCTTTCCTTTTCATTTTATTTACTTTTACGACGTCACTTTTAAATCTTTTCTTAAATTCTTGATATTCTTTCATAGCGTGGATGCAACAATTTTTATTGTTTAAGGGATTTTCTTGTACTTTTCATAGAAGAATACGATTGTTTTTATCAAAAGTAACTTATTTTACCTAAATATTTGCATATACTATAAATGGTTTTACCTATTATGGATAAAATAATAAACAAGACTATATATGTCGAAAGCCAATATGTACACTAACATATCAATCTTCTAAAGCTATGTAGATATATATATTATATATGTTCGTAGCGTTAAATCCAATTTAAGATATAAAATACTTTGACGGTGAACGGAAAGTATTCGGTCTGATTCCCAAAAGGTTTAATGTCGGAAAGGATCGTGGCATAACGATACAACAAAAATAAAGACAAGAAAGTTACTTCTCAAGGTTCTTATGTATCTCGTCTTTGGAAGAAATAAAATAAATTGTATGGAAGTTAACTGGAAGATAATGAATTTAAAAGAAGTCTACAAGATTAAGAGAGAAGAGAAGTAAATATACAGGATCTACTATAAATGTAAGGAATTATGTTCTATTTCACATCTACGACCAATAATCAGGACAAAATTTTACGAAAAATTTAAAACATGGAAGGTACAGTAACAAGGAAGGTAACAGGTATTTAGTCTGGAATTAAAACGTATATTTATTATTATACCTGAAGAAAACAAGGCTGAAATAATGTTATAAGAAACAATTCCACGTTACAGAGAATACAGAATAAGTCTAGAATTAGGATTAATATTAGCAATGAAGCCTTAATGTGTCCTAAAATAGTTTTAGGGCATCCCACGCCAGTTTTTCAGCGTCTAGGTCATTTATTTCATTAGGTATGTAGGTAAAGTACTAGTTATTACGTTTTATTATCTTACATGATTACCTCAGTATTTTTATCCGACTTCCAAGTTAAAAATAATGTGATAGTTTCTCGTAAAAGTATATGTGTGTGTATTGGTGAGTCTTGGTACTGTAATTTGTTGTTAGTAATTTAGCTGGGTGTAATTTTTGTTAAAATAATTTTATTTCAATGCATAATTAGCACTTTTTATTTCTTAATGTGTATGTTTTTTTTTATATGTATAAACAAGAAATCCAACCTACAATTTTTACATTTTAAAAAATGCAATTTTTCATGTATAAATCTTCGCAAATTATACTCATAATATGAGTTATTGAATAACAAAAGGGAAACACTTCCTTCGTATGTAGCGTGACGATGCAAACTATTACTAAGAATATTCACCAGTTAAACATTTTTATAATTTTTTTACTCATTCTGTCAAAACTAGTTCCCAATAGGTTTCATTTCATAATATACAATACAAAAATATGTTAAATTACTTACAAATACTCATTGGTCAGAACCTCTTTTGAATCGTAAAGAGGTGGAATATTAAAATGAATATGAGAAATTATTTTTATATTTCGTGGCTAATTATAGAGTATTGAATAACAAAATTGTATCCGACCCTAGCCACCTTGAATGTCCGTTCAGACATATTATGTAGCGTTTTTTGACAATATACAATTGGTTTCGATTTCAATTTGTTTTGGAAGTAACTTTGTGAGCACAAAAACTTATGCATGCATCAATACTCTTAATAAATACTCTTTATAAAAAATCTCTCAAATTAAGTATATATTTTAATACAAATACAGTTGCTGGTTCGTTTTTATTTATTTATATGAACTAGTAGTGAAATTATAAAATGTTTAGTTCCATAAATTCCTTAATTATTTCTTAAAATAAGTAAGAATTTAATAAAGGAATAAAACATTTTATCAATTATTCATATAAAAATAATATCATATTTCATAAGGTATTTTTTTGATAATTCAACACCAGTATATTTAAATCTAATTTGAAATATAATTGCATTAACCAACCTATGTAGTTTGAACAGAACTATTTTTTGCTAGTCTTCATAATACAATATTAAGAAACGCGATTTGAATTTTAAATATATCGTTATATAAGTATATACTCTTTATTAAATGAATACTTTACTATACTTTAGAATACAATTATACAATTAAACTTTAGACTACAATTTATAACAAGTGAAAAATATAAACAAAATGTAGCGATAATAAATCAACTACATTTTATACTATGCATCGTTCATTTTGCAACGCCAGTGTGACCAATGCTTTAAACTATAACGTGTGAATAAGGCTTTATAGATTGAAACTGGCTTCGAGCTACCGTATTTACAATTTATTTTTCAGAGCAAAATTTCGATTTCAACTTTAGCAACTTGGTGAACATTTAAATTGACAATTTTCAGCTTGTACATGTAGTTGAATATTGCTCTTTTTGTGTTACAATATCATAATATTGTATATAATAAAATTTTGTCCAAAATCTAGGCATTTATAACCATGTAAAAAATATAATGCATTCTCCTGTTTATAAAATCAGAACTTCTTTCTAAAGCGTTGTATTAAATTGTACTTAAGAGCAATGAATGATTCCCAACTACAATATTTCCTCTTTATCATGAGAGAACTTCATATACCTAACCAGAATTTACTTCATATCTTCCATGGTCTAAGTTACTTGGACTATAAATAATAAACAATATAAAACTATTAGTATTTCTCTACAGCTTCTGAGGAAATACGAACATAATTCTGAGTGAATTTTATTACGTAATGTGTTTTCATTGCTCACTTGGGTTCAATATATTTTCATCACGTCATTCACTAATGAATATTTAATAGTAACACGGAAAACGCAATCATGATATTAAAATAATTTATTTATTATGAGTTTGGTGGGGGAATTCTTTGGCAAGGAACTTCGTACAACGGGATCTCCAGGTCCTTAAATAAGCCATGTAGGTTAACTTGCTATGAGAAAACTAGTTTTCTTGATAGATATTCTTTTTGGATCTTTGCCAAATCGATAACCATTCTTCTGTAAGTTAAACTACCTCTAAATAAACATCAATATTATGTGTAATGTCCTTTTCTCTCGCGATAACAAGGCGTTCTTTTGGTATATGTGCCAACGTGTTTGTTAGAAAAGAAAGCTGTGGTGGTAAGCTTAGATATTGCAAAAGGTTTTCGATATGGTAGGGTATAAGACATACGTATAAATGCTTAGGTCCTGTGGACTATCCCATGTTTATTGTAGTTAAATAGCCAGCTGTCGTTTTGGATGGAAAGTAAAGGTTTAAATTTCAGTGCTATTGCCGACGCTATTTATTCTGCATATTAAGGAAACGTTGTATACGACTTTGTTGATTTACAATATTTTCAAAGCAAGAAATACTTTATACAACTCACATCTATATTTAATACGTCCGTTAACAGCTGATATTCGATGGGGAATGCTGAATTTGGCAAATAAAACCCCACAAAGTGTTTATATAATATACAAAAGTTATCTTTTAGAAGAATTCCAAAACTTCAGAACTTATCTATATATATCAACAAAAGTGTTTTACTAGTGAAGATCGACACTCAAAATCAGCTTAGTTTTGAAATTAATTGAATAGCATTGACAGCTCCAAGATTTTAAGTTTTACAGTGGGAAATTAACCTGGATTTACAAATAAAAGTGCGTCACCATCTTTATGGCATAATAATCTTTATTCTTATAATATTTTTTGTATGTAAACAAGAACAGAAGAAAAAGAATAACCTTTGTTCATATAGAGTCAAGTTTGTCCTTATTAAATTTTTAAGACATTAAACTTCTATTTAAAGTGTCTCATTAAAAAATTTTTGCTAACAATCGTTGCTCCGTTACTAAGTACGAAGCTTCACTAAGATATGTACCTCTTTTAAGATATGGATCTGAAGGAGAAACTAAATTATTCCAGCCTTCCAAGTGATTCCCATCTTTGCCATTTAAGTAAGTGGAAATAATAAAAATAAATTTAACCAACTTTACGACGGTTCCTCTGACTTCTCACGGCTTTTAGGGTTATTGGACAGAATATTTAGCCAGATAAAAGTTAGGTGCTAAGATTTTGAATTCATTGAGTTCTAAAATTGTTTTACGTAATAATTACGACGGCAGGTCTGGTAGGTTATTTTCGATTAGGTAGAGAGAGGAGCTTGGACAGTGGAGGTGAGCGTGTAACGTGCGTTAGATAGTGTCCTCTTAAACCTACACCTGGGTCACACGTCCCAGTCACTGTTGAAGCTCGTCTCCCTACAACGATGGACCCGGCACCCGCACGGTGAATACATTGAATACTAAAAGGTTTCGTTTCATTGACATTAGTTGCTAAGAACTTTAATTCCTTTATATAGGGTGTTCATTTTCACTGACCTTATCCACAGGCATGGAGGGGCACGCGCGGCACAGGTTCCAGAATGAGCCGATCATCTGGTGGCAGCCGTCCGGCGTGACAACTGGCTAGGCTTGACTTCTCACGGCGTGAGCATGTGATTCTGCTGCTGTAGAAATATATCAACATTAGTTGGCATGACTTAGATATTAAGAGAAGTTGTGGTGAAAACATAGTTATAAGGACTTATGAAATTTTCTGTTCGCTGAATTAATCTAATATTTTCGGATTACTACGCGTGTCTTATTATTTAAAAAACTACCTACATGCTCCCGAGGTTTCGGTTACTTTGTAACAAAAGTGATCACATGACATCTCGTCTGCCCAAGTATTAATTTTAATGAATACTCGCGAAAGTCTTAGATCTACAAATCTATCTATATCATTACGAATGATAGCAACTTTAATATATAATCTGAAGATTTCTTCAATATCGCTTCCTAATATGCATCCAAACTTTGTTTTCATATAACGCTGCAGAAGCCCGATATTGAGGCAATATTGGAGGGAGTATAGACGAATATCTTATCTTAAGTACTTTAAATTGCTAGTAATTGGAAGCGAGTGATGATAAAATTATCCCTCGAGGTATTAACGCTCAACCGATATTAAATACTTCAAACAGTCTGCAATTTTAGGCATCACAAAGTCGTTGCCAAAATCATAGTGAATTGCAAACTAACGTAGCATATTGGCGCATTAATCACTGCTCGGGTTATGTATAAGATTCTTGCTTTTATCGTGATTGAAGTTCTCAACCTCAGTACATTTTGAGATTCACCCGGAAATTTAGTTATACAGATGCAATTAATTCAAATAAATCTGCAGTTTTTGAAACATTTAGTATAACACACACACACATATATACACACACCCACACATATATACACAAACCCACACACACTAACACGTTTTAATCTTAAGTCTGAGTGTGTTGTCTATAAAGATATCAACATTAAATTTTAAGTTTTACACTTATATGGAACAATTAAGATATCATAAAATATAGTGGACTATGAAATAGTACCGGCTTAAGTAGTCATTTCCCTGACATGACATAAACTTATAAAAGTTTGTAACGTTTTCTTGGCATAGATGAAGAATGGCCAGAAAAAGATAAGAACGAATACTCAGACCAAAAGAATCCAATAAAGATAAAAGATTACAAAGATATCAATAAAGATGAAAACTATAAAGATTTATAGTAATTTGTTAAAATTTTTAATACAGACTCATAAAACATAAATTTCGCTTCAAGAGCAAGTTGTTGAACTATTTTTAAAAGAACCACGTATTTTCTACTAGAGTCCAATTTTAAAACTTTATGTAAAAAAGTCGTCGGCTAAACCACACACCAAAGGCCAAGCGTCAATAAAAAGCTTTTATATGTTATTTTTTTGCTAGCCTCTCCTGTTTTTGGGTCTGGCTAACTGTTAAGACTTTTGATACATTAAAACGGAATAATATAAAAATAGTATTTTCGTAAACACAATTTTAAATTTCTACGTTTATTCAGACGAAAATAGTTGAAACAAAACTGGAATACTATCTCGGAACCGAGCCAAATCGCATTTTCAATCATTGCTTTTTGCATCGATACGTAGACTACACGAGAAGAAATAAAAATATAGTTTTATTATGTCCTTAATCACTTTGTTTGTGTTATTCAATGAAATAGTAATAAAGGAACAAAAATAATGAAATTTAAGACTTTCTTAAATGAATACTTTTAAATGAAAGTAATATTATTCGGATTTTATTATTTTAACACTACATACTTACTCCCGAAGTGTGAATTCACATATTGTCGGTCCGTGATCACGGTTGCTGAAAAGTAACCGAAACGTTGAGAGTATGTAGTTAAAATAATAAAACGCGTAGTAATCCGAATAATATTAGTTTCATTTAAAGTAAGAAATATGCTTGGGAAAACTTTATAATATACTAGCTTTCCCCCCGCAGCTTCAGCCGAGTGGAGTTCGGTTATATTACGTTTCCAAGAGAACCTTTCAATAGTCTGGGATAAAAACTATCCTATATTCTTTCTCAAGGTCCACTCTATCTCTGTACCAAATTTCATTAAAATCAGTTCAGTGGTTTAGGCGTGAAAGCGTAACAGACAGACAGACAGAGTTACTTTCGCATTTATAATATTATAGTAGGGATTATGACTACTAAACTCACTTCTAATATTTTATCTCACCAACGTCTTAACTAACAAAGAAATATGATTTCTTCCTAGTTATTTGTATTTAATAAAATACTCAAAGAAAGGAAGGCAAATGGAGAAATATTTTACGCAAGTGTGGTAAACAGTCAATGACGCTTTTTATTTGGCCACAATTTCTATTATTGAATTACAATTCCGTCGCTTTTAGATCCTTTTCTTGGGAGAATGATATTACGAGAAAATCAAACACATTGTTTTCGAGTAGCACCCTTTTTAATATTTATTTATTACCATATTAACGTAGTTTATTCACGAATTTTACCACTTCGAAATGGAGAAATGATATTCATAAAATACTAGTATAATTCATTTAAAAGATGCACTCGTCTTTCATTTAAATAATAACATTTTACTTACAATACTTTTCGCGAATACGCTAACAAAAATTGTCTTTTCTCTTTCAGAATAGTATTATACACAGTGTATAATTTGTACATTGGGTTATTAGACAAAAGATATTAGCTATAATAATGGGAGTAATAAATGTATAATTAGCCATTATCTTTAGATGGTTCAGTAACTTCAAAATTACATCCTTTATAGTTACTCCATTGTAAATTAAAACGTAAGTTCAAAGTTCCATAATTTTTTTTATACAAAATCTGAACTACTCGTAACTCGTAATACATCTAGTAAAGTTTAACTATCGATGTAGTACCTTAATGGCTGTTACTGAGTTATTGTTTCATGAAGTAGTTTACTGTATATAAGTTTCTACTACTACAATAAAATTTAACGGTTAATGTAGTTTAAAATGAATTTGTTACCTAAATTCTAGAGATCTAGTTTTTGAATGTTGGATATTTTAATTGGTTTTTTATATCTATAAATAAAATAGTTATTCATTACGATAATAAAATATTTTAAGTGTATTTAAGTTATAGCGTCAATTATTTTTATTTTATAATTATACAAAATTTCAACTTATAAACAAATCAATTTTATTATAATCTCAGTATACAATGTCTTAAAAACAGTGGATATTAATTATTAGGTATAAGGTACTAACTATCAATAATTCTAAGGATTAATAGAATATAAGGATGTCTCATTTATAAATATTTATTATATAAGTCGCAAACCTTTAAGTGTATCCTATAATTATAAATACATAACTGAATACATAAGACGATTAATAGATTTTCATACGCCGCAAAATTCCTACAGTGCTCAATTATAAAACAGATTTCATTAATTCTCACTATCATTTGGTTAACTAGAATATTATGCGGCGTTTTTGATCCAATTCTTTACAACAATCGTACGCCAGATTTTTTAAATTATCAATTTATTAAATTATAACGAAGATGCTTTTTGCACAATGAAATATCTAATGTTCAGTCTCCATTATGTTCTTTCTAGTTTAAAAACTATTTAAGTTCATACAAAGGTATTATAATGCATTTTTTGAATAAGCATTTCATAATAGGATGTGTTTTTAAAAGTAACATTTTTGGATAGCTATAGGCAACACTCAAGTAAATGATCATGGGTAGCTGGAGTTTACGTATGAAATTACTTGAATTTAAATCAATACTAACAGTGTTTAACGAAGTAAATTATAATATAATACATACTAAAACGAAATTATTTTTACAGATTGTGTCAGAGTTTTGAATATGTTTCTTCTTTAGGGTAAAATGTCACACCTTAGAAATTAACCCAAATCTATACATTAGCATAATTTCCGATAGTGTACAAAATTACATTAGACTTTAATTTTATAATGTAAATTACAATCGAAAGAAATTAGTTATTTCTTAATAACAACTAATTTTTATTTTGATAATCAATTCGTTACTATGAAGATTAACACAGACAGAGACTTAACATAAATTGATGTGGCTGTATCGAAAAAACTTAGTAAAAGGATCCTATATCATGGAAAAATATTATTGCTGATTAATTATTAAAATATATATATGAATCCAAGCTATAATAAATTTGGGAAAATGTCGTTATTAAAGATTTACACTAACAATTCCCTGCTATAAATCAAGGGACCTGAAATTTTGAACACATTGACCCTAAGGGTCGTGCCTACTTTGTTAATGTTATGTGGCAAGGTTTACGACTGAATCGTTAACATATATATATATATATATATATATATATATATATATATATATATATATATATATATACTCGTATATACTAGAAGACCCGGCGAACTTCGTATCGCCCTATAATCGAGAAATATCTGTTACGTTTTTTATTTATATTTTTGGAGTTTACCTCTTAAAGCCATAAATCTCCGTGTCTTGAAGTGCGACAGAATGATTGACATATTAGTTAGTTGTCAAATCTAATGTCAAAAAAACGTTTGTATCAACAACTACTAATCAATTAAAAAAACATTGTCCACCGGACAAAATTCTGAATCTAAACCATTCCCAGATCAACTTCAACACACACAAAAAATTTCATCAAAATCGGTCCATTCGTTTGAGAGAAGTTCAGTGACATACACACTCACAGAAGAATTATACATATATATAAAGATTTAAGTCAGTATGAAAAGCTTGACTCGTATGTATATAAAAGCAGTGGTGCTTAACCACTTGTGCGCGAATGTTTTTTCTACCTTAATATTCTTCAAGCTTCTTTCTTACAAGAAGACGAGACAGAAAAAAAGATAGATAAATATCGAGAAAAACTGCTGAGTCTAAATCAGTTGACCTAGAGAAAGAAAGATGCCTGGTTCTCAATATAAAAATTTTGTAAACATTTATAAAGATAAGTTTTTGTTCTTGTAATATCTTTTCTTCTATGTTTTTCATGACTTTCATGTCTTTTAAACTTCTTATTTTTATGTTTCTTTAAAGAATTGTGTAAGAAAATATAAGACAATGATGTTTTCGGTGACTGATAATACAGTTTTGTCGAAATTTGTGGACTATAGGTATATATTCTGCTACACGCAATACAATAATAAGAAGAAGCTATATAGATGAACTCCTAAAACTAGCAATTTTAAAAGTAAAACTCTCTATGAGGTTTGGCACGACAGTATGAGAAGTTTTTTTTCTAGGCATAGCGTATTTCCTGGACTGATTGCTTTGAAGTTTAACTGGTGACCATAATCTACATATGTGAAGCTGTTAATTGTTGCTTTTCTAAGGCAATGTCTCAAGGTTTATCATTGTTCTGACCTCTACATACTCTTATTGTGCTATTCATGGATGATCTGTTAGTACCTGGGGTTTTGGTTGGATAGATGATGGAAAAACTTTGGAGTGATATCGAATGATATACTCGTACAATCAAATCTAGTACTCAAGCTAGTCTTGATCAAATTGCATAGGTACAAGACGATATGATATAGCCTGTAAATGGTACATATGGCTTTCTCCATTTAGAATGATGAGAGCCTTGTGAAATTTTATCCACAAAAACACAGGCGTGGCCTTATACCGAGGATTAAATTCCGTTCATATAGTCTCCAAATATTCCGTATATATCCTTTCAATATAGGAACTGCCTTCAGTACTGCGTATTGAAGCGTTCTCAAACCTAACTTTTCATCGATTAATTGAATCCAAGGCCAAGGAAATTTGATATCCTATTATTTTTACAGTATTAATTAATTACTGAAGCACGGTAATGGTGAAATTCTAACTATAGATATGTCATCAGCCTATCAGAGCCCACTGAGCAAGGCCTCTTTCTCACATGGAGAATGTTTGAGCATTAATCACCACGCTTGCTCAAGACGGGTTGACTATAGATATAGATAGATATAATTATAAAATTATGTATTTGCTACTCCCTAATTTCATTAAACATTAATATATCGATCACTAACTAAAGCTGCGAAATGAATATTATATTCTATAAATAAAGAGCTATATAAATAAATTTGAACGTTTCATTTCAAATGAATATTTCCATTTATCTGATCAGTACTGGTATTGTTTCATTTCAATTCATCTCCGGATACTGATTACTGTACGGTCAGCAAACAAAGTTCTAATTAAAATACTTATTAAAAAATATTTAATCTAAACTTACAATACAAGATAAAACAGAATGCAGTAATATTGTGGGGTAAATTAGATGATAAAAATGTATGAACAAGATTTTATACTCTCTAACTTTATAGTGTATACAAATCCTATACAAGCGTCAGTTTTTTTGAACAGCTTTTTGTTTCTATCCCACCACTTCCTTTTATTACGTTCTGACATTTATGAATCATAGCACCATTGTGAATAGAAGGGAAATGAAGCCATATAAAGAAGCTAAAGTAATAAGCATAATATTTATTTGAAAATATGAAATATATGGTGAAGAAATTCAAATAATTTTGGATGAAAAAGTTACCCTCTGAACTGACTAAAATTTCAGTAGATTAATAAAAACATAATTATAACTAGGGCCAACGTAAATGTATCTATCTACTAATAGGCAAAAACCTCATTTAAGAATCAAATTTTGTGACTATTTGAAAGAAATTAATAACAAATAATCTTTTCCTAAGGTTCGCTTTACTCTGTCTATTTGGAAAGATATCGAGGTGAAACTTATTCAAGCTTTATACATTCTATGATGCAGCATTAGTTTGGACCAAATGAACATGTATGGACTTTTTGAGAGGAGTTATTCGTAAATTGGAGGAAGGGTATCTTGGTCTATCAAAAGATTACAGAAAACGTGTCTTTGTCTTTGACAAATAACTTTGATCCAGCCATCTAAGGTTTCCTTACGGTCTTTGGTAAGGTCACTGAAAAATTATTGCCCTATACACAATTTGTCTTCCCAAAATAATACTCCCTATTTTATAGAAATATGAACGAAGAAAAATAGTGCACCCTCAAAATGTCCTTTAATATCCAAATATATTTTTAATATTACTGAAAAATTTAATTACTTAATGCCATTAATATGTAAGGAATATGTTTGATTTATTCAGTTATTTGCCATATCAGTTTTCAATAACAGCACCAGGGTGAATGACCTCGTAATTCGTGAACAATTTGCCAAATATTTTGTTAACAAAATTATTAATTTTACCATTAAATTACTTTAACCTTATTTATGTTCATTACGCATTTTTTAGATTTAGATTAGGATGATATTTTTATTTGAATAGTAATTACTGATCTAGTTGTCTAGGTAGTCTAGTTTTTAATGACTAAGTACATCTCTAGTTTTTCTTTGTCTGCGTTAGTTTCAGAATTATGTAGCTGACCAGGCGACCTCTATACCTCCTTAAAGGCAGTAGATAAGATGATTTTGGATTTAATCAACAGATTTTTCTTTTTAAATCGTATGAAATGTATCATATGTCCGTCTCCTGGTTTTAAGCTATCTCTCCACCAATCTACAGCCCAACCCGTACAGTTCTTGAGTTATTAATAGTGTAACTAATACGACTTTCTTTTATGTACAAAGATTGTATATTTCAAACCAGAGTAATGAAAGATAAATATGTACGCAGAGAATTAAAAAATACATATTGATTAATTATTTTAGAATAAATGAATTCTTTGTCTTAACATCTGGTACATTAAACTTAAGTTAAAACTAATAATTTTGTTATTCTTGCCTATATATGTATATGTAGATGTTATTCATTCTGATTTATAAATTTATACGTGGCAGAACTGACTTTATATCTCAAATTAAATACGTAAAAGTATAATGCATGTATTAAATAAAAATAAAATAATTGTATAAAAAGACAAGATAATTGTAATTTTAAGGCGATGTTTCTGTTCTAATATTAGTTTAATAACTACATTAATATGTATGATATAAATAAACGTTGCTGTTTTTATGAAAGAAATATTTATTCAAATTTAGCCTTAATACTTAAAATATTATAACAAGTTAAAATAAATCAAAGAAACTAATTAAATGTTTTAATTATTAATGTTTGAAATACTTTTTTATGATCTCAGACTGGTTTGAAATTATCCTGGCATTATTTGCTAGCGAATTTTCAATTCAGCGGAATTGCTCTAAAATTATTGTCAGGAGTTTTCTTCTTATTTTTAACCCTATTCGGTTATTCGGGATAATAGACGTCTTTGAAAATTTAATAATTGCGTTAAAATAAGTTTTTATTGCTTTTTGATATTAAGTAAATTTTTAATGAATTAAATTTACAACACTATCAGATTTGAACAAAAATCAGTTTTCTTTATATGGCATGCTTATTGCTTATTTTTTATATTACAATAGTGCATTTCTTTTTAGATTTTGTACATTTTCGTACAGCTTACATAAGTATAAATACTTTTTAAAATAAAACTATAAGGACAGAATTTCAGTGTTGGCAGAAAACGCCCTTAATTGGGACAGTATTGTGTAAGTTAAATTCTGTGACAATTTAAAGCCGTCTAACATTCTAGACACGTTTTGGGACAATGGCCAAGTGCTAAGATTACCTACTCTTTATGTATTGCGAGGGTAATTTAAGCTATTTTTTAATATGGCAATGTTAAATATAATGAATAATATATTTTCTTTGTTCATTGTATTTTATTATTATTTTTATTTAGATGAATGTCTACGAAATATAATAAATTTATAAAGGTTTTATTATATCGAATTAGCGTTAGGTTTTTGGTAATTTGTATAATTCTTTATAATTTGAATTCTATCTAACCAAGAGGTAAGAATAGGTAAGGTATTTACTGTAATCTGATACGTGCAGGTAAATTTATATAATAACAACCATATGTTCTGGTCCTGCCCATAATGTTTTAAGGATGAAGTAAGGACGAGTGACGTCATATGATATAACGATTGGTGACGTCATCATCAGATCTCAGTTTAGTCTCTCTAAGACGCCGGCCACACATTACTCAACCATTTTACATCCAAGCGAGCTTTAATAGGCGTCATATATAATATTATTAAGGCTTCAACATGAACGTGTACCACACGGTAAGGACGAAAGTCAAACAGCCGCTTGATAAACTGGTGAGTTATTTTAATTATAAGCTTTATATATTATTAAATTAAATCACTTAACATGCGTTGACATTTGATCAGGGTGTGACAATCAGCTGTTTGCGATTATAGATTAAAATTAATTTATGGCTGTATATGTTGGACCGTTGCCTTTATATATGGTGATTTATAAGAAAAAACTGTCAAGTTACTTAATTGGTTAGCAAAAAAATGTACTTACGATATTGTGATCCCAGCTTCCAAAAGCACAGAACGTGATATACAAACGCTTTAGCCAGATAACACGGATTTTTATTATTTTTAAATATAATATATTTCTTAAATAATGTGTTTTATCGCGGGGCGCGATACAGATGTGTTTTTCGCGCTCGGCACCGGCTTGTCGCTCGACTGCCGCAAACTCAACGAAAAATCAATACCAACCCCCAGAATGTACCCGCATGCGGAACTCAGCTAGAGACTCAGTACCTCTCACCCATTTCCGTATTATACATATATATTAGAGAGAGACGGATATATTTCTCGTGGTACAATTAACAAACAACCCCGTGTAAGCGCCAATAAGGGTTAACAAAATGGTGGATTGACGTTTCGGCGCGAAAAATGACATTTGTGTCAATGTTCCAAATTATTGCGAAGCGTTTTATTTCTTCATTTCGGTTAATATAGAATCAATAGGCTTGATTTTGTCCACATCGTGGTTCTTATAGTACACTTATATAGTAAAAACAATATCGGCTGAATGTTTTTGGCAGTATACAGTCAACCGTGTTAACTGAGTGATATAATTTTAATTAAATCGGTTTCATAATCTTTGATTGAAATATATTTTAATACTAAGACTTATCTTAGTATTAAATAACCTTTTCGTTGATAAAGGGAAAATTACTTTTTTAATTAAATTCCTTACATAATTCAAGATTTCTGTTAATCGTTTTCCTTAAGCTTATATTAATACACGTTATAAAAAAAACAAGTCAAAAATATTCTTTAGTGCAAGAGTTATTTAATTTTGTATGGGATCTAGTTTTCTCCAATATTATATTAATATGAATAAAGATAATTAAAACTATATAGGCTTATTCAAGTCAATTTGTTATCTACAAGAATAAAATGCACATATTTTTAGTATCGCCCACTTTTTTCGACAACTATTTATTTTCTGTGTATCCTAGTCATTTGTCGTAAGTATATAATAGAATAAAATGGCTTAATCTGAAGTCCTATTTAAGCTGTAATGTTCTAAAACCTTCCATCCAAGCATACTTGGTGATTGGAAGGATACGTGTACCTTCATCATCAAGCTTATAGAAGGACAGAAACATTTAAAGACTTAACTTATAAGTGATCAGATATTAAACCCGTATTTATTATTTTAACTACATACTCGCGATATTTCAGTTACTTTTCAGCAACCGTGATCATTAAGACGAGATGTGAATGTCTCAAATACTCGTAGTAATCCGAATAATATTCATCATTATCATCATCATCAGCCTATCAGAGCCCACTGCTGAGCAAAGGTCTCTTTCTCACATGGAGAAGGTTTGAACATTAATCACTACGCTTGCTCAATATAGGTTGGTGATTTTAAACTTATAATTGTGAAACTATAAGTCCGTTTCCTCACGATGTTTTCCTTCACCGTATGCCAGTGATGTCTAAATACTCTTAAGAAGCACATATGATTCCGAAAAATCACATTGGTACTTGCCAGGTTTGAATCCGCGCCGTTGACAACGAGAGGCGGGCCCTTTAACCACTAGGCCACCACTGACTTTTATTAATAACTAGTAAACCCGGCGAACTCCGTTTCGCCACCAGAAGGCTTTTATATAACATTTCGTTTGGTGATTAAAAGATGAAGAATTTTTTGTTTTATATTTGAAAAGGAAAATTTTTATTTCATTTCACAACAGTAATGAATTCATTTCGATTACAAAAATGAAGTGTTATTTAGTTGAACTACTCTAAGTAAATGAAAGTGAATCCAAAGTAGATATCGAATCGAAGCGTTATACGTGTCTAACTTTAACACAAATAAAGCGTATGGTTTCCTAACTCGTGAACACGCAAACTATAACTGCCCATGTGAAAAACAATGATTTTCTAAATTTATCCCGCAAATACTAAATTACATATCTGTCATTATACGTCAATTGCATAGCTGTCAATTGTGTTTCGTTATTCCACGTTTTATAGTGACTGACGTTTCATGTCAAGTCCCACGGGAATGCTGTTGAACGGGATAAAAAGTATCCTATTGCGATTTCCTGGTTCTAAAATACCTCCCTGCCAATTTTCAGCTAAATCGGTTCAGCCGTTCTTGAGTTATAAGTGCAGTCACTAACACGACTTTCTTTTATATATATAGATATTAGTTTCATATAAATGAATACTCGCGAGTCTTAGATCTCATTAGATATTAGGTATGACACATTTAATTTCATCGTAATTTTGGTTCTATTTAGTAAGTTACTATGGTATTAAACATTTTTTATACATAGTCATTTGATTATAATCATCACCTAATTTCTGAAGTATGGGGGGAGACCAGAATGGGTTTACCAAACGATTCCTAACCCAGATGTAGTCGTTTCTAAATCCTTGTTGATTTTGTTTCAACCTAGATGGAAAGTCTCCCGTAAATAAACATACTGGGAAAATACTTTGATGGAAAATCCATGTTTATATGTATAAACTTAAACTATTGTTTTTTGAGTCTTTTTTAATGTTATTTTGTGAAACTAGTGAGGTGATCAGAAAGCTATACTGATGACTCAAGTCATTTATCAACGGAGATGATTTCGGCAACCGAATATCCATAAAATCGAGGGTTTTTTGCTATCAGAGTCATGTAATATGGTTTTTGTCTAAAAACAAAAAGATTCTACCCCCAATTTCAATATTTATGTCTGAAAATGAGACCTATGTAACAAAACGCTAAGGTCCCTTCACTCAACTTGCAATTAGAGCGTTTTATTGCTGGAAACCAGGTATAATGTAATTTCAATAATTACAAGACAAAAATCCATAAACTTTTACTTTACTCTTAATAAAAAAATGACGTATAAGAATTGCATAAATTGCTTTAATGTATGTACTAATTGCTTTACTTTATAGAACTGATATTTTCTTCTTAGTAAGGCATAGAAGACCGTCTTATTTTCTATAATAGAAAAACTAGCATTGTTTACTTATTTTAAATTGAAGCTTTTTTACTAAACGGTTTTTTTTGAAAATACAACAAATTGCATTAAATACAAAGAATCTAAGTTAATTTCCGTTGAACGATTATACTTGCTCAAAACAATTGAGACTCACAGGCTAAAATGCTTTTCATTATTCAATAAAATAGCTAATAAATGCTCTTTATACTAATGGACTGATATTAAACAAACAAACATAGCTAAGACCATTCTTTCAATCGAAATAACCGCATCGAAATGGGTTCATCCGTTTGCGACGTAGACAAACAGGCAAACAAGAATACATGGGCATAAATTAAAACATTTTTGAGTCGTTTGTTAGTTTTTAACACTAACAAACGACGCAATATCACTTGTGTTCTCAAATGTAGAACCAAAAAATACAATTTATATATCTTGCAAATTTAAAACTATATATATTAAATTAATTATTAGCAAATATTTATAGTATGGGTAAGGTTCCATAAATAACTCTAAAGCTCATCATATAGTTTAGAAGGCATGTATTAAATTTACTATATACATATATAGTTATTGCTAAGTCATTTAATGTAATAATTATGTATATCCAAATGAAGTTTTGTAGTTATTCTTAGTAATTATTATGTATAGACACAGTATATTACGTATATTGTGTATAAGTCATGGTGTTTTGATATCAGCTGTTCTTGGTAACAGTTCAAGGAAGGCAATGACCCAGCGCTAGAGACGTAGTGCTGCAATGCAGTTAAAAATTACTGTTCAAAACCGCATTGGATACGATTTAAATTTAATAATAACAAAATATAATAAAAAGTTACTTACATTAAAATAAGACAGAAAATAATTTTTTTAAATAGATTTTTTTGGGTAATAGGTTTTTATTTAATAACATATTTTTATGAAAAAACTTTATACAGAAGGAGTATGTAATGAATATTTTAATTTATATTTTGTTCAAAGAATTTCTTTTCGAATAACGCATATTTTAATATGTGGTAAGCTTAGAGTATTTTTTAATTTAAAATATACAGTAAACATATTTTTATTCTTTAATCAATTATTGGAAAACAGTTTAATAAAATAATTTTCCAGTAGACTATGCTTAATAAGGGTATAACAAATTACTGCTTATGTATGCTCATTTTTTCCAAAAAGCCTAAATATTTCTTTATATAATATCTGTATAATATATATACACTTAAATTGTTCTCGAAACTTCTATTTGTAATATTAATTACCATACATTCGTCAAACTCTTACATTTTACAATAACAAAGTAACGTTTCAAGTCACTTAAAAAGCAATTACTGACTTACAAAATGTATGATGTAGCGATAAAAATGTACAACAGCATTTAATATGGAATTGTAATGCACATATTGATTTTATTCGTTGTGTGTAAAGAATTACGTGTTATTGAAAAAGTTAAATAAATAGAAAATGATGTATTAATAGAGACTAAAATGCAAGTGAACGTTTTTTATGGAAAAATATTAAAAAATTGGGTAATAAAATCGTTCTTTTAAAGAATGGAAATAAACTATTTATAAATTACGAAATATATTTAAATTTTCTGATAATCTTAAAACTTATAGTACTTAATATTAATTTTAATCACAAATGAGTAGGAATATAAATTTCACAAGGCAAGCTGTTGTAATACATAAGACTTGACCCCGGTCCCCTACCTCTCAACTGGTTGCAATGCGACATGCGATAGATAGACATCAAAACTAAAGCGACGTAATATAGATTCCACTTTAATGAATGATGTCTTTAAAATGCGCTGAAACATTTGCAGATTTGTTACTTCTGCAATCTTATACAGGGTGACTGGTGAATTACTATCAATATTTAAGGAGAATACTCGGTACATGATTCTCATTCGAATTATGTAAAAAAAATAGGTACTTAATTTTTGACCAAATTTCCGTATAAATAAATAAAGTGTGGACTCGTTCCAAGTGTTCCAAGTGTGGACGCGTGCGGCGGCGTGCTGATACAACACCACGCCGCCACACGCGTGTGTGTGTGTGTTTGTATACCTAATCTGTAGGGTGTTCACACGATGCGTAATTAATGACATAACTTTTGGTTAACTTTACTTAGAAGTTGATTAATATTTATGTTATATTAATTTTTATTTTGTCATATATGATCGTCAAATATCACGTCCTCAAGTATCGATAGTAATTCACCAGTCACCCTGTATATTAAGTACCTACAATATTCTGATTTATGAATCAAAAGACTACAGTGTTAAACTAATAACGAAATTCACTTTGAGTAGATTTCGGCCAACAAAACTAATATTGCAATAATTTTGACGTAATAAATATTACAGTTATTTTTTCGTTTTATCTGAAATTAACATTAAAGGATAAGCAAATTACATATATGTAATTATCATTTTTCTTATAGGTATACTACATATTATGTGAGCGTAATTCTTTTAGGTTGAATACATAATTTTTAATAAGAGTGTGCTGCCATCTTGTGTAGAGTTTTGATAGTACTGGTTTATGAAATAAACACAAGATGGCGCTTAACATAATTCCATAAATGTTGTTAGTGTAACAGCTGTGGCTATAAGAATACAGATGGCGCTATCAACAATTTGTTTTAGTATATATACTACTATAATTATTATTATACTATTTTATATCTTTATTATGTAAGATGGATTTTAATGAAACAGAATTATCAATTATGTATTATATTTATTGAGTTAGAGGAGGTAAAACAATATGTACTGAAGAAAAAAAGTTTATAAACCTTATATTAAATTTATCGCTTAAAAATTAAAACAAATAAATAAAATATTCTACAAATATATACGTACATCAAATGTTTATTACTTTCGTATCAGCAAACTTTAATTATTATATGAAAAACAAAATATTATTTGGATCTATTTATATTTTAGTAATAACATATCCATTTTGTTTGATTAAATATAGATTGCAATTGCGTGCAAAACAATAAATGCATACTTATACATAAACAACAATTTGACAATTTACAATTTAAATTTTATATGAAGAATTTTAGTCAAATAAAATCTGCTTAGTAATTGCTTTACAAACAATTTTCTTAAAATACTAGGAAGATAATTATTGGAATTGGATTTAATAAAATATTAACGAATATAATTTTATTAATATAAAAGTCACTTATTCGCTATTTACTTAAAAACCCTAAAAACAGTCCTTTTCTATTTCCCATACGTTTTTTTTAGATTAAAATTGACTTAACTAATATGTTAATCATTCTGTTCGATTGAAACAGGAAAAATTTAATAAATACCAATACCTGGTTATTTAAGAAGGAATAGAGTTCGCCCGGTCAGCTATACATATACAGTATATTACTAATGACGAAATTAACGCGGACGAAGTCGCGTGCAAAAACTAGTAATTAATAAATATGATTTAAATCCGTTATAGTGACGTCTTGTTAGCAAGACCTTAACATTAAGTTCGTTAACAGAGTTGACTGTGTATGTACCGATTGATACCACTACTATTGGTTCATTTTTAATTATTTATTTCGTAAATTATATTGTATGTAAAACTAATATTATATCTATTGAATAAGAAATTAATTGGATATATGTATTGTTTAAATTTTATTTTAATATTTGTACTGATTATTATTATTATATATAAAGTTATTTTCTTTGGACCTTAAAGTTGAATGTTTGAACCAATAAACAGTTTCTTTAAAAGCTATGCCTTTTGGATAGTATAACTATCCAGAAATATATAAAAAATTATTACCATTGTAATTAAATAAAATAAAACATAAATTCCCATGCCATTTCTCGAACTAAACTATCTTAATATCATAATTATTAGTATCGAGTATAATCTGTTTATCAATGACTTACATTAGTAGGGGCTCGACCGCGATACATCTCAGAGTATTTTCAGTGATATTGCACGTTCTACGTAAACGCCGTCGAGTCTGCCAGCGGTGAGCGATCGAGTTCTGTGTGAGTGGACAAAGAATATTGAAATACATCAGACGGTACACACATACTGTTTGTACCTACAACGTAAAACGTCACATAATTTTAAATAAATAAGGTTTTAATTGATTATTTCTGTCTGTTCTCGACCGAAATTAAAAAATATAAATCTTGTTCCATGTTATAAATATAGTTATGAGAAGAATTTCATTTACTTGAATTCTTTATTTATATCGAAATAACTTTGTCGTGACGTTGGAAATACAGCTCTTCAAATTACTACTCTATGATCATAAAATGTAAGTTGTGCGCATGTGTGTGTGACGCCATTACCCGCGTATTCTAACCTAAATTCGAATTTCGAGCTTCGCTTTCCGCGGAGGCGCGCGCCCGGCCAGTTCTTAATTTAAAAATAAAATACTATTCAGCCAGAAATCCATTTTATGTTCGATTTATACAGCCAATACATTTTTTATCTATAAAACGTTTAATTCCAGTGTTTTAGTGTTATTTGTGAAGTATGTTTAAAAATAGTGTGTATTTACTTATAGCTGGTGCTGAAAAGCTCGTATTTCGGTGACAAATCGCGTCGACCTTAACGCTTGACAGTCGCTTTCGCGGTTTTTATCACGTGTGATTATTATTATCTGTGACGCTAGTGATATTCTGAACAAATGAGGTTCGTATTAATTCTTTATTGTTTTTTTTTATGTAGGTGTATATTTTTTCTGTTTTCGTCTCTAATGTTACCTGTTTTAGGTTTATTTTTAAATGTAAGTGTGGTAAGGTTTAACGAAGTTTGCGTTTTGCTTTGAAATTACTGGGTTATTTCCACCATTTGAGTTCAAGCTTCAGACGAATTATTGTCAATTAATGAAGTTGCAATTACAGAGTATATACGAGTATAGGTATTCGAGATAATGTATTTCTAAAGCCTTATTAAATTATTATAAAGTATTGAAATACATTGTTTGACATATAAATAGTTTTTACATTACGTATTTAAAGGTATCGTTTATTCTTTCGGCTTATCTTAATTATTTTTCTAAAAAAAATACATGCATAGTTATATGTCAAACTAAATAAGTATTTTTTTTAATTTTTAAAATTATAAATAAGACACAGACTAACAAGATACAGATTATATACATAGATAAAAAAATATATTTTTTAAGAGCTTGAATTAAAATATATTATTTTATATACATAAGTATTAAAAGGCATAGATAATATAAAAATTTAGCTTGTATGTTGTTTGTGGACTGTATTCTCTGTCAGTCAATCTATATATAGAATCTATTATGGCAGATTGTTGTCTTGTTTTCACCATGAAACTTATTATTGCGCCCGGCTTCGTTCGTTTACGTTTTAAATAAAATCTATTCCAATAATAAGCTGTATGACTCTAAGAATATTAAAAAAATTGGAGTATAATTAGTTTTCTGTCAATAATCATTGAAATATTTAAATACATAGGTATATACAAAAATTGGTAAACGAAAATTTATTAAATTCTATAACATATCTTATAAATATTAGGTAGTTTTCAAGAAAATTATGAAAAAAGGTAGCAATATTATTCTGAAAGTTACGGAAAGTACAAAATTTTATTGTTTTTTTTATAATAATAGAGAAATTATTTTACGTGTCATCTCAAATGGTCACGTACTCACAATATTATATGTATAATTTAATATGACCACTGTCTTGAATAACAATTAGATTTAATAAAGATTAATAAACTTCTATTCTATACAAGTCCTAGAAGTTCTGTAGAATGTATATATGAATACTATAATGTATATTTATATAATGTTAATAATATTCCTAATTAGTCAGTGGTGGCTCAGTGGTTAAAGGGCCCGCCTCTCGGCCTCTTGTCGCCGAGGGCGCGGGTTCGATCCTGGCCCGGGCAAGTACCAATGTGATTTTTCCGAATCATATGTACTTTCTAAGAGTATTTAGACATCACTGATTAATGTTGATTCCCAAAAGAGGGTTGATGTCAGGCAGGCGGCCGGTCGTAAAAACAAATAGCCAAAGACTATTCATAACATGTAAGGCAGACCCTGGCTATAGCTGGGAAATTGCCAGGTAGAAGAAGAAGAATAATATTCCTAATTTATCTATATGATATTTATAAGTTAATTTTTATATGTGTATATAATAAAAAATATAGTTATATATTTAAAGAAGATGCAATATATTATATTGTAATATTACTATCTTCTTATCCAATTATTAATATATATTTACATATAGTTTTAGGATTGTTATTCTAGACGGTTCTGATACGTTAAAGGCAGTACAACTATAGGTAGTACAACTATATACTAGAAGAGATTTATTTTTCCTCTTATGTTCGTGGTCACGATTACTGTAAAGGAACTGAAACATACATTATGTAGTTAAAATAATAAAAAACGCGTAGTATACGAAAAACTTAGTTTAATTTAAAGTGCGAAAATTACCAGTTTAATTAAAAGTAATATTTGGCTTATATCTTAATCATTTTATTGAATAATTATAAGTAATTTTTACGTGTGTATTTCATACAATATGAAGATCCCTACTAATATTACTTATCGATCTTACTCATCGTTTACGTTTACTTACATACTTTTGGTTTGATCGTAATAGTTTAGTTTTCGATCGTATTTACAGTTTAGACTAAGTTATTAAATGACTGTAGATGTCAAGAAGACTAACTGACGGATACATCTCGTCTGCCCGTTATATATAGTTCAATTGATGTATTGAGAAAATTAATTAAGTCCTTACTAATCTTCTTCTACCTGGCAATTTGCCAGCTCTAGCCAGGGTCTGCCTGACATGTTGTGAATAGTTTTGGCTAATTGGGTTTTTGAAAAAAAAAAAAGTATTGATTTTTTTTATGTATTTTAAAACTTTATTATTAATTATATTGGATTTTTAATGCAAAAAACTTGAAATATATTTTTTAAATTAATTATAAACAATTAAAAATTGATAAAATTCAAAAATATATCACGTGACTGTAAACGCGCCATGATTGGTCAGCATACTTGTGACGTCATAATGTTAAAGCAATTTCATAATAGTACAGTGTTTATGGCTATTATCTTTAACTTGATAAAAATATCTCAAATTTATTAGTGAAAAAAACGATTTGAAAAGTTTATTTCGACTATGTGTGATAAAGGATTTATAAAAGCAAAATCGGATAATATTCCTGATGTTAATATATTTTTATGATAACTAATTTTTTTAAAAGTGCGGTTTAATTTTGCTGAAGTTCGAGGTGCTAAGACATCAAGGTAAGTCTGTCAAAAAATACTATTCTAAATGAAAATTAGTATTTATTCTCTATTAAATATAATTAATAATTATTTCATTAAATCATTATTAATAAAATGTTATTATAACATTATAAAAAAACCAAAATAACATATATGTACTTTAAAAATTTAAATGTAGTCTGATACAGAACCTAGAATGTTATAAAATTATGAAAATATCTATTAATTGAAGTCCAATTATTAGACAAACATATATATAGATTTACTATTTAATCGCTTTGAATTATCAATTAAATTTTTTTAATGCTACGATTCTAAAGGTTATGATTTGGAGCCCAGGTAAAAAAATTAATTATTGAACTATACTTATTCGATTTATACACTTAGATAAATAATAATTAATAACAATACTATTATGAAAACTTACAACGAAATGATCTTCACAACAAAAAAAAATGATTTTGTTTTTGAATAATCTCGATGCACTGCTTGAAACCATTTCTTTCGACGTTTTTCGTCTTGTGGAACATTTAAAAACATTTTTTCAGGAGTTGTTTTTGTAGTCTTTGTACATAATGGTACAAAACTTTTGATTATTTAACAATGCCAACAGAATTTACTAGATAAAAACTCAAAACACTGTACTAATTATTATATCTCTGTATGCTACAATGAGCAAAAACTAACATTGTGACGTCACACGCGCTCGGGTTTATTCACGAGCTGTCGGCTTGTCTTCGGTACTGAATTTAAAATTTAATTTTTATTTTGAAATAACTTTTTAAATATTGCAAAAAAAAATAAAATAAAAATAGTTTTGTTATTAAACTTATATATGATCTTTCCATTTATCACAAAAAAAAAAATAATTCAAAAACCCAATTGTTTTTACGACCGGCCGCCTGCCTGACTTCAACCCTATTTGGGAATGCATTAATCAGTGATATCTAAATACTCTTAGAAAGTACGTATGACTCGGTAAAATCACATTGGTACTTGCCAGGATGGAACCCGCGCCCTCATGCATGAGAGGCGGATCTTTAACCACTAGGCCACCACTGGCTACGTCCTTACTAATGAAATTAATATACATAGAGAATTCAATGAATATTTATGAAGTAGGCCAAACTATTTAAATTAAACTAATATTATTCGAATATACTACGTGCTTATTTTTGTATAAAACTACATACTCCCGACGTTTCAGCAACCGTGAGCACGGGCAGACGAGATGTGAGTGTCTGTCAGTCAGTCTTGTTATTTATCTGGCACTATCGATTTCTTAATTTTGTGGATGCAAACAGAATACGCTAAAAGTGTCATTATAAACGCTTCCTAAGGTGGCACTTCATTTTGCGTTTGTTTGTTGTGTTCGGCCAAATAAGACCATGTGTGGAGCATTTATTCGTCTTTATTTGACATATTTGCACAAATAAGACACATATACAAATAAGCAAAAACGTTTAAAGAGGTATTGTTGGCATGCCAAGTGTGGATGTCGTGTTTGCGCTATTTGGACTACGTACAAATATTTGAACAAATGCGGCGAATAAGCAACGAAAAGTGAAGTGCCACCTTTAGGTCTAATTATATGCAAAACTATTATGTTTATCACAAGTATTTATCCTCTCACTATATAAGTTTCGTATTCTCATATAATAAATACGTTAATACTATATGTAGTGAAAAGATTTATGAATGAAAAATTGTTAACGCTACGTGTGTAGTGACGATGCAAACTTGTGCTAAGGATACTGAATGGAATTTCACTTTAAGTAAACTATTAAGTTATCTACGTAATAAAAAGTAGAATTTAAATTTGATATACCTATTATTATATATGTCAAAGGATATCATATTTAATTTTTAATAAGTATGACGTCATGATGCTGACGTCACAATCACTATTTCCAACAGTCGGCTTATCCATTATCAATTTTCATTTAACTATTAAAACTTCACAAACACTGTCACTACTTTATTTCATACTTTAACTAGTACTTGTAATTAGATAATCTTCCTCCTGAATGGCTCTCACACTACTGTGTCTCTTCAACCAACGTTTGCGAATATAAGCGGTTTTTGTGAAATCTTTACATTTACTCTTTTAATTAGTATATATGTATGTCTATGTATATTTTATTCAAAACATTACATAACTCGAAAACTACTACTAGAGGTATAACAGCTAAATCTCTCTACAACTTACTAAAAGACTTGGGCCTGTCCAGAACTAATATCACTTCATTCTTGGAACTTACTTCGAAGACAGCCATAATAGGTTCTTTTCGAATTGGGTTAGATAGAGAGAGGAGCTTGTACGGTGGAGGTGAGCGTTTAATGTTAGATAGGGTGGGTCCCTTAAACCTACACCTGAGTCACAAGTCCCAGTCACTGTTGAAGCTCCTCTCACTACAACGATGGACCCTACACACGCACCGTGAATACATTGAATGATGAGAAGCTTCATCTCTTTCCTACCTAAGAAATTGTTTATCGTAAATATTGCTAAGATTCTATAAGTATAAAATATTAATATTATTTTCAATACTATTCGACCCTCAGTTATTACAGGTAGTATTTATTACACAATAAACAGTATCTGATATGTTATCTGTGACTATGTGGATCGATTTTCTAATTACACACGTAGATATAAGAAGCTTGGTAGATAGCGGCTTTTATATAACACTGATACTGCTACTTAATGATGTATTCTACTAATAATGGTAGTGTGAATGTTTGTATGGAAATAAAATATCGTATAGATTCCATTAAAATTGGTTAGTTTGGTGGAGAATAAGAGTATGTGCTACTAATATTAATTCTTTGAAGTCACTTAGTACTACATATAAATAAATTTGAGACTATATATATCATTGTAATAAAAAACTCATATGAATATATAAATATAGTAATACTAGCTGACCCGGCAGACTTCGTACTGCCTCAATCGATAAATAAATAATTTTATTATTCATTTTTTTTGGAGTTTACCTTTAAGCCATAAATGTAAATATTAAAAATTCCCAAAGAGGGTTGATGTTAGGCAGGCGACCGGTCGTAAAAACAATTATTCATAACTATTCACAACATGTCAGGCAGACTCTGGCTAAAGCTGGGAAATTGCCAGGAATAAGAAGAAGAAATATAGTAATCGACTCTAAAACTCATACATGTATATATATATATAATTCATTAACACAAAAAAGTTTTCGTGTACACACGGAACAATAAAATAGACATATGTAATATCAATAATCTATACAAGCTTTCATCTCAAGAAGGAAATGTATGAGTGATGGCGTCTGTTTATAAAGGGTACGCAATAAATCTATATACAACCGAGACCATTTGCCTCTTTATGGCGTACTCTAAATGCATACTAAATTAGTTTCATCAATGCCTTACTATCAGTTTCCATACATACTACACACGCAACGTTCACAGTTTTCGTAAACTTATAGTAATGTACGTATAAGCAATTGGAACGTAATTATGAATGATTCAACTTGTATTCAAACAGATTTGATATTTATATTAAATCATGAAAGAAAAACGTGATAATTCGTGATTGTTTCTTAAGCTTTTATAAGAAGGTCGTCATCAGTCTATCAGAGCCCACTGCTGAGCTGCCTCTCCTCACATGGAGAAGGTTTGAACATTAATCACCACGCTTGCTCAAGACTGGTTGGGGATTTCAAATTTATAATTGTGTTATTATAAGTCCAGGTTTCCTCACGATGTTTTTCTTCATCTGTCAGTGATGTCTAAATACTCTCAGAAAGTACATATGACTCGGAAAAATCACATTGGTACTTGCCAGAGTCGAACCCGTGACCTCGTGCACGGCTATTTTATTGCTACTGACTCTTAAGATGGATTTTTTTAAATATATTAAGAGTTTTATTATGTATGTAAAATTAATAAACATTACGAAAGGTAAAGTAAATTTATCTTACTGTTTCTTCTTTGATTTCGTATTGAAAGCTGACTTGATTTTAATGAAGTTCAGTACAGAAATAGACAGCACTTTAGACAAGCTTATAGCCATATAGAAATCTGTTTTGGAGAACATCTATAGATATAGTGTGCTGTAGTATAAAGAAACCAGATTTCCAGGAATAGTAGATGAAAACTAACATATAAAATTCAAATAAATATTACAGTAAGGGCATTTAAAAGATTTTTAAACTTATAACTTAAGTACAAAAAAAAATGTATTAATAATAATAATTAAAGAAGTATGAATTTATAATACACTTTAATATCGACCTGAGTACAAAATATATTATTATAATTAAATTCAGATGGACTCATGTTAAAAATTGAGTATAACATTTATATCAATTACTGATAAAATCACAAATAACTCAGAGCACTTCTATAAATCAGTGATGTATACTCCGGGGAGAGCGTTACACTTTACAAATACCCCTTGTTTGTAACGCGACATGCGAAAGGTAGACAAAAAAATTCAAACATTGTAAATTATATGTATATGTCGGAGAAGGAGCCAAAACGTGGTTTTTAAAATGAGTGACGTCAGCATAACTGATGTCACCAGTGCGGTTTGTTCTCGAATGTCGTCAGCCCTTGAGGCTATCGAAGGTAACCTCACAGCCCTCACAGCCGGTGGGACGGTGTCTCGCTTCCAAGAGGTTCGATCCCCGCGACGGCTCCAGCACGACTACTCTGTAATCAGTAATCTCGCCTCTATTTATAATGACTAACAGCCATTGATATGACTTCACTCGGACAGGTTGTTACGTGAACAACACCTGATAATTTATCTACCCTCAATTATTGATTATTAAAATGGTAATAGCAATTTTTAAGAAGTGTGACGTCAGCAATGCTGCCGTCACGATCACTGTTTTCGACAGTCAGCTTATCCAGGTTCCATTTTAATTTAACTATTAATACACTCACAAACACTGTCACTACTTTATTTCATACTTTAACTAGTACTTGTAATTAGATAATCTTCCTCCTGAATGGCTCTCACACTACTGTGTGTCTTCTGCTAACGTTTGTGAATATAAATGGTTTTTGTGTAATCATTACAATTACTCTTTTAATTTGAAATATTAAACTGTAACGAATAATCTTAGTTATTCAAATAATCACAACACATTACATTAGTTTTAGTAATAAATTATTAAAACATCCAATCTTTATATTGCCACTTAACAGTTTATAGAATACTGTAATTGATTAGCATTGATTACGATTTGATTACTAATTAAGTTCCCTTTTTACTAAAAGTTGCTAAATGAATAATTGTCACATATTACAAATCACCTTACGAATTAACTTTTACTATTCTTTAATACAAACCATACAATGATCTCTAGAACAAATAATTTTGTTAAAGAAATCACTAACGTAATGGCGTTAGTGATTTGTTTGTCATATTCACCCTCTAAAATAAAATACTTATGAAACAACTACCCCTTATAAGGGTTTTAAATGTTGTTGCGCCGACATATATTATAGTTATTGCAAAATTTAGTCAGTATGGGTCACAGTTTAACTTATAAGTCATATAAATGAATGCTTGTAAAAATTTATATATGTATATGTATATACATATAATATTATCACATGTATGAGATATAAATTCTGGTATTAATACTTCTAAGCACTAGATATATTTTAATTATAGTGTTATCATAACTATAAATCCTAGTACATACAAGCTCATGTTATTTAATTATGGATAACTGAATAGCTTTATTATAAAGTCATTATGTATGTATATAGATATATATAACTTGTTTCAAATGAATAATTTTAAGCATATATGTACTTGCCTTAAATTTCTCATCATTTCCAATAGAAGTAGATAAGAACAAAGAGGTTTTAATAATCAAATCTAAAAGTTCAATAAAGTGTAAAAGCTTAAATAAAATTATGAGCTGAAGTTTTAAAATGGTAATCCTTTTTCATTTAACAAACGCCAGTATTAAATATAAAATGTATAAAAACTTAAATTTTCCATAATAATATTCTAATGGATTTTTAAAAATGTTCTTTTAAATGGCCACAAGAGTAGTAATAGACAATTCTAATTATACCTAACTAATTTTATAAAAACGATATTTTGTAAGGATGTATGGGATATGAGTCGATGCATATTTGTTACAGTTTCACGCAAAAACTGCTTGAAGGATTTTGATAAAACTTTACAGTAAAGTAGTTTAGAGATGAGAATAAGATACAGGCTATTATTTTTATCGAAATTCCGTTGATTGTAAGGTCAAGGCATAACTGCAGCATTATGTTAAATGACACGGATTAATTATGGATGTTGCTGCCAGAAGCTTATTATGTTGTTTTCAAATTTGGTTAGCTAGGTAGAGGAGCTTGGACGGTGGAGGTGGTCGTTTAACGCGCGTTAGATAGGGTCCCTTAAACCTACACCTGGGTCACAAGTCACAGTCACTGTTGAAGCTTCTCTCACTACAACGATGGACCCGACACACGCACCGTGAATACATTGAATGATGAGAGGTTTCGTTTCGTCTTAGTTTTGACTCACTGAAATTTTTTCTCTGCATCTAATCTCAAAATTGACTTATCAAAGTTTCAGCCAAATATTATTGACAAATTAAACCTATGAATATTAAAATTTAATTATAATTTAATATCTAATATTATTCTTGCTAAATAAACAAATTAAATTGTCTGTCTGTGAATCGATATGAAGCTGTAGTCACGACCAGACAAAGCTTTTAATTCAGTCAATTCATGCTGAGAGCGTGGCGATTATTATAATATATAAAGTTATTACATCATCATAAAACTTAGTAAATAGGTCTGAAGCATTAATAATTGTATTTAAAATAACTATTTGCAATATTGGGTTCAATATTTTGGATTTTTTTTAAGTTAATATGCTTTTTTATATAATGTACGTAGTTTTAACTTCGTGTGAGAAATAAAATGTATGATTAAATTCAATTGCTGAAAGCTGAGCTATTATTTCTATAGAAAAAGCCATGTTGGTTACACTATTTATAAATTAGAGACGGCTGTAGGGATATGGTGAAAGTTGGTGGAAAGATAGCTTGGAACCAGAAAAAGGACATAGAACAAAGACTCAGTCGATCGATAAAGAAAAAAATATATTAAAATCCAAAATCATCTTATCTACTGTATTTAAGGACAAATAGATTTTGGCCGGACAGCTACTCGTATATAGCTACATTTCTAATAAAAAGATAAGATCTATAACTTAAAAAAAATGTAACCATTGTTACAACAGAAAATAAAATCAATGAAAATCAATCTACAAATAATAGTAACTACATTAAAAAAAAATCAAATTATTCCCAAATCGTGAAAGTTCATTGAACTACACCCACGAGATCAGATGCTAATATCTTTTTTAATACAAAGATCTGTTAGAGGTCAATATATACGTGATACAGTAATTCTTACTAATTTTTTCCATTAAAAAAATTATCAGTGCATCGAACTTCCATAACTTTTCATTGTTTGAGATATTAATAAAGCTTTCGTATGTGCACAAAAACATACAAAGCAGGACATTAACATTAAAAAAAAATTTTTTTTCTTAAATCTTTGATAACTTTGTAATGAATGAAGAATTTATTTATTGTTTGTGGAAAAAATCAAGAGTATATGAATTCCCATCTCGTCTTAATGATCACGGTTGCTGAAAAATAATCGAAACGTCGGTAATATGTAGTTAAAATAATAAAATACGGATAGTAATTCCAAAAATATTACTTTCATTTAAATGACTACTCACGAAAGTTTTAGATGTCATTAAAATAAGGCGTATTAGAAATTGTATTATAATCATTATAGTAATAATCTTACTGTTTTAGAACTCTGTCATACCATTTCTATACTTCTATTAAATAGATTAATTTACTATGCTTCATCTACTTTCACATCCTCACACATTCGAAGCTGCCCGTTTCTCATTTAGTAAACAAGAAGATTCATGATTGAAACTGTTAACACTCCATATGTAGTGGAGATGTTAACTTGGACTAAGGATACAGTAATTTATATTCATACAATGTATGTCTCGATTTGGTATGGTATTTAATGTTTTTCTAAGTATCAAAACAAAATCAATATATATGTAAGTATGTTGTTTTAATCATTGTTTCTTTAAAGTCAATTTTTGTGTCTAGGGGAATAAACTGTATTGATGTAGACCTTATAACTAATTACTATATTATAAGAGACGGAATTTCTCATCATTCCATGTATTCACGGTGCGTGTGTCGGGTCCATCGTTGTAGTGAGAGGAGCTTCAACAGTGACTGGGACTTGTGACCCAGGTGTAGGTTTAAGGGACACTATCTAGCGCGCGTTAAACGCTCACCTCCACGAAACGAAAATACTAGGGCTGCCATCGAAGTGGGTTCCAAGAATGAATTGGTATTAGTTCTGGACAGGCCTAAGTCTTTTAGTAGGTTTTAGAGAGATTTACCTATTATATCTCTCGCTCTCACTTCTACGGCGTACAAATTTTCGACGAATCTAGCCTTAGGAACTACGTAACTGAGCTCGTGACCTTCGTAATATAAAATTATATAAAAGAATAATTAAAATTTTTGTGAAATTTTACTAAACCGAACCGAAGTCTATAGTTTCAGTGCTAGTATTACAAAAAAGCAACACACGTTAAATTGTAACCTAAACTACGAATATCAAGCGGAGTCGCATGTAAAATCTAGTTACATAAATGTGAAGTTAAAGGTTCATTTAACGGAGGCGCCGTCGGGACACGTTCGAAGGCTTTATGGCAATCGATATATAATAATAGTACTAGAAAATATTAAACTTATCAGTACGCTTTAGGACATACACAGATTACATACACAATTTAATTAAAGTATGTTATATATATATCAAATATCTTGCCTCTAAGAATAACTACAAATAATAATATATACTACAAAACATATATTTTTAATTGAAATTTTAACAAAATTATAGAATGTTTCATTCAATAATCAAGAAGACGTGCTGAATTATAAATATATTTAAATTTAATTGGCAGTTTAAATATGTAAAATATTTACTTAAATAAACTTAAGTAAAGTTAAATAAAGCTGGGTTTGGCTTTTACTTGTTTTAATTACTAACTTTCATTAAAGTATATATAATAATTATGTTCAAATACATTTAAACAATAATTAATTTATTTAATTTGTCTTGAGCAAGCGTGGTGATTAATGCTCAAATCGTCTCCATGTGAGAAGAGGCTGCTCAGCTGTGGGCTCTGATAGGCTGATGATGATGATGAAAATTAAATAAATTAAAACTAAACAAATAACATATAACATAAAGGTGTGAATCGTCAGCATAACATATATAAAAGTTAAACGAAGTATATCTAATAAATTAAAATGTAAAATTAATGTTTTCCGCTCAATTTGGTACAAAACATTTAGAACTGAGTAATTTATTGATCATGAATGCTCAGTATAGTTTAAATATTCTACTAAAACTTATCGTTTGAGCTTCGCTTTGGATTGTTAAAAGAGACTTTTAATTTCATAATTTTCTCGAAAGTATGTGACATAATCAGTATAGATAAATTTAGTATTACTATTCTTTTCATATTTACGAACAAACGTAATAGAAGTTTACGTGTTTACGTCGAACGTAACAGAAGTTTACGTGTCGTTCAATCTCGTCCCACTGACGACCTATTATATTTTAGATTCATCTCTGTCGTAATTTACGACCATTCGTGTCCTGAATTAGAACACATCTGAATATTATGAAGTCAGGGACAATTGTATTATAAAAATAACATTTATATAAGAAATACACATAGTACATAGTGATACTGATAATAATCGATACTTTGTTGACTATTTTATCTATCTTGACTATAAATAGATTATTGGTGACGCTTTTTTATAGGGAAATGCTTGAGAGGAAAGATTTTTGCTCGCTTTTTATGTCACAATATTCAGCCGTAAAAGGTATGAATAAAACGAGCATAATTTTGCGACATAGATTGGTTATTTCTATATTATTTTAATTTCATAATAACTTTCTTATAATGTACATGAAAAAATGCAATATATGGTATACTAATATAAGTACTATTGTGTAACGTATGCCATCAGGTGAGAATGGCGGATCAAGTTCAAGCAACCGATGCCACGACGCCAGACGCTGAAGTGCCAGACACTGGCCAGGCCGCCGCCAAGCCACAGCCAAGAAAACAGGCCAGGCCAAGAGGGAAGCCACTGCCAGAGAAACCAGAGAGAAGTCTCTTCTGTCTCGGCAAAAAGAATCCGATAAGAAAATTTTGCTATGACGTCATTGAATGGAAGTATCCTTTTTTATACATATAAGCTTGGTTTGTGTGTAATAACTTAGGTTTTGTATAGAATTCTTATAATATTTAATGAAAATGAGATTTTCTGTTGAACAAAACTAGAAACTCTTCACAAGTACAAGTGATCATAGACAAGATACATGAGTATAGAATAAAGAAAATATAGATATCAAAATTATTTCTTGTAAGTGCTGTCCTCAGACGGATTAACAAATTAAATTATTTTTATATGATAAAAATAAATATTCAACAGTATATAACGGAATCTATGAGCTTAACTTTTTTCGGTATCTAGAAGTCTGAATAATTTGAAACTTTGCATGCGTATCAAGAAACGATGACAATTCAATAATTTGATAACAGTTTTCCATTATTCTTATTAAGTATTTATTTATGACGGTAAAGGTTTTCGTTTCCGTAATAAGTTATTTTGAATCAATTTACACAATGATTGGCTTGGATAATTGTATTAGCATAAAAATAATCCAATTAAGAACTCCTGTAAAATCTACACGATAATTCTCGAAAACAACTCGTTCGCCTCATCTCGTCTTAATGATCATGGTTGCTGAAAAGTAACCGAAACGTCGGCAGTATGTAGTTAAAATAATAAAATACGCGTCGCAATCGGAATAATATTAGTTTCATTTAACTGAGTACTCGCGAAAATCTTAGATCTCATTATTAGTTACATTTAAATCTTAACCATACAGTATTACAATATAGTTATTAATAATATAGGAACAAAATCTATTCGTAGTTCTTAATTTCCTAAACGAAATTCAGACCGTTTGAGTACATGATATTGACGACAATCTTCGCCAACTGCATAGCGCTAGCAGTCTTCACTCCCTACCCTTCTGGGGACACAAACAACACAAATCAAATATTGGTAAGCTATTACTTGAATCTTCTTATTCTCTCTGGCAATTTCCCAGCTTTAGCTAGGGTCTGCCTTACATGTTGTGAATAGATTTGGCTAATAGTTTTTTTTTTCAATCACATTGGTACTTGCCTGGGCCAGGATCGAACCCGCGCTCTCTTGCATGAGAAGCGGACCTTTAAACCACTAGGCCACCACTGACTAACTATTACTTGAATCTATAGCTATCAATGTATCAATAAAACTCAGCTTTTACTACTATCATTTACAACTCAAGGTTATATAAAATTTATAATAAATTGTCCTATAATTTTACATGATAGATAATTAGAAATAAAATGTCTTTGGAACGTCCTTTGCCTAATAAATCTTGCGAAATTACATGATAATATTTTTTATAATTTCTTTTTTATTTATTTTTCATGAGTTACAGAATAGCAAAATAATATTTATATTTAAAAATAGTTTCAATGTATAATCTCACCGCTGGGCATACGAGTTCATTCCAGATATAGAAATCTTGAATGGTCTTGTAGAATACACGTTTATGAATGAAATTCCCTACACATAGAAGTTTCCTCATACTTTTTAGTTTAGCGACCATATATGCACTAACTATTATATTAATCAATATACGGAGACTTCCAAAATCTTCGAACTATATCTAGCATTGTTTAAAAGGATAACTCAATACAAAATAAATTCCACAACCTTCAAAAATCCATTTGTTGCTAGGAAGCTGACATATGATGATATCTTTCTTTGGGTTTCATTAGGAAAAGGTGGAATGGATTTTTATGGCCATCTTCACCTGTGAGTGCGTGATGAAGATTATAGCTTACGGATTCCTGTTCCATCCTGGCGCCTATCTTAGGAATACTTGGAACAGTCTCGATTTCACTATTGTGACTATTGGGTAAGCAATAAGTTTACGTGGATGATATATTTGTGTATAAAACAATATACATTTATTTATTATTTTATGGTAACAAATACGACGAAGCATTTGTTGTTAATAAGATTTTTACGATTCATCTGTAAAATTAATGTTTAAACAGCCACTAAGAGGGACACATTATGTCTTTGCAATATGTTTGTCGAAATTATATCTTTCAGACATATTCATACAAAACCTCTGTTAATGTGTAACAAAATTGATACACATGTTAAAATACACATAATAATATGTATTACAAAATGCCTTCATATCTATAAAAAGTTTCATTTAAATTAAAATAACATATAGAAAAATATGGAAAATTCATCATTCTTTACGTAAAAGATTAAACATAATATAACCATACTCGCTTGAAATGTTATGCATTACATTCTACACTACTAGATAAGAATCACGTAATTTATTATGAACATTAAACGAACATTTTGCAAATTATGATACTTTTAGCTTAGAAAATTGTAAACCAGCCAAATTGCGTGTAAATTGTTATTCAAAATTTTCATATAGAAATTAGTTCAGATACATTATCGCTGCTACGATGTAAGGCTATGATTATATAAGTTCTGTTTTCCGCTCCGCTTATGTTATGTGAACAGGTCGTAACAATTCACTCACAAGCTATCAGTATTGAGGTATATTATATTTTGGGTCAAGGATAATGTTACAAATGGGGGAATAACACAAATAGTTTTTAGTCCTTGGGCTGTAGTTCTATATTAAAGTCAAACTGGTTTTGGCAACAGTTTTATTATAAATATAAATGAATTGGGATAAGCTCAGGAATTCCCTTTCATTGAGTCGATTTATCTATAAATAAAAAATTAAAAAGAGAAATGTGTGTTCGAAATTCTGTTGTTAACTGACAACATTAATTAAATGTCATCAACAGTAATAAAATTTTGTCATAACAACACCGCGCGTTGATAGCTATGGCGCAATTTAATTCCCATTTTCAAAATAGGGTCAAACAAAATTTATAGTTTACGATATTTTTTGTAACATTTCGGCGTTGTTAACAAAATATTTTTAACTATATGCTTCATGAAAATTGGCAAGTGGTTACCTAATCTAAGCTAATTACAGCCAGGAGTAGTTTATATTGGTGATGCTTATGACAAGGTTTGCCCCAAAAAACGTTCACCTTTTCGTATTCATGTATTTTAAGAAACTATAAAAGATACTCGATGTCCTCTATAATACACGTGATAAACTCTTTCTATGAGAATTTAATCTAGGCATACTCTTTAGCAATTTTTTTTGTTTCATTTAATCCAAATTGTCAATAAAGAAATGTGTAAACATCTGTCAAATAATTAGTAAAAACTACCTTCAATTTTAAACTATTAGTCATATTTTAACTAGACTTGGGAATGGAGACATTTTTGTCGTGAAAAATTAAGTTTCAAACGATTTTATGATTATACATACCATTTTAATTATAATCCAAGTTCTTTATTCATTATTCATTCATATAACATTTTTGTTCCACAGCATAGCCAGTCAGATACTTCAAAACATTTCAAAAGACCTATTCGATGTGAAAGCATTGAGAGCCTTCAGAGTGCTTCGTCCTCTACGATTAGTTTCAGGAGTTCCAAGTACGTATCAAATTCCTATATTCTGATACTATTTACCATTGAATGTATTAAATCTATTCTTATTGTCCTTCAAATTATTTTTAACCTATATTTGTAATAATTTTTAGTAGTAGTAGTAGTGTATTAGTAGTAGTAGTATATTAGTAATAGGGGCCAAAATCTAGACTAGTTCTACAATGTATTTTCAGGTCTTCAAATCGTGCTCAACTCAATATTGAAAGCGATGGTACCACTATTCCACATCGCTTTCCTTGTATTATTCGTCATCATCATCTACGCTATCATCGGTCTTGAACTATTCTCAGGAGTGTTACATGACACTTGTTTTGATAATGTTACTAGTAAGTTAATTTTTATTTATAGATATTATTCAAATTGTGTGATATACAAAATCAGTGGTTGTGTAATTTGATAATTTAGAATGCTTTACACTGATATTGAAGTAATACCTGTTAGATAGCTGGACTCATAACTAGAAAAGTCTATTAAATTATTATTATTTCTGTAGTGTGGTCTTGAAAGAACAAGCCTTAGACAACTTAACTGTGAATGAATCAAAACAATTATAGTACAAATTCTAAAATTTCATTAATCAGATATAAAATACGACAAAAAAAATGTTCAGTTGCACTTTACTTGGTACTTTTTCCTCTATTGTGAAATGTAAAATCTTTACAGAGAAGATGGTGGAAGAGCCAACTCCGTGCTCCAGAGACGCTGATGTTGGGAATCATTGTGAGGAAGGACAGATATGCCGTGATTATTGGCTTGGACCAAATTTCGGGATCACCAATTTCGATAACATCGGATATTCCATGCTGACAGTGTTCCAATGTATCACACTTGAAGGCTGGACAGACATCATGTACGCCGTACGTATAGTTTACATCAAAATATTCTCTATCATGGAATTTCGTTTAATTTCGTACGTATATAAATAATGCTAAAAGCCGTTTTTTGTTTATTTCATTCTGTCGTTTATATAAATTGTAGGTGTAAGATGGTATCTTATATTTAGATGTGAAAAAATGTTTTGACGTTAATGCTATTAAATGTACGGGTACGGAGACTTTAAATATTTGATATAACTAAACAATGGAAAAGGAAATCTACATTTTTGTAAAGCAGTTATTCTTCTATAAGACTTCTGTTTGACAATAACTTACAATATTTTTTTGATACATGTTTGAGTTTAATATTTTTTCTTTATCAACATCTAAATGTATTTATTACTGGTTTTATGTACGTCTTGTTTTATTCCAGATTGCAGATGTAAAAGGCAACACGTGGGTGTGGATATATTTTGTGTCATTAGTTATTTTCGGAAATTTCTTTGTTATGAACCTTATTCTTGGTGTCTTATCCGGGTAAGATTTAGATAAAACGTACCTACTTCACAATAAATACAAAGTCAAAATAATTCTATTCTATTTTTCAGAGAATTTTCTAAGGAAAGAGAGAAGGCAAAAAATCGTGGAGATTTTCAAAAATCTCGTGAAAGGCAACAATTCGAAGAAGACCTCAAAGGATATTTGAATTGGATTACTGTTGCTGAAGAGTTGGATCTTGAGAATGATCAAGCGCAGAAGGAAGAAGATCAAGACTCTCAAGGTAAAAAAAATGATAGGCTCTTATAATAACTGCTTTTAAGAATTGCAAAATATCATTCAAATTTAAAGAAATAATAAACACTATTAGGAGATAATAGACCTTAATTGTATTAACATTAAAACATTAATTTAATCAATAAATAATATTTATAGGAAACAAAAAAGAACGCAGAAGTAATGATGGCTCTCAGAATAACGTGAACGGTGACCCGCCGACGACAGTTTCTTGCAAGATATATTGCAGAAGATTTGATAAGGTACTTTATATTTAGAATTTATAGTAACAGTATATATTACATTTGTTGGGTTTGTATGTAGTTTTCAAATCAATTACAGAAGTAGCATAGTAATATTACAATTTAATTATTGTATTTTTTGTACAGGAAATAATGTCGAAGTTATTTATTTCTTGTTTTTTGGTATCTCTACTGATTATTTTATTTAGAAATTGCAATCTTCGTTGATAATGGCTGTAAACTTATGTGTTATGAAGATTTTGTTATATTTGATTGGCATAGAAGAAGCGACATGGCACTATCCTTCCAAAAAATATATTTATACTCTTTGTACTATAAACATCGTCAGATTTTTAGAAAAATCCGTATTAAAACATTAACTACTCATTTCTCATCAGGTAAATCGTCGTATGCGTCGCGCGTGTCGTAAAGCGGTCAAGTCACAGACATTCTACTGGGCTATCATTGTACTCGTCTTTCTGAACACTTTAGTGCTAGCGACAGAACATTATGGGTAATTTTTATCATAGTACAAATTTTTTTCTCATTAAGATTGATGCTGATACCTTTCTCTACTTTTCCTTAAATTACTTAAAGAAGAATAGTAATAGTTCATTGTATTGATTTAGTTCATACCTGGCAGACATTGTTATATATCTCAATATTGATAATTATTATGTTTCAGTCAAGAGCCCTGGCTAGATCAATTTCAGAATTATGCAAACGTGCTGTTTGTGGTCTTATTTTCAACTGAGATGCTCGTGAAGATGTACGCTTTGGGAATTCAGGTATTTAAAAGAATAAAGAAAGTAGTAATGGTAATGAAAATAAGCTGTAAAATGCCCATCGATGGACTCATAAAATTGATTTAGACTGACCCATAAGTGTGAAGACGAATAATAATGGTCTTAAAGCGGTTTTTTCTATTTGCCATGATATAAAACAAATTATTCTTCTTAATTGAGACAATAATTATTATTTTTTTCCCTCCAACGCGATGGACCCGGCACCCGCACGGTGAATTCTTTGGATGCTATGAAGTTTCACCTCTGTTTTATAAGCAATTCGTATTTCACACCCGCAGGGCTACTTCGTGTCTCTCTTCAATAGATTCGATTGTTTCGTGATGGTGTGTTCTATTGTGGAGCTCGGTCTCACGTACACCAACAAAATACCTCAGCTTGGTATCTCCGTGTTGCGATGTGTTCGACTGTTGAGGGTCTTCAAGGTTACCAAGTATGTATATAGAATCTTCATATTAAGTCTGAGCAATAGTAGGAAAATAATCCCATTGTTTCATTGGAAATATAGCAAAAATATATTATATGTATAAAGACGTAGCTTACAGTGGTGATTTAAAAAAAAATCTTGATAGTTTCTGAGTGTAGAATTTCATTGAACAATAAAATAAAATGTATATAAAAATTTTACCTTAAAACTGATGCCCATTATTTATTTATTTATTATTTACTAAAACTAAAATAATACATTTTCGTTATATATTGTACTTGTATGAGGTACAACAGGCGGCCTTATCGCTGAGCAGCGATTACCAATTAACGTAATAAGATTATAAACTTTCTTCTGTAAGATCTTCTTTAAGATAGTTACACTTACATATTTGAATAGCATAATGTATATGGTAATATTTCCAGGTACTGGCGATCTCTATCAAACCTCGTGGCGTCTCTGCTAAATTCTATTCAGTCAATTTTTTCTCTCCTACTTCTACTTTTCCTCTTCATCATGATATTCGCCCTTCTTGGCATGCAGGTATTCGGTGGAAGATTTGACTACGCAGCGGAGGAACAAAAAGAACGACATAACTTTGACTCCTTTTGGCAAGCTGTGCTGACAATGTTTCAGGTACTGAAAGTCACGAATTAAATGGAATAAAATGTCATTATTTAGTTGTTTTTATACAGGGTGACTGGTGAATTACTATCGATACTTGAGGACGTGATATTTGACGATCATATATGACAAAATAAAAATTAATATAACATAAATATTAATAAACTTCTAAGTAAAGTTAACCAAAAGTTATGTAATTAATTACGCATCGTATGAACACCCTACAGATTAGGTATACACTCACACTCACACATAAGCGAGCGGGGCGTGGTGTTGTATCAGCACGCCGCCGCACGCGTCCACACTTGGAACACTTGGAACGTGTCAACACTTTATTTATTTATACGGAAATTTTGTCTAAAATTAAGTGCCTATATTTTTTACATAATTCGAATGAGAATCATGTACCGAGTATTCTCCTTAAATATTGATAGTAATTCACCAGTCACCCTGTATAATGTCTTCTCGTTTTATCATCAGATTTTAACCGGCGAGGATTGGAACGTCGTGATGTATCATGGTATCAACGCTTACGGAGGCGTTGGAACGCCAGGGATGTTGGCGTCTATATATTTCATCATAATATTTATTTGCGGCAATTGTATCCTTTTTTTGATTATGAATATATTTCAATCAAATATACTTTTACATATAGATGAAGTAAAACAAATATTAAGGTCTCAACCGTCCTGTTTCTAGCTAATATTTTTTACCTATACATGTAGGTTGCAAAGCAGGAACCATTAACTGGATCAACTGAGTATCGGTGACAAAACTTACAAAATCAAGTACCAGTCATACAGTTTCAATTAGCGTTAATGACCTTAAATCACAAAACAGATATTCTTTTGAACGTGTTCTTGGCTATCGCCGTCGACAACTTGGGTGATGCTGAAGACATGGATGAAGAGATTGTTAAGGAGAAAGAGGTACAGAAATAATATAGGATTATATCCCAATGAAATGGCCCTGTTCTCTATGTGTAGGAAATAAGTGGTTATATACGAAGAAGTCTTACGAGTATTAAGTTTGCAAAATCAATGATCATTGGCTTAAATACTTTATAATATAAATAAATGTATATTTTCAGGATGCCGAAAATCCAGAAGCAGGTAATCCACAACTGGATGAAGAAAGAGGTGAGACAGACGATGAGTACGTAAACGAAGAAGAAGGGTATTCCAGTGAAGGGTGAGTTTGACTTCATATATATAAGAAATGATAATCTATTAATAAAATTCATACGATTCTTATGTATGCATGCAGCCAGAAGTATAAAGCGTATAAAAGAGTCGCGGGGTAAGTTTCTAACAAGAAGTAAATACTATTGTTATCTTTTTAAAGTGAATAATGTCACATAGATACGAAGTAATTATTTAGCCCAAATAATATAGCTTAGTTAAGCAAATGTCTTAGGATTTATAAGATATTAGGTCTTTCTCACGATGTTTTCTATTCTAAGACTGTGGATTAGCCTAAAAATCTTTGTTCAAAGCGTTGTGATCCTTACGACAGATAATTCTAGAGCACAAATAATTTTTGCTAAATCTATTAATGTTCGACATAACTTTACAGATCAGAACACGAATATGAGGAGACAGGGTCTGAGGAAGACGTGGAGGGAGAAGAACAGGATCAGGGAGATAACGCCAATAACGCACTTGTAGCTGTTGAAAAACAAAATGGTATGCTATAAAACAATAAAAGCCAAGTTTGTTGAGAGTTATTGCAAGAAACTTAACGAATTTATTGCACGGACTCACCTTAGACTATATTAAACGAGTTTATATACTTTGATTTATTAAATTTGTTTTTTTTTTGTCTCATATAATAGGCGATATAAAAAAAGCAGATTCTCCTCCCAAGCGACAACCAACGATATCAGCTCGACCGAGAAGACTCTCTGAGGTTGAGATCAAAACCCAGGAGAAGCCGATACCTGATGGCAGTAGCTTTTTCATCTTTTCTAAAACTAATTGGTAAGCTAGCATAAGAATTCCTTACATATATTCTATTATCGGGTTTGAGGAGCAACACTTATACCAATACATGTCCTTGTATAATAAAAATCTTGAGTAATTGTAGAATAAATAAACATAAGTAATTTCTACATCTTTGAGGTATTTCATGTTATTCTTCTCTCAGGTTCCGAGTCACCTGCTACAAAATCCAAAACAATTCTTGGTTTAGAAATTTGATTCTACTTTGCATTTTGGCGTCGTCATTGATGTTGGCAATGGAAGATCCTGTTGGGAGAAAGGGCAATGAGAACTGGAGTGAAGTATGTTTATATATTATTTCAAACCACAAATTATATTATTATACACAACTGGAGCTAATTATTTCAACCAATGACGCTTTGTACCCGATAGTATAAATATTTCTTGGAGTTTTTATTGTAGACAAATTACATTTTCTTTCAAAGAACATTCCCTTTTAGATACAATAGTTTCAATTAGCTCTTGAAACCAGTAACTACCCTTGAAGTTTTCATGTCAAGTCAACATTCCATACATATGTATATTATAATGTTATAATTCAGATGCTTCGTAAAATCGACTACGTGTTCACAACGGTCTTCACGATCGAGCTGGTGTTGAAGCTGATCACCTACGGGTTCATCTTCCACAAGGACGCCTTCTGTCGATCAGCTTTTAACTTGTTAGATCTACTGGTGGTTATCGTTTCACTTATCTCTTCGAGCGGGTGAGTTTTATTTATATAAATAAATACATTTTGATTTTGTCTAACCTTGACTTTGTTTTCGTTTCTATTTTATGCTACTGGATATTCTTTTTTTGAAACATCTAAACTCAACTAATAGACGAGATAAAAATAAGTACACAGTAGAAAATTTAAGTTAATCATGTAATATATTTATATTTTGATTCTTCCAGTAACAATAATGTGTCATACATAAAGATTTTGAGAGTATTCCGAGTGTTGAGACCGCTCAGAGCCATCAATAGAGCCAAGGGATTAAAGGTCAGTTCAGACACACTTCTGTAGTAATCTAGTAGTTTCTTTCAAGAATATTACGAGAAATAAAGTAAATTTTATCGATTTTTAGCACGTAGTTCAGTGCGTGATCGTTGCTATAAAAACGATAGGCAACATTTTGCTGGTGACCAATCTTCTTCAGTTCATGTTCGCTGTAATGGGGGTGCAAATGTTCAAGGTAGGGAATCAGTTAGTCTGTATCAACGACACCTTTGGGTATATTATCTGTCGCTGGAGTAAGTATCGCACCCACTGACTTAGACCTGTGTGATGAATCATATCATCTGGTTTCGTTTCGTTTGTGTTTGGCTTTTACGTGTTCGAGACTAACTGCTTGTCCGTGGGTCCAAAAATTTGCTTTTTAGGAGCATGTTTTGTTTAGCCCTAATTTAGCCCAAAGGTGTTGTGTGCTAGTTGAGTTGTGATCTTTTGGACTCTATTAGGTGCTTTAGTGTGTTTTTTTTGCACCAATCCCTACCTGGACATTTCCACTCGGAATAGGAGTGAGGTACACATTTTGGTTCATTTGGTTCCTTGTGATTTTTTTTTTATTTGGATGGTCAGATCAGGACGCTGGCATTTTTGATTTTTTATTATTTATTTATTTATGATTATATACAGATGAACTAACGCAATGTAAGTAAGCTGTTTTATTGATTTTTAACATATTGTTTGTTTATTTTTTTTTACACATAATGTCCCGCAACTGTACACAACTACACTTTGGGATAAATGGTTCTCTGGTTCGGTAATGTAATGACTTTTTTTGGGTAACATTTTTTTGCCTGTTTGTTTGTCCGTGTAACAGTATGTTGTCAAGTGCGTTTTTGCTTCCATAAAATCAATTGGCAACATTCTTCTCATAAACCACATGTTGCAATTTATGTTCGCGGTTGTCGGTATACAATTGTTCAAGGTAATTTGTTTTGTGGTCAGTTTTTGAGGCATTTTGCAATGTCTTAACATAATGGTGCTTAAGTTTGGCAAAGCTTTTCAAATGTGATGCCGATATTATGTCAGGTGGTCACTTATGTGTTATTCTTAAGTCTTTATATCGTAAATGTAATATAAGTTCGGTTTCAGGGTAAATTTTGTCAATGCACAGATAATTCCAAAGTGACGAGAGATGAGTGTCAGTAAGTTAAATCTTATTTACTATTGAAATGGCGATATAAGTATTTTTCATATATAATGATTAAATTATGTGTATGTATATCATAAAAGTTCTATAGATAACTTCTTAATAATAGTAGTAATTAAGAATTTATATCGTTGTAATTATTCATTATAATTTTGTTTATTCTCGAGCTCGGCTAGTTTAATTTATTTAATCTGAAAGTTTTTTATTTATTTTAGAGGTTCTTATCTGATATACGAAAATGGTTCACCAAAGATTAAAGACAGGGTATGGATACGTAATAAATTCAATTTCGATGACGTCATGAGTGGGATGTTGACTTTGTTCACCGTATCCACATTTGAAGGATGGCCGGGGTAAGGGTTCATAATACATTAGTAAAAACTCTAAAGCTTATTTGTTTTTTTCTGCCTACTGATTCAAAAGTTACCAAAATCGAGTTTGTTTGATATTATTGCTACATAAATTACGCAACTATTATGTTAGGAAGAAAATTCAATTTGCAATGAAGATGCTATGTGTTTTTTTAAATAAATATTTGTAGCTTATTGTCAACCTCAATGGATTCTAATGAAGAGAACCATGGACCGGTAGAGAACTCACGGCCTCTGGTGGCGTTCTTCTATATCAGCTACATCATCGTGATAGCATTCTTTATGGTGAGCATAAGACATCTTTAGGATTTTCGTTCTAAAAGAAGCAGCTTTCATTTGGATCAAAATCGTATTTATCATCCTAATATGTATATTTTCAGGTTAATATTTTCGTGGGTTTCGTCATAGTAACATTCCAGAAGGAGGGAGAACAGGAATTCAAGGATTGTGAACTTGACAAGAATCAGAGGAACTGTATCGAGTTTGCTCTCAAAGCTAAGCCTGTTAGGAGGTACTTGAGTGGGATTATTAAAGGAGTTAAGGAGACAGCTCAAAGATAAAAAAACTAAGAATTAAAATAGAAGTCCAATAAAATCAGATCAAATATTACTGCAATCTTTAATTGTCCTAAAACTTACGATACTTGATTAAGGCAAAAAGACGTCATTCGGAGTTTTTTGTTTTTTACGAAATGTGAACAGACATAATTAGGGATATTCTCTGTTTTTTTATTTTTTTTAAATATAACAATGATGAAGAAAACAAGAGATGAATTTTTCATTAAAATTCATTTCATATAACAAATCCCTTTCTTTATTCCTTGACATAAGCTAACAGTTAATTCTGCAATTCATGTTTCAGGTACATTCCTAAGCACCGCATCCAGTATAAGACCTGGTGGTTCGTGACTTCACAACGTTTCGAGTACGTCATTTTCTTCTTCATAGTTTTGAACACCATCGCTCTGATGATGAAGTACCATGACGCTAAGCCGGACTATAAAAAAGTAAGTTTACTGTATTCTGTCAAACTTTATTATATTTGAATGTTTGTATAAATAAGTTCACCATTAACTTTATAAATGTTTATTATTATGTTACTAGTTTAAGTTTCCTATGTAAGTGAATTTTGTTCTTAATGGGAAATAAATCATCTCTAAACCTAACCTATCCTAAGTTTCAGTATTACTATTCTTACAGTGTGTGCTATGTAGCCTATAGCCCTAAAATACCTTAATAAAAGACTTGAATTGTGTAATTAAACAATTGTTTTCTAGTCTCTAATTTGATTGTAATAAATGAACTGAATTGTGGATATCCAAAGCTTCTTTAAAAATTCTATTCTCATATTTAATATTGTTTTATAATTGTTATATTTCCAGGTGTTGGATTATTTGAACATGATATTGACAACAGTTTTCATGTTGGAGTTTGTTTTTAAGTTGGCTGCCTTCAGATTCAAGGTACTGTGTGTAGATATTGTGATCTCTTTTTTATTGAAGATATGTATAAATGTATGTATTTTCAGAACTATTTCGGTGATGCTTGGAACACAACGGACTTTATTCTGGTAGTCGGTAGTATTATAGACATTGTTGTAACACAGGTTAATGAGTATAAAGAACCAAATGAGGTAAAGATATTTCTTTATTGTAGGATTTAATAAAATACTGTACATTTCCATTTTCTAATAAAGTGTCCAATTACAGTTCGCCACAACAAAGGAAAGTAAAGAGGTACATGATAATGTTAGTGTTTTTTTTTATTCCTAATCCATAAATAAGTGAATTTTTTATTTTTTTAGTAGTTGTTTTAGGTGGTAGAAGTGTGATGTGTGTTTGTGTGATTTTTAGAAGTAGATTTGTGTGAAATTAGAATTAGCAAAATAGTAACGTAGTAGTGTTAAATGTATTAGAATCATAAGTTTTTGTATATTCCAGGGAACACATTTGAAATATATAGCTTTCTTTCGATTATTCCGTGCGATGAGACTTATAAAACTATTATCTCGAGGGGAACGAATACGAACATTATTGTGGACATTCATAAAGTCTTTCCAAGCTCTGCCGTATGTAGCTTTGTTGATTGTTTTGTTGTTCTTCATCTACGCGGTGGTCGGGATGCAGGTGAGTAAATTTTTTTGCCAATCTCTTTCAATAAAGACAAATTCACAGGACTTATATTTTGTGTGCAGTTATTCGGCAAAGTTCAGGAAGACGATGAAATAATAACGAGGAACAATAACTTCCAAACATTCGGTGGCGCTTTGATGGTGTTGTTTAGATCGGCTACAGGTATCAACATTTTTGATTCATATTCCTATTAAATACGTTTTTTTTAATTCCAATAACACAAACCTCATTGTTATTAAATTAATTCAAATATAATTAGGTACCAACCTTTTTCAAAATATTTCAAGGACTCTTCGTTATTTCTATATGTCATTTAACATGGTTTGATATTTCAAAACTCTTCTAAATTAGTAGCCATTTTAGTCTGACGCTGGATATATTTATGCTGACAATTATTACGTTAAGCAGGTAAATCCAAACCAAGAATACTTGCCTTCTCTGTCATACCACAAGATGACTTAGAAATCATTATAGAATTCCTAGTAACTGTTGTTCTATAGGTGAGGCGTGGCAAGAAATAATGATGGCGTTGTCACCAAACGACTCGGAACACCCGGGCGAGCCGGTCGGCTGTCTCCATGATGAAGGGGATCCGCCCTCCGAGGAGAGCTGCGGCACGCGACTAGCATACCCATACTTCATATCCTTCTCGTTGTTGTGTACCTTCCTGGTAAAGTTTGATCATATTTATCAACTATTTAGGGCTATTCACGATATATTCTATGGATATAATTTAAAAATTTGAAATAGTTTGGTGTTATAGAATAGCTTTAATTTTTTATGATTGGTCAATAATGTTAAGGATTCTATTGGTTGTCAGATAAATAGTGATAAAATGTCATTAAAATGTTTGTATAATGTGTTTAAATGTTTATATAATGAAGTATCTAACATACTCGTAAGAGAGAGATTTTTTTACAATTACATTAGTATTGTGGGTGGAATGGTATATACATTTTTCTTTTCTCACTTAATTCTTTGGATATTACTGAAAACATTTATTTGTGAATGGAGTCAAATATTTTGTCAATTTATTATTTCAATTTGTTCTACACGACTGAAACAATCTTTTTCAGATTATTAACTTATTCGTGGCAGTTATTATGGACAACTTTGATTATTTGACACGAGACTGGTCCATACTCGGACCGCATCATTTAGACGAATTTGTGAGGTCAGTGACTTCTTAGGAATATTTTATCAAAAGTTATGAAGAAAACAAAATGCTTATTAATCGAAAACTTATTCTTTTCAGACTTTGGAGTGAATACGATCCAGATGCTAAAGGAAGAATCAAACACTTGGATATAGTGACGCTGTTGAGAAAAATAAGTCCACCGCTGGGTATGATTGGTTATTTATTATACAATAAATGTACTTCTATTGATACTAGTACTAAATTATATTGTGATAAAAACAAGTCCCTACTTAATCTGTCAATAAATGCTGTTGCATTTGAAACTAAACAAACTATAACTTTTGTATCTGTCCTTTTTATGCGGTTGTTTAGTGTGTTTTATATTATTTTCACGCCATTTTATTGTAATATATTTTCTGTTACTATTAGGAGTGAGTTGATTAATCAAACTAAATTACTATTATGTCATACCACATGCTTCCAGATTTCATGAGATCTGAAAAATACTGGCCTTAAAATGTAAAGAACCGTATTAAAGTCAGCAGAGAACACTTCTAAAAAGTTTTTACATATTTTTGTTATATATTAATGTATTAAACTTATGCATTTAATTTATATTTATTGCATTTTAACTTTCCTATTGCAAAGAATAAAAAATATTCTTTTCATTTTGAGATGATGACTTAGCGAGTATTCATTTAAATTAATCTATTTTTTTTGGATTGCTAGACTTTATTTTATTATTTTTAAAACTACCCATTTTTTTCGTTTCGTGTACTTGACAGCAACCGTGATCACGAGCAGACTAGATGTGTCGATTTTAATTATTATAATCTGAAAATATTAAATTCATTTAGATGAATACTCGCAAGAATCTTAGCTCTCATTAGTATTATTTTAACTTTAATAACATATATGTAGATAGAACTTAGTAGGTACTTATTCCTTCCAGGTTTCGGTAAGCTGTGTCCTCACAGGACAGCCTGCAAGCGTCTCGTGTCCATGAACATGCCGCTCAACTCTGACGGGACCGTCAACTTTAACGCTACATTGTTTGCTGTTGTAAGAACTCAGCTGCAGATAAAAACTACTGGTGAGTGGTAATATTACCATCAAATTCTTTCATGTCCTTTGATGTGGAAAAGTTATCCTTTACAATGAGAAAAAAAACTGTTAATAATAAAATAAATTCTCCGCAAAAGATTTCAGGGAGATCTAGATTTAATAAAGCCAAAAAAATTTTTTTTTTTGGTGAGTATGTTAGATCTAAACTGGTTTATACAAGCCAATTATACTTAAATTGAAAATTTTAGGCACATTTCAAATAAATTATATCAATTTTCTTTTGCCCAGTTCTCAAGTGTTAAAAGCCTTTGTATTATTATGTAGGTGTGATAGACGAATGTAATACTGAATTACGAGCCATCATAAAGAAAGTATGGAAGAGGACGTCTCCGAAGCTCCTGGACCAGGTGGTACCACCTCCTGGGGATCCTAACGAGATCACCGTCGGGAAGTTTTACGCCACCTTCCTCATACAAGATTACTTCCGAAGGTAAACCACAAATGGACTATCACACAAAAAATACATACAACGAAACTGACTCTTCGTCCTCAATTGTTATAAATTTGCGGAAAATAATAAAAAAAGAATCTTTGTATGCAAAAAATAAAATATTTTTCCAATTTATGGCATAATATATGTCTTTTTCAGACATACATATATGATTAGTTTAAATAAAGGATCGATCTTACGCTCTACAAGAAAAAAGACCAAATTCTTTATTATAATAGTAAATTATATTTTCCAAATTGCTTTTTTCATGATCGAATATAGTTCCCTTATCTTCTTCATATTATCTTTGTTATCTTGGTGTATTTTATTTTATTACGAGCTTCTGCTGTCTGTAAGTTCTCTGTCAAGTAGTTATATGTAGCTAGTAAATGTAATTATGTATTTAGAAGTATATTAGAACTAATATCTGAATTTAACAGTTATATTTCTATTTTTATAGGAACCATGCGTAAGTCCACCTTCAACTATTAAGCAACCCATACCAACGCTGTATTTTATGCTTTTTCTTGGCCCTCATTTGACGATTTCGCCAAGAATGTTGCTTATAAATTTTTATCTTGATTTTATTTTTTTTTGATGCTAGATGAAAACAAAAATCATACAATCAATTTTTAGTACATATACATATGTATATATAAATATATACAGTTTACACTTTTCCCGTTAAACCATTTCTCTTATTATCTTTTTACAAATTTTCATCAAAGTTTGTTTAATATTAAACTAGAGCATTATTATATATTGTATGATTTATAATATATTATTGTACATCTCCCAGCATCCGTTATTTTCCTCTCAATTTATTTTTCGCATGTCCCGGTTTGAGATTCCTAAGCATGTTTTCTCTCTGCGTAACCAAAAATTTGTTGCTTTGAGACGTTCCACTGATCTTTGAGTGTTTGTTTTGCATGGATTCCTTTAGTTACACTGAGAAGACATGTTGTTGGGATTGATATACTTAATATTCTTCGCTCTGAATGATTTTAGAACTTGTATAGATTTAACTACACACCAAAATTATAAGCGTATATGCATTGGCTGTTAATGGAGACTTCAGCAATATTAAATTCTAGTCTGGCTATTCAAATAATTTATTTGGATCATCTTTTGAAGCTTTTGAAAACGCCAATACATATAGGCGACAAATATAATGATCATAATAGCTCTACTATCAAACAGATTCCGTAAACGCAAGGAGCAAGCCGCTGCGGCCTCGGTTCAGACCAACCAGATGACCTTACAAGCAGGTCTGAGGACGCTCCACGAGGCTGGACCAGAACTAAAGAGGGCCATCTCCGGGAACTTGGACGAGGTCGTCGCTGAAACCGTGGAACCAATGCATCGGGTAAGCCAGTTGTTACTCACAATTACTATAAAAGTCATTCTAAGGATTAAGGGAGGCACGAGCATTTAAAGGATTTAAAGGATTTCATCTCGTCTTCATGATCACCGTTGCAAAGTATCCGAAACATTGAAAGTATGTAGTTGTTAATATGAAGCGTATTAATCCGAAACTATTATTATATATTATTCATAATTCATTGTTACTTTTAAACTTAATCTAATAACTCAATGAGATAATCCTATGGAAATCTTATATTGGGTCTGTTTTGGGATATATTTATTGGTATTTTTATATAACATAAACTTATCTTAGTTATTTATTATTAACAGCGTAACCACACTCTTTTCGGCGCGGTGTGGACGAGCATCAAGAAAGGACGAGAGAGTTTCTACCATCCACCGCCCAATAGAGTCAAAACAACTTCTAATGGTAATAATCTTTATATATATAATTCTTCTGTGAGTGTGAATGTCACTGAACTTCTCTCAAACGACTGGACCGATTTTGATGAAATTTTTTGTGTGTGGTCAAGGGGATCTGGGAATGGTTTAGATTTACCATTTTGTCCGCTGGACAGTGTTTTTTTAAGTAATTTTTAATTTATTAGTAGTTGTTGATACAAAGGTTTTTTTTGACATTAGATTTGACAACTTAAACTAATATGTCAATCATTCTGTCGCACTTCAAAACGCGGAGATTGTTGGCTTTAATGGGTTAACTCCAAAAATATAAGTAAAAAAACGAGATATTTCTTGATTATAGGGCGATACGAAGTTCGCCGGGTCTTCTAGTAATTCTATAAAATTATAGTTATAATACTGTTCCTCATATTAAGTTTATTGATCACTAATTTTAGGAAAGAAAGAGAGTCAGTCGTTAAGTTGGATGATGCAGAGAGAGTTGGGTCTCGATGGAAAAATCCCAGAAGATGAAAAGTGAGTTTTGTTAATTTTATTTATGAATTGTTATTTTTTGGTTCCATCTTCGCGAATTCAAGAAGCGTAGTGGAATATGCATATTTCAAAATATACTTAGTAATTGAGGTTTTGTTGAGTTCTTAGCAATAACATAACAAATGTTAAAGAATTTAACTAAATAATATAATAAATGTGTTATTTTTTCATTTTAAAAGCAATAAAATATCTTGTTAACTGAATTTTATATATGTTAATTTTGATTCAAAGTAAATTCGAAGACATGAACCATAGTGAAGGTGAAGAGGAAATAGCGATGCAACCCTTGCTACATGGAAAAGACTCTGAGAAGATATTCAAAGTTATCGAGTGAGTAAAACATATAACATTTCATTAAATAATTTGATTAAATACAAATAAAGTTACATTTATTAGTTAAAAATCAATAAATTATTAAAATCTTTTTAATATATAACGATCTTATTATATTTTATTAATCGTATACATATTTTGTTTTAGAAAACTAAAAAATAATATGTACATATATTTAATAATTTAATTCTTTTGTAAGGTTTAAGTATTTGTTTTGTCTATCGCCAAATGTGTTGTCCTTATTTACCGTTTCCAGTCACAACATGGCACATTAAAATTTTGTTTTTGAATCTTTATATTAATGCCATCTATGAACGTTCTTGTAAACTTTGCATTATTTAATAACAACGCCATCTCGTACAATTTGTTTGAACTTCATTTAAACAGTGCTCGTGTGCCGATCGTATAATCAGTTTGGCGTAAATATTTATTTTCGAAATGAAATTAAAAAATGTGTAGTACACTAAATTAATTTTTTCGTAAAGTATTTTCTACCTTTCTTAATATAGATATTTCTAGAAGTTGTATTCTTATTATTGTGTTTTGTGTTAGACAAATGTAGATGGCGCTTTACATAGATTGTGCTTCATTTAGATTTTGGCCATTTTTGATTTTTGGCATGAATATAAAGATAGATAAAAATATTACGTTTCCAGAAAAACATCCAACGATTTAATGCAGAGTTTGAGAAACAACTGTAAGTTAGTTTTAGTGTGTTGTGATTGTGTTAATAACATTTGTTTATCATTTAAATGACGAGTAGAAATCATTATATTTTATCGTTATTAGTTTAGGTTCATAACAGCATGTGAACAACTAGCTTGTGGCACTTGTTTATTAGTTTAAACAAATGGCTTTAGCAATAGATTAGAATTAAGTTATAATAAGTGACGAATTATCTACTAACAATTTTATTATTATTTATCAGATTATAAACATATATTTCTCATTTATTAATGATCATTTTACTCAGATCGTGACAGGATGCCACAAAACACCAACAACGTGCCTTATTGTGTAGAAAACCCAGCGGAAAATCTTATTACTCGTGTAAGTAACATATGTATATAAATTTGATGTAAAAATGTGTCACAATGAATGAGTTTCTACTTATTTTTGGTTATTTATATAAATTATTGGTCCATAATAATTTAGTCTCTGCACTGTCATTTTTATTAGATATGTAATATTTTTTCATTATTATAACGATGATTATAAATTTTACATGACCCAATAAGTATGTAATTGTAATAAATTATCAATTATTTGTAATAATTAATAAAGAACATTATAACGCTATGACGATGTATTTCCATTAAAGGAGTTACCGTACCTTGTGCCGATCAGTGCGCTTAGTCTATATTCATATCGTCATACATATGAAGCGTTAAAGTTTTCCATTCATAAACCTTCACACATTCAAGCATTAACATATACTATGGAATGAGAAACGGGAAATGCGTCGTATATCCAGTGATGCTGGAAAAGTGTTGAGATCCTAATTGCTTTATTGCTGTTAAATTTTCTTTTTCGTTGTGTTTTTCGTGAAGGTTCTAACGGAGCAGGGTCTGGGCAAGTACTGTGACCGCGAGTTCGTCTCCAGCACCGCCCGGGAGATGCAGGACGCCCTCGACCTCACGCAGGAGGAAATGGATGCGTGAGACATTATGCTATCATTAATACTTTAAGACTAGACTTGGGTGTATTATTGCTTCTTATAAATACACAAAAATCAGCAATTAAACTTCAGAATTCATATCGTTTAGAAGTTACTTTTTTTGGTATGTCCAATTGAGCCGAATCTAAGCTTAAAGCCATTTGATATGTGGTTTTTTCTGGTTGTACACTCTGTGCTAACAAAATTATTAAGCTTAATTAGGGAAGATTTAAATATATAACCGAATAGTCGAGTTTTTATGACTGTCTGTGAAGCACCTGATTGGATTTGGCAACGGCATAACGTAAAGATCATTTTATTCAATACCGTCTTTGTTTCAGCGCTGCTAATCAAATTATTTTGCAAGAAAGAAACATGAACCGGTCCCAAAGGCCTGATGATGTGGTACGTTTCATGATTTTCACTTTGATGTTCTTTGAATTGTACGATTTTTAGTATGGTATGGTATATTTCAGGAGAGCATACTGTCCCGTCAGTACCACCCGTTCCATCAGCCAGCCATTCATCCATCAGCGAAGCAGAAATAGATGAAGAGCCTCCAAGTTTGGTTTAGTTGTCCCTGGATGGTTGGCTCCGTCCAGGTGTTTTTTGGTCCCGCCTTGAGGCAGGGCCGGCAGTTTTTGTGGAATACTTTTAATTCTCGCTTTTTGTCCCCCAAGGCCCAAGTTTTAGTGGGTTTTGGGGGAAATCTATAGGTCATTTGGGTAAACCTATAGGTTTGATGTGGTTTTGATTTTTTTTTGTGTAGTTTAATGATGATAGTCCTTATCCCTGATATTTCCATTCTTCTTAACGTCTCCGTGTGCTAACTCGTTATATTCTTTAAGTGTTGTGTTTATATATTCTATGAAAGACATAGACTTACGTGTAATTCTCTTCGAGTATTTAAATATAAAAATGTATTTTTTAATATATGCATTTTTTCGTATATAACTTATATTAATATGCATTTTATTTATTGAAATTATTTAACCTAGCTTCGCTTTTAAAAGGTATCGCGTTTATAAAATATATTAGGTATTTTAGCAGAGACTTGCATGACTACACGAGGACGTGGTTGGTGCCTTATATTAAAAAATATTATAACTTTTGTATTGTGCCAAAATTTAATATTTTGTAATCTTTTAATGTAATGGCTTCTTTTATATATTGTTATATATACACATGTTCATCCAGTTTGTATTTTATGAATGTGTTGGTTTTTTAAAAGAATGTATGGAACTTCAGAAATGTTTTAACATTAGAGTATGTAATTTAATCTATTTACAGTTTATTGTGTAAGTTTGGGTAATTTTATTGTTTTAAATTCTATTTCATATGTATGGCGGAATATAATTTTGCTGGCTTATAGATTTTTGATGATGTACTGTTGCTTATACATAAAAAATATAGTATTTTCTATATTTCTATTATATATGAAAAAATAATACTGTTATTAGTTTGTTACGGAATTGTATACATATGTATTATATAAAAAGTATATGAAGAATGTATCTGGGTGCACTCTAGTCAAACAAAATCGCTTCTATTATTTATTACTAATATACTTAAATATATTTGAATGTTGTATTTTGTATGGAGTATATTTTAATTGTTATTGCAAATAAATATTTTAGGGAAAACGTTCAGTCTTTTATTTATTTAGTCTCATTTTCTTTTATACCAAATACATTTATGGAGAGTTTTCAATAATTGTTGTAATTATTTATATTTTTCTTCCATATTCTTGAGAGGATCGTTATCTATTCGGTTTATCTGATCAGAGATCACAGCTCTTAACTCAGAGAACGTTACTTCTTTGTGTCCTTCAGACAATTTTAATTCTTTATCCTGAAGGACGTCTTCGCTTTCATTCCAAAGTAAAGAGAATCTCTTTCTTATATTAAAAAATGTATCTTGCAGAGCCTCTGTGCTAGGAGTTTGTGGGAAAAAAGTTTCATTAAGAGCCTCTGTACTAGAAAGTGGGAGCGGTTTTGATTCACTTGCGACGCCAGCATCGTTAATGAAGACGGGGAAGAAGTAATTTTTGCTATTCGACTTACCAGGTTTCTTGGTGTTGTAATTGACTGGCGAGGAGTTGCCTGAGGAACCATCCTCGCTCTTTCCACGGTTGGAAGTATTAGCGATAGGTTCTAAAAAATACTTTTTATCCGCATCCCTGTCAGCATTATCCGACATTTCTACAATTTCATTCTGTAAACGATGTATTAATTCTTCAAGTTCATCAATCTGTTTGTCTATATCTTGTGAGGGGGCTCCAGCGATGTCCGCTTTAGTAGATTCGATTGTAAGTTTCCTAGTTTGGACCAAGTCTTCGTCTGAATGTTTGAAAGATTGAAAAGCTTCAACTGCCTTTTTATATTTATCGTTTATGAAGTTGGTGAACGAGCTCCTCGCTGAATTCAGTTTGTTGTACTTGTCCATGTTTATAGTAAATAACGTTTCATTCTCTCTTTGCACAGTTCTCTTTTTGCTTTCTTTTCTAATTCCTCACAAAGATCTGGCTCAGGCGGCGGAGGGAGTGGTGGGGGGGTTTCACATCCAGGCCAAGGCGAGTCAGGATGAGCGGCTGTCAAGTCTTCAACTTTATCGCATCTAGAAGTTCCAGTTTTTTCTCTTTCAACGCGACAAATAACTGCTTCTTCGGACACGGTTACTTCGGGATTTTTAATTTTCTCCCTGCATAGAGCAAAACATTCTGCCGGTTCCTCTGGCGGCTCGATGGGTGGTGACGGACATATTTTTATGCCAGCTTTTATTTTCTGCTGGATTCGTTGTAACTTACAAAGGTCGGGCGGTGGAGGTTCAGGTTTGGGTTCGACGGTGCATTTTTTTGTCTGCATATTATTTAATTTTGTGGATCATTTTGATATTTTATATTTAACAAAAATGGCCGCTTTGTAATATTCTTTAGCTGTCAGGTTTGGGTATTTGTTTTTAATTATTTCGATTTCAGTTGAAGACAAAAATTTAACCTTTTTAGAGTAATTAATGATATGATATTCAGTTATGTCCGTAGGTTTTAAAACCATCGCATATTCTAGCTCTAAAGACAAACCTCGTACGGTTTCCCGCATATGAATATATACATTATATTTATATTGTATATCTTTGTCAAAAATACTCAGAATTAAAATATCATTCATGAAGATTACATATCTCTTCAGTGAAGAGTGAAATTGAAAAAGAATTAGGAATGCACTACAACATCAAACCAATTATTAGAATATTTATGAGTGAGTACCTGTGAGTGTCTGACTACACTGAAGGAGTCTAGTTAAATGTTCTAAATATATAAGTTGTTTGTGGTATAGATATCGATAATGGGGCCTTCCTTATCCCATATAAAGTAAATTAAAGAAATAGCTATTTTCCCAGAGGTGACAACAATAGCCACGTCTCAAGTATATATAATCATCAGCCTATCAGAGTAAATGTGAGCATTAATCACCACGCTTGCTCAAGTATTCCTATATGAATATAATATATTTATTTGTACAGTTTCGGCTTCAAATCAGTTAGTCCTAATTAAAATTATATTTCCAAATATCTTGATTGTTAATTTTCAGTTACGGTTTTTAGCTCAGTAGTTCGTTCCACTGTTATAATTTTATATGACAGAATAAAAACCAAATAAATATTATTTGAAAAAGAATCACACGATAAAAATATGACTCTCAGATGAAAATAAAAGGTAAATTTAATATATCTTCAATGAGATTCCTTTAAAAGTAATTAAGGGAATAATTTTACATAACTATAAAATCATTACAAATAAAACTATGATTTATAATGAAAGAACTGCCTTCGGTTTGAGTGTAAATTAAATTACAAAAAATAAGCTGTGATTCGTTGTAAAAACTTTATTGGAAGATGGTATTGTTTTTCATGTTGTGAGATTTCTTACTGGTCGCAATATTTGTCGAAGTATTTTTCAGCTGTAAGATCTTCGTCTTCATCATCTTCATCGTCTTCTATTTCGTGACTGCTGTCCCTTTGTCCGAATATAGAAAACAGTTTTGTTTTTATGGTCGTGAACATGTTAGCATTCCTACTGGGTTCATGTTCCTGAGCGACTTGTTCTGGTGGCTTGTATGCTCCGGGTCTGTCATAGGGTGAGCTTTTGTTGAATTTCGCTTCGAGGGCATCGTCTACCATCTTTTCAAAATTAGCTTCCTGTATTAAAGATACAGTGGACGATACAACCGAGGCGACCTTATCTAGAATTTGCTTAGCCGGTTCTAATATTCTCTCTAAGCTTTCACTTCCAGTGCTCATATCTATTTTGTCAATTTCGTTTTTAATTTTCTCAGTTATCAGTGTTAAAGATTTTACGTACGAACAGTCTTTCGTATTTTTATTTTTTTCTTCTTCTTCGGACCTCATTTTGTTACAACTTTCTGTTCGTAGAACTTCAATAACGTCTCTCGTTTTATTGCAGACTGTACCCATGAAGTCTTTGAGTGCACATTGTATTGTCGCGACTGTTTGAGTTTGAGTATCAAAAAATTCTTGAACACTGCTCTTTTTTGGTAGACTTGTTGATGATGATCCACGACTCCCCGTGTAATCCGGACATCTTGGTTTTTCCAGGACATAATAAGTTGGTTTGTCGTCGCAATTGTCAGCGTGTTTAACACCAATAGCTTTTTCAATTTCATTAACACACATTGAACTACCTTTTTTAACTGCCTTTACGCTATCTTTAATGCACGCTGCGATACAGCATTTGAGTTGTGCTTCGTCTACTTTCTCGCACTTTTCGCATGGCGGTGTTTTTGGTTTATCACAGTCTAATTTTGTTCGAGAACATTTTTCTTTGCTTGGGACTTTACAGGGGGATTTACATGGATTTTTGGCTGCTTCATCTAAGGGATTTATAAATGTTGTCTTGCAATGCATCTTACATTTTTCGTTGCAATCCATATTGGTGTCACAGTTATCTACTGTATCTTTTTGAGGTTTATTATTACACCAATCGGTGTCGGGACCACTTGGCTTTGGTGGTTCACAGGTCTGGATAGGTTGTGGGGACTCGCAGGAGTGTGTGGGTATAATGGGGCAGCTAGGTTTACAAGGCGGACTTGGCGGACAGGCTGGGCTATCCTTCTTACGGGGAGGCACATAAGAAGGACACTCTGTACAAAACTTCTTAGAATACGGTTGTATTACCTCTCTGTAGTATTTATATTTGTTTGCTGTGGGCTTTTCAAACAATGAACCTTTCTCTTTCGTAGTTATAACTTCTTCTGAGAATTTTTCCGTTACTATACTCACGGAATCCGGATCATTGGGGTCTTGAATTACTTCGCAAAATTCGAAGACCTTTTCTTTGTCGTTCTTAGGCGGCGCCGTGTTTTCAATATTTTGTGGCAGTGGTCTCCCAGGTCTATTGACGGAAGTATTGCTGAAATCGTAAACCTTACTAGTTTGTGTTTCACTGTCTTTTAGTGTTGTAGTTGAGGAGGTATCATGAGAAGCCGAATCTTTTGAACTCATAGTACGGAGAGTGGGGAGAGGTGATCAGGTCGTCACGGTAGACATTTTAATTTTGTTATTCATTTTATTCCAACCATATTGTAAAATTTTATTAACACTGAAAATTTTTTCAGTCTAAACTTCAAACAGACACTATTTTTACATTTTTATTAATCTTGGCGTTTTCGAAACAAGCAAAAAGGTTTTAATGCATTCTTATTTATTTTTAATTATAAATATCAGTTGTTAGGAAGTTAAGAAAAAAATCATTTAAAAACTCATATGCCTTTATTTCGTACTGGTGCGTTTGTCTTACAAATATACTTAATAAAAATAAAATGAAACTATTACATTTATAACTTATTATTATGACGTGTATCACTTACATCGATATGCTCTCGGGTCAAAGCAAAGTATAGATCATTCATAAATAGAAAATTATACGGTTATTGTAAGAATCAGGATTTTACAGTGGACTTTCAAGGTCATAATTACGTCAAAACATAATCGCAATAGTTAATTATACATTTATATGAATTATTAATATGAATTAACTGTACAGATCACGGTATAGAATATTAACATTTGATTTTACATTTCCATTCTTATATATTTATACATATTAACATGCAAATGCTAAATTAAGGACATACAAGACATTAAATTATATAATATTTGTTACAACTATGTTAATGTATTAAATAATACCGAGACAAGTCCACCATTTATTTGGCGATAAAATTATAACTTCATTAAAAGATTCTATAAGAAAATGAATGTAAAGACGCCTATATCTTTGGCATACCACTAAACTGTATGTTGAAAAAATATATTAACACAACTGAAACTGTATCATTATATATACAAATAAAATAAACGAATGGACGGAAATGATAAGATCGAATTATATATAAATAAAAAACAAAATTTCTACATTTGAACATATAATACGTAACGCTAAATGAAACTAGAAGCTAAATTATTATAAAAAGTAAAAAATGAAAACATTTATAATCTCATAGTAATTTCAAAATCTACATATATTATGTAAGCATATATTAATTTCATAATTTCAAGCATCGTATAACATAATAACGATATAAAATAATAAATAACTTAGATAGTAATAAAAAAAAACAGTAACAATGTGGCACGCGCCGTTGTGCTTTGACAGATCAAATGAATATTATAATAATTACACAAAACATTCACTATTTGTTACTTGAGGTATGGGAAATACTTAAATCTAATTCTGACAGTAAATGAAATTACAATATTTACATTCTTACATTATAATAAAGAATTATCAATACTTTGGCTCATAATTTAAATGAAATTACAATGAGTATAAAAAAAATGTTGTACACAGGAAAACAGAAGCGATACTGACCACGAAAATATTATTGGAGTTTATAACATTGTACACATATTTATCTAATTATAATGGATATTAACTAAATATTAAGGATAACTAAAATTCTCACATTTTAATGTCACTTTTATCACTTGTTTTCGTTGTGGCTCACCGGCAGTTATTGCTCGCACGGCGCCCGGTGATATCTTTATGAAACAATCATTATTTATATTAATTTATATAATAATAACCAAAAATGATGTGATTATATTAAAAATTCTACTACAAGTAGATAATACAATACACTGGTAGTAAAATAGTTGTTTAAATAAAATGTAAGTGTATTTTAAATTCGAAAAATCTTCAGCCGTACGTATAAATGCACGTATGATCCGAGCATCGATTACATCTACTCGCGAATCCGCTCCAATCCCCTAACTTTGGAAAACTTTAAAAGCAGAGAATCACTTAAATTTAATGCCCTATAAGTTACTTCAACTCCCCAGGGTTATAGCCCTTTGTCTCCCGTGGGAGGGAGGACAAATCGACAAATGTGCTAAAGAATTGTCTTTTGCCTTCAACTTACGGCTGCCCTTTTATTGTTTATTTGTCGACTTTTTTGTGCAAATTAATGACTTCAAATGTAATCGAGATTTTATTTATTTTAATAGCAAAATCAACGACATGAAAAAATGTTGTAAAAACTGTACATAGCCTTGTTTATTACTGTTGCAATATCCGAGCTTCGGTTCTAGTGAAAATAAATTCTAACATCGTGTTTACCAAAACACATTAACAAGACGGATTACATTGTATTCAGGTAAAAAATACCAATTAGCAGGTAAATTTGGAATACCATGGCATAGGAAAACCGCAGGTGCTAACATATCTCCCTGAGGTACGCCACATGGTTATAAACAACGAAATGTCTTGACGCTTATTTAGTATCTACCACTATGATCATAAGGGCTATATTTGAATGCGAGTGTTTCGTGAAGCCGGCGTCTGTACACCGGTAGCCAGTGATAAAACGCACAGATTTATATCTCCCACAAGGTCATTTGTATCGAGGCTGTTAAACGTGGAAACGATTTAAAGCCAGTAAAATATAGAAAAGGTAATGAGTTGTGGGCTTGAAGGACGGGATTCATTAGTCGTAATGATACATACGAGAAGTATATAATAAAGATATATTACGTATATATGTCAAAGATGTCTTAGAATTTAAATTAAACTATCAAAATTAGATATTGTATTTTTTATATCAGATGGCAATCGTTGTTTTGCTTTGAGAAATGCAATAGTTACTGCAAAACTTAGTAAACAATTTTATTGTCATCTTCTATCTTCTATATATATAAAAATGGATTGCTGTTCCTTAGTCTCGCTAAAACTCGAGAACAGCTGAACGGATTTATCTTATCTTAGTCTTGCAATGTTCGTGGAGGTTCAGGGAAGGTATAAAAGGTGAGAAAAATTGGAATAATTGCCGGGCAAACCCTAAAAACAGCCCTTTTCTATTTCCCATACAAACGTTTTTTTGACATTAGATTTGACAACTAACTAATATGTCAATCATTTTGTTTGATTGAAACAGGAAAAACCTGATTATTTATGGCCTCTAAGACGGAATAGAGTTCGCCAGGTCAGCTACACCTACATATATTACTCTTGACCAAACTAACGCGGACGAAGTCGCCTGCAAAAACTAGTAAGATAATAATTGTGGCTTAAACAGCTTAAGTAGTGGTTGGTGTACTTGAAGCGAATAGAGTTGTTGAGAAAAAATGTTCTTATAATAATTTGAAAATGTCAAAATATGTAGTTTTCTCTTTTTATAATAAAATATAAATAGAACCGAAACTGGGATAATGAAATTATTTTAACGTCTACAAACAAAGTAAGTATAATTTGAATTATTAATTTCTCATTTTAATAACACCAATTTTTTTTATGTAGTATTATTGTGAAAATCGAATATTATTATTGCCTTTATAAGTTTCTCCTCGTAAAATAGATGCATTATAAATAAAGGGTGAATAGAACGTAGTGATGTAAGGCTGAATATTTTTCGAATGAAAAATATTTATAAAGACTATATATAGACTTTATATATCAAAATCTATTCCGACCAGATTTGTATTGACTTATATTCTAATAAAGTTACGTACTTTTAATAGCTATTTGTTATAACAAGTTGTTTTAACTTACCACTTGGATAGAAGTCCTGTGGCTGAGTGACCATAAGGTCCGTAGGAGTATTGTGAGTAGGGAGCCGCGTATGCGTACTCGCTGGCGAGGGTAGTTGTACCTGTTGGGAATGAAAAATTATTATTTTATATGAAAAAAACTATATATATAGTAGTAACTGTATTGTTTAATTTATTAGAAACTTTTCAGGATATTATGCAGAATTAAGACCACTATTTCAGTTACCTTTCCTATTTACTCAAAGTAAATATACAATCGCGTATATAAAATATATTTTATAAAACAATTTATTTTTGTAAGGAAAATAGAACATTACCAAGTAATCATCAACAAAAAAATAACAGCGGACGGTATTTAAAAAGTAAATGAATTTGATCCACAAAAGTAGAATCAAAAGAAATCGGGAGGCTCTCAAACTGGAGTACTCAACGCTCCAACGTAAATCTAATTTTCCCATTCCCCCTCCTCAATGGAACCATAAAATATCGCGTCACACAAATTTCGCACTTGAGCTAATAATTTCAAGTGCCAAAATTGTGGCGCGGGGATTTTGGGACGCATTCTCTTTATGCTTTTGGTCTTTAATCTACCGCAATCTGCTTATCCCGAGTTGGGGGGATGGTATTTAATAGCTCGTTCGGGGCTATGCAAATACTTTAGAGCACGGAGAGAGGAAGGGGAGGGAGGGAGGGGGGAGGTGATCATACGGGCTTTGTCTGTGCAAGTAACGAACCGGAGCGAGTGCAGGGCTCTTCTTCAAATGGCTCGCCTGTAAGTAAATATTATACGGTGCTGGGCGTGGCATTGAGTTATCATTATGACTTAACGATCATACACGTCAGATGAAATGTGGGATTGTAGGAGTGAAACTCACTCACGTCACATTCTAAGTTGGGTGGCTTGCTTTGTACCTTTGTAGGTATTGATATAAAATAACTGTTTTGTAACGAACAACATTTTGTCGAAATGACTAGAAGTTTCGATGGTGTATTTAAATATATTTCGTGGATGATTCAGTATATTTAATATAAAGTGACGGATCAAACAAGACTATTATTATTAATATTTTTTATCCAAGAATAATGAAGTCGCAAAGTATGAAACCAATGAAACTATTTATTGGATGTTGGCATCATTAAGTTTTCATTGTTAAAATTGCAATGAAATCAATAATTAGTATCATTGTATCATAAGGCATTCAAAGGTGTTCACTTAAAATTGATATTTACAGTTTTTAGTGAGCAAGTATTTGGTTTGGTTGATCACTGAAAGGCTTTCAAAGTTACTTATACGAGTTTTGGTAGCGGAGATTAGGAGATTTTCAGTTTGAAACTACTTCCAGAGAGACTTGTGAAAGAATATGTAAATATCTGACAGATATTCATGTACATATTAATACTATTGACTATCAACTTACCATCATAGTGCGCGTATGGTGGGTAGGCAGCTGGTGGTTGTAGTACTACCAGCGCCGCGGCGTCCGGGCTGCCAGCACCTGATGGAGGTTCTGCTGCAGCAGTCGAGCCTGAATCACTCGCGGGAACTGCTGAGGGTCAGATGAGGTGGAAGATCATGAAATGTTCTGGCTAAATTGCTCTGTATTGGGATTATTTTGGCAGAAGGATATAATAATTTTGATGTTACCATTGTCAGTATTCTTTTCGGATAGTAGTCCTTTTGATTGTTTTTATGATGATTAAAATATAAGATTGATGTTGTATTTCAAAATCCTAATATTTGGTTAATATATAGTCGTGTTAAAAGATTTGTTATTTCAATATATTGTTTATTAATGAATTAGAAGCTTATATTAAATAAAATGTATGGAATGAATGAAATTACGCTTGAAGTTAGTTGCAAATGTGAAAAAGGTTACTAAATCAACGTCCACTTTGATAGCCGCTCATTAACGACTAATTTGTATAGAGAGGATATCAGTTCACTGCCCGTATATATTGTATATAGGAATATTTTTGGACATAAAAGATTTATCGTCCTTCCAATAGTAACTACACATTTTGCTAGATTAATTATTATTGGCTAATCTTCTACAAGATAATGTCTTCATAGTGATAGAATGATCAACATGTTAATATTGATATCGGAACTAATTCCCATGTCATAGAACAAGATATTATGATACGGCTGTGAATGAAAACCACAAGATGAGATGCGGTTAGCGTTGCCATGGGAACAGGGGCTTTGTGTTCGACAAATTACATAATATATAATAGTCGACAAGTTGTTTTATTTAAAATTCCTCTTATTGATTTGCATAAGGGCTATTCTTTCAATGGTTGTATATAGATAATTTTTTTTGGACAACACTATCATTATCTTAAATTAACTATAGTAAACGCTTATACCTAGATTCTGAGAATAAATAAGCTTTGAATAAAAATATACGTATCATGAAATATTATAGGTATCTTAGATTATTTAAAATTTAATAAACCCTAAAGAATTCAACTTCTGATCACTCTAATACTTTAAAGTAAAAACTATTAATACTCAACAAAAAACGTTTTGTTTTTGTTATATATTTCACCATATTTCGTAATTCAATCTAATTTCTCACTGTATATAGTGACAAAGATCCTTTGACAGACATAGGAGGCTTCTAGTTGAGCCGACACAAACAAAGCTAGACGAGTGTAAGTTACAGGGTCGTGTTACGGGATGCGGTCATCATTGTCACTGTTTCCGGAGGCTGGGACCATTGAAATTATATCTATCTGTCTTTGAGATAAGTTTGTGTGAGCTATATAAACCTGCTTGTATTGGAGCTAAAATATTGCAGACTTAAATACTTTAGGGATCCTCAATGTTCTGCTTGACATTTTTTTTGAATTTTGAATTGAATTTTGTTAGGTTTGAAATAATTTTGGACATATAACTGCAGTACTAAACCAATATTACGAAGAAGATATATACATTTCGAAAAAGAATAATACACATATGAGTATTTAAATGAAGAGTGAATTATGTTCAGAGAGGACTCGCTAAGACATAATCTTTTATAATAATAGATTTTAATAAGAAAATGGAATAAAACAGAAGTATTACAAAAACTAATTATCCATAAAATCGTGGTATCACTTCACGCCCCGAATATGGTGACAGATAACAGTGTCTGGACATTTTCCTGTGCTTGTTTGGAGGTCATTGTTTTATATTTCCGTGTTTTGTGGAACAAACAAACAATGGGATTGTTTTTATCCAAATATATACATAAAGATCGATGATGCTATATAATAATTAACTTGAAATAGGTAAATTTTTTTGTCAAACCATATTTTCTTTACAAAGCTCATCGGCGTTTTTACTCTACAAGTGTTAACAAAAAATATTGTAGATATTTAAACCTGAATTAAAAGCAGAAAGCAAGAAATACATTCAAATAATGCCTTCGTAGAACACAAATTTCGCTATATTGAATGAAATAGAATAAAAAATCCACCTATATGATACTAAGAAATCACCTTAAATTGATATGACATATTCAAATCCATCATCAGTCCGGATATAAAGTACATATATATTAAACTCACCAGAATGCGTGGTGTAGTGGTGTGTGTGATCATACTGTGCGTCGAACAGTTCCCCGTAGTAGCCAGCGGAGCCTCCCAGCTCAGACAACAACTTGTACTCATCCTTCAGACTCCATTTGGATGACCAGAGCTGATGAAAAGATATTATCATACATACATACAGTCAGTGGTAGCTTAGTGGTCAAAAGACCCGCCTCTCACGCATGAGGGCGCGGGTTCGATCCCGGCAAGTACCAATGTGATTTTTCCAAATCATATGTACTTTTAAGAGTATTTATCATCACTGATTAATGCATTCCCAAAGAGGGTTGATGTCAGGCATAAAAACAATTAGCCAAAACTATTCACAACATGTAAGACAGGCCCTGGCTAAATCTGGGAAAATTGCCAGGTAGAAAAAAAACATACATACATATTACATACATCATTTATCCTGCCTGTATGTCTCTAATTGCCATTACTCAGAAACTTATTTACGAACTAATCTTATAATAAGAGAGATAATAAAAGGTTTATTTATAACTATTTCCTGTATGAAGACTGTTAGTTTTAATTCAAATTATACATCTATGTCTTAGTAATAATATATTTTTATGAATAGCAATACATTGTAAGATATTCGAAATTTTATTATGAGGTATATCGTAATTTTTGCTAGATGAATACTTACGTTTGAATATATTTGGTCACCGTTGTAATGACTCCTTTGTCTCTTAACATCGTCTTCGGAGTGACTGTTGAAGTCTCTGTTTTCATCTGCGGATGAAATTCATTAAAAATAAAATCATATCTCTATCTAAAACTAAAAATTAGATGAAAATATATACGGAAAAGATCTAAGGAATGAAATTTCATATAGTAAATAGAAAAATGTAATTGGAGTTATAAGATAATATAATATGGGTAACATTTTACGCGGGCGTAATAGCGCACTAAATCTTGCACGTTCTGGTGAACGCGTCCGGGGGTCGATGGGATTGTTTAAATTGAACTACTGTCTCTTTTTAAATATATCATATTTTTTTGCAAGCTTTTTATATATTTTTGTCGTTTTTTACTATACTTTTATATGATATATAGTTTGATTGTATTAACTGTATTTGAGGGCATTTCTGGTTGATGAATCTTCAATGTATTAATGACAAGGAATTAAAAGTCTGTTTACATCAAGATCTTAGTAGAATCTTATTAGAACATAATGATAAGAGTATAATGAAATTAGGCAGACCCTGGCTAAAGCTGGGAAATTGCCAGGAAGAAGAATAAAAGTAAAAAGAAATTTTTCATAGCAAAATTTATCAGTCTTTTTTGTTCCTAATCATGACTATTTAATACATTTCATATATTTGGTACGTATCCATGTACAAGTATATACAAGTGAACCTACCTTGGTCCTCATGGCGTTTCCTCTTGAGGGTGTTTCCATTATGTAAGGCGTCCACCTGCTCTATACCTAATATCCCATTGATGCTGTAACTGCCCGTGTTGTTCACATGCTCCGTGGTAGGAGATAACACCGCAGTTGTTGGTGCATTACCAGAATGCGTTATCACCTATTTAATCGTAATTTATTGACATATTAGCAATTTTTTTGAATTAAAATACAAATATATTTGACATATTATTATTACAAGTAAATGTTATTTGTATGTAGAATTTATACTTAATGCAGTTTAAATTAAATAAGCGTGCCAAAATTACTTATTTTTTTATCTAATTCGCCAGTTTTTGGTCTTCCCTATATAGAATTGGATTCTGATAAGTAAAAGAGACAATATGATTTAAATTTTATGCTGTAACTTACTGATACTACGCTGCCCTGTGCTGAGCTGATCTCCTGCTCCTGTTGTTGTTGTTGCTGCTGTTGATTGTGAGCGTGTTTTGCTTTCTCTGCTGCCTTGTTACGAACGATCCTACAACAGAATTTACGTAAATTTTTCTTTTATTTCTATAATGATTACATTTTTATCATTTATTTTTCGTCTAACTCATCAGGATTTTGCGCTAGCAATTTCACGTACCCTATCCAAAAAACTTGTCAGCATCACCAAAAAAACTTGCATATTTATTGGTCCATTATGGGTTCAATCAAATAATAATAATTACAATGACAAGAAAGTTCCATTACCGCAGCGTCGGGCACGTGGCGACATCAATACGCAATTTGGTGGCGCTGGCGATTCGCTGCGGTATGCGGTAATGCTTAGCTTGAGTATTTTTTTACATTTATGGCCCCATGAGTTATATAGCTATTATATTTACGACTTGATTATTATTCAGGAAGTAAGCTATAAGTCAATATATGTTCCTTGATGTAAAGAAATTCTTGCTGAATGCTGGTATGTCGAGTTGCTCACATCCTTAAAGACCCGTTGTCTCAATTACGCTCATCCGATAATAATCTAAGTAATTACAACAGCTTTTTTTAGCTTAGATTTTTTATCATATAATTTTAATGGTTAGAAATCTCATACTGTATCTAATACGCCACTTTATTACACATTTTCTCTTTATCTGAATATCACGTTCTAACGTTTTGCGTAGTGTTGCCAACCAGAACTTAGTATGTACCTCCTGTTACTTTATCTCCTTAACTCTATTTTATTCCGTTACTCTTTTCCTACTGTTACTAAATTTACTTTAAACTTATTTATCAGTAAAATAAAATCAAAAGAGATCATGTCTTAGAAGAAATTGCGTGTAGTTTGAGAATATTTATCTTGGTATTACAAATCATTAGTTTAAAAGACTGGTGACAAGCAATAAATTCAAAATGAAAAGCAAAAATTAGGCGTAATTATTTCATTAAGTAAGATACATGATAATATTAGTTTCAAAATATTAAAGAATCTTGAAGTGTTCTAACGACGTTGCAATATCAGATGAATTATTCAACTATTAGACTTAGTTCTACATAACTGATTCAATATAATAGACAAACTGTACTTTCATATATACATATATAAAATATATGTTGTAATTCTGATATCTCTAAACAAAATGTTTTGAAGTCGTGACATAATGTTTATTAGTTATAAAATATATTTTTAATATCAGCATGGCGGCGTCATTATTTCATTTCGCGGCCATTTTGTCGCCGTCGTACAGTTGACAGTTCATTTCCCACCATGATGGATAGTCGCCGGAGTGAATTATTGCCAGTATCTCGCGGGTTGACATATGCAAAAATTGTTTTGCAAACTTATCAAAAAGGTCAAATTGGAATTAGGGTCGCATCTCGTAATAGTGTAATAGCTTCTGACGAGTATGCTGATTTATGGGGATTGTGTTTTGATGAAATGGGATTTTTTTATAATATTAATATCTCAATCCATACTTATAATATAACATATACTTCTTTTTAGAATTGAGAATATATTTTTTATACTTTGATATTATTTAATAGTAATAATAATTTGTATTTCTTTATAACGTATGTGTAATAATTTAATATATCTTACAGGAAACATGGAACGTTGCCACGATCGTAACAAAAAAAGCATTATGTTGGGTTTTTATACAGAGGAAAGATAAGTTGCATTATGCGCATTTCTATCATATAAAATATACAATGGAATATTTTCTATTGTAAAAACTTTTGCGAATAGTGAACTACATCGGTTTCCGGACGGAAGGGTTGCCCGTGCTCATGCTACCCAGACATTTTAATATTTTCCTTTTGCGAATTATGCATTATATTGCGGATATTTTTTGATTTATGACGTTATTATACAGCACTTATATTATAGAAAGTAACGGGAAATAATTATTGTAAAGTATCATCATCGTATTATATGTATCAGAGTTTTTTTAATGTTTATTATATGTAATTTTTTACGGTTGATATACCAAATTGGTCGCCATAATTTTACCAATTCTCATATGTTAGCTATAATTTTTTAAAATATGAACCGATCCAAGCCAAGAACCAAAGCAAAAAAACTTGTATGAATTAATTTTTAATCGCCATTCCAACGATACAAAAAGCAATATATTATTTGTATAATTCACTTCATTGAACTTACATAAGTACTGACAATTAACCGTGATAAAAAAAGCCCCGTCAACACTCGACGCTATAAACAACCGAAATCCTATCTGACAAATTATTCATTTTGCGCGGCAAAAACCAAATGTCAGAGTGGGGCTGCCAGAATTATAGCTCCAATTACCATCGGGCCGCCCTCGTTTAAAAATGTCTTAGTTTTTCGCGACTCAGCTTTTTTACTGTAATATTATTATGGTATGGAAATGTTTTATGGACATTATTATTAATGTTGATCCAACATGATTATCGTGGAGATGAGGCAATTAAAAAAATCTCCTTTACTTTGATATGGTAGACTAGCTTAGTGGGTCTTATATATGTACTTAAGAAACGTCTTTAGTTTGTAAGAAATAAGAATATTAGTATCAAAAGCAATTTAATTTTAGACCACTAAGTGCAAAATCTTAACAAAAATATAGAAAAAATACTACAAATATATCTATACAACACGAATAAATCATCAAAAACGTTGACAGTTTCGGTTCATTCTTAGCGGACGTCAGTAAATTCGAGGGTAGGTCGATTTACCCCAGATCCAGTTGGAAATAGTTTCGTATTTATACATCATGAGACCACAGGAAGGTCGTCCATGGTACATTAGGGCCGCGTGCTGGTCGCGTGCGGATCACCCTTGACAGGGAATCGGGGAATTACTTTAAAATTGACTCCGGCTTACCGATATAATCTTAAATTGAAAAATGTTGTGCTAATGTTAGATTAACTGCACTCGTATTGTTTTGATATCAGATAAATATATTAATTAATACTAATAATCATAAATTACGTATAGTTTTTTCACATAGAATTATTTCATTAATTAGACGATTTTTTTCCTATTTTTTCTATGTATAATGTCTCTAAATTTTCCCCCAAAACATTCTTTTCTAATATAAAAGTATATAATAGAAGAATCTTGTTTTTTTATGTTATTTTCGTTAACATATTACTATTGTTAGCTCCTGCACGCTTGGTGTTTAAGGATACTGTTATGGGCGTGGCTTTTGAGAGTAGGAATGAGATCTTCAAATGTTTTTGCCGAGAAACTAAGCTATTTCGCCCCTTACTGTGAGAGTTGCGAACTTTTGCACAGCAAGATGAACCTTTTTGGGTTGAATTAGAGTTTATTTTTGTTGAAAAATAAAGAAAAAGAGTTGGGATCGCGTATGGTTAGGGAAACAGCGTATTTTTCTTGGATATTGTATGATAATATATATTTTTTATACTTTTGATGTATCTTATCATAAGTGAATATGTATAATAATGAAATATGTATAAAGTAAGTTATTTTGTAAAATCAAATATATAATAGATTGTAAATCATTCGTAAATAAGAAAAAAAATTCAAAACTAAAAGTGGCAAAGATATAAAAGGATTCTCATTTATATGAAATTCTTTCATCAATATAAAAATATTTCAAAAAATAGGCTTAGTGGAAATATCTATATGGGAATTCCAAGAGTATAAAGATCTGTTTTGTTGCAAAATCTCATACTCCTGGCTCCATAAGGGGTTGCGTGCCGGATGGAGGGTGAGCTCACCCGGACGAGGACACGTGCTCAGTACACCGGATATCCGGGTTTCAGAGTTATAGCCGGTTATAATAATTGTATATACAGACACTATCATCTGCTTAAACTTATTATGACCGTAGGTACTTGATAAAGAACGACTTGATTTTAAATGGGATATGTGGTTTGGGGATTTGAATCTATGGTTAAAAGAAAACTTGTATGTACCTAAATAAAATAATGTAAACTTATATTTTTCGGATTTACTACGAGTATTTTATTATTGTATAAACTATATACTACCGATGTTTCGGTTACTTTTCAGCAACAATGATCACGGACAGACGAGATGTAAATGTCTGTAAAATACGCGTAGTATAATCCGAAAAATATTAGTTTCATTTAAATGAATACTATCGAAAGTCTTAGATCTCATAAAATAAAGTTAATGTCTATTAAAGTAAAATTTATATTTTTTTTCATATATCAATGATAAAAAATATATTAGCATATGTTAAAAAAGAAAAGTATTTATTAATATAACCATGATAAATGACACTTTATGTTGAGTGTTACCCTTAAAAAGCTTAGTCTAATTACGTGTCGCCAGATAACATATCGGCTAATCTTTTTAATCTACGCTACCGTTTATTAATTTAGTTATCTATAGCTTTTGATATATTCGATTATGATAACACCGGCTTGTATTATCTGTGACAGAAATTACGAAAATAATTTTTGTAATACAAGAGTAATATTAAATGTGATTTTGATAATCTTATGTAAGAAAAACGAATTTTAAATGAAATTAATATTATGCGGATATACTACGCACACAAAACTACATGCTCTCAAAGTTTCGGCTACTTTTCAGCAACCGTGATCACGGGCATACGAAAGGTCGGGAATATGTAGTTAAAAAAATACGCGTAGTATACCGAAAATATTAGTTTTATTTGACGAATATTCGTGAAAGTCTTAAACATCATTATGATTGAATATATATTAAAACTAATTCCAGGTAAATTGTAGTATAATATAGTAAACTCACCTATTAATACTGGACACACTTGGTACATTATCTTGACTACAGATCCCTTCACTCAGCAGCCTGTCTCTAATCTCCCACGCGAACATCGTTGGGTTCTCTCGTTTGTAAGCTGCAATCGCGTCCACTACTGGTGGAGTGGCAACCTTAGGTTTTGAGCCACCTATCACACCCGCCTTGAAACTGCCGGTTTCGTAATACCTGGTAGAAATAATGCTTTGAGTTAAAGGCATTGGACGTTGGATTTTTAGATAGTTAGTTAGTTGAAATCTAGAACCATTTGAGATTAAGGTAATATAGAAAATAAATATCTATTATTTTTGTGATGTTTTTACGCTAAACTGTACTTATATTGGTACTAACGAAAACACATTAAATTAAATAAAAGGTCTATTTTTTATATAAACGAATGCTTTTGTTATGCTTTATCTTTTGCATTTCAAAATATATTTCAAGTAATTACCGATACCACGTAGTAAATTTAATAGTTATTTATTATAAAACTAAGTACTTATAAATCAAAAATAAATAATGGAAAAATATTAGAGCTACATCAAATAATCCAAATTTTCTGATAATAAACGAATTTTCATACAAATTATCTTATTATTTTCGTAAAATCATATGTCTTTAAAACATAACACTAAGAAAAAATCCATATTTGTCCATAACAATTTTTAATTATAGAAATCAATGTATTTCAATGCTGTTCAAATCACACCATACTGTACAATTTTCTGTATTCCCCGATCAACCATAAATAGTCCTCGACACGCCCCAGCTCATGGGACATGGCATTAGGATTGAACAGAATTAAATTTAGACTGCTCAATAAAATAATGAGTGTGTATTATGATGATTCGATTAAGTCTCCCTACTGATATAGAAAGGGGTTGACGGTGTAGATAGAAAATATTGTAACTTTAAACCATTATAGATAGGTCCCTGTAACAGATACATTTTGCTGTTCTTTTATTTTTGTATTAATGGATCTTTATATAAAAGAAAGTGGTAGTTACAATATTTATAACTCAAGAATGGATTTACTGGTTATGTTGAAAATTGATGGAGAGATAGCTTAGAACAAGGGAAAGGATATAGGATCTAGGACTTCTCATCTGAAAAAATGAGACAAAAAATAGGTTTATTAAATGCAAAATGTCTTTAAGGAGGAATAGAGTTTGCCCGGTCAGGTATACATATCTAGTCTGAAAATAATGCAGACGAAGTCACAAGGAAAAGCTAGTAGGTATGCTATATAGCGTTAAACCAAATATGTAAATAACAAGGTAAAAGTGAACATGAAGTTTTTTGTCACAAAACCTAACTAGGGCGTTCATAGTTTTGAAATATAAACAAAAAACTATTGCGCTATTGCCATGGTTGATATTTTTTGTATTTTTTGCGAATTTAACTCCTTAATTCATTTTATTTGACAAGATGGAAAATATTGGAAGCGAAATTCACTTTACTTTTAATAATTTGTCATTTTTAAATAGCAATTACAATAATACAACAATAACAGGGCGACGAATGGCCGGAGTCGGGCATCTGAAGGGATGCGTCCCACGGGAATGAGACAATCTCTTTTGTAATAATAGATTGTTTTTCATTAACACAACATGATATGTGAACAAAAAAAAATGTATTCAAACATCAAGAATATATAATCATTCTTAAAATTTCATTATTTTTCAATAAAACAATGTTGTTTTCAGTCTTCAATCATATAAAGAGAAAATCAAATAATTGATATAATAAAATTAATAATAATTTTCATATCAACGTTTTCATAAAACTATATTTTTTTGGGAGCTAAACGATTTAGTATTTTAAGATAGTCGTTTTCATTTCGTCTCCTAGTTATTCAAATTGATATCATCATCGATACATGAAGAAAGCATTAAAATAATATAATAGAATTGTATAGTTATCCAATAAAATTAAGATGAAACCTCTCATCATTGCACTTATTCACCGTGCGGGTGCCGGGTCCATCGTTGCAGGGAGAGGAACTTCAACATTTTAAATGCGTACTAAATTAAATTTAAGGTATATTTATGACAAGACTTTTTTCATTCATGCATCAAGAGAGTATTAATATGTGCTTAAACTATTACAAAGACTTTTCTGAGGAACAAAGCTGTATGTATATGTAAATTATAAGAATTATTTGCTATTTTATTTAAAAGTTGTCATTATTTGTCTAAATGTCAGCAAATTATGGTGTTATTAACTAGAATGACAGTTAGCAGTGTTCAGGTTTCTTTGGTCCCTTGTAACAGAAAGGGCATATTCAAAACAGTGCATTAGGGTACCCTTAAAAAATATCCCTCGTCCCTATGGGCTTCTGGTATTGTAATGTACAGACGAGCACAAAACGTGTAATCTACTCGTATTTTTATATTCTTAGATAGCACATTATAATGTGAAAAATAACTATATAAAATATGTATATATCTTTATGTCCTTTTGTACAAATATGATGTACAACATATAGAATATTTAACGAACATCGCCGGGTCAATATTGTAGTATAGATATATATTACGAGTGACGTCGCTTACTGAAACTAACACCTGTCGTATGAACCAGAAGATTCCTGATACCACACAAGCTATGGAATGATATTGCTATCCTAACATTGGGTCAATCATGTAGTCTTAGGTGTAGGTTATAAGTTTAATATGTAATCATTATTATAATATACATATAAGTAAATTTATAGTTTTATTGAAACCTCTTCCAGACAAACATACACTATATAACTTGTGGGTCGTATATAGAAACTTGTTGAAACTATATTAAAATTATAGGAAAAATTATTGCTTCTAAAAGTAAATATTTTAAATTCATTTCATATATTAGTTATTGAATATTTTTATATATATTGTGAATCACTTGTGTAGGCGACAGTAGCTCTCATCTCACTTAGAGTGTGATCACTAATAATTGACTTACACTCCCCCAAATTACTTAAGTGCGACATTGGATTACGTTTTATTCCTGTAAGCTTGTTTATGGTTTGTCCACTTAAGATCATACCCAATAATAAATATCATTCAATTATACATATAACGAATATTAATATATAGAATATATTGCAGAGAATAAGGTAAAAATATTTTGGCTATTTTATTATATATATATAATAATAAGTCAAGCTACGTAGCTATCGGTGATGTTAAAACGAGAAAGAATTGAGGCATATCTTATAAGATTAATGAAAATATATGTATATATATAAAAAATTAAAAGTGGAAAATTATGTTTATGTATTTATAAAAATTTATTAAAGTCTATAAATATATTCCTACAAATCACTATACTACTATATGTTCCGATATTTTCTTTCAATACTCACATTTATATATGTGAATAAAAAACAAAGTCACGGAAAACACATAAATAATATATGTTAGGTTTGATATATAATATTTTCAGTATTTTAATAAATATTATTTTTCATATATATATTAATTGTTTATCAACCAAGCTATCAAGCCAAGCTATCCAAAGCCAATAATCCCGTTTTATCTACAAGTGCATCACCAATATTTCAGTCACTCGATACAAATTGCCGTCACATCGATGTAATGTGACACAATATATTATGTGTTAATATTTCCTTATATATGTAATATGTATATATTTCGTTACTGATATATGCAGCGATCTTTGATATATATATGAATGAAAAAATTTTAACGAATATAATTTTTACATTAAAAACCGTTATAAATTAAGTTAAATATATAATTCTTGTATATATCGGCGCTATCAGTTTTGCGACATGAAAATAATTTGAGGCCGTCATCAATTATTATTAAACCTCATTAGTATTTATGATTATTGTTAAAAGTAAAACGAAATCAAAGATTGTTTAAAAGGAGAATAGAACTATGTTTGAATCTTGGTATAAATATGACGTCTGGACGCACGACGGCAGAGTTCAGTGAGTGCGTATCATTGAAGTATGTGATTATGAAGAACCTTAGAGAAATACAAGGAAAGTTAGAACAATTGAAGTTTCATTTTAAAATATCATGGAACGTTCTAGAAGAAGTGACATTTGTGACGTCAGCTCAGCTGGCATCTCTCTCTTTAAAAACAACGAATGTGTAATAAATCCGATATATATATTTCAAATGTATGTAAAGTTACTTCTTTCCTGATACGTATAAGTATCAAAAACATCCACAAATGAAAGTATAGCGATCCTGTACGTATATAATAATTACTTGTTTTTCTATCCGTACGTCTATACGCAGAAAGCGTGAAGTCCGTCTCACTTCCGCTAACAAATAGATCATGCTATTTTATACTTTATTTTATAAGAAATAAGGTTTAGAATCGTAGTTAAGATCACACAAAGGTACAGTTTGCAACATAGTTCCATTGCGTCGTAATACATACGAAATTGTTAATTAGAATGATAGCTATAAAGACGAGTTTCGCATAAATTTTTCGAAATCAAAAGCTCGTCCATTGTTTGTGTGTTGTTGTAATGATTTTTAAGAAATAATTATAATTATAAAATGGCTTGAATGTTCACGGCCCGCTGGCTCGATCTAGATCCGTACTGGAGGTGATATATTAACGTTTTTATATAAAAAAGTACAATAAAATATATATTCAAAGCGAGAATACATTCATTTTATCAATTAAAACATGGTTACAAGTTAAAGGGTTGAAAGAAATCGTTTTATAACTAAAAATAGCTAACAGAGTGATCAAAACACTCGGATAGAAGGACGCGCGGGGCAAATAAATTGAAAAGCAATAGAGGCTATTCAGCATCCCCCGGGGACTAGTGATGTGCTCACGGGATTCAATGCATCCCGGATATTTAATAATAAAAAATACACAATAATTTTTAAAATCACATACATTTACTAAATCACAGTTAAAATACCGCGACTGTCTTTGCTTATCTTTTCGACCTGGTAATTTCCCAGCTTTAGCCAGGTTCTGCCTTACATGTTGTGAATAGTTTTGGCTAATTGTTTTTACGATCCGCCTGCCTGACATCAACCCTCTTTTTTCCCAAATAAAGTAATAAGTTAAAGTACATATTATAATATAACTTGAAATGACGTCATTATTTTCATTATATATACATATTTAGAGATACAAACAAAAAATATAGTGTACATAAGCAAAGTCAGTCAGTCAAAGGATGACTAGTTGTTAAAAGGCCTGCCTCTCATACCCGAGGGCACGGGTTCGATCCAAGCAAGCACCAATGTGATTTTTCCAAATCATATGTACTTTCTAAGAATATTTAGACATCAGTGATTAATGCATTCCCAAAGAGGGTTGATATCAGGCAGGCGTAAAAACAATAAGTTAAAACTATTCACAACATGTAAGGCAGACCCTGGCTGAAGCTGGGAAATTGCCAGAAAGAAGAAGATACATATATGTTTTTTAATATATATGTAGTCAGTATGTCCGTCTGTACATCACTATGTTCAGTTTCAATTTAAGCCCAACAATAGCCGGTCCGCCGTTCATATGATTGTGTTGTACGACCATTGTCTTTGTACGTTTTGAATTGTTTATTACATTCGTATTGTTAAACGGATATTGTTAAATATATTCATATCAATATTATAACAGAAATAATTCGATATTTTGTACGAAAAATTAAATTAAAGTTTATTTATTTTTACGTATAACTGTAAAAACGTGGCTGTTTCAAATGAATTCAAAATTATTTACGATTTATTTCACGAAAAAATACTATATATTTTCTATACATAAATATTATTCAAGTTAAAAAAAATTAAAAATAATATTACTCTTATATTTAGTAATTTACTAATTGTTTTTTGTTTCATTTCAATGGTGACATTACATATATATTTTTTATACATGTCTTTGGGAAAGATAGTGCCATATTATTTCTTCCATTCCAATCTTATATTACTATGGTAATACAAATACAATATTTACTATGTGTTTACATGCATTATCGATTATAATTTTGCGTACTAACCAATATACTTAGCAGAGTGATTTGTAAATTATATTATATAATACACATGTGTGTATCGAATATATATGTATATATTCGATTATACGCCTTTTCATTATTTCAAACTACATACTCCTAACGTTTCAGTTACTTAGCAGTGACTATGATCACGGGCAGACGAGACGAAAATATCACGGCGGTATCTTAAATTATTAAAACCGCGTTATAAATCCGAGAATACTAGTTTCATTTAAATGAAAAATCTCAAAAGACTTACATTTCATTAAAATACTATAAAAAAACCTAGTTTTTTAACATAATTTAACTTGTTCAATGAAACACATTCGTAAAGTGTTTTACATGTAACACAAGTAGTCCGCGGTAATGTTCATTATGGGGAGTGATCATTGGTTAACCGCAGCGATTTAACTCTGTTAATAAGATTAAGTTATAACTTCATTAATTAATATTAACTTAATAACTGGATTCAGGGTGAATGACCTGATTTGAGGTCAATGACCTTTCATATTTATATTTCAAGCAACATGTATGTTTGTTTTGTTACGCTTAATATGTAGAAGCATTCTTTGAGTATGACACAATCGACTTTTTAAATATATAGGTAAAAAAACTGGTCATTATGACGAGAATAATAGACAAAATTTGGTGTGTAAGTATATAGGCATATATAGTGAATATAACAAAGTTACGTAAAAAAAATTCCTTTTAACATTATTTAACACAACAAACCTGTACTTTATGTAATGCAGTAATTTACTTTTAAACAAACATTTTCGTATTTCACATATTTTCTATTAAATCTCAACAATTCTCCTAAAATACAGAACGCTACTTCTACTTGCTTATATCCTTTTACTGACCTCAATGAATTGAGCAAGATAATGATTTCGTCACTAAATTATACATAAAATCACGTAAATGTTAAAGAATCTTCAACTTCATCATTATATGATATATAGGAAAATGAACCTTATTTTCAAGTAATAAAGTGTGTATTGTGTTGTATGTGAATGTATTGTCTAACGGATGTAGCCACAAGCTGCGCACGCGCCGGCACACCCCTGAACGCATTGTTCACGATCACAATTGTCACACTAATTAATATATAGAGGATATGTATTACGGTCAGATTTATATAGAGATTTACTAAATATTTATATATATATTAAGTTGTAAAATTTTCAGTATTAAATAAATCGACTAATACGCCATACGTGTAATATTGAAATATATCCTACTGTTAAAATCAAAGAAGTTACTTGAATAATAAAATGATTTCCTTTTAAGGAACAAGGGATTGGTAACTAGCTTTTTGTCAGGGATAATTCTATTTTTTGTCTTGGTATTGTGGTTGTTCAGATGACAAGCAATATTAAAATTGTAATATCCTGTTGGTGCTAGATTGACAACGAGACATATTCTTTGAAATATCAAAGCTTTTATTCTAATAAGTAATTATTATAGATTAGAAAACTGTACCGCTTTCAACTACTTACTTTAATAAGACTTTTATCATATAAAATACCATCCCTAAAATAGATTATTATCATTCTTAAACTGTTTTTTATAGTCATTTATTCCGGTATACAATAAAGAAATTCCAAATACCAATATTCTATCAACGACTTTTGTTATCTTCGGAAATCAAAACTTATTAGATTGTAATAAAATATGCGTATCCAGTTAGAAAAACATGCCATAATATACGCGGACTAGTGAGAATATTACAATTTGAATACTTTTGTTCTTAAACGAAACTTCTACTTGATTGCTTTCCGTAAAAGTTCCTAATATATTACGAAATGAAATCAGAGGAATATACGAATTCCCAATAATGGTTCTATTCCTTTCGAACTGCTTTCGGATAACTACAGTTATTCAAAATCACCTTAAAACATCTGCAAAATCTAATGTATGAAACAGTGTGACTTTCCTGTACTATAAAGTATAGTCGATTAATTTCAAACTGCCTTTGGGTATATTTATTTATTTATTTATAAGTTCACTAGCGATTTTTACACAAATGAATAATTAAATAAAGTTACATATAAATTAATAACATGCATAGATTGTGTAAAATCTGTTAAAAGCAAACACTGTATCTAAACATAATTAGTTGAAAATACAAAGTGAGATCAAGTCAGTGGTGGCTCAGTGGTTAAAGGGCCTGCCTCTCGTTGCCGAGGGCGCGGGTTCGATCCTGGCCCGGGCAAGTATCAATGTGATTTTTCCGAGTCATATGTACTTTCTAAGAGTATTTAGACATCACTGATTAATGTAGATTCCCAAAAGTGGGCTGATGTCAGGCAGGCGGCCGGTCGTAAAAACAAATAGCCAAAAACTATTCACAACATGTAAGGCAGACCCTGGCTCTATAGCTGGGAAATTGCTAGGCAGAAGAAGAAGAAGAACAAATTGAGATCAATAAATAATAATTATATATGCAAACACTGTAAAATCTTGGCAAAGTCCTCAATATATTTAACAGTATGGTGTTCCTATCCTATGAATCATATTCCATACTTACCGTGACAGTATCTTGGAGACACATCCATGTGAGACCCTGAGCTGCCTGCTGATGTCGCAGGGTCTGACTCCGCTGTGAGCCAGTTCCACTATCCTCTGACGCACCACATCAGGCAGAGGTCTCCCGTTAACAAAAACTCCACCTAATTGATTAACCCCGCCGTGACCTGCGGATGAATTTTATATAATATAATTTTTGTTTATTATAGCACATATATTCATATATGACTAGCTGACCCGGCAAACGATGGTTTGCAATAAAAATTAGAGGTTGGTGATAATAGGTAAAAAATTTGAGTTTGTATGCATTTTTGAATACCACATTATAAAAAAATGAAAATAGAAAAAATCTTCCAAAATTTAATAGAATTATGGGTGAATAACACTTATCAATTAGGAGTATGAAAAATAGAAGTTGGCTGATTCTCAGACCTACTGAATGTGCTCACAAAATTTCATGAGAATCGGTCAAACCGTTTTGGAGGAGTACGGGAATGAACATTGTGACACGAAAACTTTATATATAAGAAGTAGGTAGGTGAATATTTTGCATGGTTCCAATAGATTATACAGGCAATAATTTTTCTGTACGACCATGTGTTGATACTTTTGGTCTAAGGTAAAAAGCTTTTAATTAATGCTCCTTAAAACATAAGATTAATATAAAAAATAACTTAACCTATTTGTCATAAATTTTATAACTTTCTTAGACATTAAATCTTAAATTTAATATCCTTATGAGACAATATACATACTATACGGATGCCAGAGGTATTAAGTTTTATTAATCCGGGTATATCCGTGTAATAGACGCTTGTATTACCATGGTCTTGACTCTTGACCCTTTATCCGGGTATCGAGCGGGCTTACCCGGCCGTGTCCGATCGATACACTATGCATCACTACACTATGCCATTTAACGCTCCTCTCATATAATAGAGCCTGAACGTTGAATTTAGGATGGATTCAAGGTGGCGTTATAAAATATTATTTGGTCATAAAGACTTCCAGTCAAAAAAACTATAATTATGAATATAAAACAATAATATATAGCGAATTTAAATTTTATACCAATTCAGGCCCAATGAAGGCTCAAAATTTTCTTTTATCCTCTACAGTCGAATTCAAATTACAAACCAAAGTATAGGTACATATACGTCTTCATATACATGGTGTTTGTTTTGTTATTGTTTCAGGTTCACCGTTACCCGGATAACGAGATGACTTTAAGATATCCGTATCTAAGGCGTCTGATCGATCGTTCACGCCCCGCGTCACACCCGGGTCGATACACTACCCGGATCTGGTATCATACGATGTTGATACAACCCTATACATTATTTACACCCTGTATATATTAATATGTGGGTTTTCATCATATATAATATACAAAATACATTTTTACTTAGATACAGTTCTACAAATATAATTGAAAATATATGTTTAATCCTCGAAATGTGATTTTAAGATGGTTTTATTTATAAAATTAATGAATTTAATTTATTTTAAAAGTAAACATAATTACGTATCTATTTCAATAAGAATTAATAAAGCTTTATTTCATTGATGTTTCCATAGTAATATTTATAAACATTTTTATTTTGAACTATAATATAAGTGTATTTATTTTTCCTTCTATAATATAATGTCTGTATTGGTGATGTTCTCAAGACAGTCTGCTCCTGTGTAATAGTGGGATCAATAACGTTGAAAGAGCATTGCGCTCTAAGATGAAATCTCATAACAAGTTGTATATACATATATATAAAGACAAAATACATACAATATATGTCTTGTAATTTTATAAGGTTTGACTAATGCTTAAGATAAAGAGGCTGTGATTTTAATGTTGTTTAATTATATAAATATAAAGTAAATGTTTTATACCATAATGATAACTAAGATTTTTGATAGAAATCATTTATTGAAGTTAGTTTTTCGTATACTACGAGTATCTTATTATTTTATATCTATATACTCCCGACGTTTCGGTTCCTTTATAGTAACAGTGATCACGGGCAGATGAAAAAGTCCTGGCAGTTAGTCTTGTTATTTCACAAATATTTAAAAGAAAGTTATGTATATAACTTAGTGAAAAGCCTACTATATTCTTGTATTTTTATAAGGTTTGAGCTATACTCCTCACGTTAAAGAGGCTGTGGTTTGAAGGTTGTTTAATGATATCTAAAAATCTCCTGTTTCGCGTGTATTCATTTAAATGAAACTAAGTTTTACGTATAATACTCGTTTTTTATTATTTTATATCTATATACTCCCCACGCTTCTGTTTCTTTACAACAACCGAGATTTCGGGCTGCGAGAAAGTGTCCAAGTTAGTTATTCTTCATTCATAAATTTAGCAATTATTTATTTGAGACACCACAATATCTTGTTTGACTACACGAATTAATTCCAATTAGATGTAGATTGCTTTCAACTAGATTGGCTTGGATCTAGATTAAGTAGCATTTGAAAACATTATTATTTACGTAGATGAATTCTTGAAATGTATTTTCTAGATACAGTCTACTGTATATTGAAGAATACTTTACAAGAAAACCGATATTAAAGACTTATACATATATTTTCAATATATAATAAATAAGAAGTAAATAATGTTTAAATATAAAATAAATATATGACGTTCTTCTGACTAATTTTGTACAAAATATTACAGTTCAACATTTTGAGCTGAAACAGTATTACTATAAATGAAATTAATATTCTCGGATATACTATGCGTGCTTTATTTTTGTAAAAAAAATACATACTACCCACGGTTCGGCTACTTTTAAGCAACCGTGAATATGGACATATCCGAAAAATATTTTATTCATTTAAATGAATAAAACTCGCGTAAGTTTTAGATCTCATAAGTATTACTTTAAGTTTGCACCGTCACTACATACGAAGCGTTTCCTATTTCTGATTCAACAAGATTATGAGACAAAACCTCTCATTCAATGTATTCACGGTGCGTGTGTCGGGTCCATCGTTGTAGTGAGAGGAGCTTCAACAGTGACTGGGACTTGTGACCCAGGTGTAGGTTTAAGGAGCCAATATTTATGCGAGCATACTTATGAATTGAAAACTATTAATTTTCCATACGTAGTGACAAGGCTACATATATATTTTAAAGAAAATATTTTGTAATCATGTCTATTATATATGTATATGTAGAATAAGGAATAATATATATTATATTTTAAATAAAATACTTATATACAGGGTGACTGGTGAATTACTATCAATATTTAAGGAGCATACTCGGTACATGATTCTCATTCGAATTATGTAAAAAAAATAGGTACTTAATTTTTGACCAAATTTCCGTATAAATAAATAAAGTGTTGACACGTTCCAAGTGTTCCAAGTGTGGACGCGTGCGGCGGCGTGCTGATACAAAACCACGCCCTCGCCACGTATGTGTGAGTGTATGTGTATACCTAATCTGTAGGGTGTTCATACGATGCGTAATTAATTACACAACTTTTGGTTAACTTTACTTAGAAGTTTATTAATATTTATGTTATATTAATTTTTATTTTGTCATATATGATCGTCAAATATCACGTCCTCAAATATCGATAGTAATTCACCAGTCACCCTGTATAAAGATATACAAGTAATTTTGGTTGGATAATATAATTGGTACATTTGATATTGTCATAATAATATCACTGTTAAATTTTATTATTAATGAAGTTTAAATTGACCGTTTAGTTAAACGTTCAATTAATTAAATTATTATTTAACTTTATATATATTTAGGAAAATTCGGTTAAAACGAGTAATTTCGTATATATATTTACTTCTCTTATTACATACTTTTTTATATTGTTTCTTTATTATTGTTGTACCTTAAATATCTTGTATCTAATTCGTGATATGGAAGAGTGGAGTTTCCTGGCACAGGCTTTTCATATGCTTAAAAGGAAATTCCAATAACTTTATATTTAAGTACAAACTTGTTAAAGGAAATAAAGAATTTTTATTATTTTTTATTTTATTATTATATTTATCACTATACACGCAGACTAATAATGGTCAGTCAGTGGTGGCCTAATGGTTAGAGGGCTTGCCTCTCGTTGCCGAGGGCGCGGGTTCGATCCTGGCCCGGGCAAGTACCAATGTGATTTATCCGAGTCATATGTACTTTCTAAGAATATTTAGACATCACTGATTAATGCTGATTCCCAAAAGAGGGTTGATGTCAGGCAGGAGGTCGGTCGTAAAAACAATTAGCCAAAACTATTCACAACATGTAAGGCAGAACCTGGCTATAGCCAGGAAATTGCCAGGTAGAAGAGAGAGACGCAGACTAATAATAATATAATAACATTTAACATTTGTTATATATCCATTTTCTATATATCCAACACTCCCAAATCCATATTTCAATAAATCCTACTATATCCGACAAGGGCTGCCACACCTTGAGAGTTTCCGTCCCCAGCTCCTTCCTCGGCATCTTGTCGTTACAATTAATTACAAGGGCTCTTTGTTGGATATATTTTTTGGGCATAATGAGTTTTTTTAATTATTCCCTGAAATTGTTCTGGGAATTGGGAGCATAGTGTTGTTTTAGTATTATAAGTAAAATAGGTTATGTACAGACACTATGTGTTTTTTTGTTACGAATTCTTCATAAATAGGTGAGTTATATAAAAACCATATACATATATAATATATATACTATATATAAGTGTCTCTTAAGTATATATTTACGCCATTCAATAATACTCATACAATGTTAGATTTGATCTAATCAAGAAAACTGAAGTGTATATAAAATATGTATTAGAAAATATTCAGTAATAATATTAATAAAGTTATATATGATAGTTTTCAACGATTTAATTACCAAATTTTTTTATATATAGCAGACATATTTGAAATTTCATTAAATTTCGAGTTATCTGAAAAAAAAAACAACAAAATTTGTGTACATACTTTAAAAATTATATGTATATGAGCTTGATATTTCATTAATACATAAAACGCGTGGTTTAATAAGATCTTTCCTAATATATGCGCATATTTAAATTAAAGTAATATTCTCGAATTACTACGATTTTATTATTTATAACTACATAATCTACTACGAACCTATTTCGAGTGAGTTCGTTTGTGAGCTCGTAATATTTGTTGACCTTGATGGTATGGTCTTTGGGGATGTTGGTTTCCCAAGGAAACGTAAGCTCTATCATCACAACGCGATTTAAAATTCGCGAATATATAAATATGTCTGGTCTGGAGGCCGACGCACAAATATCCTCGGGGATTTTATATTGTTTCTCATACGTATCCATCATTATAGTCCAATCCGACGCCGCTTTAAGGATGGAGTAAGGCTTGACGTTTGATTTTGTAGCCCTAGTGCCTTCTCTCACAAAACCTACTGATCGTTCGTTTGTGGTTATTTCCCTTAACGCGCTGGCTACAGAAAGACTAACCGCTTCACGTATGATCTCTAGAACCCTATCGTGACGACGCCTATATACAAAAATATTAGTTTCATTTAAATGAATACTCGCGAGTATTAGACATTATCCGTATATTAATACGAGAATCATATCCAAGTATTGCATGACTAAAGTACAGTATAAATTATACAATTATCGTATATATTAATGTATAATTATACATAAATGTATAGTGATGTCAATTTGAAAGTTAGTTACCGTCAAATAGGGACGGAAGCCGCCGTTTCCTGTGAGCTTATTTTATATTTGATTTGAGTGTTTGAACCATTGTCTGTGTAACAATATATTTCATTTTATTGTTCAATAACTTTTATTTTGTTTTTTATATATCATTTATAATGTATATAAGATTGTTATTTATAATGGATAATGAGAGAGAATTCAAGAAGAAAATTAGAGGAGTCGGAAAGAAGTAATACAAGAACAAAGAAGGATTTCAATATATACTTTTCATTATTGAAGAAATGTCAGAAATAAACTATATAAAAATTATGTATTTTTTAATATTTATTATATACCTATAACTGATAATTTGAATATATATACATAGGTATATGAAAAAATAATTTATTAACCTGGTACTTCCCGAAGTATATAGTTACGATTGTTCACTTGAAGAATCTTTCTTCTATTATTTTGGGAAATCTTATTTGTAAGTGAAATATTCTTATAATATACGAAGTTTAAATATATTTATAATTATCCCAAGCGGTATAAAAATTCTTAAAGCTTATATGTATATCTTTTATATCTATAACATAAACAATACAAAGAAAAATGATTTTCATTCAATCTATAAATTTAATTTCTGTAACTTTTCACGCATTTACGACAAATTTTGCGATACATTATATTAAAAAAATATTAATTTATATCAAAAATATATCATATATATGTACGGGTCATAATATTTTGTGACTGTAAACTGTATATTTTATGTTTAATATTTATAGTGACCATCCTGTACATGGTCGTCACGCCGGGATGAACACCCTACCTTCTTTTAATGCCTTTTTTGGTCTAGATCACTGTGGATATACCTTCAATACGTTATTTTTAGCTTAACTGGTAATTTAACTGAAGGTTCTAAATATAACATTTATCTCAATACAAAGTCAAGTTAAACCTGTTTTCATTAAAACATTTCGATTCTAATGTATTAAATGTACTCTATTTTCTTTTAGTTCAAGATTATATTGATATATACAAAAGTATTATAGCTTTTGTATAATATATAATAAATTCTAGTACTGACTCTGTTAGAGCTATTCTAGTATTAACTCTATTAGAGTTTAATATTATATGTGTAACTCTATGATTTAATCATTTATTCCCACCTGCACCACCTTCCATCCCCGGTGATGTTCAAGGCTGCCCGTCGTCATGCGCAGGCGCACACCCATGCCCTTTCCATGGGGTCATATGATCTCATCTGACCTTGGACAATTTGAACGTCTGACTCCGATGTTATCGTAAACGGTAATAAAACCGACAGAATTTTATTATATAAATCTGTTCATAATATGTTTGTATGTATATATTTTTTGAAGGTACTCAAAAAAATGGTGGATATGTACACATATATATTTTTATTTATATACCTAAATAATGTTATAAATCTTCTAATGGAAGTAAACATAGAGTTTTCGAAAACTATATACTGTTGAATAAAGTAAAAATTCAATATATTTCATGTTTTATGTGAAAATAAGAATGTTATTAAGGAAATATTAGTACAGCTTATGAGTTGGGTACCTAATTCTTATTAAGAAATAATATGTATGGATAATCTTTGTATTCATTAATCATTATATAAAAATAAGAAATAAATAGCTTAGATTTTATATGTATTTTAAAAAAGATTCTAACATTCAAATATAAATCATTTTGGATCTACAATTTTTCCGACATATTAGGTTGGTGCGTATGAAATGTCGGATTCTTAAATGATTGTATAAAACTGCATATGTTTCTCAAAAGCTTTTTATTCAATTAAAGTATTCTCCATTCGCTTCAATACACTTCTCCCAACCAGATTTTAAAGCGTAGATGAATGTCTTAAAAAAATTTGGTCTTTAGAATTAATAAACTCTGATATCGAGTTTTTTAGACTGTATTCATTTTCATAGTGTTTGTCCCTTAAAAACAGCTCTAATTGCTTGAAAAAATGAAAATCGGTCGGCGAGAGATCCGGTGAATGTGGTGGATGCTGCAAAACTTCATATTCCAGTTCGTTCAGTTTCACAATTGTTTTGTGCGATGTATGCGGCCGAGCGTTGTCACAGAGCAGTAGCGGACCATGCCACTTGTCCATCTTCTTAACCTTGCCAATCTCAGAAAGGTGTCTCAATATCGTTGTATGGTCAACTTTTATCCTGATAGCAAGTTCCCTCGTGGATACGGCTGGATCCGCTTCCACTAGAGCCTTCAGGTCATCATTCTTCACAGACGTTTTGGGTCTTTCGCGTGGCTCATTTTGCAGTGAAAAATCGCCAGTCCAAAATTTTTCGAACCAACGCTGCACTTTCCGATAGTTAACCGTATTCTTCTCAAACGCTTGGTTTATGTTGCGTGCAGCTTTCGCAGCACTATTACCAAGTTTGTACTCATATAAGAAAATGACGCGAATGTCGGCAGAATTCATTTCGGTAATAAACTCAAAAGAAATAACAAAAGAGAAGACCTTCAAGAAAACCTATATTACTGAAATGAGTCTCTGGAAATGGACAATACGACTATGAATGAGGTAATGCCAAACACAAGAGTATAACGAAAACAGGGAGACAAACGTCCGCATGTAAAGAGAATGCGACATTTCATACGCACCAACCTAATAACACAGTTTACGAAAAACGTTTTGATTTAGAGACGAGATGTGTTTTTTTTATGTGTACAATATTGTATTGCAATCGATATTTTTCGATAATTCGATTATTATATTATTCAAGTTTAATATAATTAATATATACACGAATATGACGAAGTTATATAAACATATACTTAAAATATATGTATGTATATGTTTTTCAATTAATTATTATTTCTCTTTTATTTAAAACTACATATATTAATATTATGTGAATTGTATTGAAAATAATTATTTATTAAAGACACATAATATTAAATGGAGTTATAGTTTTTTTGTGTTTTCATCATGTAATAAACTTTATAGTATATAAAAGAAAATTGTAAATTACAATATTTATAACTCAAGAACGGCTGTCGAGATATGGTTAGAAATTGGTGGAGAGATAGCTTGGAACCAGGAGACGTGTAGAATATTTAATTCTGTTCTATCGAAACAGAAAAAACTTAATAAACCCCAATATCTGGTTATTTACGGCCTCTAGGTCGGAATTTAGTTCGCCCGGTCAGCTATACATATATTACTAATTCCGTAATGAACGTGGACGAAGTCGCGAACAAAAACTAGTATATATATGTGTGTGTGCGTGTGTGTGTATGTGTGTGTTAGTTAGCATCATTATCATATAACCGGACGCGCCTTCCATTGTGATATTTCATCATAAAAATCTACTTAATACCTTGGTTTTGATCATAAATAGATATGACGTCATTCAAACATACTCTTTTAACATATATATACATATATAAGTAATTAAATAACAAATAAGACTTTCTATTTATAATTTATATAGTGTAATATATCAGATTTTACATAACAAGCCGGCCGACATAACTAGTTATGTGTAAACCGTAACACCTTTCTACAATCTGTACGGAGGGTGATATATGCGCGGGCGCAGCGCCAATCACGTGGCCGCGTTGCATGTGTGAGTGACGCTCGGTAGTGTTCTATACATGTGCGTGTGTGTGTGTGTGTGTGAATCATGCTACAGTGTTCTATGTATGTGTGTGTGTGTGTGTGTGATGTTGTTGTTTGTATGTGTGTGTGTCATATGAGACGGTCGTATATAATTCGTCTCGTATTACCGGTTTTATATGTCATTGTATTATGAACTCTAGTACATTGTTATAAAGTTCTTATATATATATATGTGTGTGTGTGTGTGTGTGTCGTCTTGATCGTGATCTATGACTGGTTATTTTCCAGGAAGTTGTTTTTTTTAAGCCATTGTCAGAGCTCTTTTGTGTTTTTTTTTTTATTTAACTATTATTTGATTTTAATGTACAGATGTGTTGACGTTGATATATTTTATAAATGTATGAATGTAATATACTTTATTTATTAAGAGTAAAATAAAAATCTTTTAATAATACTTATATGAATTATTTGAAATTATGGTTAAAATAGTTATTTCCTAATCAGACAATAAAGAAACAAATGAAAATCATTCCATTTCATAATATTCATTTTCAATATGAAATATTAATTATAATGGAGATATCTGTAAGACATGTTATAAAACCAAAAATAATTAGTAGAGACGAATAAAAATGTTAGTTTATAACACTCGGAGTAGAGTTTGTTTTACGTATACTACGGCTCTATACCACACAAAAAGATCTTTCAAATACGTATATAATTATTAAGTAGTATAATCGAAAAATATTAGTTTCATTGAAATAACCACTCGTGAGCTTTAGAACATTATATAAATTACTATCAAATACGATTTATCCTAAAAAATCCCTATATAATAACAAAAAATAAATATTACAAATTCTATACTATACATATCATAATATTACAAGAAAATTTAACACGACAGATACACGCCGGTCTCTACATAACCGTATAATATCCATATAAAATCTGAATATAGTATCATATCCCAATTTGCTTACTTATGCCGCGGGCTAGTCTGCTAAATTGACCTCACTCACACTAGTGTACAGTACCCTCCCATTGAGCGACCAATCACAGCCTCGCCCTCGCCCTCCCGCACCAATGCAGCCTTCTGATTGGCTGATATCAAAATCCATTCGGAGGGAAAAATTTTTCGGGTGTTTTATGAAATCACGGCCCAGATGTGCGGTGATGTTACTCTCGACTTTATGGATAACATGATTGTTTTGAGGCTTTTTATGTTATTATTATATTAGGTATCTCTTATATGGCGTATGGAACTAAATATGGTAGAGTATTGAGTATTTGTGTAATATCTATTGTAGAGTTTTAAACTGTTTATATGTCTTACATGTGTAATACTCCATCATGTTTTGATTGTATCTGTAGGCCGCGGAGAGGTCCACGCCGCCGGCCCGGAGCCCGAATAGGGCGGCGAAGGTTGCTTTACTTTGACCCTCCAGCTTGGACACTTCACTCAACACTCACTATAAACACTCATTACAATATCACTCAAATCTTTCCATGTCTCAAAACTTCACCGCACTTGAATATTCAACATAATTTAAAAAAATTTTTCTGCACAGATTATAATATCCGGTATTGAACTATACAGCCTATCTGTTTGTCGGATAATTACTGTCTCAACTATCAGAATGCGTCTAAAACGGGGCGTGAAAGTCAAAAATAGAGACGTCTATTGGTCGTTAAAAACCGATTTGTTTGCTTTAATTTCGACTGTTTTTGGACGATTTTCCGCTGTTTGAGCACTAGTTTTCCGGTTGAACAGCGGCAGGTGGATCTATATGCTTGTTTTCTCACGAGAATGACCGAGTTATAGTTAATAAGGAAATAAGGGATTATCACTTGATTGTAAGGCTTTCACGCGCATTAAATACAACTGTAATTAGAAATACTAACGGTTTAACTTTAATTTAAATATATAATAACAATATCAAGTACATTAGCAGAATAATAACACACAGTTGCATTAACACTTCAAATCCGAACACAACACTGTTTCAAACACTATACCGAATAATGTTCTAGATTTGTTTCATTAAAAAAAACACAAATTTGAAAATGGAACACGATTTCAAAATTGCTTTAATCATTATTGAGAATGATTGAAATAGAATTTTTTTTTGAAAATAGAACACGATTTCAAAATTCCTTTAATCTTTATTGAGAATGATTGAAATAAAAAAAAATGTTTGAAAATGGAACACGATTTCAAAATTCCTTTAATCTTAATTTAGAATGGCTGAAATTAAAAAAAATCAAATAGCTTGTTTTCTTTCGAACAGAATAGTTCCAAATTCAAAAGTACGTGTTAATGTAACAAGGAACGAATAATGATTAATAATTTTTAGGAACATTTTACGGTCCGGTCGTAATGAACCAATGGATTGTGACATATCGAATATCTAGCCAAGATGTCTACCGTGGGAGTATTGTTAAATAATTAAAGAAAATAACTTATTTATTATATATTATATACGTTTTATAGTATTATTATATATTATATTATAATTTCCTTTAAATATAAGAGGTTTTTAAATATTTTTGAATGGATTTTCGAGTAATTTGAAGTGTTTAAAAATACATTTGCATATATTTTAGTATGAACGATAGAAATCTTTTTAAAAAAGGAATAAGGATTACTTAATCATTTTTGGTATTAAAATATTTATTATAGAAGATATATATTCAAAATTTCATACTTTTGTATGGCATTTAAATTCAAAGAGGTCGTATAACAAATTATTAAAAATAAATTCATGTTTTAATCAAAGTTATCTTATAAGAATTTATTTAGTATATATATAGAGTTGACTTCTAAGAGTAATGTCACCTGATATATGGTCAGTAACATTATATTGTCCGTATGTATAAGTTTACACGGCGTTTTACTTTACAGAACATAATATGATTATATATACACACACACATATATATACATATATGTTTGTGTGTGTTTGTTTGCCGGCGGATAAGATTTATATCTAGAACCTTTTATGTAGCCTCGTAATAAGGTTTAATATGAAATTGTTTTAAGTAATATTATTATTTTATTATATGTTTCTTTTGTATGATAGTGTCAGTTGTGTGTTAACTATGTATATATTATGTAGCAATAATATTAGAAGGATGTTTTTATGTAGACATTGCAAGAGGAAAGTTGTATAATTTTTATTTAATCAATTAATTTTTTTATTCTATACACTAATTTTATTAACGAATTTTTCATTTATATTAATATTGTATTTATTTAAATAATTTTAATTGGTGTATGTCTTTCATATATTTTGTAATATTTATATATTTTATTTCGTTATTTATTTTTAAAGCACGCCCGTTTCATATATTCATTTTATTCTAAAAATAACGTGATTTTTATATATAAAAAAAATATTTTTTTATCCACTGTATATTTTCAATACCTTGATAGATCACATCACTTATCACATTTCACGAAAATAAATCACACGAAAAATTATTTAATGAAAAAAAAATGGCGCGTATTGGATCACTTTGTTTTTTTTTCACATTAATATAACATATTATATGTGTTTTTATATATATTATTATATATTTATATGTTTTTCGTGTCTGTATACGTCGTGCCGGTCGACCGCGCGCGGCGACATCAAAACACCCTCTACAGCACGTGGAGCCCGGGTAGTGGAGATCGGATACACATCCCGGATTATATTTATATATATATATTTATTAATATGAAAAGAATTTTTTTTTGGAACTAACTGATATCTAATATTATCGCGAATACTTATTTAAATGAAACTAAATACATATCGTTTTTATTTTGTTATCAGAAAATATTATTTTAATTTTTTGGAACTTATTTTGATTTTGATTGATAATACTTTTTAGTAGTATTTTTTGTAATGTTTTTGATGATTTTTTAAAAATAAAATATACAAATGAATATCAGTTAAAGATTATATACCTACTCGTTCTTTAAATGGATCGACTACGAAACTGAGATATGTAATGAAATGAATTGTGTTAGTGATATTCATACGTGATTTTTTTGGAAAGTATAATATATTGATAGTCATATCTAAATAGATATATTAAAAATGTCTACGGTTTTGATACAAAAAAAATATTCATAAGTTATTGTAATTAATCCATGGTAATTAAAATGAGACAGACAAATATCGAAACCATATATACCTATATGTAACAAGAGCTAAAATATATTCAATATTTGATTCCCCAGAACATTTTATCTGATCGACCAACCGGCTGGCGATCATTAATTAAAGTTTTTTATCACAACTATCCTGACTCGAGCCTAGATTGAAACCAATTACAGTACGCTCAAGTAGAATTGAGTCATACGAATTATAAACCCGTACATAATTACGCTTACATCACGAAAATACCAGTTTTAAAAATATAACGCAACAGCTACATGCTAACAGTATCAACTCGTTAAAATTTTCATTACTCGTACAAGAATATTACATGTTTCGTAATTTTTTTTATAACGATTAAATTTAATATTAAAAAAATATATCTATTTAAGTATGCTGATCAAACTATCCGAACGTGTTGTCAAGCAGTGCGTCCCTGTCATCCCAAATTTTTTGCATCACCCATCTCGCTCGCACTCACCCTTTAAACAGTTATCGTCTATCCTGCTCTAACTTTCATATAGACAAAAACTTTCTATGACATATTTATATATTTTTCGCATACTTATAAAGGTTTAGTCTTAAATATAGTAAATATTTTTATCATTTTTTATTACTATAATCTTGGTAACTAAAGTTATATGCATATTAGTATAACAATAAGTCTATATAATCTTTTCTTATAAGAGTATCGTAATAATGAATGCTCATACCTAATACATGAACATGTCCTGTTAATTAATTGACGCGGTCCTGACTAATTGATGTATTGACAAATTATCTCATAATACACCACTGATAGTATGGACTTGGGTACATATATATATATTAAATTTCTTAATTTGCCTTTGACCACAAAACATTTATTCAACTTTAGTGTGAAATTTTATCTCAATTACTTTTTTTTTGTATAATCTGTATCAATAATTATAAAATGTTATTATCGTGTGGTTTTGAAATCGTCCAGATTATGTTGAGCTCCGTGCGAATACAATTTGAAGTCGATATCAGTTCTTGGTTTGTTAGATATATTATTATCCTTCATCAATACTTCTTTATTGTTTAAGAGAATATATTCTACAAATAATTCATATATTTTAATATAAAATCAATTTTACAAATGATATTTTTTGATTATTCCTTATGTATAGTTTATATTATGTATTTTCCTTGCAATAAATAAAATAAACTTATTATAATTGTTTGCTTAAGTCCACAGTATAAGTGTATGTACAACGCTATCTTCCACTAATAGTCTCCTTTGACGAACGTTTCGCCTCATTAAATACGCGTACATACATTATATATATTATAAATGTATATATATATATATATATATATTTATTACTTAATTTGATAACTATAAATAGTGGCTTCAGATATTTTGTTGTACCTGCTGGTAATAACGAAAACATTGAAAACAAAAATGAGACCTCCAATAAGATCACTAACTTTACTATCAATGAATATTGTCAAATCGTAAATGGAAACTAAATACTATGTGTATTTCGTATGTTTTTTCAAACTTCTAGTGAATAGTAATTTAATTTTAATCTTCGTATCATTTCGTCGCTACTAATATTATAAATGCGAAAGTAACTCTGTCTGTCTGTTACCATTTCACGCCTAAACCACTGAACTGATTTTAATGAAATTTGGTACAGAGTTAGAGTTGACCTTGAGAAAGAACATAGGATAGTTTTTATCCCAGACTTTCGAAAGGTCCTCTTGTAAACGCGATATAACCGATCTCCACGCGGGCGAAGCTGCGGGCGGAAAGCTAGTACTTAATAAAACTACAATGTAACTGTCAGTTCCGTAGTATTGTAATTGAAAACAGAATACTGTGTAGGTAGTTAGAAACAAACGTATTGTGATCGTAAATTTATATATTTTAACCTGCCTATATTCATTGAAGATTAATTTTCTTTAATTTTCACTATTTTCTCAATTAGACTCTGCTCACCGTTTTATCGTAATGATATTTAGACTTTAGTCATCTTAGAATTTCTCATCATTCCATGTACCATGCGTATGCTGGGTCCATCCATCAAAATAATATTCTCATATCACAGTAGAAATTAAAATTATTAAATAAGATAAACGAAACGTCTGTCCGCAATCACGGTTGCTGTAAAGTAACCGAAACGTCGGAAGTAAGTAGTTTATAGTCAAAAATAAAATACTCGTAGTAATCCGAATAATATTAGTTTCATTTAAATGAATACTCGCGAGTCTTAGATCTCATTATACATAGATAAACTTCTTTTACTAAACTCTCGCCTACTATTAGTATTGACTAAACGTAAAACAAAATTATTATATTACTATTTAAAACCTTAGCATTTTAAGTAAAATTCGATGGGTATTAAGAGGTATGTCCTCATGACAAAAAAATATAAAAGATATCTATCGTCGGAAGTACCGAGTCACTGTATTAGTTCCGCGACGGGAATCGAACCCGTGACCTTTGGAATTGAGTCAGGATGTTACTTTTACTTTTATGGTTAAATTCATTATAAAATATATCTATAGTTGAATATATTGTAATATAGAGTTATACTTTGAAAGAAATTAAATAAATTGAATGTTTTAAAATTATAGCTAAGATTGAATAATATTTATTAATGTATAAAAATTATATTTTAATAAATAATAAAATTTTAATTGAAGAAAACCACCGAAATCAATAATTTTTATTCTGATAATAAAATAAGAAAAAATCATTTATTTATCATCAAAAAGATCGTAATAAAGCCACAAAATTTCAATCACATTTTTGACCTAAATATAAATCTTCACTTTTAAACTATAACTTGATAAAAGTTTTATCAAAATCGATCCATCCAGATATGAATACAATCTTAATCGATTGTAAGCGACATAAAAAGCCGTGTGTAATCTGGACTGGAACTGGTTCCCAGGGAAGTGGCTGCGGTCCAGATATCAATTACTATGAGATACAAGCTACTCAGCTGACTTTACCTCATCTGATAGAATATAATATATATGTATATATTATTAAGGTTTTTGTACTAAAATTGAATGATAAATAATATTTTTTAATTATTTAAAAAAAAAAATTGTATGCATGAATTATTTTGTTATAGAAAAATATATATATATATTTTCGATTGTAATATTAGAAATTATTAGTTTATATTTAAATTTAAATAAGTATAATGATATAATAATATATATATTTACGTATAAAACTGGGTAACCCTTAAGTATCTGTAGTTTTTTAAGCAAATTCGCTTTCAACGCGCGTGACCGCTATTATTGACGAGAGAAACTTCTGGAAGGTTTTATGTAACATTCAAATTAGAATTATAGTTAGAAAAACTTGTTTTAACTGAAAAAATATAAGAAATAATAATAATAAACTTGAAATAGATGTTTGAAATTATGGTTAAATGTTAAAAAATAAGTTTCCAAGTGGAATCCATGGCGTTTCATTCAGATATCTTCGTGTAAGATGGTGAATGGATAGGTTTTTTTCCTATGGGTTTTTTATGCGAGTACACTTGTCTAAATCGCTGTGAAATTACTTGCCAGCCGGCTGGCGTTTTGTTGTGACAAGGCGTGGTGCCAGTGACAGCGTTTAACGATTATCGTATTTATAATATGATTGGTTATAAAAAATGCATATATAATTTTAAAAACATGTTCAATATTAGTATTTTTTATTGAGAAAGAGAAGTATATATATTATATTTTATATCATAAAAGAATTCCCAAAGAGGCTTGATGTCAGGCTGTTGGTAAAAACAATTAGCCAAAACTATTCACACATGTAAGGCAGACCTTGGCTAAAACTGGTAAATTACCAGAAAGAATAAATTCAATTAAGTTCAATATGATTATTTCTGTTTCTCGCTCGCAGTGTGACCCCAGCATCCGTTCATAGCAAATGATTCATCTCAGTTATATAAGAATCGACTCAATAGATTATATCGTGAAAGTTGACAAATATACCACTGACTAATGTTAATAATAACATAATTATATAATGTAGGTCAATAATGAAGAAATTAAAATTAATTATTTGATACTAATAATATTATTTTTTAAGAATTTTGTTTAATTATTGTGTCTTTTATAAATTAAAAGGGAAGAAATAGACAAAAAATCATGTTTTTTTTGTGATTTTACACAAACTGACAATTTTAATGCATTATTTTAAGGGATTTTTTAAAACAAACTTTAGAGTAATCTTAATTCTACCTTTTTAATAATAAATATGAGTTTAGAAAATTTAATTTCAAATAATCTTTGAAGTCGAAATAAATTAGATAGTCATAGTTTCATTATAATGCAATAATAATTATGAAGGACAGAAAAAATATCTACATTTTCATATATACTAAAATTTTATACGAAATATTGTTATGACTCATTGAGTGATTCAAAGGTTAACCTTCTACATATATATCGGCAAGTACCAATGTGATTTTTCCGAGTCATATGTACTTTCTAAGAGTATTTAGACATCACTGATTAATGCATTCCCAAAGAGGGTTGATGTCAGTCAGGCGTCCGGTCGTAAAATCAATTAGACAAAACTATTCACAACTTGTAAGGCCCTGGCTAAAGCTGGGGAATTGCCAGGTAGAAGAAGAAGCATATATAGTATAGTATTATAATATAATTTATCTTACCATCTCCGCTCTGGCTGCTGTGCGCGTGGAACTGTTCGTCTGTGAAATCAAACTCTACATCAGATCAGACCATCTGTTCTGAACACTACAACTAATATATTGAACACTAACAAAATATATAGAAACTAATATTTTTGGATTACTACATATGTATTTTAATTTATTAGCCTAGAGGTTAAAGGCAAGCCTCTTGTGCAAGTACCAATGTGATTGTTCCGAGTCATATGTACTTTATAAGAGTATTTAGACACCAATGACAGATGAAGGAAAACATGATCACGGTTGCTGCAAAGTAATCGAAACTTCGCGAGTATTTAATCAAAATAATAAAACACGAATTTGAAAACATTACTTTCGTTCAAATACTGCGAGTCTTAGATCTCGTTAAACAAAATTTATATCTAAAAAAAAAATTGAATTATTTTAAATATAATATGTTTGTCACCTCCATTCCGATGATCGTTCATCATCTCCTGGCCCTGGATGGGGTGGATGAGGACCTTCTGAGGGCTGTGGGGGTCCAGACCCTCGACCTCCAACAACGGCGCATGGCTCTCATACCCGTGGACAACGAGCGGCGCGTGCAAATCCATGGCATAACACTATCCTTTCAAATTACCACAAAAAATTTCCACCAATCAGTGATGCACAATATCAGTTTATTTCCAAATATCACCAATACAATCCAAAAGCACAATTTATGTTTTATAATCCACCAATACAATCACTGTGTTAATATTTCTCAACCAATCGTTGCACTACTTTCGATGTTAAATGGTCCAAGCACTTAAACTAAGAGGATTTTTGGAGTATTATACGTTGGTTGGTCTTTTTATACTGGATGTCACCTTCTTTTGCGTATTTTACTTCGTGTTTTCAACATCTTCCCTGTAACAAGGAGAAAAAAGTATATAAACGCCATATTTTACGACAAATAATAAGCATATATGTACATAAATGGAATATTAACACATGCTATGCATAAACAACTGAATAGAATTAAATATTGGAAATGTCCGATGTAAATTATCTTTATGTATGCATTTTTAGATCATGCAATCATTAACATGTATTGAATACAATTTGAATATTTGCTTCTAATAGTAACATATTTTACATGTTGAAATACCACGAACATTTTACGTAGTATTAAAATATATAGACTAAACCTCTCATCATTCAATGTATTCACGGTGCGTGTGTCAGGTCCATAGTTGTAGTGAGAGGAGCTTCAACAGTGACTGGGACTTGTTACCCAGGTGTAGGTTTAAGGGACCCTATCTAACGCACTTTTAGTCATAAGTAATTCTCGAATACACGTGAATTAACTGGTGGTAAGTGATAAGGATTATTGTCCAAAATGTTTTAAAATAAATACCATTATCATTAATTTAAGTAAAAAATGTATATTTATATCTGTCTTTTCTAGAATCTTCCACATATACGAAAAACTATACTATTTTTTATTTAATGAGTTTCTTTTTAATTTCTGTATACATACATACATATTATTAATTAAATCCTCATATTTCTCATAATTTCATTTTTATTTAAGCTGTCTAATATTAAATATTTAATACGTAATCCAAAGGAGCTTGAATTATCAAATAATACAAAAAGGTTAAGCTAACAAGGCTGTGGGAAACATGAGCTAACAATGAGCAGTGTCGCATACGTGATGCTGTCTACAGATAGAATATATGGATACGCGGACAACATACTACAAAGATATACGTATACATATATATACCTATATATATATATATATATATATATATATATATATATATATATATATATATATGTGTGTCTTTATATCACTTCTTCTCTAGTTAGTGGCGTTTCCTTATATGTAGATTTCGCCAATGTATATCACTCAATTATAGTAAAAATCCATCTAAAATGAATTAGGATTTTCAAATTAATATTAAATTTCTACCCTAATAAAATCCAATATTATATAATAATATGAAAACGATAGGAATGGTAATAATTAAAAATTAAGTTTTCTTTACATTTTAGGATACTCGTATAAATGCGTATAGAAAAAGACGTTTTAATCAAATTTATAGATGTGTCTGTGTGTGTGTGTGTATGTGTGTGTGTGTGTGTGTTTACGATTCCTCTAAAATCAATTACACAGGTCAATGACTTTAAATATTTTGAACAATCGCGATGAGATTCACACGTCTCGTATGAAACATGGAAAAATAAAATTATACAAACAATAATATATGGAAATGTCTCCTTTTATTACGATAAATTGTTTTTCCAAGTATGTAATAATTATTTATTTTGAGGCTTAAATAACTATAAAGAAATATATATATAAAATTAATATGGATGGATCGAAAAAAGGTGTTTTTTTTTATAAATGTAAGTAGTGGCGTTGATCTAACGATTTAATGACGTGAGAAAACAGAAGGGACTTGTCACCCAGAGATAGACCTGTTATTATAATAAAATATAAGATAGAATTACGATAATACCTAACGTGAGCTTTGAATAAAAGAAAAAAGGGTATCAATAAAAAATATGTTCTGTAGAAGTTTATAGTTAAAGTGAAAAATTGCCTTACTACCTCTTTATTAAGATAGGAAAATGTATATGTACATACATATATAGCTATATTTTGGCATATAAAAAATAGGGGTTAGTGATAAAAAAATAAAAATTTTAGGTTGTATGTATTTTGTAATGCTACATTATAAATAAAAAGTAAGGGTGAAAAACCCCTATGACTTTGGGTTATGAAAAATAGATGTTGGCCGATTCTCAGAGCCACTCAATATGCTGACAAAATTTCATCAAAATCGGTCGAGCCGTTTCGTAGGAGTTCTCTATCTAACACGGCGACACGAGAATTTTATATATAGATATATTTAAAATGATCATTGAAATGCCATAACATATAGCATTAATCAAGATGGCCGCTCGTCAGTTCTCACGTAAAAATACAACGGCGACATTGAACCGCGAGCAATTGTTTCGTTAACAAAATGTTAGACAAAGGTATATTTAATTATGCTTAATGTGACCACATCTATATGTATTTATAAATAAATAATTTTTATAACAAATAATACTACTTTTTTATATTAAATATGTTAAATTAATTTTTGACATAAAATTTAATTTTGTATTTTTTTTTTTTAAGTATTATCTGTTTACTACAGACTATAATAAACTAAATTCAAGAAATTTTTAATCTGTAAATCCAAAAATTATCTGTGAAGATTTTTAAAATTTAAAAAATATTAATATATTATACATATATATCCTTAATTTTCTTGAATCATTCACACAGTAGTAACAAGTTTTAATGAAAAACCTGTCTTTATTAACAACGTGAGTCAACATCTCAAGGACACTTACATTTTTGAATACCTAACAATTAAGTTGCCAAAAATATACAGAACTAACATCACTTTAACTTTATATAAAATATATGAAGATAATTTAAATTTATTTAAAAATTTTAATATAGGAGAGTCATCGCCTTAAAAATATATGTATGATAATAATTTTTTTGATGAACTTAGAATGTATGAGTTTTAATTGAAACTTTATTTAATATCAGAATCTATATGTGAGAATTAAAATAATATATTCTTATTAACTATGCGTTTTTTTATTATTTTAAACTACGTATTCCCGACGTTTCAGTTACTTTACAGCAACCGTGATCACGGGCAGACGAGATGTGAATCATATTTTTAGTTTTATTTAAATGAATACTATAAAGTTTTAGATCTCATTATATATATGAATTTGAATTTACACTTAACCAAATTTAATCACAAAGAATAATATATACACTAGTTTTTACCAGCGACTTTGTCTGCGTTAGTTTCAGAATTAGTAATGTATAGCTGACCGGGAGAACTCTATACCTCCTTAAAGTTAGTAGATAAGATGATTTTGGATTTGATCAACTTATTTTTTTTTTTCAATCGGATGAAAAAATCCTATGTGCTTTCCCATGTTCTAAGCTAACTCTTCAGTCTCCACAAATTTTCATCCAAACCCGTACAGCTGTTCTTGAGTTATAAATAGTGTAACAACACGACTTTCATTTATATATATATTTGTATCTAAAACCTACCAAATAAAATAATAGTGAAATCCACTTGCAAATGCAAGTGTTTCAAAGTTAACCCTCAAACAATGAAGCGTAACAATCATCAGTTAAATGAAAAAAAAATATTTAAAAAAAAATGAGTAATTGTGTAAACAAAGCTAATTTTACGGTAGATTTAACCCCCTCGCTGGATAAACGCGCGATGGACATGTTAAGTTATTTTTGTATTATATGAAAGTAATATATTTAATCATATAATTTATTATATATATTTTAATTTAAAGATATATCTCGAGATATTTTAAGGAAAACATCATGAGGAAACATGCACTTTATTCAAAATATAAGTTTGAAATCACCAACCCGTCTTGAGCAAGCGTGATTAATGCTCAAACCTTCTCCATGTGAGAAGAGGCTCAGCAGTGGGCTCTGATAGGCTGGTGACGATATTTAACACATATTTATATTTTTTCCTGTATATTTACTATACTTTTATGTTTCCATTGAGACTCTCCACATTTCATAGGTAGTATATGTATGGGAATTTTTCCCATAGTCGTTTATATTTATAAGTTACCAGCCAGCCCCACGCATGCCCATACTCATACCCATTACATCGCGTGACTGTCAATTGCTATTTAGTTGTTTTAGGGTGAATTCATGAAATGCGCATACTTAATACTGATTTCCGTTAACAAGTGGGAACTAAATATGTTAGTTTAACCTGTTTAATAGTTATTAATTTTAATAGTTATTAAGTTATCACATTATGAGATCTGAGACTTTCGTGAAAATTTAAATGAAACTAATATTATTCATATTATTTTTTATTGAAAAGAGACAAGATGTACGCCCGTGATCACGTTGGCTGAAAAGTATTAATACGCGTTGTAATCCGATTAATATTAGTTTAATTTAAGTTATCATGTTATTAAAAGATACTTATTTATTAAATCATAAATATATAATATGGCTGAGTGTATTAAATCGAATTCGGTTTATTTTAAGACTGGCAAACCTACACGTCCTGTCATATGAAAACTATAATTTTATATTTTAATTCCTTGATATGAACTAATACAACTATTTACAAGATAATATAAAAATTCTTTAGAATTATGCGACCTTTGTAAATAATATTGAAATCTGCCATCTGTATAACTGATAGGCAACTGTCAAAATAACTGACAGTTATATTGGATTTGCTTAGCAAAGAGTTTATTAAAAAAAGGTTATAATAAAGTTAAGGTTATGTAAAATCCTTTTTTATGTAAGATTCCTCTATAATGTATGAGATACTATTAAATATACGATCAATAAAATCATTAAAAAATGTTCTGAAATCTCAACGCGACTATAAAAGATAATATATATATATATATATGTGTGTATGTAATAAGCTATATCTAATATTATCACCTTATAATGCCCTCATAAAACAAGGTTCAGTTATATGCACAGCTAAATTAAGTTAGCTACACGATATTTATTATATAAAAGTATGTATAATATGTAGTAGAAGTAACAGGAAGATTAGAATTCTGTACTCGTAATTTTTTCATGACGTATAGACACACACTCACACATACGTACCCACACACACACACACACACACATTTATATGTAATAGTTATCATATTGACGAGTTAGATACAAAAGTTATGTAAAACATAGACTGAGCTTGCAATGATTATAATCCTTCCAAGCTTCTTTCTGTACAGTAATCCAACCAAGTTTAGTATCCAAATGTATCATTATCATATAATTTAATATCGTAACCTTATTCCAGGCCTATATAACATACTTATCGTTTACCATTCCTCATATGAATTACATACTTTAACCCTCAATACATAATCAAACTTAGAAACTCATCGTAAACAGTTTAACGTACATCCCAACAGTATTGCGTAATTCTCAAACTACCCACAATAATTCAGAAACAATAAAACGAAAGTATTTTTCCTTTCGCGCCCATGACATAATATGTACATTGATGGCGTGGGAAAATAAGTGGCTCACTGATCTTGACATAGGAAATACTAGAATGGCTTCTGTTTGTGAGAAATGTATCTTGGATGATGAGCGTGACCTTGAAATGAAGCATCATCTGAATTATATGAAATAGTATGGATTTTTTGGGAATTTATTTAGTATTTTTTGTATGATGTCTTTTAAGATGCGTCTAGAAGATACGAATGTGTATATACTAGTTTTTGCCCGCGACTTTGTTCGTGTCAGTTTCGTAATTAGAAATGTGTAGTTGGCTTGACGAACTGTTTCGATTCAGAGGCAGTAAATTAACAGATTTTGGATTTTATTAGCAAATTAATTCTTTTTTTTGTAACGAATTCAAAATTATCTTATGTCTATCTCCTGGTTTTAACCTACCTTCCTATAGATTTTCAGTCAAATCCGTATAACCGTTCTTGAGTTATAAATAGTGTAACTAACACGACTTTCTTTTATATAAAGATATATACTTAAAATAACAATAATTCTATATAATCTTTTCTTATAAGAGTATCGTAATAATAAATGCTCATACCTAATACATGAACATGTCCTGTTAATTAATTGACGCGATCCTAACTAATTGATGTATTGACAAATTATCTCATAATACACCACTGATACTATGGACTTGGGCACATTATTAATTATATATAGAACCATATATAATAAACATAAATCATTAATATCATTTATGTTATTAAATGAATGTTTAGTTCTTACATCTTCTATATATATAAAAATGGATTGCTGTTCCTTAGTCTCGCTAAAACTCGAGAACAGCTGAACGGATTTAAAAATTGATTCATTACTGGGAAAACCATAAAAACAGCCCTTTTCTATTTCCCACACAAACGTTTTTTTGACATTAGATTTGACAACTAACTAATATGTCAATCATTCTGTCGCACTTGAAAACACGGAGATTTATGGCTTACAGGTAAACTCCAAAAATATAAATAAAAAAACGTAATAGATATTTCTTGATTATAGGGCGATACGAAGTTCGCCGGGTCTTCTAGTAGACATTTATAGATCGTAACTAAATTCAGTCTAAGTATAATTCAATGTCAGTAGCATATAATAACAGGTTAATTGAATTAATTTAGTTCTCATAATTGTATTCAAATGGTGTAATTACAAGGTGAACGATCTGTGATAGTGTTATCAGTTGAAGAAAATTTATGCTCGTGAACAAAGTTGGGGTGTACGGTTAGTGTTTTATAATATTGAATTTATTGGTTCACAAATTTAGTTCATATATTATGAGAATAAAAGTTAAAAAAGACGTTGATGTACTAGTGTTGCTATTAAGAAAACATTTACAGTATTAAAGAATTATAAGTTTAAACTGCCTATCAATTACTTGTCTAAAAATTTAAATTAATATTTATTCTCTAGTTTTCAAACTCCAAATGGTCTCTTTTATTTGGCATAACTTAATTTTCAATTACAGTTTATATTTCAAACGAGTTCAATTTAAAATTATGCCATAAAAATATATTATTATCATTACTGTTATATCAGAAATCATGGCTTAATTCCCACAAAACATTTACTTAATCCCTTCTAATAATTCTTATTTTAAACTTTTCATCAAAAGTAATATTCGCTAGCATATTTTCTTTAATAAACATAGCTTAGTAATTCATAATACGTCATCCATAATGATTTCCATATCAAATCATCTTCTATCAACCGTCTTCAAAACCTACCCCAAGTCCCGAGTCCCGAGACAATCAGGCATAGATTATAAAAAACATACGTACGTTGAACCTGGTCGTTACACCCACCTGCGGCCTCACACCTGACGCAACGGACACGTGTTCGCGCCAAAACACTCACTCTCACGTGACGTTTGACGTTTGGCATTTTTTTTATTTATAAACGTCAATAATGACACTTGACGTGATATACCAAAGAGGTTTTATGTCGACCGAAATGTAGCTGTGATTTTTTGTTTTTATATAAATTATTTTTATTATAGTATTACATTTATTAATATGTGATGATTGTATAACGTATATGTTATAGTATATATGTTTGTTTGTTGATAATTGTATATATTTAAGGATAATATACAATTAGTAACAATATTAAACCGATCTTAGGCACCTGATGTAACGGATTCCAGCACGCGTCTCGACATTAACGACCCTCACATGTGTTTAGTTTATATTTAAATTACTACTATTAAATTTAAATAAAACTGACAAAACTTGAAACTACTTAAAGTAAAAATTTAATTGTTTTTCACAATAATCATTATAATTCCTTATAAATAACAACGATTTCATGTTAAATCAATTTGTGCAAAACTCGATTATAAAATAATCAATGTCTTTTCGCGTATCGTAATCGATTTTAAATGGATTTATTATAACATTAATATATATTTTAATCAACGGCAAATAATATTTGTAATACAAAGTTAAAATTCCCACATAAAACAACCACCTGTTACACAATGTTAAGTTATTCAAATATATTTAAATATCGCCACCCCATGTCTAGCTGAATTACAAATACCAACATCATACAATAACTGCTTACTGAAATTAAAAAAAAAACTAAAAAGAGGTTATAACACAATAAAACCTTTTTCGAATGAAATCAAATTTAATATACTTTTTAAAAAAAATATGAAATAAGTTCATTAGTATAGAAAATATTGAATAATATAGTAGTGTTATTGTACTCGATAAGTTATAAGGATATCAACCGATTAGCAAATAATACAGGTGGACAAGACTTGCGTGATTTTTTTCAAGCGGCGGGAAAATGTCAAGTTTGTATAAGTTTGTTAACCTCCTTGGTTGTGTTTTTTTTTAATTTTTTTTTTATGAAATGATTGCAATTATACTTCTCTATTATAAATAGTTCGGTTAAAATTATATACGTTATGTATTATTGATTAACTTAATTATTAATATATTTTATATATACAAATTAAGTAGTATTAAAGAAATTAAAGCACAGATTATAAAGATTTTGATGGAAATGAATATAACATTTTTAATCTTTAGCTACAATAACGTACATTTGCAACATTTAGTTACAAAAAGTGTAAATTACTTGTATCGGTATTATTCAGTCGTACGCGGAAAAGACTTGGTCTGATAATCGAAAGTATTTATTATTATGAACCTTAATAAAAGATATTAAAGTCCTTATTTAAATGACAAAAAAGAGTTAATAAAACAGAAAAACTTATCAAAATACCCGATAAATAGATCTAGACTTTAAGTTATTGTAATAAAGTATTATTTCGCATGTGACGTTGAGAACTGGTTATATGAATATAATTCCAATATTAGATCTCCAACAATGGATTATTCTTTGCGATTTTAATTTCAAACAGATATTTTGATTCATTAAAATTTTCATCTGACAGATGAAGGAAAACATCGTGAGGAAACCTGGACTTATATCAAATTATAAGTTTGAAATCACCAACCCGTCTTGAGCAAGCGTGGTGATTAATGCTCAAACCTTCTCCATGTGAGAAAGAGGCCTTTGCTCAGCAGTGGGCTCTGATAGGCTGATGACGACTAAATTTTCATCTTATAATTGAAATACAAACATAATAACAAGTTATACGATTTATTTCATACATTTTTTTAACTAAACCGTTAATAATTTTTAAATAACGGAACACAATAAATATCTAACACATGTTATTTGAATTATTTTAGACTTTTTTCTGTATATTAAAACTTCGGCACGTGCTGAGGGGTGCAGCGGCTTCCTGCGATGACAATCATACGAAAAGCTATAGAAAAAATATAATAATTAAACAGCAGTTGTAACGGAACGCAGAATTGGCGGGAAATATTGACATTGACAGTAATTTTTTTTTTGACAACCCAATGATAAAACGAAAATGCTTGAAAACAGGTTTTATATTTTTATAACGACTTAAAAATGTTATCAATTCAATGTTATCCAAAATTTTAGCACTACAAATATTATTTTAAAGAGAAGTAATAGTTAAAGGATAAATAATATACAATTTTCTTCATATAAGTTAACTTTAAACAATTTTAGTTCATTAATCCTAACTGACCTCACTATACGTAGACTAACCGTTACATCCTTAATACATCCCTTATCAGCTGTTCAAAACAAACACTATTATTAAACAAAAACCTACTTTAACCACTATAACATAACGTCCAAATTAGGACAAGCTAAATGGAGAAAGGCGTTACTTTTTTTTCATAAAATGTCACTTTCTTTGTAAGAAAATATATATAATATTATATTGTAATGCAACCTTTTTAGAAAATAATAAAAGACTTCTCGCCTCAAGCTAGAACTTTACTAACCTAGATAATACCTAAATTATAGACTCAGACCTGCCTGGATCTAGACTACGTAGGATCTATTTAGTACTGAGAATACCGTTATGAAAGAGAAACGTCTTTATTTTACGTCTTTGACGAAACTGTAACAATATATATAAAATCATCACTCACAAAATGGTGGCGGGAAAATATCAAGTAATTAAAATGTAAAAATGGTTAGGACACGCAAACTTATTAATTATTATACATGTTATATTAATATATACCAGTTAGACATATATTATATATATATCAATAATATAAATATGTAACTTCGTTATTTTTCATATAATAAAATAAATACGACTGAACCAATTATGACATTTTTTTGTAAAGAACACACGAAATAAATGTTAAACTTAACAATAATCAGTTTAATATGAACTATGAACATTGTTTGTAATTTAAATGTTCAAATTTGAAACAATGTTCAAATTTAAAACAAACGGATGTCGGTCAACAATGTTATTACGGACGAAATAAAATTATAATAAAAAAAAAAAATACCTATAAAGTGTATCGAATCTCAATATTGTATTTTCTACTTCCATCACTAGCCGCTGATTTATTAGTGATGTCATTAAATAAAATATCGATAAAAAAATTATAACAAAAATAAATTACATTAAATTCTAATTCAGACAGTCGATTTTAAAAATCATGATTCTTCTACTAATTATATATATATAGAATATTATTTATTATAATATTAAAGTGTATTCTAATAAGTATTTTATCGATATCGATAATATTGTCGTAACTATCACAAACCACACCTATTAGTGGTCTACTACCGACCATTACAGACCATCCGCAATAAAAGTTATTCCGTCAATTCACTATTGGTTTTATAAATTTTTGAATAAATATTAATATTATAATGTAGTTATTATAATAATTTCTTAATATTGTTAAGCTTTTAACGAATAAAACTATGTTATAGTCTAAAATCATATAATTATGGAGGCATTCAACGAAACTTTAAAAAACCATATTATAAATTGAGTATAAAAAATTTAATTAATTGTTTCATTTTATCAAATAAACATATCAAAATTTATTAATATTATATTCCGAAAGTCCCGAATGAGAAATACATATACCAGTTTCACTAATAATAAAAAAAACCTGAATTAAATATCAAAAAACCAAAAATATCATGTCTTATGTTATACAACTACAACTTTTGTACTTTCATAAATATTATAAGTGTATATCATCATAATATCATATTCATTTCACTTTTTCTGAGAATCACAGCCATAAGATAAAACTTTCAATTGTATATATATTTGTTTAGGAGTTATTCCATACACACACACACACACACACACACACATACATTCATCCATTTACACACACATACTTATAATTTGATTGTCTCTGTATTTTGTGAACTGATTTATAATATCAAGAGCCTATCTGAACCGCCCGCGCACTCATTGTAACGTCTTCGGCGGATGTTCCGCCATGATCGCTCGACCGTCCCGAATTCAGAACGGAGCCGCTTCCGGTGACGTCACCGGCAGCCATTTTGTCTGCGTCTGCGCATTGTGATCATGGGAAACGGGAGCCGAACGAGTTTCCCTCAGGAAATGTAGCATTTTTTATGTACATTTCATTATTTTTTTAAATATTACCTTTAAGATATTATATAGCCGTTAATTTTGAATCATAACAAATCCTCTAATCATTTAAGTTAGTCATAATAAAAACTATACAATAAATCAATGTCATTTTATATAAAAATATAAGAATAAAGTTAAAATATTATTGTTGACAATCATTCGACCTCCAGTGTGAACTTGGCCTAGCCTCGTGACAACAGTGTGAATTTGTCTTAGTATTGTTATAGTATTATAACATTTTGTTACGTGAATATACAACAGAATATACTGGCTTTATATGTACATATTATGCTTACATTTCACAAATGTTAAAACAATTAAATTTTTTCAACTACACTTAATATGGAAGCATCGCTTAATTTTTATGTATTGGTTAAAATTAAGCATCGCTTAATCTTTGTATATATTATCAATTCTTTGTATTATTTACGTTAAAATGTTAAAACATTTAGTTAATATATTTTAAGTTTCTTTACGTTAAATTAAGAATAACCAAGTCAGGGTCCTGGCCTACTAAACCTTAAATGACCCCAATAATCTTTTAATCTGTCCAAAAAAATATGACCATTGAACATCCCTAGCAAAAACCGAGGACGACAGTTTACTAATATTTTTTACTAACGTCGATTACCTTCGAGGCTGTTTGCGCAATGCCTCTTGTCGCTTATAATTTTTTTTATTAGAAACCTCATGATATTTCACGATAATTCGATAAAAATTCAACAAAAAAATTGTCATTTAGAAATATTATAGCATTGCTTACTATACTGTATTTACTGTAAGTGAAGCTACTCATTCATGTATTTTAAATATATATATTTCTTTCGTTTTATATCGACTTAGTTGCCTTAATATATGTTTGTAATTAACATACAATAAAAGCCTTAAAATACATTCAAATATTATCACAAGTTCTAGATTCATTTAGAACTGTATTTAGTGTAAGATATTTTTATATTCCCTTATTTGTCCCAAAAGCTTTGTAATACAGACAAAAGTAATAAAATGAATATTTATATTGTTAAAACTAATGCCTTTTTTGCCATATTAATTTGTTTTACAATATTCTTTAATGTAACATTACAGTAGGTAAACGATTACATTTTAATTGTAACTCAAAGTCATCACGACGCCATGGCTGAGTCTGTTGTAACTTTATTATTTAATCGATTTTCGGACATCCGTGCTCAGTTACTTCAATGGCATTTCGAATCGCGTTAAAATGTTTATAATTTATGTTTTTGTGTACAAAATCTTATTCTGTTCCTATTAAGATATTTTCTGTTCCTGAAGTACACTTAGATTCATTGAAATGGTTGCCTTCATTTGTTTTCTTTATATTCTTCTTCTTTTGCAGTTCTATGAAATATTAAAAGACTCCTTAAAAGTATTTTTCGAGTTGGGACATTGATCATTCAGATCTTAAATGACTTTCCTTGAGCTTCAGCAATACTCTTTCACCATCAATATACCAGTCATTTGATAAGAATACCTGCATCAAATCATAAAGTCTGATATTACTATGAATGCTTTCTTCTGAAGCAAGTCTCCCTGACCTCCGCCAGCCAGCCAGCAGGTCATCAGTCCATTACATACAATCGGTAACGGCCACCATCCAATGAGTGAACGTGCAGCCACCGAGCGAATCAAACAATCCTGCGTCCTGCTCCACTGAACCATGCCCCACGTGCTCCAGCTACTTGTTGATGCACTGCTGGCTCCGTAATGCTCTGTGGAGTTCAGATATGCTGGCTTCGTGACGTCATCATGAGTTAGAAGGCAGAAGCCAGCCGACCAGTTCCGGGCTCACTCATTGATAAACTCGGTCTTTCAATTTTATGAATGGACCAAGTCCTTCTAGCAAAATGTTCTAATGATTGTCTTGTATGTCTCTTACTGGTTTTGGTAAGGAACATGTTTATGGTATAGCATAATTTTAAAATGCTGATAGTATTTGATGACTTATTCCTCACTAATTGCTTGGAACGAATCTGTACCTATAGTCAGATTCAAGACCCAAGATTCATGCAAATCCTTGATTTCTTTCTACTTTCCTTAATTTGTGAAAAGTAATGAAGAATTTTCTAAAAAATCGACTGAATCTTACACAAAAATTTATTTTATATTGAAAGTTAATTCTTTTACTACCATAAACAGTTTGTGTATTTCCTACAGGTAAAGTAATATTATAGTGATATTTTTCATAGTGTATAAAGAAATCTAGGAATATAAAAACGTATTCTATAATTTTTCCTATTTAGTATTAGAACTTTCATTTCAAATAAAACATATTTGCCAAGAGGACGATGAGTTTATAAGTGTAAATTAAATGTAATTTACAAGGAACATATTTCGTCAGAAATATTCCAATTCTTAAATTTTGTTTAAGTTTTCAGCAAGCTTAGTCCAAGTCTTCATACTTATACTACAAATAAAACGTTTTCCATTGACTAAATGGAAAACTTTTAACGCTTTTAATGTAGTTAGGCTATGACAACTTAAACTAAACATACTAGCAGTACGAACATTGAATTGAATTCTTCTCTCTAAAACGTTACTATTCTAACCACATAAAACATAATTCTTTAGTTAAAAGGATTTTACAAGTCAGAAAACCTAAGCTAGTTAGTTAGTATACTTCCATATATAATATACCACCGAAAACTTTCAAATTATTGTGCAAATGAGATCACAATGTATGAATGAGTCACGATAAAAATAGTGGTCGCGAAACAATGACCAGTACTCGAGCATAACAACACGGAAATTTGAACTTAGGTTTATTGAAGCATATTTTTAAACTATGACTTTTGTTTTGATTGCATCTTTGTTTCCAAAAAACAAACAAGTAATCCTGTTCTTGGTAAAAAAAGGCATAAATGTAATATTTCCTTAATATCATCATCATCCTATCAGAGCCCACTGCTGAGCTGCCTCTTCTCACATGGAGAAGGTTTGAGCATTAATCACGCTTGCTCAAGACGTGTTGGTGATTTCAAACTTATAATTGTGATATAAGTCCAGGTTTCACGATGTTTTCCTTCATCTGTCAGTGATGTCTAAATACTCTTAGAAAGTGCATATGAATTTTGCCTTAATGTTAACTAAAAAAATTCATTTAAAACATTCTAATTATTTAATTCAGTACCTTATTATGTCAAAGCTGAATTTAAAAATCGTAAATCAATTGATAGATTTCGACGGGCGTTTAGAAAGCGCTACCGTTCTATTGTAGAGTGTTTTTTTATTTTCACTCACAAAAACTCGAGGAAAGGTGCCGACGTTACCTTTTGGCTCTATTTGGATACGTTTAAAATATCTTTGGCGCAATCGATTAACTATTTGACAATAATTATCATATTATAACGATTTTTTACTGTTTTTTTTGACATCTTTACTATAATTAGTAATAATTTTATTAAAGTTTAATTTTCGCTAGCATTACACACTAATGTTAAATAATTATTTTATAATAAAGGAATTCCTTACTAAATAATAAGAAATATATATTACAGCCTGTACCTTTCACAAACTGAATGTACTAATTCATTCATTCATATGAAATTATTCAAAACATTAAAACCGCCTAAAATTAGTTTATTAATACAATTTAAATTAATTATAAGACATATTTTGGGTTAAAAAATATCAATATATATATAATAATATAGTAAATATAGCTATAAATGATAATATCATAGGAAATTCACTTTTATTATATAATTGAGTCTGGGAATATTTTACAAAGAGTTACAAAGACAAGAAGTTCGCACACTTGAAAATAAATGTATGGAATTTATTGTTATGTGTGTTACATAAAGAATTAAATTTGAATGTCACATAATTTTAAATTTAATTAAATTTAAATATTATATTATTAAATTTAAATTGAATTTGTATACCAAATAGTTCTTTAGCCGACGCACGCGCATTTAGTACAATCGAAATAGAACAATAGTTATATATTTTAAACAAAAATAATATTGCAGTTGAAATTAATATTATTTTACTTATTAGTATATTAAACCATATTTTTATATGAGTATTTATATATTTGGTATATAAAGCATATTTAAAACAATATACTTATTGAAATTCTTATAAGACGTATAAAAAGAAAAGATTGATAAAAATCACGAATTTTCTAAATTATAAAGAATTTAAGTATAGACAAAAGCATTTGTAATACCTACTCATATATATGTATATAAATTTTCGTTATATACATATATATATATAATTTTCTTACCTAAAAAGCCTTTAATTATTATATATATTACATACCTGGTTGTATGATAACTATATAATATCACAGTATACACTGTATCACAGGTACACCTCACTGGTCTGTACGTCCGTACAGCTCGGCCTGTTAGGCTCAAATGCGTTTGAGTGGAACACAGATACTCCCGCGCAGCCTGTACACATACACACACACACACACACACACACACACACACACACACACACACACACACAGACACACACACATAAATGATATATAATGAACGGAAAATCGTCATTAGTGATACATGATGACTATATGGAAATATATATACATATATATATTTTTTATATGAGGAAATCTTCCGATCAATATTAGGTAGGTATATGAAATTAATTTGGATTCAATTATATTATTTTTATATTTAAATTTATTGAAATTGTAGCAAGAACTGGTCGTAATCTTACAACTCAAATGGAACTGTAAAGAATTTGAATTATAAGAAAAGTTTTAACAAGAAAATATAGTCTTAAGAAATAAACTATTAATAAAATTATATTTTTAAATTAAATTTACTATACAGTAAGCTAACTCTATGTATTTTCAATCTAACCTTACATTTAAATATAAATAAAGGCAGATACATATATATCTTCTACCTGGCAATTTTCCCAGCTTTAGCCAGGGTTTGCCAGTTATATATATCAATCGTCTCTACTTTCATCGGTCCACTTTCTGTACTCATTATTCGTATATTTTTCGTATAAGGCGTCTTCACACTGACACACCTGTGTGGAAAGACCCTTATTATCACTAAGAGGGTGGTTAAGAACTCTTGTTAGAAATAATGTATTATTATTAGTATTAATTAAATTAATTTTATTAAATATATTTAGAATACAATCTAGTTATTATCTATAGATATAAATAGTTATAGATATATAGATAGTTTTGAATGGACGAACTTAAGAACTCTTGTTAGAAATAACGTTTTATTTCAAATTATTACTATTAATGAAATAAATTTTATTAAACATATTTTAGTTATTATCTATCTATATCTATATCTATAGATAGTTTCATTAGTTTCAATCATATTTATTATCATTTTAAATCTCTACAATAATTATAATAATCATCTATATTACAAAATCTTTTTTATTTTCTAAACTTACAATGGCGTCTAATATTGCACAACTGTGGTGTTGCAGGTGTGTCTTCTGTCTCTCTCGCACGCACTGAGATACGTATATCGCTATCTCGCTCACACGTAACGACTTAAATTGTAACGGCTGAATATTACTTCAGTTAGAAAAATTTAATATTAATTTTTTTTTATATATATGTATATTATGATATTATATGAAATGGCTGACTAAATATATGAGATTGTTTTATATATGTATATATGTTTTTTATATTTATTTATATGAAATTTATAAGGCCTTTGAAAGTAAGGTTGTGATATAATAGAGTTTAGAGAGAATTAAAATTTTTAATAATAAAGTATTTAGTTTAGTAAAAACTAAAGCTATAATTATTATTTATATAATCTATTTATAGTACTATTAATATAATATATTGAACATAACTTGCTATGTGAGGTGTGAAATTTTGAAATTCAACGTCAATATAAAAGACATCAACGCGCTAACTCATATCTACATACAATATATAATCCTTATAAATACTAATATATATATACATATATATTAACGATGTTTTATATGTCATATATAATTGTTAGTTTGTAAGGAGCTGGTCGCAGGAGTTTGAGGGGAAGACGCTACGAACATCCGGACACTAGGGATGTACCACCATGATGAATATATTATAATAATAATATATTATAAGAAGAATTGAAGCAGGTTTTTTTGTGCTAAAACTGTATATATATTATAAAAATAATTAAAAGTTTTCAGTAGATTGAATAATATAATATACAGCAAAATATTGTTCTATAATTATAATAGTAGAGATTTTTATAAATATATATATATCATTATTATATATATTATTATATATAAGAGGATATATAATAATCAAAGTATCGTTATATTAATCGACAGGTACATCACTAGCAATACAAGCGGCGGAGCGTGACGAAGAAAGCACAACCGTACTAACGGACAACACTACGAGGAATTATCACTTGGATGAAACATGGCTTAATTATATATATGACAAAGGCAGACCCTGGCTAAAGCTGGAAGGTTGCCAGGAAGAACATATATATAATACGCCGAGCAGATTTTGATAATCCTATCCTATCTTACAGAGTTTGTTAAAGACTATGAGATATAAAGTAGAGATGAGAAATACATCATCATCAGCCTATCAGAGCCCACTGCTGAGCCTCTCCTCACATGGAGAAGGTTTGAGCATTAATCACCACGCTTACTCAAGACGGGTTGGCGATTTCAAACTTATAATTATCCTTTTTATACATTGGTTAAAATATAATGTAAAGAATATATGTATATTATTATTTGTTTGAATTTTCAAAGAGTATTTGAGTGACTGAGAAATTGTAAATATAAAATTTTCAACCTCTCAATGCCTTTCTCATCTAAAGATAAAGAAATTAATATATGTATTAAATATACATTAAATTAAATTATTACAAAAATAATTATAACTGATCTTTTGTATGAAAAACTATTATTTTATTATAATATTTTAAATTTTTCTCTTGACCTTCAATAAACGACCCATATTGTTGTTGAATATTAAATAAATCGTTTTTTTATTATAAAATATTTATTTTATATTTATATCTAGAATCATTTAATTTCTTTATCATATACTAAGTCTTAAAAAAACATGATTATTACAAAGAAAAAAGTTTAAACACTTAAGGTCTGTACAAACCAAAAATCTTAATTTCCAATATTTTACATATTTTTTTACTAAAACTATTATTACTATCATTATATCTAATAAATATTCTTCTAGAAGTAATATTATTAATTAAAAATTTATATTTTATATGTAATATTATTTATATAATATTAAAAGAATCTTTTATTAAATATAAGTTGAAATCAAATCACGATTGTGTTCGAACGCTGCATTGGTCAGAAACCAGTTGCATTAATTAATACGACCTGGACGTTAGAGAGAGAAAGAAGATAATACAACCTTATGTGAGAGAGAGATAGATGAACACACACATAATAATCAAATACGATACACATATGTACATTAATGTGTGTGTGTGTGTGTGTGTGTGTGTGTGTGTGTGTGTGTGTGTGTGTGTGTGTGTGTGTGGAAATTTCTAGCACATATGATTGATGCCCAGCCTGACATACAAATGGACATCTCAAATGTATTATTATAAGTCTTCACGTAATATTCGATACTTAGATACACTTGGGCAGCCTGTAGCAGATTTAATTTAATTTTATATACTAGTTCTTGAAGCTATAATAGATTAATTAAAAGTACATTTACCTATAATTTTATAAAACTCCTAAATTTCTTATGAATATATATATTTTTTATTATAGAAATATTTTAATTAACGTATTTAAAGATTAATTAATTCATTAAAAATGTACAATTTCTTTTCTGTGCTTGTATTAACATAATATTAGTTCTTAATTTTCTTTTTTAATAAAATCACAAATGAATGCTTCAATACTTAATATTTATAGTAAATATTATTTGATCTTTTTTTTAATTCAATATATAAAATACATAAATTTTCTTTACATAAATTTCTTAATTTTTAATAATCACTTGTTGTTTCAAACATTTAAATATAAAAATTGTATCAATATATGCCATTCTATCATTTTATACTCACAGACTTAAGAAACGAAAAAAAAATTTTTTTTTAACACAACCAGGTTATTCAGAATTATTATTATTTAATACAAATTCCACGATTAACAGAAATATGAAAAAAAACTTTATTAAATTCATAGAAAACATTTCATTCTTTTTGTTTTCGTGTTTATTTTCAATGTTTAAAGTTACATTCCAATAGTGAGTGTAAGACATTCAAGACCCCCACAAGTGAACCGTGGCGCCCCAACAGGTGTTACCCCGGGGTCACTCAATAAGGGTAACATTTCTTACTCAAGACGGTATGAGAAAAATATGTAAGAACAATACTATAGCCATATTAGTTTAAATATTAAAATATATTATAAATATTTATTACGAAAAATCAATGAAAAATATTGCATGGAATATAGAAAACTACTGTAATTCTAAATGAATTGAGTAACTCTTTAGGGTTGTGAATTTAATAAGTGTTAGGATATTGAATCTTATTTAATATATTCTCAAATCTATCCTACTTTAATTGTTTTTCATTATTAATAAGTCAGAAGTATATTTACTTATTAAAAGTAGTTTTAAAATTGTCAAAAAGTCATTATCTTTTAACAATAAAGAGGTATTATTTATTATTATACATAATTATGAACATATTATTAGTAAAGAAATTTAATTTTAAATTGGATGACATTTTGTGAAGTTTTTTGAAGAAACTTCTCATCATTCAATGTATTCACGGTGCGTGTGTCGGGTCCATCGTTGTAGTGAGAGGAGCTTCAACAGTGACTGTGACTTGTGACCCAGGTGTAGGTTTAAGGGACCCTATCTCTTTAAACGCTCACCTCCACCGTCCAAGCACTTCTCTCTACCAAAATTAAAAAGAAACCTACTTGGGCTGCCTTCGAAGTACGTTCCAAGAATGAATTGATATTAGTTCTGAACAGGCCCAAGTCTTTTAGTAGGTTGTAGAGAGATTTATCTGTTATACCTCTCGCTCCCACCTCTACCGCGTACAAATTCACAACGAATCTATTCTTAGTGAGCTCGTAATACTTATAAATATCATATATTTATTATAAAATTTTACATAAAGAAATAATTTGTACCAAAAAGAACGTAATAAATGTTAGGTTAAATTTATAATGTAATTTTTCACTACGAAGACGTAGTGTTATATGAAAAATTTCCACTCAAAACTATCTGAATACACTCGCCTCTCATTCCAGTTACAAAGTTATATTCGTCGTCATCAGCCTATCAGAGTCCACTGCTGAGCAAAGGCCTCTTTCCCACATGGAGAAGGTTTGAGCATTAATCACCACGCTTGCTCAAGACGGGTTGGTGATTTCAAACTTATAATTGTGAAACTATAAGTCCAGGTTTCCTCACGATTTTTTCCTTCACCGTATGTCAGTGGTGTCTAAATACTCTGAGAAAGTACATATGATTCCGAAAAATCACATTGGTACTTGCTAGGTTTGAACCCGCGCCCTCGGCAACGAGAGGCGGACCCTTTAACCACTAGGCCACCACTGACTGATCCGTACCGTGATACCGTGATCATAGTTATATTCATGTCTAAATAAATGACGTCAACCCTCTTTGGGAAGTTATTACATATTTGTATTAAATTAAATGATTACAAAAAATGTATGATACTCAAGTACCTACACATGATATTATCGCTCCAATGCTATTTCTTCAAAACAATCTTTTTTTGAGTGAGTTTATGTGAGTTATTGAGTGAGTTTTATAGTAGACAACCTCCTTTGAATTGGTTATAAATATAGTTGATGTCAGTGATGGCCTAGTGGTTAAAGGCCTGCCTCTCATGAGGGCGCGGGTTCGATCCTGGCAAGTACCAATGTGATTTTTCCGAGTCATATGTACTTTAAGAGTATTTAGACATCACTGATTAATGCATTCCCAAAGAGAGTTGATGTCAGGCAGGCGGTCGGTCGTAAAAACAAATAGACAAACCTATTCACAACATGTAAGGCCCTGGCTAAAGCTGGGTAATTGCCAGGTAGAAGGCAGTGAGTTATACAGTAAGTATCTCAGTATATAATACAATACATCACGTCGTGAGGCCTGCCCGCTCGGAGGTTGACGTCGGTTAGTTGACCCGCGCACGCGTCGTTTATTTATCAATTACTATGAGTTTTGAACTTCGCGCTCTGCCAGCCAACTGTGGCCGCGCGGAACGACGCCCGCTATGTATAACAACAGGGGATTAAGACATATACAGGGTGACTGGTGAATTACTATCAATATTTAAGGAGAATACTCGGTACATGATTCTCATTCGAATTATGTAAAAAAAATAGGCACTTAATTTTTGACAAAATTTCCGTATAAATAAGTAAAGTGTTGACACGTTCCAAGTGTTCAAGTGTGGACGCGTGCGGCGGCGTGCTGATACAACAACACGTCACGACACGCGTATGTGTGTGTGTGTATACCTAATCTGTAGGGTGTTCACACGATGCGTAATTAATTACATAACTTTTGGTTAACTTTACTTAGAAGTTTATTAATATTTATGTTTTATTAATTTTTATTTTGTCATATATGATCGTCAAATATCACGTCCTCAAATATCGATAGTAATTCACCAGTCACCCTGTATATAAATATATATCATTAGTTTATATCCTGTTTTTATAAGTATGCAGAATGTGAGTGTTTGCTATGTCGCGGGTTCGATCCTGGCAAGTACCAACAAGATTTTTCGAGTCATACGTACTTTCTAAGAGTATTCAGACATCACTGACAGATGAAGGAAAACATCGTGAGGAAACATAGACTTATAATTTCAAATTATAAGTTTGAAATCATGAACCCGTTTTGAGCAAGTGGTGATTACCTAATGCTCAAACCTTCTCCATGTGAGAAGAGGCAGCTCAGCAGTGGGCTCTGATAGGATGATGACGATGATGACTGTTTTTCAGCAGTTCGTGATGTTATTCCATGGATGACTAAAAATAAGAATTTTTTAGATCTTCTTTTCTCACCAAATTAATTTCTATTTCTTAATTATCTTTACACCTTCTCCATGCTTCTAGTGTATAGGAATAACAAATACTGACTTCAGCTTTAATAATAAATATATAAAACTAACTTAAAATACAAATTAATAGAAATTACACATTTTTATAATTCTTTTGTTCTAGATTCTCATTAACGCGGTTATAAATATTAATATTATTGTACCATAATGGCCTGCGTCTATACACTCATCGCACAAGTAAGGCACGCTTAGTGCAATTTTTTTATTCTCTCTACAATTACTATGTGTTCGTCCATGTGTGTGTGTGTGTGTATGTGTGTGTGTGTGTGTGTGTGTGTGTGTGTGTGTGTATGTATGTGTATATAACTGTTAACAGCGGCCAGAAGTCGTTTTACGGTTTAAATCGACTTTCTGATTCTGAAGATTACTTTTTGTTTTGCTGTTTTATATAAAAAGGTTTTTATTTCAAATAATATTACATATATATACATTTAAGATTATGTTTTATGTCATATGTCGTATATATTGTGGTTCATTAGCAATCTGTCAACTGTCAAACGTAAATAATTAGTTATTTGACATTCATATACTTAATAAACAAATACTAATAATTAAATAATCATCTCTATTCCATTCGACAAACTTCTTGTTTCCTCCACACAGTACAAAAGATTATAATTCGTCCAACAAATAAAAATTGTCATTGACAAAATATTAAGCGATTCTAGTGTGAATTAAGCTATAATTAAAAAAATACTTTAATTTTGACTTACAGATAGTATCTGAGTCAAAACAAGTAAGTAAGAATTGTTAATTCTCATTAAGCCAGCGAAGAAGTTTCTTTGTCAAATATTATAAAGACAAAAGAGATATTGTATAGAATAACATAATATACTTTTCAACTATCTTCCTTTGTTCTAAATAATTTTATTATAAGAAAATATACTCGAAAATTATCAAAAAAAAAGAAATAAACTACTGTTTTGATATCTTCTTCTTCTACCTGGCAATTTCCCAGCTTTAGCCAGTGTCTGCCTTACATGTTGTGAATAGTTTTGGCTGATTGTTTTTACGACCGGCCGCCTGCCTGACATCAACCCTCTTTGGGAATGCATTAATCAGTGATGTCTTAATACTCTTAAATAGGTATATACATATATGTGTGTGTGTGTGTGTGTGTGTCTGTGTGTGTTACGATCCAGCTCTTAATAAAGAAAAATATATATTTTAATAACTGTTTCTATATAAGATGTAGGTTTTAGATTTTATTATCTTCTAATTAATGTTCAGGAATTAAAATTTATTTCATATTACTGTTATAACATAACGAAAATTAGTTTTTTATATTAAATTAAAATCTCAACTGACTTTTATTTTCTCAAGTGTTAGAAATTTGGAGAATATTCTTTTCGAATTTTTTTGTTGAAATGTATACTAATATACTATTTTAAGTTTTATATTACTATACTATTATAAGTTTTTTATATATAAAAGAAAGTCGTGCTAGTTAAACTACTTATAACTCAAGAACGACTAAACGGATTTGGATGAAAATTGGTGGACTGGAAAGGTAGCTTAGAACATGGGACAGGTATAGGATTCTTTTCATCCGATTGAGAAAAAAATATGTTGATCAAATCCAAAATCGGTTTAGTGTTTATTTACCGTCTCTAAATCAAAACAGTTCGTTTAGTCAGCTACACATTTCTAATTATAAAACTAACGCGGACAAGGTCGTAGGCAAAAGTTAGTGTTATGATATAATTGTTTATTTTCTAAAAAATGAAAACCGGACTAATAAGACGTCAAATTAATTTTTATCTTCATATACTACAAGTTACAACGTCATTTTTGGTCTAATTTCAGCTTATGACAAATTTTCTAACGACTGGGTGCAATTTTTTAATTCTGTATTACATAAAAAATATAAAAAGTAAAAATAAATATATTTAAAAAAAATACTAAAAATTCACCATTTGTTTTTAAGTTAAACGCCATCTATACTCAATAAAGAGAACTACACTAATTACTCATTGCTCTCCTAAACATGGGCAAGCGTAATTCATTTTCAGTTTATGAATAGTTGTTATAAAATAACACCAGATAGCGCTGTACACATCAAATTCTACTATGAAAAATAAAATGTATACATAATTATGTATGCAAAATTATTTGAAAGTTTTTATAAAAAGAGGAGATTTTTTTCTACAAAATAAGAAATAAATGCAAATAAGAAAATAAGAAAATAAACTCTTAAGTATATGTATATCTAATAAGTTTTCCTTAAATTCTGACGCTGTCACTATGACTGATTTAAAAATGTCATATATTTATTGTCTATAGGTAAGGAGGAATAAAAAAAAATATTTTATTCATTAATAGTTTTAAGTCCCCTATGTGTTTAATGTAGAATATGTTTAAAATATTTTATTATAATTTTTATTTTTTGAGATTAATTACAACCAATACAATAGATAAACAATGATATATTAATTTTGTTTGCATTTAAAAGAATTTTACATATAAATACACAATGGAATTTATGAATAAAAATGCGATTTTCATACACAGTTGAAGGTTTTGGGGTAGCTCCTGACTTAGGACAAACCATGACTTCACTCTTGTCTCCAATAGTTTTACTTTTACCTCTTTGTTGCTATTTTTCATATTTTTCAATATTTTTAGGACTCTGGAGACATTTATGAACAATAAAAAAATACTTTCCATCAATATCAGCAGTTCTAATACCACTTATATTTCTAAAACAAAAGCTAACGTCAAAAATAGTAGTTCAGGAAAAGTTACTCACTATTATTTGAAAAATTACTCACATTTACTCATATTTACACAATTTTTTTTACATTGAAACATAATGATGGTACTGACTCCTAGGTATATAGCTACAAAAACGTCAAACGCTCCGTCATCTCATCTTATCTTATAGGATATATTGAATTATTCTTCATTAAAAATTATTAAGGAGAAATATATATAATAATATATTATGTATGTATATGAATGTAAATAAGAATCGGTTATATACAATTAATTTTATTTCCTTTCATTTCATATTAACAAAGAATTACTAAGCTTTTAGTTTTATAAAGATGTGTTTAAGCTTACAATTATAATAAATATACTAAAAAGAATTATATATATTTATTAGACACCGTACTATGAGTTTTTATAAACTTAATACTGTATGTACTATAGTTTTTATTAAATATTTAACAGCGATCTTTCTCAGAAACAAAATTTTTACCTACTACAAGTTTGCATCGTCAAACTAATTAAAACTGCCAGTATTTTACTTATTAATTAACGTAAGTACGATCATGTTTTCAATATTTTTGATCGTGCAAACTTGTGGTAATGGAAGTTATATTAAAGAATGGAAGTTATATATATCTTAAAATAAACGAAGAATTCCAATAATTTATATTTATATTATAATTGTAAGCTCATAAAAACAATATAATAATATTTATAATTATTTATCACACCTGACACTGCTGGTTAACTATTTTATAGTTGGCACTAAAGTTCATTTATTCATTTTTTTTTCAAATCTATGACTTAAGAATAATCAATTAAATTCAAAAAAAAAAATCCCTTTTATTAATTTTCATTTGAAAACTGAATATACTGACAAAGAGACGCTTAGTCAAGTAATCATTGAAATTGGTTGATTACTTCAACTTCTAAATTAATACTAATAAAACATAACTAAAAACTATTGCGAAGAAACTGGCGTTCATATGAGAAAACCTCATCGAAATATGTACATCCATTTCAGAGTTACGACGTGACAAACACACATACATTTATTTTACATCGCATAATAAATCTCTTAACATCTTTTTAAACACAAAAAACTAAACACATTGTTTTCGTAATCAATGAAGAAAGAAATTTATATCTCTTTAGTCTTTCAAGCAATTTTTTTCATTTTCAATTGTGAAAATTACAAATAAAATTGCAAAAGCATAAGAGGTTATCAATAATTTTTTGTATTATGGAATATATATACTTAAATGTAGTTACAATTTCAACCCAAAATAAGTAAGCAGTGTCAAGTGTGAACCACATTCAGAAACTAATATAATATCTATGAATCACATCACACTAAACTATGAAGAACCGTCACATTGGTCCAGCATCAGTATACACTCCACACATATTGTCTTTCCATAAACTTCCAATCTAAACATTACACAAAATATGAACCAATAAACAATTCTGGGCACAATTCACAGACCAGAAATTCCCCAGAACTATCCTGGGACCAAATCACATAAAAATGGCCCAAAACTATTTGCTTTCCAAATCTGTTAGTTCCATAGCATGAATTACTTCGCCAATAAATTACGAACCATCTAAACCATTTTGATATTAAATTATTCTAAATTACATTTTAAGAATAACATCATTAATCTATAGAAATTGAATTCAGTTTTATATTAAAATTACACATAGAAATTTTATATTTTACAAACGATTACAATTCCCTCCTGTCGAGTCGTTGATCTTACATAGCCAATAAATTCTATGCACAGGACTTTGGCAAACGTTTTGGTGTTAATATATTAACAATATGAGACAATACATAATATTTATTTACAGAAACCGATGAATCAGGAGGTAGTATAGGCCACGTACCAGAACAAAAACAATGGGAACAACTAAATATATTATTATGTAACATATTAAAACAGCCATAGAATCACAGGGAGAAAACGTTACGAGAAGATCCTATCATTAACATATAGAACAAGATTCATTCATAATAATCTCAAAAAATTCTCCTATAATATAAAACACATGAAAAATTATTTATAGCATTTATAAACAAGCCATTTTCACGAGAATTATAATGTAAGACAAGGAAATGAAGGATACATATATATATATATATATATATATATATATATATATATATAAATTATGGACAAAAAATATTCTTGGAGATTACAAAAGTACCTTTAAGGTACACAAACAAAGCAGGAAATATTATTAGATATTTCTTTTATTCATTAAGATTCGCGATTATTTTTAGAAACACATCTTAGTTATTTGTATCCCTAACTGTGGCGATATATAAATTAACTCATAGTTTTAATTAAAGAAGTAACTGATGGTCTTAGTACGAGTTTAAATCTTGAAACTAAATACTGACAGTATAGTGTATCATTTATATCTAGCAACATTGATACCATCAGTAAATAAGTGAAAACTACCCGTCTTCAGTTCGTCAATTTAAACTCGTACTAATCCGTCATAAAAGCAACAATTAATGGTCCTTACACGTGGTTCAAAGTACTAAGTTATTTTAATTTTCATAATTTACACTAAGACTCAACAAATCTCAAAGACTTGCAATAATTAGATTAAACATTACAATTTATACTTAATTAATCACCAAAATTATTGTTGAATATTTCATCATTTAAATAGAAATGGCAATATTTTGGAAGAGACACATTATTAACATCAAATACGATTTATACAAATAACTACAAAATAAATATATCTAATAATATATCTATTTATAGACTATATAGTTCAGAAACACAATTATTAAATACTTGATTGTCCACACATCGGAGGAACTGTAGAACTCCGACAGACACTCGCTACATCACTTAATAAACATTTATTATATAAACTAACCACATAAATTCATCTATCTATACATAACATTATTTATATATTGCGATCATAAGACATTGATAACTAGAATTATTTAAAACTGGGCTTGAATAAATACGAGTGTAATTTCACTGCATTCCACTCATTGCCCTTTTCAACTCACTGCTAAGTCGAATATACATATATAAAATCAGTGTCACGTAAAGACGAGGAAATAATCTATTTATTTATTATATTTTTTTCTTAATATCAGTTCTTTCGTGTCACTGAAGTTATATCATTTCAAGAATGTCTATCTATTCCTACGTTTCACTAACACAGAGTAACAATATCTATGTTTAATATTATGGCTTCGAAGGCACTAGTGACCTAGTGGACTGTTCATACTTCGTTTCAAGACAGCTAAGATATATTCAGTTACTGATATGATTTCGACTATTGACTAGAGTGATTTCTTTAATTTCTTGTCTTTTCTAACGATTTTCGGAAGCAGAAAATCGATAATACCTCACTGAGGCGATTATAATAATCGAATAACATTAAAAATCTTAATTATACTGTATCCATACGAATGTAATTATTCGTTGATGTGATACTAATATTTTGCAATAGGGACCTCAAGATATTTGGTAGACAGGCTTCGTTTAGGCCAGTGTTTCCCAACTTTATGGACCGATGTCCTACATATTAGATTGAACATGGCTATTGTCTCCTATAAATTTTGTTTAGAAATAAATTTCTTCCGAGGCCTAAAATTACAATAGTATAGATATTACACACTTATTTTGCTGACTAGATCTATTGCATATAGAACTTTTTGCCATGAAAACGCTATAACGCTTTTTGAGTGTTTTTTAGTACTAACAATCATTGTAAGTAGCCTTGAGTTTTCAAATCTCCAAATTGTCCTCCTCTAAATTCAAAAGTCCCCCAGGAGGGGCAAACGGACCACTTTGGGAAACACTGGTCTACTCTTAATAGGTACCTAGGTTATACCACATGTAATAAGCCATTTCATTTTATTACTTATAAATATAGATCTACTTTACTTATATGATAAATATTTGATCAATGCCCAAAAACTATTCAGACAGCGATATTTGATCAACTTTATGTGCTTATTTGTGCATTATATCAAGGTCACCATTACAAAACAATACGCGAACATTCTATTAGGCAGTATCGTGTTAAGTTTCGACATATTCTAATAATTGTTTCTCATAGCAAACGTCTCTGGAATACTTCTGTGCGTACACTTATGTCCTATCACACATAGCTCTCAACGTGAGCGGATGCTGGGTCCTAGAAAGATGCTTCCACGAGATAAGTCCCATCCATTGCAACACCGGTCTGATTCCCTTGAACAGTGCTGCCAGCCGGAATGTATTTGCCGCAGGCTTGCTGCAATTATAAATTACATACATTACTATTTTGCTATAAACGAAAAACAAAAAAATTAGGTATAGTGATTTCAATTGAATGGTATCTAGGTTTGTGTGGATCGTGAAAAAAATATCTGATAATGTTCAAATAACGATAAAAGAAGCATAAATGCTGTAAAAAGGAACGGGTTTGTAAAGAGCATACGCATAAACGCCAATAAAAATAAGTGAGCTTTACATTACGAGTGTAGGTTTGTGCTGAAGCATGCCTAAAGGTACAATGTTATGTAGACCCAGTAGTGTATATGTATGTGAGTGTTCAAGAATTATTAGTTCAGTTTACTGTCTGTCCTAAAAAAGTTACCGCTCTATATATTGTATTAGATTTAATTATTAATACATATTTATTGTTTACATCAAGTGTCACTATGTACCAGTAATGTGTGCAGTGTGTTGGCAACTGCATCATTAATACAAATCAATTGTATCATCTACTATCTACAACCGTTTACAACACTCGTGGATCTACTTATATAAAATCGCATTACTATCAAAATAACATTACATATATATGATAAAATATAATAGTAATGCGATTTATTAACAATATATCTTATATATAAACGAACACATGATATATAGTCCATAGAACATAGATACGTTTACGACAACAGCATCACAGCGAAAGCCTCAAAAATATACATCGATATTTAAACATAACATATATTATGACCACAAAGCGACAACCAGCCAACACCCTGCAGACATTGAAAGCCTTCATCCAGTACACCAACCGTGAGAACCTTAGCCGTCACTGGTTGGTAATATAAGGTAACTTATAATGGCTCATACTGGTAATGGGTCTTCGCTAGGAGCTGCCGACATCGAAGTATCCGAGGGTCTGGAGGTCGCAGTGTACCGACGAGTGCCTCGTGATCGCTTCCTACTCGATTCTAATATCAGGACCTGTGTGCCAATCGACCATTGACCATTCATATGTATAGTGATACGTGTGTTGTGTGAACCCAAAGAAAAAGCTAAAACTATACATAAATAATATATGATAACTCATAAAATAAATTGATATAATACTTACATAATATACTCACCGTCAAATAAAATACATATATATTAACAATACGTCATCAGATTGTGTATACGGTTGTAAACTCTTATAAGGGTCTCTCGCAAGCTTTCCATTTGATATTTTGTGGCCTGAGCCATCGGGTTGAGCGGGACTTAGCATACACATAGCTTTATTTAATGAACAAGACAGGCGGAAGCATTCTTTGACATTTCGTTAAGCACTCGGGGAACAAACACTGAGGTGTAGCACACAAGCAACGGGCCAATATACGTATTACACTGTCAACAATTCTATGGCCAACTGTAATTGTGAACTTAATACTTGTTTGTATAAGGAATAGAGAGATTGCTGAGTGTGAATCTTCATTTATTTCAGTACCTAATAGTAAGAATAGTTTGGAAATGATTATCTCTACAATTATTGGTGTATTTTTTAAACTCGACATATGTTTTTACGCATATATTTGTCGATACCTTCCCGTAGTGTAATTTTTTTTTGGGTAGTTATTCTTATTCAAATTCTTTTGGGTGATACTTTATTTTTTTGGCCATAGAAATAACTTTATTTTTATACGTAATTGGTAAGACATAAACGCGTGCTTAGTGCTTTTTGTACCTCACGACGCGGGCACGAGACGAGGCCGATCGGACTGACGCATCGTACGGAACGACGGCGCTTCTGTTGTGAAAAGTGTTTGTTCATGTAACAGGCTATGTTTATATGTGATTGAGTAATTATTATAGATATTAACATCCTCCCAAACAAAATAACATAAGCAGGATTAGTTGTATCAAAGAATTATCTTCATAGACTGACGGATCGTTTTGGACTATGAGAAAGTGTGGATTATGTCTTGCCTAATCCATTTAAACCATCATTAATATGCGGCATTATCCCCAATACAAACGGCACATACCTCTGGAAACCAAACCAACTCCAAACAATCTACTTGGCATTATGTTATATAATATTTACCTGATACTTCTGCGGGCAACAACCACATCGCGCGCAGCAGGCGAGCAACGCCGGGGCGCGGCCCGAGTGTGCGGGCGAGGCTAGCGGGGACGGTGAGCCAGGCCGCTTGGCTGCACCATTGTAAGGATTCTCCATCTCAACAAACTCCCTGTCCTGCAAACATCTAAACTGACTAAAAGGTCTCCTTTCGTACATCCCATCATATAGCTTCCCTGCAAATAATCTTATAAAGTACTGTTACCCTATTTGGCGGTTTCTACATTTCTAGTTTTGTTTTGTTTGGTTATAGTTCCATCATACAAAATAATGTTTAACTATTTTAAATGGAACTGTAAAACAATAGCAGTAAGGTCCTATATTATGTTCATTACCGTGGTACGCTCCAGGCATCGCAACAGATGGTGATGTTGCAATTCAAAGATGTCTTCATCTCTGCCAGCGTCGTCCAGTTCCACGCCGGACTCCTGAGCAGCCAGCCGAGCCTCTGCTGCCTTCTTCTTGGAAACGAAAGCAGCCCCTGAAGAAGCCTTAGCGATGCGGATGCGAGCGAGACGAGCTTTCTGAAATATATCATTAATAATATCATCAGTTTCACATTCAATATAGGCAAAAGTGTAGAAGACCATGTGCAAAATCAATATTTTATTTTTCTTAAATTGCTAGTATGAAATAAAACTAATATTTTTCAGATTTATTATGTGTTTATAACTATTTTTATCAACAGACGTGATCTGGTCTAAACATGATCATAGTTGCTGCAAATATTAGTTTTATTTCGGCGTCGGGACGTGACGACCCCATCGCCCACTGGTGTATTCCGGTGCAATCAGTCACGGGGGGGAGGGCTGGGGGTACAGCCCTGGGAGTAAGACGGTCACGGATCTGGCAGGAGGCCGTCCGTGGCTGTCTTGGGGGGGAGGGGATACTCGGGTCTCTCCGGAGGCCTGAGTTCGCTTGTGGTCGGTCGGTTTCCTCTCTGTCTGCCGTCGGGCGCTTGCGCTCGTCGGTGGGTGGTTGGAGACTGGCCGCGTGGGCTTGGGTGGGAGGGGTAAGGGGTTAACCCTCTCGCGATTAAGCAAGCCCGCCAGGCGGGGGGACACTCCTGGTCACTTGGAGTGAGCCCTCGGGGGGGGAGGTGGCCGTTCGCGGCCCGCCGCCGGATCGTCGCGGATGCATGCTTCGGCGTTTCAAGTGGCGATCCACTTGGCGGCAACGGAGAGTGACCGCTGGTGTTTTAGTGGGTAACATGGGCCCTTCTGGCCGTGAATCCCACATAACCGCCTCTGTCTCCCCTAGACGGAGGGGTAGGTATAAAACCTTTCACCGCGATAACAAAAAAAAAAAAAAAAAAATATTAGTTTTATTTCAATGAAATCTTGCCTAAATCTTAGATCTCATTATACGCTAGTATTTCATAACTGTCTGGAGACAATTATCATTAAGTCCGCTAATATAAAAATTATCATGTACCACTAATATTAAATAGTTTAACTATTAAGTGTCTACAAATATAAAACGTAGTATTAAACTCATAGGTGGTAAAACCTAACTATAGTCAAGTTACTACAGCTTGAACATGGGCTGGCTCGATCGTGGAAGTATGACCCTCTCACAGAAGATCGGTGAAAAGTAGCCTTAAGTGGCTGCGTTTCATTCAATGAGTGAGAGTGTTGGTTGGCCTTTCCCTATTCCTACCTCTCCTTTTCCATCAACGATTAAGTTTGACAACGCATCTGCAAAACCTTTGTTGCGGATGTCCATGGGCGACGATCACCACTGCCCATCAAGTAGGCCGTCTGCTTGTGTACCACCTTTCTCATAAAAAAATTATAATAATATTTTTTGACTATACTCACCCTCTGAGCCTTCCTTTTATCAGCACGTTGGTTCTGGTGGTAGATCCTTGAGAAGTTGGAGACGATGACTGGTACTGGCAGAGCGATCACCAACACACCAGACAAAGAACACACACCACCAACGATCTTACCAGCGATGGTACCGGGCACCATGTCACCATAACTATGGAAAGAAAATACTTGGTTATATATGTGGATAACTTTGTATACAAAAAAGGGAGACAATGTACATATGATTGAACATTATAAGATGGAAATGAAATTGAAAAACCTATGACTTAAGTGTGAAAGATTTTTATTAATATGAATAGATTATGCCGACTCGTTTTTCAAATTAATATTAGTGTAAAATTACGAAAATAACAGTAGTATATTACTGGACATTTCTTTAGTTAGATAACAGTTATTTAAGGTATATACTATACTGTTAGATATATTTTAGGCAGCACTTCCACTTAGATGTTAAGTACCCACAACTTGTAATCGAATCCCCAGTCTAACACTTGTATCGTATTTATAATATTCAAAAGTAACATTTAGGTGAGGGTGGGTTATAATATTTGGCGCTAGTTCCCCTCATAAGAGTTCCCATTAAATAATAAAACACTTAACATTGTACAAAACATGCTAAGACCCAGTTTCACCAATAAATGTTTGTTTAAGCTAATCACAGCATTTACTAACCAACCTACAAAATTATAAATGTCTGTTAAAATATTTACGTCCCACGATGACAAATTAACAACGCATTATTAAACTACATGTCAAATGACCGACTACCAAATTATTCGTTCTTGTTATAAGACGACCAAATGGAAACTATAGCGTTTAATATGACACGTTTGCCACGATGCACCACTTTATACTTTGATCGTATATATCCCTCGATACGTCACTTATTAGGTAATGCGACCAAATTTTATATTTCATTGGTTGCATACATTTGGCACACAAAAAGCTTTCTTTACAATTTACTAGGTGTAACCTGTCTAAATCGGGTAGTCAATAAATTGTGTTATATATTATTATGTTATAAATATAGACATAAATGGTGTTCAAATTATAAGAAATAAAAGAAAACTTAATTTTCAATGTTATAGAAAAGCTGGAGGCAAAATCATCATATTAAATGAAATCTTATTTCACTTTATTAATAAGTACAAGGAAATAGTCGAAACTGACAAAACAGATGACGTTACTATGGTTACAAGAAATCAGGGCTGTGATTGGACAATTGAGTTTTGACAATGCCATTAACATTCTGTTAGCCATAAGACGGAGCTCCAGAGCAGTAATTAATATTAATGTCTGGTTAACACATTTAAACGGACATTTGTGCGTGGTGGGACGCTCGATACATCTAACAGAGCATCAAACGCATTAACACGATGTAATCTATTTAACAATGATTGGTGAAACTGGGTCTAAGACTCTCATTATAAATTATAAAACCAATTGTTAAGCCCAATGGGCATTTGAATTACTGTACAGAAATATTATTAACATTAATTTATATTATTAAACCGAATATACCGATGGCGCTAGATGACTATCATAAGAATTCCCAATAAATATTAGAATATAAATAACGTGAAGCTTAGAATTGTGAAGTAGACAAATATTTAAATCATTATACATAATTATTACTAACAATACATAATATTATATTTAAATTTTCAAGCTTAAATTAAAACCTTAAAAGAGCAATTTTGCTATAATAATGTTTTTGGTGTGAATAATAACCAAAAACAATTTTAATGAGAGAAAACAAATCTATACCTAATATTACTATTAGCAGTAATTGCAAATCCAGAAATAAATGGAACTTAACAAGAAAGACTAAACGTTTACAAACAAAAAGTCTTTTAACATCTCGGAAACGCACTTCCTGACATAAAATTAGCTACGTGACTTTGGAACCAACTGAACATAGACCTTCTCCGATTGCATCAAGATTCAATTTCCCTTATCAGCGTTTATTGTGTTTAGAGACCATCTCATCGACTACTTACTGTTTATAAATCGCTTTCTGAATTTACATGAATAAAGGTTGCTAGGCTTTTTAGTCTAAAGTTGCTAGAGGTAGGTTATGAAATTATAAAATTTATGAAACTTTACCATCTATACAATCCAAAAAAAATATTAAAGTCACTCATTTAACACAATAAAACTATCGCTCATAAATAACTACGAACAAAATTTAACTTTTCCTTTCTTTGCTAAATTTATTTTTGCCTAGACTTTAAATATGACTTAGTTATAAAACCCTGAAAAGATGTCAGTAATTTTTGAGCTATTTCTTTTTAATAAATTAAGGTTAATTAATATAAGAATCATCTAAACAGTTAGTATTGATAAAATTGTCCAGCTAATATTTGAAGTCCTTGAAAGGCACTTTTTCATATCATGCAGTACAAAATATCCATTTTATCATGGTCCAATCAAGATTTTATCAATTATTATTGTGAATTTCTTTGGCTTGTCGGAAATCTTTATTTTTGTAAATAAAATAGCTGTAAAGAAGAAAAGCCTCAGTAACACTACACTATTAATAAGAAGTCAATATTTTGATCATATTCATTACTTATCTCACATGTTTTTCACATTTTTGTAAGTCTTTAATAAGTTTTACTTAGTTCGGAAGCATTTTCACTTTCAATTCTAAAATATTTGACCAAAAATCTCTTCTTAAAAATAAAGCAAGACAACGCTTGGCTCGCATCTCACCCTAGAAGAAAATAATGCTATCTCTTCTTGAAGGCTTAAGAATAGTAACAAGTATTTAACACAGAGGCATGCTAACTGTTCCAATCATTTGATGTTTGCATGAGGAAGAAGGAAGGAAACACTTCATCTACATGCGAGGAAGAGATATACATCAGAAAGTCTAAATACTATTGTAACGCAAGTTATAATACATTTAATTTTTCAAACTATTTTTTTAAGAGGGAATTATTAACAAGCCCTTGTCTTAAAATTTTATCACAATCCTAAGTTATTGTATCAAATATTAATGTTATTTTTATAGAATATGATATAAATATATTTTTAATATGAAACGCATCATGTAAAGTTAATTAAATGCGATATAGTCGAGAGCGCTTCAAAGTGCTCGAAAGTGCTTGAAAGCGCTCCAAAGGTACTGTTTCAGCGTAAAGCATGCCCAACGAGCTCTGGTACATCGTGTGTAAACCTTTTGTATGTAAATACATTATATTAATAAATAATTTTATATAAAATATTATTTTTAAGAACAACATAACAATAACAATAATGAAATCTAAGGCTTTCGCGAGTATTAATTTAAAAAAATCCGGAGTATGTAATTTTACAATAATGAAATATGCGTATATAGTTTTTACCATGATAAAATTCAAAGAAAATTACTGGTACTTACTATCCATGATATCTTTATATGTTTTTAAATAGAATTATTATATACAAATGAATATTGTTAGCTTAAATTAGAATACTTTTAGAATAATATAAATGACATTTAAAAAATTAATAATATGTTCTCAAATGATAATTAAATTTATATATAAATTCAACTCGCGTCAAGACGTAATAAAACCGACATTCTCTAACACACTCGTAGCTCTCTCAATATTAATTTCATTTTACACAACATTTAACAAACACCTACACATGTTTACATTGAGACTCGGTTTTTGCATTCCGTAAACAACTCTATACATTACCCACCAAAATCCTCATGCGTAACGTAACGTAATTATAATAAATAATATATATATATATATCTATAATATATACTAGCTGACTCGGCAAACGTTGTTTTGTCATATAAATATAGGGGTTGGTGATAAAAACGTAAAAATTTTAGGTTGTATGTATTTTTAATGCTATATAATAAAAAATAAATAAAAAAATTACTGTGAATAACCCTTATGTCGTAAGGGTATGAAAAATAGATGTTGGCCGATTCTCAGACCTACTCAATATGTTCACAAAATTTCATCAAAATCGGTCAAGCTGTTTCGGAGGAGTTCTCTGTCTAACACCGCGACACGAGAATTTTATGTATAAGATATAATTTTTCACGATATGTTCTACCAATATCACATAAAGAAAAATTTTCAATAGATAATTTACTTATAATACATATGATGCTCCCATTTAATTATAATTTAGTTTACATTTTTTCACGCTAATACAATTTGAAATAAACAAACATAAAAGCGTCTTTAATTTGATATATATGTAAAATTTTTATCATAATTTTCAGCGTAATATTATGTTCTTTTAATTGACTTTAAACAGTGTCTTTATATTACTAGCATTGAAATTATATTTTTTATACATATACTAAAAGAATCTTCAATTATATATATCTTATGATTATTATATTGTCAAATAATAATCAATTATTAAACTATCAACCCTCAAGCCACCTATAAAGAGCGCCGTTACTGACAATCTGACAGTTGACACTTTTCGTTCAAAACTATTGTCAAGACAAGAAACTCTGTCCTAATCAGTCTCGAATATTAATAAACTAGCTTTCCGCCCGCAGCTTCGCCCGCGTGGAGTTCGGTTATATCGCGTTTCCAAGAGAACCTTTCAAAAGTCTGGGATAAAAACTATCCTATATTGTTTCTCAAGGTCAACTCTATGTCTGTACCAAATTTCATTAAAATCAGTTCAGTGGTTTAGGCGTGAAAGCGTAACAGACAGACAGACAGTTACTTCGCATTTATAATATTAGTAAGGATAGTCCATTGGCCGGCGAACGTTTATTTTAAAAATCATAACGTGATTTTCATTTCTAACAATATATGTATAGTATTAACTAAATATATTCACTATAAAACATATATGTTTACATGTTTGCTACGAAATAACACGAACTGTTTTTCCGAGTCGTTAATGCATCATTGTGTTCAAGTGACTGGCTGCCCTCCAGAAACTGAGGAGAAAAAACTTTGAAAAAATAAACTAGGTGTGAACCAGATCTTAATATTCTGGAGCCAATGGAAACAATCTTGTTATTGTGTTCCAGGTTTATTCTGGAGCAGTCTATTCTTTGTATAATAAACACTAGTTGTTTTATACGGCTTCGTCTGTAATTGTATAATTTATCTTCGAAAACTCTAGTTCCTTGATATTTGACGTAAATATCTTACTAGTTTTGGGACGTCGTCCGCGTCAATTTCGGAATTAGAAGCTGTAAATAATCAGATATTGGAATTTATTAACTATTTTTTTTCTTTTTCGATGGAACAGTATTAAATATGCTATGTCCGTCTCCTAGTTCTAAGCTATCTCTCCACCAATTTTTAACCATATCCCTACAGCCGTTTTTGAGTTATAAATAGTGTAAGTAACGCAACTTTCTTTTATATATATAGATATGTACTGTTTTTACGTCCATCATTATATATAATATATAATGATGATAATTTTTTGATAATTGTAGATAAACAAATAATTGTACAATCAAGTAACATAACTCATTCTATGAAAACAATTATACATTGGCTAAACATTAAAATAAGAAGCCATAATTTATTGAAATGAGGAAAAAACTATATAGAAATAAAAATATACATATTAAATTAAATGCAAGCAAAACCATATGACGATATTAGTATTATACGATACATCAGCGAAGAAATCATATAATTAAAAATTTATTTGTATTTTTCAGTCCCTGTTTTAATTGTCATAGATAAGTTATTACTTCACCAAAACTATAACAAAAGTTTTAAATAAAAATTTCAACATATGTACTATATGTACATATGTTAGTATATATATACTACCTATTTTTTATATATAAAACTATATATTATTGTAACAATATGTCTCTAAGTGGAAATACGTAATAAATGTGTCGTAAAACTTTAAAGTCGGGACGCCAGCTATTGTTTATTATTTTAACGTAAATACGTATAAATTTACGATAACCGTTGACGTTCACAAAACCGTGATTTACGTGACATTTATATTCAGCCACGTTAAGATTTACGGGTGGACAGTTAGAGCTCGAGGGTGTACGGATATTGAAAATCATCTCGGTTCAATAACAAATATTATTGTGAAAGTTTTAACACTTTGAAGTTCTTTTGATTTCGACTCTTTTAAAAGTTGAGAGCGAAGTTTTTTATTCAAATAAAACTATTACACTGAAGACTCTTGACCTAATCTTAGTTTTTTCATTTGTTTGAAACTTATTTTACCATGACTTTTTAATGTTCACTTTATTACAGATATGAAAATATTCTATCAATTGCTTACTATTATGTCATTTTCAATTAAAAAATATATAGAGAGATAGCAGTGCAAATAATTTTAAACTTTTAAAAGTCTTTGATAAAGAAAAAGTGACTTTATACCCTGAAATACATACACACTACACAAATTTAATAATTATAAGGTAAGTATATAATTATTATATAAATAAACTCCTTTAAAAGATAATATTTAATATTATTTAATAAGTACGAGTGTGTGGACTCAATGGAATCAATAAGAATGATGCCGAAGACCGGACAAAGTGGAGGAGACTTAGTTGAAAAGTGGACCCTGGGTTCTCTCGTCTTGAGCGACCGGGTAGACGCTAAGTTGATGATGATGAATAAGTATGAGTTGATATTTTAGATTTAAAAGTTCTCTATGAAAAATATCACATATTAAACAATGAAAATCACGATAAAGTTTATTAAATTAATAATTAATGGCAATCACATCTCGTCTTAATGATCACGGTTGCTGAAAAGTAACCGAAACGTATGAGTATGTAGTTAAAATAATAAAATACGCGTAGTAAATCGAATAATATTAGTTTAATTTAAATGAATACTCGCGAAAATCTTAGTTATCATTACGCATATGTCTGAAAAATATGTTTCATTTAATAATTAATGTTCTTCTATTCATGAATACATCTATATTGACTCGCCCCAAATCGTGACTAAATTTAGCAAGCAACTATTTAGCGGCTAGATCCATCGACTTGTATAATCATAACCTGAATAAGCTCTGATATAAATAATTTATTTAATTAAACATATTTTATATATCCTATGTGTCTGGTTTATGTTGAACGAAATATACATACTAGTTTATGCCCCTGACTACGTCGTGAACATCAGTGATGCACTCAAAGAGCATTGTAAATCGTGTGAAACAATACACATAGCCACCTACGTTGTTTTTCATTTTAAATAACCTATATACTGCAGCGCCATCTAACATGATTTGTTGATCTAAACCATTTGGGACACAATACAAATGCATTCAAATAATTCATTCAAATCGGTCCAGCAGTTTAGGAGTTCAGTGACATACACAAATACAGTACAATTACATATATAAATATCTGAAAATTTAGTAATAACTAAATCTGTCTGTCTAAATCTAATCTTATCTAAATTTGCTAAAAAAAACTGTCTTTAAATGGGTAATTAAAAAGAAAAATTATTTTACCAAATACCATATTAAATTATCAAATAATTACATTAGAATTTTAGCTCCGTGCCAAGTAAAGATAGAAATCCCGGGAACAAAAACTACGAGGATAAACCAATGAAAGCACTATTATACGGTTTTGGAATTTGTCAAGATTTTCGAAGGTTTTTACGGATTGCTCTAGAATGGTATTAAAAAATCAGTTTATTATCATGAGACTTAGATCTTAAGGTATCTCGTTTCTATCCTAAAATTTTCATCAACGGTCAATCATAAAATGCATAATTATAGAGACATAAAAATAATAACAATTGGTTCACATTGCGATACCTTTGAAAGTAATCACATATAAAAAAAATGTAAGCGATAATCTTCTATATATATAAAAATGGATTGCTGTTCCTTAGTCTCGCTAAAACTCGAGAACAGCTGAACGGATTTGTCTTATCTTAGTCTTGAAATGTTCGTGGAGGTTCAGGAAAGGTATAAAAGGTGAGAAAAATTGGAATTATTGCCGGGAAAACCCTAAAAACAGTCCTTTTCTATTTCCCATACAAACGCTTTTTCTGACATTAGATTTGACAACTAACTAATATGTCAATCATTCTGTTTGATTGAAACAGGAAAAACCTGATTATTTATGGCCTCTAAGAGGGAATAGAGTTCGCCTGGTCAGCTATACATATATTACTAATGACGAAACTAACGCGGACGAAGTCGCGGGCAAAAACTAGTTATTAATAAAAATTTTCCTCTATTAGTTCAATATTGAACTTTATTAAAAAACCGTGCTAAATGTAACAAGAGATAAAATATTTACTAAGACTTACATTGGAAACAAGAAACAGTACTTAGAAATACGTTTTAAACAGGATAATAAGAAAAAATCTTCTTCTACCTGGCAATTTCCCAGCTATAGCCAGGGTCTGGCTTACATGTTGTGCATAGTTTTGGCTATTTGTTTTTACGACCAGCCGCCTGCCTGACATAAACCCTCTTTTGGGAATCAACATTAATCAGTTATGCCTAAATATTCTTAGAAAGTACATATGATTCGGAAAAATCACATTGGTACTTGCCCGGGCCAGGATCGAACCCGCGCCCTCGGCAACGAGAGGCGGGCCCTTTAACCACTGGGCCAACACTGACTTATTAGAAAAAATATCTAATAGAAATGTATGGGTATTTATGATTGAAATTAGAAATAAAATTGATATAACTTAATACAAATCATAACAGAAGAAAAATTGGAAACAATATATATATATATTTACAAATGATAATTTGTAAATGTTGAAATATTAAATGAACATTTCAAATCCTCATTAATTCTTAATGATGAATCTAGGTTTACGCGTAAACATTTGCGTCATTTTGTTGATACGTACATACAGAACGTAATTAATTTAATTATATATATCTATCTCTGGTCGCCAAACGATCATCATCTCAAAGGCGTATTAATAGTTAGATGTCCTGTGCTTAGAAATTGTATATTTATTATCAATCTTACTTTTTATTTAAAGTAATTTCTTATTTTAATCGAACTTTTAATTTCATATAAAAGAATTTTCTCATCAACGTACACCCCACATTTAATTAAAAAACAATTAACAATCTATAATATTTCATTCAAATTACTAATTAGTTTTGCCACGGTCTAGACATAGCCTATTTAAAATGTCTAGCTACATTCATTTTCAAACATTCATTTATAATATTAATAGTTCACAGTACAAACGAGAGTTACTCATTTACTTAAAACCCTTTAAATTAAGATAATAATTAAATATAACTAGCCACTTAAAGGAAGGTTCACTTTATGAGGTTATTTGTTACTTTTCGACTTATACAGTGGGCGCGGGTTCGATCCTGGCAAGTACCAATATGGTTTTTTCTAAGTCATATGTACTTTCTGAGGATATTTAGACACTACTGACAGACGGTGAAGGAAAACATCGTGAGGAAACCTGGACTTATAATTTCACAATTATAAGTTTGAAATCACCAACCCGTCCTGAGCAAGCGTGGTGATTAATGCTCAAACTTTCTCCATGTGAGAAGAGGCCTTTGCTCAGCAATGGACTCTGATAGGCTGATGACGATTCTTTTTGTAGTAACACTTTTATAAGTTCTACTATCTAGTACACCTTTCTCTTCTTCTTCCTGGCAATTTCCCGACTATAGCCAGGGTCTGCCTTAAATGTTGTGAATAGTTTGGCTAATTGTTTTTACGACCGGTCGCCTGCCTGACATCAACCCTCTTTTGGGAATCAGCATTAATCAGTGATATCTATGTCAGTTGTTATACCAAATATTCAGGAACAAAGTAGTTAGTTTAGAAGATTTAAAATAAATCCCATTCCTATAAATAACTGTGTTTAGTAAATTCTTTACGTCAAATAAATTGACATAAGTATTTCAAAATTGACAGGCCATTAAACTAATCAGTTATATTTTATTGGTTTTCTAAATGATGAATATCAAAACACTTGAGAGTTGAGTTATTTCTGAATATTTTTTTATGACGTACGGAATCTCAACATACGTTTACTATAAAAATATATTTAAGTTGATCGAAATTATATTATGTATTAAATTAGTTTCAAAATAATCAGAAATATATTACTGGCAACATTTCTCAAAATATTTTCTTATTAAAAAAGTATAAAAAGTGTGCACTTTTTTATCCCTTTGCTAGTCAGTAATTAAATTCTATTTAATATATAAACTATGTGAATTGCTTTCAGTAAAAATATATAATGAAGATTGGATTAATAGTTTTCTAGGAGGCAGCTGTTCATTTCGCAACAGCTTTCTTTGAAATGTCAAAACCTTGAGAGTTGAAATCGCAATTTAGACTCTAAATAGTTTGCGTTAAAGGCGTATTTTGGTCTTAATCTATTACGTATGCATTTCAACGCTTCGTTCGAGTGACATTGATTTTCGCTGTCTGCAATGCGGGTACTCTGAAATAAAAATGCAGCGTTTAATGCCCCTTCAGACCAAGCTATCGGTTGGACGTCGAATGCTCAGGGGACGTAAGCTTAATGGAAAAGTATTGGTCAGTGATGAAGATCTGTGATGGCTTTCATATCTTAAACGAACCAGGAATTGTCAAGCATCTGATGATATTGGGTTACTGACGTTTTAGGAACAAAAATATAATACAGGGTGTTCACAATATCATTTCTTTGATTTGTAACATTTAATGAACTTATATAAACAATGGAAAAAATATTTTATTTGAGCTGTCAAAGAATGTGCTCAAACCTTTAATTTGATATTAGGATCAACTGGAGTAGATAACATTTAATTGTACTTAAGAATACTGGTTAGTCTATACCCAATATAATAAACCGAAAAACAACAAAAATAATTGAGAACACCATCTATCTAACGCTAAAAATTGAGGTACCAGTAAATATTTTCAAATTAAAGCCCAGATTTATAAAAGTCTTGTCAAAATTAATGCATACAATTCTATCATCGCTCTGAAAGTGTAAATTAATTTTAAACGTTGAGCTTCAAGTCATTTTGTTTGGATGTGCTCTTTTTAAAACTAACGAAGCAATGTTTGCGATTCCTTCGAAATTCGTACACAACGCTTCCGACCTAAATATGAAATAGGACATATTTACTTCAAAAATTTTTGCGTATTAAAATATTCTAGAGATACTATACTGTTTAAGTGCTATTTTGTTTACATTTGACAAAATTTTTCATTAATCAAAATATACGTAAATAAGTTTAAATCAAATATCACCCACAAGGTATCTATTTATCTAACCTTTGATCTTTTTTATTAATTAATTATCAATACTTGTATCCGGAGTTTTTGTTAGTAATTTTTTATCGTGTCCATATCAAGATTGAGATAGAGAGAAATTATTAAATTTCATAAAGTTGTGAGTTTGACTTACAATTATATTACAATATTTTTTCCTGAGAGAAAAATAAGAGCATTAGTAAAACTATCATTGTTGCAAGAAAAATATAATATGTATATCTAAGATACGAAGTAGACAGACCGAATATCAAAATAGTATAAGAAATAAGAATCATACACCAAAAATTAGAAAAAAACATAAATGACCCATTTACATCTTTTATTATATAGTAGTAGGGTACAACTAATTCTCGCTTCAGATTACATATTGTAGAAACTAGAAACTATTACAAAAAACAATAATTAAAATTTTACTGCATCATTTTTAAGTACTGTTATTAACTTAGTAACATACACTCTATAGCTTTCTGCAGTAAATGGAATATTAAACACTGAAGGAATTAGGAAATCGGTCTTTTAGTTCCAGAGATTAGCGCATACATACAAAGCTATACACATATATTTAATAAATTATAGAGAGAGGAGCTTGGACGGTGAAGGTGAGCGTTTAACGCGCGTTAGATAGGGTCCCTTAAATCTACACCTGGGTCACAAGTCCCAGTCACTGTTGAAGCTCCTCTCACTACAACGATGGACCCGACACACGCACCGTGAATACACGGAATGATGAGAGGTTTCGTCTCTGTATATATACAATATTCTGTATATACTTGTAACAAACAGACGTGCTAATTTGAACTATACTATTATTAGATATAACAAAGATCATTGAATAACACCCTTGCTACATAGTAGACGGCATGTGGCGTTAAGTTTATAACACATACATTTAATGTTAATATGCATTCTATTTACATTTAATAAATATATAAATTCATTCAAGGTCAGAAGTTGTATTTCATTAATTGATTCAAAAACGACGGAGTGTTATAAGTTTGACGTATCTGTGTGTGTGTCTGTCTGAGCCAACGTATCTCCCAAATGGATGATCCGATTTTGATGAGGTTTTTTTTAAAAAGGTATATGGGTCGAGAGTGTTCAAGGTCATCAGGTAGTTTGTTAGGTGTGATAGGAATGTCACACTTACAGTTTGCTTGCAAGCTATGTGGCATCTCAAATTTGAAACGCTAATGTCTTCTGGAACCACTGAGCTGGTCTGCTGTTAGGGTTTGAAGATAGGAGAAGTAACCCTGGACTGACTTAAAACTCATCGAGTTTGGGCCCGTTGAATTTGTCTTGACTGGTTTTCTTCATGTTTCTAATTGGGTCGGGGGTTTTATTAAATTTTTAATCTATGTTTTAGTAATTATTATGATAGTTAAATATTTGTTAAACGTTTTGATCTTTATCATATTTTTTATTATATTTCATTGTTATATAGTGATATTAAATTAAATAGTAACAAGTGTTCATTAAAAATTATAGTGATATACGTAAAAATAAATGAAATATTTTATTTAAGCTTAAAATAATTAATATCGCTTTTAACTTTTATGAAAAACTAACTACACTTTGAGTTGAAGGAATAGCCAATGGTATTTTTATTTATTCACTAGCTGAAATTCGCGGCTTCGTCCGCAGTATTTGATACACACAAAGTTATCGTCAAAAATATCTCTCTTTTAGAACTTTTATATTGAATGAAAATAACAGAATATATTATTTAGATGAGAGATTATAAGAAATAAAATTTAATTAAAAACTATTCAATAGTTCCGTAAAGCGCGCTCAACTGAACTTCTATCATTTTATTTATATCCTACATTTTTTATATCAACACTATAGCCATATACCTACTTTATATTTTTCTAGTTCATTGAAATGAAAAGTTTTATAAAGAAAATTTCTTTCACTTAAAATCATCTAAATTATATTTGTACATTTAGATGCTTTTTTCTACTGGGAAGTGATTGATTGTCATTCAACCTCTTTGTAGGTGGAAATTGAGCCACAGTTGATGACAAAACTATCTCAGGAATAGCCTATTCACTGTAACCTTGAAGACAACCAAATTAATTGAAAGAAAACAGACGCAGAGAAACTATTCCAATAACATGCTTTCCAATAATTCTCATAAAGAAATATATGGTCTTGTCTGGATATAAGGAAGGTTTATAACGAAAGGATCAAGGCCTTATGTGCCTCTGGTTATCTTATGATTAAAATAGTATGAAAATAAAGCGAGCAATTCATAAATATACTCTTCAAAGTAGGAGACACTTTAGATACACGAAGTAGGATAGAACACCAAGAGCCTGGCTAATTTACGTCTGTGCTCAAGACTGATTAGACTGGTTTTGACTAAGTTATGATCACCAATTTCCCTTTTTGCACATCGTTCTACTAAGTCCAGAGTAGTCTAGACATTTAGTAGCACCTACCAAAATGTAACGACAGTATTCTATACACTTCCTCAGCTGCTTCGTATGAAAAAAATACTCTGTTTATGATATCAGCGAAAACTGTTTCATTCTTCAGTGAGAGATAATTGTCTTCTAGACAAAGTAAAAGGAATGACAAATAAGATTTTCAGGAATTTTATTCATTTAAATGAAATTAATATTTTTTCGGATTATACTACGAGACTTTATTTTTATAAAACCTACATACTCCCGACGTTTCGGCTACTTTATAGCAACCGTGATCACGGGCACCTCGTCTGCCAGAATAAAATATTTCCAAAACGTATGCTTCTTTCAAAGTATGAAAAGTTTATGTAAAAATATATTAAAAAAATTCTTAAATGAATGTATGCTATACAACCCAAAAAAAAACTGTATTTACAAAAACTGCATCCTTATATGTGAAGATCCAACTATATAGAATCATAGAATTCAGTTCCTAAAGCAATAGTCAGTACATTTATTACAATCCATCATCAGACTGATATCGTGTGAACCAACACATGCCATAAGCTGTACCAGCATTCAATTACAAAATACTCCATATAAAACATAACTCTGTTAATGTACGCCAACAATAAAGGCTTGTCTCGAAGGCTTAATATCATAAATTACGTTGCGTTAAATGTTCCGTATAATGTATTCCATTTCTATATTGCCAATGTATCTAATTATCTGTTTAATATCGTATAACTGATTGTTAGCGACTCCCTGGCAGCGCGCCATCTAGTGTCACTTACATTCGACTGTACATGAACACCTTTATTATTTAAATTGTCGATTTACTGCGTCGTATTGCTCTGTCAATAATAGATTGAATACTACTTATATTCTTAATGAGTAAGATTATGTGAATTTGAAGAGGTTTTCACGCAAAAACTTATTGGATTTTTATAAAAAACTTATCGTATTTCCTCTGTGATAACAATCCAAACTCACTCAGTGGGAGTCATACACAAAAACTAGTAAAGAAATGGATAAATATATTATTAATTTAGATTTCGATAATAGAAAACCTCGCCATATAACGTTTACACTAATTAATTAATTATCTACCATTTAAGAGTATTAACATTTAATAAATTAACAATATAACTTTTCATATTATATCTCATATATATTTATACATATAAAACATTAATTCATAATCCACTTTAATATTAAACAATGAAAATATTATAAAAATAATATAAAAATGTTATAAAGCAACCCGTAATAAAACGAGCAACCCCTTTAAAGTTGCACATAGTTTTACTGCGCTGCAATTTTATATGAGGAAGATGGATTGAGTTAATGCAATTTTTCACGAGCGTCTAAAATGGTACTGGATGAATAATAGAGAAATAAATTAAAATAGCCTCCTGTATATATATAAAGAAGAAAACTGTTTTATTTTTTCATATTATCTAAATAACTCAAAGCTATACATATATACTTTTTTAATAACCCATTCTTGTATTAAATGTGTTAAAATATTAACAGTCTTATATGCATACAATATATCTGAGGTAGACTATAGTTTTGTCGAAAAAAAAATATTATAATAATGATCTACTTTTAATCTTCGAGTAACGAACTAATACAAAATACATATTTTTTAAGATAAACTGTACCACTGTACATCGAACGAAAGATTCCAGCCATTAAAGACTACTTCACGCCGATCTTCTGTGAGAAGGTGGTACTTTCCTGTATTAACCACATCTCGGCTTAACCACCTTAAATATGTTATTTTAATAAAATATCTAAAGATTACTTTTAAAAAATTATTCCTGAATTAAAGATTTTATTAATAAAGTTATACAAGTAAAATCCGAGCAAAGCATCCGAGACTTATTAATTATAATAAATGCATATTTAACTTTGATGATTACAGAGAAAACATTAACACAACTAACCTACTTTGAGATTTTTCATTCGTTTAACGTCAAAGTAAAAAATCTAGGTCATCTAGAGAGGCGAGAGGCGACCTTATAAAAACTAAATTACTATATAAAATTTAATATTAGTGTTGATCATATAAGATTAATATACAATTGTTTTAACAAAAAACATATACAAACACTAATAGTTATAAATATTTAATTAATCCCTACTAATATTATAAATGCCAAAGTAACTCTTTCTGTCTGTCTATTACGCTTTCACGCCTAAACCACTGAACTGATTTTAATGAAATTTGGTACAGAGATGGATTTGATCTTGAGAAAGAACATAGAATAGTTTTTATTCCAGACTTTTGGAAGGTTCTCTTTGAAACGCGATATAACCGAACTCGACGAGGGCGAAGCTGCGGGCGGAAAGCTAGTTCTTTATATACATATATATTGTCATAATAAAAGAAAATTTTAATCTAATTATTGCAATAAATGTAATGATTTAATATATAAATGTATATTTCGAACAAATACATACAAAGCTATAGAAACTCGCATTTATTATAATTAATTAATTATTTTCCTTAACAATTATAATAATTTAATTATATGAAGCAGCTTAAAAACACGAGTACATTATTTTGATGAAAATTTTTTGCTTTTATTGAAGCAAGTTGTTAGTAATCGAAAGTTATTACGGCTCCAATCTACGCCAGGAAATTATGTGATGGGTGAAAGAATTTATAAAGTATTAGTTTTAAACGATTTTAACGCTTTGAACGAATAAATTTTTGATTATAATTCCGTATATATGTTATATTATTGTATCTTGACACATTAAATGATTTTAACTTGAATAAAATGAATAATACATATATTATAATTTATTTATCAAATATTAAAGACGAAATATCAAAATGTAAAATAATAGATAAATAAATAGGTAAATAATATGATAATTTCGTATATTTTTCTATAGTAAATTTTACGGAATGAGTTTTATGACATATTCATATATAGAGTTAGTTATAAAATGAAGATAAACCTTTATATATATAAATATAGTCAGTAGTGGCCTAGTAGTTAAAAGGCCTGCCTCGCATGCACGAGGGCACGGGTTCTATCCTGGCCCTGGCAAGTACCAACGTGATTTTTCTGAGTCATATGTACTTTCTAAAAGTATTAAGACATCACTGATTAATGCATTCCCAAAGAGGATTTGAGGTGAGGCAGGCGGCCGGTCATAAAAACAATTAGCCAAAACTATTCACAACGTGTAAGGCACACTCTGGATAAAGCTGGGAATTGCCAGGTAGAAGAACATATGTATATAGCAGAAGTAACACAAAATAAAATTTATTTAGTTAATTCCATTCGTTAACCAGACATCGAAATTAATTTTTGTTCGAATGTGGTCGAGGATGAAAATGAGTTTTCCTAATAATGCTTATATTATTGGATAAAGAGAAAGAAAATAGCTATAATGTCACAATAGCTGAATTGATGAAACAACTGTAAGGAACATTCTGGACGTTGCCGGTTCAATCCTGTATTCATTTCATTCTATAATTTTGTGTATATAGAGAGAGGAGCTTGGACGGTGGAGGTGAGTGTTTAACGCGTTAGATAGTGTCCCTTAAACCTACACCTGGGTCACAAGTCCCAGTCACTATTGAAGCTCCTCTCACTACAACGATGGATCCGACACTCGAACGGTGAATACTAAGAATTATCGTCTTAAATATTTACTGAATATTCTCTCTATAACGTACATATTTACAAATATATATCATTAGATATAAAATATGAATTCTTTGGTTATGGTAACACAGATAAGCTTAAGTGGGGACTATATATTATTTACTTTTGATCTAAAATTTATGTAACAGTCTCTTAATAAAAACTAAGAACTTATTAAAAATTCTTTGAGATCTGATCTATCGTATGTTAGATAATAAAATACTTGATATATACATACAGATAGATATATTTTTGATATCATATAATAATATTACTAACTGTGACAAGTTATTATGTTTGTAACCTATTTACACAAACAATAGCCTGTATGAGTATCGATCCGGTCCAATCTAAGTGTTCGCCAGTTTCCAATAAATCAAAACTTCAAACTTTACAATTTCATCACGCTCCACTTAAACTTAACTTAGATTTTATCTAAATTACCTTCGGGTAAGCTTAGTATATATGAAAATTACTGTGTATGTGTGTCTTTGTTACTGATATAATACCACTGTATTGTATGTACTATTTACGAATACTTTAAAATACAATTACTTACAATACAATACGTAAAGAAATACCGAATAATCTGAATTCAAGTCAAACCTGTTATAAACTAAATGTTTTTTTTTTAGTTGACAGAATAACAAAAAAATATTTACAATATTTATAAATATGGTTATTAAAACGATTTATTTATGTCCAAAATATCAGATAAAATTATATTTTATTGTTATGTTTTGAAAATAAAATTACTACATAAATCATAATAAGTACACGTAGTAACATTTTCAATTAAAATTCAACCTTCATAACAAAACAATACAGTAGTGATTTAAACAGCAAAAAAACCATTACAATAAAATAATATAATAATACATATTTCTATTTTTACAGAACCATTAAATGTATTTGAACGTAAATCTTCGCTGGAGGTCGTAATTTTTAATTACAACCCTTTCATGTGGCATTTCAATTAAGGCCAAAACTTACCAAATAATATTACAGCCTTGCAAGTGCCGAACTAATTATCACGACCCGGGTTCCGTAGGATTAAATTGGTTGCTATAATATGTATTCTTAAATGGTGGTCTAGTGGTTAGAAGACTCGCCTCTCATGCATGAGAGCGCGGGTTTGATCCTGCCCCTGGAAAGTACCAATGTGATTTTTCCAAGTCATATGTACTTTCTAAAAGTATTTAGACATCACTGATTAATGCATTCTCAATGAGGGTTGATATCAGGCAGGCGGCTGGTCGTAAAAGCTATTAGCCAAAACTATTCACAACATGTAAGGCAGACCCTGGCTAAAGCTGGAAAATTGCCAGATAGAAGAAGAAGAAGATGTAATCTTACATATGGAATAGAACAATATATGAATAAAAATTAAAAAAATAAGGGCTCGTTTTTTGACTGCCGAACCCTAAAAATGTCAAACAATACGCGGCTTTACAAAACAGCTAGCGAGTCATGTGTACGGAAACTGAACCACAAATAAAATGACATTTAGTGACGTCACGAACCATACATACAAATGCACAGATTACAAATATGTGTGTCAATAATTATTTATATAGCACAGGAAGGTGTGGAGGTTTGTTAGTATTTTACGTATAATAATATTGAATATATCTTTATGACCTTAAAATAATTTCGCTTATGAGTGATAGTAAAGAATAATCTAGAATATAGTTCAATTAAAATTTATATTTTGTATCTTTTTCTAAAGCACATATCATCGATTCACTCTTAACTCTATTTGAATTTCATGCAGGTTTAGCGAAGATTACAAATTAGTACTCAATAATTCCATAATGTTGTATCCAAATCTTACTTTAAACATATTCATTAAGATCTTTAAGATCATACACAGACTGATTGGGAAAGTAGCCAAAACAATTACTCACAGAGTGAAACAGATATACTCAGTTCCTCTTTGAAAATATCTGTTCAGAACTAATATAATTTAGTTCTTAGAACGTATTTCGATGGCAGCCCTAGTAGGTTCGTTTCAAATTTGATTTGAAAGAGGAGCTTGGATGGTGGAGGTGAGCGTTTAACGTGTCAGATAGGGGTCCCTTAAACCTACACCTGGGTCCCAAGTCACAGTCACTGTTGAAGCTCCTCTCACTACAACGACGGACCCGACACACGCACCGTGAATACATTGAATGATGAGAGGGTTCGTCTCTCTTTCCTCCTATTACTAGATTGTATTGCAGAAAAATATTACCCTACCAGATGTTACCAGGTGTAGGTACTTCCAAGCTCATTCGCTCATTCATTTAAACTAATTATTCAGTTATATGTTCATCTATTTGTGTTACTTTTGCATTTTGCATTAAGACAGAAATAGTATTTCCTAATCAATTTGATATTCATACAAATTAATAGCAGCTGGAATGAAAATACATCTGTTAAACTCTGTACAATGATACAAGAGAGTGTATTTATTCAACAGGTCTTAGAAGTACAACAGATATGAAAACCCTTTCTCTTGATATCCGAGTGCTTTTTAACGTTTATATTAAAGCTGTGTTCTATCATGCAACCTGTTGTCACATTCAAGTTCGTTGTAGTGCTATCAAAAGAATTCAGAGATCTTCCACGAGATATACGCTCGTTAGAAATGATACATTTTATAAAGGTATATTTAATTTTCTTGCTACTAACACACACTTTTCAATATATTTGTTTTAAATGAAACTAATACATATGTTTCAGATATACTACGCGTGCTTTATCTTCCTCCTGGCAATTTCCCAGCCCTAGCCAGGGTCTGCCTTCCTACTTAGACTCCTCCACTTTGCACGGTCTTTGGCATAATCCCTACTAATATTATAAATGTGAAAGTAACTCTGTCTGTCTGTTACGCTTTCACGTCTAAACCTCTGAACTAATTACATATAATGAAATTTGGTATAGAGATAGAGTTGACTTTGAGAAAGAACGTAGGATAGTTTTTATCGCAGAGTTTTGAAAGGTTCTCTTGGAAACGCGATATAACAGAACTCCGCACGGACATAGCTGCTGGCGGAAAGCTAGTTTTCGTATAAAACTACATAGTCCTGACGTTTCGGTTACTTTTCAGCAACCGTGATCATGAAAATTAGATGAGAATTTTTTTACAAGAAACTCACATTCACCCTAGCTCAATATAATTAGGTTTCATTGTGTTTATATCGTTTAATAACAATAATAAAATGATTTCCCTTGTTTTAGATGAAAGAAAATAATACTACGTAGTACATTTTGGATGGCAAATAAAATATTATAACAAGTCCGTGTAAACGATGGCGCCCTGCCAGACTTGAAATATTAAAAACATATTAAAGACTATTTCTCGCAAACTTTAATATTATAAAATGATCCATAAAATTGCCATAAAGTTTCTTTTTCGATTCAACCGATCATTATTCTTGAATAAAGATGAAAAGTTTTTTAGCGAATGAATAAATAAAAAATATACGATACTTCAATAGAGACTTTAACGAAGTTGACATATAGATTTGTATATATTTGTATATATATATATATATATACTAGTCAAAACAAAATAAGGGCCACTTGTTTATTTTGACGTTTGCAGCGATCTAATAAATTTTAAGCTATCGGTACCGGTTAAGTTTTTTTGTGGCGTTACATTAAGTGTTGACAAACATTATGAGAGTATATCATTTACTTAATTTTTGAAGTGGGTTGATTATGAATTTTTTTTTCGAAGTCACTAAAAATGACTCTATTTGAAGTCGACTTTTTGAGTCATTTAAACTGTCGAGTTCTTGGTGAACTGCAGGAATTCTCTTTGTTAGTGGGTGATTATCATTTTTAAAGAACAATGCCGAGGATTCGAAGACATGGACATACAGATCACAACTATGGCCATAACGCTGATTCAACAGGGCCGTTCGAAGCTTTCTGTAGCTCTGCAGCTGGGCTTTTCACGGCGAGCAATCCAGAATGCTTGGATTAGGTTTCAAGAGACTGGGAGAGTTACCAGAAGACCAGGATCAGGCAGGAGTCGAGCAACCACAGCACAGGAAGACCGCTACATACGGTTAACAGTGCGCAGAGAGCGAGTCGTCACCGCCCGTTCCTTACAAAACCGCTTGCGCCAAGCGACGGGCGCCCGCGTAAGTGACCAAACGAATAGGAATCGGTTGCATGAACACCAACAGTTCTCTAGACGACGAGTAGTGCGAATTCCACTGACATCCGCACATCGTGCAAGGCGATTAACGTTCACTAGGCAGCACCAGGCCTGGAACATTGATGACTGGAGCAAGGTATTGTTCACAGATGATTCCAAAGTGACATTTTTTAGTGATGATCGTCGCATTAGAGTTTGTAGAAGAGAAGGAGAGCGAGTTTCGGATGCTTGCATCCACGAAAGTGACAGATTCGGGGGTCCCAACGTAATGGTGTGGGGCGGAATCTCACTATCAGGTCGAACCGAGCTCGTAATTCTCAACGAATGCACGGTAACGGCTCAACGATACATTGAGCAGGTCATAAGACTCCACGTGGTGTCATTTTCATAGAGAATTGGTGCAGGATTCCAATTAATGCATGACAATGCCCGCGCTCATACAGCTAGAGCTACTGCCGAAGCACTAGAAGAAGCTGGTGTACAGGTGCTTCCGTGGCCCGCCATTAGCCCGGACCTTAACCTTATTAAGCACATGTGGGATTTATTAAAAAAAAGCGTTCGTGACACAAATCAACCGATAACTAACGAACGACAGCTCATCAACGTGCTAAAGACAAGCTGGGAACAAATCCCTCTGGAGACAATACGACACCTGGTGGAGAGTATGCCTTCGAGGCTTGAAGAATGTGTTCGGAAAAGGGGAGGACACACACGTTACTGAAAAAAATAAAAACTTTAACAAATGTTCAGTTTTTTTTAAATAAGACACTTTTTTCATATTGTGCATTTTAGGTTAAAAAGTCGATTTTTCCAAAAAAAAAGAAAAGGATGTTAATTTTAGAGTAATTAAACAATATCTGCTGCTCTTTACATTAAAAATTGATTAAATAATTTAATCTAATCATTTTCATAACCCTAAATCCCATATTTCTTTTAATCCACTAAAAAAACATGGTGGCCCTTATTTTATTTTGACTAGTATATATCTTCTAATTATTGATACTCACCCAAAACTAATTAATTTTTCAAATTCAATAGTATAATATATGCAGAAATGTCATTATGTCTGACAATACAGTCATTATGCACTTGAAACGAAATCAGGTCCAAAATTAATTACAATTTTTATCAACTTTAAAACTTCAAAATAATTTATTTTTCTATATATTTTTCTTCTTTCTGGCAATTTCCCAGGTTTAGCCAGGGTCTGCCTTACATATTGTAAATAATTTTGGCTAATTGATTTTACGACCGGCCACCTGCCTGGCATCAACCCTCTTTGGGAATGTAAACTTATAATTGTTGAATTATAAGTCCAGGTTTCCTCACGATGTTTTCCTTTATCTGTCAGTGGTGTCTAAATACTCTCAAAAAGTACATATGACTCAGAACAATCAAATTGGTACTTGCCAGGACCGAACCCGCGCTCTCATACATGAGAGGCGGGCCTTTTAACCACTAGGCCACCACTGACTATAATATCGTTCTATATAGTATAGAGTCTTAATTTCATTACAAATAAAACCATAACTCAGTCAATATCAAATGATTGATGTTGATTCGAGATATATGATAGCACTAACACAGTATTATTAATTGTATGAATTACTGCTTACACACTTCAGTTCTACATAATTAAGAACCAATATTATGACGTATTATGACGTCATTATGTTATTTCATACATTCCTTAAAGATCTCAATTTTTATCAAATGTAAGAGCTCTCCCACATTACTCATTAGCAAACTATGCATTTAATTTTAGTTACAGCGATTGTCAATATCGTCGTTGGAGTTGGTTATGTGAAAAGGCCTTTATATAATAAAAATATGTTTATTTTATCATAATAAATCTGATGCAATGCGTGTTTAATGCTAGTGATTCGTGTCTAGCTAATGAGCATGTATTAATAACTAATATGATATGAAAAATAATTAAATATATATACATAACATACAGGAAAATAAATTGTTTTAGTCTTAATATTTATTGAAAGTTAGAACTGCTTTAAATCATCTTAGCTAAAATATGAAAAATATACCATATAAGGCTAAATGCATAGGATTTATACCCTGATCTCATTGAAAACAACCTTGAACTATCTACTCCATATATCATGGTTGTTGATGAACCACGATGGCTTCTTCCACATTGCCAAAAATTAAATTAGAATCTCCATAGCTATTAGCTTTAAGTCTAGAAAACTTTTGAATTGCCAATAATAATTACGTACTTTGTAGATAATGTAAGCCATAGGAGCGTTGGAGTTGCCTTGAGCTGAAAGCTGTCATAACTGCTTGGCGAAAGTAACTATTGATTTCAATATGAAGAATTCCTATTACTCCATCATCAGAAACTTAATCACTAAACAAATAGGCTCTAATTAATGAGATCTAAGATTTTCGCGAGTATTTAAATGAAATGTGAATTAAGAGATGTCTCCTCTGCCCGTGATCACGATTGCAAAGTAACCGAAACGTCGGGAGTATGTAGTTTTATTTTATACTAAAATACGCGTAGTAATCCGAAAAATATTAGTTTCGTTTAAGCTGTAATTAACTTTGACTTTAAGTCAGTGGTGGCGTAGTGGTTAAATGGCCCGCCTCTCATGCATGAGGGCGCGGTTTCGACCCTGGCCCGGGCAAGTACTAATGTGATTTTTCCGAGTCATATGTACTTTCTAAGAGTATTTAGACATCACTGATTAATGCTGATTCCCAAAGAGGGTTGGTGTCAGGCAGGCGGCCGATTGTAAGAACAAATAGCCAAAACTATTCACAACATGTAAGGCAGACCCTGGCTATATCTGGGAAATTACCAGGTAGAAGAAGAAGAACTAGTTTGACCAAAAAATATTCACTTATTTGATAAAATCAAACAAAAAGGGTATAACTTACAATCAGACTTGTATAGAAATGGATTTTTCATTAAAAATATTTTTTTTTATATTCCTCTCCTACATAATATAACAATTATTTACTAAACATATTAAGATAATATCCCGAAAAGTCGCGATAAATGAATCTCATAACAAATTTTGTAGAGCTAAGACGCAGGGGCTAAATACCATACCCTCTTAAGTGGAAGTTATTAATTATTGCTGAAGTAAGCTGAAATATACCCCGCCTTAAGTCTTTATAAGGTACATTAAAAGATTAATAATGTTCATATTAAAAGGAATTAAATCTCGTTTAATTTAAATTAAACTACGTTTTAATGAAGTTTTATATAACAGTACCAATAAATATGATGCAAAAAATACTTAACTGATTACATACAGAAAAACGTATGAATATAAGAGGAAAATTTAATGAAATATAGAAAATTTTACATAGAAATAAAGAAATATATATATATAGGGTATATATGACACCTAATTCCTTTTGGAATGAATTTTTCTGATATATAATCTGAATATTTCTTTTATTAGAGTATTTTAAAATGAATATACTTTTTATGAAATATTTAAGAGTTATACAACGTCGTTGCTTAGAGGTTAAAAGCTCGTGTCTCGTGCATGACGGCGCGGGTTCGAAACCTGGCAAGTATGTACCAATGGGATTCTACCGAGTCATTTGCATTAAGAGTATTTAGACATCACTGACAGATGAAGGAAAACATCGTGAGGAAACCTGGACTTATAATATCAAATTATAAGTTTGAAATCACCAACCCGTCTTGAGCAAGCGTGTTGATTAATGCTCAAATCTTCTCCATGTGAGAAGAGGCAGCTCAGCAGTGGGATCTGATAAGATGATGATGATACAACGTATCCAATAAGTACTCAATAGTAATAAAACGCGATTCATTATAAAACAAATTTGTTTTCCAAATATTTTAGTTCAAGTTATAAAATATTCAAGTCATATCAAATAATTCGTTCGCCTTACGAACACATTGACATCTTTATGTTTGTAGTACATACATATTATATTAAAATATTAAATATACAAATAAGTAGATGATAATAAAACATGTAGTATGCTCTAATGTTTTTGATGTTATTAAATAAATATATTTTATGAAATTTAACGCCTGAAAAGAAAAGTAAAACCATAACTTTTTTAAACATTATAAATATATGTATATGTATATGTGTGTGTGTGTGTGTGTCTTTATTTTGGCCAGTACTCCTCAAGTAGGGTCCAGAATAAAACTTAACAGTCATTACAAGAAAGACTTAATACATGTATGTATTAAGTGTTATACATATATATATGTTATATATATGGATATATGAAGGGAGGTAACATAAGAGAAACTATCTCCAGAGACTAACCCACAGACTTATAGCTTGAAAATACCCAAAAGGATTATATATCTTCTTGTTATATCAACTGAACATTATTATAACTTATTCTCTTTTAAACTGACTTTAAGTATAACACGCGATGTAAATTTATGTACTTTTTATAGTATCGAAATTAATATATATATTTATATATTAGAAATTACATTACGTTGTTATTACGAGAAATAATCATAAAGAAATACATTAAGAATATTATTATCAGAGGTGGTAATATAAAAATATCTATACTTTAAATATTTTTGGCTAAAAATCGTATTAAAAATTAGTCGAAACGTCGTGAATATGTATTTTTTTACAAAAATAAAGCTAACGTAGTATATCCGAAAAATATTAGTTTCATTTAAAATTAATTGTATTCTATAAAATACATACTCTTAACATACAATAAAACATATCATACAATAAATTAACAAATTAAGTTGTTTCTCAGTTATAAATATATTTCAACCGCTATCTACCGTTTGGTCTCTAGGGAGGAATACTTCTTCGCTGAAAAATATGTTTACAACGAATTGTGTGCATTCTATCCTTCATTATAATTGGAGCATAATATTCCTGGCAATTTCCCAGCTTTAGCCAGGGTCTGCCTTACATGTTGTAAATAGTTTTGGCTAATTGTTTTTACGACCGGCCGCTGCCTGACATCAACCCTCTTTGGGAATACATTAATCAGTGATGTCTAAATACTCTTAGAAAGTACATATGACTCGGAAAAATCACATTGGTACTTGCCAGGATAAAACCTGCGCCCTCATACATGAGAGGCGGGCCTTTTAACCACTAGGCCACCACTGACCACCATATAATTACTATAATAAATCAATGTTATAAATAAAAACACTTTTAATTGAAAAAGCTCCAAACTCAAAGGCTATCCAAATAATTTTTATTAATACAAATGTACGTCGCAACCTTAGGCGTAAGGTGAAAATCTTTTGAATATTTTAATAGTCTATTAAGCGTAGCCTAGAAATAAAAAGAAAAGCTCAGTGAATTATGTAAGTTCTTTAATGACTTTGAAGTAAAAGAAACAGTTCCTTTTATATCAATTAATTTTTCTATATATACAAGAGAACCATTGCTTTTTTAATCTTTTAAAGTTAAATAAATATATACTTAATACATCTTGTGTTATAAGAATAGTGACAAAAATATCTAATATATAATATATATATATATATATATATATATATATATATATATATATATATATTTTAAAATCATGTGAAAGGAAACATAATATTCTCTAAATTAATTAAAATGGTTAGAATTTTTCTCTCACATTTCCAGTCTACGAAATTGAGAATGACTGTCATTTATTTATTTAATACTAGCTGACCCGGAAAAAGTTGTTTTGCCATATAAAGAAATATTAAAAATACCAATGCCAAATGCCAAATTAAAAATACATAAAACAAAAATTTCATCCAAATATTTAAAAAAATGGGGGTGAACAACCCTTATTACTTAGAGGTATGAAAAATAGATAATAGCCGATTCTCAGACCTACAGAATACACATATAAAATTTGGTAAAAATCGGTAAAGCCGTTTCGGAGGAGTACGGTAACTAACATTGTGACTTAAAAATTTTATATATCACAAAACAATTCATCAGTTATTTATTTAATGAAACAAGTAACCATGTATTTTATGGCTAACATAAAATTATTAAAAAAACAAACTTCCAAAAACCTAGAGTCAATATAATAAAAGATGTAAATAAAAAAATAAAAAACGGAATTCATTTCAGAAAAGCCAAAGATAATAATGCATTACAATGTCGGTAGATATAAAATTTACGAGCCGTTTGTGTGTCTGTATCCGTGGAGCGGACAAAGGAATATTTATTTTTCTTTTTCAATGAAAAGAGTTTTTGTGAAGGCTTTTTAAATTTTCTACAGACTTCTCTATACTTTTTCCAAATTAATTTTTTACCTGAATTTTCGTTTGTGTTACTCATTGTTATTTAAAATTTAATTATATTGATAATCTGTATTATTTACAAGTAATTTTTGGAGTATATCTTTACATTGTTTATTGGCTAAATGAATGAAATAATATCTTGAAATTATCAGGGTAAAGACAATTAAAAATTATAGTTTTATCAAAATGAGCCCATCCATTCAAATAAAACCTATGATAGTTTAAACCATTAGTTATTTTAATAGAACTATACCTCTTAGTATCGACGAGAACTAAAATCTAATTTCGTTAAGCTTTTTACTGTCACTCACAGTTATACAAAAATCAATCTTAAAGTGACTGAATTAAAGTCAATTTGCATCACCAGTTCTGTTTTCGGTTCCCTGAGCTTCGTTTAAGCGGAGTTCCTTAAAGCTAGGCCATAACAATAAAATGGACTGAATGTATAAGTACATTGTATGTATATTATGTATAAGTACGATACCTCCTGGGAGTTACTTCCGACACGAAAATATCCTGATGCTGTAGTGGATCAGGAGTGGTGATTACCAACTCGTTAGTAATTTTTCTTAAACTCACGAAATATACTTGGTGTTTTTATAATAATGATTATAACGAGTCTTTCGCTGTAAAAAGCAATTAAATTAGATCTTGTTTCACCATTTAGGTGAGCGTTTAATGTTAGATAGGATCTCTTAAACCTACACCTGGGTCACAAGTCCCACTCACTATTGAAGCCCCCCGTCCCTGCAACGATGGACCCGGCACCCGCACGGTGAATACATGAAATGATGAGACGTTTCGTTTCAGTATTAGACTAATTAATTGTTTCAGGATAACGCCAAAGCCATAAGCTTCTTCAGTCTATAAAAAGAAAGAAGAATTTTCTTATATGTATAGAAAGACAGAGACGAAACTTCATTGCATTCAATGGATTCATCGCGCATGTGCGGAGTCTATCGTATATATTATTATACTCTTAATGAAAATGTATGTATGTATTTATATACATAACTCATCAACCACTGAGCGATACCTAAAATATAGCTGGAAAATCAGACTAACGTAGTTTGAGAAGATTAAGCCATATATTTATATCTGAAAAATATTTATCTCCCTGTGTATATGTTACAATATTTCATCTCTTTATATTATTAGGTGTACAACTTTGCTTCCGCCGTTTTTTTCCAAAATTCGAGGCTTTATTGTAAAAAACTGGTTATACATTTATGATTCAAAGTATTGTAAATCGCTGGCCACTACTTTCTGCCATCTTTCGGGCAGCATACGAATCCCGCGTTGAAAAAACTGGTCATCTTTTGAAGCGATCCACAAATAGATCCAATTTTTAACTTCTTCATAAGACCGGAAGTGCTGGTCAGCCAGGCCGTGTGCCATTGATCGAAACAAGTAATAGTCCGAGGGAGCAACGTCTGGAGAATACGGCGGGTGGGGTAGAACTTCCCATTTCAACGTTTCCAAGTATGTCTTGACCACTTTCGCAACACGGGGTCGAGCATTGTCGTGCTATAAATTCACTTTATCATGTATCTCGTTGTATTGCGGCCGTTTGTCTTTCAATGCTCGGCTCAAACGCATTAATTGTGTTCGATAACTATCGCCTGTGATTGTTTCAGTCAGTTTTAACAACTCATAATGCACTACGCCGAGCTGGTCCCACCAAATACAGAGCATACCTTGGAACCGTGAATATTCGGTTTGGCCGTCGACGTGGAAGCATGGCCGTGATATCCCCATAATTTTCTGCGCTTGGGATTATCGTAATGAACCCATTTTTCGTCCCCAGTCACAATGCGATGCAGAAATCCTTTCCGTCTTTGCCTTGCAAGCAGCTATTCACAAGCAAACAAACGCCGTTCAACATCTCTCGGCTGCAACTCGTACGGCACCCAATTTCCTTGTTTCTGAATCATTCCCATGACTTTCAGGCATTTTGAAATGGCTTGTTACATCACTCCCAATGATCCTGCCAATTATTGTTGCGTTGGACACGAGTCTTGATCAAATAATGCCACCAATTCTGCATCTTTGAAAACCTTCTCTCTTCCACCGCCATGCCGGTCTTCGACGTCAAAATCACCGTTCTTGAAGCGTTGAAACCACTCTCGGCACGTTCTTTCACTAATAGCGGCCTCACCATAGGTATTTGAGAGCATTCGATGAGCCTCAGCCGCAGATTTCTTCATATTAAAGCAGAAAATTAAAACCTCCCGCAAATGACGACAATTTGGCTCGTAAGCTGACATGTTTAATCGAGAATAACTTTATGATGCAGACACAAATCGACTAATATTTCGATGGCGTTATGTTTACAAATGCCTAAGCTTATTGTATGATATCAACGATCTATTTATTTCGACTACCACTTACCGCTACAACCATCTATTGCAAAACGGCGGAAGCAAAGTTGTACACCTATGTATATATATATAACTAGTTGTAAGAAATTTTAAAATTATTTTAATAGATACTAATTTAATTGCCATTGAGATTCAACCGAAGTGACCAGAGACCAACGCAAGATCAATTTCTGTCTACAAAAAGTACTTATACCACCTAATCGCGTTATGTAATATGTTACAAATAATATTGTACATAAAAATACTTAATTATGTTTATTTGTAAGTCTTCATGAATACAATTAGAATAAATACAATTAGGAACGTTGGTTTGTATATACCTATCTATTTAAACTAGCAAGAAAAGCCAGTTTTGAATGATTGTATACAGATGAACGTAAAAATTAATAATAAATTGATATATTATAATTATTGTAATGAATGAGGGAGCGAGTTCGAAACTAAGTACGAATGTGATTTTTCCGAGTCATATGTACTATCTAAGAGTATTTATACACCACTGACGGATGAACGAAAACATCGTCAGGAAACCTGGACTTAAAATTTCCAATTATAAGCTTGAAATCACCAACCCGTCTTGAGCAAGCGTGGTGATTAATGCTCAAATCTTCTCCATGTAAGAAGAGGTCTTTGCTTAGTAGTGGGCTCCGATAGGTTGATGATGAATACAAAAGTTTCAATACTAATTTTTTACAACGTTTTCTAATCTACATTAATTAAAGCAGTCGTTTTTTAACTCATATGTTTTGCATTTTCTTATATCTTTTATATACATATATCTGAAAAAATGACATATAACTCTGTACGTCACAAACATATATGTCAATTTATCTTTATACAGTTTATGCTTAAAATTTAACAAACAATTTATTCAAATCAAAAATTAATCACTCATTGATAAATAAATGCAATGAAAACCACTTAAACACATAACACTAACGTCAAGATATAAATTTTTACGTACGTCAAACAAATAATAAAAATAGAATTTACATTACGATAAATACATTATCGTATGAAATAACCTCAATAATCTAATTTAAGAAAAGTTATTTATTCAGAATCGTTTTATTTTTGTTCCTATAGGATAAGTTTAGTTTATGATTCATTTTGATACGGAAAATAATGTATTCTTGAAGAATATTCTCGCCTCAGTGAAACATTGACTTAGCTTATTAAAACTATACTTACATAAAAGAAATGGTAAATAGCTAAAATTAAACAGTTTTTTGAAAGTAAAATCTCTTTTTTCAGTACTGAAATTCAGTTTAAAAATATGTTAAATCCATTTTGCTAATAAATAGGAGAACTCCTAAAGCAGGGAGCAGGAGCATTATCCTCCTATTCTATAAGAAAAGGGGATAAGAAATCGCCCGTCTCGACCATTTGACGACTTTCGATCTCTGAAGCAGGTCATTTCGTGGAGGACAAAGCACGACAGACCACATCCATACAATACGGCAATATATACAGAACAAGTGCGATCAATCCTTTTGCTTTGTTTATATGGACTATCAGAAAACCTTTGACTGTATCGAGACCTGAGCTGTCCTGGCAGGTGACAGGAGATGTTAAGAAGTCTTCTTAACGAAACCACAATGTCAAATGAGATAAGTAAATATTAAATTCCCCAAATTATTCACTAATGCATTGGAGGACGTCTTCAAGACGGTAGACTTTGAAAAACAATTGTACGTAGAGTCCCGCCGTGCGAAAGGAGTGAAACTTCGTAATTGAAAACAATTCTTGTTCACTAAATTTAAAAATACAATTCTAGCATATTATATATATGAATGGCCTGCATATGTGTATCAAATGAAACGAAAATGTAAAGAATATAATTAATTAATCAATAAAGAACAACAACTACATATTTCAGTTAATTTCACGACGCTCAGACTGTTTACTTCGATGCATACCACGAATACCATGCGCATGTGCTTGGAATCTACCAACTAACTCTCTTTCTCTTTCCTACTTTTGTGTAACTTTCTTTCTCTTTCCCTCACCGTAAAACGTTTAACGCAACCTTGTTGCGAAAAGAAATTGCACTTAAAAAAAATCTCACTAATTACAGGGAGTAAATACTCAAAAAAATAATTTTGTTTACAATTAGAAATCATATAAAACATGTTTATTAATTCATACATATGAAGTTTATATTTTGTCCCAAATTATTTTAAAACCATAGTCATCATACGGAAGTATTTTTCTGGCAGTTCTCCAGTTATCAAAATGTAGCTATCACGTACAATATCTGTATGAACTAAGTACAATAGGGTGCTAACAATCTTTGATGTTCTTTTAAAACGCCAGAATTTCAGCCGACATCGTTTTATCTATATTACATTATGAGAAAAACGTCTGTTATTTCGTCAAACACAATATTTCTTAATCATTATACATACGTACTCATACGTGCTCTCAAATTATTTTGGATTGGCTGTGAATAACTTTCGAAAAGACTTAAGGCAAGTCGCAGATTTTATAACAAAAAAATAATATATTTAATTTGATTAAAAAAATAATTTGTCTGCTGACAAAAAAATTCGATTTTATTTTTCTTAATATCAATTTAATATTCTTAAATACTTTTATACTTATATAAATTAAAGTAAAGTATTCAAAATAATTTTTGCTTTTACCGACCTTACTAAAAGATATTATTCCCGGGACACGTGCTCATAAAGCAGCGGCATTCCCACAGGAACCGAAACGCTTAAACAGCATTTATCTCTACTAGAAATTCCCACAACTAACCTCTTCACTATAATAGTTATAAAGTTTAAACATTTACTATTTTAGCTTAAGTTATTTGTAATAACAATAATTATTTTAACTATCTTTTGTTTTGCTCAAAAAATTATGCAATTTTTTTCTTACTTTGTCAATGTATTTAAACATCTAACCAAAATAATATAATTTCATTTCAAATAACAATCACACAATTACTGTTTATTTAATGGAAACTTTAAATAAATCACAATTTTCAACAAAAGAACAAATAAATAACAATATGTTTTCTTATCTTAACGCTATATGAAAAATGGAGGAACATTTTAAGACCATCCATCATCCGTCTATCAAGAAAGAAAACATGAATAATTTTTTGACGACCTGTAAACAAACATATGGGTCAATGTCTGGAAGTACGTCAGCGGTCCAAGGTTCGATTCCAATGAGCACGAATACGTTAAAACACTTAAAATGAATCATTTACCTAAAATTAGTTAACCCAGACGCCGTGTCGCGTGTTAAGTGGATTTAGTGGATTCTAGAACAATATTAAACATCGTTATATTGTTATTTATGTTTTTTATTATTATTATGGACCAAAATCATTTATTTTAGTCACAAAATGAAGTATAAATAACGTGATGCTTTGGCCCTTATGTGTATAAAAAATTTCATAGAAATTCTTATAAGTTCTGTCTCATATAATTATCTAAGATTTTCGGGTGTATTCATTTAAATGAAACTAAATTTTTCGAATACTACGCGTCTTTCATTATTCCATAACTTCATTTCGGTTCCTTTACAGCAACTATGATCACGGGCATAAGTTAAAAGATACTTTGCTTTACTAAAAAACGCTAATTACTTATTCAAGTAATGTTTATAGAAATAACCTTCATACAACTCTGTTTGAAAAAAATATTCATGGTAGATATACCTTATAATATCTTCATACATCCCCTTCAATATAATCATGATAGAATTTTTTGGGTAAAATTTGTCGAAAAACTTGACTGTAACGAAAACACGTTTAGAGTTTCAGCATCACAATTATACTAACAAACACTGTTCTGTGCTATTTTTAAAGATATTCATATATAATATTGGTAAAAAAATCTTACTATTTTAATTTGGAGTATGAAAGTAACTCAAACAAAATCCATAGAAAATGCAGGTCCGTCTATATGAAATTATTTTATGTAACAAAACTATGAGCCAATTATAAGTTTCTAGAGCATGCAGAATATTTGAACCTCAATTATACTGTTAAAAGTAGTATAAAGGGAAATATATTTAATATAATATACTAGTTTTTGCCCGCGACTTCGTCCGCGTTAGTTTGGTCAAGAGTAATATATGTAGGTACAGCTGACCAGGCAAACTCTATTCCGTCTAAGAGGCCATAAATAATCAGGTTTTGTTTCTGTCCTCTGGTCCTGTTTCAATCAAACAGAATGATTGACATATTAGTTAGTTGTCAAATCTAATGTCAAAAAAAAACGTTTGTATGGGAAATAGAAAAGGGCTGTTTTTAGGGTTTTCCCGGCAATTATTCCAATTTTTCTCACCTTTCAAACCTTCCCTGGACTTCTAGGAGTATTTCAAGACTAAAATTAGACCAATCGGTTCAGCCGTTCTCGAGTTTTAGCGAGACTAAGGAACAGCAATCCATTTTTATATATATAGAAGATTACTACAAGTAGCGCCATCTGTGCCTTACTAAATATTATATACTATAATCCTTACAATTATTATTATGACTGATTATAATTCATTATAATACTGAACCATTGTTATAATGTAATGACAACATTTAAGTATCATATTTGTAAACTATAAATACTGGCTTCAGACATTTTGTACGACATTACTAGAAGTGACGCTGAACATTGAAAAACAAATCTGCAACTACATCGAACAAGATATAGTTTTTATATTTAAAATAACGAAAATTATCCCAAAAATAATTAGTAAATCCAAAGCTGACAATCAAAAACATTGATGTTAAAATCACGGAGAATGTTCCTTTGAGTTCTGTACAGGCTAAAGGAATTGCGAAAACTAAACTAGATTACCACAAATCTCTATTGGTAAAAGAAATATTTCCATATTAAGATTACTTTTTCAACTCTATCAATACTGGAATGACCATTCCAAAAGTATCCCATCGGGTATAAATTATTCAAATGTTGACAAAAGAATTAATTTCTAATACTTTACTTTCAAAATAAAAAGAGGAACTTGTCTTTTTCTTTCTTATATTGAACACTAGTTTTTCCCGCTACTTTGTCTGCGTTACTTTCAAAATTAAAGCTGTTCGGGCGAACTCTGTTCCTCCTTAAAGACAGTCGGTAATAAGATTTTTAATTTCATCAAATTTTCTTTTTCAATCAAATGAAAAGTATCCTTTCCCTTGTTCTAAGCTATATCTCCACCAATATTCAGCATAACCCGTAAAGCCGTTCTTGAGTTACAAATAGCGTAAATAACACAACTTTCTTTTATATATAAAGATACAAAATCAAACATGAAATATATGTACATATAATTTCGTGTCTACAAAGAAACTCAAAAAACATTTATCAAAAAGAAAAAAGCCGTTACATAATAAGTAATTCTGTTGAAAATGTTAATTATTTACGTTTACGTTATAAGTAGTAATACAATTAAAAATTACCTTAAACATATTTTGAAGTGATTATTCATAAATTTGACGAATATACGAAAATTAATTAATATGATGCCTGCGTTGGCAATTAAACTAGTGCTACAGACAGGCTTACAAACAAAACAATAGAAAAATAAATCAACACAAAAAAAAGTTGATTACTTGAACTAAAAGAAACACTTCAATTAAATAAATTATCTCTTAATATGTATAATATGGTCAAATACAGAACTTACATTTTACAAGTCGGTTAATTATAGTGTACCCAATGACATAACAACTTATGAAGTTGCCTTTGAATAATACATGATAAAAATAGTTTTAATTTGACAGTATTACCAAAAACGAAATTACTTTAATTCTTATAGACTTATTATCAGTTTCAACTGGTAATTAATTAAAATACTCAAAATGATACTTCAGAATTAACGTACTTCGAAGGCAGCTAGTAGTTTCTTTTTAAATTTGGTTAGATAGATGAGCTTGGACAGTGGAGGTGATCGTTTAACGCGTTAGATAGGGACCCTTAAACCTACACCTGGATCACAAGTCCCAGTCACTGTTGAAGCTCCTCTCACTACAACGATGGACCCGACACACGCACGGTGAATACATGGAATGATGAGAGGTTTCGTCTCGTTTATTATTAAATAAATACGTTTTAAATGTATGTTTTCAAGTACGTATGTGTGTATTATTCGTGGCTGTATATTATTTTGTAATCAATCAATATGTCTATAATTTAATCGATACCAATCTAATAGAAGTTTCGAGAGAAAAAATACTGGTTATTCCCAGATCAGTCTACGATACGAGCTTTGAAGTCTATAATAAACTAGCTTATGCCCGCGACTTCGTCTGCGTCAGTTTCAGAATGAGAAATATACAGCCGATTTGGCGAACTGTTTCTCTTTAAAGTCAGTAAATAAACAGATTGTAGTTTGTTCCTGTTTTTTTTTGTTATGTGAACAGGTTGAAAAGTATCCTATATCTCTCTCTCTCCTGGTTCTAAGCTTCTACCCCACCAATTTTCAATCAAACCCGTTCAGCGGTTCTTGAGTTATAAATAGGGTAACTAACAAGACTTTCTTTTACATATATGTATAAATTATACAGAAATTGTAAATGTTTTAACAAAATTTAGGTATAATCTAATAAGCCCTTCGTGAGACGTACATATGTACATATATTTGCATGTATTTATACATTTTATTAAATTCTTTTGAATACTAGTTGTATAGTATAATGAGAATGAACAGTTGTATATTTTAGTAAGATTCAGGCATTGGTATTGTATAAGCTATGTCATAGTACTATAAGATTAATTAGTTACATATATCTTGTTTCTATTTAATTTAATAAAATGATATTCGTCTAATAAAATATCAAATAAACAAATAATAAAAGAGACAGATGAGATGAGATGAATAGCTTGGCGATTTAATTTTTAAAACATGAAAGACTCAAATTCTACAACCGTATAAGGGAGTAGTGTTTTCAGAAAGTCATATAAATAATATTGTGTGTTTAAATGTGAGAAGTTCCAGGAAAAGTATTAAATTTAATTATACGTACATTTTTCATAGTAAGAATGTAATAATTAAATCTTATAACCTACACCTAAGACTACATGATTGTCCCGATGTTAGTATAGCAATACCATTCCATAGCTTGTGTGTATCAGGAATCTTCTGGTTCACACGACAGGTGTTAGTTTCAGTCATCAACGACACTCATTATATATATTTATACTACAATATTGCCCCGGCGATGTTCGTTAAATTTTTCATACGTTTCGTACGTGGATCACAAAGACAGTATAATCTTGGGAAGATTATTTCCTATAAATAGTGGAGTGATACCTCTGTCTGGTCTAGACATTTGCAAGACGAATACTAATTTGGCTTGGGCCTGTGCCAGATGTGAACTGATAAGCTAACATTAACAGAGACTTTTATCAGAGATTGTTACTTTCAACTATTCTATATAAACAATGAAGGATTTTCTACATATTGTGGTAATTTATTTATATATATTTAGCCTTTATTTCTATTGAATTAAAGTTCAATTCAAATGAAAAAAATCATGACTACATACTGCAGATTTTCCCAATCATTGACAAAAAGTTTTTACGTAAATTTTATTTTAAAATTTTTATCATTTATATAAATATATCACGTATTATTTTCTTTAAAAGTAAAATAATATACAAACCGTGGTTATTTTGACATAAAAAACTCCAATGAAAATCTTTTTTTATTAAAACTTCCAAGACTCAAGACCATAATTTGTTCATTTAACTGGCATTGAGAACAGACATCGGCGTCCTATTACAAAACACTCTGGTTTGTTAAACTTTGATCTTAGATGCGGTTAACTTTGAAATAGAATTCAGTGAAATCTTTATTTTTTTGTCACGTCGTAAAGATAAAAACGTGTCATATATTTTTACGATATATTTAAAGTGTACCTAATATATATTTATATATGTATATACATAATTTAAGTTATTACAACATCTCGTTTCAAAAGCAATCTTATATATCTATATATATAAAAGAAAGTCGTGTTAGTTACACTATTTATAACTCAAGAACAGCTGTACGGGTTTGGCTGAAGATTGGTGGAGAGACAGCTTCTAACCAGAGAAAGGAAATAGGATATTTAATTCCGATTGGAAAAAAAAGTTGATCAAATCAAAATTCTTATTATCTACTGTCTTTAAAGAAGAATCGTGTTCGCCCGGTCAGCTATACATTTTTAATTCTGAAACTAACGCAGACGAAGTCGCGGGCAAAAACTAGTATACATATAATACTATGTTTTGTTATATATATTTATATTGAGATAAACGCTTTAACATTATGTACCTATATAAGTATGATAAAAATAAGTCGTAGTGGCCTAGTGGTTAAAGGTCCGCCTCTCATGTATGAGGGCGTGAGTTCTCAACCTGGCAAGTACCAATGTGATTTTTCAGACTCATATGTACTTTCTAAGAGTATTTAGACATCACTGAGATGAAGGAAAACATCGTGAGGAAACCTGGACTTATAATATCAAATTATAAGTTTGAAATCACCAACCCGTCTTGAGCAAGCGTGGTTAATGCTCAAACCTTCTCCATGTGAGAAGAGGCTCAGCAGTGGGCTATAGGTTGATGATGATAAAAATAGACTTTCATATAGAAATAATTAATTAAGGTTTCTCCTATATAGTGTAGTGGAGCTGAGGAAGATTAAATTACACGAAGCTGATTACACTGAAGGGATGCAGTGCAGATTAATTATGTACCAGGAGTAATTTAAGCAGACCGTTATAAACTGTTAGCTTAGTTTGTATGAAATATTTACTATATAAATACTATATAACTTCTTCCTATAAAATTTATTTTTTATAATATATGAAACTTCATTTGATCTTATAAGGGGAATTCTTAAAAATAAATATAAGACTTAGTTTTTTAAAACCTTAAAAAAGGGGTAATATCAGTTTGATGACTATGTCTGCATATGTATGTTACATTAAAGCTCTGAAACTGATTTTGATGCAGTTTCTTTCATAAAATAGCCAGTTTCTTAGCTACATTTGTTTATCATCAGTCCATTCATGTAAGAGAGTTAACTCATTTCCATATGATATAAGGCAGTTCCGGACGAGTACTCAAGTAAGTATAATTGTTAAATTTATGTATTGGTCTTTTATAATTAAATAATCGTTACTCCACACTAACCGTAGAACGGAAATAATCTAATAATATATTGTAATAAAATCATTATTATATAAATATATACAACAATCAATAGTTCGTAATTGATTAAGAACAAAAACTCCTAACAGTTTCGCGTGTAGTTATTAAAAAGAGCCTAGAATATAAAGCTGTATATAACAATTTACATTATATACTTATTAGGCGACAGCACGTCTCGTCTTGAACTCTTGAAGTAGGTAAAAACTTATCATACCACTACATGAAGACACCTTTAAAAGAGTATTTGTACTACATGTACATATGTATATTATCTACTTCTGATTTAAATAAGTAGTAAATAAAAAGTAGGTAGCTAATTTGATAGTAAAAATTTTTGCTAACTTATTATATATTTGCAAATAACGGTATCATTGCATATGATTTTTATATTATATATAATGTTTCGTTCTTATATACATAAGATTAATTTGATATAACGAAAGATTCTATGAACTTTTATTTAAGTGTCAATTATATGTATTTAGGAAGACTAGGTTAAACGAGTTATATTAATACAAAGATATATTAGTCAAACAAACTATTCTTCCTTATATATTGATAGACCATAGTTTCTGACACAGCAATGTTGTAACTCCTCAAAGATTGAAGATAGCGTGATGACTTTCTTTAAAACCACATTTCCAGCAGACGTTTGAAGTCCAATATAACTCAAGACTCAAGAAGTATATTTAGTTTATTTCTGTTTGTTTTAGAAATCGTCCCTGAATTTAATATAAATTTTGTCGCGGCGTCTGTCTGTCTATCATGTATAATGCTCTGGCTGACCTACAAAACTGGTTGCGCAACCAAGGTGAGCTTGAAGTGCATCTAATACCAAAGTTGGAGAGTAATAAAAGAAAATATATGGAAATTTAATGCAACGATCTTTCCTTTGTATACATTTAATTAATATTTGTCTACTAAAAGCGATATATTTCAAAGAATTTGATACAAAAATGAGCTAAGAATTAAGTGTCCCTACTTGTATGTGCTAGTAAATTATTTAGTTTTCATCACGTTTTTTTATGCTAAAGGGGGCAACAGGGCAGAAGACCTACCTGATTGAGGTAGTACCGTCGCCCATAGACAAGGGAAAGGTCAGGAAACGGTGGAAAAAGGGAAATCACTCATCGGACGAAACGCAACGATTAAAGACTACTTCACGCCGATTTTCTGTGATACTTCCCCGGTCGAGCCAGCCCAAGTTCGAGCTGTAGTAACTGACCACAGCTAGGCTCTACCACCTCACAAAATATATCCATACTTTACCCTTATTTTAAAGTTATGAATTTAATCGTAAGAAAGACATTACAAAGATTGATAAGTACGATTTACATACAACACGTAAATTAGATATCAACTCTAGATATACTATGATCATTATCTACAAGTGAAAGGTCATGAATAAATTAACATTTATCGAAGAGAAGTTCATATTGCTTCAAAGCATCTCCTCATTTTTTTCATCTATCTATTGCATGTCACATTACAGCTAGATGAACGATTTGTTAGCTCAGCCAAGTCGATATGCCAGTCTCAGCTGACAATATAGCTTAAATAAAACTCCGAAATAAATTTCCGAAATACTGAGAGTATTTTATTATTTTAAACAACATTTTTTCTTGACGTTTCGGTCACATTGTAGCAAATACGATACCAAAGCAAAAGTATAGTCGAGACTATGTAATTTAGAAATAATAAAACACGCCCAGTATGTAAGTAAATCTAAAAATATTATTCAAATTAATAGTCTCGAAAGTCTTAGATCTCATGTTGACGATATTATTGATAGAATAATTTAGGTACAAAGAACTACCTATTTAAATATTTTGCTAAGCTTAAACAAGCATCTCTCTTCAGTAAATAATCTAGTTATATTTAAATTTCTTAATGTATACAGTAATCTAAAAACAGAGAATAAAATTAAAATGTATTATAGTATATCTTTTCAAAGCCGTATAGATTAAAGCTCTAGGACTAATCGAGTATAATATTTAAAAAAAAATTAATGCTTATGAATACAAAAAAGGTTTATTTGTATTATAATTAATTAATATGTTTTATTATCTATCATATAGTATATATTATATATGTATAATTATAAACATGTTTATTATGAGTAGGTACCTAATATATATTCGTGATTATCTTTCATTTTTTTTCATTTTAATGTCACTTGACAGATCAATAGTGACGTGTGAACACGAACACTGACAGATTATTACCAACAATTAATACAGATTAAAAACAAAAAAGTTTACCGTATAAAAAGCTTATCGATTTATAAATTAAATCGTATTATTTTACTGATTTATTTTAATTTACGTCTATTTTTTTATATTGAATCTAAAGTATCTGATCTTTTTATATCAATTTATACTCAGGAACACAAAAAAATGTTTCATCCAATAATAATTTTATATAATTTACTCAACTAAAAAAAATTGTCCTTTTTATAATGTATAATATATATATGCTACATTAATGTGGTGGACTGTATAATATTTAAAAATATATAAGAAAGGATTAATCTTTTAAACACAACCGTACATTAACTTTAAAAAGTATACACTTTTTATAAAGAAAAACATTTACTGAAAAGACGTATACAAATAGCTCTTTCATTCACTAAGAAATAAATTATATGTATAAAGGTTTTCACATTACGTGATAAAAACCCGGAGGAAATTTATTAAGTGGGTCCCGGACCCCCGGCTTCAAAGGTTCGAACCCCTTAATATGATGAGGACTTAAATAAGAGGCATCATCGAACATTCCCTGATGGAGCGATTTAAGATAAACAACTTTAAAGATTCTTTACAATATATACAGAAAAATATATTATAATCGTTGTATTTGTAGATACAATAATAATTAAAACAGCGAGTGTTTTCCTGTCTATATGTGTCAATTTAATTAAATTTCTTAATCGGATCACAATGATTAAATGTATAAAAGAATTTAATAAGAATTAAGAATATAGTGCAGTACATTTACCTTTGAATTGAAGTAAATTTTTATCGAGCCACATTAATTATCGTCTTAATATATAGAAATAAAAAATTTAAATTATTGTATGACATTCAAACAGCATAAGTCAGGTTATTTAAAGGTTAACATTAATCTGAAAAGATTGCGTTTAGTTAAAACGAAATTAAAAACCAACGCGAGCGTTATTATGATTCGTTATTTGACCACGCGACGCAGAAAATACGATTTAAAAAATGTTTTACGATCCCGTTTCAGATGGAACGGCAATTAAATTCGTGCGCCATCAATGTTTCACGGGTCGAGCCTCTTTATGGAGGGAAATCATTGACGCCATGACAGCTATTACCAGTTGAAATTGGTGTAAACGACAGGTGTCGGGAATAAAAATAGAAAAAAAACGAAAGACTTACCCCAGAGTGGTCATTGTGACGATGGTGTACCAGAAGGCTGCGGGGATGGAGGTGAAGTTGGTGTCCTGCTCGTTCTTCTCAGCGTAGAACATGACCGTAGCGAAGATAATGATAGCCATCGCCAGTGAGAACACTAGGAAACCCAATTCGCTGGCGCAGGACTTCAGAGTATAACCCAAGATCCGGAGACCTTGCGAGTGACGCGAGAACTTGAAGATACGGAACACTCGGAACACTCTCAGGGTCACAAACGCCCCGGAGACGTCATCGTTATCAGTGATGCCCAGGCCGATGTAGTACGGCAGGATGGCCACCACGTCGATGATGGACATGACCGATCTCACGAACTTACATCGGTCCGGAGCCGCGAACAGTCGCAGCAGGTACTCAGCGGTGAATATCATCACGCATGCTGTGTCCAAACAAAAGAACACAATTTTATATCTCTCTCCGCAGGGCAGGGTGCCCGCTCGGCCTGGTCTGTGTCCACATGGCACCGTCTCGACCACGTTGGCCATCACAGAGACGGCGATAAAGAATCCAGTCACGTAGTAAAATACTAGCGCAGCTGTCGACGTGTGTGGGTTCTCGAACGCCCTCCACATCTTTTGTCGTAAGTCCGTGAGTTGAGGCAGGCTCTGGTCTCCGGCCTCGCTGAGCTTGTCGTCCATGAGCCGCTCAGCATTCTCCCGTTTCCTATCCCTGTAGTCCTCATAACAACAGTCACCTATAACATCTGGCAGGATTCCGAAAAACGCGAGCTCCTCGTCGTACCCAGTCAAACACTCGTGTTTGGGATAATGGAGCTTCCCGGTCCTATAATAATTGAGTATATGTCTAAAGATATCCGGATCTCTGTCGAAGAAGTATTCCCGACTGTCCTCATCGTAGAAGAACTCCCTCTCCGACGATCCGAGGAGGGAGTCGGGGTATTTTTCAAGCGTGTTCCTCCAAGTTTCGAAGCGTCGCCCGGAGACGTTAATGAGCAGCTTCTCGTCCTCGGCTCGTCTTCGGTCCTTGGGGACGGGCGGGGAAGGCAGCGGGTGCGTGGCGATGGGCACCCAGCCGATGGCGGCGGCGCGCGCGAACGGCAGCCATGCGGCGACGGACGCCATCGCGTGCAGTCGGCGCCACCGTCGCCGCTCTACTGAAACGACAACGGTATTGCCCCCCTGCGTCGCGCTATTTTGGGCAGCCCGCCCAGATGATACGGTGTTACCAAGTTATGATTTAAAATAACCCTCACTACAGATGTTTAAATTTTATGGCGACCTGTTGAAGATTTACGACTGACGTTAAAAGCATTGTTTGTTTGAAAAAAATATTCATCCTTTGATTTTGTATTCCACAACCTTAGATATTTACTAGCGATACTTGTGATAACACAATAAACGCTATCGATTTTTTATAACATAATAACTTTAAAATCTTCTTGATTATTATTACTCCCTTAAAAATACTTTGCATTTTTGAACGAATTATACATTTTATATCGCCTTTCTGCCATGATATTTTTCTTTCAAATTACCCTTTATGTGAATCGAGTGTTTATATCCTAGCAACCCCATCCCGGGTGAATATGAGATACGCGTGCGCGAACTGTGACGTCACTACCTAATAAATTGATTTTCATCCACCCATCCCTTTCGCACTCCCAGCTTTCAGCATCACCCCATCCACCTCGCACACTCGAGCTCTAGTGACCTTTTATATGTTTTTCTTTTCCCAAGATTTTTTTAAAAGGCCTTTGTCTTCTGAAGTGAAATGACTTACAGCCTTGGGCATTTAGATTTCTTAAATGAGTTTCTCTTATTCCAGAAACGTTTAGTCAAATATAGGTCTTAGAAATGGGTTAACAGAAGGATGGAAATCGATTTCTGATCCAGAAAGACGGTTATAGTCTAGGGACGGGATTAACACAGCTCTTCTATTAGTAGAACTCATTGAATCGATAAAATGTAACGAGAGAGATGGCTTCATTAAAAATTAATTATAAAAGATTTTATTTTAATTAATTTACGAAACAAGTTCGTGTTATATTTTAAAGATGTTCTATAAATAATATTTTTCCAAATAAAATGTTTTTATAACCAAATAATTTAGTTTATTTTTATGACTAATAACAATATGATTTAACAATATAACTGTATCATTTGTTTTCTTTTAATTGTAATTATTTATTTATTGCTACGATTTTATAACAATAATTTAAGTGGACTTTGAAAGCAATATATTATTTTAAATCTTATAGAAATCTCTTCACACTTATAGTTACTTTTCTTTGCATTTAATATTTTCTTTCAAGGACTTCTCTGCATTAGTTACTAACGTCTTTGTAAAAATGCTTTTAATAATGAATCAGAAAAAATGTGTTAATTTGTATACAACACATTTATACTTCAAAGGCAGCCCTAGTAGGTTCGTTTTAAATTTGATAGAGAGTGGAGCTTGGATGGTGGAGGTGAGTGTTTAACGCGCGTTAGATAGGGTCCCTTAAACCTACACCTGGGTCACAAGTCACAGTCACTGTTGAAGCTCCTCTCACTACAACGATGGACCCGACACACGCACCGTGAATACATTGAATGATGAGTATTTTTGTATCCGTACATTTTGGAATCTTTCTGTTACCTGAATTTGGTCCTGTATTTTTTTAGCCAGGAAGGCATAAGTCCTAAAATTATACTAGCATAGAATTTAAATTCTTTTACGTCAGTGTCTATACGGATAGATTGATGTCAAGAAATATAATAAGTATAGTAGATAAATATAAAGGGAACTTCTATATTCTTAATCAAACTGACGAGGAAGAAATACGTCATCAGCAGTGTGCTCATTGCAACCATTTCTATTATTTGTCAGTAAATAATTCCTTAATCTTATCATACCTCATACATTTTCTCTTCTTTTCTTTAAAGAAGTGTAGTTTTAAGATCATTTTAATAGTTATTTGTATAAGAAGTACGTCACTACTAAGAAACGAGAACTTCGAAATGAATTAGATTTTCTTCAACACTAACCACGTGGTAAGATGACAACCTATCAATGTCTTTAAGAAATAACTTACCTAATACATGATTTATTTTACTATCTCGGAAATACTGTATAATGAATCTGATCTACTTATATGGTGTTAAGACTAAATAATGTGAATTAAAATAAAAAATAAATATTTTAAATGCTACGTTGTTGTAAGCACCTATCTGCTTTGAGAATGCAAAACTGTTATTGTAAAGAAATATAAACAGAACACGTAGCTAAGTTTATAAATCGTTGTCATATAATATAATAAAGTTCTTTTCTTTGAATTGTCAGTTTGTTCAATAAAACATAAGTATGTATCCTGTTAAATAATTATTAAAAAAAATATTTTTGTTTTGTTCTTTCAACAAAAATTTGAATAGACTTGTGAATCATAATCTACGTATAGAAGGACAATTTTTACACACATATCTCAGCTTTATATCAGTCTAAACGTCATATAATACGTCTTTATGTCGTTTGTATGTCTGTATGTTTAAGAAATATATCTTTATGCAATAACAGTTGAAAAATATATTAGTGAGGTACCTACTGATAATTTTCTTTATAATTATAATTCTTCAGCTATGTTTACTCGTTGAACTACTACAAAGAATTTTACAGAGTGTATAGTAAAAACGAGAGCCATAGACCTTAAGTTCTTGTTAAAATGACGTGTGTCTTTGTCTAAGATGAATGATTCCTACATATTAACTACAAGTACGACTAACACTATTGGAGATATTGATCAAAAAATTGATTTTGGTTAATAAATGTTCATGTTTGTCACGAAGCGCTTCGTCCAGAAGTGGAATTTATCAGCTTTTAATCAATTTTTTTGAATAATTACTTCCGAATATAATAAAATTAATTGTTTACTTTATGTTCATAGTATAACAGACTAATTACTTTTTCTACTTATTTCGATCCACTTTATAATTTAAGTATAAGTGTTTAAAATAAATCCTAACCTGCCGTTGAATCGATATTTTTGAAACACCACACCGAAAACTGCTTCATACTGAAACGGTGTTAAAAAGAAAATAAATGTTTACCATGACTTCATTTCCACTATTAAACTGTTCACAAAAAATGTTGGAGAAAATTTTTATATGGGTAATTTAAATTAAAATAAAACTAATATTTCAGTAAGTGTTTAAATACGGACTAGACTAGGGACACAGAAACAGTGACCCCTTTATTAGGCTCTTAGGCTACCAAAAATCGTTTACTTTTTAGTCATAAGAAAACCACTTGCTTTAGAGAACCATCCTGTACTTGTAAAGTCTGGATTATTTAATTTCTCATTTTTAAGACTCGTCACTGAATCCATACCTGGATGTCAAGGTAACGTCAAAGATGTATCCGTAACTCATTGTGTTCACAGGAAGCATATAGACATATACACCTACAAGCATACGTCAATATAATTTACTGACAGGATTGTGAATAGTTGATAGATTCGAACAATCTATACAGCAAGAGCCAGGGGAAGAAACTATGTGAATACGAGGGATGTCATACGAACGTCAAGTAAATACGCCCAAATAGAAATAAAACGTCAACATCAACGATGACTGTAGTAGTTACGACAAAGCCTAAAAGAAAGTGGTAGACGAATATATATAAATAGCACAACATATACTTTACATTGACAAACCATTTACTCAATCATCCTCAAAGCCTCTTCTTCAAACAAAATTCAATTTCAATTCACATTCATTCCTAATTCATAATAGGTGAAAAATTAAAATACAAAGGTTGATAAAAAAATATTGGTGTCAAATAAGAAGTGACGCAGCTTAAATCAGTGGTGGCCTAGTGGTTACAAGACCCGCCTCTCATGCACGAGGGTGCGGGTTCGATCCTGGCCCGGGCAAGTACCAATGCGATTTTTCCGAGTCTTATGTACTTTTTAACAGTATTTAGACATCACTGATTAATGTTGATTCCCAAAAGACGGTTGACGTCAGGCAGGCGGCCGGTCGTAAAAACAAATAGCCAAAAACTATTCACAAACATGTAAGGCAGACCCTGGCTAAAGCTGGGAAATTGCCAGGAAGAAAAAAAGATAAGAAGTGACATCGCTTAAACGTTGGAAAACACTAAGCAAAAAAAACTTAACGAAAAAATTCCAAAGAAAACGTTTTTTACGATTTTAATGTGTTTTGACGTCTTTCCAAAATAGACCCCCTCCTTAAAAATATATAAACCTATATTCGTGACCACACCGCAAGACCTCAGGATAGCGTAAGCACTTTCTGCCGGCATCCAGAGCGATACGTCAGAAAATTAAGAAATAGTTGGCGGTCGATGGTAAATAACAGGACCAACTGACAGACATTCACATCACGTCTGCCCGTGATCACGGTTGTTGAATAATTAACCGAAACGTCAGGAGTATGTAGTTCAAAATGATTGTTAAAAATATTAATTTTATTTCAATGGATAAAAGCGAAAATCTTAGATCTCATTAATTAACTTACTGTTAAACAAAGCGATACAATTCCGTCATCTTCTTAGGGAAAGAACTACAGTAGTTTGCCAGCGTGTTTTTTTTTCGAGAGTAGTGTTATACCACCTTAGATTTATTTTCTAATTACCTAAGTAGAAATGATAGTCGCCAAATACTATGAAGTTTATGATTTAAAAGAAGAAAAGATATTTTCACAGACAGAAAGATATAGTCCGTTAGACTTAACCTGAGTTTTGCATTTGTGTGAGTGAAAGTAAAAGTAGAGTTAGAAAAAAAACTTTTAGAATTATATCTTATTATATTTTAAATAGATACATAAGGACGAAAGCTATTCTAGATTAGAAATAAAATAAGCAAAACTTGAAAAAGGCTAGGTGAAAATATTATGAATAAAATAAAATAAAAATTATTAATTAATAAACTTTTTGCAAAAACTACACAAATTCTTTTTCACTTGACATTGTGTTTTCAACATTTGAGGCTGCTACCAGTACAAAGGGTGAAGTGCGGAAGGTGCGGGGCGGAGTAAAAGCAGTATAAACCGATTAAAAACTAGCAAAAACGTGGCATTCAAAAATTTTACATCACACCTACACTATCCGTGTGCACACACACAAATGCAAAGCTCAGCTTAAATCAAACGCACTATATCTAGCGAAAGATGCCTCCATGTTTTGAGACTGCCAGTGTAGGCTGAAAATCCTCCTTCCACCAGCTATTATTAGCATTTTTTACCATTGAAGCAAGCTCCTTAGCAACAGATGCCTGAAAAGAGAACATATAACACGTTCCGAAACATTATACGTCTTATAATATAATCATCTCAATTTTAATTCAGAGAGAGAATCGGTATTACTTCTCTTTTTCTTCGCTTCTCCGGGAACAGATTAGAAGAAGCTTCCGAAGCCTATTTCTCCTCATGATACATTAAACTTACACCAAGCCTTGACATAGTACTTCATTTTGCCCAGAGACAGTATTGCCACTGCTGCCTTACTCTAAACTGACTTCACACATTACTTTGTATTTGTTTGAAAGAATTTAACTCTGTTAGTTTGTTATACATATTTCATTTTCATTATTCTTAGGTACTAATACTTTATTTATAACAATCCTTTAGTATCGTAACCACTGAGATATTTCCTATTTACCAAAATACAATTGATATAAGGGGATACTAAATACGACATACAAATAATGACAAAAAAAATACATAAAATTAATTCCAATAATGAAATAAAAGAATGTAGACTTTATAAAATGTACATTTATTCTTACATGACCACGTACTATGTACAGTGTGAGCGCACTATACATGCACAAAAATATTTCATTATCATTTCAAATGTATCCGATTCAACAATGCATCAACTAAATATATCACTATTATTATATAATGATTTATAAAATAAATACTTTTTTAAAATCTGATTTAAATCATGCTTTGAACTTGTTAAATGCGTTATATATACTGTTTAAGTTTTTGTGCGCCGGGGCGAGGGAGGGTGGAAATAGGTTAACGCAATAAGAAATAATTTTAAAACACTTCCATATCAAAAGCCCCCCATATATAAAAGAAAACTTTTTCACAGTATAAGCATACGCTTAATAAATATACAATATACGAATCAATAGAAAATGTTACATACTCTTAATATAAATAAATTGCACTTCTCGTTACTTTGGTACAGATAAGTACATGTGTACAAAAAAAAAAAAACAAAATTAAACGTGAGCGATTGTATACAGTACAAATATAGTGTAAAAATAAATAACTTACTTTAAAAATATATTATACTAACTTAATATTAACCGGTGATGGGCGTTAAAGCCGTCATGGGAAATAAAACATGGGCGACGTGACCAGAACATGAGCAATAACTTATACTACGGCCTAATATAGGTACATTAAGCTTTATTGATATCGTTCAATACACTAATGTTTTTTGCTCAAATCGGACTAGATTTATAATTACTTACATACAAGTGAAGCCTCTTAACTAATTATATTTAAGTAATATCACGTGCCTTTCATTGTCCCGTAATGGAATGTAGGGATCACTTGACTAGAAGTTACATTCACTAGATACAGTCCAAATACCATCTAGAAGTTGGAAAGCAAACGACAAATCATACGAAAACTTACCCAGGAATACCAAAAACCAATACCCCTACCACGAGTTTTCATTTCATTCATATTGAAATCACGTAAGGAATTTTTGTAATGAACAACAAAAAAATATCTGTTCGATTCGATATCGAAAACCCGTGGTAGGAGCGCGGATGGTACTCGTACAAAACTTTTACGTAACACAGATCCGATTAAATCGGACATTCCAACTAATTATCGCGTCATTTAATAGTTTATATTTCATTTTAACTACAAAAAGCCGCACCGATTGAATACATTAACACCGCAAACAAACCATCTGTATTACAATCGTACATTACTCGTTTGTATTTAACAGTAAATAAATAAATCTCCGTACATATTAAGCTATTTCGTCCTACGTTGAATGTATTCACACGACACATACACTAGGTAACATAAATAAAACACATCTCACCTAATACTGAAGAACGGTGGACTATCGGGTCGAGTTTGACTAGAAACATTTATTACGAGAGATCATTCCATCACCATCATCAGTCCTTGGAGCAACATCACTACAGTCACTGGCTGTACACTCACGAAGTCACTCGGGGGTCGGAGTTGACTAGAGACGAAGCGTGGGCGAGAATAGCAGTTAGTAGGGTCCGAACTCCCCGGCGACTTCGCGTTCATTTCAGAGAACTAGCAGATGCTGCTGGGGTATGGGGCGTCACAAGAGATGGTCGTCGGTGTCGTCGTGATCCTCCTCAGACTCCGCCGAGTCTAGACTGGGCACGTGGTCTAGGTCCTGCCCGTCGCATTGCTGGTCTAAGTCTGTGGAAGGCGCGTCGTCGTCCTTCCATTTGTCCATGGATCGTCTGCGAGCGTTCATGAAGAAGTTGCCGACGGTGGTCGGCTCCAGACCGAGCTGCCGCGCTATCGTTACTTGCATCTCTTTTGATGGTCGTTTCGTTTCCTGGAAGGTTTTAAAACAAAATATTAGACTATACTTGACCAATAGGACACTTTTAATATTGTTTTTGTGATCGATTTCGTCAGTGTGGATTTTGTAATTGCTTTCAAATATAAATGTGCTTTGTGTACGATTTATCTGGTAAAATATAGTACAATCCATAGTAAATCACGTGAGTGTATTTAGAATACAAATTTTATGCATTATCAGACAGAAACTACAAGGAATTTCGGGATAAATTATAGACTATCAAATATTCAGATGTCAAAGCTATATTATAAGAATGTATCATCAAAATTTGTTCACTGTTTTTTGCATGTAAAAGCATCAAAAATCCTTGCATATTCACAAACTTTCAAAATCATCTCATTAGTAAGATTATAGCTTTACAGATTTTTACAGATATTTCAAGACTTTTCATCCACAAAAACAATAAAAGCAGTAAGTCTCTCTATATATCATTGAGTCTGTTTCTTAATGTCTTATTTTCGATGATTTTTTTGTAAAGAAACATATGTATTACCTTAAAAATAGCCTGCAGAGTACGCCGCTGTAGATCTGTGAAAACCAAACGCGGCTTCTTCGGGGAAGGGAGTGTATCCGAGGCCATATCCTCCTTGCGCTTGCAGCCTGAAATATAAATATTAATTTTATATTATCATTTATATCAAAATAATATTTGAGATTACTACGAGTTTTTATTATTCTAACTACATACATACTCCCGACGTTTCGGTTATTTTGCTGCAACCGTGACCACATCTCGTCTTTACGTGATCACGGTTGCTGCAAACGAGATGTGATCACGGTTGCTACAAAGTAACCGAAACGTCGGAAGTTTGCAGAATAAAATAATAAAATACCAAAAGTATTAGCTTCATTTAAATTTATATTATAATCAACAAAATATTAACGAATAATATCAAATGACATTTACATTATTGTGTTGAAAGTCTCTTAAATTCATGTCAATGCAAAAAACTTTGAATCCTATAATAAATCTTTCTTATGGATTCATTCTACTGATATAGGTTTGAGTGGGAACCACAAAATTACTTATGTACTTGATTTGAATATCATTTGATTTGATCTATGTAAATAGTATTATATTTTTGTTATGACTGAAATATTTTTTATTTCTATTCAAATTTATGAAAATTGCTAAATTTGATTTTGGTGACTTATATCCTGTCGTTAATGCTTTAATGGTATTTAAAACACAGATGAAAAGTTTATGCGTATATGAAAAAATAAGGGGTCATACAAAAAAATATAATTATGATATGAACTAAAAAAACTATTTAAATATTCGTAATCAACTATAGACATAGTCACAGAAATAAAAATACATAAAGAAATACACTAAACTATATATAAAATCATAAAATCATTTATTTCAGAAACAGAAACAAAACCTAAACTTTATTTAAAAGAATATTTCAATCAAAAATACTCACTGCCTCTCTGTGGTATCTGGGCCGCTGAAACAAACACAAAAACAATTAATTATACATATATACAATAATAAAAATCCTTATTATATACAACTCCTTGTTATATTCTGTTTCTTTACTAAGGCCGTAAGCCCTTGCAAAAACTATTGACAACAACCATGCCACTAAACAATGACTACCTCCTCCGCAGCACTGGTGCTTTAACACGACCCAGTGCGAGGGAAGATATAAAATATAAATCTAATATAATCTATTCACATAAGTCTAATAACTATATGTTAATAGCCCAATAGATTCTTCTCCATAAAAAAATTATGTTCAAACTGTTCGCTGTTGAACTTAAAATTAGTTAAACAGTGCCTTGAGATATTGCAATGTCTCAATACACATCACATTAAATAAATGCATACCTGGCGACAATGTAAACAACATTGATATAGGATCTGTAATCTCGCAGGCACCTATAAAATAATATCGAAATAAATCTATTGCAGCCCGGGCGCTGGGGAGGGGTGGGGAAACAAAAAGGTAGGAAAGGGCAGCGTTAGCAGTCTAACATACATCTTGGCTTCCTGAAGCTAACAAAATACTTACCTAATGCTAAAAAAATATATTAAAAACTATAACAATTACAGTAACTCATTGCACAGGCAGTATCTCCGGCTTGTCTTAAGATATCACACACAAGAGCGCTATACAGATACTGACTATTCAAAATAAACATCTATGGAGAGCTTATCTATTTTTTACACTTTTTTCATATCAATGGTCTAATTTAAAAAAAAGGCTTGTCACAAAGCGATTTAACATATACTATAAATAAAATAAAATACATACGTATATACAAATATTACCTTTGCGACAAGCTACAACGATTTATATTGGAAACCAAGTCCACTGCTACGCAGCCAAGGAAAGGATCGGAGGATAAAACAATATAAACAAAATATATAGTTCAAACGACCGGCTGATATATCCAGATAAAAAACTATGTGAAAACATTTATAAATGTTAACAAAATTACAATCTTGTAATAAACTATAGAATCATTATTTCAAAATCATAATAATAAAAGAAACAAAGCAACAAGAAAATCCTCGAGGAAAAGGAATATTAAGGAATTTGAGTACTTCGTAGCTTAAATTATTCTTGGAGGAATACTGAAACGAATTTCCCCAAAAGCAAAGGAAACCTCGTTAAGGATACACTGAAATCCTCAAGATTAGGAACAAATCTTAGCCATCATTTGAAAGGCAACATAATTATGTATTTGAAGAGAAACCTGTTTATAAGCTGTGTCAAGTATATGTCCTGAATCAGATAACTCTTCTTGGACAGTCAGAAAATCAGATAGCAACTTGATCATCATTGAGAAAAAAAATTAAATTGCAAACAGAAAATTAAGAGCGGAAAAGGCCATCGATATTGTTAAGACAATTTTCCAAGTCAAGTACGTGGCATGTTTGAAGTGATGCTTCGAGGAGAATGGGAGGAATGAGGAATGGAAAGGAGGAATGAGGAATGGGAAGGAGGAATGAAATCAAGGGAACGACTCACAAGCCTGTTACGTCCCCGGCGGGTTCGTAAGCCGGAGTTTCCCAGGGTTGGTACACTGCCGGGCCCACCGGTGGATAGTCCCTTTGATATGGAGACTGCTGCATGTTGTTTACATTGTCGCCTTTTAGCGTTTGATTGGGCGCATCTGGAAAATTAAAGCTCAGTGAATTGTTTCGGATGAATGAAACTAGTGGTGCGGGTTTGATGAAAAATGTACATCATTGACGTACTATAGCCATCTTCTTATAAAACAACTCATACCATCTTGCCATGTATACAATAATTAACATAACCTTATTATACAGTCTATCCTACTTAGAATACTTATTACATAAAAAATATGTACTAGTAAAGTAAATAAAATCTATACATTGAAATAAACCCGTCCAAAAAAGCCATGGACAATAATAAAAAGACCATAAGATCTCGAGATACCTAAATAACACTAGAACAGTCTACGAGGGGGTCGCTCGATCGATACAGCGGCCGGCTGGAGGGAGGGAGTGACGTCACAGAGGGTTCAGGGGCTGGAGGGGGGCGGCTCGGGGGGAGGGGGGACACCATGTGCGGGGTCTACAGCTATAATATTGTATTAATCTGAGCTCCGTGAAGGTGTGGGACTTTTTTTAATGATAATTATTTTTTTTTAACTAGTAACAGAAGAACTTTTATGGTACATTGTTTTGACGAATAAAAATATACATTAAAATCTATATATTATAGATTATAATCTATATAAAATCGATTATATGGAAACGAAAATAGTACTATGAGGTTTCTATTTTTTATATAATAAAATAGCAAAACTAAATGTTCTATAATTATTATGTATTAAATTATGTATTAAATGTTCTCTAACATTCGTTGGTGTATATTCTATACATTTGTATGGTGGTGTTTCTATAACTTTCTCATTGTCCTTTACTAAGTACCTCCCGGGTAACCTCCCCCACCCTAAACACCCCCTGGAAAAACACGTGGCACAGTCAAGGTGCGACTTAACGAACACGATTGTATCAAATATGACGAAAGATCAGCTTATAAAAATATGAAAGAAAAAGTTGCATCTATTATTGCTCTGCCTAAATTTAAAATAAAAATTTCCTCTAATTTTGCTTGCTTAAATATCCGCATTATATGAATTCTTATTATTACGAGGCAGACATATTTGTAAAAATGACATACATGTCAATTTGTAATCATATATGTCATATGTGTGAATGTCTGTTATGTCAAAACATACAATTCTATCAATAATATTGTATACGTTCAAATTATATAAAAATATGATCATTAAATATATTTCCATATCAGATACAGTGTGAGTATTTTGTAGTGTAAATGTCAGCGCTTGTTTGACCTCAATTGACATCTCACGTTCAGAAACTAACTAAACCAGAGCGGTGTTGAATTGAATAAAAATTGTATGAAAATCAATTAGAATATACTATAGCAATTATATATAGAAAAAAATCTTGTAATATATTTGAATATAGAAAATAATCTTCAATAATCCTTTTCTCTTAAAACATACATTATTTTATTATATAATTATTTTGTATACTCCTTCGCCTAAATGAAACAAAAAAAATCAGATATACTATGTACTCGTGTTTCATTATTGTATAAACTACATACTCCCAACGTTTCAGCTACTTTTAAAGAACCGTAATCACGGACAGACGAGATGTGAATGTCTGTTATTTATATATATATATACATATTTGTATGTCTTTAATGTCAACTTTTGAAACGTCTATATGAAGACATCACTTTAAAAATCTTCACACAATTTAATTAGAACGCGACTTTAGACTCATTAATATTTTTCCATTCAAATTAAATACCGTTACTCTAAAAATTTTCAATAAAACATAATAATAAATATAATATAAATGTACAATAATAATTTAAAATTAACAAATGTCCGCTAAATCCAATATAAAATATATAATACAATATATTTATAAAATTACATGTGTTTATCTGTTTCGGATAATATACGAAACTGGTTGATATTAAAAGAGAATTTCACTCGTAGTAATGTCAAAAATACTTGGTCGTGGTCGCCTAGAGGTCAAAGGCCCGCTACTAGTGCATGGGGGCGCGGGTTCGAACCTGGCAAGTATCAATGTGATTTTTCCCAGTTATATGTACTTTATAAGAATATTTAGACACCATTAATAGATGAAGGAAAACATCGTGAGGAAACATGGACTTATAATTTCACAATTATAAGTTTGAAATCACCAACCCGTCTTGAGCAAGCGTGGTGATTAATACTCAAACCTTCTCCATGTAAGAGGCAGCTCAGCAGTGGACTCTGATAGGCTGATGATGATGAATATCAAAAAGCTATGTCAGTTTAATATGCTGTCAAAGCCACAGGCAACAGCTAGTTTTACTTTAATTTCCATATATAAGCAGTAGAAATCTATTTATTTTAAATATTCATTTTAACCGAGTAATGTCATGCAATATTTTTTAACCCCTTTATTTTAATATCGTTGACTGGGTTTTTTGAATTAGGGTCCGACACAGATAAGGCTTCGCGGCTTTTAAATGTTAAAAATCTATTTTGGTGTCCTTATAGAAATTTAAAATTTATTTTTAGTAAGTTACATTTTTTATTATTTAGGAATTTTTGTATGATAGGAACGAAAATAAATATCTTATATACTTAATGATGCTTGCATGTAATTTAATTCTTGAATCAAAAACTTCAAATAATGTATGTATTTTTAACGATCTATAACTCGTACTAAGTATAAAATATAATATGTAGTATAAAAATCTTTCCAGCTTTTCCGTTTATCCTTTTGTTATTTTTAATGTCTAAGTTAACTATTGAAAACACCCGTATACCCATCCAAGATATTTTTGAAAAGAAAAATAATTTCTAAATCACTGTACTACAAATAGTTTTCTCATAATAAACATATAATACGTAAACTATCATCATTCAATGTATTCACGGTGCGTGTGTCGGGTCCATCGTTGTAGTGAGAGGAGCTTCAACAGTGACTGTGACTTGTGACCCAGGTGTAGGTTTAAGGGTCCCTATCTAACGCGTTAAACGATCACCTCCACCGTCCAAGCTCCTCTCTCTGTCTAACCTAGTAATCATGATTCCTAGTTGTATAGAGACGATGCCTAGATCTCATATCTAGGCCGTGACCTAGTTCAGAGCAATTTACTAGGCTCATATCTTCAGGATTTCAATACATTTGTATTTACTTGAGCATTCCACTGTGTTTAAGATTCAAAGGGCGAAAACATGAGTTATGAATTGTCAGGCATTAAAAATAAAAATAAAAAATCTCATTTCAAATATAATATATGTATTAGGGTTTGCAAATTATAGTTACCTTTTAGAAGATAGCATTTGATGAATAAATGAATAAAAATATGTAATTACGAAGCTAAGCTGTTTAAGTATATAAATGAAAATATAAGATTCAGTATAAAATGTATAGTAAAATATTTTTATTATATTTATTATAGGATTTGTACGCGGTAGAAGTGGGAGCGAGAGGTATAATAGCTACGATTTGAGGCCGCCATGAAAATGGCCCGTGGCGCGGACCCCAACCCGCGCTAAACGGTAAAGGGAGTTGCATGGTTGTGTTCCCTATGCAACTCCCGAGGTCACGTGCGTGGAAAAGAGCACCACATGAGGGGGGGGCGGTACCAGTGCCCCCAAAAGGAGAAGGGCCCCCAGAATGCGGGCCAGCCTGTCGGGGAAGCTGGTGGGAGTGCGAAAGCGATCCCCCGCCCCGACACAAGGGCCGTCGTGGAATACCCTTGGGTTTTTAGTGGGTAGTGGCAACGAGTCCCACATACCCCGCTGTTTTCTAAAAACGGCGGGGATGCGTAAATGCATTTTCCCAAGGATAACAAAAAAAAAAAAAAAAAAAAAAAAAAAAAAGAGGTATAATAGCTAAATCTCTTTATAACCTACTAAAAGACTTGGGCCTGTCCAGAACTAATATTAATACATTATTAGAACGTACTTCGAAGGCAGCCCTAGGTTTTTTTAAAATTTGGTAGAGAGAGGAGCTTGGACGGTGGAGGTGAGTGTTTAACGCGTTAGATAGGGGTCCCTTAAACCTACACCTGGGTCACAAGTCCCAGTCACTGTTGAAGCTCCTCTCACTACAACGATGGACCCGACACACGCACCGTGAATACATTGAATGATGAGAAGTTTCGTTCCGTCTTCTCATATGTATTATTAAAAAAATCCATAATGTTATAAATGTACAATAATATGATCGGTAGACTTGAAAATATTGTGGTATTTATGACGCGCAATAAACAATTACGCGTACGCAAAGTTCGCGTTTTCACACAACACGTAACGTTAACAGTATTTCATTAATAAATCTAATCAGATATCAAGCAGTAATAAATGAAAAACGAGAAACGCGACGTACGTAGTAAAAATACACACAAGTGTTAAGGATATTTTTTTCTATACCAGTTGCTACAAAGTAACCGAAACGTCGGTAGTATGTAGTTAAAATAACAAAAAACGCGTAGTAATAATATTTGTATTTAATAGCTTAGATCAGTGGTGACCTAGTGGTTAAAGGCCCGCCTCTCATGCACGAGCGCGCGGGTTCGATCCTGGCAAGTACCAATGTGATTTTACCGAGTCATATGTATTGTCTAAGAGTATTTAGACATCACTGACAGATGAAGGAAAACATCGCGAGGAAACATGGACTTTTATCAAAATATAAGTTTGAAATCGTCAACCCGTCTTAAGCAAGTGTTGATTAATGCTCAAACCTTCTCCATGTGAGAAGAGGCTCAGCAGTGGGCTCTGATAGGCTGATGACTTAAATATTAGTTTTATTTAAATTAATATCGCGAGTTTTATATTAGTAAAGTAACAAGTTGTGTCTAAACCCCGTTGTAACCTAGTATCAAATATTTTATGTCAACTTTATAAGCAGATGGTGTTACTTAGAACAATGAGTTTCATGTTTGCTGAGGGTGAACTACCCCTGGCTAGATATGATCATGATATAGTGACGTACATATATATCGATTATCGATAATATTTATATCGATTATTAAATAATTATATTGAAAATACGCATAATTATTAAGAGAAAAAAATTATAATGTTGTCGATTTTCATATTAAAAACAATCTAAATATTTTTTATTTAACAGCAAATATTGTACATTAATTAACTTATTAATCGCGTTAAGAATATATTAATTGAAAGACACGCGATCCTCAGTTCATATATTTAAAATGCTTCCAAGTTTCGATACATTTTTATAACTATCGTTATCATAAACAAATACTATCAACACATCACTATATGTATATCGATGCGTGTTACGGGCACGTCACTAGTGATAGTGACGCGTCGTATCGAGCGGCCGCGGTCGATACTCGACAATCGATGCACAGCTGACGATGTTTGTAAACCGCTATATCGATTATAACATGTCACGTCACTATCGACGTTTTTGTTACATGTTCGCAATTTTCATTTTAGGCTACCTAGGCGTCATCATTGTATTGTTATACTAATATTTTCGTGTCGAATAGATGAAAATCAAAAATAAATATATTAGTAATGAAAGGTAAATGTTAATTTACGTACAATCTATATGTAACATACCTGCAAGTCTCAAGGCCGACATCCTTTGAAACTCTGGTTCTTGGAGCCACTTCCACATCCTCCTGAAGGTCTCCCGGCCCGACTTCAACTTGGACCACGGCTTGGGGTTCCTGAGTAAGTCACTGAGCGTCCCCTGCGACCGACACAGCACCCTCTGAGCGAAGATCGCCTGAGGTATTGAGTACCTCTTGAGCTCCCCGCTTATCCTCTGCGCGAGTTCCTTCGTGTTAATCTCCTCTGTATCATTCTGCTGCGTCTGCTGAGCTTGTTCCTCCCTCGTCTCTCGTGCTAGTAAAGCTGCGTTCAGGTCCAAACCCGGGCTGGGCAGCGGCGGCGTGGGGGATCGACGCTCGTACGAGCCCGGGGACGCGCTCCGCCGACTGTACGCTGACTGAGGCGATAACGGCTCATTGTAAGCTGTAGGAGATAAGGACGCGTAGGACTGCTGCTGCTGGATGACCGTGAAGGTGCCGCCCGCGTGGTACGCGAACTTATCAGATACGGTGCTTATAGGGGGCAAAGGGAGCAGGGGCGTCAGTGTGGCGTAGGACGCGGGCTCGAGCCCCGGCGGCGTGAGGCGGCCGTTGACGGCGCTCAGAGGGTGGAAGGCGGCGTCTCCGTCGGGCAGCAGGTCCGCGGGGGACAGCCGCGGCGGGGACACGTTGCTCGGCGCCACTATGACCGTTAGAGGCGCTCGCTCCCTCAGCCGTGTATCGTCCATGGCGCGCGGCCGGCGGCGGCGGCGTCGCGCGGGCGACTGACGCACGCCTGCGCGCCGCACCCTTCCTGAGCGACCCCCCGCTCTCACCCTCGCCGGAACACGTCCTACATAAAGCCTAAACGATTACAGACCCTAATGTCTCATTTTAAGAATCACATTCGCCTGAACAGCTGTTTCAAGTCTTGTTTTATGACGTGAACACTACGATGCACCCTCAACCTACCCCGAGGCTCGGAATGAAAGGTTCTGATGCTTAACATTCTAGCTGTTTGCTATACATCGCCGGCTCGAAGTCATTGTTATCTATCGAAACCTTATTACAACAGTAATGTATTTTTAATGTAACACTTAAACTCCCACCATCTATGTTCATACACATACTTATTTGTCATCCGCGATAAACTGCGACTGTTACTTGTACTTAATATTAAAACTTATTAATTACAGCTTGAAAATACCATTTAGATAGCTTATACATATTGTAGCTCGGAATTTTCCGACCGAGTGTACACGTGCCACTCGCTTGCTTCATAGAAAATATCCCTTTAAGACTACACAAAGGAGTTATTTGATATCCTTCTTGACCCACGAACACATACATACACTATAGAGTACAGTATATAAGCTTGTACCTACATAACAGAAATTTCGGTGCACAAATCTGCCTCCGTTGAAGTTGTAGCATGCAGGCAAAAATACCAAAACCAACATTACACAAAGGGAAAACTATACCTACATACAATTAAATGCGTACCTATAATTTCTAATCATCGTATTATTTCTACATAAAAGCCTAATAATTTTACGAAAATTATTTATATTATATATGTTAAAAAATACATTAATTAAAATATGTATAAAATAAACTCATTCTTGTGTCACATTACCCTCTACAGTCGACACCTGGCGGATCACAAGCGATACGTAGTGATGGATCAATGGTATCGATAATATACATATATATATATATATCGATAATGTATTACTTCTATTAAAAAATATACACAATATAGTATATACCAATAATATCGATAGATATACTTAAGAAAATTATTCCAAATTTTTCATTAGAATCAGATCATAATTTGTATAGGTAATTCCATTTTAGTTAACAATCCATCGTCAAATGTGATATAAACTATCGATATATATATTAATCGATAATTCCATCACTAGCTATGATAGTGTTACATTACGTCATAAAGGAGTTGTCCTCATACTGATATTTGAAAGTTACGAAAATATATGACTTCATTAAAACATATAAAATAATTAAAATATTTTAAATTCATAACGATATCTAAAAATATCATATCCGACACGCAATATGATAAAAATCTATTTAAAAATAGAATGTTATTAATTTTTGTCGGTTTTACATCTGTTACGAATATATGACCCAAGTTCTAACAAATACAAATTGGATACTTTTTAAATACAATAATTCATATAAATATTCGATCTGACAATAAAATCATAACTAAAATAGGTATAACAAAATTTTGTTTAATGGTAACAATATTAAATGATTTGAATAAATAAAAAACTAAACAACAATAGTAATGTCTAAAAGAGTATTATTATTAACCCGTATAGTAATGGCGGGCCGCGTGTGTTGCGCGCGCAGCCGGCGTGACGTCACATCGATTGTTTTATCGATCAAGGGACACGAGCCTACCGAATACGGGGTCGATAACCCGAGCTACACGACGAAGGGATACTTTATTAACAAAATAGGGTGAATTTGGATATACTTTTAAAACAATCAACACGAAAAATCTAATTTGGTTGCATAAAATAATGACCTATTTTTATCGATTTCCGAACGATATAAATAATATCGATTTTATAATAGTTATTACGTATGATCATTGATCGTCAATAACAATCAATCTATGTAGTATTGATCATAGTTTAATGTCTCAGTATCGTCATGTTGCAGTTATTGTCATATTCCCATCTATAAATACATTTACAACATCCATGACCTGAATTATCGAAAATTGATAACGGGATCGTATTGGAAAATTTTACCCCTGCGCCCGTCGCTATGACAACGGACCACCAAATAAACGTACTCTTTAATTATAGCTTTCCCTCTCTCACGAACGCTCTGTTGTTTATGTGCGAGCGAAACAGCTATACATCTGTCGGTCCGTTATAAAACAGCCCTCGGTAAAATCGATATCGCACAAGGCTAGCCGTCGATTATCCGGTCTATGCAACGTCCAATACGTAAAGTAACAAAACAGAAAACCATACAGATGAAATTCAGCCGTAATATGATGCAATAAGGTTGTTTTTCGTTTAATATAAATATGTCGTTAATACATTACAATATTGGTGTGCTGTCCGCTAGCTCACCGCTCGTTACATCGACTATTGATTTTTGCGATCGCGAAATGTCGACTTCGATTTATTGGACTTTGTTATTAAGTTCAATACTATTATAACAAATGTTATTTAGAACAATCATATTATACACAATAAAAATATATATGTATTGACGCCTAGAATAATGAAATGACTTCTAATTATCAAATATAATAATGCAATTTAACTATATAATATTAATTATCTTATTGAATATATTAAAATAAAATCGATTATTTTTTATTTGCTCATAGTATATTCGATATCGTTTTCGCTTTCCTTCGTCCTCTTGTTTTCATGATCGCATTTTGAGAGTAAAAGTTAAAAGCCGATTGTGTTATCCGTAATAGAATTTCACTTCCCAAAATATTTTAACCACCGTGCTTTGTTATATGAAGTTATTTAAAATATTTAATAATTTGTATATATATATGTGCAAAGACATTATTGAATCGATGGTTTTTTTATTATTTCTTATTTAGTTATAATTTAGTACTAGTGAATAATAAATATCTTTTCTTTATTATAAAATTCCTTTGTTCTAGGCATAATGCTATATTGAAACATATCCATCTTATTAATTATAAATATGTTATACTCATGTCAATTTAACAATATATTTTTATATAGTTTTTGCTGTTATTTTAAAACGATTTAATAAAATTTGTTTTTAATTAATATTAAGTAATTTAAAATATGTATATATTTAACTATACCTACATTTCTTATGTTATTTTCATTACTATGAGTTCTTTTCGTTACACTATCAAACGTGCCGTATGTAGTGTGGATAAACACACTTATACTAAGGATACAAGTGAGATATTACTTATTAAAATGTCTATTTTTTTTAAGCTAAGGCTTCATACGCACTGGAATAGTTTAATATTTTGTCAATGTGTATTTTAAATTTTTATTTATTGGTCGAATTATAATCTTGAGTATTGTGGGGAGGAAACACGAAGGAGATTGTCGAATGGAATAAAGACTATTAAAACTATTAAAAGAATGAAGACTATTAAAAGACTAAGTATTAGTATTTTTGTTACAAGATGTAAGACTTTCGAGAGTATTCATATAAATGACACTAATATTTTCGGATTATATTGGGCGTATTTTATTATCTTATAAACTACCTACATACTCTCGACGTTTCGGTTACTTTTCAGCAACCGTGATCACGGACAGGCGAGATATTAAACGTTTTCAGGCTACAATTAATTTTCTTCTTAAATAATACGCGAGGTAATCCGAAAATATTCGTTTTAATTTTAATTATTTGTTTAAAGAAGACTTGTTTTATTTTAACTAGCACTTAGAACAACTACCAGAATGAACTTAAAAATAATTTTATTTATTTAAATTAGACTTTACCAAAATATTGCTATATGACCTACATAACGTAAAAAGTCAGTGGTGGCCTAGTGGTTAAAAGGCCCGCCTCTAATGCATTAGGGCGCGGGTTTGATCCTGGCAAGTACCAATGTGATTTTTCCGAGTCATATGTACTTTCTTAGAATATTTAGATATCACTGATTAATGCATTTCCAAAGAGGGTTGATGTGAGGCAGGCGGCCGGTCGTAAAAACAATTAGCCAAAACTATTTACAACATGTAAGGCAGACCCTGGCTAAAGCTGGGAAATTGCCAGGTAGAAGAAAAAGACCTACATAACGTATATATACCCTATACAATTGTGAGAAAAAATTGAATACTTACTGATTTTATTAAATATTTCCTATTTTTTATTAATTCTTCTTAACTGTTATTTCTTTCTATCTAATTACATCTGATCTCACAAGTGGTGCCATCTATGCCGTACTAATTATAATACACTATAATCCTTACAATTATTATTATGACTGATTATAATTAATTATAATATTGAACCATTGTTATAATGTAATGGCAACAATTAAGTATCATATTTGAAAACTATAAATACTGGCTTCAGTCATTTTGTTAGATTACTGGAAGTAACGCTGAACAATTGAAAAACAAAACAGACTGTACGTCAAACAGTTAAACATAGTAGAGTATTTGTATATAGCTGGTGTAAGTATGTCTTCTTTTATTATTATGATGAAAAGTCCGCCTACAAAATGACAGCCCCTCAAGCTGACAGTCGCGTACAATGTACATGCTACGTTAAAAAACAAAGTTAAAGTTGACAAACAGAATGTGAATCTAAGATTAAAATAAAATTTAATTTGCAATATCATAGAAAATCTGGAGGCAAAATCATCATAGGAAATGTAATTTTCGAAACTGACAAAACAGATGACGTTACTATGGTTACAAGAAATCAGGGCTGTGATTGGACAATTGAGTTTTGACAATGTCATTAACAGTCTGTTAGCCATTAGACGGAGCTCCAGAGCAGGAATTAATATTAGTGGCTGGTTAAAACATTTAAAAACTTCTAGCGCTGCCTTCGAAGGAAGTTTTAAGAATGAACTGATGTTGCTTCTGTACACGGTCAAGTTTTTAGTAGGCTGTAGAGAGATTTTTGTATTATACTCTTGAACTGCTTGACTCTTATTCTCAAACATGGTTTGACCACTACTTCTTCAGATATAACTATCACTTTATTTCTTCTTTAATCTCAACATTTTTTCTCGTTCTTTATTATCATACAAACGAAACCTAATTTGGTTAGGTAGGGAGAGGAGCTTGGACAGTGGATGTGAGCGTTTAAGGCGCGTTAGATAAGGGGTCAAGTAAACCTACACCTGGGTCACAAGTCCCAGTCACTGTTGAAGCTCCTCTCACTACAACGATGGACCCGACACACGCACGTGGAATACATGGAATAATGAGGAGTTTCGTCTGATACAAATGGTTTAGCGAATAACATCACAGATTAACAACACAAGGACCTGAAAAGACTAACCACTTCATGTACGATTTCGAAAACTCTATCGTGTATCGTGACGACGTGAGTATTGATCGATCTGCAGCAGTACCTACTCTAAATCCCACAAGCAAATTTTTTCGGTACCTTTACCCCATCTTACTAAATTACTCTGATCTGGGAGTCATTTGGAATGCATGGGGTTAAAATTTTTGCAGTGCTGGCGACCGGTCATGAATAAATTGCGCCTTTTTAGTGGTAATGGAATGCAAAAATCTCCTATTTGCTCCTATCTCCTATTAAACTCATTACATGGATTTTAATTTATCATTCTCGCCTTGCCGAATAAAAGACTTCAATATATCCGTATCTTGGACTTTCCTACTTGATCCTAACCCTACTCTGTTATTTTATGCTCCTATCATAAATTGCTTATGGAATTGAAGTCTTGACTCTAGCTCTGGGCAGTGTACAGTGTGTAGTGTATTTATGATAGGGTAAGCAGAATATGTTTGAAAAATAAAATTCCAATTTTCATCATTTCCTCCTCTAAAACATTGATAATAATAATATCTTTCGCAAGTATTGATTTAAATTTTAAATGAAACTAATATTTTGATTATTTTTAACGGGCAGACGAGATGTCTGCCGTGATCACGGTTGCTGCAAAGTCATCGAAAGGTCGGGAGTATGTAGTTTTTAAACATAATAAAATACGCGAAGTAATCGGAAAACATTAATAATCTTAATGATAATAATCTTCGCTCATAATGTTAAAGCAGTCCGATCAGCTCGAACATCTATACAGGGTGACTGGTGAATTACTATCAATATTTAAGGAGAATACTCGGTACATGATTCTCATTCGAATTATGTAAAAAAATAGGCACTTAATTTTTGACAAAATTTCCGTATAAATAAATAAACTGTTGACACGTTCCAAGTGTGGACGCGTGCGGCGGCGTGCTGATACAACAACACGCCGCCGCACGCGTATGTGTGAGTGTGTGTGTATACCTAATCTGTAGGGTGTTCACACGATGCGTAATTAATTACATAACTTTTGGTTAACTTTACATAGAAGTTTATTAATATTTATGTTATATTAATTTTTATTTTGTCATATATGATCGTCAAATATCACGTCCTCAAGTATCGATAGTAATTCACCAGTCACCCTGTATACTTTATGAATCTCTCAACTAGGTACCTCAGAGACGAAAGTATGTATCTTTAAACGATTACGATCTGTTCATCACAGCTTTATAAAAACTAATAATAATACCTTTCTTTTAATCAATCTCAACTGATTAGTTCAGTGCCGATAGCTTTTAAACCATAATTAAATTATAGTAGAATGAAACTCATTAGAAAAGGAGGTGAATATTACAAAAATTAAAGGAAAAATAATTTACGGGCGATCTGAGGTCGGGAAGGGTATGGGGATGGTTATTTAAGGATAAAAAAATGGGTTTTCTCGATTTCCGACAAAACTAATAGTCTTACGGAAAAAAGTTATATGGCAAAGTTGTTGGTAATAATAAGATCTCAAACTTTTGTATTTACAGTATTTTCACATAACCTCAAAAATTATGTGAAAAACTCAAAAAACACAGTTTTTGGTTTTTTATTTTTATCTCTTACAAAAATCAATGTTTTGTCACAAAATTTCCTTTTAATGTTTCAAATGCACTGTAATTTATTTGATTAGAAATATTTATTTTTTCAGCTTATTTCGAATAAATACCGAAAAATCAGCCTCATTTTCAATCGAAAAATCACCCGTCAAAATATCATCATTTTTCAAAAATTTGCAGTGTTTTCTGTTCATTGAAATCTCTTTTTTCCAATGGTGAAAAAAAATATATAATTTTCTTACTTGCAGTACCATTTTTGGATAAAATAATGATGTCCTTTTTAATGAAATGACACTCGATATCGTTTGGAAAAATTATTTTTAATAGTTTTAGCAGCTTAATGTCAATTTTCTGTAAATTTCCTAAAAGAGGGACTATCTGGAGTACCAGAGTACACAACTATTAATAATAAATTAGAAAGAGCAAATTAGAAAGAGCATTTCGACCTTAAATTATTTTTCCCTTAATTTTTATAATATTCCCCTCCTTTTCTAATGAGTTTCGTTGTACTATAATTTATTTTCACTTTTCATTCATTTTTAAGGCTTGTGCACTAGCCTAGGTCACTAATTTCAATAAACACATATAACAAGCACAGAGGTCACAGCTATAATTTTCCATAATTCGTTAATAAATTAATCCATTGTTTACTAATTAAAACTTACTTGAGAATTTCTTTATGGAAAATAAGCAGAGAGTGGTTGTGCATATCGCCGCTGTGGCTGCATAGCAGCGCTAGCAGTTAGGAGGAGCCGATCGAAAATGTTTCGTTTTTACATTGATAGATGGCACTCATTAACAAATCATGAATCGAATGTATTTTTAATCTCTGTAAACATTTGTATTTCGTAATGTATGACTAAAAGTATGTAAGTAAGAATTAAACAATATAGGTTTAGTTGTTATATACGTAGGGTACGCAGTGCTTATTTGCATCTATGGTGTGCACGCCACTGCTCTGGGGCACTTTACTAAGGATAAGAATACTAAGCTTAATATTATCAAAAAACTTAGTAGACGCGTAGTATTAAAAATCTTAGATAACATTATATTTTTATGGAGAAAATCTTTGGAACTTAATTACGTGGAGTCAGTGCATCACACAACAGACTCCAACCTGTAATGTATTTCCTTCATCAAGCCATTTTTTATGCTTGAATACGAGCTGGTTTGTGTTCCAAGTTCTTCCTTCTATAGATAACTAATATAATAATATAGATAATTAATTCGTTAGATAACTTAAGCCCTGATTCCAGTAAGTCCTCGTTACTTACGTCAAATGTAAATCTCATGATTACCTGTGGATTGGATGTGTAGAGGTTTTTTTTTAAACGAAAGCTCTATTGACGAAAATCCATATAAATATGTATTTGTATAAAAGTATTAAAACGGAACAAAAAATATCGATAGTATGAGATCACAACTCGCATATTTGTTTTGAGAATTAACAGTATTACAATTTGCAATTTTGATATCCCCGACGCCTTTAAAAAAACAAGATATCAGAAATAAAATATTATCAAAAAGTATTCTACAACTTCAATTATATTCATCATTGTATCGGAGTCTACTGCTGAGAAAAGGCAGCTTTTTACTTTGGCGACCTTCTCCAATTATGGTATCTTGTGTGTAATAAATTATATACATTTTCAGGTGGTACTGTCTACTAGTGATAAAGTTATTACAGCTCGAACATGTGCTGGCTCGAGGAAGTACCACCCTCTCACAGAAGATCGGCGTGAAGTAGTCTTTAATAGTTCGGAACCTGGTGTTCTTTAATAGTTGCGTTATATCTGATGAGTTAGAGAGCCGGTTTCCCTTTCCCTATTTCCCTATTCCCACCGTTTCCTCTAAACTATATCGCAAATGTCCATAGGCGACGGTAAATACCTTCATCATTTAGGCCGTCTGCTCGTTTGCTACCTTTATCATGTAAGGAATACTTACTTCTCTGCAACGGATCTGTTTTGAGATATCAACTACGTAAACTGTTGGTACTTGATGACAAATAAATTCGACACAAAAAAATAAAGGACCATTTATTAAACAATTATCTTGAATTTTAATCCCCAAAACAAAAACTAATACTTTATGGCAAAAACTAATAGCACAGGTAAAGGGTAATCAAATAAAACAACTATATATGTATCTTTGTATTGCATCAACTGTAACACTTTCAGTTTTCATCGTTATTGAGCAAAGTTTACCTACATTATTATAATTGCTTATTTAATACGGAATCATTTAAAACCATCGCATTATAAAACATTTAATGCATAAACGAAACGCAACTCGACATACAAAGAACCCATTGTGTGCGTGAGTGACAGCGCGGGAAACTAATTGTGAATAATTAACCTTTTTAAAACATATTTATATAAACAATTTGATTGTTTTCGAAAATAGTTTTCAATAATTCCGCATAAATGAGCATAACAACGCATGCTATATGCTCCATCCTTCGACAATACACAGCTCGTGACTGTTCATTTTGTTTAAGCTTTAAGCACCAATTTTCTTTATAACAAGTCGTTCAAAATAATTAAACGACCAAAATTCTATAAATATCTTACTATGTATAGGTTAAAAATACATGTAATAACATTTTTACAAGTCTATCGTTTAGACGCGTGCCTGAATCATCGCGAGTGTGCTTGTATTGACACACTCGCCCGATTCACACAAGCGGTACCACAATACAGAATGAAACAAGTCAAAGTTTAAACCATCGTTATATAAAAGGGAAAAAATAAAAAAACATGGCGGCAACACCGCGACAAAATAATGGTAAAATACGCGAGTTACATTACCGAGATATCTAAACGAAAACATAGCAACTCTGATATAGAAATAAGAAAATTATAAATAATATATTTACAAAGAAATAAATGACATCGAACATAAAATACAATTTAAATTCGCTAAATGAATTCGTTCAACTAAAACATAACTAGGATCTAAGTTACGACTTTACAATTAATTACGTAAGTTAGTATACAAAAGAAAAACTTATTAAGACGGATTTTACTTTAGGATGAAAAATATAAACGATTATAGATACAAAGAAGCGACGCGGAAACTATAGATATAGATAAGAGAAAATAAAGCGATACTAATAGATAACGCGTTACTTATACAAGCATATAGATATAGATAGGTAAGGGTATAGGGTAAGTACTAAATGATGGGATACATTATCATTAGCGAGACTACGCGTGAAGCTTACTTAACATGAGACGAGGGGTCCGTCCGACAACACAACTATCGGAGTGAGGGACAACGAAACGGGTCCCGGACACGACACACGTCCGGACAAGCCTCCGCGGAAACAATAACGACGGTAAGAGGACGAGGCATTTAAAATAATAATAACATTTTATATTTCTAGTTAGCACGTTGTATAGAACGCATCGTAAATATACAATATTGTTGTATCTAAGGCACATAATGTTTAGGCTCCATTACTCCACACCGTAACGTGATGCTAACACAACTTTCGTTAAACAAACGTGACGACAGGCGGCGTCGCTGACATCGCTGGCTCGAGGCGCGATGGTTCAGTGGTCGCGGTGCCGGCGCGCGGACGGTCCCGGGTTCATATCGATGCGAGCGAGGCGCCCGTCGCGTGGTTCTATTGCGAAGCTATTTCTACTGAATCTATACAGGTCGATAATAAACGTACATCTCACAAAACGCACCACTATGTAACGGTGACTGAGTGTCGTACAAAATACTATTTCAATATAAGACACGTGCTGAATCAACGATTGGATCACAGTCTGTAAATGTCCCGAGTGTTCTGTGTCGGTGACGTCACTATCTATCCATCTACGTATCTATATCTATCAATTGACTATATCCCCGCCTCTCCGACTCTCGGCCCATCGACACGTCTTAAATATACGGCAATACGAATACACCAGAGGATTCAGTACGGACCTAGCTTCACTAAAGCCTTTATATAATATATTATATATTTTATTGCTTGTCATTTATTGCTAGTTCCACTATGCTACGCTAATTATTACGGCAAAGTATTTTATTGTAAAAAGAACGTCAAACAAAGATAATTATCAACGAAAAACTACGGTCGTTGAAAAAAATCGGAAAGAAAATACATATAATATTAGATTATAAAAGAATAATTCCGAAAAAAAATCACCTACAAATCAATGAAATACCGCTTAAATCTAAATCTATTAAAAATTGTGTATATATATTGGATCTCATTAAGTGTAATTTGGCCACGAATTTAGTTCTCCCTTACTAGTAAACGTAAGGAGTTTTTTTTTTTGTAAATACTCTCTATTTTTAAGTACAATAAATTTACATTGTAACACTAATGACTAGCTTCTCACTTATGGCCGCGGGTAGGGTGGACTCGAACAGAACGACGAAACGAGATAAGGCTGAGGACACAACGAATAATATAAGGCGGGTTACACATGGAGCGGGGACGACAAGCGAGACTGAACTGATAGGTCTTTGGTTACACGATACGATGAGACATACAGTTAAATGGATGGATTAAACAAAACGCTACAATACCCTATCAATATACGTTATCATTTTGTAAAGGCACCCATTATAATATCCACGGATCTACGGCTATTGGTTCGACGCGAGCTCTCTTAATTGACTTTAACTCTCCACACGCCCACAGACAGCCGCTCGAAGCAATAGTTGAGGACCGGCGTGTACTACTCTAAGTAATCATAAGCAAGGCTCCGTCTTTATTATATATTCGTTCAATAAGTTAAACAAAACCTTTAATCTATCCGCTTACACTAGGTCGAGTAGACGCACAACAATGAAACAAAAACAATTCATAATATCACACCGAGCTCCGGCCCGGGCGGATCCTTTATAAGCAGATATAACGTCTCACTAAACTACTGGAAGGCTCGATCATATTCTATAAAAATATTAGAATATATGTTTTACAGTACATACATACGGTAACGTCATATTTTTTACATAATTTATTGATCGGCCGCACGGGGACCGGCTGTGGGGAGCGAAGTGACCCCGGACACGACCGAACAAACCCAAAGTGTCAGTGTCAATGGAAGTCCGATCTCAACCATCATATGTGGTGGCTTCACTTACAGTACGACAACAGTGGAGCAGATTATTGTCATGGGGTCCGGTGAGACACGGGGCGCCAGTGGGGCGGCGGCGCGGGCGTCCAGCGGGGGCGGGGCGCCTCGTGCGGGGATCACGGGGACCGCAGCTCCGGGGGGGGCTTGTCGGGGGCCAGCTCAGCCCCCTCCGACCCGCCGCCCACAGACCCCACGGACCCCACGGACCCCACGCCCGCGCCCGACGTGTCCATGGCCGACCCGTCCGACGAGATCACGCTCGACTGGAAGAACCGCTCTGGAATGTAGAACACTTCACAATTATGATCCAGGATTAACCATCGAGCGAAAAGTATGATGATAACTACCCTCCCCCCCCCCTTAACTGAACTCAAATAACTTTGAAGCATTACACTTTCTTATTGATGGTCACTTGAAACACTACCACTTATGAGACCTTACACCACTAATAATAGGAGTTAACTACTTCAGAGGAAACTAGACTGCACATCTATACTTCTACTAGAAGTCTAGTAATTCTTAAGAACTTGATCAGTATTTTTTGTTTTTATTTTTAAAGAATATCGTTTGAATGGCAGTACTCAATTTTATAGGGGAATAAAGTGGGGGGTAGTGAACAAAATATCACAGTAACAGCGCAGTCACTCTAGTCTTGACACTCAAATTATATGTAATTTGGAAACATAGATGCAGGAGATTGTTCTACTCCTCTACTGTTGTGAACAAGAAGGAAAGATATATCTGTATCCCACTACCCTCATGCCCAGCAAGAACATTTTAGTGTATCGTACTCGATTCTAATGATAAGACGACTGTTTAGACCCACGTCTTCATGAGATAACGTGCCGAAAGCCCACGAATTTATCTGACTGGTGTTATGTGGTACTACAGCCCCCCCCCTGTCAATACTACTCAAGACCCAACTCGTGTATCAACTGTGTGTGTATGTGTGTGTATGTGTGTGTGTGTGTGTGTGTGTGTGTGTGTGTGTGTGTGTGTATGTGTGTGTGTGTGTGTGTGTGTGTGCGTGTGTGTGCGTGTGCGCGTGCGTCATGTTTACCGTCATCAAGCAGCACGACGTGCTCGGGCCCGGCGGGCGCGGTCATGATGTTGAACTCGTCGTCCAGCGTGGGGAAAGGCGCGTTCCATCTGTAGGGGTCATAACTGTAGTAGTCATTAACACTATCCACAACAAACTAACACAAAAAATACTACGACATATATAATTTAGAAAAAATTAGTGTTATTTCCATTTCTTTTTGGAGCCTTTGAAATTAAATTAAAAAAGGGTAGATGTAACCAACTGACAGCGCCATCTATCGTCAGTATTTTGTAACTTCACAAACAAATTGTTATCTTGTATATTAAAATTTAAAAAGAACGTCACTAAGATTCATATTTAAAACATCATACAGCTTATAATATTTTCATTATAATTCATTGAGTAGTTTTTGCGTGAATGAGTAAGTAACTACATTAACATAGTACATTGTCCAGGTTTGACTCATGAATGCTAATCGATTGTTTTCGTTTTTCTGTATATAATATGTTAGTGTGTATTACCGTGGTGGGGCGCGTGGGGTCGCTCGGGGCGCGTACAGACCGAGGCCACCCGGGGGAGAACTACCCCCCACAGCACCGTAACTGAACACCTGGAAAAAATATATTGGAAGAAATATAACTACTGATAATAATAGATTAATATGCAGAGATATTTATTATATGTCATCATCAGCCTATCAGAGCCCACTGCTGAACTACCTCTTCTCACATGGAGTAGATTTAAGCATTAATCACCACGTACTCAAGACGGTTTGGCGATTTCGAACTTATAATTTGATATAAGTCCAGATTTCCTCACGTTTTTCTGTATCTGTTAGTGGTGTATAAATACTCTTAGAGAATACATATCACTGGGCAAAATCTCATTGGTACTTGTCAGGTTTAGAACCCGCGCCCTCATACACGAGATACGAGACCTTTAACCTCTAGACCATATCGATCTTTTATATGTCTCGGTAATACTCAGATATGTTATCTATAAAGGAATGAACGTCAAAAAGAAGATCGACATTTTTTTTATCGGATTTTATTTTGGGACTTTTTAGCGACAAAGATAAATGTCAGTCCCATCGTTCCCTTGATAATAATCCCAACACCAACAATAAACACAAAGTATCTAATAATAACCTTAAAGTATCTTAAATAATTAAAAAAATTATAAATTATGTCTTATTTTAACTTGAAGTGATAAATAGTTTTGGCTATCTCTGAATTTGGTATGGATAACGCACTTTGAAAAACTTTAAATGATCGACATTCATTAAGCGATCTTCACGAGAGCTACAAGGAGACGGTGTATGTGTGTACATGTGTGCGTGTGTGTGTGTGTGTGTGTGTGTGTGTGTGCGTGTGTGTGTATACCTGCTGCGGCTGGTGGAAGTGGTTGAAGTGGCTGATGGGTGCGCAGTCCCTGTAGTGAGGCGAGCGGCGGCGCGGGGACGCGGGGGGCGAGCGGAGCTCCGGGGAGGAGGGGGACGCGCCGCCCCCACCACCCTCACTCGCTGGAAATACATATAGAACACATTAACATAACATTATTATATGGATTTTACTTACTTTGCCTCAAACATAGAAGGAAAGATCGGAAAACTAAGTTAGTGGTACAGTTAACACGACCAAGTACTGGCAACTATAATCTTAGATATTGAAGTGAAGCATCAAATTATTTGGCACATTACATAAGACTATTGGCAATTAATCATCTTACATATAAATATAAGGAATTAATTTGATATACTCGTAGATAGTAGAACATACCCGTTGATCTTATGATGGTGACGGGTCTGGCCATGGGCGGGAGGGGCGGCGGAGGCAGCATGGAACTGCTGAAGTAGGGCGGCTTGGGACTACGAGACAGGCTGTGGACCTGGAGATAGATACAGAGATATAGATAGATAGATAGATAGATGGAGGATAGGTTAATAATAGTTCATTACAAACTGTCGTTGGATGTTTTTGGGATAACTTTCCTTGAAAATTTATTTTTTTGGAAACCGAGAAGAATTTAGTAACTTTAAAATAAAACTATAATGTTTTTAGAGAAAATATTTGAATTTTCTTTTTTGTGGTTATAGATTACTTTACAGCATTTTTTATAATTATGAATTAAGTACCTATTTTTTGTACATAAAATTTTAAAGATAATAACCAATATAGCAATTTAGTTATTCGTATTCAATGTTCTCCGAGAACACAAGAAGCTTTATTGTACATAGTGAAATACAAAATGAGTCCTATAGATTGAGGAATTTCTCCTATATTGCCTGTTGGGTGAAAGGTGTATAGAGAATGGATATTAGTTATATTATTGTTGTTTTTTTTTCTTCACTTTGTCTAAAAATTTATTGTCACAGTTGCTATTAAATGTTTGAGTGTAGTGTAGAGAGTTTAATTACCTTTGTTAACATGTAAGTTGTAAAATGTAAATACTAAATACCTGTAATGGTATACACTATACAAGTTTGATTTTTTATGTTTTTTCCCAAATATGATTTGTGAATATTCCGATAGTATTTCTGAAGCAATAAATAAATATATATAGACCTGTAATTGCTGTACGTCTGCAGGCGGCTCCTGACACACGAACGTGACGAAGTCCCCGAGCGAGTCTTGACCTCCTTCATACTTGCCGTGCTGGTTCAGAGACTCCGACTCTGAAATTACACACAGACAGACATTAGATGATATTACTGATACGACTTTAGGTCCGCGACTTTCCTCGCTTGGCTCTTCAGAATCGGGTGACAAATATATCGATAATTTACTTGAATTATGAGATTTAAAAGCAGTTACATAAAAAGTCACAAAATAACATTAGTGCAACTATCCTGAGGGAACGACAAGGAAATTCAACATAAAATATGAAAAGATCTATCGTATCTACCAGAAATATACATAAATATAGCACAAGTAGTTACATTTTAATAATAATTATTATATAATATATAACTAACGTGTGGGGTGAGTGTCGGCGGGCGGCGCGTGTTGATAGAAGATGGTGTTTGAAGGAACCAGAGGCGACTGGCCGCTCAGACCCGACGAGCTGTGGGGGATACCTGCGGAGAGAGAGAATAAACTTAATAATAATAATTAAACTTTTATTGGTTAAAAGATTACACCACTACAAAACAAACAACAAAATAAAAATCAATAACAATAATGATAATTGTGCAGCAGTGTAATCTAAAAAGGAGAACCACTCAGAAAAAAATAGAAGCAATGTTGCTTCCACACTGATTTTCAGTGTTCCTTAATGTTGCAAACTTCATTCTACTCCACAAACAGTAAAATTGTACACGAAACAAAAATAGTAAATTAAAATGTATAAAAATTCGGTCTTATCGCTATGTAGCAATTTCTGCCAGACAACCTTCGATTTGGGGAAATTGTGCAGCGAGAAGGTAGGTAGTGCGTTATCCTTATATATACACTAATACATATATAAATAGATACATACAATACATACATATATACTAATAAATATAAATGAACAATTACACATATAAATATAAATGATTATAATAATATGATAATACACATTATATATAGAGAGAGAAAGAAAGTAATACAAAACAATTTGATAATATACTCTGAACTATTTATTGATAAGAACGAAATTCGAACCTGTAACTAAAAGAGCATAACGTTTCCGTCACTTTGATAACTGTGCTATCATGTCCTTACTAATCGGTGAATTTTTTGATACTATCGATTTGATGTTTCATTAATAATAATCCCATAACTTGTTACCTTTTTGATATTCAAATTAACATTATGATATATTTTCGTAAACTATCCGATTACTTAGAATATTCTATTTATCTAAAAAAAAAATCGTTACATGGATTGAATGCAATAAATGTAGTTTACATTTAAATGTATGTAAACCTACCTCAATTTATATCACAAACAATTAAATAAAGTCATCGACCCAAACAATGAACTGGAGGTAGCCTAATAACAAGATGATTCAACGAGCATACACCGCGCATACGACGCGCGCACGCGGACGGAATCACTAACACTCATTATAATATGTATGTGTGTCTGTTACCAAGATCTACAGAACAGATACATTGAACAATCGTTATATGTACGAATTAATGGCGAATATGGTTGGACATATTCATTTTGGGCCGATGATTTAGTATTACAAACACTATATAGGAAAATTTGAGGTCGTTGTAATGTAAGCTGTGACGCTAATTCGCTAAATCGTTTGTATGATAATAATGAATGAATGAGAAAAACATATTATGGGATTTAAGGAGAAATAAAGTGATAGTTGTATTATAAGGGTACTTATAAGGCATTAAGGCTTTCTACAACCTACTAAAAGACTTGGGCCTGTCCAGAACTAACATTATTCTTGGAATGTACTTCGAAGGCAGCCCTAGTAGGTTCGTTTTAAATTTGGTAGAGAGAGGAGCTTGGACAGTGGAGGTGAGCGTTTAACGCGCGTTAGATAGGTTCCCTTAAACCTACACCTGGGTCACAAGTCACAGTCACTGTTGAAGCTCCTCTCACTACAACGATGGACCCTGTACCAAGTGAATCCATTGAATGCTCAGAAGTTTCGTCTGTCTCTCTCCTTCTCTCTCCTCCCTCTATCTCTCTCTCTCTCTCACACTGAGCACTCACATGCATTCGTCTCATAGATCAGTCTTCCAAGGTGTATGAGTTACTCACTGAAGCACTGTCCAACCAGCATAGTGGAAGGCGTGCCACGGTCAGTCTGTGTGTCGAAGGCGGGCGGCGCTGGACTGTTGTACCCGTAGTACGTGGACTCCAGTTTAATGCCGCCGCCGGAGCCTCCCGGGGACTCCGCGCCCGTCTCCTGGAGGATAGACGCTGGAACAATAAACAAATTTATTAAGAAACTGGATCAAATAGCCACAAATAATGTAAAAAATAATACTAAGGAAAAATATAAGTGTTATTCCTTTATTAAGAATCATGACCAAATAGCCATAAATTACGTGAAAAGAATTACTGAGGAAAAATATAAGTGTTATTCAATTTTCGTTAATTTGCAATAAACATGGTCTCTAGTACATATAGTATTAAACAAACATCCACAGATATTATTATAAAGAAATGTAATGGAAAATTTTTCTGATATTTTTTTTGCAATAAACATAGTTTCTAATATATGTCAAACATTTGATAGGAGACAAATAAATTTTGATTTAATTCATACTATACACTATAGTCTATACAGACAATGACAATCTAGAGCCTAGCATCATAAGAAAATTACGTGTAGTGATAATGAACCAACCTTTAGACAGCTTCCAAAGCTCCTTCGAAGAGAAGACACCGGTCGCTAAAATGATATCGTTGCAAATAACACCGTTGTATGGATTATGGGTATACCCTGTAACCCACGTATCGAGATATTATAGAACACACAGACAAACACACGCAACGGGGCACTACCGCGGGCTAGGGACGGCAAGACATACATCAAAACACGGCTAAAACAACAGGCGGTGCTATCTTAAATGAATAGATAACTGTATAGAGTATTTAAAATAACACCGGAAAAATTATCTCATAATGTAACTGTTTACAGCTAATATACTTTCAACCAAGTCTATATACAAACTATAATACTTTATTAAGAAACTATATATAGCAAAAAGATCGAAAAGATCCTTCGTATAGAAAGTAATCAGTGGATAATAGTTGTGAAGAGTTACACTGAGATACAGATTGAGAAAGAGAAGGAACACAGTCTACAACAACAAAAGCAAGTGCAAACAAACAGACATCAACATTAGAGTGGACTTATATGAAAAATGTTTAATGACTCTAACGATGACGCTCACATTACATAATATATAGAGGATATCCTTGAATAGAACAGAATTAAAGTCAAAAAAACCCAAGAGATATTTAATATTTAATATATTATATAATGAGAGCATCATGTATACACGACACGCCAAGACCACGACACCACACGACACCGACACGAGCCGGTTTTACCTTTGTTCTTAGCCTCGTGTTCATTCTCTTTGTCCCTATTGGGGTGAGGCGACAGAGATCCGCTAAGAATATCTGAAACACATCCACGGTATCAACACAGACTGACAGTACAGAGATATACAGCATTCATGCAGTTATCGCTACGTATAAAAAAATAACTACTGCCAATGAGTTCTTTAAATTAATGAAATTCTAAGACAATTAACACTAAATTGACGAGCTGAAATCGAAACAATTAGATTACTATTGGAAGTCATTAGCAGTAGTCGTAAAGCAATATAACAGAGCGAGAGACCTGGCAGACCGTCGCTTCCATTACCATAGCTGTTGATGAAATTCGCCAAGTACAGGTCGAGTTCCCTGACCGACACGTTGATGTGGTAGGGGTTGACGCACAGCCCCGGCTGCGTGCACTCGGGGTGCTTCTCTAGACGCTCACCGTCCGTACTCTCTAGGGGTATCGCTTTGAACAATATAACCATCACTAAATCTAATCGCCACACCTACAACGAGAAAAACCCTCATTATTATGATGATTTGACCCATTACAACGATTTTGCATCTTCACACTACATAATGTCTTTAATTTCTCATTAACAGATATCTTCCCAGGATAGTATTAATGAAGATTCTTCAAGGAATACTGTAGAAAGTTCGTATGTAGTGTGATGATTCAATAGTCGTGTTTCTGGTCCAGCCTGTAAGTGTTGTAGCTCACCTTATCAGCCTGTCTCAAGCAGTCTATCCTCCTCATCTTCCCCTTCTGGTCCGGGTTGGACAGCACGCACACGGCTGGTCTCTTTCCGGTGATGCTCAACACGAAGTCCTCCCTACAGTCCTGCGTGATATCTTTCCTCAACTTCCCTAATAACCTCGATGCCCATTTATGTTTCACTTCTGCTTTCTCGTTCTGAAATACGTTTTAGTTTTCGTGTCATTTTATAATATTTTGAAAATATTAGGACCATCGCTCAGCACGGATTTTAAACGACACAAAATTTCAACCAGATAAATTATTTTTTTCTTTAATATTGCCAATAGCAAGGAAACTACGTAATTTTTTTTTTTATATACAAAAACAATCCTTATTCTTTACAGGACCTCAAAACCTTTGTGATATGTCATGATAGTACAATATATATAAATAAGCCAACCACTTTTCATATTAATGAATCATTAGTTTAATTTTCTCCCTGATATAACTGACGGACGGGTACCCGAGCCATCTTTATTAAATCAGAGTAATTAATCTGAGACTGTTAATAACTTCAACCGCTCATGAAGAGATTCATCTATCAGTCTGAAGACATCACACGTTCAAATAACACGTATACATACGTTCAATAATTAATATTAATTTTCTACATATCAATTAAGGCAGACCCTGGCTAAAGCTGGGAAATTGCCAGGAAGAAGAATATTCTACATATATATCAACTATGTATACTGAAATATATAATATTTTTATAATATCCGTATATTAATAGTTAAAATGAAGCTTGATTATCGAATAGTCAGCTCACTTTGTCATCTGCGTTAATAGCAAAATGCATAAAGACCATCCCACGTCATCATAAAAGTAAAGTACATCGTAAATATGGCGATACAAACACCAAATTAAACAATAATTTTTAATAACACCCTCGTATATTACGGTGGTTGAGGGTTAGTTAATCAAAATTAGGATATCTGTTGTAGGGTTGGCGCGGTATTCAGCACTCGTAGCGCGAATATCTTTTACCGATAGACGCATTGCGACTGCCTGCGAATGCAGACATCTTTGTTTTGTATCTTCCGCATCGCGAAAATTCGTTAACATTTCAAAAATTGAATTCCGTAGGACCTGCAATATTGATAAGTCGACTGGAAACTTGCTAGCTTGTATTTTACTTGGAGTATACTTGGAATATTAATGCAAACAATTTATATACTTACTTATATCATTACATATATAACGTCAATTCATTATTTATGTAATATATATGATAATTACCTGTAGTTCATATTTAGTATGTCGCTCCTCCTCAAGACTCATCCGTTTCTCGTGCTTTTTGTAATATTTCCTTTTGGCCGCTTGCAAATTGAACCACGTGTACGAAAAGGACTTTACAAAAGGCATCAGGGCCTCTATGAACGGATGGAACTCGTCCTGCGAACATTCAAGAAATCAACCGGATTTAAAATAGTTATTATAACTTGTAGGACACTGGCACCCGAAATGGGACCATTTTTTTTCATATATAATTTTTTTTTCACATTAATAGTTCATATAAATGTTAATAATAAGTTAACACAGTAGATTTACGTCTATTATTGTTGCACTCGTAACATTATTTACATACAAAGCATTCATAAAGTAACAAAAGAACCCGGAGGCCAAAGTAAGTCGCATCGTACAAGTTGGATTGGTTAAATCTTACTCAACTCTATGAATAAACTTTTTACATAGACGTTTAGAGATTCAATGATTTTAAAGATATCTAATAATGGAATAAAATGAAATAAATACTGACTAAACTCTCTAGAAATAAAAAAATCTACATATACTTTTCCTATTTTTATTTTTTAGTATGAAAATCTTTAATGAATATCTCTTTTTGTTACATCTAATACATCTATCTATATTTAAAACTGTTACGATTGTTCGTGTCGTTAACCTAATTTGAATTTCAGTTCAAAAGTTCCGTTTCAAAGTCTCTATCTTACATAATTTTCATATGTTCTGCAAATACAAAGTAACGAAGTATTGCTACATACTTTATATCAAAACTTACGAGTAGATTGTTAAATATATGAAAGGCGTTAAATTCATTCAGATTTTTTGCTAAAACCATTTAAGATTGAAGAAAAATTATAAATTTTATTAATATTATAATCAGTGGAATCTCTGTTTGAAGTTCTATAAGTACTTCAATACCTTTCGAGAACGAAAGTTAACTAAACCGAAATGCATTGTGATTTTGATCTAATCATGTATGCATGATTCAATGCAGTTGATTTATTCCTCCTCGTATTGGAATTTGCAATTGTTTTTCAAAATTTAACAACCATTTTATAGTATAACGGTAGACGGCTTTAGGTGCATACGTAATTGTTCGAGGAATCAAGTGGGTTATTCTCAGAACTCAAATTTGAATATATTGAGGATTTGTCATGTCTAAACAATCACGATTTCCCTTCGATACATTGTCGAGTGTTTTAATAAGTGACTGCGACGTCCTACATACACACAACAATCATAGATATATGTATAACACGTAAAACGAGAATATGAACCGCAATAAAACCAAAAATAACATAACCATAACACTAGTACACAAGCACCTACGTACGGAAGCATCAATGAGAATCATACGCTAAATGATTACACTTCCAAGAAAATTTACTATAAACAAGAACAGTCAAAACATTGGCTAGACGGAACGCTGCTGGGCTGCCAGGACCCGACACGTGGCACTGGCAGAGATAGGCCGAGAACATGCCAGTAACTTGACCAGTGGAGGTCAATGAACTTGGTCACATCTAGATATTTAATGATAAAACATAGTCACATTGAATACTATAAAGAACTTATAATAAAAATATAAACTCTGCGAAATAAAAAATATCTAACAAAACCCGCTCCAACAAAAGCCATTTCAGCAGAACGCTCCGAAATGATGCACAAATTCAGCGCCTCTAAAGAGGTGCAAACACATAGCATATGAACGAAATGCTAAACAGGAAACAGTTTGCGAAGTTGCCGCTATATTGAAGTTAGGTGACGCGGGCTGAGAGATTTGCTTAACTTATACTAAAATAATAGCAGTATGCTGCACATTCACACGTCTCGAACTTTAATGGGGTTTGGAGAGGCTGTTGGGAGCAGTTAGTGCTGGCTTAACATGTGGCGGGATCAGGCATACTAGGCAGTACTAGCAACGAAAACGATATAAAAACATTGAGACGATTAAAGAGACTTTCACACATCCAGAACTGTTTACAAACTGTAGCTGGGGCAATAAAACTAGGTATCCCTTATCGAATCACACCGAGTGCTAGGAAAACTTCCAACAGCGACTGCCAAAACACTGGAGTGCGTTCACCCTGAACATTTTGGCGGCAAACCGACCGTTTACAAGGAGCATTATTATTATTTTTTGTATTTATTTCGCGGTCGTCCGATTTATTTTATAGATATTGGCGCTGGTTCATCGGGAATGCCCAGCTGGTCTTGGCCGTGGCATCGGTTGGCGTACCTAACTGGGTCGGCTACGTCACGCAGGAGCTCTGGCCAAAATCACAGCACACGCGGAAAGACGCCATCAAAAAAGCGAACCGGCCATCTTGCCACGCGCCGTTTTGGCGCGCAACAAGTGATCCGTTCAGAAACGCATACGCTTAGCGGACAGAACACGTATATCTACAATAAATCCCATTGTTGTAAACTGAATGCAAAATTCGATTATATGCATTGAGGTACTTAACCTGCACGCCTGCGGAATTTTAAAATCAGTATTTCCAAGCTTTGAAGCGAAGAATTCCTACAAAGCCCATTTCAAAACAATTCGAACGTAACATGGACATATATAAAGACGGTGGAGAAAAGTTGCATTCGTGAGAGAAACTTTTATAAAAATAAAACACAAACACTGTTTATAAAAGACGACTGTGACCGAACTCGATGTTCGAATATCGTCAACTTCTATTTAATAAATTCTATAATACATATTTTCGAACTAAACGACTCAATATTGAAAACAATTGGAAACGTTAAAATTCTGTATAACCGAGAATAAACAGGATAAAATGAACTCACTTTACGATCGGAATCGTAAAACTTGAGTGAGATATCAAAAAAAACACGAAAAGATACACTCACCATTAAATACAACACAATAATACAAGCTGTACACCAAAATTATAATATTCTCGCTTCCTAATAAACATTATATAAGTAATAAATTCTCTATTAGTTCCCAAAATCGGTTAAAAAGCATTGAATCGTTTATAGTGTGATGTATTTATACAGCCAACAAGTTGAAGCTCGGGAGCAGCTGAACACTTTGTGCAGAAATAGAAAATAGTTTCAAGAACTAAAGGCGCGGCTCCACTTATAGCGGGGTGATTGTGGATGGGTAAGATTATTATATTAAAACATACTAGCTAAGAACCACGACTTTGTCTACATTTTTATATGTTCTGTGTTGATTATTTTAACCCTTACAACGTGTTAAAGTAAAGTTGCGATGTACCGTTGACTTAACCGGAAAAATATTTATATTATGTGCAAAATAATGTAACAATATATGTAATATTATTTGAAATTTCAAACATTTACCTACATTTAAAAAATATAATTAATTATTATATTTCATTTATTTCACGGAAATAATCAAATAAGATCATAATACTATGTTAATTTTCAAGAAACACTTAAATTGTGCTCGGGCAGACCTTTTGATAAAAGCTTTCATAGTATCCAAACAGTCTAATGCAGCATTATCAGTTCTAGCGATGGATTCTTCAAAGCGATCCACAATTATTATATTTCGTATATCCAGTTATCTAAATTCACTTAGATACGTAAATAACTCATCAAGAAACAGAATAGTAAATTCATTGTATAAATTAAATCCACGATTACTAAGAAATTTAATATGAAAACGTCTAAAGTTTGATACAACTGTATTTTTATATTAAATTTGATATATTTATGGTCAAAACGAATAAATTTCTACGTCTACCAAAACTATATCTGTGCAGAACAACGCGTTTATTATTAAAAAATATATATTTTATTTCGTCTCTAATAAGACACATTTTGCTTTAAATGTATGACGAATAAAAAATCTCATAATACACTATATCATTCTCATTATATTTAAAGTTGCCTAAGTATTGTAAATAATAGTTTTTCATAAGCTGACGTTCAAATCTTTAATGTATGGTCTCAGTGCCAGTCGTTTATAACTCGCCCGCGATCAGTGAGGCCACACCCTCCGTGCAGCACCGACCTTCCTCAGAGAGCGGGTCTAATGCAGCCGATACTATTGATATTATATTTATAAACAGCACTGCTTCATCAACTACACTTAAAATATATTACGACGTTGTTTACATATACACAATTAATTAATATTTGAAAGATCCCTACTAATATTATAAATGAGAAAGTAACTCTGTCTGTCTGTCTGTCTTTTACGCTTTCACGCCTAAACCATAGAACTGATTTTAATGAAATTTGGTACAGAGATGGAGTTGACCTTGAGAAAGAACATAGAATAGTTTTTATCCCAGACTTTTGAAAGGTTCTCTTGGAAACGCGATAAACCAAACTCCACGCGGGCGAAGCTCCGGGCGGAAAGTTAGTATTGTTGTACGAGTACTTTTAGTAAGAAGATTATTTTAATTATAAATATACTTCATAATATTATATGCAGAGGAAGACAGATGAATGATCACGGTTGACGAAAAATAACCGAAACGTCGGGAGTATGTAGTTTAAAATAAAATAACGCTTAGTAATTCTGAAATATTAGTCATTTTTTGAACACTCGCGAGTCTTAGATCTCATTCATTCAAATACTAATAATTTATCCTAAAATTTTACTTATTTTACTTATAATTAAGTTCATAACTACGTAGGATGTCAAAGAACAATCTCTTTTCAAGTCAAAAATAGATATTTTTCCTATTACAGCCGTAAACAAAAGATTATAGATATGCTTCTACCTGGCAGTTTCCCAGCTTTAGCCAGGGTCTGCCTTACATGTTGTGAATAGTTTTGGCTATTTGTTTTTACGACCGACTGCCTGCCTGAAATCAACCCTCTTTGGGAATAAAGATTATAGATATTAAAAATTACAAAGCATATTCAATTATAATAAAATAATAATTTTAATATAATTTTTTATACAAAATGTCTATCATATAAAAGCTTGAGGAAATTGTCTGTACGACAGCCGACCGTATTCCAATATAACCCCTACAATTAAACCTTACACAATACAAAAAGTTCTCTATAGAATCTTCTAGGATATACAATTAAACTGTTACTAGTATTTATTGCTTGAATGGAAAAAATACGTTCTTACTTTAATCATAGCAAAAAACTGAGTTATAACTAATCTATATATAAAAGAAAGTCGTGTTAGTTATAGTACATACTTATAACTCAAGAACGGCTGTACGGATTTGGGTGAAAATTGGTGGAAAGATAGCTTAGAAAAAGGACATAGGATAGTTTTGTATTCGTTCGACTAAAAAAATTGTTAATAAAGTCCAAAATCGATTTATTTACTGCCTCTAAATCGAAAGAGTTTACCTGGTCAGCTATACATTTCTAATTATGAAAATAATATGGCCAAAATCGCGGGCAAAAGCTAGTATTCTAATGAAGTATTTTATTATCATACATCCCATACTACTGTAATAACTATTAACCAGCACTACTTCCAAGATTTATATTAATAACTACTAATAGTACCCCAAGATATTTACTTAGTAAGAAAAGCTTAGTCCTTTTTTTTCTATATAAATATATCTCTTCTCTTCTACCTGTCAATTTCCCAGCTCTAGCCAGGGTCTGCCTCATATAGTTATAGTTTTTACGACCGGCTGTCTGCCTGACATCAACCTTTGGGAAAAATAATATAAATATATATAATTCCATATTAATATATCAGAATTATCTCAATAGAAAACAATTGAAATAATAAAATGTTTATAGAATTATAATTCAAGAAGCGGTACATAGTTTTTCTTAGCTCCGAGTTCTGTTATGCATGATAATAGATTAAGATTCCTGGCATCTTTACATCACGGGACCGTATCCCGGAGCTCGTCCGGGATTTGTGGAGACTGGTTTACGATGGTGACGTCACCACTAAACATATATATATACCTATATATTACAAACAACATACAAACATAGTGATCTTAATGAGCTAATGTTTAGTTTTATTCATATAATTAGATCTTAGACTTTTGACGAGTATTCATTGAAATGTAGCTATAATTTTTTAGACTTAAATATCCGCCAGGTAAAATTATTTTATAAATTTCGCGAGTATAACATTTTTTAATAGAAATTACTGAAATTCATTTACCAAGAGTAAAATATTTCATCTTTAATGAAACTAATATTACTACGCGTTTTATTGTTTTAACTACATACTTCCGACCTTTCAGTTACTTTTCAGTAACTTTTCTCGTCGCGGGCAGACGAGATGTAAATAATGGTTTAAAAATAATAATAATGATTACATGAGATTTATTATATATGTTACCTTTTAAAATATTAAAAAAGTGTTAACAATTTTCGTCTGTCTCTTTAATATTTTTAGCCAAGATCTCTTCTCATTTTATGTGATCATAACTTTGTTGTTCAACCGCGTTATTTGTTAACAGACAGACAAAAATTAATATCTTAATACATATATTTAACATAAATTAATTCCTGGTACTGTAAAAATAAATTGAAAGCTTCTTTAACTAGCGATAGACATTTATAAGAAAAAATATTCCACTATAAGTTGAATTTTATTTGAAAAATTATTTGAAATTTCTATTAATGAAAGATATATTATCTTCTTAATAAGTACATCTTAATAAATTAATTAGCAAAAAAATTCTTATTAAATCGATGAACCGTTACAAAAATCATCCCTTCAATATTGCAACTTTGATAAATAAAAAAGCTTTGTTTTTTTTATCAAAAACATGTTAAACGAGACAAACAACGTAGGATAGATGTGAAGATATATTTTATTATCACCATAAAAATAACTCCATAATAAAAAGAAAACAAATTTATCATAACAACTGTTTACGAAGATAACATTCAACATTGAAATGCCTTTGAAATAGTTGATTGGAAAAAATATATCGAATTTTTGATTAAAATGTTTAAATACCCTTAAAAAAGATTGTTATATTGATTGAATGCTATGTTTCCCCATCAATGTATTACTGGGATTAGTTTCTTATATATACTTTATGTATTGTTTTACATAATACCATTATTCTATATGTATACTGTACATGCCTACATGATGGAATAGTAGAAAAATACTTGAATCAAGTAGAATTCTGTGAAGTGTCGAAGTCACTGTAGTCTCGTATTCATTAGCAAATGAGGAAACTCAGCTATCAGACTACTTTACTTAACATCTTTAGGTTTTACGACGTCTTACATAAATGATCATTTAATAAAACTGATTTAATATACATACTATACTATTATAATACAGAACTTTTATTTAGATATTAATTATCTGTGATAATATTGTAGTCTGTCATAATTTGACACAGATTAAATAATACATTTAAAATGTTATTGATAAATACAGTATATAAAATATGACAGCGTTATTGTGTCGTATGAAGCTAAAGGCGGAAGCCGACGCTTGACATGAAACCCAATAAAAAAAAAAACAACTAACTCGAAAGTTTTTCTTCGGGCGTACGTGCTCTACGATGTAGCGAAATTGAAACTCATTACTACAAGTTACTTTAATTGTCTTGCAGACACTCCAGGCTGAATTTTAATTTACTTTACTGCTATTTGTACATCATTAATATGTATTTAATGTGATTGTGTATAATATTTGATGTTCCGGGATCCCACGTTCCATCTATCAGAGCACACGCGTATATCATCCATGTATGTAATACCCTTGTTTGTATGCTCGCTGGGTCGCACAAGGTGAGCCTCGTCCGATGCTCCTGCCTGCTATATTCTAGTCACGAGCCGCTTTTTTTCTACAATGGCTATCGTTGTATAATATATGTTATGGTAATGTTTATTGTCATTACTATTGTCATTGGTGTGTCATTGCGTAATTTCATTTGGGAGGTTAGCGGAACCCGAATTCATTTAGTTTATACTTCATTATAAAGTTAAAGGCGTGTTGTTAACATGAGTCTAGATAGCTCTGAATATGGCCATTAGTAAGGCTGTTCGCCAGTACCGTGCTAATCCAGCCATCGAGCTGTAAAAGGGTAAATTATTCACGACACCTAACACCCAAATCCGACTAAGACGGCGACGTCTCGAACACCAACGGATGACGTTTAACGACATTCGTATGCAAATACATCCCGGAGTTGTCCCGGGATAGCACGGGATAGTACGGGATTACAACTACCCACGTCACTAATCCGAGTGTAAGTTAGCTCTGTTGGCGAGGCTTAGGGTAAGATATAGACCTCGTATGTTTGAGTATCCGTGTAATGTGTGCACTGATATACTCCTGTACACTGCTCGCAACGACTTGTGACAATACTGAAGGGGCAATTTGCGCAGCGGCTACTAGTGATGTACACAACGAATATCGATATTCCTTTAATAATTAATCGATTGAACTTAATCTAAAAGCATAGAACTATAAATCACGAATAATAAGACGATGCTAGTAACGTTAAATAAGTGGCGCCGAACGTCTATGAAATTCAGAACAAATATTTATCATTAATTCATCACATAGATCACACTCGGAGAAAACACTTGAAATGCTGAGCCACGTGTGATGCGGCTCTTGAATAACGATGTGGCCAGCGACTGAGCTGTTCCGTTAACGATAATAGGAAGAAACGATGATAAGGAGAGGGATTTGAATAGAGGAGCAGTCATTAAGGAAGACTTAATTAAGAGGACGGCAAAAAATATTGAGATAAAAGTGTGGAGAGGGTCGGCGCGGGCCGGCGCGTGGGGCGCTGAGTATAAACAGGCAATAATCAGAAAAATGTTGTGCAAGTGTGGAACTATAAACAAGATAGTGTCTGGCACGCTGCAAGGCGCGCCCGACTCCCGAGGCCCGATCAGACTGCGCCATCATTCCGCCTGCTCATTCAATATTTTTTTTTTCACCGAAGCTGTAATTTCTTGGCTCGAACGCATCCGTTTACATGCCAAACAATAAATTTATTAGCCGACCGGAGGAGTGGCAACACTAAACACGCGTCACTCGTCGATACGTCATCGATTGCGTGAAAATTTTGATAATTTCGGAAAGCTATCCGTCTTAATATCGAGCGTCGATTCTGTGCGAGAGCAGTCGCTCGTTACATAAGCCGCCCGCCAAGGTGACTCGTCCGTAGCGGCTAGTGGTTCTATTTTAGTTCTAATTTCATAAATATCCCGCGACAGCACATCTCTCCGTGCCGCCATGGTGCGGCGGCCATCTTCGAAACGCCTTGCGTAATTATCGGAGCTCTGGTGTCGCACAGAAATACCACCGCGCGACGCACCGAAGCCGCGTCCTTGCTAATTTTAAAGTCCTTTCCGAAAGTTTATCGTTTATGAGGTAATGGAGGTGTGACGTAGGGCTGGCAACTTGCCGGACGGAGTACGCCGGCCGGACCGAGAAAAATGAAAGACGCGGCCGCGTGCGAGGTTATATATAGTGATGTCCCGCAGTCCAGGCCGAGGGACGGCCCTAGCCGGGCCCGGCCAGCACTAGCCGGGCCCGGCCGGCCCGAGTCCGTAATGGCGTCGATGCCGTTCGCCGGAACGATCGGAAAACTAATCGTATATTACCGTATGCGTGTCCGGCGCCAGATGCGCTGACCGAAATTGCGGCCCGGCGATTCCACCATCAATATCGCCGACCTAATTGAATATTATACGGGAATTTGTGCGGCCGAAAAGCTGGCCGGGCGTATGCGGTGTCCGTATATCATCTGGTAGCGGTGTTAATGTTTTCTATGGGCATGACATGATCCGATGCAGTGTTGCAGATCTATATTTAGTGGAGCTGTTTTAGCTCGGGGTCTCGTCGTTTGCGCAACGTCTCCCGCTCGCCCGTTCTATTATCGGAAAAATGGACCAATACCTTGACAAATATTGTCATTTACAGCTACCAACTCTTCCACGACTTCCGTTTGTAATCTTCAACTGTTCTCTAGTATTCCGCTGGACTGTGCTTTGTTTTTATTTAGCGATACATTCGTATGTGAAACGCGCGTCTAATAATAGCCAGCCTTAGTGTTGTTTTAAATGTGTTAATTGTCTTCAAATTACAGTTCATACTATTCCTGTAATACTTATTCACACTATAAACCCTATTTATATTATATACGCATCAAGAAATCTTGTCACTTCAAAATAATGCCAATACGTAGAATCATTATAAGTATCAAAGTTTTTTAATAAAGGAAATGTCGCAGGTTTGTAAGTCTAGTTGTAAGTGAAAGAATAAGTATCTCCACTAAGAAAAATTATTTCAATTTAGATACAAAGCTATCCACAAATCTTCTAAGCTCATCTTATTCTGAGAAGTGAACATTATGATTTATTTTTATTGTAGACAACACGGTGCTAATGCTGTCCAAATAAAACTGTTACGGTTTATCAAATTCACGTTTGTTTAGTAAATGTTATGAATGAAAAACTATCGCTGGAAAAACTGAAAAATATATATGATAGTAAAATATCAATAAATATCTAATGTATTAAATATTAAGATTACCGTTCATAGAAGATTCATTATTAAATTTCAATACAAACAAAACCTAAGCAAATCTATTTAAATATTTAACAATTATATATCATTGTAAATAATATTTGTAATTTCTATCAATACATTAAAATTTAATATAAAATAGACGGTTTTAATGTATATTAAATAATATTTTTTGACTTAATACCATTATATATGAGACCAAGTCTCATCTCCTCAAGAAAATTTACTTGACAGTAAATCATACCTTGGATGTAAACAATTATAAAGAAAGTATAATTATAAAAATAAACTTATCCCTACTAATATTATAAAAGCGAAAGTAACTCTGTCTGTCTGTCTGTCTGTTACGCTTTCACGCCTAAACTACTGAACTGATTTTAATGAGATTAGGTACAGAGATAGAGTTGACCTTGAGAAAGAACATAGGATAGTTTTTATCCCAGACTTTTGAGAGATTCTCTTGGAAACGCGATATAACCGAACTCCACGCGGGCGAAGCTGCGGGCGGAAAGCTAGTACTTAATATATTGTTATTGGTCATATAATATTTAATTCCTATACACTATTATTATTTATATAATAGAATTATTTATTATATTATTATGAAACAGTTCGGACGCATGTTTATCCGACGGCTGCTGTGTCTGAAGGGGTTCGAAGAGATAGTCTATCGCACGATCTAACGTCAACGACAGACATAGATAATGTTACTATTAAGAAATACAGCATTCAATAATAACAATATATTTAGACAAATAACTATATATAGATCATTTGAAATATTGTTATTTGTGTTATTTAATATGTGAAATGTTATTTTTCAGGCGTAATTATTTTTAAATTGAAATCCATTTGAATCACAAAACTTATATACATATGCTTTTTAAATAAATACATATTATAGAACATAGTCGCTTTCTGTGTCCCTATGTATGCTACAATCCTAAACTACGGAAACGATTTTGATGTGTTTTTTTAATAAATAAAGTGATAAAAAGAAAAGTTTATGTGTATAATAATATGTCTATATGGAGCTTTACAGCATTTGATTAACTTTTATACCAGTGTATACCCTGGACGCGTTGCTAGTAATTTGTATAAAGAGTAACATTATATTCATTTATATGCAAAGATAAATTGAAATAAAAAGGGAGTTTTAATTATATAGTTCTTAAAAAATAAGTGATTGATTACTGGCATATTAAACGAAGAAAATTACACATCTTGAAGAGATGATTTCAAGACATATCCAAATATTGCTAAGTTACCATCCCTTACAACTGTGATGAGTATTTTAAACGATACTAGCGATATCCGAATGACTTGTACTAACCATATTTTAAATAATCTAACTTGTTAACATGTAAATAAAGACGGATGAAACCTCTCATCATTCCATGTATTCACGGTGCGTGTGTCGGGTCCATCGTTGTAGTGAGAGGAACTTCAACAGTAACTGGGACTTGTGACCCAGGTGTAGGTTTAAGAGGCCCTATCTAACGCGCGTTAAACGCTCACCTGAATTGTCCAAGGTCCTCTCTCTACCGAATTTGAAACAAACATTAGGATTGCTTCTAAGTACATTCTAAGAACTAATTGATATTAGTTCTGGACAAGCCCAAGTCTTTTAGTAGGTTGTAAAGAGATTAAGCTGTTATACCTCTCGCTCCCACTTCTACCGCGTACAAATATTTTAAAATTTACTTAGCGTTTTTTGTTATCTTAACCACATACTCCTGACGTTTCGATTACTTTGCAGCAACCGTAATCACAGACAATCTTCGGTTTGTAAACATGTTCCTAAAGAAAGTTAAATTGCAAATATATGATTTTTTTAAATAAACAAAAAGTTTATAAATTCTTTATAAATATTACATCGTTTATTTTCGTTTATCTATCTCATGTCACATTGTATCCCATCTCGGAGTTAAGTCAAAGCTAAAAGCGGAGTTTGGCGTTTAATATGACAATGCTTAAGGCTCTTATGACAGAAAATTTTATACACTAGTGATATACCGTTTTTCGCTATTAAAGGTAATTTTAAATTCTCTAACTTGAACAATCTAACTATATTTTTTATATAAATGCACAGCTCAAAAGGAAATATAGTTCATTTTAAAGTTACACCAAATTTGTTTTCGATTTAAATTCAAACTCACATAGTTTTTATATTTCATAATATTTTAAATATAAAAATTAAAAATCATTATTTTTAGGTTTTAAATAGAAATAAATACAAAAAACACGTCGCATAATAAATACTCTAGAAAAACAAAATTATTTACTAATTGAATTTAAATAATAAAATTTATCAAAAATTACTAAAATACCTAATAAAATAACCTAAACTGTTAAGATAGTAAGTAAAAGAACTTTTTTCAACACAAAATAACAAAAAACTCAAACATCCTAAGTTCAGAACTCTAAAATCACAAAGCAAGTTTGCAGTTGAAACTTGTTACAACTAAGTGAAACAAACAAGAGGACAATATATAAAGAAAATGATGCAAAATGAGATTTTAGAAGACAATATTTATATATTTATATAATGATTTAATCCCTACTAATATTATAAATGCGAAGGTAACTCTGTCTGTCTGTCTGTCTGTAACGCTTTCACGTCTTAACCACTGAACTGATTTTAATGAAATTTGGTACAGAGATAGAGTTGACCTTGAGAAAGAATATAGGATAGTTTTTATCCCAGACTTTTGAAAGGTTCTCTTGGAAACGCGATATAACCGAACTCCACGCGGGCGAAGCTGCGGGCGGAAAGCTAGTTATATATATACTTTTGACAAGCATTCAAATTAATAAAAATCTATGCAAATTAATAAATTTTAGTGTGTTTGTAATATTGAAATAACCGTTTTTTACTACATGCATATAATTATGTATACGGTACATACACCAAAATAACATTTACAATTTTGTCTGTCTGTCTGTCTGTTCCGGCTAATCTCTGAAACGGCTGGACCGATTGTGACGGGACTTTTACTGGCAGGTAACTGATGTAATAAGGAGTAACTTAGGTTACTTTTTTTCTTGATCCCGAAACTAAGTGTTATCATTCGCGAGTGGGATTCAGGACGCACGCGGCGCTTAAAAGGTTTTCATTCTTTATTTTTTCTTTTTTACGCAGACGAAGTCGCGGGTAACAGCTAGTTAATCATACAAATAGTAAGACAAAATATAATGAGATCTAAAACTCGCGAGTATTCATTTAAATGAAACTAATATTTTTCGGATTAATTCGCGTATTTTAGAGACATTCCCATCTCGTCTTAATGATCACGGTTGCTGAAAAGTAACTGAAACGTCGGGAGTATGTAGTTAAATAATAATAAAATAAACGTAGTATCCGAAAAATATTAGTTTCATTTAAGACAAAATATACTAAAGAATGAAAAAGACATTTCATAACAAAGTTTTGTATCCAAATATCCAGAAATTCTGTGTCCAGCAAGTTCAATCCTCAACTCAATACACATTTACTAACTTGGGCCAAACAATAAAATGCATGTATGAACTTACTCAAATATTTTATAACTACACGACTTATAATATATATAAACTAGATTATTCCCGCGACGTTGTCTGCGTTAGTTTCAGAATTAGAAATGTATAGATCGGGCGAACTCTATTCCTACTTAAAGACAGTAAGATAAGATTTGGATTTGATCAAATTATTTTTTTTTAACCGGATGAAAAGTATCCTACGTCCTTTTCCTTGTTCTAAGCTATCTCTCCACCAATTTTCAGTCAAACCCGTTCAGCCGTCTTGAGTTATAAATAGTGTAACTAACACGACTTTCTTTTATATCTAAAGAAATGTATGTGATGTTTTCCATCAATTAATTATGCAAAATTTATTGGAGCTATTTTAAATAAATGATATATTATCATATTAGCCCACATGAATCAATTAAAGCATTTTTTTTTTGAAAATTTAAAAATATACAAAATAGCAAAATTAAGACCATTGAACAAAAAACATGGTTGTTTTTCAGTCAATTTTTCCACAGTTTTTTTAATTTCGCTTCATCTTAATGAAAATGATAGTTGTTATGGTAGCTTACGGTTCCTTAGAAAACCCACATCCCCAAAGGCCATCCCACTAAGGTCAATAAGAATTACGAGCTCACTAACGAACTAACTCGAAATAGGTTCGTCGTTGATTTGTACGCGGTAGAGGTGGGAGCGAGAGGTATAACAGCTAAATCTCTCTATAACCTAATAAAAGACTTGGGCTTGTCCAGAACTAACATTAATTCATTCTTAGAGCGTGGAGGTGGTCGTTTAACGCGCGTTAGATAGGGTCCCTTAAACCTACACCTGGGTCACAAGTCACAGTCACTGTTGAAGCTCCTCTCACTACAACGATGGACCAGACACACGCACCGTGAATACATGGAATGATGAGAGGTTTCATCTCTTATAAGATGTACTTTATCTCTTCAATATACTCATATAATATTATTTATAATAGTATATTATGAGAATAGCAATTAAATTGATATATTCCTATATCTGACGCTTCACCTGATGATGGATAGCCTTCTCAGACGGCATTGACAATGACTACAGTGAAGGCTACAGGAGTTGGCACTGATAGAACTTTAAAAATATTATATTATGACAAACGGATGTACTAGCGACAACATATATATATATATACATATATGTGTGTGTGTATGTAGTTTCTATGGTCACAGTATTAAATAAAATTTAGTTAGTTGTTTCACATTAATACATACCCTAAAAATTTATATTCAAATAATAGTATTATATTATATCAATATTAATCATTATTTTATAATAGCTTTTAATTAAGACTTAACCGACAATGAACTAAGAGGGTTGTAAAGAAATGTTAATAAGAAAATTTATACTGTGATTTCTAAAGCTTATGAAATTTATCATCACAAATATTTCAATACAATAACTATTATCAAAATCATCTCAAATTAAACTAAGTTTTTCATATACTACGCGTTTTTTATTATTTTATCTACATACTCCCGACGTTTCAGTTACTTTACAGTAACCGTGATCACGGACAGACGAAAGTGTCTATCAATTCGTTTTATTATATAAATTTCATTAAATTACATTAATTAAATGTACCATATATTATTACAATTACTACGCGTAAAAAACAATACCCCCGACGTATCAGTTACTTTTCTAATATTTAAATCTTCATATATACACAATAATCTATTTATTTATTTTTTTATATACATATATATTAATAATTAATTCAAATCTAAATGCTAGTAAGTTTATTAAGTGGTATATTTGATAAGAAGTACTTGTTGTAAGTCAGGTCACACTTTACAATGATGTAGCATGTGGCGGAGTTAGCGAGTTATCGGGGAATATTCATACACCGTACATAAATATTAATATTTAATATGGTTATATATATAATAATTATTATTTTATTATAAATTAAGTTTTTAATTTAATTTTTATATTGTTTTATTATGAATCATGTTATTTTTGATGTATGCATAAAGTATTTGGACACTAGATAGTATATTTATTGAAAGAATTGTCTATAAAACAACGTTTATATAAATAATAGTTCCAAAAAAGAAGAAAAAATATAATTTTCCGTAACTTTCATATTAGATATAAGACTTGAATTTTTCAACAAATATATTTATGTTGTATTAAAGAAAATAATCATTTTCGAGTACTCACTTATCATATTTTTCTATATAATAAAATGATGAAAAAATACTAAGACTATAATAATTTGAAGCCAATTTACTTGTGTATTCTTTATATTCAAACGAATATATTTAAGGCGAATATACCTTTTTAAATTAGGTTTGGTAGAGAGAGGAACTTGGACGGTGGAGGTGATCGTTTAACGCGTTAGATAGGGTCCCTTAAACCTACACCTGGGTCACAAGTCCCAGTCACTGTTGAAGCTCCTCTCACTACAACGATGGACCCGACACACGCACCGTGAATACATTGAATGATGAGAGGTTTCGTCTATATACATATATAGTATATGTCTCATATATATTTTAAACCACAATTATATTATTACGAATCCTAAATCTGCCAATCCAATGTCTACTCCTCAAAAACTATTAACGTTTAAAGCAACACTACATTGGTGTAGCTTCGTATAAACAAGATTTAAATCACATAAATAAATTTAAACATACTAATTATTTAATCCGAGTGAATAAAATGTTTAATATATTATGTTATTTTGGTACATACAAACAAAACTATTTAAATGACTCACTATATATGTATATATATAACTATCTTTCCGCCCGTAGCTTCGCCCGCGTGGAGTTCGGTTATATCGCGTTTAAAAGAGAACCTTTCAAAAGTCTAGAATAAAAACTATCCTATGTTCTTACTCAAGGTCAACTCCATCTTTGTACTAAATTTCATTAAAATCAGTTCAGTGGTTTAGGCGTGAAAGCGTAACAGACAGACAGAGTTACTTTCGCATTTATAATATTAGTAGGGATATATAGTGCAATCATTATTTAAGAATAAATATAACGTTTAAGAAACTCATTTCAACATGAAACTGTTATTTTTCATATTACTACGCGTATTTTATTATTTTTAACTACATTCTCATACGTTTCAGTTACTTTTCAGCAACCGTGATCATTAAGACGAAATTCTTATAAATATTCAAATATTTATAAACATTATACATATATAATATATAAAACCTTTTTATTATATTTTTTTAATTTATGGTAGTTTCGTTCAAATTGGAATTATTTAATTGTCAATGTCATTCTTGAATTTTAACGGTGACATAAATTTTACGGGTGACACTGTCACCTGTCAGTTAGTATCGTTAAAGATGAAATAATAATATTATTTCAAATATATACTAAATATATTTAATTTATATTTTTAAGAAAAAAAATGTACCTAAAAGCTCAGTGAAAGATTCAAATTCAAAATTAAATATTTGCTTATCCCTTGTTCATATAAAAATCCATAATTCCATTAAATTTCACATATAATTTCATTTACAAAACTATATAAATTCACAAAACATGATTCTGGTGAAATAATTGAACCAAAAATTGCGATTTCAATTTTCGTATTTCGGCTCGAATAATCGGAGCGAGTAAGCCGATAGGTTTACGTGATTTAATTATCGAATAGCCATAAGGATAATTGATTATATACAGCTTACCAAAGAGTTTTTAAATCACACACCAATCCACTAATGGACTTTCCTTTGCCTCCGGATTAAAAAAAATATATATATATAAACGAAAAGGGCACGTGCATACATTCTTGTAGGGAGTGCATTCAGGATTCATGCACATACATCGTTAATAAATTAGATTAAATACATCAAAATTAAATAAACATATATGTACATACAAAAAAATTTAATCGAATTTATTAACCTTAATATATATACAAACTTTTCAATACAAACTCCACAGATTAAACATTACTAAGATCAATCTTTACATACATTTATAATCTGTGGCGTGTGTATCGAAAACATATAACTAGATATCAACATTAACAGTTAGTGATAAACATTCAAACACCGAGAGTGGCAAGAAAAGGTGAGAGAAAGAGAAAGAAAACACGTTAGAGGGGGACGGACAACATCGAGGATACTCGTTAAGACACCGAGCGACGCACGACGGCCACCGGCCACTGCGCCCGGGTACTTTCGGATACACACACAGTACTATACACTAGACACGGAATACTCCACTACTTATATACCTTATGTATATTGTATTAAAATTTAATTTAATTTAATCATTTCCAAGTGTAAGTGTTGCTGACTGTACACCGCCCGCCCGGACTCGGACGCTACAGCTATTGGATTCCATTTTTGAATTTGATTCTGTTCTATAACATTGGAACTTTTTTGTAGAATAAATTTAAATTACATTCTATTTTTGAATTTGCTTCTGCTTTGTAATTGATTCTGTTCTATAACTTTGGAACTTTTTTTAGAATAAATTTAAATTTAATTCCATTTTTGAATTTGATTCTTTTCTATAATATTAAATCTTTTTTAGAATTTATTTAAATTACATTCCATTTTTGAATTTGTTTCTTTTCTATAACATTAATTTTTTGTCATAAATAAATTTAATTTATATTTCATTTTTGAGTTGGATTTTGATTTGATTATAATTTCCAAAAATCGTTATTGATGAGATTTTTAATGTAGTTAAATTTAATTGTCATGTTTACTCAGTTTAAATTAAATTGTGAATATTTATCAAGATCATTATTTTATTTTGTTTTTTTTTATAATAAATTTTGTTGGTTTCGTCATAGGAAATTTTACTTATAACTTTTTCAATCTATTTCATTGGATTCTATTTTCCAATTAGTTTTTCGTATTTTTATCAAATGATTTTTGATATATTGGAATTTTAATTTAGTTTTATATGATTTATTTGGGTTATTTAAGTATTTATTTATAAATACTGGACCTTTTTCGTGAACGTCGTAATAATTGAATCATAATTAAGACTTTTTGCAACTCTACATAAAATAACAGATTATATTATTAATTTTTGAAGTAGACTTACATTATATTTTATACAAATTATAATTAACACAAAATACTTTTAAAGCCTACGAACTCTATGTACATGCTAATAATTTTTGTAACAATTTAAATGACTAATGATTTTATCACCAAATGTAAAAGACGTATTTCCATCTCATCATATATACAATTAAAACAAAACATTAATAAAATAAATAAAATTCATAGTATGTAATGATAATAATATATATATATATATATATATATATATATATATATATATATATATATATATATATATATATATATATATATATATATATATATAAGCACATTATAAGTATATAGAATAAAAAATATTTATTAAAAAAAAAAACGTTATGAAACTACAGCATGAATTAGAGTATTTGGGACGCGACCTTGGGGTGGAAAAACTCCAAATATACATACATATATACATATACATACATATATATATAATATATGAGTAACAAAGACGCTCCCATGATAAAGCTCACAATATAAAACTGTAAGCCATAAATCTATGGCGTCCCGACTGCAGATACCATGGAGGCGATGGCGTATTTCGACTGCATTACTTCTTATATTGATTTACACAACAATATATATATACATATATATAACTGTATCGCGATCAAGACTCTACATATATATGTACATACATATATATAATACTATCGTATTATATAAAATTAATATGCTTTATATATATTTATACATGTTTTATTTAATCACGAATTCGTTTTAACTATATATAATTTTGTTATTTGATTTTTTTTTGTTTTATATATGTATTATGTAAATTGTAAAAGAAATATTTGTTTTAATTTAATATCTTATTAGTATGTATGTATTAAATGAATTGAATAATCATTATTATAATAATATTTTTAAACGTCACTCTCATTTAATTTGACTCGCACGTGTCTACAGTCTTCGCTAGTGGACTTGACAAACAATTTAATAGGAATTTTTCAAAAATATTATATACAAATTTTCTTTGACATTTTGTTGTTTTATATTTGTTTTAGTTTAAGAGATGATTATATTTTATATATAATTCGGTGTATAATATTTTACGTTTGATTATGATTGTTTTTCCCGATCTCAAGCCCTGCGTAGAGCCTCCAGAGGTTTCTCTTATGAATGTTCGATCTGTTTACAGACGCTGGCTACCTTTACATGTTGTTTGTCAACTAGTACATACTAGTGGGTGCGCGTGACGTCTCTCGTATTATAATTATTATATTGAACGGTACCTTATTGTACGCCGTCAGGGTCATCACGTGTTATAAGAACGTACCCGAAAATACCCGGGCGGCGATCGCGCGGGGTAAGCGACAATAGCTCACAACATCTGTTAATATGATCATTGTTAATTACATATGGGCTTTGTTGTTAATATATTGTAGCACCTGTCCCGAGGAGGGCGCTTGCAGGTACGTCGCTACGTCGTCCACCATGCAGGCTCGCGGGAGCTCGGGGAGGAACATAATACGCTATAGGGCGCGCATAACGCGTGCGGGCTGCGCGGCGCGCCGCGACCGACTGGCGCGAGCCCTGCTCCCTCGCCCCTCGCCGTATCTCCCCCCGCCGCACGCTCCACTCCCTCACCCCTCCCTCGCCCGCCCACCCACTAGGGGTGATACTTATGAGTTTTCCGCAATGTAATATATCACGAAAAATATTCGAGGAAATATGCATACATTAGACGTCGTATGTTAAGGGATAATACGCGAGTGGCTGTCCGAATATTACGAAATCGTTTCACATGGTACTATACCCAGTCCTATAAAAATACTTCTCATGTACATGTTATATTTACTCTAAACTTACAAAGAAGTCTGATTAAATTGATCATCTTATAGAACTGAAGGTTTTTAAAAACTTTACATTTTTCCATAGAAAAAATAATCATTGAGAAGTGTGATGTATAGTGTTACAGCGTGTAATAAAAGGTCTTTGAAGTTTTCCCCGCTGCCAGCCCTGAGCCCCGGCTGGTGATGCACTCGCGGCGCCGCTCGGAGCCGATCGGTACACGCTCGGTCGTCTTCGGAAAGCTCTCTCCGTTCGGAGCTGGGAGCTGCCTCTCACTAATATGAACCTTACTCCCTTCACACACGACTCATATTACCTTGAACACGGACACTTGTAAGTGTTGTATTCGACTTTTGAAATATCCTAATTTATCGTGGTCCGACTGTATGTGGAGGACTCTATTTCATTGCAATAAGTGTCACAATCGCTCGTTCCGTGTTTCAGCTGACGAGTCTATAAATGTCACGTGCTGTATGTGTGTGTGCATGTGTGCGAGTCCTTTACATGTGTGAGTGGAAAACACATCTTGGGCGGAACGGCGTAGCGATTTGGGCATTTTTTTTTCTTAAGAAATCTATTATTACAGTAATTAAGAGATTGTATTGATTTAAATATATTTATTATATTATATAAAAGTAACATATGTGTTGAATAATATATTATACACATTTTTATATTAGGATAGTATCTTTTGTATATATCAGTGATATTTTTTGATATATGTTTGTATTAAACTCTCTCTATGATCGTCTCAGTAGTTACTGCAGTAACTCTGCGGTCAGCGCACTGTCGCCAGTTCGATTCCGGACACGAACTATTTGATGAATATCTTTATCATTAAATAATATTAACACACACACGCACACACACACACGCACGCCCACACATACACGTACAAATATATATGTATATATGTATTTGTTGACCTTGAAATTATCTGTAGTGTGTATACTTCAGTAAATTAGTATCCTTCAATGAAAATTTCTTAGATACTTATAAAGAAAATGAAACTAAATAATAGCATAATACACTAAGTATAAGTTCTTATTTAAAACTACATACGTAGTCTGCTGTCAAAAAATTATATCTTCTCTTATTTTAGTATCAACTTACATACACGAAAACGTCATACTGTCAGTACTTACGTCTACGTATTCTTGTGGTAAAGACACTCTATCATCAAAAGTATTCATCGTGACGTCACACGGAAAGTTACAAAGTTTCTACTACATGAATCTTCGTGTACATTAAATTAAAATAAAAATGACTTTAAACTGAAAGTATTGCGTCCAAACTTTCTTACATGCGTAATATAATACCCTTATCAAGTTTACAACGAAACGGAATATTTCCAGTTTTGACTTACTAAACTTCTGCAGTGTTTCACTCGTCAATCTTTATACATTATAGTATTGAAAGGCTTGCATTAAGACGTCCACACTGTCAGTATTGACGTTAAATATGATATCATTACTAAGGATAATAATACTCATACTAATAAAATTTATTAAGTAAAATGAGTTTGTAAGTCATAGGAGTGAGTAACTGTTAGAGGAATAATATTCGTAAATTAATTCAAAACTTAGATTATATTGTTCATTGTTATTCTTATGGAAGGTTTCAAAATATAATTTGTTAAGGTTTTGTATTGATTGTGTGTACATTTGAAAGTTATCATAAGTTTAATAATTCTCAAAATTAAATCCACGTGATAGCTCACTTTTTCACATGATCACGTCATTAATTTTGTATACAAATTTTTTATATATTAAAAACTATTATTATCATAAAATATACCGTTCAAAAGTTCAAATTCAAAATATTTTTAACGAAAATGATGAAATTTTTGTTTGTCTTGGTTTAAATAAATCAAAAAGTAAGTATCAACGCATTATGCGCAAGATTTTTTTTTAAACTACCCCTGCGAAGCTGGGGTGGGTACCTATATTCATATAAAAATAACTTAAATTACTCCTTATTTTATTAGTTATTTGCGAGTGTAGTTCTATTCAAATATATTCCAAAGTTACAGAGATTAATCGTAACAAACAGATAGACAGAGATAGAGACGAGTATCATAAAAAATCATAATAATATATGTTAAAGACGCTTATTATAACATTGTATATGTATATACTTTATAAGTACTACCCATCCCTCGATCTCAATTCCATATAAACTATAATTTCCATCTGTCTTTTTCCATATTTTCCACATCTCCGTACAACAGTCCCACATCCCAGTGTATAATGAGCTCCCTCTCATTAAATCCGCTGCACTTACATTAAGCGGCACATATAATATATTTGGGTGTGATTAGTATTAGAGCAAGGAGCAGGCTGAAGCTACAGGCGCAGGGGACAGAGCAAATATACACAGAGGCAGCATATATATATATATTACTTTGATATATAGTAAGCTGAAAGATTTGTAATTCTAAGAAATTTGGTTCATAAACTGGAAATAAATTACAATCAAATTTGTTTTTACATTTACTTAAACCTAATATACATATGTATGTGTATAAACTAAACCTCTCATCATTCCATGTATTCACGGTGCGTGTGTCAGGTTCATCGTTGTAGTGAGAGGAGCTTCAACAGTGACTGGGACTTGTGACCCAGGTGTAGGTTTAAGGGACCCTATCTAACGCGCGTTAAAAGACCTCCACTGTCCAAGCTCCTCTCTATATAGTAGAGAGTTTTAATTAAATGAATAAAGTTCTGTGTAATAGATTAGTCTGTAAATAATGAAGGAGTAGTAAATCTAATATAACACAAGTAAGAGACTCAAAATCCTAGGCCATATATTATATTAGGCCGAGAACAGAGCGCCGGCTAAATTATTCAAGCGAGTGTGCACACGACTTAAATAAAGATTTGATTTCTCCTCCGCGGCCGGCGTTCGGGATGAATCTTTAAGTTTTCACGTTTTATATTCAACGTGACACGTACTACGTTGTCTCGTTAACGTCAACTATATGTATATATGTATAAAAATAATTTAAATGACAAAATTTGTATGTATGTATGTTTTATGATTGACATTTTTTACCCATACACCCTAGACATACTTGATTTTCATGTAACTTTACAATAATATAACTAAAAATCAAGAAGTCACTATGTTTTGATTTTTCTAAGGCCAATATCTCTGAAAACATAATAATTCACAGACGGAATGTTTGAAAAAACTAACTATATACTTACATACAAGGCAATAATAAGTAAATATAAATTAATAATGCATATAATGGTTTATAAAATTTTCGTATGTACACAATTAAAAAAATAATTTTTTGATACTACACTTTCATTTCACTCCCGTGATCATATTTACTGTAAAATAACTGAAAAATCGAGATTATATAATAACAAAAAAACGCATAATAATTCGAGAATATTAATTTTATTTAAATATGTACATATATTAGGAAAGACGTCATTAAGCCACATGTAAATGCATTTTTATATATCAAACTCATATACATATAATTTTTAAACTTATTTTATTTTATACTCACTTAGTGACCCAAATATTAATTTATCAATGAAAATCAATATATTCCTAATACATTTGTATATAAATACGTATATAACAGACTAATTACTGTGTAAAATAAAAAGTACATGTCAGTAGTCAGTTGTGCCCGCGGCGTCAATGCAGTAACTCTTTTTAATTTCGCCTGTCCGACTTTATGTTCCCGATAGCCCCGCACCCGGTCTTATCGTGTTTAATATCGCGTATGGTTATTTGAAAATTGCTAAATGGCCGTCCATATTTAAATATCAATGAAAATTTATTGATTTTGTATTGTTGTTTTGGTGTTATATTGGTTTTTGTTAAGTCTTGAGTCTGTATGTTAGTGTGGGTAGTTTAATACGTGTATACCTAAAAGGTAAGAGTTATGTAAGGTAAAGGTTATATGATAATCACTAAGGTTAATTTATGTTTTGTTAGGTGAATGTAAAATAAAACATGTAATATATCCGAAAAACATAGTATCACATAGTATTCACATCTCGTCTGTCCGTGATCACGGTTGATGAAAAGTAACTGAAACGTCTTGAGTTAAACTTCTTGAGTGTGATATTAAAATAATAAAATAATGTGTAGTAATCCGAAAATATTAGTTTCATTTAAATGAATACTCGCGAAAGTTTTAGATCTTATTAACTTTGTATCAATTTAAACGTATACTCACCAAAATTATCATTTCATTTTTTTTAAATTAAAAATCGTAATTGTATTGAAATTTTATATAGAAAAAAAACAAAAAAGATACTAAAGTTAGAAAACAATTGCATTTAATTACCTTTCTTTTTTAAGGTGGAAAATCGTCATACAACCCCTCTTATCCCGGGTGGGACAAGAATGAGTATCAGACTCCTACTGTTTAAAACTCTTCGTACATTTACCAGCTTTCAACCATACCAGGCATAACTGACCTTGCACAACCAATACTGCATTAAAAGACCTAATGCGGTTTCAGTAACAAATAAATATTTGAAATTATAAGAATACTAGAAGACCCCGCGAGCTTCGTATCGCCCTATAATCAAGAAATATCTGTTACTTTTTTATTTATATTTTTGGAGTTTACCTATTAAAACCATAAATTTCCGTTTTTTGAAGTGCGACAGAATGGTTGACATATTAGTTAGTTGTCAAATCTAATGTCAAAAAAAAGTTTGTATCAACAACTACTGATAAATTAAAAAATAATTAAAAAAACATTGTCCAGCGGACAAAATTGTGAATCTAAACCATTCCCAGATCCCCTTGAACACACACAAAAAATTTCATCAAAATCGGTCCAGTCGTTTGAGATAAGTTCAGTGACATACACAAAGTCACTTCACGCTTTGGAACATTTTATAACAAAATTCTTCTTCCAAGACCGTTTTCCCAATAATTTTAAGTTGGCCTTCCTTTTCCTGCGTTTTGGTATCAATAATATCCAAGGTTGAACATGATGCAGAATGTGACTACGTGAAAAGAAACCACGATCATGGAATTATAATTAGTTGGTTAAAAGATGAGACTCATTGAAAATACTGTACCCTTAGACCTTAGTCCAAGCAAGCATCGTCACTACATACGCAGCGTTAAAAGTTTTCATAAATTTTCGCGTATTATCGTAGAATATTGAATGAGAAAAGGGATACGCTTTGTATATAGTGTGACGATAGAAACTTTGAATAACTATACTGATTAAAGAAACTGTCAATGCAAAGTCAAAGTTTTTTCATAATTCTGACAGTAATGTCAAAAAAGTCAAAAGATAAATGTCAAAATAGTATATAAATGTCAGACATATGGACAAATAAGTACTAAAACTATATAAAACTGTACAAAATAAGTGAAATTGCTAAAAAAATGTACAGGAACAATATAACTTGAATACCTAAAAGGCAGTACGACTGTATATAACAAAGTAGTTCATTAAAACATATATTTATATATATAAAAGAAAGTCAGTGGTGGCCTAATGGTCAAAAGGCCCGCCTCTCATGCATGAGGGCGCGAGTCCGATCCTGGCCCTGGCAAGTACCAATGTGATTTTTCCGAGTCATATGTACTTTATAAGAGTATTTAGATATCACTGATTAATGCATTCCAAAAGAGAGTTAATGTCAGGCAGGCGGTCGATCGTAAAAACAATTAGCCAAAAACTATACACAACATGTAAGGCAGACCCTGGCTAAACCTGGAAAATTGCCAGGTAGAAGAAGATAAAAGAAATTCGTGTTAGTTACAATATTCAAGCTCAAGAACAGCTGTAGGGATATCAGATATGGTTGAAAATTGGTGGAGAGATAGCTTAGAACAAGGACACAGACATAGGATATTTAATTCTGTTCGATCGAAAAAGAGAAAAATACTTAATAAACTCTAATATATGGTCAATTAAGGCCTTTAAGGCGGAACAGAGTTTCACCGGTCAGTTTTACATTCATATATTACTTATTCCGAAATCAAGTCGGACGAAGTCACGAACAAAAACTAGTATACATATTAGTAGCGAATACTATTTCTAACATTTAATAATATTAATTCATTTAGTAAAACAGTTTTACATTTTACCCTCCACTCAAAACAGAGGTGTTGTATTTGACGCCAATGTATGTGTAACTGTTTGTAGCATCGTAGCTCTGAAACGGATGGACCGATTTTAATTCGGTTTCTTTAATTTGAAAGCTTTGCGGAGTTCATGCATACATTTTCAAATAATGTAAAGCATTTCTGGCTTACGAGTACCCAATTAAGTACCACACTCTTGTGTGTATTAAATTTATAATTAAATTAATAAGTTAGTTATTTTTTAAATTAATATTGACATTTTTTTTAATATAATATGATTTAAATAATAACTTCAAATGTTTTCTTGTTACATAATAAATATAAAAAAAAATTAACACAAAAAATTTTATTAAATGAAAAAGTAAGATATGTAATACAGAAATTTAATAACGACAATAATTATAATCAAATAATGCCTATTTATATATAAAAGCATACAATAACGAACGATTTCCACAAAAAAAATATTATATTATTATTTAATATTAATTATACCTAATATAATATATAGTATGTTAGACCACACTTAACTCAATATAATATCACATATCGTAATTATATAGTGCTTCCAGTTTTTCATATAACGTATCCTTTGATAGTAAGGTTAAATTTGTTGTAGAATTTAAAATATCAAATATAATTAACAAGTTTTATTATTAATCGGCCATTTACTTAAATTACTACGGAGTTTAAACTAAAATTCGATCTTCTAGATTAAAATGAAAACAAAAAATAACTTTTTAATAACGCCTTTACTTGTTAACACAGCCTTTTCTTAAAACTATTCAAAAATCAACTTATTATATCTTTTATATCAGATATAATATATTTATATAAATAATTCTTTTCGATATAATTGTTCAAAGTTACCAATAAATCGTTTAATAGTAGAAAGTCAAAATATAATCTTACGTGACGTAGATGTAACAAATGTTAGAGGCGCCATGACACTAGCTGGATTTATTTTATGTGCACTCCAGGCGGGAATTGAGAGAGAGCATCTAGCATCCTTACTTATCTAATAAAAAGGTTTTATAGCTCCCAGGATTCGATCTGTGTGTCCATACGAACAAAAATGGTTGGAAATTTTCAAAAAATACACGATAATTCATATTGCACCTTCTAAATATTCCAAAGTGCACGTATACTGTTCGTCTAATATAAATTCCAGGCCAATATTCACAAATCCTCAAGCCATTTTAATGTTCTGTGGCAAATTGCAATTTTCTTATGCCACCGACGTCGCGTTAAATAAAACTTACATTTTCCCGCTCAAACCGGGAGTTAGTATTTATGGTTAATATGTTTTAAGAAAGGATATCATCTTTTATAAGCACGCGACACTGGAAATAAGGCTTTAAAGGAAGCCTTTACTCTTGACTAGAAAAAAACTATCATATTGGTGAAAAAACATTTAAATAACAATAATATATATATATATCTTGAATATAAACATACGTAATGACTTAAATTTCATTTACTATTAAATTCTTATATATAAAATTTTCGTGTCGAAGTATTAGACAGAAAACTCCTCCAAACGGCTTGACCGATTATGATTAAATTTTGTGAGTGTATAGAGTAGGTCTGAGAATCAGCCAACATCTATTTTTCATACCCCTAAGTCATAAGGTTATTCACCCTTAATTATTATTTTGAAATTTTTGGTTTTATTTTTTTATAATTGAGCATTAAAAAAACAAACAACCCAAATTTTTTACTTTGTTATTATCAACACCTATTCTTTTATGGCAAAACAACGTTTGTCAGCTAGTATAATATATAATTACTCATACGTATATAGTTTTGCTTCTTTTAAACATGTAGGTATGTTCTATATAAGTAGCAATCCATTTCACAGTGTGGAGTATCTCAAGACCAGCCTAGAGCGTATTTTTTTTCAGTTGAGTTATGCTGCGCTTATCGCGCCCCTAAATTTATTTGTCTGCTGGTTGCAGCACACCGATGCTGCTTTGTACAGAATTAGGAATATTTAGAAGTCACTTTTATGTATATATTTTATATTATTATATTATATATCTACTCATAAATATTGGAATATCAATATAATTATAAGCTCAGAGAGAATTTAAGTTCAAAAAAGCTAAAAACAAACTATTTTTATGACGTCAGATTTTATTTTATTTAACAATATAATATTTTAAAAATATGTGATCTCAACTTGTTTCATCAGAATTATAAGCACATTTTTCATATTAACTTCATACATATATGTTTTAAAATTAATAAAGGAATACGTTCTCAAAAAAGTACACAGAGAACTAAGTTATTAAAAAAACTAAAAGTTACTAAGTAGTACCACAGATATAAAATTATAATATTATTTGTAATGTCCTGTCTATATGTACCAAGATCTGTGTTTCCGTAGCGCGGTGGTAATTGTACAAATTATAAACATGTGACCGAAGGACGTGGATTACAGCCACCACTTCTTCAACAGACTGCACCAATATATATTATATACACATAGTCTCAATATAAAATATATTATAATTTTTTACGTTTCATTATACGCAAAATGTTAAAAACTACCACATGCGGTTTTATTAAATTCATAATTGTAACAGAATCCTAACGAAAAACGGAACGAACTTTGTATACGACAAAAAAAATTATTTCATATATGGCGGAACTGCAAAATTGAATTTTCAATAAAATAATTGAAACAATATCGAAACGCGGATACAACTAATTGCGTTTTACAAATAACTTTACAATATTTCAATATATTTGTTTCAAGATATTTCTTCACATAGCCATACTATGTAAGTGCATAGGCATTTAGCATTTGGACTGTAGCTAAAAAGTAACGGCGTCGTTACGTAACTTCTAGGCGGGGACTAAATGCTATAGACGTGCCCGCGGAGCAACGAAGCACGAATGCGCTTTTGCTTTTTTATTTTAATAGGCACTTTACTTCAGTGTAATTAAATTTGAATTTAACCTCGCGTCTTTTTAATGATACCAAATTGGTTTATTATGTCTACATATTTTTAAGAGAAATCTGTTTTTAATCTGTTGTTTAGATACCCTTAAATGTATATACATATGTATGAAAAGCCTAAATTAAGTTCTAATAAAAATTTAAAATATTTTGCGTTTACTCTAAATAGTGTAATAAAATATTCAATAAATGTTAAGAAAAACGTATTAAATTAAATATATTGGTATAGAATGTGAAGCTATAAAATAATACGAGATGACTTCGACGGCCATTTAAAAAATAAGAAATAGAAGCGACTCCACTCAACAATTCCAACATTCCCGCGACAGAGATTCGTTTCGCGCCATATCGTCTCGTTTTTCCCGCGCTAATTACGAACAGCCCGCGAGCCAACGCAGTTTGTGGCATTCGGGGATGTTAGCTAATCGTAGTTTTAAGATTACATAGAAACGCAATCTTTTTTAATGGCAGGGCTAAAGTTAATGCCTCTGAGCTTGTTTTGTAACGAAAACTTTAGTTTAGTGTTTGTTTCATTACAGTAATATAATGTCGATGGTGGTTTTGTTAAACTATCTGTATTAGCATGGAAATAGTTAATTTTTATAGTAAACATTTGTAACAAAGTAAGTCAAACTTAAAAGAAAATTGTTTTGTTTAATTTTTGTCACATTAACTAATTTATATGTACCTATATTATATGTGATTGTTAAAATGAGACACAATATATAATTTACAACTTTATTGTCCCTTATTTTTAATAAGCTTTTTAGTTTTAGTTTTAATAAGACTAGTTGAATTATCATTTAGTTGTTGGAAGAATGCTTTGGATGTTTTAAGAGACTTGTCGTTGCTTTCAACGGCTGCCTTTGTGTTTCTGTTATCCGTTACTTTCATTACCGAGCCCTTTTTCCTTTGTAGTTTCTTCTTTTTCCTCCTCTCTCTGTTTTTATCTGTCTGTGTTCGTTCCTCCTTGCTCATAAGATCTCCTTTTGTTTTCCTTTTAACTTCCTCGGGTGCTAATAGAGCAGCATCACTCACTGCAACTGGTGCAACTTCTTCCATTGATATTGCTGGAGTATTACTAACAATTTTAACTTCAGCTTGGGGTGGTTTCGGTGTGTAATGATAATGACATAAAGCATCGAGCTTGGAAAATAAGTTTTTCATAGCTTCCCGAATCTCGGTATGAGTTTCCGGTTCCTTCTCATCATCAACTTCACCGGATAATGCTTGCTTTTGTTTAAGATACTCTGCTTCATAGACTTGTGCGAGACTCATTTTACTCTTAGACTGATCTAGAACTTCGGGCTTTTTGAACAGAAATTGGTCATCCACGGGCTTTTCTTTCCTGGTGACGTCGTCCCAGGCTTTGTCTTTGATGCGTTGTCTGATGAGGCCTTCTAATGTGATTGTCGTTTCTTCTGTTATGACCGGAGGTGGTCGGGTTGTGAGATCGAAATCTAGAACTTCTTCAAGTAATGAGTTCTGTGGTCTTTTCGTGGCATCAACTTCACCTTTCAATTGCCACGGCGCTTCGTTTATAGATTTCTCCTCCAGTCTTGTAATATGTTTCTGCAACCGCTCTTGCCGAAGTTCAAATTCTGATTTATTTTCCTTGTCGCTGCCATTTATGTGCTTGGATTTTTGTTCTTCACTGTCATCTGAATCACCTGATTCTGAATCTGGCTCGAGAAACCTTACTTTCTTGTCACTTTTCTTTTGTTTGTTTAGTTCTATCTTATTATCATTATCTTCTTCATCATCATCATCATCATCCTTCTCATCATTTTCCTCCTGACCATTTTCATTATCTTCATTGAAAAAGTCATAATATTTAACATCTTTGCCACCTTCTTCGTCAGATCCCTCACTATCCATATCTTCAAACATATCTATCGAGTCCTCATCATCTTCACCCTTTTTGATTTTTCCCTCCATTTTTTCTTCTTTCAATAAAAAGTTTTCCATATCTTGTAATTTAAAGAAATCATCGTCAACAATTGATTGTTTTTTACTAGGTTTCGTTTTCGCCGCTTTAACATTAGATTCTTCTACTTCTTCTTCTTGATGTTCTTCTTCTGACATAACATCATCCTCATTTTCAATGACTTCGTCATCTTTCTCTTCTGGGAAGTCTATAGGGAACGTGAGGTCATTTTTACTGGACACGCTATTAGCTACATCCCAGACCAATTCGTCCCATCGCTCTGAGTTCTGCAATTCTATCTGTTGCCAAATCTGTTCCTCGTCAAAATCACTCACTATCATACTAGATAGCGCCTGTTTCTTCTTATTCCCGCTCTCTTGTGACTTAGTAAGATCATAGATGGATTTCACCAAGTTCCTGATATCACCCTGTATATCATCTTGAACTGTTAAAAACTTCACAGGTTTCTCAGTTAAGACGCTGAATTTGTCTATTATATCATCAATTTTGTCACTCGTCATTTTTGTTTCTGTTACTTTTCTTATATTATATTGTAATTTACTTGAAAACTGTTATAAATAAACTTTATTTTTTATTTTACACGAGGTTATTGTTTGACACTGACATATTGAACATGCGAAACTGACATATGAAATTCCTAAATATACTTGTTAATATTAATATAGAATATAAGGATAGTTTAATAATCACGACAATAACTCAATAATAATAAAAACGTTTGGATTGATAAAATATTTAAAGATACCAGTGCGAATAAAGCTGTACCTTAAAATAAAATATTAAATTACATACCAATTGAATATATTCTTCAAACAATTTAAGACGTGTTTTCTTTAATAATCCTCTAGCTTCTTCCGTAAATTCGTTTATCTGTGTTATATCTCTATACGCTTTATAATCTGTATGGCAGTGTTTGTGAAACATTCTTTTCCTACACATATGTAACGTGTTTATAAATTAATCTTTATTTACGTTTTCTTTTCAAGTTACTGAACAAATTGTTAATTTACGAAGTATGATTGTAAATTTCAATGTTTAGTCGTCCTCTAGTTAATTAAAACCTAATTAATCAGGTGAGAATGACTTTGTACATTGTACTATTTTCTCAAGGCATTCATAGAGTTAGCAATACATATTTTCTACATCAATGAGCAAAGAGAGTATATTATATGGAACTAATGTAACATAATTCTTTCGCCTACTTATTTTTTAACCTGTTTTTAAATGCCAAGTTCTTGAAAGTTACGAAGTGAAAGGCTTAAGGCCTTTTTCATTTCTTCCGATCTGTACATGTAGTTGACGACTTTCATATATCGTATTTATCATAAAAGTATAATTATATTAGATAAATAATAATTTTAAAGTCATTAATGTGGAGTATCAAATTTACATAGAGATCTAAATGCTTTGTGCTACATAATATTGAGTTTGCATTCAGAGTTCATGGTAAACTGGTTATGGAGGCCCAGGATCAAATGGAGATCAAGTACAGCGGCAATGAAGTCGGGGGCTTGGAGCTGTGTATAGTGTGTGGGGACAGAGCCAGCGGCAGACATTATGGAGCTATCAGTTGTGAAGGTGAGGTGACGACTAACATACTATGAATATTCATTTAAATAAAACTTATATACGGGAGTATGTAGTTTTTTATCAAAAATAAAGTCACATAGTACATCCAAAAAAATATTCATTTCATTAAAATGAATAAGAGTCACAAAAATCTTAGTTTTCATACAATGTATATGAGTATATACTAAGTTAAGTTAATAAGTTGCTATTGATATTTTCATACAAGTATATGATTAATTGTTAAAATTATATGAAAGTACTGTAGTTAGTTGAGAGTAATTTTTATAGGAACCGGCTACCAGCTAGATTGGGACTAAATTTCAACTTTCTTTAATATATTGGAATAATAATATAATTACATCATTATTAATGTTATTTTAAATTTATATGTCTAGACACTGTAAAGATTTTGATGAAATTAACAATAACTATACAATCAACAAGCAATATAACATTTATTGGCATAATACAGATAGAACTTGACTTGTACCACTCAAAATACTCAGTTAAGACCCAATAACACTCAAAATTGCTCAAAATACTCAGCTATAACAATTTAGTAATACTTTCCAGGTTGTAAGGGTTTCTTCAAGCGTTCAATCCGTAAGAAGTTAGGCTATCAATGCCGAGGCAGCATGAATTGTGAAGTGACCAAACACCATCGCAACAGATGTCAATACTGTCGCTTACAGAAATGTTTGGCGTGCGGTATGAGAAGTGACTGTGAGTAGTACTGGTTAAATTATTTACATTACTTAAACACACATATAAAGAACTAATTTTATTATAAGTACCAATATAAATATTTTTGTCTCTACATATCATTATATAGTTATAATTTCCTATATACAAAATTCACTTCTGTTTATTATAACACTAGATATTCAAGCAATAATAAAAAACTTAAACAATTTTTTCCGAACTATACTTGAAAAATTTTTTGTGCAATAATTTTCAAATAATTGGAATCGCATGCGTTATATGAACACTATGTAACCCACCACACCACGTATTGTAATGGTGGGCTATGTGGTGGTCTATGAGCAGTAATTCTTGCTTTATGACAGCGGTTCAACATGAGAGGAAGCCTATCGTTGATAAGTCCAAAGAGGAGCGAGCAGCATACTCCAAGCTGCTGGGACTTGCTGGCAGCGCTCAGTCACAGGTGAAATTAACATACTCTTAATATTACTATTAATACATCTAGATAATATATATATATACTAGCTGACTCAGCAAACATTGTTTTGCCACATAAAAAAGGGTTGGTAATAAAAAAGTAAAAATTTTGGGCTGTATGTATTTTTAATGCTACATTATAAAAAATAAAAACAAAGAAAATTTGTCCGAAAATAATAAAAATAATGGTGAACAACCCTTATAACTTAGGGGTACGAAAAATAGATGTTGGCAGATTCTCAGACCTACTCAATATTCTGACAAAATTTCATAAAAATCGGTTCAGCCGTTTCGGATGAGTTTTCTGTCTAACACCGCGACACGAGTATTTTATATATAATATACATATATGGCAATAACTCAATGACCTACTTTTTAAGGCACTAAAGCTCAGTTGGCCAAACAATTGAAATACTATAATGAAGAAAGCAGTGTCAAATCTTATGACTATGAGATTATTATAAACTAGCTTTCCGTCCGCAGCTTCGCCCGCGTGGACTTCGGTTATATCATATATTTATCGCGTTTTCAAGAGAACCTTTCAAAATTCTGGTATAAAAACTATCCTGTTCTTTCTCAAGGTCAACTCTATCTCTGTACCAAATCTCATTGAAATCAGTTCAGTGGTATATTTATATCAGTAGGGATCATCTATGTTAATATTAATTCCATTAAATATTAATATATTTATTATTTATATATGTCGAAATATTTATTTGTACAGGTCTGATCTTAAAGGAAGAAATCATGTATGCACTAACAAATACAATGGTTAATACTTTAATATGATATTCATATACTAATGATGTTGTTATCTTCAGATAAATCCTAAGGACGAACCATCGGATACGTTCAGCGCCGTGTCCCCCGCTGCTCCGGCGCTTAACTTCGCGCTAGCAGCAGCTGTAGCTTTCAATAAAGGAAACCCAGGTGAAATATACTAGTTTATAAAATATATTATGTATATATCTTTGAGTTGGTCGTTCAACTTTAAATATCTCTTCTGAATGATATTTGTATTATGGATGAACTGATTGAAATATTAAAATTAGCTTATAACTCAAGAAGCGCTGTGGGAATATGGTTGGAAAATGGTGTAGAGACAGATTGAACCCAGGAGACTTACATAGGATATTTGATTCGTTAAAAAAACTTGACGTAAACGTAAAAAAAACTTAATAAATTCCAATATCTGGTTATTTGTAGCCTCTATAAGAATAGAGTTTTTCCAGTCACCTATACATATTATATTACTAGTTCCGAAATTACTGCAGACGATGTCGCGGGAAAAAACTAGTTAGAAATGTTTTAAGTATATCCTAAATACACACATATATATAGTGAGGTGTTTATATGTATGTGTTTTTTGTGTGTACAGTATCTCCGTACCTGTCGGGAGGGGACGCTGAGGGAGCCCGCAGACACCAGCTGATGCTACAGACGACCTTGGCCAAGAACCTGTTCAAGATGGGGCAGTTCGGTCAGTACTATATACTATACTACACTATACTATAGGACTACACTACACATTCATACATGTATATACTCACACATAGACAGAATATTCCTAATAATTACATTAAAGAGGAGGGTGCAAGAATAATTGGTTTTACTTATAAAACTATATTGCTTACATTTCAGACTACAATTTAAATTGCCTCCGCTGATTAATTCTCTCACAAGAGTATTTATTCATTTTTAAGTGTGCCCATACACTATAGATCTACTTATCCATTCTCAAACTTGATTATGTACTCACAGTCCACAGGAATATTTGGTTCTAACACACTTATCAATATCTTATTCTATATGTCAATAGAGATTCAAAATTCGTTACTGGATTTTAAAGAAAGTAGTGAATGTGATAACACCATATATAATGTTATCATATTATTTATATGGCCTCAGTGTTATGTATGTGGTCTTGATATTTTTTAATATACAGGGTGATTGGTGAATTACTATCGATATTTGATGACGTGATATTTGACGATCATATATGACAAAATAAAAATTAATATCACATAAATACTAATAAACTTCTAAGTAAAGTTAACCAAAAGTTATGTAATTAATTACGCATCGTATGAACACCCTACAGATTAGGTATACACACACACTCACACACGCGTGCTGATACAACACTACGCCGCCGCACGCGTCCACGCTTGGAACACTTGGAACGTGTACACACTTTATTTATTTATACGGAAATTTGGTCAAAAATTAAGTACCTATTTTTTTTACATAATTCGAATGAGAATCATGTACCGAGTATGCTCCTTAAATATTGATAGTAATTCACCAGTCACCCTGTATAGAAATATTAATAAAGGAAAATGTATCCTTTACCTTTTGTTCAATTAATTGAATTAATTTCAAAGATTTCCGTTCAAAGTATTATTAAGTATTATTATATATTAATAAATTTATTTTTACTGTCCATACAAAATATACTAAACATATATTTTCACTTTGGTATCCATGATGTCACATGAGTGATCACAAATTATATATTTTTATTTAAAACTACTTTCAAATTACAATAAAAGTACATGATTGTGATACACATGGGTATTTCTTATCAAATGTCGAATGTTCAGGTATATTGAAAAAAAAATGTTTTGTACATATAAAGTAATTTTTTTTTGCAGAAATGTAATGTAATGTAGCTATAAAAGGTTTATTATTAAAACATAGTCTTCCATATTTTTGTACACAGTAGATATAAAATGAGTTAAAAATAAAAATGAAATGAGGGAATGAGTAAAAGAATGAGGGAATGATTTTTTATCTTTATCATATATGAAATATATCTTTATTATATAGTAATAATATTATGAAATTATGTAACTTTTAATATATTTAACAGCACTTTTCTTGTTCTAAACAAATTTAACTTAAAACCTTGTACTTCTAGTTAAAGAAAACAAACAAAAATTATTCCAAAACATAAATAACAGAAGGTAACAAAATTTTATTAATCCTAATATGCTTATTCCTAATATCACATTATTTTAAACTTTGTACTTAACATTTCTCTTAAACGTGAAAATATTTTCATGTTTTATTTTGTTTTCTCATTATTACTATTATTCTGTTTGAATATTTATGAATCACCTGTAATTTTTGGTAATTTAAATAATAGATAATTTAATCGATATTAATCGTAAAGTTCATCTAACTCTGTAATACGTAATTCCCTGTCTTAATTAACTTTGGTTTTTAAATATAATAATTGTTCGTCTTTAATCGCAGGCCATTTCCAAAACTTCAGTCCCCGCTTCATGCATATTACCATTAAACCATCTTCAAAAACAGAAAGAACCTCTCCGGGATAACTTGACTTGTCCCATTTGACCAGGACATAATCTCCAATGTCAGCGATCTGATGGCTACCATAGTTATCAGTAGGTTTTTAAATGTGTGAAGAAGACGGTAGTGATACTTGGTGGTTCTCATAATCTACATTCATTGTATCAATATCTATTGGCTTTTGAGCCTTAAATATCTTTTCTTGTATTTTTCGCTTAACTGCATTCGTTAGTTTCTTTCTTCAACCTGATAATCCGTGCATACAAAATAGCTCGTCGCCTTCGCATCTGACGTCTATTACGAGCAGCTACATCTTCCCTACATTGCTGCAAAACTAGTGTCGGACTTGTTGGAGATGTCTGCTGAGCAAAGGCCTCTTTCTCACATGGAGAAGGTTTGAGCATTAATCACCACGCTTGCTCAAAACGGGTTGGTGATTTCAAACTTATAATTGTGAAACTATAAGTCCAGTTTTCCTCACGTCTGTCAGTGATGTCTAACTACTCTCAGAAAGTACACATGACTCCGAAAAATCACATCGGTACTTGCCAGGTTTGAACCCGCGCCCTCGGCAACGAGAGGCGGGCTCTTTAACCACTAGGCCACCACTGACTTGATTGGAGGTGTATCATCAAGAATTCTATGTAAAGTTTTGCGTGTTGTTGTACCTTTATTGTCCGTTTTTGTCTGCGTTCTCTAGCATTCATAGCAATGACTGATTTCACTTGACCCTTCTCTTTTTTCTTCATATATTTTAACCTTTCCTTTTCTCACTGTTTTTCCAAAGATTCCACATTACTTTTCATTTTTTCTCGCCTTTTTCTCTCATACTCTTTCTTTTTTATTTCTTTTCTGCATCACTCAACTTTTTTTGTCGTGCCATTTTTCTTCTATATAAAATACCTATAAAGATTGTAATGCAGTGAAAGACAAATTGAAGGAAATATATGAAAAACCTAAAAGAATATTGTAGAAATCATTCCCTCATACAACCGTTAGTCCCTCACTCCTTAATGCAGTGAGGGAATGATCGTAAGGGAATGACGAATTTTAACTAAAATTACAAAAACACCGGCACATAACTTCAATTTGTTTTAAAGGTTTTGAATTATAATTTGACTCCCAAAAAAGCATAAACATTACTTAACATAAATACGTATAGTTAAGTAACTTTTACATATATGCCACGTGAGGTAATGACTGCCTTTAATTCTTAACTATTTTCAACGAAATATTTTTTGTACAAACTCACCTATTGTTGAGCAGATTTGAAATCGCCATTTTGAAACGTTAGGGAGTATTAAGAGCTTAATAAAACTTTTGGTTTCGTCCAATAATCATGTTCGATGGGATCAGAAATCGATAAACCGTAAACGATGAGGGAATGATTTTATTTGGCGGGACATAATTTAAAACAGTATTTTATTTATATGTATTCATCGTAGTGCAATTAAAATTCATATAAACACTAACACTGTCGTTCTAATATGTTCACAATATTTGAATTATAACAATATTGTTTCATTTGTGACGAACAGACTTTTTAGTAAAGGGTTTTGGAGTAAGGGACAAGATGAGGGAATGATTTTCGGAGTTGCTTATATATATTTTTTATTTATAATTTCACGTTTTCTTTATCAGCGACAGTAGTATAGGACAGCATAAATTGAAATGAAAAAGTAATAACCATAATTAAATCATCTGACTCAGCAGCAAAGACTCGGGACTACATTTTGAACATTTTTTGAGAAATACCCATATACTGATGTGTACAAACATTTTAGACTTTAATTGCATATATCTTAAGTTTTATTTAGTATATTAAAAAATTATATACAAAAGCTCAATATTTGTCATATTATATATTTTATATCGACATATTTTTCCAGGTGCAATCAACGAGTATCTTCAGACGGCGTACGGTGCGACCCCAGCGGAGGTGACTATGAACACGGTTCACGCAGACGACGCACAAACTGACGGTGAGCGAAGGATACTATATATGTAGTGACATCTAACGGATATATGACGAACTTCATAAAATATACTGTTATAGAAGTAGTATTGACTTGGAAGGGACGGTAGATGATTAGAATGTGACTTAACTACGTAAAGATTCCACCATACATAACTACACCTGTGAGCACTAAAATTGAACAGTAAAATTATTAAGCATAAAGTGACGACTTATTGTTGCACTATATGTACATATCCAAACTTATCAACCTTACGCCACTAGATAACGTTATTAAACTTCATAGATAATTTACAACTTAGTTGTTACTACAATGAGTATAAATTTAATATTAATATTATTATTATTTTCTGTTTCAGAGGAGGGTGTGATCCTCAGTACATCTCAGAGCCTAACCCTGCCTCTGTCCCTGCCGGCGGGCGCGGGCGGGCCGCTCCGACTACACGCGGCGTGTGAGTCAGCCGCGCGACTGCTGGCCGCCTGCGCGAGGTGGACGAACAGCGTGCCCGCCGCCGCCGGCATGCCGTTAGTACACACACACACACACACACACACACACACACACACACACACACACACACATATATTTATGTCGGAGCGTCAGGAACATGCCTCATGGCAGTCTTAGCTTTTAATATCCATCATGAGCGTTGTGACGTTTGGAACTCATAAATAAAAGCACACTTGTACTGTACAATGTTATTATGTGGTTAAAGAACTTTATTTCTTCAAAAAGAACATACAATGTTCACTTAAATGAGATATATAACATAATTTAATTTAATTAACAATTTAGTGTAGTAGTAACGACTTATACAATTTAAGAGTAGTTAATCTAAAAGCTTTTTACAATAAGTTAATAATTTCTTTCTAAAAATCGTAAAGGTTTTTTCATTAAAAATTTCATTAGGTAAGCTATTATATAGTTTCGCTCCCTCAAAGTTTTAATTCCGTATTTGGTCCTGGTCTTGGGTAATTCAAGTTTGTGTTTATTTCTCGTGTTATGTTTATATGTTTTATTAATCGATTTCTTTATAACTCTAATTAAAATAACAATCAAATAATAAGATGAAAATAGTGTATGAGCCAATAGGTTAGTTTTGTGCACTTTATTTGACGGTTGCCCATAGCATTCTGCCGTCCTCACATTCAGTGACAATCCCTACCCTATTCTGCACTGGCCGCTCATAATTTCTATGAAAAAATCAACTGAATCCTAAGAAGTTTATTATTAAACTAATTCAAAATCACCATGCCGTGCTTATAAGCTTATAATCTTCGATTGTGAAATAAAAGACATTAATATATTGCTCTGTAGACAAAGCATTTTATTATTACAAAACTTATAAACAATTAACCCCAATTTGCAACCTATTACCCAAACACATATGTACCTGTAGACAAAGAAACGACATATAAAGTTAATTATTTCACAAATTTTAATATTCCAAACATTCAACAGCACAAAATCTCTTCCAGCATATCTGTCAAATAATTAGCACAGATCATACAACAAACTAATGGCGATACAGTGTAGGTTGCAAAATACAAATAAATAAAATACGGCAACGAATTTGCTTTACATATATTATATATATATAGACACACAGTGTCGTAACTACACCGTTCGAGACTCGTGGCAAAATTCATCCGACCCCCCCGATTATAAAAACCTGAATGTTGAATAATAGTATATATATTCAGCTGACTGAGGGCTCGTGGTATTTTGCCGATTTGCCATCCTGTAGTTACACCACTACACACACATACATTCCCATCTACACACACATATATACACCGTCTATATTTCATGTCCCAGGTTCGAAGCCCGCGTGTCTCTTCTCCGTAAGTGCTGGTCGGAACTGTTCGTGTTGGGTCTGTGTCGCTGGTCGGAGGCGCTATGTTTGAGCGCGCTACTACCGGCCCTCGCCGCTCACCTTCGGGCCGAGCTTAGAGAGAGGAGCGAACAGGGACACTCACCCACACAGGACGACGGAGGAGCTGAGGTATATATACTGACTGACATACACAACTTGAGGGAGAGTGGGTACAGAGATATAGATATAAGGACAGAGGGGTCGATTAAATAGAACTACAGTAATACCCCGCTTAACGCGAGGGATACGTTCCGAAGAAAATCGCGTTAACTGAAATTCGCGTATATCGAGGTTTAAGATTAAACACAGTCAAAATTTAATACACAAATATAAAAATCATTTTAATCAATCACTTTAATTCTTAGAACACTATACAATACATAGGTACTCCTATTTTTTACGAAAACATACATGTATTGTCTTTTGGGTAGCGTTTTGTTTACGTTCTTGTAAAATACGTTCATAACACCAAACACTGTTTTTAATCGTTTGACACACGTTCAGGACACAGTCATCATTATTGCCTATACTCTGCAATGTCCCAACCTGAATAAATTTTTGATAATCGCGTTATAGTGACACCACGCACAACGGGGTCGCGTTAAGCGGGCTATTACTGTAATATTTTTCGTATAAAGTACGCGATAAATTCTAAGATATAAAGTCATAGATCTCTTTACAGAGAAGTTGAAACAGGTCGAGGATTAAATAAGTGACCACGACCAATACGTTCCTAACGCACATGATTGTAATATTCTGTCATGGGTCTGAAAATATGTAGAAGGAAAAATTAAGATTGTGCAAAAAAATATGTAATTTAAACATTCTAGTCATAATGAATTTGATAAGTGTATATAGAGCGCAATTTATAATTTTTTCTACTGTTAATATAATGATAGCATTGTATCTAACATCTCGTGTCGTGCAGAAAGTATTATAAATTATAATTTATAACTTATATCTTTAAATGAGCAAAATCTTGTAGATATATATATAATATATAACTGGATATTCATTAATTTTAGTATATAGCAGGTTTCGGGGGCGATAAATCGATCTAGCTAGAAATTATTTTTAGAAAATGTCATTTTATAAAATAAAAAATAGTAACAATAAGGAGGCGTTTAAATTAATATGACTCTTCCTGACATCTATTAGCGAATAGTAATACTACTTTTTGCTAATTGCTTTTACTAATTTCTTAAACGACACAACAGCAGATGGCATTGTTAAGTAACAAAAAGTCAATGAATGTTTTGGAAGTTAGACTAAGAAATTAATTATTGATTTATATTGTTTTGTGTCTAAACGTGTTCACATAAAAATACCTAAACGAAATAAAAAAAACACAATAAATACTAATAATTCCTAAACACCAAGCAAAGTTCGGTAACCAGATATCATATATTTAACATTCATGTACATTTTTTTTTCAGATAAGTATTTCAGACTATTCCGACGAGCGTATCTCTGAAGTGTGTTCTATGTTGTGTCGTCTGCACCAGTTTGTGTGTCACATGGAACAGTTCCGTGTGTCCGACCGGGAGTATGCTCACCTTAGAGCATTATGTCTGTTCTCACCAGGTTGGTATCATTAATATTATAATTGCGAAAGTTTGTGAGTGTGCGTGTATGTTTGTTACTTCTTCACGCTCAAACGGGTGAACGGATTTTGATAAAATGTTGTATACAGGAAGCTGACGTCCAGGAATGACATATAGGCTACTTTACATACCGGAAATCTGTCATTAATATCATAGTCATTAATATCATGAAACACAACCTAATTTCGTTCAATCATCATCAGCCTATCAGAGCCCACTGCTGAGCTGCCTCTTCTCATATGGAGAAGGTTAAAGCATTAACCACTACATACTCAAGACGGGTTGGCGATTTCATACTTATATTTTAAATAAAATCCACGTTTCCTCACGTTTTCCTTCATCTGTCAGTGGTTTCTAAATACTCACAAACTACATATTCCTCGGAAAAAATCCCATTGGTACTTGCCAGGTTTCCAATATCCTCATGCAAAATAAGCGAGCCTTTAACCTATATCAATTTAATCAATATTATCTTCCAGATGGCGCCCCAGACTTCCTAACCCACAAACTACAGCAGCTCCAGTCATCCTTAGTCCGTTCACTCCGCGCCGCTTGTTCATCAGACGACGAGCGCGCCGCCTGCCTCCTGCTACAGCTACCAGTACTGAGAACCTTCAGCGGCAGCTTCATTGAGGACGTGTTCTTCGTAGGCTTCGTTGGTGACGTCAGCATTGATGACGTCATACCATACCTACTCAACGCAGAGCGGTAAACAGTCATTGTGATGTAATATCATTGACTGACTATAAGAAGTATGTTCTGTATTTGACTGTAATATAAGTGTGCACTTATATATATAAATACATTGTTTGTAAAATATTTGGTAGTATCTAAACTATTTGATAAATAATATCTGTTTGAAGTTGGTCATGTATTATGAAGTTGACTTGAAGATGTTAAAGTAAATAACAATTTTAATATAGAGAATAATTAATTATTCAATTATTGAACTTTATTTGTTGATGGAAGAGAAATAAGATGTAAGCAATGAAAATAATTATTTTAAGTATCTATAATGGTATATTTTGTGTTAAAAAATATGTAAGGACTAAACATAAATGCCAGTAATAATATAGTGGCCTTATATTGAACATTTAAATTGCCAAATTTATGGACGGAGTCTGAACTAAAACATGTAACTTATGTGATTGAATTATATACATTCTAAATTTATTATATACATAAGAATTATCGAGCAAATAACTATTTTTGATACTTGTTTAAAATTATCGATTTGTTATATAAGAAATATTAAGAATATTTGTATAAGATAGTTGTGTATTGATTAAGCACCGTCCACTTAATAGTTTGTAACTACTTCCTAAATGTTATAATTATTATGCCTTAATAAATCATAAGACACTTATATTGTTTTATTATTCAAATATATGTTTGCCTAATTCATTGATTTACAACATGTTCTATATAGATCCCTAAAGGCCTATAAAAGTCGACTGTGGTCTTATGTTGTTGTGACAAAAGGAATGTGGGTCCATAATTTACAATTCTGAATTCTCTGAGAAAAATTGTTTTCATAGTGAATACCTACAGTGTTGGCGTAATTTCACCTTTCAAAGTAAGCTGATAATATTTTAAGAAGTTCAGTATCTTGTAAAAACTTTCCAAATTCAGTACAATGTGTGAAAAACAAACAAATTTCCAATTATATCTAAACTTCATCTGCTCTCGAATTTAGGAAAATGATAAAAATATAACAAAATAATTTTTTCATTTAAATGATTATTTGCGAAAATCTTTAATCTCAAAAATGTGTTGCAACCCTGTATCCACGACTCCCTTAATTGATAAAAATATAAGGGTTGAAGACAGTAAATGCAAACATCATGATTAAGTTGACTACTGAATAATATCATTTCAGAATATATTAACTTACTTAAAACTTTAATAATTCCCTCCTAAAGACCTACGGTAATCCTGGAGCGTAAGTTACAAAAGATAAAAACTATTAACAATCCTAGATATTCAAGTAAAAAAATATACCTAATGAAAAAACATCTCATCATAATAACCTTTTTTATATAAAAAATATTTTCAAGATTTTCCTCAAGACTTGCTTATACAATTATTTATTTATATAAAAATATATTTTTCCGATAGTTTTCCTGTTTTATAATTATTGTGAATCTGACTTTACTGTCATAAAGACAAGACCAAGTGAAAATGAAAGACATCTTCACAAACAATAAAAAATAAATATATTCATAAAATATTCCTTTGTAATGATAGTTAATTATTATGAACATTCAATTACATATAATTTTATTGTCTATAGACGTTTCTAGAGTTTATAATATTTCCATCGTATGACGTATCTACTACTGTTAAGAAACTACTCTTGTCTGTTGTCATTCACCGGTAAACCGCTGTCGTTTGAAGTTGTTTATAACAGTGTTTAATTATATATATCTCAATAATGAGCTCTAAAATAGCTGTCGTAACCGGTGCAAATAAAGGGATCGGTTTTGCAATAGTCCGAGGACTTTGCAAGAGGTTTGACGGCATTGTTTACCTCACGTCTAGAGACGAAAATCGTGGAGCAGAGGCAGTGGCTGAACTTGAAAAAGAAGGTTTAAATCCTAAATACCATCAGCTAGACATCACAGAACCGAAAAGTGTAGAGGTATTCCGTGACTACGTTAAAGAGAAATACGGAGGTATAGATGTTTTAGTCAACAATGCTGCGATTGCATTCAAAGGTAATGCCCCCGATCCTGTGGCTGTACAAGCAGAGCAAACTCTCTTCGTCAATTACTTCTCGCTCGTGTCCACTTGTGAGATTTTATTCCCAATACTTCGTAAAGGTGCTAGAGTTGTAAATGTATCGAGTTCAGCGGGTCATCTTTCAAATATACCGAGTAAGAAGTTGGTCGCACGCTTTCAGGATCCTAATTTAACGATCCCAGAGTTATCTGAACTCATGAATAGATATATAGAAGCAGCTAAACAGGGAACACAAGCAACTGAATGGGGAAACTCATCATATGCTGTATCAAAAGTAGGAGTAACAGCATTGACCAAGATACAACAGAGGCTATTGATGGATAGAGGTGTGTTATTTATCACCAATATTTATCTTATCACTTAAACATGACATAATTATAGTTACATAATATGTTATACTGTTAAAGATAACAGAATGGAAAATTTCTAACTTATATTTAATATTTTCAGATATTAAAGTGAATGCTGTACATCCGGGATATGTGAACACGGACATGTCGTCACACAAGGGTCCGCTGTCTATTGATGAAGGAGCCGCGGCTCCACTGTTCTTGGCTTTGGATGCTCCAGATAGTGTCCGTGGGGAATATGTGTGGTACAACAAGAAGATAGTCAGTTGGAGTGGAGAAAAACCTAATTTTTAAGTTCTACCTATGTACATAATATTGATATTAAAGGCCTAAAAATAATTATCCTTTTTTACATCACAAAAAATTATTGATTTTACTGCAGTAAAAACAAAATGTTTTTAATTATTATATTTTATTATGAATTTACAAAATAAGAGATTAATGAATTGTAAATATTCAAATAAACACATATTTTTGTTTATTTTGTTTCATTTCTATTATTCTACATTAAGCAATCAAATATAACTAATGATTCCATTTCTACATATGTTAATTAGACATGAGAATTTGTATGTAATAATATTATATTTATTATTTAACTAATAGTCCAGTCAAAATAGACATTCAAGGTGGCATAAATTTAATTAATAAGCTGAAAATGTTCATGAATATTCGGAAGCAAACAAACAATTTGTCAAAAGTCCCTATTAGATCCATCATGTGCGAAAAAATGTATTGAAGGTCAAATTTTGCATAAACCTATCGCTTAGGGTTTGCTGAATGCATTCTGTACAGAGGCTTTTGCAGTTGATATAAGGGTAGCTACTTGGGTACTTATTCACACAAATTACTGAATGTACATAATGGAGATATCAAAATAGCGTCCTACTCTCATTATTTTGTAAGTGATCGCAACACTGTTATTAACAATATTTTCTATGATTTGACTTCTCATGATTACAAATTTACGTAGTTGTAAGATAAGTAAGTTTAAAACGAAACACTGAGAGTCTAATAAAGAAAATGTTACAAAAACATTATCACATTCAAATTTTATAGATAACAATTCAAAAATATATATAAATTTGGCAATTAACCTAAATCCAATTTGCATTTTTGTTAAATATAATTATTTATTAGCAGTTCTTTCGAGTTCAAAGCAATATCGTATTTCAGTTTTATTCATAATGTGCACTAAAGTAGCAGTTGTGACAGGAGCTAACAAAGGCATCGGTTTTGGGATAGTTCGAGGACTTTGTAGGCGTTTTGACGGCGTTGTGTATCTTACCTCCAGGAACGAAAAACTGGGAAAGAACGCAGTAGATGATCTTAAAAGAGAAGGCTTTCATCCAAAATATCACCAATTAGATATCACTGTACCTAGAAGTGTTAAAGCATTTCGGGACTATCTTAAAGAAAAATATTTTGGTATAGACATTTTAGTCAACAACGCTGGAATTACTATGAGTTATTCACCTGTACCGATGTCTGTGAAGGCTGAAAAAACTATATTTGTTAATTATTTCTCGTTTCTATCGACCTGCAATATTCTTTTTCCATTACTTCGTCACGGAGCCAGGGTTATCAACCTATCTAGTTCGTGGGGACATTTAAGTCGTATACCAAATAAGAAATTGGCTGAGCGCTTTCAAGATCCGAATTTGACTGTATCCGATTTATCAGAACTAATGTCTCAATATGTAATCGCAGTGAAACATGGAAATTACTCTGACTGGGGTAATTCAGCGTACGTGGTATCAAAAGTTGGGGTAACAGCGTTGACAAGAATACATCAAAGAATGTTAAACGATAGAGGTGAGTTTGACGAAAATTATCTCAATAATGATTTTTGGTTTTCACATGTAACTAAGGTCATAGTAACCTAAAGGTTAAAAGTCCGCCTCTCCTGCATGAGGGCGTGGGTTCGAAAGTTAGCAAGTACCAATGTGATTTTTTCGAGTCATAAATACTTCTTAAGAGTACAGAGACACCACTGACAGGCAGTGAAGGAAACCTGGTCTTATAATTTCAAATTATAAGTTTGGAATCGCGAACCAATCTTGAGCAAGGGTGGTGATTAATGCTCTAAACTTCTCCACGTGAGAAGAGGCATATGCTCAGCAATAGGCTCTGATAGGATGATGATGATAATGACAAAATGTAACTAAATTTTTTCAGATATTAACGTGAATGCTGTGAATCCAGGGTGTGTTAAAACGGATATGACTTCTCATGAAGGGTTCATGTCTATAGATGAAGGAGCTGAGGCCCCGCTTTTCTTAGCCTTGGATGCACCAGATAATATAAAAGGAGAGTATGTTTGGTATGATAAGAGAGTAGTCGACTGGAGCGGAGACATACCACAATGAATACAATTATATAACAAATATTCATTATTTTATAATAGGTATCGATGTTTTGTGAATATTATACTATGTCTTTATTCCTTTTGATAAAGAGAAAATCCTTATATATTTACCACCCTTTCTAGGTAAACGAATGGATTTCTGTTAAGCTATAAGCAATTTTAATAATTACATAAAAGTCGAAAAAATAAAATTATTATTATTTAAAAACAACAGACAAGGAAAACAAAATAACCGAGTGTACACAACCAGCTAGATAATTAAAATTATGATAATACTTTTCATTAAAACGAGTAACATTATCTTTTTTAAGTTAAATATAAACTGATCACACACTTTCAATTAAATTTATCATCAAACGAAAATTCACCAGTCAAACACATATCACCAGTATAGAACTCACAGATATAACATTCAATAATAGGTTAATAAATTCACTCATTAAGCAAATTAAACTTATTAGTAATAAAAAGACAATAATAACAAAGTGGCAAAAAAATATTTGAATGGTATACCAACCGTTTAAAAAGTACCTTTCATTTGACAGTTTCTATGACGTTTTAAACGAGTAGGGTTAAGGAAGCAGTGCCTCTCGAACACTAACACATGAATAGATTTACACACACACATACAAACATTTCCTGTATACATACACGAGATTTGTAGATCGTCCTTGAGAATTTTTGTATGGAAAATAAGCAGAGTGTGCATACCGCCGCTCTGGCTGCATAGCTGCGCTAGCAGCTAGCAGCGGCCGTTCGAAGATGTTTCGTTTTTACATTGCTAGATGGCACTTTTTGTATTTCGTAATGTATGATTAAAAGTATGTAAGAATTATATTATTATAAAAGATAAAGCGGTAATAATTTCGACATATATATGATATTTAAAGATAGTTGTAGAAATACCTGCCATTTTCAAGTGACGTCATTGTATTTGAGGTACACCATAAAATAAAACATGATCAATAGTTTCAAATATATATTTAATATTTGTACATCCCACTGAATTCACCAGAATTGAAACTACCTTTGTTATTAAATATAATAGAAATTGAAACATTTCAATAACATAACAGAACATAAATAAACTTATATTTCAAATAAATAAACGTCTCCTATAATAATAATCAATCATAAAATAACCTTCATATACTCTATGTACTAATCAATTTTCTAAACTACCAACTACTATACTACAGAGATCAATGTACTACAAATAGTTCCATATTAATTTCTATCAATAATCATGTATCTGTTTTTCCTATATACCCTGCCTGTTTGTGTATGGGCCATATTTTCTTTCATTCTTTGAGATTCCTAAATATATTGCATTGTTTGTATTGCTTTTTTAATAATAATTTAATTTCCATAATCATTATATTCTGTGCTTATAATAAGAGATCAATTAACATTGCACCACACCAAAAATTATCATGAGCGCTTTGTACTTAATAAAATATTTCTACCGAATCAAAAACCACTAAGACCATAGAGTAACTCTATTCCAGACGCCGTCTATATTGTCTTTTATTTAATTCAATACTCCCTTTGTATATCAACGAATGTTTCAAACAGAGGTACCGTTATATCTGTAATTTCCTTCTTTATTCTAACACTTCCTTCTATATTCAATGGATCCTTCTTTATATTATTCTTCTTCTTAATCTTAGCGTTCATACTTTCTTCTACGTTCTCCAACATAATGAGTTTTCTTTTGCTCTGCGCTTTTATTTCGGCTCGCGTCATGTTTAAATGTTTTATCTTGTAGTGTATTTTAACGTATGATTGTGTTTTGAATGACTGCCCGCATTCTGTACAAGGGTAGGTCTCGCCGGAGTGACCTCGAATGTGACGCGTTAAGACTTGTTGGTTCTGGAAAACATTGAGATTATATTATTACGTATTATATGGTTTTCAGAGTTGGATATGATAGTATTGATAATAATAATGTATGCAAAAACAAAAAATAATCACGTAGTCACGTAGATATAATGTAGGAAAAATATGAAATTTACTAACAAGAGAAAAAGTCCACTATACTATGTAATAGCTAGTACTTATATTTGCTGATTATTTATAATTTCATAATGTTTTTGGTTTAAATTATACTTAAATAATAAAGTTGCTTAAAGATAATTAATTATTTTGATAAATTAATTAGTCATATTGCACTCAAAAGAGACATTCTATATTAAAGTGAGACAATCATAGAAAAAGCATACTACATATAGAGAATCCTTCTTCTACCTGGCAATTTCCTAGCTTTAGCCAGGGTCTGCCTTACATGTTGTGAATAGTTTTGGCTAATTGTTTTTACGACCGGCCGCCTGCCTGGTATCAACCCTCTTTGGGAATAATACATACTACATATAGAGAATATTCTAACATAATGACTAAATCTATTTATTTGTAACAACATTATATTCAACAGTTAATAACTCACCGCGAACATTTTCCCACACACGGGACACGTTTTATCCCTCGGTTGTTGTATTCTGAGGTGTACGGTACACGCGTGGGCCCTGAGTCTCGCTGGTGTACGGAACACTCTGCCGCAGGTACACGCGTGTCTTCTCTGCTGTAGGTGGGTCCACTCGATGTGAGAACGGACCTCCGCTTTGGAGAAGTAGTGACGCTTGCAGTAGTCGCATTGGAACCTGGTTAAGGATATAGGGATTCATTATTATCATTAGCTTATAACCCACTGCTGAGCTACCTCTTCTCATATGGAAGGTTTGAGCATTAATTTTATACTTATAATTTAAAATCATCAGTCCAAGTTTCCTTCACAATAAAGTTTTTTAATATTAAAATATGTTATATTATCTAAATTCAAGGAATCCTAGATCATGTAATATATGTTTAAATTGTTATTAGCTCATAACATTTTTATTGCTATTTTGATAATGGACTAAAAATAAGCAGTTTATTAATATTTTATATTTCATAATGATTCTCAACAATATTTTTATTGACATAATAATGTATTTAACATACATCCCACCGCCCATGTAAGTTTTTGTATCTCCAAAACTGTAAATTTACACTACAGCGTTTCAAAGATTCAAATTAAAACCAAAATCTGTAAAATTTTAAAATTACAACATTAGGTATGCGTCTGACAAATCCTTTGAAATAGTGTTTTTGTTGTTTTTTTTACTTTGAATGGATGTAATGAATAATGATCTACAATAGGATATTTTAAAATATCATTTTTGTGGCATACAACAACTTATATAGGAGGTATAGATTATGTGTGTAATCCTACTAATATTATTATTTGTTTGTTTGTTACTTCTTCACGCTCAAACGGCTGAACCGATTTTGATAAAATTTTGTATACAGGAAGCTGATGTGTAGGAATAACACATAGGCTACTTTACATCCCGGAAGTCCGCGGGTAACATCGCGGGGCGCAGCTAGTATAATGTTATTCCTGGTATGTGTATGTTATACATACTTCTTAGTTCTGTCCGTGTGCATCCTATTAATGTGTCTCGTTAGCATCGCGCGTGTAGTCAACACTCGGCCGCACTGCTCGCAAGTAGTATTCGCTGGGCTGAAGATAGAAATATATTATATTATATGAGAAACATTGATTAATAAGAAACATATATATGTATATTATACTGCCTATTAATATATTTGAATAGCCATTGAAAGACTTAATGAAACTTTAGTTTCACGCAGGTATAGAGATCTCTTGATTGTATTTAAAAAATATACAGGGTGACTGGTGAATTACTATCGATATTTGAGGACGTGATATTTGACGATCATATATGACAAAATAAAAATTAATATAACATAAATATTAATAAACTTCTAAGTAAAGTTAACCAAAAGTTATGTAATTAATTACGCATCGTGTGAACACCCTACAGATTAGGTATACACTGACACTCACACATACGCGTGTCGTGACGTAGTGTTGTATCAGCACGTCGCCGCACGCGTCCACACTTGAACATTTGGAACGTGTCAACACTTTATTTATTTATACGGAAATTTTGTCAAAAATTAAGTGCCTATTTTTTTTACATAATTCGAATGAGAATCATGTACCGAGTATTCTCCTTAAATATTGATAGTAATTCACCAGTCACCCTGTATAATGTATTACAATAACGCAATATGAAGCGACTTCAAGAATATACATTTGTTTATGAATGAATCCTGAAGTAATATAATCATGATGTAATGTAATAATAAAAACAGAGTAAAATTAAATAAGTATTATTAAAAAACATACTCGTATATATGTCATACAGCACACTAGTGCCTCAAAATTTTAGAATCTGCTTATTTGACAGGAGACTGTTTAGTAATATTTTAATTATTGGTAGGTATGTATAACTCACCCAGATATATTTGTTGGGTAAATCTTAAATCCGTCGCTGTCGAGACCGTATCTGTAACGAAGAATTTGGTACTTCAATCACAAAAAAAACCTTTACTTTACATACATTTAGCCACATTAAGTCACGTGACAGTACATCTATATATATAAAAGAGATTTCCAACTATACAGGGTGACTGGTGAATTACTATCGATACTTGAGGACGTGATATTTGACGATCATATATGACAAATTAAAAATTAATATAACATAAATATTAATAAACTTCTAAGTAAAGTTGACCAAAAGTTATGTAATTAATTACGCATCGTGTGAACACCCTACAGATTAGGTATACACACACACAACACACTTTATTTATTTATACGGAAATTTGGTCAAAAATTAAGTAACTATTTTATTACATAATTCGAATGAGAATCATGTACCGAGTATTCTCCTTAAATATTGATAGTAATTCACCAGTCACCCTGTATATTGACTCATCACGATATCTCTGGAACCATAAGGTGTAGCGACTTGAAATTTGGTAGGATTATTCCTTTCGCCGAGTACAGGTCAGCTAAGAACGGATTTTATGAAATTCCACCCACAAGGTGGGTTGCGGTGGGTAAACAACGAAAAATACGCTTTCACGCCTAAACTACGGAACTGATTATAATGAAATTTGTTACAGAGATAGAGTTGACCTTGAGAAATAACATAGGATAGTTTTTATCCCAGGCTTTTGAAAGGTTTTCTTGGAAACGCGATATAAAAGAACTTAACGCGGACTAAGCTGCGGGCGGAAAACTAATATACATATATCTTCTTCTTCTACCTGGCAATTTTTCAGCTTTAGCCAGGGTCTGCCTTACATGTTGTGAATAGTTTTGGGTAATTGTTTTTTACGACCGGCCGCTTGCCTGACATCAACCCTCTTTGGAAATGCAATAATCAGTGGTGTCTAAATACTCTTAGAAAGTACATATGACTCGGAAAAGTCACATTGGTACTTGCCAGGATCGAACCCGCGCCCTGATGTATGAGAGGCGGGCCTGTTAACCACTAGGCCACCACTGATATTCATCTATGTATATATTACTAACCTAGAAGGGTTCTCGGTATGATGTTGTCGTCTATGCACCCTCAGCACCTCATTATTCTTGAAGCACCTCGCACATTCTTCACACCGCACCTGTTGTCTGTCCTCGTGTGTATGTAGGTGTCGTATTAAATACGACTTGTTCCTAAACTCACGCCCGCAGTGCGAACACACCGCTTTACGATCAGCACGCTGTTTGACTTGTTCGTTGTGGGTTCTGGAGATATGAAGACATAATATTTAAATGACAATAGATTCATTTGTATGTAGTTCTATATCAGATTAGAGGAACGGAAATTTTAATAATAATTAATTTAATAATTTAATTTATTTTAAAGAAAAAGCAATAAAAAAGAAAGGAACTTTTAATCACAATACATAAGATCACAATGCATAAAGGTATTGTATATAAAAGAAGTCTACTGTCCCTGAGTTAGGTATAAACCTGTATTTCAGGCGACAGTACTCTCCTGTTGCTCTATATAACTAGTATAGTAAAATAGAATTAGTAGTAAGTGTAAAATTGAGCATGAGTATATTTGAGAAGTTTGTGTGTGAGTGTGTGTGTGTGTGAGAGTGTAAATTTTTGAAGGGAAAAATTATGAAGGGAATAAAGAAAGATACATATTATAATACAATTATTAAGCTGTGTCTCTGACAAAAATGATCCTATAGCCGTGAGAAAAAGTAATTTAATGTTAAAAAATGATGGATTAAAAAATATCAACAACCGATTAGTGCCAAAGTAATGATTTTATCCCTCATTTTTTTGTGTAACAGATTTTCGTTAATTCTGTGTGTGTGTCTGTGTGTGTTCAAAATATAATTAATATGATCATAGCACGCACCTAACATGACACCTATACCATCCTCGTTCGTAGAACACCCTGTGACACACGGGACACTCCAAGTGAAGCGGCCGCGTGTGCATCTGTTCCACGTGACGCTTCAAATATTGAGGACGTCTACACAACAAAACACATAATTAATAATTATACTTCTATTAAATACAAGAAATATGAATTAAAAGAAATGGAGGGTAGTAGCAAAACTAGCGGATGACGTCAAATGCTTACTTGAACCCCCTGCCGCAATGTGTGCAGAGGAAAGCGGATCCCAAATGTTCCCTCATCACGTGAGCGGCGACAGTGTCTTTGTCACGTAATTGTAACCGACAGATGGCGCAGCGATAGCGGCGGTAGTGACGTAATCTGTGACGATACAACACGTCCAGGGATTTGACGCGGGACTTGCATATACTGCACTCGTGTGGACCGTTTTCCTGCACCAAATATATTAGTAAAATAAAGTGTATTGTTTTTGGAGTCAAAATATTGGACTTATCTGATTTATAATACAAATAAAGTGATTAATAATTTCTGTTTGAACTATAATGATGTATGTTTGGTGAAAAACGTCTGTGTTAATATATCTATATCTACATACTATGTGTTTACCGGCGAGTGTATTTTCATGTGCATGACGTACGCCTCTTCCACCACGAAACCCAGCGCGCAGGGTTCACATGTGTAGTTCATATGAAGCCGTCCAGCCAATAGTTCTCGATGCTCCAGTTGACGGGCCGATTCATCTATAGTCACTATCTCTATGTGTTTCGTTATCTCATCTGAATATTTCTGTTCCTTGTCCTCTGAAAATTGTGGAGAATTCCTTTTAGCTAATAATGCATTGAATTTTACTAAATGGCTTCTTAAAACTAGATCAATATTACGCATATGTCGGAGTTGCGTGCTCTAGATTATTATAGGGACCATTTTCTTAACAGATTGCTTTAGAAATAATACCACAGACTTCACAGTAACAGATTTGTATTCAAACTTCAAGAGTTTCGGCTTACAATGTTATATCACTCGGTGCCACCAATATAATGAATGCTCTGACAATGTTCGCCCTTTTAAAGACAGTATCAGGTGATTTTTAATCATTTCAAGTTAAACAAATAACAATATACAATTTTATAAATATAATTCGGAATCCACAACCGCGCTCATAAGGCCATTCTGATCCAGCGCGCTCCTCGGGCTGTAAATAATCTGTGAATAAACTAATTAAATGGCTCACCCATTACGGCCTAAAACTTTTCTTTAGCTAAAACTTTTTCCCAACAAAAATGTTGTAAAGAATCAGGATAATGGGAAATAAGACTAACGATGATTATTGGGTACTATAATAAGTTTTTGTGTTTTATCATCTACTAGCTTTCCGCCCGCAGCTTCGCTCGCGTGGAGTTTGGTTATATCGCGTTTCCAAGAGAACCTTTCAAAAGTCTGAGATAATACTATCCTATGTTCTTTCTCAAGTTTTATTTAAATCAGTTCAGTGGTTTAGGCGTGAAAGCGTAACAGACAGACAGACAGTTACTTTCGCATTTATAATGTTAGTAGGGATTTGAATTTTACGCCTTAACAATTTATCTTTTAAAATAACATACCTATATATCCGCTAATGTCTGGGGAATTGAATCCGATTTTAATTTGTCAACAATATTGTTAAAGAATTGGTCACGCTTTTGTTCTATGAGAAGCCAATTGTGATCAATAGTTGAAGTATTTAAAGATAGATTAAATGGTTGAAAATCACTGTTTTTTATCCGATACAAAAAAACTCGATTGGATTGCGACTGAAATAATCGGCGTGAGCTAAGCGATCACCTTTTCGATATTCTACTTCAAACCGAAAATTCTGAAAAAAAGCCACCATCGCGTCGGTGCGTTAGTTAATAATAATGATATTTACTTTCCACGTTAGTTATTCGCATGCTATAATAAACTATAACATGTAGTGTGAACTCTCGTCTTTGAATTAGAACAGCACCAAAGCCTAGAGAGCTTGCGTCGGTGTGCAGTTCGTAGGGTAAGTCTGGCTCGAGTATAGCTAATAAAGGGGAAGATGTTAACCTATTTATAATTTTACTAGCTGCGCCCCGCGGTGTTACCCGCGGATTTTCGAGATTTCCGGGATGTAAAGTAGCCCATGTGTTATTCCTGGACGTCAGCTTCCTATATACAAAAATTTATCAAAATCGGTTCAGCCGTTTGAGCGTGAAGAAGCAACAAACATACACACACACTCACAAACTTTCGCAATTATAATATTAGTAGGATTCCTGTCTCTATCTTGACTATCCGTTCATTTCCACGGGACATTAGCTTTTGTCAACTCAAAGTGGAGCTATAATTTTTGAAAAAATCGGATCGAATTTTCTAAGATAACCCGCAAGGCCGTTAAACTATCTCAGCTCTTTTAAATTACTTGTACTTGAGTTTTGGACAGAGCAGAAATTTTCCTTGATCTTGGTTTATCTTTAGCTAGTTTTCAGGAAAGGAAACTTGGAAATATTTACTGAAAAACCCGCATCTGATAATCTTTGTAATACTAAGTTTTAAATTAAGTATACCCTCTTCAATACTCCGTGACATAACGACGTCATCAACTTAATTAGGGCTAATTTATCATTATAGTCACCTAAAACTTTATTTATAGCGCGCTGGTATATTGCGGGTGCATTACACAAACCAAAAGGTATATGTAAGTACTCAAATTGTCCATCTGGGATAACAAATGCGGTTTTCTCAATAGAGGGTTCCCTGATTACAATTCCGTGAAAGCCGGCGGCCATATCTTAACACGTAAAGAATTGCGGGTTACCTAATTTATTAATTTGGTCCGCGATTAATGGTAGTGAATAATTATCCCTTACAGACATTACGGTCAGACCCGTCTTTCTTCTAAACTAAAAGCATCGGGCTACTAAACGGGGAAGAACTATCTCGAATAATATTATTAGCTTTTAGGTCATCGCTACTAATATTATAAATGCGAAAGTAACTCTGTCTAACTGTCTGTCTGTTACGCTTTCACGCCTAAACCACTGAACTAATTTTAATGAAATTTGTTACATAGATAGAGTCGACCTTGATAAAGAACAGGATATTTTTTATTCCAGACTTTTGAAAGGTTCTCTTGGAAACGCGATATAACCGAACTCCACGCGAGCGAAGCTGCGGGCGGAAAGCTAGTTTATAATATTTTTAACAGTTTCACGTTCTATTGATAACATTCGATGCGGTCGACGTTTGAACTATTTTATCTGGATTTTTCAGTTTGATGCTTAATTAATTTAATTACCGACTGTAAAACTGTGTTTAAAGCTGTCAAGAGTTCTTTTTAATTTCGATAATAATATTGGATCTTGAATATCAGTATTAATATTAAAGTCATCATAATTAGTAATCGTGACACTTTATTCCCTACTAATATTATAAATGCGAAAGTAACTGTCTGTCTGTCTGTCTGTTACGCTTTCACGCCTAATCCACTGAACTGATTTTAATGAAATTTGATACAGAGATGGAGTTGACCTTGATAAAGAACAGGATATTTTTTTATTCCAGACTATTGAAAGGTTCTCTTGGAAACGCGATATAACCGAACTCCACGCAGGCGAAGCTGCGGGCGGAAAGATAGTATATAATAAAACTACGTTTTATCGATATACCGTTTTTATAAAAAGTAACGCTTAGTCCTGAGGTTTTAATAACATCGAAGCCAATTAAAATGTCAAACTGAGTTTGAGTATCGTCGACTACATAAAATTGTATTTCAATGCAAATTAGATTCTACAGTAGTTGTAATACTTTGAGTTGAGATCACTGGACACCCGCCTATACCCATAAAGGACCCATGATTTTTCTCTTAATGAGATCTAAGATTTTCGCGAGTACTCATTTAAATGAAACTAATATTTTCGGATTTTACTTCGCGTTTTTATTTTTGATTATAAACTACATACTCCCGACGTTTCGGCTACTTTTCAGCAACCGTGATCACGGTTTTTTTTAGAAAACGCGACTTTTCTCTTACCTGGAATAGATCCCGCGAATTTATTTCTAATTAAAGAGCAATCGGCTCCAGTATCGAATTAAAATAATAAAGTTTGACCACCTATCTTTATATCAGTCATACTACGATCTCTTAAAGTACATAAACCAATACTTTGATTATTTGACTTCGAACAGTCATTTTGTTTAAGGAAGCAATTTTTTTTCACATCACCTCGCGTAAAACAGTAACTACATTCAGTATATTTTATTATATTATTAGTATTATTTTCACTATTTAAAACCAATGGACCTCCGGGTGTAACGGTTCTTTTATTTTTACAATCGCGAGCAAAATGACCGGGTTCATTATAATTATAATAATTACCATACTGTTTAGTGACTACTTTTGTTAGTCGTGTTCTTTTAAATTGGTTACTATGGCTACTTTCGAAATTATAATATTTTCTTTTAAGAACAGACACTGAGGCAGGTAAAGATCTGGGTATATTCCTTAATTCACTTCTAATATAGTCACGATAAATACCTGTTAACAAAGCGTCAATCATTCCTAATCACTTGCTTCTGGTCTGACGCGTTTGAGCAGTGTCCATTCCGTCGTTGCGCACTCGGAGTAACTGTTCGCTTGCTCAGATGTGTAACTGTTTACTTCTGTACATCGTCAGCGAAGCGGAACTCCCTTCCAAAGGTTGGAATGAGGTCTTCTTTCACTTGTTTCCATGAGGTAGACTGCATAACCACGTGTTAACCCAGATCCTAGCCCTTCCTTGTAGTTGTAGTTCCTTTCATTCTTGCTTCTTGTCGTGGGTAATAATTTCATCCACGCTTGAGCACCAGTCTTGAATGCCATGTGAGCGGACGACCGGGTCGAAGGGTGGGAGATAGAAATTAAGCTGTTCCTCAAGTTAAGCTGTTTCTTAAAGTCACGGTCACGGTCACGGTCACGGTCAGCTTGAAGCTGCTTGTTTGCTTATTCTATAAACTAGACCAATAACCTCTTGTATTGTTAATTTCTGGTCGTTTCGAGTCACGTCTCGTGAGCCGTCTTAAATTTTTTTTTGATCCCACCGCAGCTGTCGGAGTAGCGTGCTCTAGATTATTATCGGGATCATTTTCTTTATAGATTGCTTTAGAAATAATACCACAGACTTCACAGTAACAGATCTGTATTCAAACTTCGAGAGTTTTGGCTTAAAATGTTATCACACTTGTTGCCGCCAATATAATGAATGCTCTGACAAAGTTCGCCCTTTTAAAGACAGTATCAGGTGATTTTTAATAATTTGAAGTTAAACAAATAAGAATATACAATTTTATAAATATAATTCGGAATCCACAACCGCGCCCGTACATACAATCAGGGTCAGTTATCATATGCAAAGTATAAACCGTATGAGGACTTTACTAACCACAGCAATGGATAAAATGTTAGAGATTGGACTCGATAATCATATATTAAAAGCTCGCTGTAACCTTGAAACCTTGAAATGATGGTTAAATTAAAAGAATAAAACTGGCATTAAAACTATTTCACTTGAAAGAGCACAGCTGTATAACTCTTTACCTCTAACTGTAGTCAATTCAAAATCTCTAAATATATTTAAAAAACGATTAAGAACCCATATATTAGAAGATTTCACTGATCTCGTTTAATATCACTACTGTTTATTATTTGTAATCTTACTTGTTGTTATAATTTTAAAATTTTCTTTGTAAGCGAACTTTGTTCTATCTTCTATATATATAAAAATGGATTGCTGTTCCTTAGTCTCGCTAAAACTCGAGAACGGCTGAACGGATTGGGCTAATTTTAGTCTTGAAATACTCCTGGAAGTCCAGGGAAGGTTTAAAAGGTGAGAAAAAATGGAATAATTGCCGGAAAAACCCTAAAAACAGCAATTTTTTATTTCCCATACAAACGTTTTTTTTTTACATTAGATTTGACAACTAACTAATATGTCAATCATTCTGTTTGATTGAAACAACAACAACAAAAAACCTGATTATTTATGGCCTCTAAGACGGAATAGAGTTCGCCTGGTCAGCTATACCTACCTACATATATTACTCTTGACCAAACTAACGCGGACGAAGTCGCGGGCAAAAACTAGTTTGGAAATAAACTTCTTTAAACCTATTATGGTGATTGAATTGAACATAGAGTTTATTTAGGATGTTTGGTGTCACCTAGAAGAAAATACACTGAGGCGTTTGCTCTCACAAGTTTTTTTTATTTATTTTAGCTGTTTTTCACGTTTATAGCTTTACTATTTAATTCTTTTATACTCCTTATCACTTATCTTTTCAAAAGGAATTAATCATAATATTTTTACTGTTATTTTTATTGACTGTCAAGAGTAGTAAACAGTGGTTATTCGCTGAATATAACTGTCTCTGCGTGACAAATAAATTATGTTGTAAATAAGCATAACAAATCAAAATACACCACTTCTGACCCGGCGAATTGCGGCGAGAAATGCCTAGAAAGTTTTAGTAATTGATACAAGGTCACCACGTAGTTTTAATAATAATAATAATTTTTATTTCGAGTAACCATGATTTATCCAAATTGTTACTAAGACTTACACCTATGTTAGTAGTTAGACTTTATGCATCACTGTCTTAACATCAATAAGAGATGGCACAACAGCGACCAACATACACCAGAGATGCACAGCGTTTACGCATTGTGGCATAAAACAAACTATGTGTGCATCTGCAAACATCACAGATGCACTACCAGCGGCCTAAACGCATTATTATATTGAACACGTACATGTACGATTTCCGCGTATATCAAGCCCAAAGACTTCACGTATAAAAGTTTGTATAGCAGGCTCTGAAGAGAGTGAATTTGACTTCTGGGGAGCAACGTGCAAATCGCGAACTATCATATTAGCTCTAACCGAAAACGCCCTCAACGCACGTTCAATGTCTTCATCTTTCAAATCAGGGGTCAACACACGGCCAAGATATTTAAATTTGTAAAATCTTGTCAATTCCGTTAAGTACTGGTGGCAGTTTGTCACGCTTTCTACCCCTGCCCTCAAAGAACATGATCTTCGACTTGTTTCTCAAATATCAGAGAAACTCAGATATCTTACAAATATCTTTCTGCATTTCTTTTTCCACTACTAACTAATTGAACGAAAACGGCAAAAACCGATATCATTGCTATTCACACTTCTTGCTTTAGTGCGTCATCTTCTGGGACACCAAAAGAACGGTATGGTCGAGCGAAACGATTTCGAGAATGAGCACAGTTATGAAATACTAGCTTTCCGCCCGCAACTTCGTCCGCGTGGAGTTCGGTTATATCGCGTTTCCAAAAGAACCTTTCAAAAGCCTGGGATAAAAACTATCCTATGTTCTTTGTCAAGGTCAACCCTATATCTGTACCAAATTTCATTAAAATCAGTTCAGTGGTTTAGGCGTGAAAGAGTAACAGACAGACAGACAGATATAGTTACTTTCGCATTTATAATATTAGTAGGGATCTTAACACCCTTAGAACACTATGTAACTTCAAAAAACTTTCAACAAAATTTATATCATCATGTCTCGGAAGTAACTGCCTAACTAGTCAGTGGTGGCCTAGTGGTTAAAGGCCCGCCTCTCATGTATGAGGACGCGGGTTCGATCCCGGCAAGTACCAATGTGGTTTTTCTGAGTCATGTGTACTTTCTTAGGGTATTTTAAGCCAAAGTCATTAGAAAACCCATTCTAGAATCACTTACAAACAACTCTAGTTCCGAAAGAACTCTGACCAAAGAATTTAATTTTCGTTCTATATTATATACTAACTTTCCGCCAACAGCTTCGCCCGCGTGGAGTTCGATTATATCGCGTTTCCAAGAGAACCTTTCTTTGTACCAAATTTCATTAAAATCAGGTCAGTGGTTTAGGCGTGAAAGCGTAACAGACAGACAGACCAACAGAGTTACTTTTGCATTTATAATATTAGTAGGGATATAACTAAAGGTTCTTATAAAATATATTGATTACAACTAAAATACTTACTTCTAATTTTTCCATTGAATGTAGGCTTCACATTTGGTTCTTTTGTCTGAAAACAAAAATATTTATTTAATTGACAGCCTACAAGCAATAAGTAATTCCATTGCTTAATTTTATACAGTTAAAAGTTAACCACTTTATCGAAAATACTTCATTCTATTAACATCAAGCAGTTAGTAATTCCATCTTTTAATTATATATAGTTAAAAATTAACCACTATATCTCTTCTTCCTGGCAATTTGCCAGCTTTAGCCAGGGTCTGCCAATTAGACACTTTATATATCTATCACTTAGTAAACATTAAAGTCATTCATATAATATATGTATGTATTTAGGGAACACACTTTTTATTCGAACCAAACCTTTATATTCCCAAATGCATGTGATATTATGTGGGAAAGTATGTAGTGAACACGACTTGTATTATTGTAAATAAAATTTAACTAATTTAAGGTGTTTTGACATAAGATAATAATTAGTTTGCTCCAGTTAAGGTTTTATTGTTATTTAAAAGTACTCGCTTTATAAGAAAACTAAATTTTTATAAGGATTTTGTTAGAATCCTAAATATATCTTATTGGAATTCACTGGTAAGGAAATTGAGAGACATTTGTAAGTGAGCTTCGGAGTAAAAATTATGTGACAATATTTCATAGTACCTTGTCTTCATTATGTGGTAGATAGTCCAGATCAGATCCTTGTGATTTATCTTCATCGCATGAGCTGTAACCCATTGGTTTCCTTACCGAGAGATCTTCAGGTTCTACATGTAAAAGAAATTACTTTGATGTATTCATATTAAAGATTATTAGTAATTCAATGAGATTAGAACATAAAAATAAATTATGATTTGAAAACTACTTAATTTAATAAAAAAAATTGTGTTTAAGATTTATTGTTTGTATAAATATAATTATTAATTAAAATAAAGTGATTTTTTATAGAAACTATAATTATACACCCTCTGAACATTTAATAGTGCTAAATATTGAATTTATTTTGTTTTTTTCCAAAACTTATCTCTTTTTTTCTATTATCTTATTCTATGTTTTAAGTAACAATAATTGAATGACACATTAATTACCATTTAGGAAAAAAATTAAATTTTATATATGAGAATAAAACTGTTATGAATTTTTTATAATTCTAATAACAATATGTTTAAAAACTAATGATTATGTTTTAAATAAAATAACCAATCAATGAATATAAAAAAAATAAACTAGTTAATATTGAATATTTTTAAATATATTGAAAGGGAGCAAATTAAAGTAATTTATATCTTAATAATTACCACTCTCGTAATATATTCCTTGTTTTTCATCTACATCCCCATCCTCCTTACAATCTTTTATATCTATAGGTTCTATCTTTACATCTATATTATCTCGTAATTCTTCTTTAATAACAACTAGATTTTCTTGTAATAAATGTTGTGAACCGATGCTCAAAGCCGATTGGCTCTCATCTCCGTGTTCTATTTTCAAACTCACTTCCATATCCATAGAATCCTCTTCTTCTTCTGGCTCTATTTTAATCTGTATTTGTGCCATTTTCTAAGTATTTATTTATTTATTTTTATTTTAACCATCAATATTTTGACTAGGTATAATTGTATTTTACTAACTTATCTCTTAATGAGAAAAGTCTATGCTCTTACGTAAAATAGATTGGCATTATGTACCGTACTGTGTCAAATTATAACAGTAGATGATTATGTATGTATGGCTTCTATAGTATTTCTATAAAACCTTTTTCTGAACTTATTAACCAAAAGTGACACTACAAATCGTAAGCGTCTGCTAAAACCTCGACGTTAAGAAACATTCACATTCATCATAGTGTTGGTTACACTTATTAGAAAACCACATTTTTATATTTTTTTAACAAAATGTCTTTTAGCCGAAATCTTTAATCTGAACTGAAGGCTAATGTCAAAACTTTCAACATTGCTATCGCGAAAAAGCTTCCCATCACAATACTAGTGTTACTATATACTGAATTTTTCCCTCTAATATATATTTTAAGTAAAAAGTTTGTTTTTCGTATTTAAGAAATTTGATAATAAGAATTTTGACATAACTGATGATAATAATGTAGGTAAATTTGTTTCCATTTTGCTAATAGTCGTTAAAAAAATATTTTTAAGCTTTATTTTTCTGCGCATGTCCGAATATTTTTAATTCCACTGTCCGTTTTATTTGTAAAAAAAAAAATCTGCGTCATTTTTATTGACTAAAAATTATTTGGCGGTATTTTTATTTTTTGTTGTATAATTTTATTTTCTAAACCCCTTAGCGCAATGAAATTAAAAGCATATTGCTCGAAATAGTAAATTGATTTTTCGTTTATTTCTATTTTATTTTTATTTTTTTTTAAGTTTTTGATTCAAATTATCCATCATAAGTGCATTACGTAATAATAATTTTGAGTTTATCTTCAATATTTAACATTTTTAAAGAACTAAGTATTAAAGTGTAATCTCATCTCTCATATACCTTGAAGCAGTAATTTTTGTTTTAAATATATTTTTTACGTCCCATATTAGAAGCTTTCAATGGGAATACTAAAGTCAAAATTTCATACCTAAAAGGATTATGTAGAAAAGAAACTACATCAATGTACTCCTTCCTAAATTTATTATTACTAAAATGTTACATTATAAAAAAATTAGACAATTTTTTTTGTTTTACGCAAAAAGTTTACAATACATACATTATACGTTCAGTAATCTCAAAATATATTTCCTTAGCGATTTATACAATGAATAACATTTGGTATTAACTAACCCCAACACTATGGAGCATTTTTATGAATAATTACCGGACAAATTGAAAGACATTAATATATAACAGGATCGCTTGTTAATAGTTCATTGTTATTAACATATGATAAAATGTCCTTAGAACTTGTCCAGTATTTGTCTTAATACTATACTAAATACTTTCTTGCACCAGCAATTATAAAAATATTGACTATCATATTTTGGAAGAATTACTTCGTGATGGGAACTCGTCTCGGAGGCGATATGTCAAGCGGTACATAACAATTTTTATACATAAAATAATCATGTACATTCGTTTATATATAAATATTTCTATTAAAATCATATTGAGCTGTTATTTTATATAATTAAAATGCCCGTTTTATTATTAAAATCACTGTTTTAAGTGACAGTTGGAATGGCGCCAATTTCAACGTCATGATTAAATCGCCGAAAAATCCGAGTTCGTTTCAAAAAGCTTATACGTTAAGGTGGCATTTCACTTGGCGTAGCGTATTCGCCGCATTTGTCCAAATATTTGTACGTAGTCCAGATGCGCAAACACGACGTCCACACATGGCATGCCAACACGTCTTTATGCGTTTTCGTTTATTTGTCTTATTTGTGCAAATATGTCAAATGAAGATGAATAAGTCCTTCACACATGGTCTTATTTGGCCGAACACAACAAATAAACGCCAAGTAAAGGGCCACCTTTATAATAAAACCAAATAAATTGTATTAATCGTAACTATACCTAGATATGACTGACAATAACACGATTTACTTTGTTAACAAAGTGTTTTTTTTTTTGTTTTTTAAAAACGCCTTTATGTATACGTTCAATATTTTAACAAGATTATTTTAATAAATTACCATGTTATAGTACCTTTTCCGTACTAAAAAAATACATAACTCGTGTCAGAATGAAGCATTAATGAAACAATTTAATACATATGCCTTATATTACTTAATATTTTAGTATCATGCTGACAAAATTCATACTGTTTTATAAATTAATTAATATTCTCATTTCCATGCATTTATAATATATAATTAAAAAATTGTAAACCTTTATAAAGCTATAACTATTTCGATGTAACTTTGTCAATTCCTTAACATGGAACAACAGGTTGGAGTTATACTTTGTATATTAGATGATTTCAGTGCAAGAAAAGAAATAAGTTTAAGAAGAAAATATAGTATTAGAAGTGAGATAGTGATGATGAACTAGAATGCCCGTCAACTCATAAACATTCAGACGTACCTACAATAAGCTTATAAATTAACATTTAAACAATTCCATGATGATTAAAACGGTTTTATATAAATGCAATAGAAAATATACAAATGTATAAAGGAATAATTAAATATAAAAAATAATAAAATGTATAAACAATATTTATGTGTTCAGTAGAATTGCACAGAGTTTAAATAATTTGTGTTATTGTGCAAAGAAATATATAGTATGAAGTTTGTATAGATTAAGCACTGTGCAATTAAAGCTGCCCTTTTTAGAAATTTTGTGCGACCCAGAATAATAATATATTTCATACATATATTTTACATTTAAAATACATAGCCCTCTCGGTGGGCTGAGTACAACTGTGATGCCTTGAATAATGTTGGGGAAATTCAATAAATTAATACAAAATATTAAAAATTTGAATTCATTTGACAAAGTACCTTAACTGAATGATTATAGAGTTTAATTTCTAAATCTTTTAATATAATAGATAATGATAATTTCCTTTTTTTAAGTGATGGCTTCTTTCACACTGGAATTATGGAATATTTAGCCAAAGTCAACGTTTTTATTTGTTGTACGAATTATAATCTTGAGTACTGTGTGGAGGAAACATGAAGAAATTTTATTATTTTATATAATAATATATTAATTATGACAATATTTTGGTTTTTGAGTTTGCTTTTAATGTTATGAATCTTTTCAAAGACGTTGGCGAAATCTATGAGGAAACACTATTTAAAAGACAGAAAGAGAGAGAGAATCTATTCAAGACTTTTTAAATGTTTAATTAGAAATACCAATTTATCTGTATATATTAAATTATTGCTGTAGTATACTATTTTGTCATATAATTATTATAAAAATTTATATGTATTGTAAAATTAACATACATACGTATTGTGCGCCTAATACAAGTATCCATTAACACACTACACAGTACGTTCGGAACGTTAAGTTTCTCATTGCAAAAACTTCGCTCGTGATAGTATTAACGTAAGTTATTGAACAAGAAACTAACTGCGCCGTATGTAGGGTGATAATGCGAAATTGTATTAAGTTCTATATCAAATAAGCCATTGAAATAAAGTATTTTTCAACTGTAGTACTTCTTCTAATCGTTAATATTTTGCATTAATTTATTCACAATTAATATATATCTCGTTTCTTTTGAGACGATTTTGTGTTATATAATTTAACATTCAGTAAGTTACCATAACAATATATAATAAAGGTTCAATTTCCTTTGACGACACACATATGCTAGTGTGTGTGTATGTATGTGTATGTGTGTGTGTGTGTGTCTCAAGGCATCACAGTGTGTCGCTGGTCCTTATTAGCTGGTGACGTCATCAAGGAACTCAACATATGTGAAAGGGAAGTGTCCAACCTTCCCGTTCAGCTCGCCCTCCCACTGACCGTTTATATTCATTTTCGTTACCTGTAAATAAAAAGATAGGATTTTAGGCAAAAAAAATTAAGAGCCACATTCGCTCCGCTTCGTTAATATCTTTTAATTTCGGGATTTGAATGAAAACTAACGTAAGTTACTCCGTTTTACATCGGTGAATCAGTGAACCTGATACTATCTGCCAGTAAAAGTCCCGTCACTATCGGTTCAGCCATTTCAGAGATTAACCGGGACAAACAGACAAAAATTGTAAAAAACGTTATTAAGGCGTTTGTACCCTATATATATTCATATACACTGCCGGCCAAAAGTTTGAGACCACTTCTAAAAATGTTCTTCACCAACAAAATATTTCAAAAGTGCATATGACAAAGTAAGTCAGTGGTGGCCTAGTGGTTAAGGGGCCCGCCTCTCGTTGCCGAGGGCGCGGGTTCAAACCTTGGCAAGTACCAATGTGATTTTTCGAAGTTATATGTACTTTCTGAGAGTATTTAGACATCACTGACATACGGTGAAGGAAAACATCGTGAGGAAACCTGGACTTATAGTTTAACAATTATAAGATTGAAATCACCAACCCGTCTTGAGCAAGCGTGGTGATTAATGCTCAAACCTTCTCCATGCGAGAAAGAGGCCTTGCTCAGCAGTGGGCGCTGATAGGCTGACGACATGACATATGACAAATAGCTGATTTTAATATCTGCGTATTCTATAGTTATTAAACTACTAATTATTGTCATCCTTTTTGTATATTTATAAGTTATGAATAAGTTATGATATTATAAAGGTCTATTGCTATAAAACATTAATGAGTGCCGCGCAGGGACCAGATGGTAGAGTCATTGTAATATTTTTATCAGCTGCTCATCTTTACTAATATTATAAAGCTGAAGAGTTTGTTTGTATGTTTGTTTGAACGCGCTAATCTCCGAAACTACTGGTTCGAATTAAATAATTCTTTTTGTTTTGGATAGTCCAGTTATCGACGAAGGCTGTAGGCTATATATAACATCACGCTACGCCCAATAAGAGCAAAGATATAGTGGTAAATGTATAAAAAACGGGTGAAATTATTTCATCTTTGAAGCCTTCCATTGCGTGCGCTGTAAAAACGGTTCAAGATACACAAAAAATATGTATTAACCCTTTCAGACCTGGCGTACACAAATGTACACATAAAATATAATAAAAAAAATTGCTATTTATTTCGTTACAAGTGCAATTGAGAACGCTTGTATTCATATGTCCACATTATAAACTATATAAATGTATACTATTAACGCTATCTCTTAGCATTTTTTGTGACTTTTTCGACATGATTCGATCAGTGGCTGACCGAAGTTGGACCGATGTGGGTAAGCTCGTCATTTTTATTTCTAAAAAGTAGGAAATAGCTAAATATGCGCACTGCAAAAATATGAATTGATGTGTTATATTCCTAAGGTCATAAGTAACGTATAATTTGAGTTTATTTTTCTATTTTTGTATCAATTATCACAATTTTTATATTTGTACACAAATGTACACATCAGGCGTAAACAATGTTTTTACGATTGCTGAAGTATTTTAGCCGTATTTGCAAACTCTATTTTGAATATGTTTGTAACTATAATAATAATGTTTTTGTTGTTTATGCTATATAAAATATATGTTATATGTTGAGGTAAAATATTTTTTTTACATTTTCAGAAAAAAAAACACCGATATGTTTTCACCGGACGCCTTGAAAGCCCTATGCGCTGGAACTCTTTCCGATTTGGAGCTATCGTCTGATGACGAAGAGCCGTTTGGATTTACATCTGAAAGAGAGTTGCAGTCTGTCAGAGTAGTTGCAGATGTCATCAATCAAAACCAACGAGAGGTATTCCCACCCAACACTGAAGAAGATGAAGGGCCTAGCTCATTGTGGATTAGGACGAATGATCCAGGAGTTACTGACACCTGCGATGAAGTGGTTCGCGAAGTACCACCGACAACAGAAAAAGAATCCTCTCATGAAAATATACTTCAGAATATAACGCCTAAACAGAACATTAGGTGGAGACACAAGGAACTCCTAAACAACAATAAAAAGCCTCAAGGATTTCCTCAAGAAGTAGTTTTCACGAAGATGTAACTCTGGTCAAGTGGCTCGATAATAAGATTACCTATCTTGCTTCTAATTTTGTTGGTATTGGTGAAAAAGACTTAGTCAGCAGGTGGTGTAAGAAAGATAAGAAATTTATTGACGTTGCACGCCCCGAAGTGGTCAGGAAATACAAACACGCAATGGGGGAGTTGACCTACTACATCAACGCATGAGCTACTACAGAACCTGCATAAAATATAAAAAATGGACTCTTCGCATGATATTTCACGCTTCTAATTTAGCTGTAGTGCAGGCGTACCGAGAGTACCAAACTGACAATGCGCTGCTAGACATACCAAAGAATGAACAACTCAAGTTGCTTCAATTTCGTCGTCAGCTGGCTGAAAGTTTGGTGTTGAGGAATAAAATTATAATCGGTAATAGAGGACGGCCCAGTGGCAGTAGCCCAATACCGCAAATTATTCCAAGAAGACCAGGAGAGATTTGCCCTGTAGCGGATCTAGCAAAAGACGGTGTTGGGCATTTTCCTGCACATGATAAGGGACTTGGGACACGGTGTAAAATGGTTGGATGCAAGGGAGGAACCAGATTAAATGTATAAAATGCAAAGTTCAACTTTGCCTTACCAAAGATAAAAACTGTTTCTTAGCATTTCATACGTAAATTTATGAAACTTGCTTTTTGAATGTTCAAATGACTAATTTACCTATGTTCCAATTAGCTGCTATCCCAAAGAAAAAATCTTTTTTTTTTGCTAATAATTATAAGAATTGTACTTAAGTTTTGTTAGTTTTTTATTTCCTAATAAAAACATTGAGAAATTAACTTTTTATAATTCGAATGAAAAGCCCCGAACAGCAAGTCTTATCACTACGTAAGACGGATGTGCACATTTGTACACAAAAAGAAAAACGTTATTTTCTTAAAAACCTGACAACCAGGATTTTTTTCATAATTTTTTCCTTAGTCTTTTTACTCTACTCTAGCTTCATTTTTTTTGTGGTTTCATTTGACACAAAAAAAATAATTCAGTTCTGAAAGGGTTAAAGAATAATAGCTCTTTTAATGATCTAAAAAACAGTCTGCGGCAATATATGTCTATCTTTTAAGATTAACTCACAAAAACCGTTTTTATGGTACCTAATTTGGCCGAAATAATTTGTTTAAGTTGTATAAACATAATAATAATAATCTTTATTCAAATAAAGTAGTTGGTTAAGAGCACTTCATTGTGAATAAAATTGTCTTTGACATAACTTAATTTCAACAAAAAACTTTAAAGATTACAATGATAAATAACTTCGAAACAAAACCAACTCGCTCTCTACGCTGGCCGGCGCGGCGGGAGAGGCGGTGCTTGCGGGCAAGCCGGGAGGTGTTTTCATGTAGATTAATTATTAATTTATAAGTATGTGTTTTCTATAAGTTTAGTATTGTTTGTTTTAAAAATAGTATTTAGTTTCAAATTTTTTTTGTGGTACATAATACCTGTAGGTACCTAAATAGGTGTCGCCTACTTAATTATTCTTATTAGATTAGGGTTTAGTTTAACGTATTGAGTTTCTATTTTTTTTTTGCTTTAGATAAAACCTGTAAATAGGTGTAGTCTACATATTTATTCTCATTAGATTAGGGTTAAATTTAAGCATAAAGTTAGTTTACCTTATTTTCATTTTACGGTTGTTCTTTTGACATAATCGTTAAAAATAAAAGTAATTAGGTTCCTGATTATTAATATTCTTAATCCTACGTTTCTTTTTTTTATTACGAGATACGCTTAAGTTAAGTTTTCATTTTCTACGTGTTTTCATTTTACATCACTATAATGCCGAGAAAAAGAACTCAGCTTTCTCGGCAGACTGCTACTGCAGAGCGGCTGTGAGTTTTGAAAAATGAAATGAAATTGAGGGTGAAAATATGCACAGGTTGGCTACACAACGAGCAATTACTGAACAAAACCATGCAAGGGAATCAAGCGTTGAACGTTCGCAGCGTTTAGCCTCACAAAATTTCCAAACTTTGGCGAACCGGCAATGGGTATCGAGTGCTGATCGTTCTCAAGATCGGGTTGTGGCGAAAATCAATATGTTCTTCTGCCACAAGATAATAAAACAAAAAATGTAGTATATGCAGAAGTTCTTTAAAATAATTAAATTTACTTTAAAATAGTTGTGCCATAGTTGTTTTACACAACGAAGGTAAATCTGAACGTGCGATTGCCTCTCAACTTAAGTTGTCGAAGACTTGTGTTCATAACACAATAGCCCGATACAAGGAGACTGGCAGTCGCGTTCCCGTTCGAAAACCACTACTTAGGCCACAAAACAAAAAGAAATGGTTGCAGTGGGCCCTTGCCTATCGAGACTGGACTTTAAAAAAGTTCTTTGGACAGATCAATCCTGATTTGAAATATTTTGGTCTAAGAGAGGAATTTTTGTTCGACGTAGCGCCGAGGAAAAGATGATGCCAGACTGTGTGGTGCCAACTGTTAAACATGGTGGTGGTTCTATTATGGTCTGGGGATGCTTCTCAGGCAATGGAACCGGAGATTTGGTACAAGTCGAAGGAATTATGAAAAAGGAGCAGTACAAACGAATACTACACCAAAATGCCGTTCCGTCTGGTGTAAGATTAATTGGAAATAGTTTTTTTTTCCAACAAGATATTGATCCTAAACATAGTTCAAAATTATGAAGGGGTTATTTAGAAGATAAAGAAACAGAAGGAGTGTTAAAAAACATGGTGTGGCGCCCTCAGAGCCCAGATCTCAACCCGATCGAGGTTTTGTGGGAAGAGCTTGATAGAAATGTACGCAGTTGTTGCCCCTCCTCGCAAGAAGACATGTGGAGGAATTTACAAGAAAGCTGGAACAATATTCACAAGAAACAATCGACAAATTGATTGGTCGTATGCCAAGACTCGTGAAAAAGTAATGAAATGCATGGAAGGATATTTGATGAAAAATCTTTTTAAATATTAACGGCATTTTTAATATAATTTTTTTTTCTTCCTGAGGTATTAAGTATGTTAATTATTAATTAAACCGCTTACTTCGTATTTTTTTTTGAGTTTTATTTTATTTTCATTCTTTGATGAGGGTGGTCTCAAACTTTTGGCGGGTAGTGTACATGTAGTAAAAACTTTCTTTTCAATATTACAAACAGACAGTCCAATTTTATTTATGTGTAAACATTATAATATTAAGGTTTTATATCCGACTGTATGTGTGTTTGTATGATCTCGTTTTCATATAACCCTTACACAGTCATCAAGTTTACATAGTCTTGGGCGAATTTCGAATGAAAAAACTAAAAAAATCAAACTTTTGTAGTGCTGAAACTCAGACTTGAGGTAAGATTAGACTAGAACATATTACATATATATCATATTTACAATAATATCACTCAAAGAAGCTTTTAGACATTGTTACTCCACTAGGTATCAACAAGTAAATGTATCAATTTATTTCTAGAAGAAATTTTAGTATTATTTCTCGAACAAGTAATGTTTTCTAAGTGTTTTTATTTCTTAAACTATCATTCCGTTCAAAGCTAAGCGGGGCAGTATACTTGTATATATAAACAATATATAACCTTCAATATGTCTCCTTCTTGTAGTTTAAGTGCTGTTTTGTCATAAGCGTTTGGTACACGGGTCTGTCTCACTCGGGCGAGCGCTGGCAGGGTCCGCTGGAAATATATATGTTTAATATAATTATTGTTTAATATGTAAACTTTAGTTTTTTATCTTGAATAAATTATTGAGTTTTTATTAGGTAACTGCCAAGTTAATGTAGAGAAAGAGTTATTCTCTTTTACAAGACCAATGATTATTATAAAGAAACAGAAATACTGACTAATGTTAATCATATGAAAAAAAAAACATCCTCTTTATATGTCTATGAAGGCTATTGTAAAAATAATACAAATTATAAGAAAAAAGCAATATTAAAATAAGGTGTATTTATCTGAGATAAACAGACAATAAATATTTTTTATTATTTTAAATTAAAAATTATTGTTCCTATAATGAGGTTTTGAACAATTATTTTGAACATTTCCTATTCTTAATAATCACTTTATATTGAACTAAAACTTGTTTTCTTGTATATATTATATTAACCTGCATATTTGTTGGTTTCTGCGGCGTTTTATTAGCGGGTGGGCTCGGCGGGTCCAGTTGAGACATCGCCTCGCCTGCCGGGTATGGTACACCAGACGGATCTAATAACTGGAAATATACAATAATTATTATACTCTATAATAACAATACAATACATCTATCTATCTATATATAAAAAAAATGAATTGCTGTTCGTTAGTCTCACTATAACTCGAGAACCGCTGAACGGTTTATCTTATCTTAGTCTTGAAATGTTCTTGGAGGTTCAGGGATGGTTTAAAAGCTGAAAAAAAAATGATTCATTTCCGGGAAATCCCTAAAAACAGCGATTTTCTATTTCCCATACAAACTTTTTTTGACAATAGATTTGACAACTAACTAATATGTCAATCATTGTGTCGCACTTTAGAACACGGAGATCTAAGCTTAAAGGTAAAGTCCAAAAATATAATTAAAAATTTATTTATTTATTGATTGAGGCAAAACGAAGTCTGCCGAGTCAGCAACTTGTTATATGTATATTTAATTTGAATTAATAGTGTGAAAAACTCAATGACTCTGTATTAAATTATTACTTTTTCCATCAACCCATCAGTTTTCCTCTCTTAGTCCATCAACTATATACATACAATATGTTGAAGGAACTATAGTCTATACTATATTAAATGTATTGTCATGTAATGCCACAAATAACCAATGGATCAAACCATGTATAATATACTATCTTTCATAATAAGTTTTGGGAACCATTTAGATAACTTTTGACAAGTGAAATTGGGATGCAGGTGATTTAGTATAAATATACAGGGTGTATTTATAGTTGATGAAGTCACTATGTGTAAGACAATCGCTATATTAAACTCACCCTCTGTACGTAAGGGACGGGTATGGAGCCCGTCCTTCCCTGAGCGTTCCTGGCCGTCCACCACTGCTCCTCATCACGATTTATCACCATCAACCTCTCTCCACGGCGGAATGGAAGGTCATCGGCGTCCTGAAATTTATTTTATAAGATAATATTCATCTATATGACACATTTTACCTACTTTTATAAACTAGTTTTCCACCCGCAGCTTCGCCCGCGTGGAGTTCGGTTCTATCGCGTTTCCAAGAGAACCTTTCAATAGTCTGGGACAAAAACTATCCTATGTTCTTTCTCAATGTCAACTCTATCTCTGTACCAAATTTCATTAAAATCAGTTCAGTGGTTTAGGCTTGAAAGCGTAACAGACAGACAGAGTTACTTTCGCATTTATAATGGTAGGGATGTCAGTTTGTAAGAATAGAGACGAAACTTCTCAAGATTTATCCCATCGTATCAAATTACTCTGATGTGGAAGTCATTTGGTAGGCGTTGGGATAAAATTTTTGCAATGGTGGCGACCAATCATGAATTAAGATGCACCATTTTAGTGGTAATGGAATGCAAAAAGCTCCTATGTCTATATAATTCTGTATCTCTCAACTTGTCTTGCAGAATAAAAGATAATTATCGTAGTTTTTTTAACGTTACTGATCTATTGGCTACCTACCTTGTTAAGATCGTTCGAAAAGCTATCTACTATTCCTTCTAAAGATGGAGTACGGCCTATATTATTAATCTTACGACCGAGAAATTTAAATGGTGCATTTTCCGTAACCGTAGAATCTCATTGATTTTTTGTTAAGATGGGGTTAACTGATACATTAACAATAACTTAATTTTATATAATTTTATATTCTATTGATGGCAACAATAAACTTTGGCAGTCATTATACAATGTTTTTTTAATACATTTTTGTACCAAAAAAAGCTCAATAATATTATATAATATCATTATATATAGTATATTATTCTCCAATCTATTATGTTAGGATGTCAATGGCGCTCGCTAGCTATGGATCAAGGCGTCTATATTTTGGGAATCATTCAGGTTACTTCCGGCAATCTGGCGAAAATGGGACGCACATGATTTAATATTAGGACAGGAGAGACGGCTTCATTAACTCAACGAAGACTATATATATACATTTGTGTGAGCGTGTGTGTGTGTGTGTAAAATTATATGGAATTTCTTAACACCTATTGTTATATATAGTAGTGTTACGTAATACTAAGACTGTTATATATAGTAATCTTTGGAATCTCCTCACAGATTCTAATGAGATTTTAGTTGTAGTTTATAGATACGATTGTTTTCGATAATCATTGTAGATTATAATGACATTAGATAAGATAATTTCCTTTTTCTTTAACAATAAAAAAATAGATTTTGTCCGCGTGTATTTTGGAAAAGAGAAATAATAAAGTATTTATAAATAGTAGATATATTAATTAACTGTCAGCGACATCTATAGTACGTGTCACGTGACATCACACACTATTCCATGAAATACTGGAACCGCAAGGAATTCCAGGATAAAATATACACCCTGTCTTATTTTTATGTATGGGTTAAATTACTGTATACTTTTATAAACACCTTTAAGTAGTTTTTGTGTAGTAAAGTAACACTATAAAGCATACATCTTTACAAACTTTATAAATATAATATTAGTAAGATAGTATGTATAATATAGTTTACGTAAGAACTCTTACGAAAAAATATATAATAACAATTTCAACTCGGAAACATTTAAAAACAGCCAATCTATTAATTCTTATATGTGTCAAACAAACATAATATTATATATTTTGGTAAACCGTAATTCATTAAAGAGGTATTTCATATACATAATATTGTATAAATATAATATAAAACACTTTACTATATATATAACAATAAGTAGTTTAAGACATAACACAGAAAAATATATAATGATTAAATCATTCAAACATTTCTTTAAGCTTCAATACTCACACATCCGACAAAATCAAACTTGGCTATAACAACTTCTAGCACGTGGTATGAATGAGTTGGGGCTGCCGTGGCTTGGACACTGGCTTGAGGCAGGGGCTTCACTAGCGGCGTGGTGTCCAAATAGTGCAGTCGATAGAACGCCAGCAGGGCCGGCATGTCAGCAAACAACTGGTTCCCAATACGGAACCGAGTGGTTCCATCGGGGGAAACCATTCGGTTGATTATATAGTGAGACACACGGTCATCCTCCCTGGAAAATAAATTATAGATAGCTATCCGTGTGTACTGTGTGTATCAATATAAGAAAGTATTGTATTGATATGGAGATTTGAGTAGAAAATGTGTGAGCACTTAAATGGGTTGATTTCATCTATAATATATCAATGGGTCCTATGTAGCAATTTAGCCATTTTAATTTTTTTGCTTTAAACCGATTATAGTACTGTATTCTAAAACATACATTTTAAAAATGTGTATATGGTGGTCGAAAGGCTTAGTTTTTATTTTAGTAAAAGGGAATAAGTAACACACTTAAAAGGCTTAAAAATTTTATAGGTTTACAAAAAAGTTTATCAATATCAAATGATGTACATATATGTCATAATATAAGTGTTTGTAAAATTGAAACATTGCTCTGGAATGAAAGTGAATAAGTAGTATTTTATTTTTATACATTTTTAATAGTTGCTATACAAAGTTTCAAAAGCATCAGTTGTCACATGTTAACAATATATTGAAATTAAATTTAAAACACCTCTACTGAAAAACTTACATTTTGCACATTCGTGTATTGTTAAATAATATGATATAATGTAGGTAGATCACTTTATTACACTAGTTTCTGTCATTCACTCTTACTAAGCACAATACATACATGACAAATTAAATATAATTTTATTGAATACAAACACAAACGGTTAACTTAAAACAGTTAAAACAAAGCTTATTAACTACAGTTTAACATATTTAACTGTAACATAACTAAAGGAAAACCATACAAATAATGATTCCATTTCTCATAATTACCTGACACACAGTACATAATCTCCGTGTATTGTTTTTGAGTCTCGTACGAGGAAAACACCACTCTCGGTTTCATTGAGAAGCAACTTAGTGGCCTCTGCTCGGGAAAGGCCACTGAAATACCAACTGAAAATAGAAAAGGTGGATATAATATACAAGATTTGTCTATGTTGAAATAAAAATTATAACATATTTGCTTAACATAATTATTTCTCTACTTTTCACTGAATTCAATGATTTTATGCTAGCCTTAATCATAGAGTCAGAATATTGAAATATATATATAAAATTTATGTTAAAGGTCTATTTACCGTCATTTATTTTCATTTAAATGTATTAAACGATATGAATTATTGACAATTTTATATTCTTATTGTTGTTTTTTTTACCTTAGTGGAAAGGCTCTCTTAACTACAAGGTACATAATTAAAGCATTAAAAAAATGCTAATTTTTTGATATTGTTGTATTTTAGAAAGAAAAAAACAGATAAAAAGTAATATCAATTTTATATAATACAGGAATAGAATATTCTGTTAAAATGATTATTTTCATTACATCATATTATTAATATTAGATGATGATAGGACACAGTTTAATAAAATATTAAATTCATAGTTGTACAGACATATAAATCATGTTTAAACAATGAAGCAATTATTGAGGATAATGATTACTGGCAAGACTTAGCACACTACTCAAAGGTCACTAATACATTTAGTAGACTGGGACAGACATAAAACGGCTATAAAGTTTTCTAAACAAAGTTTTATCCTACTAATATTATAATTGCGAGAGTTTGTGTGTATGTTTGTTACTTCTTCACGCTCAAACAGCTGAACCCATTTTGATAAAATTTTGTATACAGGAAGATGACGTCCAGGGATAACACATAGGCTACTTTATGCCCCGGAAATCCGCGGGTAACACCGCGGGGCGCAGCTAGTATTATACAAAATTCTGAAGTTGCTATGGCTACATGACGTTCTTATAGGAGGTAGTTTTTTATTATGCAGTGTACATGTGGAAGTTGATTGATCACCTGGACATATCATTCTGGTCGAACGACACTCCGACCGGAGGATTCGCCATCCTGTGTAATATCTTGAACCAATAAAGCACCCACACTACATCACCGGAAGTTGGTTTCAGTTCAACACCCCGCCGCTATCACCGATACTAACTAAAATCTCACATCACCCAGACATTCAGCGGATTACGAGCAAATTTAAATACAGAGCAACTTCTATATAATTATTAGAATTTGTTGACAACTATCTTTGGTAGTGTCATTGAATCACGATATATTCACATCGAAACACATGTTTCCACTGTATTTTTGCACATGCAGAATCACTGTACACTCTCGAACCTTTCCAACTAACTGTGGGATACGATAAATAATATCAATCTATATTTAGATCAAATTATAAATAATGTTCCACGGGTCACACACGCGAAGTTTTGGATGGTAGGGCGTAGACAAACTGTCAGCTTTTTTTTTATTTTGACGCAATGACGCAAAATGTTCTTGCTTTGTCTTTGGTCAGAACACAGTCTAAATATCAATTTGAAACATCGAGAATATCTCTGTCAAAACAGTAAACTTTTTCCTTTCTACTACTTTTTACAGTTACAAAATTTTGTTATCCTAAGTTCTGAGGGCAGTATTCTTAATGATATTAAGTACAAATAGGGTAGATCAACATAAAGAAAACATAATTTAAAAATTACATGTTAAGAAGTAAACCCAAAATTTAATTTTTGCTTCAAAATAAATATAGACTGTTTAGTTCTTTCTTCCTGCTATTTTGACATAATTATGCTATTCCTACATATTTAAAAATATGTTTATGTTTCTTCTCAATGTACTTGATAATAAAGCACATTTCTTATCAGGGTACTGTATTTTTGTAATATTTCAAATTTTATATTTCTACAATTATAATAATTGCAGATAAAATAAATATTTTATTTTATAAACATATTAAACCTTGATTACATAAATCAATATAAAATATTTTTACAGTATAGACTTAAAAGTTTGTTTTGTACAACACTTCATTACACATCACCTTGGAAATTTTAGTCTATGGTTAGTGTCCATTGTTTTTCTACAATGTTATTTTTCTGACTGCTGGTGGTGGACGAAAATTTTATCTCGCTGCGTCGAGTGTGGGTTCGTGCTAGTGTTCGTGTTCGATACAGTGATTTATTTGTAATAGATCACGAAGATGTCGTCACCGAGCGCTGGGAAACGTCGCATGGACACAGACGTCATAAAACTGTATCCTTTGTTATCTTACAAAGCACTCACTGCGTTAGGGAACCATGTATTTACATGTAGGTAGAAGGGCCATCAGCTGATTGTCACGACTCTACACGCAATCGATAAAAAAATAATTTCTATATGAATTCAATAGTCATCTTATCTTTATAATAATTACGCTGTAATAGTCATTATAATTATAATATTTGTTATATTATTATAAAGGGCTGGATGTTGCGTCTTTGTCAGATAGCTTTCGTATCTATATATAACACGCAGTTAGTGTAGGATATTAATGATCTTCCGTGTGTTTAGATTGTATTATTTCATAATCTGTATGTAGGCCACGGTCTTGTTGCGTATTTTTCGTTGCCCGTTCTCGTTAATTCATTAAACCGTATATAGTATTTGTGAACAAAGTAATATATTGACTACCATTGTTCTATTGTTAACTATGATATAATGATTATAAGTATAAATTAAGTAATAAATATTATAAAGCTATGTAAAGTTGGTACTTGGTATTCTGCCAATTATATTTGCTCAGGAGACATAAATAGCGTTTATAAATTTGAAATTGACAAACACTGGAGGTAAAGAAAACTATATAATGTAATAAAAATTTGTTATTAAAAATTATCAATAATTAATTTTGAAAAACTCACACTATTTCATATATATATCTGAGCTTAATTTAAACTGCATAATTTTTAGATTGTAAACTAAAGAAAAATCTAGAACAATCAAATAATTATATAATACAAAAAGCAATAGCAAAATTAATAACAATTAATTGTCTGGCAACTATTATATTTTTCTATTTCAATATGTTTGTCCTTACCTTCACCTTATCATATGAAGGTATGCTTGTGGTAAAATTACTTTGTTTTAATAATCTTGTTCATAAAATAGGTTAAAAATAATTTTGAGAATATGTATTATATTAATATGGTGAAATTATGTTGTCATTGCTGTTTTTAAGTCGAATTACACACACACACACACAGAGACACACACACATATATGTATATACATAATTGTCTACTTATTATCTTATCACATACTACAACTATGCCATTAATACTATTAATACAACTACTTTTAAAACGTAAATATATTTTTTCATCAATATCTAGAAATATTTTAATTTACAGGATTTTACATTTATTTTTTACCTATGTTTTGCCTAAAAAGCCTGTTTTACCTGTTCTTATATAAAATTTTACATACATATTATATTTTCCTTAGCAACAATAACAGTATTGAAAGTAAGCATGAGGTCACAATACTCGGAGGTCTGAATGAATTTTGTGTGAAATTTTTTGGACCGCCCGGCAGTGAGTATACAACCATATAATATATGTTTTTTTTAACTAGTACATTTAATAGTTAGTTGTATATTAGATAAATGGAAAATTATATATATTTTTAATTTATTTTGAAACTGATTATTGACTAATATTTTAACATTATTTGAAGTGGGGACATAAATTAAATATGTTAGAAATGAACATATACTCACACATAGATAATATAAGCAAAAATAAAAGTTAAACCAATGTTTTTTAATCAAATATTGTTATCTGTAGTATGTCTTCCATATATGGCAACTCTAATAAGATCTTTCTTATTAGAGTATTGCCATTATAATAAATAATTTAAATAAACTAACATATTGTATTAATTAATTAATTAGTGACTATATTCACTGTATATAATTAAAGTAAAACATTACTCGCTTTTATAATAAGCAAAAATAACTGATTTATTATTTTGTATTCTTATCAGTAAAATAGTATTGTTTTGGTTATTCATTAACCATTTATTATAAAAATAATTGTTATACTTAAATATATATATATATATATATATATATATATATATATATATATATATATAATCTTATACAAAAAGTTTAATATACGTAGTACTATAATGGAAATAGCATTATCTAGTCGGTAACCAATAAATATTTCGCTTTCCGATTCCGCGTATCTACATTGGAAGCAGATTATCAGAAGAAAGTCTCGTAGTTTTTCACAATTTTTAATAAATTAAACACTGAATAATTACTTATTGTGAAAAATTACTTTAAATGTTGTTAATTTATAAAATATTTCAGCTTAAACTTTCTTCTGGTAATTTGCTTCTAATGAAGATATTCGGAATTATCCAATGCTGGTTACGCAGATTTACACTATCCCGGACTATATACACCTATATATATATACTAGAAGACCCGGCGAACTTCGTATCGCCCTATAATCAAGAAAAATCTGTTACGTTTTTTTATTTATATTTTTGGAGTTTACCTGTTAAAGCCATAAATCTCCGTGTCTTGAAGTGCGACAGAATGATTGACATATTAGTTAGTTGCAGTGGCGGCTGTACCTTAAGTGCACTCGTGCGCTGAACCACCAATTCAAAAGATTTAAAAATTACAAAATAATACTTCATCTTTATTTTTAAATTACCATTTTAATATTTATTTTCTAAACATACAAAAACGTATAAAAAATTAAATTTCTAATTATAGTCAAAAAGTTTGTGCGCTTTACTGAACTAATATCGTGCGCCTCGGCGAGTGCACGAAGACTGCTAATACATCTTGTATGAGATACGAAATAATACGCCTGACGCGTGAAACAAAAGATAGTTCATAGAAATGTACCGAGTAACGAGTCGGTTCTCGAGCGCCGCACGAGCGGCCGAAGGTTACCGAGAGTAACCGATGTATGACGTATTGGAATTGAAAAGAATCAAAACTTTTCTCCGAAATACCATGCACTTGCTAAATGCACTTTCTATGCTTAGTATTGAAAAAAATAATTATACAAACAATACTCGATTTTAATAAAAAAGGTGATTGAACATTTCGCTTCAGAAAAATGTCGTCGCATTGATTTAATATTTAAAAAATAAACATATTTTATGTCAATTGGTTTTTTGTTGCATTTTCTAATTTTAATATTTTATTAAAGTGCACCACCAGTTCGATAGCCCACCAGCCGCCACTGGTTAGTTGTCAAATCTAATATCAAAAAAAAAATTGTATCCACAACTACTAATAAATTAAAAATTAATTAAAAAAAAATTGTCCAGCGGACATAATTGTAAATTTAAAGCATTCCCAGATTCCCTTGAACACACACAAAAAAATTTGTCAAAATCGGTGCAGTCGTTTGAGAGAAGTTCAGTGACATACACACTCACAGAAGAATTATATATATAAAGATATATATTAACTATTCGTGCATATATTTCCAGCTCCATACGAAGGTGGTGTATGGCGAGTGAGAGTCCACTTGCCGGACCACTACCCCTTCAAATCCCCGTCCATTGGTTTCATGAACAAAGTGTATCATCCTAATATTGACGAGGTCTCGGGCACCGTGTGTCTGGACGTCATTAATCAGGCTTGGACGGCTTTATATGGTACGTTAATATTTATACTATTTTACTATATATACTACTAGCTGCGCCCAGCGGTGTTACCCGCGGATATCCGGGATGTAAAGTAGCCTATGTGTTATTTCTGGATGTCAGCTTCTTGTATACAAAATTTTATCAAAATCGATTCAGCCGTTTGAGCGTGAAGAAGTAACAAACATACACACACACTCACAAACTTTCGCAATTATAATATTAGTAGGATTCTATATGCAAATAAGTTAGTGGTGGCCTAGTGGTTAAAAGGCCCGCCTCTCATACACGAATGCGCGGGTTCGATCCTGGCATGTACCAATGTGATTTTTCCGGGTCATATGTACTTTCTAAGAGTGTTTAGACATCACTGATTTATGCATTCCCAAAGAGGGTTGATGTCAGGCAGGCGGCCGGTCGTAAAAACATTAGCCAAAACTATTCACCATATGTAAGGCAGACCCTGGCTAAAGCTGGGTAATTGCCAGGTAGAAGAAGACTATTCTATGTATATGCAAATGTACTCTCGATGGCTTTGATTTGATAGAATTTTTAAAACAAATATATTCTTATTACATTCCGTATTTGAAATATTAAATTATAAAACTACGTAAATAAGAGATATCACCAGTTTCTATCATATAATAAGATGATTTCGATTTTATTTTCAATTGATCATTTTGCACTAATTGTATATAAAAATCAATTTGACTAAATATGATTTGTTCTAATTATTTATATAGAATACATATTATAAAACAAAGTGCCCCGCCGCGTCTGTCTGTCTGTATGTTCGCAATAAACAGAAAAACTACTGTACCAATTAACAAGCGGTTATCATTATTCGATAGCATGATTCTTGAGAAAGGTTTTAATATATAATTTGTTAAGATTTTCTATTGATTTGTGTATACATTAACAATATTTGTTGGAGATGTCGGGAAAAAATGAGGCGTCTGGGATCTTTTAACGACAATGCTGCTAAAACCCTTTGAGATATAACAAAACAATGTATGGTGGAATTGTGTATCTAATAAAGGTCTATCGAAAAGTCCGCGATGGTATATGTCTATCTCTCAAGGATAACATACTATATCCATTTTATTACTTTTAAAAATTGCCATTTATGAAGCGTTTATATGAAAGCTATTTTCATAATTACCGTGTTGAGTCTTATCAAAATAAATTACTTCGTGTTCAAGCCTACATCAGTATCTATAAATTACTTTTTGAATTATTTAATTCGGACGTACCATTTGAAAGTTATCATAAGTTTAATAATTCTCATAATCAATCCACGCGATAACTCATTTTTTCACATGATCACGTCATTAATTTTGTATACAATTTTTTTGTTTTTTATTATATTAAAAAACTATTATTAACATAAAAATATACCGTTTTTCTAAGTTCAAACTTATTATATGTTTAACGAAGAAATATGATGAAATTTTTTTTTATCTTCATTTAACTCGAATAGAAAGTACTCAACGCATTATACGCAACTTAGGCTAATTTTAAATTTTTTGTGAAGTATCTCCGAAGCTGAGGTACCTAGTATTCTAATAATGTAATGTCATTGACCTTTTACTTGTAGATCTATCGAACATATTTGAGTCGTTCCTGCCACAACTATTGACATATCCTAATCCCATTGATCCTCTCAATGGGGACGCAGCTGCCATGTACCTGCACAAGCCCGAGGAGTACAAGAAAAAAGTATCAGGTGAGTTCTGAGTATTGAGCATTGATTATTGAGTACTGAGCATTTGATTCACCTCATAGTGATAACTTGTCATATAGTACGAAATTTATTTATAAATGATAGCTGCATTATTAAAGACACAACTGTTCCTTCCATTATTATTTCTTGTTATTAATATTATAAAATAAAATTATATGCAACTTTTACAATTGTATCTAAGCAGTACTTGTTAGGTGTTTCAATATATTCAAAACTAGAGATATATTCACGAAGATGATTAAGAAAATGTTTTTAATTATGGGTACACACATAAAAGTTATAATAATACTTTTTATTGCTCTTCAAAATTAAACCGACTATAAAAACTCTAAAAGAGGCAGATAATACGATAAAAAACGATCACTTCCAGACAATTATAAGTTTAAAACATTTTTATAAGATAAATCCTAGTTATATTTTATTATGTTAAGTATATACTTCCACCCGACATTAATTTGCAGACTACGTTCGTCGTTTCGCTACTGAGGAGGCACTTTTAGAGAAGGACGCCATTACAGGCCTCGGGGCCTCGAAGACCCCGAGCGATTCAGAATCATCGATGTCTGAATTCAGTGATGATGAAGCTCACGATATGGAATTATAACGCAATGACCCGTTGTGAACTTGTGGATGTCTGTACTATGGTCTTTGACGTTGTCACAGAGTATTGCCATTATAAAAAAACTAATATTTCTCGATATATATACTCTTTGGTATTAATTGTAACATTTTCATAATTTAATATGATACTTAGTTTTGATTTGTATAACCGGTGTAATGTCTGCATTTTATCGTGTGTAGTGTTGATAATTTTTAAATGGCAATCAATTTTCAATGTGTAGTTTCTGATCAAAATGTCAAAGTTCTTTGTTAAAGGATCGTGTGTTGAGGCATCTCACTCGGCTTGGAGCGTCCATACAATTATTTTACTACCTCATTGTTTTATTACATTAAAAGTGATTTTTTCTCAAAGAATAATTTCACTTTTGTACTTACAAGTTTTTTCAGACATATCTCATTTATTATACCGCCAGGTATTAGCCAAATATTGTATGTGAGGTAGTAATATAATTCGATATCGCCTTATTGATAACACCCATTTAGTGATGTACTGTAGTTGTTAAGGGTTTATCGATGGGCCGATGTTAGAGCGACCGGTCACGTGTACTGTGAAATGGACCACGTTATGCCAATTTTTTACACATAAATGCTCATAAAACGCAGTACACACAAGTGCTTTAAAAATTAATTCATTATTAATCGTATTTTTAAATATTGGTGTGATGGAAATGTCTATGGTTAAAGTCTAAGATTTGTCTATGGTCGGCTCGCATTTTTTTTGACCTGATTAAATTTTTATATCGTTTGGATTATCTTTATATGTCAAAACATAATACAATATTCTCGGAATGGTATTCGCTCTATCCACATAATAACTTTTGTTTATAGTTTGGCACAAAACCAAACATAATTGTGAAATTACTAAATTCTATTACAAAGTGAGCAGAGACATGTATAATTACGCTTATAGCAGCAATATTTTAAGATGTTCACGTTGGTGTAGAGCTTGTGACGTATTCTGACGGGATGTAGGTTCTATGTATAACCGTTGTTTAAAAAGGTTTGATATATAACATGTACTCGCCTTTAAAACGACGTTTTAAAAATTATTTCATAATGTTCATTATATATAACAACTGGCAACACAACGGGCGCCAGTGACCTTAGGGTATTATTTTGTAAATATTTAAATCTGTCCCCATAGCATAAACCAATTTAAATCTATACCCGGTCTTCTGACTGCAGTCATCGCTGTATCTCATAGGTATTTAATTATTTTTATTAGTCTTAATTTTTGATGTCATGTATGTGTTTAACGTTCATTAACTCGGCGTCGTTTACAACATGCAACACTCTAAATCAACGGCCCCACGCGTCAATCCGATTTATATTTTTTTACAATTGACTGTATGTACTTAGTTTAATTCTGTTTTAGCACAACCGTTTTTACTTCATTTTTACGCCATGACAGAAACAAGTTTTTGTGTTTTTCGGTTTTCAGCTCCTCAGCGCTTTACCAAATACTAAGCATTTCTTTTGATGACTGGCAACGTTGCTGATCTGTCATAATCAAACATTGTGTGTAATGTTCTGGGTCTAGTTACTATAGACCTCTGCTTAATATATCATATATAGGTTTAAATTTCGGTCAGGGTTTAAAATAAATTCTAATATCAACAAGAACATTACAATAGCGAATAAATAACAGATCTCCACGACATTTTGCGATCCTCAAAGTGTTGCAATCGTCTATATTTAAGTCTAGGTTATAAATAGATTACTAAATATTATTGATAGACATATATGTATCTTTGAAATGATAACTCAAGCCATAATAATATATTTTGGTATAAGAAGATGAAAAGTTTAAATTCTTAGTGGTATGTAAGTTGGGTTGACGTTTTTTTCGATGGATTTGGTAGTTGAGCTTTTATAAGTCCACCCAGCTTGATGAGTTGGAGTTAGTTTAATATCGCAACGACACGAAATAATTGTACTTCATTGATACTCGGGATGCCGGGATTTTTGTAAATTAACTAAATATAGTACGAGACTTGTCAATAATGCTTTTATTAAACTAACGACAGCTTAGATTGAATTATTTGTAAGAATTTCTATGGACGCAGATGAAATCAGTTATATATGTAACAGAATAAAACTTTATAGTATATTTTTATTTCATTACATGTAATAAACTTACGTTATTTTTAAACTACACATGTCGTTTTATTCCATCCTCCTTCCCGATACAAAACATTGAGTCAATACTTCATATATTTCAACTAAATTCATTCATTAGGTAGAGAGAGGAGCTTGGACGGTGAGGTGAGCGTTTAACGCGCGTTAGTTAAGGGGCCCCTTAAGGCTTAAACCTACACCTGGGTCGCAAGTCCCAGTCACTGTTGAAGCTCCTCTCACTACAACGATGGACCCGACACCTGCACCGTGAATACATGGAATGATGAGAGGTTCGGTCTCATTATAAGGTTGATAAATGAAAGTATATTTGATTTATTAACATAACTCTATTAAAAATAAACAGTTCAACAATATGCTATGTACATTCACCGTTAAAACTACACACGACCCACACAAGCGACTTACTTTGATATTCAAACTTCTCTAGGGCTATGAAACTTTGGCGTAACAACAATTATTAGGTAATAAAATAGAATCTTCATTGTGCACTATTTAAATACATTTTAAAGCTAATATTACAGATTGTTATATGGAAGTGTGTGGATTACACAATTAATAAAATAACCCTAGAGTATTTGTAAATGCTGTTCTGGTTTAGCGGTAGCGGTGTAAAAACAGACATCTATGTAAAAAATAATACACAAGGACACACTATTGTGATATTTAACAGCAAACAAACATTCATAACACAAGTTGCTCGCATTTATGATACTAATTATTCATTATTTTATACCTGATAATTTTTATGTCAATTCAATACATTTTACTGAACCAATATATTGTTTATATAGAAGCGACACACATTGCATCCAAAATAATCATCAATATATACATTGGATGTATCCTTGCTTTGTTTGGCTACGAGCTTTATTACAATCAATGTTAACTCTTGAAATTTCAGCGTATCAGAAATATATGCTGAAATAACACTAAACTGTCACACAATACCAATATAGGGCAACTTTCTACAAATGGACAACTTTGCACGACTTATCACAACTGTTCACAACTATCCGATGATGAGGCCGCAACCAAACTTGAACTGTTGTTTGGCCTGGTTGCTCATACCTGACAGAGCAAATGTAAATGGCAACGGCTGGAGTTTCTTCTCCAGAACTGCCCCAATATTCCAATTTGAATCAACCATACCTGAAAACATATTTGTGTATTTTAGTTATATTTGTTGGAATTGTTAATTCATATTATAATTTCAAGTGTAATATAGGTAGATCACTTTATTATATTAGTTCTCGTCATACATTCTTGCTACTTTGCACATTACATACATGTCAAATGTACCTAATAGTTTTATTGAATACTACAGTATTGAAAATTATTATAAACAATTAATTAATCAATAAAATAAATAGTAAATGGCGATAACATATGTATTTCTTTCAATACTATTTCATTAACTATGTTTTTTGTGATTAGCACAAAAAAGTATTTCTTGTGTTAGAATTACATCTTTATAAAGCAGATATTTTTAAAGATATTATAAATAAAAATAAAAAGTGTATGAAAATTTTTTTATAAGAAATTTTGATAGAGATATATGTAAATACTAGCTGCGCCCGGGACTAGATTTTCGGGATGTAAAGTAGACTAAATGTTACTCCTGGACGTCAGCTTCCTGTATACAAAATCGGTTCAGCCGTTTGAGCGTGAAGAAGTAACAATCATAAACACACACTCACAAACTTTCGCTATTATAATATTAGTAGGATAATAGAATATGTACCTCTAAAGACGAGCTCCGCTTTAGGTATAGTCACTTGGTATCCAATAGTCCCCGTTGACTCCATACCCCTGAATGAAGTCTCCATTTCAGCGACCACCTGTAATTTAATAATATTTTTTAACACTAGCTCATTTGTACTTTATTAGTGTCTCCTCAGTCGTTCACTCTTGACAGAGTGGTCGTGGTTGATGACTTGCACTTTCTTTGGATAAAACAGCTCCCGCGATGCGCCTCCACTTATTCCGGTCTTCAGCGTCTCGGAAACTCTGGACTACCGAGGTTTGCGTCGTACTTTTGATAAGGTCCACCCAACGCGTAGGTGCTCGGCCACGTGATCTTTTGCCCTCGACTTGCCCCAGCACAACGAGTCGCTCCATGGAATGTTCGTTACGGACCACATGCCCGAAATATTTGAGAATTCGTGTTTGTACAGTCGACGATAATCTCTGCTTGATCTTTAGTTCCTCCAGGATTGAGATGTTGGTTCGAAACGCTGTCCAGGGAATACGCAATAATCGCCTCCAGCACCACATCTCGAGTGCATCGATTTTGCGTCGGTCTTTAAGATGAACAGTCCACGTCTCTGCGCCATACAGGAAAATCGGGAAGACTAGGCTTCTCATTAGGCGGACTTTTGTTGCTTTGGTGATATTACGGTTGCACCAGACTCTTTTAAGCTTATCTACCGCAGATCTCGTGATAGCACATCTCCTTCGGATCTCATCCTCACATCCTCCAGTGTTTGTGATAGTGGAACCGAGGTACACAAAAGACTGGACAACCTCACAGTTGCCGATCATAGAGATGTCAGGATGGTTCAGTTCAGCTCGGTCCACTATCATCATCTTGGTCTTGTCTCTGTTGATCGTCAGTCCGAATGCGAGGCTTGTTGTCTCTAGACAGGTCAGCAGGTGTTCCATATCTTCTTTCGTTTGTGTTAGAAGAGTGGTATCGTCAGCATATCTTAGGTTCGATATTCTCTGTCCTCCCACTGAAATGCCCTTGTCCCATGTCTCCAGTACAATTCGCATAATACATTCCGTGTAGATGTTGAAAAGGAGTGGAGAGAGTATGCATCCTTGCCGAACTCCAGCGTGTGTACAGAAACTTTTCGAGTCAACGTCGTCTATTCGAACATTCGCAGTTCCATCCTCGTAAAGTCGTCGTATGAGACGAACCAGATGAATGGGAGTACCCATTTGAACTAGTACGTCCCATAATTTATGCCACTTGACAGTATCGAATGCTTTGCGAAAGTCGACAAAGCAGATGTAGAGTGGGATGTTAAACTCTCTAGACTTTTCAATTATTTGTCGAAGAATTAAAATCTGCTCCCTTGTTCCACGACCCTTGACAAATCCCGCCTGCTCAATAGCTATTTCGGGATTCAGAAAAGCTCGCAACCTGGTATTTATGACATGAAGAAGAACTTTGCTGGCGTGTGTAATTAAAGATATTAGTCTGTAGTTGCCACATTTCTTCGTTGATCCTTTCTTGTGCAAAGGTATGAACACGGAATGTGCCCAGTCTCGTGGCCATTTTTCTGTCTCCCAGACACGGTTGCAGATAACGTGCATAATATCAACTCCATGTTCACCCATTGCTTTGAAAACTTCTATCGGAATGGTATCAACTCCTACAGCTTTATTCCTCTTCAAGTGATCTATTGCGGCTCGAACTTCACTTTTCAGGATTTTTGGCTCCATATCATGCTGTGATAGTGTATTAATGTTACACGTAGACGTTTTTATGCTGCTATCACTGAAAAGTTGCGCGCAATATTTCCTCCACACTCCCAGAATGTCCTTGATTTCTGTTACGGTCACTCCATTTTCATCCTCAACGGCCCAGGTTTTCGGTTTAAATTGTCGAGTTATGGTTCGAATCTTCTTAAATAAATCTTTAGTTTCATGGCGGTTGGCATTTTTTTCTAATTCCAGGCAGATGTTTTTGAGATAGTTATTATAGTCCTTACGCGTAGAAGATTGTATCTGCGCCCCTAACAAATTCAGGTCTTGGACGGATGCCCCCTTGGTCTTCAACTCACGACGATGTTCTACGAGACGCCAAGTATGTTCTGACATCCAATGTTGGCGTTTATCTTTTGTCCGAATAGGTTGCGAGGAGCGGATAGATTTTTTTATGTACTCCTTTGCGGATTGCCAGAGTGAGTCGCTATCATCATCAAGGGCTAGTGACCGCCATGTGCTTTTATGTGTTTCCAGTTGGTTCTTGAAGGATAAGTTGTCTATGATTTCGAGCCTCTTGGTAGGTTTACGAGGTATGGAGTTTCGTAACTTAAGTTTAAGTGTACCTGTGAGAAGCTGATGGTCAGATTGACAGTCGGCTCCGGGCAATGTGTGTGCGTTCATAATCGAACTTCGCCATCTAGATCTTATTAGTATATAGTCAATCTGGTTCCGGTATTTTCCATCAGGGGACGTCCAAGTGTACAGCCTTCTGCGATGATGTTGGAATACTGTATTCATTATGGTGAAGTTGTTGTCGGCTGCAAATTGGAGCAATCTCTCCCCCCTATCATTTCTTTGACCGAGACCATAGTTACCTACAATATTCCGCAACCCCACATCCATGCGTGTGTCACCCACTTTTGCATTAAAATCGCCGAGTATGATCAACAACTCTCTACTTGGTATTGTTGCTATTAAAGATTCGATGTCATTGTAGAACTTTTCTACATCTTCATCTTTTACGGTGCTGGTGGGCGCATACACCTGTATAATATTCAGTGGAGTGGGACACGCATCAATCTTCATCATTATAATTCTGTTGCTGACCGGATTATAACCTAGGACCGCTTTAGTCCATTGTTTTGGAATTGCAATGGCCACTCCAGCAAGGCTACTGGAGTCATCTCCTGAATAATAGATGGTGTGTTTACTCAAGTCTCGGTGGCCACTACTTTTCCAGTGCGTCTCGCTTAGACCGGTGATGGTGATGTTGCATCGCTGGAGCTCATTATCCAAGATATGTAATTTACCCCCATCGAGGAGTCCTCGTACGTTCCAAGTTCCTATACGAGTGGTATTTCGTAGCTGGAACGATTTTCTTCCAGTCGCATGTTTTCCGGGGGATGCCTGGTTGCCTACATTCCCTCGGCCGGTAGCCGATTTCACACTGTGAGTCCCGGAAAACTCATAGCGCCGGTTGCTACGCGGATTGCCAGGCAAACGTACTACTTTATTGTGTTGCATTTCATCATTCAACTCTCGTGGGAAATATAATGTAGTAGTATCCCGTTGCTTTCTACATCGCGGTACTACAGACTCAGTGTCCGTAGAAATCTGTATGTGAACCAATTCCGAATATATGATTCTTACGCTTCACTACAGTACTGATGGCTACCGCTGCCCTCCATCAGGATCCAGGTACAACGCCCCTGTGGCTTGCCTCCTCCACTGGTTGGACCGTACCGACAACTATTGTCTCCGCTCTTTCCACCGTTGAGGTCTTCACCCGTAAAGCCCCTGGGCACGGGCTCTACGATATACCCCGCAGAATTGGGTCCCTGCTGAACTTCGCCATCTACACCCTTCGGCCTACTGAAGTGTGCGATGCCCACCCCCGCGACAAGGACGCGCCAGACAGGAGTTGCTCTAGTGGAGCACAGAGAAGATGACTCTAGTCTCCCAGGAGCCGGGTTAATGGACGTGTATAACCCCACGCCCAAAGGCGTTATTAGTGTATAAGTATTAAAAGAGATGAAGCTTTTCATCATTCCATGTATTCACGGTGCGTGTGTCGGGTCCATCGTTGTAGTGAGAGGAGCTTCAACAGTGACTGGCACTTGTGACCCAGGTGTAGGTTTAAGAGGTCCCTATCTAACGCGCGTTAAACGCTCACCTCCACCATCCAAGCTCCACTCTCTACCAAATTCAAAAAGAACCTACTAGGGCTGCCTTAGAAGTACGAACCAAGAATTAATTGATATTAGTTCTGTATAGGCTCAAGTCTTTTAGTAGGTTGTAGCTCTCACTTCTACTGCGTACAAATACACGACGAACCTATTTCAAGTGAGCTCGTAATATTTATTGACCTTGTGGCATGGTCTTTGGGGATGTTGGTTTCCCAAGGAACCGTAAACACTATCATCACAACGCGTATTGAAATTCTCAAGTATATAGTATATTTATTTCTATATTTTCTCACCTGTAATTGTTCACTAGCTTGTTTGAAGTAGCAGACATGGAAGCTAGCAGCTCCCAGAGTTGCTGATACTTCAGAATCTGTGGTTTCAATGAAAACAATATTATAATATATTCTTTAATATTTTGTTATTTCCTACTTTTCAAAGGCTATAATAATATATTAATTTGGTCAATGCAACAATTTAGTAGGATTTAGTTTTCACCTACAAATTTCTGAACTAATATTGATTAAACTTGACAGTAAATAAGCTTAGTCTCCAGAATTAGGTATGGGATGTAACTAAAAAAAATATTCTTAATAGTTAATTAAGAAAATGTAATTATAGTTGTAATTGTATTTAGTTACGTGTTGCAGTCAATAGATGTTTCTGATGGTTTATATTTTATAATGTATTTAATGAGTGTACATTATTAATATGTTTAAAACCAATCTAGAAATCCATTCGTCTTATGAACTAATGTAGTATAAATTTAAGTGATGTTTAGTGTTTTTACAGGCATGAGTTTGCTCATACACATAATAAAATGATATAAATTGATAATGCTTCTTAAATTGATTAATATCATATAATAAAATATATGCTTCGTGAGCGAATGTAAACTGAATTAAATTATAAGTTATTGTAATTTCGCAATTAAACAAAGGTGATGATGCGTGAATTTACATGATTCCGTAATAATGTCGAATATACAGTACAGAAATACTATAATATATTTGAATCATACCGTCCATAGTATATCTTGCTGCTGCCGAGGCGATGGCCACCTCTCCTCCTGCTATACGCGCACTGCTCTGATACACGAGCTCCGCACCCAGCGTTAGATGCTTACTGACTGACTGGAAATTATATTATCGTAATAATAATGAGTGTAAAACTTATATATAAAGTGTAAAAAGTTCAAAACAAACTATATAGAAGCAGTGTGTGAAAGAGAGGCCAGCTATATTTCGGTTGTTGATCATCGAGATGACATTGTCCAAGGATTTTAAGTGTTAATATTGTATTCGCCGTTAGTTTTAAGGCTATTTTAAGGATATTATTCTGCAAATAATGAGATCTAAGACTTTCAAATAATGAGATCTAAGATCTAAGACTTTCGCGAGTATTCATTTAAATGAAACTAATATTATTTGGATCACTCCACATATTTTATTATTTTAAACCTGCCTACTCCCGATGTTTCAGTTACTTTTAAGCAACCGACACCGTGATCACGGTAGTAATCTGAATAATATTAGTTTCATTTACTCTGTAAGTAGTTTATTAGTAGTACTGGTTATTTCCAGTCCATTATTTTATTAGTTAATTTACCTTTTATTTTCAGACATTTTAATAAAAATTACTATTATTTTATTTAAAAAATATCAAATGAAATTTCTAAATTTATAACTACCTGCAAGTAATGTCCAACAAACACAGATGATTTATCACTACAGTCAGGTTTACCGACGGCCAGGGCTAAAGTATAGTCTGAACCCTTGTATTCAACTGTGCCCTGTGTCGCCGACAACTTGCATTCTTGAACCTATAATTAAAAAATATATATTTTGTAGGTAAATTAAATAAACAATGTGTAAAATTGTTGTATATATAAATAGAATTTCAAAGTTTTGTTACTGTAATGAGTTCAGTAACAAAAATATTTTTAGTAAAAATAGTAGTTTTTTAATAATAATTTGAAATGAGTATATACTTCATTATTTTAAATAATCTGGACGGTTTATAAGTGTTATAAATGTAATATAAATTAATATCCCTCGTACTATTATATTCAGTAATGAAAATAATGTGCATCATAATATTTCTCTAAATATATGTATACTTAATTAAACTCAATCAGGATTTAAACCTGCTACTTACTAAAGTAACTCAATCACAATATCCCAGTTCTAAATCAAACCCTCTTTTCTTCATGAATTTTCCATTATACAGGGTGACTGGTGAATTACTATCAATATTTAAGGAGAATACTCGGTACATGATTCTCATTCGAATTAATAAAAAAAATAGGCACTTAATTTTTGACAAAATTTCCGTAATAATAAGTAAAGTGTTGACACGTTCCAAATGTTCAAGTGTGGACGCGTGCGGCGACGTGCTGATACAACACTACGTCACGACACGCGTATGTGTGAGTGTCAGTGTACACCTAATCTGTAGGGTGTTCACACGATGCGTAATTAATTACACAACTTTTGGTTAACTTTACTTAGAAGTTTATTAATATTTATGTTATATTAATTTTTATTTTGTCATATATGATCGTCAAATATCACGTCCTCAAATATCGATAGTAATTCACCAGTCACCCTGTATATTTAGGTATTTGTATATATATATAATGTTATTAGGATACCTGTGCAGCAACTTTCACTCGGACATCTTGAGTTAATTGATGTATTAGATTGAAGTTAACATTTCCAGCGGGATCAACATCACCCAGTACAACAGGGAAGGCCTCGGTGGGCGATATTTGTTTTGTACCAATATATGTTGCACCCAGCTTGTAACCATTTTGCATTGAGCTCATCGTTAAAGTGTGGGACATCTGTGAATAGTTCAATGTTTTATGGTTTATAATTACTACATATTGCATAATATTTGATTATTTCATGAATTTTATTATTTATTTGTAACATGAGTATATATTATTTAAAATAATTTACCAGGAAACAAATATAAATATTAACATTTTTTATGAAGTTATTTATATTTTATGTATTTAGATATTAGACCAACCTGGAAATGATTGGAGATTCCCTTATTGACCATAAGTTTACCACCTTCAAAGTTAACTGGTAATACATCTGAAACATATAAATATTATATTATATATATTTATTAAGATGAAATAACTCCTTTAGCAATTAAACTTTAATTGTTATTTTTTATACCTAAATAAATAACAAATATAGTTATTTTAGTCTAGTTTAAAGAGACAGTAATTTTGTTATTAATTTCCTAGCTAAATAAATAAATTTATTATTGAAATATTTTTTTATTTTATTAATGAATATAACATTCTAGATAATTTGTGTTTACTGGCAACTTAGACATAAATTTAGAGTAGTTGAACAAAAAGTAGGTTAATTATATTTAGATTGTTTTATCTATGATCAAACGATGCTATGTGGCTTCATAACTATTTGACAACATTTTCAAACTCAAAACTCACATAGTAACATTTATAAGTTAATATAAACATTGAGACAGATATTACATCACAGGCTAACCAAACTTTTGATTGATTGCTGAGCCTTCCGAACATATATATATAATAGTTTCTGAATGAATACAGCAAAGCGGCACTTTTATGACTCTTAGGTTAAATTCACGAATATTTCTATTAAGTAATCCTTGTAGTATCTTAACAAAACTTACCTTTAGTTTTTTTATGGAGTTCATCCAAAGTTCCCGGGTTTTCACGTTTGTTAGCGTTTTCTATGTTCTGTATGTCCGCGTTAGTGAGGCCTGCGTTTGATACACGGTACCTGCTGGCTATTGCTCCCATTTTAGTTAAGAATTTGTTTCACTTTTACCAAATTCTTAAGAAATCGATGAACATGTGCAATGAAACACGATTGGGCCGAATAAAAGACAATCGGTCTGAAGTTGACAGAACATGAATTTCTACATAGATTATTAAACTTTCTTATTCCCAAATAATCGAATTTTAACTCTGTGGGTCTAGTTGAAATCTTTTTAATTTTTCTCAGTATTATTAACAAAAGAATACTTAATACTTTAAACTATGATTTGTATATGTGAATCTTAAGTAAATTTTTCAATGTTATGATTTTCTTTCCATAAAGTAGATGATGTAGAATTGACAATCTAGAACTTCAATAATTTGACAAATTTGGCAAATTTGACAACAAAATTGAATTCAAAATTGGTTCTGAATTATAAACAAATCAAGTGACGACTGATAAAAAGTACAATAATAATTATATTTCACTATGCCTAAAGTGGTATCCCGAAGTATTGTGTGTTCAGATACAAAAGATCAAGAAGAATATAATGAAACGAAACCGCTTCACATTTACTACTGTATATGTGGTCAGATGTCCTTAATATTAGATTGTACGATAGACAGGTTACCTTTACGACCAACAGACGGAGCGAGAGTCATCGATGGATCAAAACACGCTCATAAAATAACAGCAGACACCGACGAAACAGTATATCTAAAACGCGAAAAGGGTATTGAAAAACAATTCAGATTAAAGTGTAAAAAATGTTCCATCCCCATATACTATAAACACGAACAGGGTAACAACATAGTGTTTATTATGGAGGGAGCGCTAGTACAATCAGTTGCTGAGGGAGCAGTTACAGATATTTACAAGCAAGTAGCCCTCGCACAGCCCAAAAAGATCATGGTTACAAAACATACTAAAAACATGGGCAAGTTCAGTAGTGTTACCGTGTCGACTATAGACGAGGAAGAAGATGAAATTGAGGCGAGGGAGGTAGCTGACAGTTACGCCAATAATGCTAGGATAATAGAAAAACAATTAGAACGGAAAGGTATGAATAAACGACAAGCTGAAACACCTTCTCATAGTGCCTCGGAGAAGAGAGTTAGAGGAACATTAATAGATAAGTGAATAGGTTAAAATGTAAAGAAAGATTAAAAATATATGTGTTTTAATATAATTAGTAATAAAATAATTTTTTATTCATCTTTGTATTATTTTACATTTAAAAACTGTATCAAATATGGGAGGACATTGCATTTGTAACTTAATATTCTCCATCAACCCTTTTTTAATAGCTTCAGGTCTTTACATACATATATATATTTGACAAACTAAACCTACCCCATCCCTTGCCAGCGGTTTCTTCTATCATAGGCAATCGAGACTATAATAATAGCTGCAAATTGACGAGAACTCATTCTATTTGTGGTCATTAGTTGAATTAAGATCTACTTCGAAACTTTGTAAAATAGTATAAGTAAAGAGTGTTAAAGTACTAAATCAGTGTTTGAAGTGATAAAAAGTGACAATTATTTTGTTAAGAAATTTATTAGTTTGTTTAAAATATATATACAGGGCGTCCCAAAATGAACACGTCCCAGTGACACAGGAGTTAGATGAGTTTGAGATCTATCGGAAAGTCACAATTTAACCTCAGTAAAAATATCACAGTTTTTTAGATATTCACACTTTTTTTTTAAATTGATATCTTGTGTTGGAATTTCTACTATTGTTGCCTGGAATAGCTCCAGATTGTAATTTTTTTATTGTTCTAACATCTTGAATAGCATATCCAAATATAACAATTATTATTTTACCGAGAAATACTGTTATACTGTTACTTGTGATCTTGTGAAAAGACGAAACACTAACTTTTACTAGCTGGTGTGAAAAAACCTATATGACAACGAGTTTGCAGATAATTTTAAAAAGTGGTCTACTTAATGCTGATTCAGGAATGGTAAAACACTAGTGAGTTTTTTGGCAAAAACCTTGACTTTTCATTTTTTTCCTCATAAAGGGCCCATTAGCCAAATTCGTTTAAAACTAAAATATACAAGTATCTGAACTTACTATATTACAATTTATTGATAATAACTCAATTAATAAAAATGAAGTAGATATAATGTCTATTATTTGTTTTCTCACCCTAGTTTTATTCTTTGATGAAAAGTAGTAAACTTTTTAGCCTTTGGAGTTTGGGTCTTTTTAGTGCATACGATGCGATAGGATATGAGCCCAGTGTCGCCTCTTGTACCCCGCACCCTGTACTTACACTGAATCGTCTTTCCAGTTTTGCTGTGCTTGTGGAGTCCTGACTGGATATTGTAGGGAAGACTGAACCCCCCATCGAGAGTAAATGTTATATTTATATACCTTTCTAGTAACAGTAGTCATGACTCGTGGGAAGCTGACATGCTAAGTAGAGATGAAACTTCGAGAACGTGGAAAAATAAAATGGCGCCATTATCCGAAAAAATTAGTTTCATTTATAATGTGTATCATGAAAATCTGTATGTACTCACTCATCACTATTAAAAATAAAACTCTTTGGGAAATAATATCTTATATAGGTAACACAAGCTAATATAAATAATATCCCCGATTTTTATTTATTCATTAATTAATAGTGATTGAAATTCTGATAAAATATATATAAACGATATCATCATCAGCTTAAGTCAGTTTACTACCGGATATAGAACTTTCTCGTGGGCCGCTTAATTAGCTCGATCTTCGAATACAAGCATCCAATTTCTGCCAACCACCGCATGCTGATCATCGCTCATACACGGTCTCAACTGCAGAACATGCTCAATTCAACGAATATCACCAAATAACACACAATATTTTTTTTTACGTTTTTATTTATATGAAAACAATTTTACAATGTTTTTAAAACAATAGATATAGATAATGACTGACGGAATAAATATATCTTTTAATTATATTTTGTATTTACATAATTACATTCAAAAGTACCATTACATCTAGCCTCGAGCTAGAAAATAAAAAAAGAAATATTTAAATGTAGACAAACCGTTAAACACATGCCATAATTTTGTACATTATTTACAATTTTTCAAAATTCGTCTCGGGATCAAATGATTATTTTATAATTTTTTTGAAACAGATAATAATTGGATATTTGTTTTAATATAGATTACATTTAAATATGTACAATATTGTTAAATAGATTTATTAGGTTTGTATCATGTAAGTACATGTCAAATATTAAAATTGCAAAATTCAAGTAAATAATTATTTCAAAAACAGTTATAATCGTCTATTATATAATAACAAAGAATAAATATTGAAGACTTAACAGTTTGTATTCTATAAATTTTAAAACTTGTGCATTTTTCAAAAGAGTGTTTGTTTTTTAAACTTCGAAGACAAAAAGAAAAACAATAGAGTTGGCACTCGGTATTCTATTTGGAAATACATATTTTTAAACACAGATTATACAGAGGAAATAGATAATAAATTAACGTTTAGAAACAAAGAATTGAACTCATTATTAAGATAATGAGTTAGTTTTACGTGAAACAATTTTTTTATAGTTATATGGTTGGTTCATAACAATTAAAAAATAATAAAACAGTTTGTCAAATCTATGGATTTTATAGAACAATAAATGTGCATAATATATTTTTACTGTTGTACATAGTTGTAACAATAATGACTACTTTGCATAAAACTCAAGAATTACTAATATTTGTAATGAAATTAAAATAACAGGGTTTAAGATACATTAATTTATATATAGAAAATCAGTTGCAATAACAATTATTCATCGAAGATCATGCCATTTTTGTTAACTATAAAACCCATATAAATGACAAATATATAACTCATATAAAATAGAAATTGTCTTTCAAAATGTTGAGATTTTTATATAGTGTCCGGATAATATTAAACTTTATTACCACAGTTAATTGATTTTTAATTTTCTTAATTCTAGAGGAATGTGGTTCGTCAAACGGGTAAGGTAATACAAATATTTATTCTAAATACACCAAGAATAAAAGGACACTTACTAGGGAATCCTTAAGCTAAGTTTATCAATTTCATTAATTTTTATAGTAAAGGACTTGAATAATTTTGGAAGAAATTTGTATAGAGATATTGTAATTGAGGAACGGAAAATTTTAAAAATTGTTTGAATATCTTCAAGTTATAATTTACATAGAAATATCTATATTGTTTATATTTAACTATTATTATTAAAGATTTAGAATATTTTAAAGTGTCATAAAGTTTAATGAATTTCTTAATTGCTGTTCGAAACGGAAGACAAAGAAATATTTCATTATAAATGCTATTAAGGTTGTGATGGTGTTGCCTGTTGTCTTTTAGACGTTAACTATTTGATTTTAAAATGGCGATACCTGACGTGAGATTTCAATTCCAACGGTTTTTCTTACAATAATTTAGAATTTGAAGTTAATATTACTGGAGATGTCATAAGGCAAACTTCGTGAAAATATTGTAATCCGTAGAATATTTGTTTATTAATAAAATTTCAATTCCTGAATTTTAATATTGTGATAATTCCGATCTACTGAACGTAATATCTTAGTATAAAGTTCGTCAAGTCTTTAAGTGTGGTATTGTCGCTGATGTAATTGTGGTATATTATAAAATTTAAGTGTGTAAATGCAAAATTTGTGTTGTTTTTTTAAAAAGTTAGAAAAATCACGAATAATTAGGGTTCTACTATCACAAACGCTAACAGGTCAGTCTGGTTAACGGCCGAAAAAGAAATGGAAAAACACCAAGATCGTGGTCCATCGACAGAGACTGTCTACTTATCATCTAATCTTAATGATAATTAATACTGAAATAAATCAAGGTCGCATACCGTATGTTACATCACAAAAAAACATTGCTTAAAGCTCGAACAAACATTTAAGAAATTTCTAGTTACAAGTTTTCATCAAATATAAGATTAAAGTATTACAATTGTAGCAAAGTATATTTATGCCATTCTTTATCTATTGTGCGTATAAGCTTTCATTAGAAAGATTCTTGTCACGCCGTAATGTACTTATAATATTTTACATAATTATATCTCTCTCAAACTTGAAAAATTTTAAACTATGATCCCAAAAAAATTCTTTCAATTTTATCCATGCATTAAATTTTCTTGTAGGAAAACGACGAATACTGTATAATCGCATCAAAAGTTTTACAATTTCATACTAATCGTAAGTTAAACTACAATAATCCATTAAATAACTACAGAACTACAAATCTCACTTTGGTCCGTGCTAGTCACGGGTTTAAGAAGTTTATAATTTGTTGTAGTGCCTAGTGTTGTTCCGTCCGTCGAAGTCGCCATTCGATCGCCAAAAGGCTCTAAGATACGAGAGTATCTGGAAATAATTGAGCATTATCAAACTGTTAAATTAAGAAACAATGACTTTAAATGTCTAGACAAGCACTGGCTTGCGTTTCCGTTTCCTCCTATGGTGTGAGTGACGTTTGTCGGCGCCGTCCTGGACGCCATTTTGTGTCGGTGCTATAACCGCTTTCCTGGTGGGGGAGCGGCTGGCTGGTGGTGGGGATGGTATTGTCGGGCTAGGATCTCGCCCTACAACATCCCAAAAGTTATCCTACATGCATTATACATTCCCTGGATCTTGAGCAAAATATACGCTACAGTGGTGCAGGTTTCATTTCAACACCGTTGGAATTTTGTTATTAATTTCGTTTCATATCCTCGTGAGGGTACATGTTAGTCTGGGTCACATTAAATACCAATGGAAACGGTGGTAAAATTAACCTCAATAAAATTATAATATACCTACCACTTGGCTTTGTTGGTTTTGAACTTGTTTTAAGTTCTTTTCTTGAACCATTAATTGATGTGCCGCTCTGAAAAAAGGGGTACTTTGATTAAGTTTGTCCAAATGTGAGTTTTAATTGTTTAATTAATGTTACCTATCCATTTGTTCTTGGGTCATATCGAGTGCTTCTTGCATTTCTCGTGACGTGTTCCTCACGAATTCTGGGTCACAATATTCGCCCAAGCCTTGTTCAGCGAGCACCTGCCATTAATTCATTTGGAATGTTTAGTTTCCAACCGAGCTTTAGGTTATCATCAAATTGAAGTGGATTTCCTAATATAATACAGACCCTTGTTACGAGACTTTCCGCTGAACCAACTACTGGTACTGAGGAGCTGTTTCGAGGACTGCCAGGAAGAGAAACCACGCCTCGACTTGAATTATCGCTCCCTGTTTAAAATTTTGTATTAGAATTCTACATAGATGATATTCTTATATATAATGGTACATTTGGACCAATTTTTTTTGAATACATATTGTTTGTTGTTGATAAAGGTTTGTCTAAAACATTCAATAAACTGGAAGCTTTGTTTAAATCTATTTATTTTAATATCATTTTAACTCAGTTTTCTAATTTGAGAGCCTAATCAAGCTAGCCTTGTCATTTTTTGTCTCTCATTTGAAGCGATGTCTATCTCTACTGTCACTCAACAACTAATCACTAATGAACTCTCATGATTTATTATGATTTCTCATACAAACATCGTGCATTTATTATGTAAGCGTTTGTTATATCATTTTCTTTAGTGTTATCTAAAAGCTTCTAAAGTAGTGTTAGTATTACTAGTCTAATGCAAAACTATTTAGCCGTTCCAATGATATGTGAATTGTCATGCCTTTAATCCTTGCTTTATTGTGTTTCTAAAAAGTGTTGTGTTCATTTGTGATTAAAATATTATGTTGTTAGAATTGAATAAAATTATAAAATAGTTGATGAAGTGTAAAACCTAGCGATAAAAATTGCAGGTCATGTGATCTTAAATCATAGGTTTGCGTCATTGTGCATGTGACAATACCATCATTGTTATTTCGTTTATTTTCTTTTCTTTTTATACCACCTGGGAAGCTGGAAATCAATGAGTGCATGATGTAAAGAAGGTTCCTTCATATGTCGTTTTATTTACATTAGAGAGAGAGAGAGATTAATAAATATATTTATTATTAATTCCATTGTAATCAGAAGGAAGCTTCCTATGTGCAGACCTGTGTCAGGCGTATCTACAAGCGCGTGAGGTCTGGTGGTCGCGGGGCGCGGAGAGGGGGGGGCGGCGCCGGACGACACGCTGCGGACCATCCGACCTGCGGGCGCGGGGCGCGGGGGGGCGCGCAGGCTGCGGCGCTCACGGGCGTGGGAGAACGCGAACGGGAGCCGCGCCGCCGCGTTATATCCGTACAGCGTCATCGCTCGCGACTCCGCCGGCGCCACCGTGCGCGTCGGTATGGACGATATCTTCGGCACTATCGTCTCTCCCGGTGATGGAGTTTTGTCAGGCGACGCTTTCCGAACGGACAGTTTTTCGGACGCCTCCGGATGTATCTTTTGTCGGGATACCGGGGAAGTTGATTTCGCACCGGAGGTTTCTGGTGTCGATAGATAGTTGACGCAGCCGAATGCCAGACCGATCTGACCGAGCATCTCCGGGTAGTTTGACTTTTGATTGCTATTCCGAGCCGCGTACATAGATAGAGTTAACGTTAGCATCACACGATTATGGTTAGTATAATCTATTCTAAGGAAAGTAAAACCACTCTGTCACACGTTGCAACTGTAATTTAGCTACCTTTGTAAATAGCGTTCTTTAGATCATTTGTTGTTGCTCTGCAATGTAATAAGCGATAGTCTCGTTTACTAGTACATGGATAATGTATTTATTATTGATTTAATACATCTAAGTTGTTGGTTTTGAGACAATCATAATACTCACTCTAAAACTTGGTATATTTTCTCCGATTCCCCGTTGAATATTAATGGTCGGAGAGGTATTTGTTCCTTAGGCTGTCCATTGGCTCTGTGTACAAATATGGTATTTAATGGTATTGTATGTGTAGTGTGGAAAGTTAAATAATAGGTTCTGTACGTACAGGTTAGGTGCTAATGGTAATGGTCCCACTCCATACTCGCGCTGCATCATGGAACTTAAATGGTTTCCAACATTTTCTGTAAACAAGATTGAGATAAAAATTTATGTTTAAGAAGTTTACTAATTTAACCTCACGATCTAATGGCAAATAAGATAAAAAGAATATGAAAATAACAAGAAAAGAAGAAAAAGTTATAAGATAAAATGGTAAAATTTTAACCTTGAGGTGAATCGCCATGTTTTCGATGTCTGTGAAAATGTCTGTTTGGTCCGTGCCTGCGTATACTTGACCACACTCCACCGAAAAGTGAATGATTCCTCTGAAAGAAAAGTAACATGTTTATTAAAAAACTTCGCAAAATTAAACACGTAAATATGTCATATACTTATATTATCCAATTAAAGCAACAATGATGGTCCAATAGAAGGTCAAAAACCAACATTTTCTCATACTATTGCAGTTGCTTTTTTGCAAGCAATATATTTACGATCACATAACAATCATTACCTAGTTTTTTATCGACATCAAAGAGTGCGATTATAATAGCATTATTTTAGTATTTCACTTAAATTTTTGTTATTATTGTATGAGGAGAATTATAGTAGTTCTTGTTTTATTTACCCTATGCATGGGCACGTCACTCTCGGGAATGATGTCGTCGAGGTTCCCAGAGATCGCTCTCTTCAACTCGGGCCCTGCTTCATGTAGTGTTCTTAACCCAGCTTGCAGCGTCATCTGATGAGTTTGTTCGTCATTCTGCCGCAACTCTTGTTCCTTGCGCTTTTTGAACCTTTATTTTAATGGATCAAAGTGAATTGATTGTGGGTGACTCTCCGTACTTGTGAAAAAATCTGTTTTTTTTTAATTACTTTAAGTCACAAGTCCGGAATATAATGCCATATTTACATTCGATGCTTGATTTTTTAAAGCCTGTGCCTCTATTTTTTTTGCTAGACTAATATTGCTTTTAATCTAAAGTTGTAAAATAAGCTCGTTATTTTAGCACAATATTTAATCTAAGCATTTGATCACTACGTTTGATATTGAATGAACTTGATCGTCTATATTTTTCTATATGTAGTCCTTATAGTATCTGTATGTAGTGTGCGGTATATCTGACTGAGCATCTCCCTTATGAATTGTTCTATCTCTATAGTTACGCATATAAAATATATCACAAAAAAAGAAAACACAACATTTAAAACATGTGGGAAACACAATTAAAAATGGCTTCTGTTTGTTTGTCAATATTTTACAAGCATGCTAAGTAGATGTGGGAGTATGATTAGATCGTGGTGTGGGTTGTTGGTAGATTTATAAAAACGTTGATTTGTCATGGTTATCTTGTAATATCTGAGGTCCATGCGGGGTTCAACCGAAAACAGCTAAGATATCAGATGTTTGCAATAGCGTTTTTTGTTTGTTTATTAAACTATCGATAGTTTTCTATATTTGAGCGTTGCAAGATAAAAACACTAAAGGGAACATTCTTTCTCCTAAACAACATACGTTTCCTGAGATGCGTTACTTACGCGTGATTCCTATGGAACAAAAATAAAATGTCAATGTTGGACCGAAATGAATTGGAACAAACAAGAGGTCTCACACAAAATAAAAATCTAAGTTTCTGATTAAATCTCATTTGCCTCGTTTTATTTTCCGAGTCATTTTAGTTTTTTAGCTGCAAAGAAGATGCTTTAATTGTGCCGATAGAATTTATTTAATGTTTTTAGATTATTTAATACTTTAAAGTAAAATAATTTTGTTAATATCTACGTTTAATTTTCCTACTATGTCAATCAATTTATTTAATATATTATTTATATTGTTTTAAAAATAATTATTAGATTTAAAACATAAATATATTTTATAATACAATTTAGTCACCAAAATAAATCTATGTATTACGACATCAGTCTTACCGTCGGAAATAGTCTTGTATAAGGAAAGTAGCGTAAAACTTCCCAACGGTGATTTCGTTAGGATCTCCGGGCGGTGGTACGACCTGGTCTAATAGTTTTGGAGAAGTTCTTTTCCAAATCTTCTTAATGACAGCTCGAAGTTCTGTGTTGCAGTCGTCAATATTACCTGGACCAAACACATCGTTATAGAATATTAAAAATATTATCGGGATAGAAGGTCAATTATACGAGAAACTGATTGTAACATAACGGTAGAAAATAGGTAATAACAAGATGTAGGACTTTCGGGAGTATTCATTTAAAATAAATTAATATTTTTCGGATATATTACGTGTGCTTTACTTTTGCCTACATACATATCGGCTGCCCGTGATCACATTTGCTGAAAAGTAACCGAAACGTCGCAAGTACGTAGTTTATTACAAAAATAAAGCATGGGTAGTATGTCCGAAAAATATTAGTTTCATAGGTAATAACAAGATTAGTAGCTTTAACAATGAAGTCATCAATGTATATGAATTTATCTTACCATCAGTTTTGATCTTGAGTGAAGTCCGGACCACAGCGAAAAGGGTCGCGTTGAATAAGACGGTGCCGTCCGAATTGAGAGGCATGTTCATTGACACGAGGCGCTTACACGCGACGCGGTGTGGACACAGCTTACCGAAACCTTGTGAGAAGAAAAACCAAATAAAACTTGACCTATACCTCGATAAAATTATTATAACACTGAAATTTTTAAATATGACATGAGTCTTTTTTGGTATAAAGTTTTTAAAAGCAAATATTAAAACTAGAAAAATCTTACCTAATGGTGGGCTTATTTTTCTTAGTAAGGTAACTACATCTAAATGTTTTATACGTCCTTTCGCGTCAGGATCATATTCACTCCATAGTCTGAAAATATATTGAATAAGTTCAGTATTAAATATTATTAGTTTTATAGATATTGTATTTAAATTACCTTATAAATTCATCTAAGTGGTGTGGTCCCAAAATTGACCAATCTCTGGTCAAATAGTCAAAATTATCCATAATGACAGCAACAAATAAATTAATGATCTGGAAATGAAACGAAAAATGTATTTTTCACTTGGTCAGAAGAAAACAGAATTAAAAAGATTATATCAATGCTATTGTAATCAAGAAGGAAAAAAGAAGAAAGTTCTCATGAGGTAATGGTGAAAAATTACTTACAAGGAAAGAACAAAGTACGTAGAATGATATAAAGTATGGGAAGGCCAACACTGAGCCGCAAGAACCACCGCCTTCGTCCTCGCCTTCTTCTTCTTTATAATTCTCATCACATCGTACATCTGGATCCGGAGACACGCCCATCATGATATCTTGCCACGCCTCACCTATAATAATCAGAAAAATAAGTTCCCTTTCACTCTAAGACATGATAACTAAAGTCAACTCAAAGTATTAGTCATGAAGAAGTAAATTTCTTGAAATTCTCGACACCAGAATAAACTTACCGGTAGCAGAACGAAACAGCACAAGTATGGCTTGAGGAAATGTTTGAAAATGATTGTTTCTGGTGATAGGCGTTTCATCGTCTATTGCTATTTTACCAAAAACCTAAAATAAATAATGTTCTATAATAATGAAATCTAAGACTTTTGCGAGTCATTTAAATGAAACTAATATTTTTCGGATTGCTACGAGTACATACGCGTATTTAATTAATTATTTTTAAAAACTACATACTCCCGACGTTTCTGTAACGTTGCAGCAACCGTAATCACGAGCAGACGAGATGTGAATGTTAAACAGACGATATTAGTTTCATTTAAATGTTGTATGATAAAAATATATTTCTATGGAATAACTTTATTAAAATTTTTATTTACCTGCATCCCAACAACGGCGTAAATGAAAAATAACATCAAGATAAGCAAGGCTACATAGGGAAGTGCTTGAAAGGACTTGATGAAAGTCCATAATAGTGTTCGTATGCCCTCGCCTCTGGAGAGAAGCTTCACGAGTCTCATGACGCGGAACAAACGGAAGAAGTTGATGGATGGGATCGAGCTCTCCTGGAAATATGGACGATTTATTATTATACAGACATTTAGATAAAAATAATTATCAAACTTATAAAATTTTGGTAATGTTTTTGTCGCAATTTTTGGATGCAATCGAAAAACATAAGAAATTATGTATTTAGGAATATGAAAAATCACCGAATTTTTGAGGTAAAACTTAGTCTGGAAAAAAACTGTTATTTCTATTAATATTCATTGGTTTCAGCAAACCCTCACCTTTAAAATATTTTCTAAGAAACTGTAATAATAAGAAACTTTTTTTAACTTTATAGGTAACTAGCTTTCCGCCCGCAGCTTCGCCGCGTGGAGTTCGGTTATATCGCGTTTCCAAGAGAACCTTTCAAAAGTCTGGGATAAAAACTATCCTATGTTCTTTCTCAAGGTCAACTCTATCTCTGTACCGAATTTCATTAAAATCAGTTCAGTGGTTTAGGCGTGAAAGCGTAGCAGACAGACAGACAGACAGACAGACAGAGTTACTTTCGCATTTATAATATTAGTAGGGATTAAACAAAATATTTTATTTAATATATGCAATATTAATGAGTCTTTTTATATAGATATAATATTATTATATATTATTATATTGTGTGTATTCATTTGTTATAGAAATTTATGCTTTAAGATTTATATCATATACTAGTTTTTGCCCGCGACTTCGTCCGCGTCAGTTTGGTCAAGAGTAATATATGTAGCTGTAGCCAACCAGTCGAATTCTATTCCGTCTTACAGGCCATAAATAATCAGGTTTTTCCTGTTTCAATCAAATAGAATTGACATATTTGTTAGTTGTCAAATCTAATGTCAAAAAAAAAACTTTTGTATGGGAAATAGAAAAGGGTTGTTTTTATGGTTTTCCCAGTTATGAATCAATTTTTCTCACCTTTTAAACCTTCCCTGGACTTCCAGGAGTATTTCAAGACTAAAATTAGCCAAATCGGTTCAGCCGTTCTCGAGTTTTAGCGAGACTAAGGAACAGCAATCCATTTTTATATATATAGAAGATTTTTAGGCTAGTACTTAAAAGTCTTATGTGAAACAAAAAGTTACTGACAAGTTTCATGGTTGATAATAAAAAGAAAGTTTCATTCAGCAAATATTTGATTGTTCCTATTTAAGAGTAATACAAATATAAAGAATTTATCTAATGAGTGCGAAATATGTAAACGTGTATTTACAGTCTAAATCTCTTATTTGGACATCTAAAAATATATAAAATTTCGTCTATTTGGAGCTAGTTTTGATATCTTGTTGTGCTTACGTGCCGTCTATATCTAAAAGACTCTCATAGAGTTCAACTTGTTACTGTCCCAGATGCAAATAACATTTAAAGCTAACCCTAACATATTAATGCTTTGCAACAACTAAAGCTGAGTTATTAGTACCATCGAGTAATTAACCCCTTCGGACCTGATTTTATATAAAGCATGAATAAAAATATTTTTATGCTTTTTCTGTGAGTAAGTAGTGGAGTTAAGGGATTTTTGTGTAAATATGCGATTTATAGTTTTTAGATTTTTGGAAATATTAATGTCCACTTGAGTGGACATCGGGTCTATAGTGTTGTACTACGTATTTAGTATGTAATGATTTGTAGTGGGTACTATAACGAAATAAGTAAGCAAAACCATATATAATAATAATAATGTTTATTTATTTTCACAGTTTTACAACATTGTAATTGGATGGATTATTCTTGTTTTTGATGAAATTTTCGGAAGCAATTTCGGTCACTGGTAAAACATAAATGTATTTCACATTTCAGGCAGTAAACATGTGTCTTTCCTTTACATCCTGGATTTTTACATCTTGTAGCTTCTTTTTTCTGATCATATTCTGGCAAATGGTCAACTGTGTCGTACTGAATTTCTCTTGCAGGCCTTATTTCAGTTCTAAAACGATGTCGTTTTGGCGTAGCTGGTGAATTTACTGGACTACTACCTCCAGACGCAGGCCGTCCTCTTTTTTTGCTGGGGATTGGAAGCCCCATTTTTATAAGAGCCTCTGCAACACGCTGCCGAAAGTGCAACAGATCTAAAACGTCTGTACTTGGTATATTGCAGGTTTTGCAATCTTCTTGGTATTCTAGCCAACTATTGGTCAGCGCTAGGTCAATGGCATGAAATATCATTCGTAATGTCCATTTTTTGGATCTTATGAAAATACGATACAAACTAATCAGATGATCAGTTTTATCTACACCACCCATACCATTGTTATATAATTGCACCAGTTCAGGACGTGATATAGTTACATATGTTTTAGATATTTTATTCCATCGTCGAACTTCATCTTGGTTTCCTATTCCAACAAAATTTGAAGCAAGTACGACACCTTTGTTGTCCATCCACTTGATAACAACCACATCTTTAGTATTATTCGTAACTTGATCAGTATATCCCCTTTCTTTTTTTGATCCTTCTTTGTCGGTTATGAGTGGCGGTTTTCCAAAACGATTTATTCTGATCGTTCCTCCTGCATAAATTTCCCTCTCGCGAAGATCTTTCAGCAAAATGTAATTGGAAAAATAATTGTCAAAAAAAAGGTAATGCCCAGACCCATAAATTCTTTTCGACAAGGCACTTACATAAGCAGCAGATGTGCCATATTTCAAAACCTCATTTTTGTCTAGGTTTGTAGTTGCACCTTGATAAATGATGAAATCGTAAACTAATCCACTCTTACCGCAAATCATAAATATCTTTACACCCCATGGCTGTGGTTTTCCTTTCACATATTGTTTGATTTCAAGTTTTCCTCGAAAAGGTACAATCTGTTCATCAACGCTCAATATTTGCTCCAACTTTAGTTCTAGACATCGTTTTCTAATTGAATCATATAAAGGTCGAACTTTGATAAAACGGTCAGTGTTATTTTGTGGAATAGAATTGTTATCAATTACATGCAAATTGTTTCTCATCTGAAGAAATCTATCTCTGGCCATATTCTCTAAAAATATTTTCATATCTAAACTGGAATCCCAATACAAACGAACACGAGGAAACTTCAGGTTACCCATAATGATATGAAGCCCCAAAAATACTTTCATTTCTGTAGGAGTACATGGCTTGAAATTACGGACTTCATTTCTCACTGCATACAAATTAGTATTGAACGTAAAATCTTCAATTAGGGACTGTGATATATATTTAGAAAAATAATCAATTGGAGCATCAGGCGAATCTATTTCAGAAGGTGGTGGAGCAGACCAAATGAATAGTGGAGATTCAAGCTGTAAATGTTTTCTCCAAATTATTTCATTTTTAGACTTACTACTTGATCCAGGTTTTGGTTCAGCCTCCTGTAAATCTTCCTCCTCTGCCATATCTTCCTCCTCTTCAGAGTTATCAGCTATTACTCTTTCGGTTGGTAATGTTATATTACTACCCACACGAACATTTTTTTCTGGTAAGGCCTGTACAATTTCATCGTCACTTTCTTCGTCAACATCCGATATTACACCGTTTTCTAATAACTTGAGTATATTATTCACGTCTTGACTTTTCGATACGTCAAAACCTAAAATGAAATAAAAAATACGTGTATAATTCATTACAAAATCTTATTGTAAATACAAACGTTCTACAACGATTGTGACCCTTTGTCCACTGAAATGGACATCACTTTCATCTGCAATATTTTATGACAACATGCATAATTTGTATTTTTAGTAAGTGAAAATGTAAGCAAATATGATCATTATACATGATAAAAAATATCGATCTAATTGATCAAGTCGTTATGGAGTAAATAAAATAAAACTGACGACTTACTTGTTTTGTGCGTATCCATGGCGAACGTCAACACTTGACTAATTATTTCATCCTGCCTACATAAAAGCTGATTGTGTTTTGTTTATGGTAACGTTTGTAGTTAAGTGTACGGTACAGTTAAATATTTACACTAGCATTTTTATTATACTGTGTCAAGTTACTCGCAATAATAAATAGTGTCCATTGAAATGGACGCCGGGTCCGAAGGGGTTAAACATTGTAAACCAAATTTTTTTGCGAGATCAGATAGATATCGGAATATATTTATCAAACTATTAATTCTTCTATTCTTAATGATGGACGTCATTTTCTGATATCTAAAGCGTGCACTTACCTTGACGACGTGTGTTCTTTGCATGCCACTTCCCTGAAATAAACAGTTATCGTCTGAATTATCTACACGTAGCTAGGAACAGCCTTCTGTTATAACAACATCTATGTCCATGCTCGGGACAGTAACTACACTGATTTGTGTTCAAATTATCTTCTTAGGATTTATTTTACCATATTAATCAACTATATATACTATATCTTCCTACTAAACTGCTCTTTTTTGGGCAAAAAAATATTTTCAAGAAGATAATTTCAACAGCTACTTAGTGAAGGTGGTTTATAATTATATAGCCATATAATTGTTATTACCTGATTCTTGAGTTCGTTTACTTGCGACACAACGATGTCGATGATACTGCCCAAGACTATGATGAAGTCAAATGTGTTCCACGCGTCGCCGAAATAGTTCTAGATTGAATTATATAGAATAATTATAATACTAAAGAATTTATATATGTATGCTATAATATTATTGAACTAAAATTTCCAACAAGGTTGCGTTAAACGTTTAACGCTCCTAGGGAGGGGGAATAGAAAGAGAAGGAGCGAGATTAAATGGGTAGGTCAATAGTGAATTACAAGCAATGTTTATAATATTTATCTTAAAGAAACAATATGAGTCCACAAAAAAATCATTTCTAGTCCTTCCTATTTTCATTTTCATATTAAGTTTCATTTCTTCCTTGAAGATTGAGACTACGTACATTATTATTAAAGTAAATGTACGTAACGTAAGATGTATAGCAATTGTATTAACTGACCTTAAACCTAAATGCCGCTAGTTTGAATATAAACTCTAGCGCGAACACCGCGGTGAATATCATGTTCAACATGTCGAGAGCCCGGCTGTAGTCCAGCGACTGGTCGTGGTACTTCATGGCCAGCGTGATGGTGTTGATCATGATGAGGACGAAGATCGCGTACTCGAACGGCTGTGACGTCACGAACCACCACACTTTGTATTGAATACGGTGTTTTGGGATGTACCTGAGAATGCAAAATAGCCCAACAATGGGGAAAAATGTTATATTTTATATTTATACTTGTAAAATCTTCAAATAGGTTTACCTCCTTATTGGTTTGGCTTTCAAAGCGAACTCTATACAGTTCCGTTGATTCTTATCCAGTTCACAGTTCTTGTATTCCTGTTCACCCTCGTTCTGGAATGTCACTATGACGAAACCCACGAATATATTAACCTGGAATTAAATTTTTTGTACTGCATTTCATTTAGATAAATTTGTTAAATAATTTTTGTATGTGCACCAACCATAAAGAAGGCAATAATAATAATATAAATTATGTAGTAGGCTGCAACAATTGGACGGAAGTTAGTTATAGGACCACGGTCCTCGGCATTCGAGTCTATAGACACATACAATAACCTGAAAAAACACAATTTTCATATAAAGATTGAAGAAATCTGCAAATCAAACAATCACCTAAATTCTTACCCTGGCCATCCTTCAAAAGTAGACACAGTGAAGAGAGTAAGCATCCCTTTCATCACATTATCAAAATGAAAATCATTCCTCTTCCATTCTCTATCCCTAACTACATAATTTCTGTTTTCGAACACTAAATACGTCCCTCTGCAAGAAATAACTGATTTCACAAAAACTTCTCTTAGTTTTTAATGCAAAGAAACTAATTTATAATATGGTTACTTACTGACACTCAGCTTTAGTCATTTTTGAAATATCATTACATCTAAAAAATTTACCCTGAAACAAAACTCAGGTGATTAAATACAACCCTGGAATAAATTACGTCATTTAGCAAAATCTCTGCATCACAAATGCGACCCATTTCTCATGATAAATAGCAATTTATTTATATTACAGCAAACACTTACATAAATATGAACACAATTTTGGTTATTGGTACATTTTTATATAATAATAATGAGTATATCTTTGTTTCTCACCTTAAATAACTGTACACCGACGACAGCGAACATAAATTGTAATAGATACGTAACTAACATTATATTTCCTATAGTCTTAATGGCTACTATCACACATTTCACTACATACTACGGTGTGGAGGACAGAGTGCGAGTTAGTGGCGTATACGTTACCAGGGAAGGATAGTCCAGATTCCGGTGACCAGGCAGCATCGGGACATAGGGACAAAGCAGATCTTTTAATTAACCGGGCTTACGAAAACAACGATTGGGGGGAAGATACTACATACGTTATATACATTTCTCTGTTAGATGCCGTCCAAGGATTTGAAGAAACGCCAAGGTAGGGGGATGGTTATATAATGTAACCGGGGTTAATATTCTAATGATTCAATGTATATCTACACCTTTGGGTTCAATGGATATTCATGCGTTAGTAGATACTAATATGAAAGTATAGTCTAGAAGATTTTAGTCTCATGCCAATTAATGTTTTGTTGGTGTCATCACCAATTTTCTAATCGTCGATATTGTTTGTTCTATTTGTAACAAAATATATATTTTATATAATTTTGCCAGAGAAATCTTTTATAACCTCCAGTGGTTTTTAAAAGCTTAAAGTAAAGAATGTCCACTTTACATTTTAAATTTATTCAAAATAGACAAAAAGTAAGCGTAAAAGATAATCAGGCGGAAGAAAGCGCAGAAACCAAAAGCCAACAAGAAAAAAAAAGAAAAATAAAATCATGAGAAATGAGTGAAGAAGAGAATTTATAAATAAATAGATAAATCATTAAATAAGATATTACCCAAAGGTGTAACAGTATATTGTTGGTAGAACGCATTGTGTACACACGTGAATACAGTAGATGTGTGTCAAGGCGAAGCGCCCCCTACCTTGAACATTTGAACTCCCATGACCGCGAACATGAATTGAAGCAAGGACGTTACCAACAAAATGTTTCCGATCGTTTTGATAGCAACGATCACGCATTGAACAACGTGCTATAATCAGGAGAAACTATTACATTACATTTCTTCAGTATTTCATATAGCATTGTAATTCAAAATCTATTGAATGGGATTTCATTGATTTTAAATTATATTGTAGTATTTTATTTAATTTATATCTGACCTTAAGGCCCTTTGCCCTGTTGATGGCTCTTAGTGGCCTCAGCACCCTGAACACTCGCAATATTTTCACAACTGATATACTTCCAGACCTGAAATTATTGTATTACAAGTAAATTTCCTTACCCAAAAGAAACTGCAAAAAAATAATTGCTCTGATTGGTTTTCTAATATGCATGTTGACTTACTTAAAGCTCATCGAGATGAGTGACACACAGACGACTAGCATGTCCAGCACATTGAATGCTGAACGGAGGAAGGCGCCGCGATGAAGTACCAGGCCGTATGTCACCAGCTTCAAGAACAGCTCCAACGTGAAGATTCCCGTGAAGAACATATCGAATTGACTGAGAAGCTGTTAAGTATTTAAGGATTTAGAATTATATGATTTTGATAGTCTCTTGCTCAGTTTCCACATATGTTGACTATATCTTACCCAATTCCTAAATCCTTTCTGCACAGCGTCTAACGGATCCTCTGCAGCTAACATAGCAGACGACAGCATGATACACACCAGGATGATGTTCCCGAACGTCGATGATGAAGACATTTTGTAGCAGAACACTCGAAACCTAGTTATTGCGTTATATTGTACTTCTTATTATTGTTTCGATTCGGTTCACTTCCATTCATACATTTTTTAATGGTTCATTAATTATCGATGCAAATTAGGTAGGTATTTTTAAATCCTATTATGGAAATGTATATTAATTATTTTTAATTTATCATATTTAAGGGATAAAAGTAAAACCATATCTTATTTGTATTTCGTTACATGGTAAAGTTTTAGCTTTCTTGTCAAACGCTTAATATTGTGAAGCAAGGAAAAATGAAGCACACCTTTTATTACGCTATGTTCTGACAACATGAATTACACATTTAGTTCCACTAACAACGACAAGCATGCATGAACTGAACATCTAAGGAAAAAAACAATATTTCAAATTAAATTACCAATCATGCTGAAGCTTCTAAACTCTAAGAACATGCATCTATCGTGATCTTCGGGCAGGGCATTTCTATAATCTATGACGGGGCTATCGCTAGGACGAATATCTAACACATTTAATAATTTCACAATAAATTCTAACTGGGATCATGCTCTAACTGGGATTTTCACTACGAAAAACAAAACCGAATCACTAACATCGGAACTTGGAAATTTATAGGTACCCTAGGATCTCATTGTGGAGAATTTTGATAAGAAATAAGTATGAAGTTTAAAATAAACTGACTGAACTTTGCACATCGAACACAGGGAAAGAAAACAAAAAACTTAGAGGAAGGTAAATGCAAAGAAGGGATATGGCCAATCAAGAACTGAGATAACGTTGCCAATGTTCGTACAATGAGACATGGGTACCGGACCAATCACCTGTTCGTCGGTGAGAATATGAAGAAACTACTAGCGTTCGGTATCGGCGGCGTCTGATTGGGCATATTCAGTTCAGAGATGCGCCGCGGTCTAGCGGTAACGAGCGTCCCCTCCTCCTCGCACTCGCCATCTTCGTGATAGAAAATACTATGAGCTACCTACGTATACCCCTCCTAGGTCCTAGCATGCCGAACCCATGTACGTGAAGCGATAGAGAGAAATCAATCGTCAAACATAAAATAAAACCGGCGACAATGGCGTGTGGGCGTGACTCGCCGCTGACCTGTTGGTGGGTGAAAATACGAAGAAGGAGGAGGCTTCGGGGATGGGTTTGGGTCCGACGCCGAGCTCCACGGCCGACAGGCGGCGCGGGCGAGCGGATGAGGACGTCGGCGCGCGGCGCAGGCGGGGACCGCGCGCTGCGGACCACTCACACACACTTACGGGAGCCCGCCACCCACCCACAGTTTGAACGGGGGATTTACATATGTGTCGATTATCAAACATCGCTTTTAGTCCATTCCGGACAGATTTTTATTATTTTAGACTAAGTAGTTCATTTTTTTTACAAATGTTTCGTAGACATTTGTCTTCCAAATTTCTTTGTGGTCATTAATTTTAATATTTTTAGAGACATCAAACATGTTTTATATTTCTCATTTACTAATAAAATGTTTAATCTAAGATATTGTATCCTTTACCTGTGTGGTTCGTCTGTAGGTTATCCAAATCATCTCTGTCTTGACTTTCCTCTATTCCTTCTCCGTTATCTTCTGCACCTTCTTCTACTTCTCCTTCTTGATCCTCGTGGTGTTCGCCTTCTGAACCTGTTTCTTCGTAATCTCTTTCGGAACTGTAAGTTCAGTAGATATGGTTAGTATAGTAAAATTTGTCAGGATTGTTTTAATCAGTAGTACATACTTATCTGTAGTGTAAGCATCTTCATCGTGTATGTACTCATCGTCTGTATCAGCGAGTGCTCCTTCAACTTCCTCTCCGTCTCCTCCTTCAACTCCTTGCTGATCTTCTGTTGCTTGCTAAGAAAAAATACTTTTTATTAGCTATCCGTAAGGTGTTGATGATAACAGATTTTCTTTGAATTATACTTACACCTTCCTCCTTTTCGATATTGGTCAATGATTCAGCATCTGCCAGATTATCGACGGCAATGGCCAAGAAAACATTTAGCAGAATATCTGTTCTACGTTTAAGGAAATGTATCACAGCAGAATAGTATATGAGTAAGTTCTCATTTTAAATACCAGGATAATATCAATAGAAAATAACATTTTAAAAACTATTCTTATAATATAATTTATTAAATATCTCAAATAAGTTAAATATTAAGTTATACAAATTAAAAGTAAAAATGTTTTACTAAGGCAACGCAAACCGCTTACCTATATCGTTGTACACAAATTTAATGTAGATTTTAACTTAACATCTCAAGTATTTTTGAGAACTAAGGTAGCTACTACTAAAGGTAACTAACTGAATGAAAAAGGGTGAAAATATTTTATTTCATAAAAGGATACAGTTACCACAGATGAAGAGTATTATAAAGTAGATGCAGGCGAGGATCCCGAACGTGCCGACTCCACCGTACGCCTTGATGCCTTCATACATCACGGCGTTCCAGTCTTCACCCGTTAGAATCTAAACACAGAAATCCATAGTGTCATGCATACATTTATCTTGTTTTTATGAGGGTTTTCTCGTTTTTATAAGGGTATTTATATACTAGAAGACCCGGCGAACCTCGTATCGCCCTATAATCAAGAAATAACTGTTACGTTTTTTTATTTATATTTTTGGAGTTCATCTATTAAAGCCATAAATCTCCGTGTTTTGAAGTGCGACAGAATGATTGACATATTAGTTAGTTGTCAAGTCTAATGTCAAAAAAAAATATGTTTGTATCAACAACTACTAATAAATTAAAAATTAATTAAAAAAACATTGTCCAGCGGACAAAATTGTGAATCTTAACCATTCCCAGATCCCCTTGAACACACAGAAAAAATTTCATCAAAATCGGTCCAGTCGTTTGAGAGAAGTTCAGTGACATACACACTCACAGAAGAATTGTATATATGTATAAAGATAATCAGGATAAATATAATTTGTTCTTCTCTTTTAAGGATGAGCTACATTATTTCAAGAGATGTAATAATTGTTCATACTTGGAAGACTGTGAGGAGAGCTTGCCAAAAACAATCGAAGTTGTGTCGGTCCTTTTCTTCGACGGGGTCGTAGTTGAACTTTCCACCAAAAACCTGGGTGTGACAGATTTAGATTAATTGATTAAAGTCATAAATATATAGAATAAAATGATCCATCTAGTTTATTTAGTTCAGCAAATAGAGTCTTTGATAAATTAATTGGTTAAAGTCATAAATATACGGAATATAATAATCCATCTAGCTTATTTATTTAAGCAAATATGTAGTTTGTCTTCGAGAAGTCATTGGAAGACAATCTTCTATGGATATATTATAACAAGATAATTCTGATTTGTTCATTAATTATATCTGATAAGTATTAAATTAGTGTTTGCCATACCTGCATCCCAAGTAGAGCAAAGATCATGATGAAGAGGAACAAAAGAAGCAGCAGCGAAGCGATTGACTGGATCGAGTTTAATAAGGACGCTACCAGGTTAGATAGTGAGCGCCAGTACCTTGGAAATAGATGGTATTATTATAATGGGTGAATCAAAAATGTTACTGAACTTATCTATCTTAAAGTTTATTGTTAAAAGAAACAAAATTTTGTATAAAAATATCGGAAGAAAAGTTTAAATAGTCCAGAATTAAATTTCTTACTTATTGCTTGTTCTTATTGCTGAAATAAAGTTATTTTTTCTATGGACGGGTAAATAGATCAAAAATAGATCGAAGGAGAAAAAAAACAAATATTTTTTTTTGATACATGGTTTCCTTGAACAATGTATAGTATTAAAGTAAATTATTGTTTCACGAAATACTATAGTAGAAGTCTTAGGAAAAATTCCTAAACAGTATAATAAAGATACATACATGTATTGGAAAATGCCGTGACTATATCATATGTTACAAAATAACTCACTTGGTGACCTTAAACACTCTGAGTAGTCTCACACATCGTAACACGGACACTCCCAGCGGAGGCATCACCTCCGTCTTAGTGAGGACCATCTCACTGATGGAGCCCACCACCACGAAACAATCGAACCGATTGAACAGAGACACGAAGTAGCCCTGGACGTGGTAAACGAAAATGATCTTTAAATACATGTACATAAGAACTGCATTTAATTTTTTTTGAGGACTAAGTAATACAATCGAACCGATTGAACAGAGACACGAAGTAGCCCTGGACGTGGTAAACGAAAATGCTCTTTAAATACATATACATAAGAACTACGTTTATTTTTTTGACGACTAAGTAATGCTAAGTTTTGGACTATGAATTGCAAAAATATGCGAATTCTGGTTGGTACGAAATTGCTCTTTAAATACATGTATATAAGAATTATGTATGTATAGGTTTGAGGTCAAAATAATGGTAAGTTTTGGACTATGATTTGCAAAATTATGTGTATTCTGGTTGGTCAATTTCAAATTTGGAACAAAGCATGGACAAAAAAGTTTTTTGTATAATACAACTTTAGACCTGAAAATTGTAAAGCATAAAATATTATATCATTCTCATTTGAGTTTATGAAATTTGTACGCTTCAAAAGGCAATAGAAATGTAATTTACCTGCAATCCCAAACTGTACATTTTGACCAGCATCTCCAACGTGAAAAGAGCTACGAACATCGCGTTCCCGTACTCTTGAAAATGATCCAGCCAAGTTGGTTGGCTGAAATTTTAAATTATATGGTTAATTTTATATATGAAAATAATTTTTTTGTTAGAAAAATTCTAATAAATTTTCAAACAATTACACTCCTCGAACAATGATAATGTTTATAAATGTATTATTCTAGTATGTGAATTACTTCATATAAATGTAACTGAGGTTTTCGCAAGATACACTACGCGTATTTATTACTTTATGTACAACATTTTCTGCATCAGTCTGCCCGTGATCACGGTTACTATAAATCAACTGAAACGTGTAGTACCCGAAAAACTTACTTTCATTTAAATGAATACACCAAAAAGTCTTAGATATCATTATTTTGTGTATTTAATTTTTGTGGTGAATATTCTTCTCCGTACTTACTGATAGTGTTCGCTGGCGAGGACTACTGTATTCAGAAACACCAGAACAATGATCAGCCAATAGAACGTCTGAGACTTCACGGCTCTGCGACACGCGCGCTTCATGCGACGATTTACCTTCATTATATGGAAAATATTAATATTTGACTTTACGCATTCAATAAGTAACACTACACTAATATTTAAATTTCTTTAGTATTCTTTAGTATTAGTAGTATTCATTTCTTTAGTATCTAGTAGTTTTAAGAGTTACTTCAGTAATTTAAATAAAAGAGCGTCCATAGTGTTCCTTTAGAATCTAGGGCGTCGTGATGTGAGAAGAATGTATATATTAATGTAGCTTTAGTAAATAAAAAAGCAATCCGTGGACATATTTATCTCTTTTTGAGCGTTATTTTTTTATTTATCAAAAACATTACAATTAAAAACTTAACTAGATACAGAGTGAAGGATGTTGTATGATAGGCGAAAAATTGGTCCAAAAAAAAGAATATTTTGGTCTTTAAACACAGAATTATATATGAATTAAAGACATGTTGTAAATACATAGAGTGCATTTGAAAGTTATCTTAAACTATGTCTTAATCGTGAATTAGTTTCTAAATCGTTATTAACATTAAATATTATTTGTGACATCAGTTACCTTATCGAAGTCTTTTTTCCACATCTTCCCCCTCGCCACCTTCTGCGGTTCGATCGGTTCGATTCCCAGATGATCCGTAGAGTCGTGTTCGGTTTGAGTTTGACCCAAGTAGTTCACATCTTAATAGAAATATTATATTATTACAGGGATAACGATATATGTTTATAGATATATATTTATGGGCTGTTGTTTTAGTACTCAGGATGTTTTAAATAATTTAAGATATTTAGAACTTTAAAGAAATAAATAGATTTTATCTTACACTTATTACAAATGTACCTTCGAGTAAAATAGGTGGTAGTGTTAAAATCACCAAAGTATTGTTTGGTTTGAAACAATACAGTTGTAGTTGTTTAATTGGTCAACTACGATCAAATCACTTGACTAAGTTTTCATCTAGGTAACGACCTAATAAGGAATTTGTCCAGGCAAGGACTCAATTACGTGTGTTGCCTATAGTACCTACGCTACAAATTATTATAATCCCTTCTAATATTATACTAAATGCGAAAGTAACTTCGTCTGTCTGTCTGTTACGCTTTCACGCCTAAACCACTGAACTGATTTTAATGAAATTTGGTACACAGATGGAGTTGACCTTGAGAAAGAACATAGTTTTAACCCAGACTTTTGAAAAGTTCCCTTGGAAACGCGAAATAACCGAACTCCACGCGGGCGAAGCTGCGGGTGGAAAGCTGGTCTATATATAAGTATAATCACCAATTCCGATTCCATAGTCTCTTTGTTCCGTCTCCCTGTCTCCCAAAGGCTCGAGGTACTCCGCCTGTGTGATCCAGTCTAAATAACCTTTCAAATCTTCTTCTAACTGCTGTTTCTCTCTCAATTTCTGGAAATCACCTCTGTTCTTCGCTTTCTCTCTCTCTTTGGAAAACTCTCTGGAATATTTATTTATTTAATTTAAAAATCAAGCAATACAAGACTCAATTTGTTAGTAACAATATAAAACTTAAAAACTACGTTAGTATTTATTGCTTTACCATCCCACTAGAGATGGCGCAGCAATGATTAACATATATACAATCTAGCCTATAACATATCATATTAATATGAAATCGATTCAATTAATGGAGAATATTGCGTCAAATTAAGATTTTTTTTTTGACTGAAATGTACTAACCCGGACAACACACCGAGAATAAGGTTCATGACGAAGAAGGCTCCGAGAATTACCATCGACACGAAGTATATCCATTCCCAACTGTTGCCCATCGCATCTTGGATCTGTAGAAATACACAAAAGAATAAGCAAAAAAAAAAATAGTCAAGATTTTTATTACTTTCACTGACCACTGCATTTTGAATTTTTAATCTTATTAATATACGTCTAGATTTCAAATTTCTTTGTTATTAAAGAATAAACGCACATTATAGCGTCAGTGATGGCCTAGTGGTTAAAAGGCCTACCTTTCATGTATGAGGGTGCGAGTTCGACCCTGGCAAGTTCCGATGTGGTTTTACCGACTCATATGTACTGTCTAAGAGTATTTAGACATCACTGATTAATGTATTCCCAAAGAGGGTTGATGTAAGGCAGGCGGCCGGTCGTAAAAACAATTAGCCAAAACTATTCACAACATATAATGCAGACCCTGGCTATAGCTGGGAAATTGCCAGGTAGAAGAGGATATTGTGAAAATTTATGTAAAAAAATGTATCCGTCTAAACACTTACAACTAAATTGGTACGTAATATTTTGTTCTCATTAAGTGAAATGTAATTTCTTTTGAGAAATAAATGTCTAACCACACAATGCATTTTGAATCTTATTAATATACCCTTCGATTTCAAAGTTTGTTACGTACATTATACATAACATCAGTCCAGCCTTCTAGTGTGATGCATTGGAATACAGTGAGCATGGACAGTCCGAAGTTATCGAAGTTGGTGATGCCGAAGTTAGGTCCTATCCATCCATCACGACACTCCATCTCCTCGCCGATGGACGAACAGTTGAACCCGTTGTCCACGTCGCAGGGGTGAGGGTTGTCCATAATTTCGTCTTAAGATAATGATAATAAGGTTTAAATTTCGGTAAACTTATTAGGGTGAAAGTTTTTAGAAATATTGAGAGTATTTTGCATAAAACTATATAATATTGGATTTTTTGTTTGGTGAGGGCTAATTTCTAGAGACGGAATAAATCTATCTATCATTATTATTGATATACCTTCTATAGTCTATACATACAAGATTTTATTATGTTAGACAATCCTGTCAAGAATCCCAATATAGCTAAAATACTCCAACATTTTAGAAAGAAATGTAGTAACTAAGATTTCTGTATTCTGAGTTGGAGCATTAAAACCTGTACCGTATACATGGGTTTCCCTTTTCTTAAATTGTGATATTTTATCTAAGTAGATCACTAAATAGGTTTATGTTTAACTAGACAATTTAGTGAAATAATTTTCATACTCTTTATTTATTCCTTGATTCAGTTATACAAATGAATATGTATTAGACAAAAAATATATGAATACTTGTTCTCTTATTGTAGCAGGATTTGTGCATTTTTCCGGAGAACAGCTCGAGTCCAATGATGGCGTATATGATGATGACGAAGATGACCAGCAACGCGATGTGGAGTAACGGAACCATCGCCTTAAGGATTGAGTTCAACACGATCTGTAAACCTGAAATAATGGATATACTTTAAAGAAATTACTTAATTATGAAGTTTTGATAAACTAATGAGATCTAAGATTTTCGCGGTTATTGATTTAAATGAAACTAATATTTTCGGATTTATAACGCTTTTTTTTAAGCTATTGCATAGCTTCTATCGCGGGCCTTGAGCGCGGGGACCGAATCCAGAAATTCCGTAACGAAAAAAACCTCACGCTCCCCACTCCGACGGGCACGGAGGTGTGGCTTGAAGGCCGTGGATCGTCTAACGTCGTTTCAGTTCATCAGTCTTCGACACGGCGTTGTGTGCGTGGGATTAGAGGCATTGTACGACTCTACGAAACTTAACATTAACTTCGCTGATAAAAAATCAGAGCGGTTGACAACTTTTCTGTCAAAAACATTGAATTTGAAAATGAATAATGATCCACAAGAGTCCACAACAAAATATGGGACCACCATTGACGCGGTATTTTCTAGGTACTATTTAGAGGATATTAAGTTGCAAACTTATGTTTCTTATTTCAGTTATCATAAACCTATAGTTTCAATGATAAATATCCCTGAATAACCAACAGCTACTGTAAGATAATAAAACCCACATGTATTGTAAAATAATAAAAATATTTTAAACAATATTAACATTTTATTTCTTTAATAAAAGAAAAATTCGTTTTCTTATCGGTCACCACGCTCAAAAAGTGTAACTTGAATTAATATCAAAGAAAATGAAATATTGTATGAATAAAATAAAAATAAATAATTATAATTGCATAAGTTGATACAAAATGCTATGCCATAGCTTTACCGCCGCAGTTCCCGAGTGCCACACGTCTATTTATTTATTTTTTATTATAAACTACGTACTCCCGAGGGGATAAAATAACAAGACCGACTGACAGACACTCACATCTCGTCTGCCCGTGATCAAGTTGCTGTAAAGTAGCCGAAACGTCGGGAGTATGGAGTTTATAATAAAAAATAAAAAATCGCGTAGTAAATCCGAAAATATTAGTTTCATTTAAAAGATTCGATAAAGTACCTAACACTAGAAGCAAAAAGTACTACAAAACTTTATATATTATATTCAGAAATGACTGTAATGCCTTACTTGTTGAAATCTTTATTTTCACGAAATCAATGTTTAATAAATTAAGATACTATAATCGGTAAAATGAGATAAGTCATATTCCAGACTTAGATTAATTTCAGAGTACTCAATAACAGGATAAACGAATTATTGGTTTTCGAAAGTGATAGCGATTGATGCCATCACTAACTGTGTTTTGTTTATACACATACATACACACACACACACACATACGTACGCACGTATATATATACTTATACTTATAAAGGTTAGCAAATATAACGACATCTTAATAAATATATTTTTTATTTCTAGCTTTGTGTATTTTCAATACATATAAACGATATTCATTTGAATACAATGAAATAGTTGAGTCGAAAGTTCAATAAACATTTAGCGAGTACTAAAAATCTAATGAAATTTTATTACCCAAATAATTTATTTAAGGATACACCAGTATTTACCATTTTCATGAATCAATATTACGTAGTTAGATTTAATAGTAGGAAGGGATCAATATTAACTCTCTAATCTAATCTTGGTACTGACCTCCACCTGTATTGTTTAATTGGCGTTATAATTTAAATCCTAGCTATAAATAAATTGTAGATCTAAGAATATCGCGAGTATTCATTGAAATAAAACTAATATTTTCGTAATTACCACGTCACTTCAATTAATAATTTTATCTATAAACACTCAAAGTTTCGATTACTTTTCAGCAACCGTGATCACGGGCAGACGAACTGAAAATGTCGATTGCTAAAAAGTAACCGAAACGTCGGGAGTATACAGTTATAATAATTAAAATCTCGTAAATCACAAATTTTAGTTTTATTTCGAACTAGCTTTCCGCCCGCAGTTTGCCCGCGTGGAGTTCGATTATATCGCGTTTCCAAGAAAACCTTTCAAAAGTCTGGAATAAAAACTATCCTATATTCTTTCTTAAGTTCAACTCTATGTCTGTACCAAATTTCATTAAAATCAGTTCTGTGGTTTAGGCGTGAAAGCGTAACAGACAGACAGACAGTTACTTTCGCATTTATAGTATTAGTAGGGATAGTATATTTTCTTTATTTTAGTTTCTGATACTATATAAATAGTTTTCACTCACTAGGAACTCCTGATACGAGCCTCAAAGGTCGCAGTACACGGAATGCTCTCAATGCTTTGACGTCAAACGCGTCTTTGAAGATACTTGAAAGAACTGTGCTGACCATACTGGAAAATAATATTAATATACATCATAAGAATTGGTGATAAATAACTAGTTGTTAATCTAATAAAAAGTAATAAAGATAATATTGGTTTGTTATATGTCGAAAGTTTAAAAAGATTTAATTTTCATTATCTTCTATATATATAAAAATGGATTGCTGTTCCTTAGTCTCGCTAAAACTCGAGAACAGCTGAACGGATTTATCTTATCTTAGTCTTGAAATGTTCGTGGAGGTTCAGGGAAGGTATAAAGGCTGAACAAAATTGACTCATTACTGGGAAAACCATAAAAACAGTCCTTTTCTATTTCCCATACAAACGTTTTTTATGACATAAGATTTGACAACTAACTAATATGTCAATCATTCTGTCGCACTTCAAAACACGGAGATTTCTGGCTTATAGGTAAACACCAAAAATATAAATAAAAAAACGTAATAGATATTTCTTGATTATAGGGCGGTACGAAGTTCGCCAGGTCTTCTAGTAAATAAATAAATATTAAAAAACTTTATATTTCATAACTTAATACTATACCAGTTTTAATTCATTAAATGCACTTTCTTATATATGGGTATCTAACTTATTTCTAACTACATATAATTTATATAAGCAACTTTAATTTTTTAATTTAGTTTATTTGCTTTGCCAATTTATTTTTAACTACATAGTTACCCTAAATAATTTTTAAATACCAAATCAAAGTTACTGTACTTGTAATTTCTGTAAACCAAATTAAGTTTTTATTATATTGATAACAATTTATATATATTTGTGATAGTGTACGCAGTTGTGTTTGTAACATTTTTTTTCTCACCCGATAACCACGATGGTGAAATCCAACAAGTTCCAGCCGTTCCTCAGGTAAGACCCTGGATGCATGACGAAGCCGTACGCTATTATCTTCATAACACACTCTCCGGTGAATATCACTAGGAAGATGTATTCGATTTTCTCCTGAAAACATTATAAAACAAACGTGTCAATGTTCTTGAAATTAAATTTCAACAACATAATTCTATTAAGTTAAATAGTAATTATGTATTCATATAAAAAACTAGCTTAATTTGCGACTTTCTCTGCAAGGAATAGTATTTTTTATAAATAAAATAAAATATTTTTTTCCTTTAAAATAAGTAGATAAACTTAATTACTCTTTATAATATCGGCTATCTATTAACGATAATTCCGTCACAATCGGCTCAGCGGTTTCAAAGATTTATCACAACATACAGAGAAACAATACATAGTAGCAAAAATATGTATATAAACATAGGCATTAAGCAAGGTAAGACCCAGTTTCACCAATCAATGTTAAATAAGTAACATCGTCTTAAGGCGTTTGATGCTCTGTTAGATGCACAAATGTCCGTTTAAATGTCTTAACAAGCCACTAATATTAATTCCTGCTCTGGAGCTCCGTCTAATGGCTAACAGAATGTTAATGCATTGTCAAAACTCAATTGTCCAAACACGGCCCTGATTTCTTGTAACCATAGTAACGTCATCTGTTTTGTCAGTTTCGACTATTTCCTTGTTATTATTAATAAAGTGAATTAAAATTTCATTTAGAGTGATGGTTTTGACTCCAGCTTTTCTATGACTTTGCAAATTAAGTTTTCTTTTTATTTCTTATAATTTGAACACAATTTATCTCTATATTTTTAACACAATAATATATAACACAATTTATTGACAACACGATTTTGACAAGTTACACCTAGTAAATTCAAAAGAAAGCTTTTTGTGTGCTAAATGTATGCAACCAACGATATATAAAATTTGGTCGTATTACCTTACAAGTGACGTATCGAGGGATATACACGATCAAAGTATAAAGTGGTGCATCGTGGCAAACGTGCCGTATTAAACGCTATAGTTTCCATTTGGTCGTCTTATAACAAGAACGAATAATTTGGTAGTCGGTCATTTGACATATCGTTTAATAATGCGTTGTTATTTTGTCATCGTGGGACGTAAATATTTTAACAGATATTTATAATTTTGTAGGTTGGTTAGTAAATGCTGTGATTAGACTAAACAAACATTGGTTGGTAAAACTGGGTCTTAGTGTACATAAAAAAAATCCTCTTTTTATATAAGAAAGGTGGCAAACGATGGACATCTGCAACTTAATAGATGTTGCCAATGCGTTGCTGATCTTGATTTTTGAGGAAGAAGAAAAGGGTGGGAATAGGGAAAGTTCAGGAAAGGGTGGTACTATGGAAAGGGTAAATCTTAACTATAAGATAAACTTACCAGAACCCAGTTCGTGTAGTTGGAGTCACTAGCGGGGTAGGGAGTGTAGACAGCCAGGGCGATGCAGTTAGCGAAGATAGTTGTCAGAATCATCCATTCAAACGGTCTTTATTAATATATAGAGTTGAGGAAATATATCTATTATTATTAAGTTAAAAATAAACTATTAACTAGTCAAGTTTTATGCGAGGGGTTTGATAAAAATAGATTTCATTCAAATATAATGGATATTTAATTAGAGAAGCAATTATTTAGATTGCCTTTTACAGACTGAATTTAATATAAATATCTTGATACTAAAGTTACCCGGGAGAATCTTATTCTTAAAGCAATGCTTAATTTTCTTAATTATAGGAAAGGCTACCAAGGAGAGTACTGTATGATTCTTTAGAATATGGACCTGGGAATTATTTTGGGTGCCGAATCAGCGGTATTTTATGATGATTCCCTAATTTTAACTTAAAGCCTAAAATATAAATAATGAATAAGTCTACAAACAGATCATTCACCCCAATTAATCTAGGAATAATCATGAATCATTTAAATAGTTATATATTTCGAAAATCCATTTCGCAGTGACTAAGGGAAGCTCGAGCCAAAACAAACAATTAGGAAACAAGAACGTCTTTATCTGAATCATTAATAAACAATTTAGTTTGATTTCCATCTGTATTTATAAGTGGGGATTTATTGCGTGTCATAAAACAACGCGAGGTATGTTTGTGAGTGAAATAAATATAGTTTTGTTAACATCTAATAAAAGGTAATGCGATAAAATCTACATAATACCAGCATCAAAAAAATATGTTGAGTTATTATTGAAATAATTACATATTTGTGAAATTTAATATACCTTATAGATTTTTGGTGTTATGTAAAGCAAAAAATAGGGAGTTTTGGACCATTCGTTTATATAAGACTAGTTTTCCGCCCGCAGCTTCGCCCGCGTGGGGTTCGGTTATATCGCGTTTCCAAGAGAACCTTTCAACAATCTGGGATAAAAACTATCCTATGTTCTTTTGCGAGGTCAATTCTATCTCTGTTCTCAAATTTCATTATAATCAGTTCAGTGGTTTAAGCGTGAAAGCGTAACAGACAGACAGAGTTACTTTCGCATTTATAATATTAGTAGGGATTGAGGTTAAATAATTTTCCTGTTTACTACATTAAAAGCTAGTGGTAGGCGTATAATATGTTCAACTTGGAACAAATCTTGTTCATAAAATATCTCAATGAAGTCGTATTTAAAAAAGTCTTCAACCATAGCTTAGTCATAGTTTTAAAAATAGTGTACAAAAAAATAGATCATTATGAAATATTTTTTTAAACAAAAAATGTTTGCTATTTAGATTATTTCCGCTTACAAAAAATATTTCATTGTTTCCTGAACGGTAATTCGTATATGTTTGTATTCATTCATACACGCGGTATTTTGGCTTCGCGCCATTTTTACATACTTCTAGTTTATTTGTTTATTTTTGAAAGGGCGTCGTGCCTTGCGGCTCAACTTGAGATAAATTTTAAATTCCTTTGATATTTTTTATATCTATTATTCTATAAAAATAATCCTATTCTTTTATATTGAGTTTATTTGTTTTTCGATGAAATTAAGACCATTTGAGGTCGTCGCAGTATCTTTGTAATAAGTCAGTGAATTTTTGTCCTTTCGTTTGACTATTAAAAAGGTAATACGCTACGGGTGAAATAAGTTCAATTCAATCTTTCTTTTACAATGTAAAGAGTTGTATGCATATGTTACATGTAATAAAATGTATAGTCAGCTTGAAAGGACTTTGAAAATTAGATTCCATAGCTATTTGTGTTTAAAAAGATATTGAGGCATAAAGAAGTATAAGGAAATTAAATTATTTTATGTCAACATTTGAAACAATTTTTTCGTCAAAAACCAATACAAAAGAAATGTATTGCATGACTGAACAATGTATTTTAGCTATAACTTGATTCCAATTTCGTGCAGTAACGATCTGGGATTAATCTTTTTTTATGGGACTGTTGTAAAAATACAAGGAAATTTATGAAAATCAGCAATTTGTGTGATGAAATTAAATTTTTCGGAGACTACGCTGTTTTTATTGTTTTATATTTGCACGATACAGTATACATACATAGGCTGTTTCACGGTTGCTGCAAAGTAACAGGAACGTCAGCAGTATGTAGTTTAAAATAATAAAAATCTCGTTGCATCCGAAAAACTTAGTTTCATTTCAATTTAACTCAATCTCGTTCAATGTTTAACAAATCAATGCTCTAAATCCACGTACATATTTATTTATAAGTGGGGATTTATTACGTGTCATAAAACAACGCGAGGTACATATGTTTGTGAGTGAAATAAATATAGTTTTGTTAACATCTAATAGGAGGTAATACGATAAAATCTACATAATACCAGCGTCACAAAATATGTTGAGTTATGTATTATTGAAATAATTATTGTGAAATTCAATATACTTTATAGATTTTTGGTGTTTTGATGATGTAAAGAAAAAATTTGGGAGTTTTGGACCATTCGATTATATAACACTAGCTTTCCGCCCGCAGCTTCGTCCGCGTGGAGTTCGCTTATATCGCGTTTCTAAGGGAACCTTTCAAAAGTCTGGGATAAAGCTATCCTATGTTCTTTCTCAGAGTCAATTCTATCTCTGTTCTCAAATTTCATTAAAATTAGTTCAGTGGTTTAGGCGTGAAAGCGTAACGGACAGACAGAGTTACTTTCGTATTTATAATATTAGTAGGGATTGAGGTTGAATAATTTTTCTATTTACTACATTAAAAGATAGTGGTAGGGGTATAATATGTCCAACTTGGAACAAATCTTGTTCATAAAATATCTCAATGAAGTCGTATTTAAAAAAAGTCTTCAACCATAGCTTAGTCATAGTTTTAAAAATAGTGTACAAAAAATAGATCATTAAAATGTTTTTTTTAACAAAAAATGTTTGCTATTTAGATTATTTCCGCTTTCAAAAAATATTTCATTGTTTCCTGAACGGTAATTCGTATATGTTTGTATTCATTCATACACGCGGTATTTTGGCTTCGCGCCATTTTTACATACTTCTAGTTTATTTGTTTATTTTTGAAAGGGCGTCGTGCCTTGCGGATCAACTTGAGATAAGTTTTACATTCCTTTGATATTTTTTATATCTATTATTATATACAACGAATCCTATTCTTTTATATTGAGTTTATTTGTTTTTCGATGAAATCAAGACCATTTGAGGTCGTCGCAGTATCTTCGTAAAAAGTCAGTGAATTTTTGTCCTTTCCTTTGACTATTAAAAAGGTAATACACTACGGAGAAAATAATTTGAATTCAATCCTTCTTTTAAAATCGAAAGAGTTGTATGCATCTCTAACAAGTAAAAAAATGTTTTTTTCAGTTTGAAAGGACATTGAAAACTAGAATCAATAACTATTTGTGTTTAAAAAGGTATTGAGGCATAAAGAAGTATAAGGAAATTTAATTATTTTATGTCAAGATTTGACAACAAATCGAAACAATTATTTCATGAAAAACCAAGACAAAGGAAATGTATTGCATGACTGAACAATGTATTTTAGCTATAACTTGATTCCAATTTCGTGCAGTAACGATCTGGGATTAATAATTTTTCTATGGGTCTTTCTTATGTATAAAAATTAGGAAATCAATGAAAATTAGCAATTTCTGTGATGAAACTAACTTTTTCGAATACTACACTGTTTTTGTTTGTTTTATAATTGCACGATAGAGTATAAATATACAGGGGGACTGGTGAATTACTATCAATATTTAAGGAGCATACTCAGTACATGATTCTCATTCGAATTATGTAAAAAAAATAGGTACTTAATTTTTGACCAAATTTCCGTATAAATAAATAAAGTGTGTACACGGTCCAAGTGTTCCGAGTGTGGGCGCGTGCGGCGGCGTGCTGATACAACACCACGCCCCGCTCGCGTATGTGTGAGTGTGAGTGTATACCTAATCTGTAGGGTGTTCATACGATGCGTAATTAATTACATAACTTTTGGTTAACTTTACTTAGAAGTTTATTAATATTTATGTTATATTAATTTTTATTTTGTCATATATGATCGTCAAATATCACGTCCTCAAATATCGATAGTAATTCACCAGTCACCCTGTATAGGCTGTTTCACGGTTGCTGCAAAGTAACAGGAACGTCGGCAGTATGTAGTTTAAAATAAAAAACTCGTTGCATCCGAAAAACTTAGTTTCATTTCAATTTAACTCAATTTCGTTCAATGTTTAACAAATCAATGCTCTAAATCCACGTTCATATATATTGAAAACACAGTTGAAAGCATTCGTTGCCAAAGCGTTCTAAACCTTAATAAAACCTGCATTTGTTCTTATTTATAATATTAACTAGAAGACCCGGCGAACTTCGTATCGTCCTATAATCAAGAAATATCTGTAACGGTTTTTTATTTATATTATTGGAGTTTACCTATTAAAGCCATACATCTCCGTGTTTTGAAGTGCGACAGAATGATTGACATATTAGTTACTTTTCAAATCCAATGTCAAAAAAAAAACCGTTTGTATCAACAACTACTAATAAATTAAAAATTAATTAAAGAAACATGTCCTGCGGACAAAATTGTGATCTAAACCATTCCCAGATCCCCTTGAACACACACAAACAATTTCATCAAAATCGGTCCAGTCGTTTGAGAGAAGTTTAGTGACATACACACTCACAGAAGAATCATATATATAAAGACTAGTATTTGCCCGCGACTTCGTCCGCGTTAGTTTCCTCATTAGTAATATATGTATAGCTGACCGGGTGAACTCTATTCCGTCTTAGAGGCCATAAATAATCAGGTTTTTCCTGTTTCAATCAAACAGAATGATTGACATATTAGTTAGTTGTCAAATCTAATGTCAAAAAAAGCGTTTGTATGGGAAATAGAAAAGGGCTGTTTTTAGGGTTTTCCCGGCAATTATTCCAATTTTCTCACCTTTTATACCTTCCCTGAACCTCCACAAACATTTCAAGACTAAGATAAGATAAATCCGTTCAGCCGTTCTCGAGTTTTAGCGAGACTAAGGAACAGCAATCCATTTTTATATATATAGATATATGTATATATATGAGATTAAGTTCAATTTAGTATAGCTTAAATAATTTCTTTTTAGATTAACTATTAGAGAATGCAGTGAATAATTAAAAATATACCTTAATTATATTGTCATTTAGTTTATATTAATTTGATTTCTTAGTTTGGTCGTCTAATGTAGATGTGTTTATTGTAACAGATGTCACAACGGAAGTTTGATGTGAGTAAACAAGTGAATATAGCTTGTATCTGTTGGCTCAGCGCCAGAGGTATTGGTTTTTAAAGTAATATAGGTCACTGCTTGTGCTGCAGGTACGCTTTTTAATACATTTATCAGAAACGATTGGATTTCAGAGGAATATTTAAGTGTGAAAGTAATGAAGATCTTGAATGTACTTATATGTTTCATGTTATATCATTTATTAGATCGTTATTTTGAATTGGATATTTATTTTACTATATGTAGCAAACAAATCACATACATAATACATTTGCTGACTTAAAAAAACTATAAATTAAATTATTTGTCTTAAAGACAATAATATTCTTGTTATTTTTAAAAGGATACTTCCATTCGACGATGTTAATGCAGAGCTTTCGTAGTGGATTCTTGAGGGTGAGACAGAAGAGGGCCCTCTTGGGCCTCTCCTGTGGGACCTTAGGGCCCCTCCGCGGCGGCTTGCGGGGGGCCACGGGCACCGGAATGAGGGGGCCTGCGTCAGGTGTTGCGTTAGTGACGGGTGTTGTGGCGGCCACCTCGCCGCCATCTTGAGCATTCATTTTGACCTGAAAAAGAAACATATAGTTTTGTAACGTGAAATAAATCAAGTAAGAAATACTATATAACAGCGTAATACCATTTTATATAAAAGTATAAAGATAAGTATAAGTATAAGTGAGACACTTATATTCAAAATTGATTTTAATTACCTTCCCTGTTATAGCTCTAAGGAGAAAGTTAGAGAAAAATCGAATCTAGTTCTCAGACACTATTGGTTATAAAATAAAAGATTATTTAATTATAAACTAGTATTTGTATGAAACGAGTTACTTGGTATTTTCCTTTAGTACATACCACCTTCTGCTCTACTTCTTCTACTACTCTTAGCAGAAATATAATGATTAGAAATATAAAATGGAAGACTATTTTTGAAATATGCAAATATAGTAGGTTTGCCCGCGACTCCGTCCCAGTGAACTTCAAAGTTGTTGTCTGCCACTACTCAATTGTTCCACCCGAGTAGTTTCGGGATAGGTATCGGGATAAAAGTTTAAAAAATCGCTACGGCGTCTGAATTCAAACTTCATGGTTGCACCCGTGTGGTTTTGGAATTGTGTCGTGATTGAGATAAATTTACAATAATATCACTACGGTCATTGCACCCTAACTGCATTTCACGGTTTCGCCCGTGCAGTTTTGGGATTGGCTTCGATATCGGAATCGGGCCCTGGGTCGGGATGATATATTTTATGATCTCATTATTTTAATTATTGGTAGGTATTACGATACAAAAATATGGTCTGCAATTTAACTAGCTTTAAATCGGGATTTTGATAAAAGGCATTCTATGTCCTTCTTCATTGTTTTATCCAACTTTATACTAAAATTTTTAAAAATCGGTTAGACAGTTTAGGCATATAAACGTAACATATAGAAAGAGAAGGAGTTAATTTCGGATTTATAAAATTAGTAGGGATAATTAATTATACATAAAAGATATAAGCAATATTAAGCAAAGTCGGTTCTAATTGATAGTTTATAAAATATTTTTCCTTGACTTTACGTGATTCTGTTGTATATTTATTTTGGTTAATTTAAACCGACTGTTTCACTAATGAAAAATAAATTAAACAAATTATTAATAACACAAGAGACGAGGAATATTTGTCAATAATTTAAAGATTAATTTAAATAAATATTTAAATTATATTATCTATATTTTTGTATATAAAAATAAATGATGCCATGAAAAGTTTAAAAATAACTAAATTGAATAAATGTTTGTATCCGTTAAAAGCTTTTTGAATCTACTTTCATTTATTTAACTGACTTACTGTTTGAGTTCAAGTTAAACGCTACTCGTGTTATAATTAAAGTGCTTTCGATTCTTTATTCGTGGAACAGTTATAAAAATTGCTTGTATTAAGGTTTTCAATGATGTTATGAAAGCAGGTACTTTTTGTTTTATTTTGACCCGAATTTCAAGGATCAGAAATTTAAATGAAACTAATATTATTCGGATTATTCCGCATATTTTATTATTTCAGATATTCACACCTCGTCTGTCCCTAATCACGGTGGTTGAAAAGTAACCAAAACGTCGGGAGTATGTAGTTTTTACAATGAGACGAAACTTCTCATCATTCCATGTATTCACGGTGTGGGTGCCGGGTCCATCGTTGTAGTGAGAGGAGCTTCAACAGTGACTGGGACTAGCGACCCAGGTGTAGGTTTAAGGGACCCCTATCTAACGCGCTTTAAATGCTCCTCTACTGTCCAAGCTCCTCTCCCTACCTAACAAAATTTGAAATACGCGTACAATGATCCGAATAATATTACTTTCATTTAAAATTTAAATGCATACTCGTAAGTCTTAGAGCTCATTACCAGAAAAAGTTCACGTGTCTAAATTTTGATTTCCTTTATTCTAGCAAATAACAATATGAACAAAAATGTATATAAAGTTTAGTTATCTAATAGAAAAATCCATAGTAATTTTAAAATTGACTAAAACAAAAGTAGAAATTAGCTCTCGGAATTAAAACCTAAAATATTATTTTTAAATCATCAAACGTATCTATATAACGTTTTCATTTAAACACAACCGTTTAACCCAAGTTTGTCATCACGTTTAAACGGCAAACGATACGTATGTAGTGTCGATGAATACTTCTACTAAGCATCCTTGTGTATGCGCTTTTGAACAGGCTATCCATCACAGTGCATCATGTATGTAGGTCACACGATCATACTCACTATGGTTATTATATTTATATATATTTGTATCTTACTAATATATATTATTTGTCTTCAATAAACATCAAGTGGTTTGTTCGACTTAATATAGATAAAAACATCATTAAAATGGCTTTAATCATCATCAGCCTATCAGAGCCAACTGCTGAGCAAAAACCTCATCTCACATAGAGAAGGTTTGAGCATTAATCACCACTTTTACTCAAGACGGGTCGGTGATTTCAAACTTATAATTTGATATTATATTACTCATTCGTCTGATTGAAGTTCTACCAGTTTTTAAGTTGTTTTTTACACAGTTTACTTCAGGGAAATACAAGAGGCATAACTCGATTCGAAGATTTTTAGAATTAGGATATAATATGTAGTTTTATTTGTGTATTATTATTAAATAAATAACAATGTGTACTAAGATGCATTTATGTGAAACTATTCTGATTATGGTTATTTATATCTCAAATAATAAGTGGCAGAGATATATGATGGTTAAAGAAAAGTTAGTTGGAGAATGGAGAAGAAATAACAATGTAAATACTATGAAATATTTCTTAATATTACAGTCATTAAAGGTCGTTTTGGCCTAGAGGTTAAAGGCCCGCCTCCCACGCTTGAGGACCCGGGATCGAAACCTGATAAGTACTACTGTGATTTTTCAGAGAAATATGTACTTTCTAAGAGTATTTAGACACCACTGACATACGGAGAAGGAAAACATCGTGAGGAAACCTGGACTTATAATATAATATATTTTACGGTACGCTAGGATATTAAGAAATTATTGGCGATAGATGACAAATAACAAGACCAACTGACAGACATTCACGTCTGCCCGTGATCACGGTTGTTGAAAAGTAACTGAAGCCTAAAGTGTATATAGCTTAACATAATAAAAAACGCGTAGTATATCCGAAAATATTTAACTTTCTTAAATATATATTTATGCAGAAATAATATTTAATTCGCTTGCGAAAACCAATGACGTGACTTAAAATAATTAAAATAAAATTGTATAAAAATAACGCAAAATTCTAAGGCCCAAATGTAACCAACCAATAATACATACCAACATACAAAATTACCATATTTATTAAAGCTAAGAATTTTATTATATGTATAATGTAATCAGAACATTGGAATGATTGTAACTAATTTTATTATAATGGAACACGAGTTACGTACGCGCTACATATGAAGAAATAAATGAACATCGCCGGGGCAACATCGTTGTATAGATAAAATATATAACGAGTGACGCCGCTGACTTCGCGGAACGAACACCAAGCCGTGTGAACCAGAAGATTCCTGATACAAGCTATGGAATGGTATTGCTATCCTAACATCGGGGCGATCATGTAGTCTTAGGTATAGGTTATAAGTTTTAACATGTAATTCTTATTTTAATATACATATAAGTAAGTTTCGTAGTTTTCCTGGAACCTCTAGTTGCCACTCTATATATAATTTGATTGTAACTATTTCATTATAATGGAACACGTGAAAACATTATCAATAAATATTGAGCCGATCATCAAAAACGACTTTTATTATGGGAATAAATCATACGAAGATTTTTATGTATGTTCGGAATTAATATTACTAATGTATATTATACAAACAACATATATATGATATATTTAATATTCTAGATGTACAAAACTACGGTTGTAGTGTATAATTGTTTAAAAATGTTAATTTGATAAAACTATTCTTCAATCTGAACTAATTTTATTTGAAAAAAATATTTCAGTACATTAAATTAATGATGTACAGTTGATAATGGTTATGTAAACATACATATTTATCAAAAATAATGATGAATAAAAAAATTATGCAAATAAAAAGGGACAATGTTGTGAACTGTTACAAATGATTGTTAGGCACGCGAGCAGTGATAACGGTTACCTATAAATAGCAATCGTTTAATAATAGTCTTCATACCATCAGAGTGAAAGTAAATACAGGCATTTTGAAGTTTTATTGCAAGGTACGGATTTAGATTTGTTTTTCAATGTTCAGCGTTACTTCCAGTAGTCTAACGAAATGTCTGAAGCCACTATTTATAATTTTCAAATACATATATGATACCTAAATGTTGCGTTATCTCCGTCTAAAAACATATCAATATTAAAAAAATAATTATAAAAAGGTACAGTCATAGGACTTTGGGTAAACAGTAGATAATATTTTTAGTAAAATGTTCATTATATCCAAAATTATTTACTACATCACAATTGTGAAAAATATTAAAAAGGTCAAAATGATAATTATGACATTAACGCATATGTTATATCTAAAAACTCAATAGGTAGAAAACCAACATTTTTATAATCTTCTATCTTCTATATATATAAAAATGGATTGTTGTTCCTTAGTCTCGCTAAAACTCGAGAACCGCTGAACCAATTTGGCTAATTTTAGTCTTGAAATACTCCTGAAAGTCCAGGAAAGGTGAGAAAAATTTGAATAATTGCCGGGAAAACCCTAAAACCATCCCTTTTCTATTTCCCATACAAACGTTTTTTTATTGACATTAGATTTGACAACTAACTATAATGTCAACTAACTATAATGTCAACATTCTGTTTGATTGAAACAGGAAAAACCTGATTATTTATGGCCTCTAAGACGGAATAGAGTTCGCCTGGTCAGCTATACCTACATATATTACTCTTGACCAAACTAACGCGGACGAAGTCGCGGGCAAAAACTAGTACAATTATAATTAAACAATTTAATTTCGGTAACAGTTCCCACACACACACGCGCACACACATATGTATGTGTGTATAGACTATACACACACACATGTATATGTGTGTGTGTATAGTGGGAGAATAAACATAGAAAAGACATTGACAAATCGGACATCTGGAAATTGAGAAATGTTATCGAAATACCATCATAATATACCAGGTATTTATTTAATGATATAATAGATGTGACGGCGGTGAATGCTCTGACGTTAAATGAAATAAACTAACAAAAGAATAAGCAATACATACAGGTATGTAGGAATTGTTGATATGCTTAGTAAAAAGTGTATTTAAGTCCTATTAAAAGAGATGGAAGGTGAAAATAAAGTATCCATTTTCCGATTGATATATTCTTGTTCTAAGACCGTTTTTCCAATTATTTAGGGTCAGAATTCCTTGTCCTGCATTTCCAAAAAAGGCGATATAATTGTTTAGGTCTTTTTCTTTCAGGTTTTTTGGAACCCTCGTCAACCAAGAGCTGGGTGGCCGGCCATCCACGTTTCCGTTTCGTCGTTGCCAAGTTTAATGCCAAGTCTTCCGATTTCGATTCCGTTTTTCCGATTGATATATCATTTTTTTTTTATAATTATAATATATACTAGCTTTCCGCCCGCAGCTCCGTCCGTTTGGAGTTCGATTACATCGCGTTTCCAAGAGAACCTTTCAAAAGTCTGAGATAAAAACTATCCTATGTTTTTTCTCAAGGTCAACTCTATCTCTGTACCAAATTTCATTAAAATCAGTTCAGTGGTTTAGGCGTGAAAGCGTAACAGACAGACAGACAGACAGAGTTACTTTCGCATTTATAATATTAGTAGGGATTCCTTACTATTCCTATTCCTAAATATAGAATATTTCTAAGTATTCCCATCCCGAAATATTCCTAATTATGATCACAAGTAATATACAATATTATTGAACTACTTCACGTTATGCATGGAATGTATTATGTTAAAACATAACAATCCTAAATCTTTAGTTTGTTTGGTGTTTCCGAATGAATGCTAAGTGATTCATTAAATTCCTTGCATCGTTTATTGTTGTATGGTAAATGATCGTTGGAACTTAAAGGTTTTCACTTTGAATCATACTAATGTGTTTTATGGCTATTATATGCTAGCTGGTAATAGGATTATTTATTATATTTTAAGTGTTTTTGAGAATAGAATGACGAATTGTCTTTAAGTCGTATCGTATGGAAAGGCAGGTTTTGTACGTCGACTTTTTTTTATGTAAAAGGTAGCAAACGAGCAGACGGCCTACTTGATGGGCAGTAGTGACCATCATTCATGGACATCTTTACTTATTCCCTATAATTCATGTGAGTATCGTCAAGTACTGACATATCTATATATTTGTTTTAAGAAATTTTCAACGGTAATTACAGCATATAGGTTCTTATTTCTAGCATGAAAAATATTACAAAAATAAACATGTAACAATAATCTGAAGCCAAATATGTCATCAGTGTTAAAGAAATAATTAATTAACTGGTGTGTTATGTGTAGTCCAAATATTTTCGTAACTATGGCGTACATTTAGGGAATTTTGTGCTAGAAATTAGAGTTATATTCAAAGAATCAGCTTTTTATTCTTATATAGTATATATGTTTAATATAAGGACAGGGGCGTGTTCAATAATGAGATCTAAGACTTTCACGAGTATTCATTTAAATGAAACTAATATTATTCAGACTACTACGCGTATCCTTTTCATTTAAAAAAATGAATAAAGATGGTGTTAAAAAAGTCAAATAATCTTATTCACAAGACACTTCTATGATAAATTGAAATTGCAAGTTCTAATTCATTTATTTGAAATGATTTTAAAGCAACATTTATTTTGAGATAACAGTGACAACTAAAAGCTTCTTGCTACTATATTTACTAACGCTTATATTGAAGTTGAGTTCAATATTACAGGGCATTATATCTGGATTCATTTTATTATTAATAAATTTATCCTATACAAAAACATGCCAAAACAAACAATGTATACGTATTGTAAATCTGATCACAATGGATGCTGTAGGCGGATAATCCAGATATATTTCTTACTCATCATATCCCATCTCGATTATTTCAAATACAATAAAATCAAAATAAATATTATAATGGAAATGTTATGTTATTGTTGCAATAAAATTTATTTATCGATTAATCTAAAATGTACAAATGACAGAATTAATGGTACGACGGTCTTCTGTTACTCAACGAGATAAAAAAAGATGTACAAAATCATTAATCAAACTATAAATTGAGTAATTTTACTAGTTATTATCCTGGTATGTTTTAAAGAAGAGTGCCGTCTCTAATAGAAAGAACTAGGCCAGTTTTGCTTCTCTAAATGACAGTGTATTGTGTTAAGTAAATTACTATTAAATTGAGTAATTTTACTCGCTGTACATACTGACCATATTACTCAAAGTATTAATCATTTTATTTTTGTTCGTAACGATTAGTTATAAATTGGCATTGGATTGTTATGACGTTGTATGTCTTTCATTACTCTTGAGTTGTTTTACCAGATTTGTAGCAGAGTACCAGATTTGTGCAAGTGATTGCCAAGTGTGTACCTTATGAGTCAGAGCGAAAAAATAATTTGCTATACGTACTAAACTAGTCTTTTAATGTTCATTTTTTATCCATGATAAAAGTAATACTATATTTTTGACTTAAACAAATTTTTTTGTAAATCTTCTATATATCTATATATATAAAAATGGATTGCTGTTCCTTAGTCTCGCTAAAACTCGAGAACAGCTGAACGGATTTATCTTATCTTAGTCTTGAAATGTTCGTGGAGGTTCAGGGAAGGTTTAAAAGCTGAAAAAATTTAATTAATTTCCGGGAAAACCCTAAAAACAGCGCTTTTTTATTTCCCATACAAACGGTTTTTTGACATTAGATTTGACAACTAACTAATATGTCAATCATTTTGTCTCACCTCAGAACACGGAGATTTATGGCTTGAAGGTAAACACCAAAAAAATAAATAAGACATAATTTATTTCTTGATTGAGGCAGTACGAAATCTGCCGGGACAGTTAGTTTGTGATAATTTTCGATGTAAATTTGATAGAAGATTTTGGTTTCACATTAGCACGATCGCCGCAAACAAATTGAATTATCGGTTTAGCAATCATATATGTACACAATATGAGTGAGTTAAATCTAAAAATAGAGTTTTATTTATAGATTAGGTTTTATTTTAAAAATAAAACTGATAACAATAGGTTGTTCTTCTAAAAAATATTGTTGTTTTGACATACATATGTTACATACGCGCTACATATGAAGAAATAAATAAACATCGCCGGGGCACCATCGTTGAATGGATAAAATATCACATAAAGAGTGACGCTACTGACTATACGGAACGAACACCAAGCGTGTGAACCAGAAGATTCCTGATACACACAAGCTATGGAATGATATTGCTATACTAACATCGGGGCGATCATGTAGTCTAAGGTGTAGGTTATAAGTTTAATATGTAATTCTTATTATAATATTCATATAAGTGTTTTCCTGAAACCTCCGCTTACCACCGTAAATAATTCATTAAAAGTGGACCTTATTCTTTAACATATACAAGCAATATTTATCCTTTTTGTGTATTCATCATCATCATCATCAGCTTATCATACGTCATCAGTTTGTCAGTGGTGTCTACATACTTCTTAGAAAGTACATATAACTCGGAAAAATCACATTGGTACTTGTAACGTTTCGAACCCGCGCCCTCATGCACGAGAGGCGGGTCTTTTAACCACTAGGCCACCAAGACCATTTTATTTTTTGTATTACTTTTTCGTATTAAATATTACAGTTAACAAAGAAACAAAGAAGAAAATTAAAAGCTCTTCATTTTTCCATTCATTCAGTCTATAAGCATGATAACAATCTTGTTAACCTTTTCTTTATTTGATCGATTTTTTTATGGAAGTAAAAGAAATTAAATGTTAAGTAGTCATAATTTTAGGGAAAAAAGGGTATAATTTGATTAAATTGAGCCTTTTAAATTATAGAGACGAATAGAAAGACGAACAAGACATTACGCTCATAATTTTTGGGAATTTTAACAATTTTTAGTTATCCTTTCATCAAAGGACATGAATATTTTTACTATTTTTATTTATTATTCTCTTTTTGTTGTTGATTTTGTTATGGAATAGCAGATACGTTAGCCGGCCATTGTAATTAAGAAGTAAGCTTTACAATCGATTTCTGATAGACCCTATGTTGGAGTTCTAAGAAAAACTCTTAGAAATACTCAAGAGTAAGATCGTTCTTGCCTTCACCTATGTAGAAAGAAGATTTTAAGATCTTCTTTAAGAATAGGATTGTAAGCGATTCTAATTTCCCAGCGATTAAGTCAAGTGGACGTTAGTACTTAGTAGTAGTAGTTAGCGTAACAAATCTGTTCAGGTTTTTTTTCTCAATCCTGGGGTATGACAAATATAAATTTTTAAGACGACAATATAGTTGCGTCTCTAGAAAAGAAAAGGTCGGTTTTGCTTCTCTAAAGTACCACGTACGGTCTGTAAGTTAGTATAGTTAAATATATTTTACAAAGATCAATAAATATTGATTTTTTTTTGCCTATCTGAGCCCTCTGCTGAGCATGGGCCTCTTTCTCTCATGGAGAAGGTTTGATCATTAATCACCACATATCAATCAATAATCAATATGATTAAGAAACAACAAATACAAGAAAATATCATTACACAAATATTACTCAAAACCTGAAACAAAGATAACCATATAAATATATATATGTATATAATCTTAGCCGATATTACAATTTTCATTTATAAAGTGCTTTTAAATAACTGCATGAAACAATTAAAGAGTTAAAAGCTTCGACTCGACAACACTTAAGAGAAAAAAGTCTATCCATTTGAATTCATCAAAAGGATTGTATTGTATTTGAATACCTTTTATTTAATCTTGATTAAATGTGTCAATAGCTTGTCTTTGTTAGTGGAAGTAATCAACGGTTTTTTATAAAGCGTACACTTGTTATTTATGGTCTAGACTATGACTAGTCTAGACTGTGGCGACTTCTACAGTCTATACTATGATGATAATTAATAGATATTCTTTTATTATAATTCTCACTTTATTTTAATTGGTTAACTAGCACGTACACAATATAGGAATATTGTACACTATTTAAAAATTACAAAAATACCTACGTGATCTTTTTTGCTATAGAAATATTCTAATTCGTATTTTTATTATTACAAGACTTAAACTATAAACAATAGACTATTTAACTTTCATTAAAACCTAAGATTTTTGCTGGTATTCATTTAAATGAAACTAATATCTTCAGATTACTACTCGTATTTTATTATTTTAAAACTACATACTCCCGATGTTTCGGTTACTTTTGCAGCAACTGTGATCACGGACAGACCTTGAATACTTAATAAAATATATATTTTATAAGTTCTAATAACTCCTTTGTAAGACTTGATAGACATATGTGACTGTAAACATATAAGGTCGCAGAAACATTGATGATGAAGTATACTATGAAGACTTGTACTGATGATAACAGCGTTAATTTATATCATATATATGTGGCTTTTTGGTATGGAATAAATAAAACCGATTGTGACTTTAATAATATATGTATGTTGATAAATTGAATGACATATATAGTTTTTTTTGCAAAATTTTCACTACTTAACTCCTCATTTAGTAAATTCTGTACTATTGCTAAGATTCGTGTCACAAAAATGAAGTTCCATTTAAACTCAGGTTCAGAATTTCGAAATGATTCTTAATTATTTTTATATAAGTACAAAACACAAGCAATACAGATAGTGATATCGTTAGCGTGTGGTCATTAGAGGCCACTTAATTTTTTTTCATACGAGAGTCTACCGCGATGTCAACGATCATAGACAGCCTCTTGAACAATGTCATCATTCATTATAGAAGTTGAAAATAATGCATTAATTTTAGACATATATATATATATAGAGTCAGTGGTGGCCTAGTCGTTAAAAAGGTCCCGCCCCGGGTTTGGTCCTGGCCCTGGCAAGTACCAATGTGATTTTTCCGAGTCATATGTACTTTCTAAGAGTTATAAATCACTGATTAATGCATTCCTACGAAGGTTCATGTTAGGCAGGCGGCCGGTCGTAAAAACAATTAACCAAAATTATTCACAACATGAGAGGCAGATCTTGGCTAAAGCTGGGAAATTCTCAGGTAGAAGAAGATATATATATTCATTCATTTGATCATGATGTAAACCGAAACTAAAGTTACATTGTTAAATTAGATTTCATTCGACAACTTAACGAAGCGATGTATATGTTATTTTGAATATAAATTCATCATTTGATAAGCTAGCAATACTGTTGCCAAACATGTAAACATAACGTTAACTACAGCCAGAGGGTCGAAAAAGAAAGCAAAGACAGGTTCAAAACTAATTTTAATCAACTAGTAACTCGATGTAAGCGTGTACAAGAAGTGAAGTAATATTATAAAAAAATCAAGATTATACTCATACTATATATAATTCTAATCTATAAGTTATCATTCCCGGAAAATACACCTTATTGTTCACTTCGAGGGAAGTCTACATCAGCGTATTATCATGGGGATGTGTGTAACTTCATTTCAAAATAACATAATTATCAAATAAAATATGAATTAAGTAAACGTATTTATTTCATTTAAATGAAATTCCTAATTTTTCTTTTTCTACATTGGCAATTTTCCAGCTATAGCCAGGGCCTGCCTTATATGTTGCGAATAGTTTTGGCTAATTGTTTTTACGACCGGCCGCCTGCCTGACATCAACCCTCTTTGGGAATGCATTAATCAGTGATGTCTAAATACTCTTAGAAAGTACATATGATTTGGAAAAATAGCATTGGTACTTGCTAGGATTGTACTCATGCCCTCGTGCATGAGAGGCGGGCCTTTTAACCACTAGGCCACCACTGACTTTTTAAATGAAATTCCTAATTAATGTTCGATAATTATTTTCAGATATTAAAATGTTAATACTTATAAATAACCAAGAATCCGTATAAATTAATAATAGTAGGTCACAGCTTTACTAACTGTGACGTTTATTGGAAACTCATTAACTATTTTATTGCTTGCACTAAACACATCATTTTAGTACTGAGTACGTTTTATGACGAACAAACTCACAACTATTGTATATAATAAATTATTTAGCATTATTCTTCATGCATTAGAATATTATTAAACAAAATAAATCTTTTTTTGGTAGGCTACTCTTTTATTTACTGTATAAACCTTGACCGGTAAGATTATTTTTGATTTAATCGTTTTATAACATCATAGTCAAGTACTGTCCAGAAGAATTTTAAGAATGTATTGTTTATCATATAGGCTGATGATGATGATGATGATTGTTTATCAAAGAAAAATACATTCAGAAGCATCTCATCTTCATTTCCATCTTAAACGAATCTCAGGATGGTACTTTGTCAAGATTTTGTCGAGTTATTCCCAAACATGTACAATACACTAATCGAATGTTTTTAAATGAAACACAAAAAAAATAATTTAACATGCAAACCAATATAAAATTAATTCAAAAATGTTTTTAAATACACATATTAATATGTAAAACTTTTTATAGTAAGATTTATATATGTAATAGCTATCATTGCTCGGATTGTCACAACAATATCCAATTAGGTCAGTAGTCAGTGGCGATACTTGAGTTGAAATAAACTGGGGTATGAGTATCACAGCATTGGGGACATCGTATAAGAACAAGGTGACACTGAAGTCTGCCTTAATTAACATTCTTATAATTCAATGGTACTTAGTTCAGTTTTAATCTGATCTCAAATAAAAGTCTACTTTTTTATGTACTTTTCACAAGGTAATTATAAAGAGAAAAATATATCTTTTTTAATGCTTAAGATGGTAACAGAGCAGACGGCCTACCTGATAAGAGGTAGTTTGCCTAAAAACACGCCGATATTCTGTGAGAGGGTGGTACTTCCCCGGTCGAGCCAGTACATGTTCGAGCTGTAGTAACTTACCACAGCTAGGCTCTACTACCTCACTAATTGTTGTCAAAACTCAATAAAATGTATCTTGATAAGTACTCGCAACATTAAGAAATAAATGAACATCAGGGGTAACATCGTTGTATGGATAAAATATCATATAACGAGTGACGCTGCTGACTCCGCGGAACGAACACCAAGCCGTGTGAACAAGAAGATTCCTGATACACACAAGCTATGGAATGGTATTGCTATCCTAACGTCGGGGCTATCATGTAGTCTAAGGTGTAGGTTATAAGTTTTAATATAAGTTTTCTGGTAATAATATACATATAAGTATGTTTCGTAGTATTCCTGGAACCTTTTATTAGGTGGTAGAGCCTAGCTGTGGTGAGTTACTACAGCTCGAACATGGGCTGGCTCGACCGGGGAAGTACCACCCTCTCACAGAAGATCGGCGTGAAGTAGCCTTTACTGGCTGCGTTTCGTACCACGAGTGAGAAAGCCGGTTGCCCTTTCCCTATTCCTACCCTTTCCTTTCATTTCCTTATTCCCACCCCTCCCTATCCCCAAAAAACAAGGTTGGCAATGCATCCGCAACAAAATGTAGCGGATGTCCATGGGCGACGGTAACCACCTTCCATCAAGTGGGCCGTCTGCTCGTTTGCCACCTTTCACATAAAAAAAAAACCTAGGATTGGTAACCCTATATAATTATCTGTCAAATGATTTTAAATAACAAATAATTACCAAGTGACTTCGTTGTTTATTGACTTGATCGTAATAACGAATGACTGAAAAAAGGGTCTTTTGAATGTCTACTCGTTTGTAAGAGATTAAACCGTAATCGTTTAAACTAATTGGATGTAAATAATGTTTAAGGTTAAACAACGAGTTATATAAAATACTAGCTATCCGTCCGCAGCTTCGCCGCGTGGAGTTCGGTTATATCGCGTTTCCAAGAGAACCTTTCAAAAGTCTGGGATAAAAACTATCCTATGTTCTTACTCAAGGTCAACTCTATCTCTGTACCGAATTTCATTAAAATCAGTTCAGTGGTTTAGGCGTGAAAGCGTAGCAGACAGACAGACAGACAGACAGACAGAGTTACTTTCGCATTTATAATATTAGTAGGGATATAATTTAACGACAATACTTATAAATTTCATTTAATTATTATTTTATTGCTTATGCAGTGAAGACATTAGATAGAAAATAATATGTGTATATGTATAGGTTGCAAATTGTTATCATACTAAAATATTTTTAATGCTTTATTTTTTTAATTTTTAATTACAAACAGTCCCAAAGTTTTTGAAGTTATATAAAGATTATAAAACGAATATTTTCAGATTAATACGTGTATTATATTATTTTCATAAGCTCCCGACGTTTTGGTTGCTTAATAGCAACCATGGTCATCAGCCAATAAATGCGATAAATGAATACTCACGAAAGTCTTAGATCTCATTATAAAAGTACTTTTTTCGGATTACTAAGAGAAAGTCTACGAATTTCTACTATATCTAATCAGAAATTCACATCTCATTTGGCCGTGATTACGGTTGCTGCAAAGTAACCGAAACGTAAGGAGTACGTATTTCAAAATAATAAAAAAACACATAGTAATATTGAAATATTAGTTTTATTTAAATGAATAAGACTAGCTCAAGTGTTATATATTGTGTTATAAGGAAACCTTTAGCTACACGAACCGTCTTGAGCGGTGCATCAAAAGAGCGAGGCATCTCGACACCAGTGCCATTAATTAGTGCTGGTGCTTTAACTAAATATAAATATGAATCGATATCTTCCGTTCAGTTTTCGTTAAACATTTCTCTTATAAATGCTTTGAAGGATAGTTTTATTAAATTTTATACTTGTTAAGTAAGAGTCTTTGTTAATATGTAATTAAAACTCTATAGAGATTTATTTAATTTTATATTTGTATTGTCTTTTAATTCTTTTGATCAGATATTGTAAATTAACCTCAAAAGCATATTAATTTATTATTTAGTATTTTCCGGGATATTTCCATTACTGACACAGGCTATATGATTTAAAATGCCTTGTTTAATTAAGTTTACTTTGACTGCTCAGTAAAAAAGGGAATAGAATATTTTATTTTTTTTCCTATTGAAAGCTAAAAGGGGTAGTAGTTATGTAGTATGTAGTGTAAATTACACACATATATATTAAAATAGATATTGGTTATTAACTTATTTATCTTAAGAGATTGAAACTTGACAATAATAGATACATTTTAACCAATAAAACTACTTTGTTAAAATGTATTTACAAATCAAATTCGGTCATCACGCGTTACATAATATGTAATTATGATAATAATTTTGCAATTACTTTTGCACTTAAATTTAATTATATCTTAATGAATGTTAACTACTTTGTTAGAAAGCTTCTTTAATCAATATTTAATTCATGATATTAAATAAAATCAATGACAATTGTGTAATTAAAAGGCCAGAATCTAGTTGATCAAATATGAGAGGCGATTGATCAGTTTGAGGGAGGTGTTGTCTTTGTAAGACAACGAGGTCTTTCAAACAGCTAGCGTTTCTAGGGATGCCTTAATAGTTATTTGGTTTACAGAAACTGGCCATTTACCTGTAGTACAGTACCGGCTTCCAGGAACATTTTCCTCTATTCGAAACTGGAAAAGGAATTAAGGAAGTGAAGAATTTCAGAAGACAATGACATCAAGTCACCCACGGAGAGTCGTTTTCAAGTCAGATCTTTAGAATAATATTTCAATAGTTTAAAGGCTTGGTATTCTCAATGTGAAAGAGTATTTTAATTAAAGATGATAATAATGAAAAATAAATATTAAAAATCTAAACTTTTCTTTCATTAAGTACATCCAACATCCATACATACATGTCTTTACATATATATAATTCTTCTGTGAGTGTGTATGTCACTGAACTTCTCTCAAACGACTGCACCGATTTTGATGAAATTTTTTATGTGTGTTCAAGGGGATCTGGGAATGGTTTTGATTCACAATTTTGTCCGCTGGACAATGTTTTTTTAATTAATTTTTAATTTATTAGAAGTTGTTGATACAAACGTTTTTTTTGACATTAGATTTGACAACTAACTAATATGTCAATCATTCTGTCGCACTTCAAAACACGGAGATTTATGGCATTAATAGGTAAAGTCTAAAAATATAAATAAAAAAACGTAACAGATATTTCTTGATTATAGGGAGATACGAAGTTCGCCGGGTCTTCTGGTGTTTTTGATCATTTTTAAATCATAAATATAATGTTATTTTAAAGAAAAAATGAAACAATTTGCTTTATTTCCAATATCAAATATAATTAATATGTTTTTGACTTCAATATCTAGTGCTAAGGAGTTTACGTGTTAATTCTGACTAGTGCTAACAATAAGTCTGTAAAGTTATTATGGGAAGTTGCAGTAGTTTAAGATCTGTGAAGTAACTATCGGTTAAGTATTCCATAGTTTAAACATTTACATATCGATGGAGTCGTATAAAAACACTATCTTGAAATGTGTAAATGCTTAAATGTAGTTGTTTCTCATTTATTTTGATGTTCAAAGACGAAATGTTTATTTATAATAAGGATTTACGACGTCTATGTAAGACTATTTAAACTAAATGTACTTTGTTTTGTACGAAATAAATAACAGGGCAGTGTAATGGAGTGTTTTTTATTTCTTTAAAATTCAAAGAGAAAAGTCATTCACAAAATAAAAAGCAACATATGACGTGTATATTAAAAAAATATAATTAAACTTTATGTGTACATGTATTTAATTTATTTTATACATAATATTTTACCTTTAACACGATTTGGGCTTAAAATCTTTGAATAAAAGAAAGAATGTAAAAGAATACTACTTAGAAGTCAACAGTATTTTAACTGTGAAGTTTCTTGTTTTGGAAACAATCATATTTTGTATTTGATCATATATCAATATATTTGTAATTTATATTTATTTTCAGCAAAATTAGGGCAATGTAAAGGAATCATTCCAGTTGTTTTTGTTTATGTAAAGTAATTATATACAAATAATCAATGGGAAGGGTTGAAGGAGACCTAGTATTTGGAAGACATAAATGTAAGAGAGATAGTGCATATATTTTACTCTCTTTTTCTATAATACTTCTGCACCGTGTTAAGATGTGAATTAACCCTGTTTTAAACCCTGGGTGAGAGCATCTTGCATGTGGTGTTTCATGTTCGAAAAGAGAGCTCAAAAAAGCGCGTGTTAATTCTTAAATAGTATCTTCGATAATATTTCGTTTAATTTCTATTTTAGTTAGGTAGAGAGAGGAGTTTGGACGGTGGAGGTGAGCGTTTCACGCGCGTTAGATAGGGACCCCTTAAACCTACACCTGGGTCACAAGTCCCAGGCACTGTTGATTGTTGAAGCTCCTCTCCCTGTAACGATGGACCCGGCACACGCACCGTGAATACATGGAATGCTAAGAATTTTTGTCTCATAATAAAATTTTCAGATGAAATATTCTATTTAGTCTCACTATAATTTCAATTGAGCACGTAACATACATATTAATGATAACAATTAAGTTTAAATGAAACTAATATTTTTCGGATATTCTACGCGACTTTATTTTTCTAAAACTACATACTCCTAACGTTTCGGCTACTTTTCAGTGACCGTGATCATAAAGACGAGAATTAAGTTACTATAACTATACTTTATGAATGTGCTTTAATTTAGATTAAAATCAAAACTAAGTGTTCACAAATAAAAAGAATTAAATTTACCTTCAACTTTCAAACAGAATTAATAATATGTCTGGGAAGAGAATGTATAACTAGGAAAACTTTTTAATTACTGTGACTGAAGTACTGTGATGGTACTTTTTTGTTTCAAGGCCAGACTAATGGTCGTGGAAACTAACTAATTACAATAATAACAGGAATATTAATTATACAAATAATACTGGTTCCAATCAGATAAATGAATTTTATACTATACAATGTATAATAGTGTATATGTGTATATTATACAATAGTAAAGAAGCGTTGAAAAGTAATAAGTAACCAATTATTTTTTCTTGATAATATAGAATAGAAGTATGAACTTTGGTGGAAGCGAAAAAAATACTAAAATTAAACGTACCTACATATTGAGATCTAAGACTATCGCGAGTACTCTTTTAAATGAAACTTATATTTTCGGATATACGCGGTTTTTTATTTTTGACTATAAAATACATATTATTATCTTATCTGCATATTGCCAATAAACTGAATTCTCAGAAATAGTCGTATTGTTAATTAAATTAAAACATTATAGTTTTCAATTTCCTAACAATTGATATTTAAGATTATTTATCTATTAACAAATATATTCCTTTAGAGAAGATCGTATTAGTTTTAAAATAAAGGTATTGCTTAGTGAAATTAGCTCCTAAAAGCAGAGAGTATAAACTATAAACAGACTTAATTAGCACAATACATTAACAATTAGAGCGTTGACCAATGAATCTATTTTGTTACATTTTAAGTTAATATTTGCATTATATGTATATTGTACTCCTTTAGAGACATCTTTGGTATTTTGACTATCAAATAGTATTTAACTTCTTTGAATTTTGCTTTAGTCTTACCATTTATTTTGGGATACTGAGACATCAATTAAACAAATAATATTGTATGGTAAAAAGACGTTTTTAATTAGTTACAGGATCTGTTTTGTATTATTCAAATTAAACACATGTATGTAGTGGATGCCAATAGATTTGGGAAAATCTCTTTCATGGAAATAACGCTGAACGTAAATGGGCGTAGTATGGGCAGTAAATATTTTATATGTTAATTATTTGGTGAACAAAAATATTTTACTAATTTATTCAATATTAGGGTGTGTAGTAGATTAATAAAATATTTATAATTATCGAGGAGAGAGAACTAATTGGTAATGAAAACGAAAGGGTTTATTTTAAATCATGCTGAAAAAATAGGATTACAAGTAATATCAGATATAAATTATTATTCAGGTCTTGACTCAGATATTCGTGACAAATAAATGTGCAAAATGCCCAAAAACGTGACATACTAAACAACATGTGTTTACAACAACTATTGCCTCGAATGCGTTCAAGAAATTTCTTGACGGAGTTTTACCTTTTGACTTGAATGGAATCTATTAAGCCCTCTCATGAGAGTTGACGAAACGTATAAAGGGGTATACTCAATAAACAAGTGATTACCCTAACAGGAGTTTTTAGAGGTAACTAAGAGTATTGTAGGAATAAGACCCACCAGGTCGAAGTATACCTACGATTAGAGAAACCCAACTAATATGGAGGAGGTAAGTGAGTTACTACAAATTGATAACTTAAATTCAAGTGGATATTACCAATATAGCTATTCTCTAGATAAGGTTTATAAAAATTTTGGTGCATTTTTTTAGCTAATATCATTTGAGAACACGTAAACTTTATAAATATGCTCATTTGTTCCCGGCAAAAAAATCAGTTTTTTAAATTAAACTATGTATGTATGCAAGAGGTTTCAGTTTCAGTTAGTTTGAAATTAAAATACATTAAGTTACGCATTCTTACACGCTAGGAATAGTTAGAGAGTTTGTAAAGAAAAAAGAAAAGATGAAATAAATCTTGCAAACCTGCGTTACAAAGTATCGTCTTATTTTATCAAAAATGAAAATTGTGCTTGTGATATTGATGGACTTTACAACATAAACAAGGGATAAATTTAAATTAAACTAATATTTTTCGGATATACTATGTGTTTTTTTATTATTTTAAACTACATACTCCCGACGTTTCGGTTACATTTCAGCATGCATGATCACGTACAGATGAGATGTGAGTGTCACGAAAAACTTAATTTCATTTTAATGAATACTCGCGGAAGTTTTTGATCTCATTAGATAAGTGATAGAATAGATATTAAAAATGAACACAATTTTTTCTTTTACCTACCGAGATAGTTGCCCTATTGTTATTTTATTGAACATAAAGCAACTCTATTGACGTATAAATTGTAAAAAGTACAGATTAAAATCTAAAGTATTGCCACATGTACTCGTATATACATTAATTTATTTCTATAATATTACAAGTAACGCTTTGTATTCATTCAATGATGATAATGAAATAAAATACTACACAATTAATATGGATTATAATCTATATATATAAAAGAAAGTCGTGTTAGTTACACTATTTGTAACTCAAGAATGGCTGTACGAGTTTAGCTAAAAATTTAAGATGAAATAGCTTAAAACAAGGGAAAGGACATAGAATAATTTTCATCAGATTGAAAAAGAAATAAAAAATAAGTTAATCAAAACAAAAATCTTCTTATCTACTGTCATTAAGGAGGAATATAGTTAGCCCGGTCAGCTATACATTTCTTATTCTTAAACAAACGCAGACGAAGTCGCGGGCAGAAACTTGTTAATATATAAGGTCTAAAAATATTCACTTACAAATCACCTGATTAAGCTTATGTCATTATCATATCATAAAATCTCGTCAAGATCATCAAAATGTTATAAAAATTCGTAAATGATGATCACTTATCCATCATTAGTACTTCTTAGCTCTAATGCTTACATAAATAGCTCGCAAGTTTTTGGTATAATGTTATTACAAACGTTTTCTTATCGAAGCTTGAACTTTACTTCAAAGTAGATTGAATCGATCCTCAGTGATTATGGTCGGGGTTCTCAAAGATGTTATCCTTAACGAACGTGACTTTGAAGGGACTGTTATCAAAAGGCTTCAATTCTACTGGTTACTTGATTCCTTTGTTTATTTATCATTCGATGATAACAAGAACACTTAAGTGGCTTATGGGATTAGAATTTTTAAGGTTAAAGTATTTAGATACAATGTATCTTTTAATACTTACTTCCGTGTTTTATCTACTTTTTCTATTGCTTTTATAGCATGAGATCATTTAAGTTTTTGACATTCTAATGTATGTATGTATGTTTATTCTTTCTTTTATTAGCTGTTTCTTTTACATTCTCATCCAAGATTTGTTGTTATATAGATGTGTATGTAGACAAAACATTATCATATAATATGAGCATATCCTACAAATTAGTTTTCTGCATCTTTGTATATACATATGTTGTATAAAAAACCTTCCTATAATAATAATTTCTAAGCTTTAATACATTCCTAAAAAAAAACAAAACAGCATTTTAACTTCATTAACTTTACACAAAGAATTCCCTATAGAAGTAAATCTTAATTATTATCTTCTCTATGTTAAACAAATAATATAGTATAGTATCAACTCACGACTTCGTCCGTAGAAACATATTAATGTAAACACAAATAAATCATTGATACAAAACTCAATTGACCAGGCTCTAATCAATCTTAGCCAAGCGGTAAAGAGCAAATCTTTTTGCGGTCCACTGATCTTTATACAAACTATACTATAGTGTAGTATAATTAAAGAAAATGATTGTATAGAAGACTAGTTTTTGCTCCTGAATTTGCCCAACCGAACTTACGAATTGGGTTTTGAGATAAATTTAAGTAAGGTTTTAAAACAATAGGTGTGTTATCCATCGGCAGTGACATCTATTGATTGTGTTTCAATAATTCGTTCACATAAAGTGACTTTTTTAAAATTACAGCCTATGTCTTATTCCGACGTCTAAGCTACAATAACTGTAAAGTTTTATTAAAATCTGTTAAGTACTTTTTGTGTGTAAGAGCAACAAACATACATGCATACACACAAACTTTAGTGTTTGTAATATTAGTAACATGTGAAAATTGGTACAGAAAGGAATATATGTATATACAGAATATATTCTTACCCAATAATTTTCACCTAAGCCTAAAAACCCACGACTATTTATTGAAAATCTTTTACAAATATTAATTGTACTAAAAGGTTGTCTACTTACGGGTGTTGATAGAAAAGAGTAGCACCTTTTATTATATATTTATAATTTTATAATTTTTAAGTAATTTGTACACCCCTACCATCCTATCTCTCTCCTCTACCAAAGGTTGCCTGGAAGAGATCGCTGTTTTAGCGATAAGGCCGCCTATTGTACATTTTTTTTTCTTTGTTTCACTACTATTCTTGTGTCCTATCGGTGTGCAATAAAGAGTATATAAATAAAATGAATAAATAAATAAATATTGAAAAAATCTTGTTATAGACAAATAGTTTTTGGTAAGTTATACAAGGTAACATTAAAATAATTTTGATAGTAACATTAAAACAAACCTGAGAGAAAAATTAACAATGAACAATGATAGCATTAGTTTTTCATTGACCGTTTGCTAATTTATATTATATGAAAGTTGACACAACTTACTGCTTAAAAATCTTTAAATCCTGAATTAAAAGGAGGATTCTCAAACCAAAACATTATATAAAATAAATAGTCGTAATAGATGAGGCTAAAGACCTTAGTATCTCAACAATATCTCTTTAAAAACTTTTAGCTTTTATTTCTTGATGAAAAATTTCAACATTAACATTGCAGACGCATAGAAATGTGTTTTTTTCCTATCATTGAACATACATAAATGTCATTCTATCTTTTATTTAATTTGACTTTTGTTTAAATTATTGTTTGTTTAATCAGAGAAAGTCAAGTTATTACAAAAATCTTCCATCTCGTCTGTCCGAGATCATGATTTCTATAAAGTACCCGAACTGAGGAGATTATGTAGTAATATATTTACCTATCGTTCTCAATGAACCTCACAATTTAGGTATTAACTTAGTATTCTAAATTAATTAGTTTGAGTCCGCTATTTTAATAATCATATTATATGTATTTATACCTGTATCTAGGTCAGTGATGTATGAGTAAATGATAAATTTTGACAAAGCGTGTGTTAGATAAGATGAATGTCCTTATATTGGATAATACTATCTTTTGTAAGGACAAAAGATGGCCCAAGATACCTTTATATCTGAGGCACAAAAATATCTACCTATAACTAATAGCTAATTTTAAATATATACATATTAATATATAAGTCTGTGGTGGCCTAATGGTTAAAACGACCGCCTCTCATGCATGAGGGCGCGGGTTCGATCCTGGCAAGTACCAATGTGATTTTTCCAGGTCATATGTACTTTCTAAGAGTATTTAGGCATCACTGATTAATGCATTCCCGAAGAGGGTTGATGTCAGGTAGGCGGCCGGTCGTAAAAACAATTAGCCTAAACTATTCACAACATATAAGGCAGACCCTGGCTAAAGCTGGAAAATTGCCAGGTATAAGAAGGTATAATAAATACATAAAGTACAACAAACCTCTTTATTTCCTCGTCGCTCGACCGCTCAAAGAAGTCTTCACGCGTCACTTCCATACGCCTTTCGTAAGTCACTGTGATGTTATTTTAAATGGATCTAACTAATTAATTTACTTAAAGGATTTAGAATAAGAAACTATTGTTAATTGAAATTTTAATTTTGTGAATTATTTGTATATTATAATAAACCGGTTTTGGTCCCCTGAAACAAAGGAATAGATAATTTAGTAACATATTTTGATATTCGCAATCATTTATGTAATAAGTATATGTACATACATATAAAACAATTTTTTAGGTTTATATTTAAACCACTCAATCAACACTAAAACTTCTTAGAGTAATTTAATAAAAGTATAAAATTTTTACCATTATTTAATAATGTCATTATATTAATTTGGTTCTTAATCTATGTAATCAAATATAAATGTAATTTAAAACGTAAAATTACTATTTATTATTCACAACTTTTTGGACAAATTTAGTAATAATCTTTATATGTATATATTTAAAATAAATCATTGGTATAACTGTTAAATTTTAAAGCTTATTTAACTCATCAATATATGTTTTAAAGTATTTCCCTGAACGCGATCGTCGGTGTTCCCGTATAGTACGTGTGAGCTTCTAAACCAACCGACTGTAACATTTCACATCAGCGGCTTTAAAACGAGGTTTTGTTAAATTTTTTGGTTCCCTTTGATTATACAATAACACCCTATCGTTTGGTTAGTTAGTAGAATATAAAATATTAATATTATTGATGTTCTAATTAAGTATAAAAACAGTTCTAAAATTAATTTATGTATAAAATGAAGTCACATTTAATGCTTTTTTTACAGTTGTTTTAAAATAGTTGTTTTTTACTAATGAAATTAAAAGGAAAATTTACGAATAAACTTTCTGTACGAAAGTGCAGGATTTGGTTTTCATATTAATTTTCATGAAAAACTTAAATGCAATCAGTTATCACGTCTAATATTTGAAATACGTTAAATATATTAAATAATCAACTGTGTTAAAATAATTTTAAGTTCTCAGTACTGTTCCAATACATATACTTGGTACACTGACGAAAATGTTAAACTTGACTCACATTAGTATGAAGTGCTGTAAAAAGATATTCATACGGCCTTGATGAGGCCGTAAAATACATTTAAATAAAATATTAGGCGGCTCGTATATTTGTTTAAGGTGTATGTATCGTGTTAAATAGAAAAATTAACTACAAATTTATAGTAAAGTATTGTTCTTTGTTTGTATATAAATTTGGTTAATATTAGTAATAAGACTCATACGAATTACCTTACTTTAGAAACATAGGTATCTAATCTTCATTGCTAGACTACATACATTTATTTCTCTTCTTATAAAGTCAAATCTTAATATTATCTTTAGAGCTTTAACCTCAATGTGGCTTCGTTTTAAACGTCGTCATCATCATCCTATCAGAGCACACTGCTGAGCAAAGACCTCTTCTCACATGGAGAAGGTTTGAGCATTAATCACCACGCTTGCTCAAGACGGGTTGGTGATTTCAAACTTATAATAGTAAAATTATAAGTCCAGGTTTACTAACGATGTTTACCTACGTTTAAAACATATTATACTTAATATTATTAGTTAAAAAACTACATACTCCCGATACTTCGGTTACTTTTCAGCAACCGTGATCACGGGCAAACGAGATGCAAATATTATGTAATTTAACTAAACTGTAAGTAATTCACGCATAAATAAAAGTATACAATAATTAAAACTGATATATCTCTGGTCTATAAGTCATACTTAGTTGTAATTGGTACGAGTGTATATCATAACAAATTGAGATTGCAATGCTCTAATCGTCGAGCGGTAGACTATTTTAAACTACAATTGGGTCATGTATTGAGTCAGATGTCCGAACTACACTACTATAGTAAAGTAACAACATTAAACTTAACGATTACGAAATAATAAATACATTTTAGAAGAGCCAAATGTTCAATTATTTCATATTAAAAAAGAGATCCCTACTAATATTATAAATGCGAAAGTAACTCTGTCTGTCTGTTACGCTTTCACGCCTAAATCACTGATCTGATTTTAATGAAATTTGGTACAGAGATAGAGTTGACCTTGAGAAAGAACATAGAATAGATTTCATCCCAGACTTTTCAAAGGTTCTCTTAGAAACACGATATAACCGAACTTGACGCGGGCGAAGCTGCGGGCGGAAAGCTAGTGGGAATATAATAGTATGATGTTGCAAGAACACAATTGTGTATTACCCAAGACGGTATAAAAATATAGTTGGTTATGAAAGCTTTGAATTTTTGTACATACAATGTATTTATTGAGTTAAGAAGAGATTTAAAGTTTAGAAATTAATATATTTTTCTGGAAATATAAATATAAAAGTCTATGTTCGGAACTGAGTTATTTTTAAAAATGAAAGAAATAGATGTAAAATATTTGAAATCAAATATGTTGAGTGTAATTTGATATTCAGGTTAATTGTGAGTAAAGAAAAGTTATTTTTTTATGGCTTTATTTAAGTTATGTAACGATATTGTGTAATTTGTCATGTCGTTATAATTTTCTTTACAACTTAAAATAAATATCTTTATTAACATTAAAAATGTACGGAAAAATGTAATATAGTAATTCAAAATACTAAAGGCTGAGCTATGTGACTTTGATATACATATGTATACCTAAGAGATAATAACTTAAATTATTTGCTATAGGACAAAATACACTTAATTTATTTTCACACAGTACTCAAGATAACAAATAAAAACTTTGACGATGGCAAAATACTCCACGTTTTTAGTGAGAATGAAGCTATATTAAAAAAAACTTCAATTATTATATAATATAATTGTTTGAAGAAAATTCATATATTTTATATATTTGAACTAAAACTTTTATTTATCTTAATGTTCTTAACCTTGACGGTATGGTCTTTGGGTATGTTGGTTTCCCAAGGAACCGTAAGCTCTATCATCACAACGCGCTGTAAAATTCGCGCGAAAGAATGATTTTATTTTCACGAAAATCTATGAACAAGTACGTTGCATAAGTGCGATGCATACACTTAAACTACATAGTTTAATTTCTTACTGCCCAATCTCGAAGTAAATTGACATGGAATGCTTGTAATAAATAATATTTTTTTAAGGAAATGATTGTATATTATTTTCTTTCACGCAGAAATAACTCAAACGCTTTCTTTATAAGCCGTAAAGTTATTGCTTAGTTTTAAATTGTTTAGAATGAATTTATAAGCAAATTGATTGAGTTACAGAAAACATCCGTGTTTAGGTATGAGTAAAGAGATGCCACAATATAGAAAATATTATTTTTAATGTAAAAAAAGGTAACTATTTAAATATCATGATGTTTCAATTACAGTTTTCAACCATCAGTTATTATTATTACATTAGACATCACTGATTAATGCTGATTCCCAAAAGAGGGTTGATGTCAGACAGGCGGCCGGTCGTAAAAACAAATATAGCCAAAACTATTCACAACATGTAAGGCAGACCCTGGCTATAGCTGGGATATTGCCAGGTAGAAGAAGAAGAAGTTATTATTATTACAGAGGAATATGATAAATATTATATGGATGTTAGTAAGTTCGCGTCTTTTTTGGGCCTCTTTTGTTTTATCTTCAAATAATATGTGTTACTATTAAATTCGTATTTTAATCATGATTTCAACAATGAAGTGGATGTCGAGACTTAATATATTACTTTTAAACTAATTTGTAAATCAAATTAATTTTGATTAAATTTAGTAATTTTGAAGAATAGTGTTTATGTATGTTTAATGTTATACAACACAAAATAATAAAAAATAGAAGAGAAGCAAGAAAATATACAATATTTTATCCTTTCAAATATAAATTGCTCTTACTTTAGAGTGCATTATAAAATACGATGCTTAGAACAAAACTTTAATTCAAATTGCTATAAGTAGGTTATTTGTCTCTCCTAAAGTCTTATAAAATTATAAAAATAGGATACTAATAAATTAATTAATTTTAAGTAGTTAAGTCAAAAAACAAAATTTTGACTGGTGACTTAAAATTAGAATATTACAAACAGGAGAATTGTTTAATGCAATAAAAATAAAAATATCTATTTAGGTACTTTTAAATTGGTAGATATGTAGAGAAAATTGTTAAAATGATACATCTTATTTTGGATTCATTTTAAAAAGTTATAAATAACAGATGAAGTTATATATAGACAGAACATACTAAAAGCACTTTCAAAAGATTTGTGTTCCAGTATGTATTAAAGTTCCAATAAAATTACGAAATATTCGTGCTCAAACATTGAGAGTTTAACGCGCGTTAGATAGGGGCCCCTTAAACCTACACCTGGTCGCAAGTCCCAGTCACTGTTGAAGCTCCTCTCACTACAACGATGGACCCGACACACGCACGGTGAATACATTGAATGATGAGAAGTTTCGTGTCTTATAGACATTTCTTTAGACCAAATAAATACAACAAAATCGTTTTCTATACAACAAACCTACTCTATTTACTTATCTTTTGACTATTCCAAGACATCTAGTACAGATTTTTGATATTCACAAAGCATTTAACAGTGTCACTCATAACATACTAATATGCAGTCTTAAACTATACAACTGTACTAAAAACCGTTAAAATTAATTGAGTCATATAAATCATATCGAAAATAAATATTTAGGATGGTTCAACTGAAAAAGAATAAAAATAGACCATAATATAAATAGATTTGGGGTGCCTCAAGGGAGCCTTTCGTCCCTATTGTTTCTATCATATATCAAAACATAGCAAAGCTGACATCTCATAAGTCAATTTAATTTAATAACAATATATCAATTATAGTGACATTTAATAATAACTGAAATAAATATTGGTCTGAGTAAAAAAAATATATTTTTTTTTAATGAGGATATTGACTTCGAATCTGTACTTATGGCATAAAATCGAAGAGTTTGTTATATTGTTTGACTACGTGTGATGATTATTTTCATGTTGAATATTTTTTTGTGACTGTATATCATAACTTTATGGTAAATGAAAAATTACAAAAAAAAACTTTTGGACCTTGCCTTTCAGCCCTGTTTAAACTACATTTCAAGTCTTATTTGACGTTGATTGAATGTAACTTAAATTTTAATATATTAAGATCTTTTACGCAACAAAGTTTTAAGTAATAATCACAGTACACAAAGTTTTAGAACAATATTATATCTAAATATCGATTAACTAAACTCTATTTTAACATATAAATAGGAAGAAACAGTTAAAACACAATTTATAATTAATATTATAAAAGAAAATTCTGAAGCCTTTAGTTCCCAAAGGGACGTTTGTAAGTCTACAGATGGTGCAAACCCAAAGCCTCCGAAGACCATTTTTCACAAATCATGACAATTTTTCCTCACTGGTGTCGTCGTGTTATATAGTATCATTTATAAATTATATATATTGTGTAATTAATTATTAGCATTGTGACGTAGTATCAAATTTAATATTGCTTTATTAGATTTTAATTAAAAAAAAAAAAATTATTATTATAGTATTTACAGTTTTTGTCAAAACTTCCAAAAAGTTCACTTATTTACAAATAAACTCGAGTTAAGTAAATTGTTAATTCAGAGGAAACAAATAATATTTTATCTTACTGTTTATTAAAGAACTTAATTTCATCCTTACTTTTAAGATGCACTTAGCTTGAAATAATTATTATGTTTCAATACTTGAGAGTTGCTGAATGGTATACATATCTTACGTAGTAAAATATTATTATTTTAAAGGAAAAATATTAAAATTTTATTCCAAACTGTGATTAGAGAAGAAATTACTGAACCCCGTCATTGTAAAGTATATACAGGGTGACTGGTGAATTACTATCGATATTTGAGGACATGATATTTGACGATCATATATGACAAAATAAAAATTAATATAACATAAATATTAATAAACTTCTAAGTAAAGTTAACCAAAAGTTATGTAATTAATTACGCATCGTATGAACACCCTACAGATTAGGTATACACACACACACACACTCGCGCGCGGCGGCGTGTTGTTGTATCAGCACGCCGCCGCACGCGTCCACACTTGGAACACTTGGAACGTGTACACACTTTATTTATTTATACGGAAATTTGGTTAAAAATTAAGTACCTATTTTTTTTACATAATTCGAATGAGAATCATGTACCGAGTATGCTCCTTAAATATTGATAGTAATTCACCAGTCACCCTGTATATTTATGCTTTGATTCAAAAACAAACATTCTAAACAATTTTATTAAATTTTTTAAAACAAATTCTTAATCATCATCATCAGCCTATCAGAGCCTACTGCTAAGCAAAGGCCTTTTCTCACATGGAGAAGCTTAGGGCATTAATCACCACGCTTGCCCAAGATGAGTTGGTGATTTCAAACTTATAATATGACAGTATAAGTCCAGGTTTCCTCACGATGTTTTCCTTCACCGTCTGTCAGAAATAAATTCTTAATAAGAAAATGAAAAATATTATCAAAAAACTTTGTTCTTCTTTAAATATAAAACATATTGAATATAATTATATTGCGAATTGTCTGTGATGTTCTTTCTTTGAATCTTGGCGAACAATACGTAAAATCTTTGTAGGTTAAGGGTCCTTGAAACATTAATTAACAGTACTATAATATTATATTTATTTCTGTGTAATAATAAAGCTCTCAGACATGATATAAAATCGATTTCTACTTTATTGTTTACTGTTTCTTTTATATAAAAAATGTACATATATGAATTACTAGCTTTCAACCCGCGGCTTCGCCCGCGTCGAGTTCGGTTATATCGTGTTTCCAAGATGACTGTTCAAAAGTCTAGGATAAAAACTATCCTATGTTCTTTCTCAAGGTCAACTTTATCTCTGTACCAAATTTCATTAAAATCAGTTCACTGGTTTAGGTGTGAAACCGTAACAGACAGACAGACAGAGTTATATTCGCATTTATAATATTAGTAGGGATAATAATGTATGAAGGGAATGTAATAAAATATTCTAAGGAAATGATTAGTATGAGGTAACCCGAGAACGTTTCTTAAATCACCTTACATGTTTCCGTGTTGTTGGTTTCAATTAACTGCTGTTGTTTATGCTATATTCATACTTTATAGGAAAAATGATTCAAGGGTATTAAATGATTAATTTTATTAAAAATAGACGAAATATTAGCATACTCATAAATTCCTAATAAAATAAGTGAGTAAGTCTTTCGGCGAATTTGTATTTTACACTGATATAAAATATGTTACTTTATTAGTAAAATGAAAATATTAGTTTTATATAAATGAATACTCGTGAAAGTATTAGATCATATTCTGTTATCTTGGTATCTTTTTAAAATAATTAATAAATAAGGAAATAATAATTAATTTGACTGCCCACAATATGCATGATTATAACGAGGTTTTTGAAATTATTTCGTGATTAATTTATTTGAATACCATTAGGAGATGTTTTGTTGCTTTGTATATTATGACTATTTATTAATTGTTATCTTTGATATGGACTGTGGCTCAAATATTGACTTGTCGGAATATTTAGACCAAAATTAGGGTAAAACTATCTCTGGGCTCAGTATAAGGACAGGATAAAACCTGTCTATTTAGGTTGGTGCTGAAAAGGAAGTTTGTTACAGATATTCCTCGTATTCAATATATTTTTTCGACAAAGACATCACAACAGTTGCTTAGCTACCATTGTTTTGGTATTAATGTATTGACATCGCGTGAATACTATTGACTGTAGAACGGTTTCATTACTGATACATTTAAAACAAACCTCTTTATAACATGAAAATATAAGATTGTTTTGTATGTACATTAATTTGTCTTTGAACATAATTTTGATGTGCTCGAAAGCTTAGAAAATTCTGGCCACTTAACCAGAAGTGATGGTGCTAGAATAATTTTATTAATTCATCCCATTGTCCTTATTAGAATCTTTAGGATGGTTATGGAATTATCATCGTATTAAAACTATAAAGTCTCGCTTTTTAAGATACTACATCAACAATATACTTGTATCATCATCATCAGCCTATCAGAGCCCACTGTCGAGCTGCCTCTTCTCACATGGACAAGGTTTGAGTATTAATCATCAAGCTTGTTCAAGACGGGTTAGTAATTTACTTGTATAAAACTAGTTAATAAAAATACTACATATAACAATGCCATATTAATTACGTCGCATAACAAAAGATTTTTATACTTAATAAGCAACAATTAATTTTAGTGTATTGAAAATTATTGTCTACCATTTAGTTTGTATCCATTAAGTATTTCTTTACCCTATTAATAAAATATTTACATTTAACGACCATTATACTCAATGTTATATATCTTTTATCACATAAACAAGTTCATAAAAGGGGAAGACGATATAAATTTTTGCTTAAAAATCCACCCAGAATAATTTGTAAGTCAAGACTTACATAGATTTGTCTCAAAACTTATAACGTTCTGATGTCCCAAGTTTAAACTCTTCGAAGTATTACTTACTGCAATCTAGATGTCGTGGAAGTTCAACATCTTTCTGTAACTTTTCGCATTGATTTTTTTATTTCCAATTATTTTAGATTATTCGTTACGATAAAACAGATGAGACGCGACGTCGCCAGTTCTTAGTAGATGGTTTTGAAATGCTTTTTCTATTTACATTTTATAAATAAAATAAAGTATTCATACATTTATTATTACAATGGCATTTTTTTATCAATTAGGATGGCACGTAAGGGAAAATATTTCATATATATACGAGAACTACTTTTTGCAAGCGACTTCATCTGCTTAAGTTTCAGAATTAGAAATGTATAGCTGACCGGGCGAACTTTGTTCTTCTTTAAAGAGAATAAATAGTTAAGAAGATTTTCGATGTCATCAACTTATTCTTTTTCAATCAGGTAAAAAGTATCCTATGTCCTTTTCCTTGTTCTAAGCTAGCTCCAGCAATTTTCAGCATAAACCGTAAAGCTGTGTTTAAGTTATAAGAAGTGTAACTAACACGACTCTCTTTTATATATAAAGATTTGTAATAAAAAGTATTTAATAGAAATCTGGGTGAATCCAAAGGTATTGAGTTCTTAATAATATATCGGATAGACGGTTATTCCACACATCTACATCTCTACCACCTTCATTTGGTTAGCTATTTATATTATATGTTAAGTGTTTAACTTCCGTCTGTAATTTTATTATAACATTTATTAAGCTTTCTGTATTCTATGTTCGTGTTTAATTTAATTTAAATTTCAATTAAAGTAACTACACATTAATTAAACATGTGTCACTCACTGTCTTTCCGTTATCATTCTCCTTTTTTTATTTTTGTTTTAGTTCAATATTTAAACAAGAATAACTTAGTAATTAAGATTAAATAAAAATTTCCTTCAACCAAAGGGGATATTATTTTTCTTCTCGTGTCAGTAGATCTCAAATCCCCCTTTATATTGTTATGTTATTAAATTGTACGTCAAAACTTATTTAGAATATTTCAAAACAGCCTTTGTTTGAAATTCAATTTCGTTGAAGTTTCAAATATGCCACCGAGCGTTGAAACTGTTACCAACTTCCTTACAAAATGACGCGAGCGTTTCACAAACAAAAAAGTTTTTGCGCCGCTTTGAAGTCTAAAAATATTTTTGAGAACGCAACAAGTATTATACATATAGTATAATAATAACGCAATCCCAAAAAGGCACATTAAGTAAGAATAAGACTGTTCCATATGTCAAAGAAATGGAATAATTCCTTCTACACTTGACAGTATACGACATTCTGTCTGGAATCATTTTTACTAGCGGTTTTAAGCGGCTTTGTTCACGATAAATTGCTTATAATATTATGTTAATTAAGTTTTTACTTTCAGCAATGATAGATAATAATAGACATACATTTACATTTGTATATGAAAACTTATGGTATTAGCGAAATCTTTCTACAACCTACTAAAAGACTTGGGCCTGTCCAGAACTAACGTTAATTCATTCTTAAAATATACTTAAGAGGCAATCCTATGTAGTAGGTTCGTTTTAAATTAGGTTTAGTAGAGAGTGGTGCTTGGACAGTGGAGGTGATCGTTTAACGCGCGTTAGATAGGGGTCCCTTAAACCTACACCTGTGTCGCAAGTCCCAGTCACTGTTGAAGCTCCTCTCACTACAACGAAGGACCTATCACAATGTGAATCCATGGAATGCTGAGAGGTTTCCTATCTAGATAATCAACAATTTTCACGTATTTGAATATAAAATTGTAGTATGACTATAATATCAATTAATATTTTTATATTAATTGCATAATATATTATTGCAATTATTATGTAACTATTGATAAAATAAAGTCGTCTGTTTGTTTGTTTCACGTATAAACCTCGCAACATACTATATTAAATAACTATTAGGGAATATTAGTTAGTATATGTGTTGATATTTAAAATGGACAAAGACATGTGCAACTATTAGTATTATAATAAAAGATATTGTAATCGAAATATATAATAAAATAACACAACTGTTACCGTCAACTCGCCTCAAATAACATGGACACTTGATAGATATTTTTCTGTATTGAACGAGCAATAGCTATTAGTATCTACATCTATATCTATTATATCTATGTCTATCTACGTTGTTGTCGCAAACAGTAATTATTGGACCATTTTTGGGGCCGATCCAAACTAGGGCGTCGCTGGACTTACTTTCCTTTATTGTCCAAATTATCTGTAAATTGTGATAAATGAGATCATTTCCTTGTTGATCTTTCTATTTGAGTTCTGTTTTATTATTTAGTTTCTCTTTTTTTCCTTTAGACGTAGAAATTATGTTCTACAAATTCATTTCTTGTTCATATTATACTATAATTATATTTTAATTAATTATATTATTTTATCGTTTTAACCCAATCTAACTATATGTAAAAAATTCGACATGTGTGTGTGTATGTCTGTCTGTGGCATCGTAACTCTTAAATAGATTAACCGACTTCGATGTGGTTTTTCATTTGAAATCCAAGTACTGTTGCGGTAATTTTAACTCTTTGGTTAATACCTTTCCAGCGCTGTTATTGTTACAGAATTTTTTCTAGAATGTAGGACAATTTTTGCCTTTAATTATTCAATTAAATACCTTGCATACGCCAGTATAAGTGACAATTAACGAGAAGAAGATTTTTAAAATTTAATATCATTACCCATTAGTTGTAAGATGACCAGTCAAATGTAATAATATTATTGCAATATCTTACATTATATTAAAAAATACAAGTGTATAGATAAGTGGCAGGGAAATTATATCTGGATGATAAAGAATACATTATTTCTTAATACACTATGCCAGAAAAGTGTCGAAAAATCCTTTTAATTAACTGCTCTAATTACAGGGTTTATTTTTGAAAAATCTATAATATACACACGACTTGAGATGTATTTAAATATGAGACGAAACCTCTTAGCATTTAATGTATTCACTGTGCGGGTGCCGGGTCCATCACATTGCAGGGAGAGGATCTTCAACAGTGACCGGGACTTGCGACCCAGGTGTAGGTTTAAGGGACCTCTATCTAACGTACGTTAAACGCTCACCTCCACCGTCCAAGCTCCACTCTCTACCAAATTTAAAACGTACCTACTAGGGCTGCCTTCAAAATACGTTCTAAGAATGAATTAACGTAAGTTCTGGACATGCCCTGGTCTTTTAGTAGGTTGTAGAGGGATTTAGCCGTTATACCTCTCACTCCTACTTCTACCCACCTACTTAACTTCTACGATATGAATTAGAGATTTTAATACGTATATGACTTTATTGTTAAGAGTCAACCAAAAAATATTTAACTTCTCAGATAAAATTGTCATTTATCCAAATTTTCCTACACTGTGGAACAAGAAGGATTGATACGTAATTTTTGATGTTTAACATTAATTACCTACTCGTAATATATTATTATAATAATGCTATTTAATCTACTATATGTATTTATTCAAATATTCTTAAAATGCTTTTACCGATCTGTCACTCTAATTCAAATAATTAAAACTAAAGTTCTACTTATCGCTTGAAAAATGTTGTCGTTTTTTTGAAAGCCTTCATTTGAGTTTCCGAAAAATGTAATTAGTCGCATTTATTTTACATTGTTGCTTTTTTGGTAACAAATATTAAAATGTAAGCTAAGACTATCACATGGACAGTTTTATTTAAGATTTAATTTATGATAATAAGAAATTCTATTCACCTGTTTAAATTGTTTAAATGACAGTTATGTTTAATGCATTGTTAATAAAAAGTTTCTATAATAATGTAATTTTTAAGTTTATTTCTAGTTAGTTTAACATTGCTGTAGCACTTTCCGCAAATAGAAAGGATGTTGAAAGTAAATAGCTACAATGCTCGACTGTTATACAGAGGCTGTGACAAAGCGTTTACGTTCGTTTCTTGAAGGGTGGCAATTAATCTTGTTATATCTAAATAGCTTTAATCTTAGGAAGATACTGTTGTGGATTCATTCATTATTTTTATTCTCATAACATTATTTAATATGTAAATTATATAAAATTAAACATTATAATTTATCGCCATGTATATAATAAAGCAGACTATTATGTACTACTATTTATATACTCTGATTATTATTATATATTATGTACTGATATGTATGACTCCTTTCACGTCAAATGTCAGTATATATGAAAGTTTCTAGGGTCAATTATCACAAGACGTATTGTACATAGAAACGTTTTGCAGTCAATATATCCTCAACCAAAATGCATCTTACTCATTACGATATTAATTAATAGAAAAGAAAATCTAAAAATAAAATATATTGGTATATTTTGTATTATGTATATTTGTATATTGTATTTAATAATTTTATTGTAATATGAAATGGAAATCGTCCGTCCAATCTTATCAAATTAAACGAGGAAGAACAAGTAAAAATATTTATATAAATTGGTTACAAGTCACCTGAATATTTTATTTTATATGTATGATAGATTCAATACAGTGACATTTTCAAAGGTCATAAATTATATGTTTTTCTATTTAGAGAATAATAATTAACCTTTAACTGAATACAATCACTGAATATTTGGGTTCATTTGTTGGTCAAAGACCATAGTAAAATTATGGAGGAAAAAACTCAAGAAGAACATCTGTTGAAATATTATATGAAGCTTAAATAAAATAATTGTATCTGCTTCTTCTACCTGGCAATTTCCCAGCTATAGCCAGGGTCTGCCTTACATGCTGTGAATAGTTTTGGCTAATTGTTTTTACGACCGCCTGCCTGACATCAACCCTCTTTGGGAATAAATAAAGGTATACTCTATAATAATTACGATAATTCCTACAGTAATATTTCTTCTACAGAAAAAATAAATATTTGTTGTAAATGCTAGACATAATCATCTGCGTATTTACATGCCCCGTTTAACCCGGCACTGAGCTTTATTGCATCTTTGTATGCAGACATTTAAATAGTGACGTCACTAGTGATGTCATAGGTCGTGGATGACGTCATCAGCTACATCTATACACAAGGATGTAATGCTTCGTTCAATGAAAGGACACTAACATGTAGTTATTGAATATTAATAAACTGCGAAGCTGCGAGCGGAAAGATAGTTTAAAATATACATTAAAGTTATAAATATATTTCAACGTGTTAGTTAATTAAACTAGGTTCTTTCATAAACAGTAAAAAACTAATATAAATATTGTCTGTTTGTTTGTTAATATTAAAGTTTATATATAATAGTGATAAGGCTTTAGAAGTGACGTCAGTGTTGCTACGTGTGGGTGATGATTGACAGAGGTCCTAGTGGCTTTGTTAATCATATTAGTAACTTGTTGGTAAATGTTATATTACTAATAATTTAGTTAAACATCATCATCATCATCCTATCAGAGCCCACTGCTGAGCTGCCTCTTCTCACATGGAGAAGGTTTGAGCATTAATCACTACGCTTGCTCAAGACGGGTTGGCCAATTCCAATTTATAATTTGAAATTATAAGTAAAGGTTTCCTCACTATGTATTTCTTCACCGTCTGTCAGTGATGTCTAAATACTCTTGGAAAGTACATATGACTCGGAAAAATCACATTGGTACTTGACAGTTTTCGAACCCGCGCCCTCATGCATGAGAGGCGGACCTTTAACCACTAGACCACCACGACTTTTAGCTAAACCAAACATGACAATACTATTTACATGACCACGATGTAATCTTTTAAATCTAATTCTTTGTATTCCGTGGAACATTCTATTGAAATCCTTCATAAATTTAATATGAAAACGTCGGCTCATGACAAAGACATGGTTAAATCTTTGCCCGGGTTAAGTTATATGTTGAACCAATTAGATTTGAAGCTAGTATGAAAGTTATAACTTACTTCGCTATCTTTGAATAGAGTTAGATACAATAGTCGCGCTGTCATACCGTCCACTTTTTGGAAGGCTTTTGGAAGGATTTGGAAGGAAGAAGATTTTCTTCACTCATAAGTAATGAATTATGGGAAAGACGCTTATAGTATAGTAGAAATACTGAAGATACATTGTGATGAGAGGAACTAAGATAACATCTCGTCTTAATGATCACGGTTGCTGAAAAGTAAACAAAACTTCGGGAGTATGTAGTTTACAAAGACGAAACTTCTCAGCATTCCATGGATTCACCGTGCGGGTGCCGGGTCCATCGCGTTGCAGGGGAAGGAGCTTCAACAGTGCCTGGGACTTGCGACCCAAGTGTAGGTTTAAGGGGCCCCTTAACTAACGCGCGTTATACGCTCACCTCCACTGTCCAAGCTCCTCTCCCTACCTAACCAAATTTGAAAAGAACCTACTAGGGCTGCCTTCGATGTACGTTCCAAAAATGCATTAATGTGAGTTCTGGACAAGCCCAAGTCCTTTAGTAGGTTATAGAGAGATTTCGCTGTTATACCTCTCGCTCCCACCACTACCGCGTACAAATCTACTACGAACCTATTTCGAGTGAGTTCGTTTGTGAGCTCGTAATATTTGTTGACCTTGATGGTATGGTCTTTGGGGATGTTGGTTTCCCAAGGGACCGTAAGCTCTATCATCACTACGCGCTTTAAAATTCGCGAAAACAAAAAAATATCCGGTCTGGAGGCCGACGCACAAATATCCTCGGGGATTTTATATTGTTTTTCATACGTGTCCATCATTATAGTCCAATCCGACGCCGCTTTAAGGATGGAGTAAGGCTTGACGTTTGATTTTGTAGCCCTAGTGCCTTCTTTCACAAAACCTACTGATCGTTCGTTTGTGGTTATTCCCTTTTGCGCTCTGGCTACCGAAAGACTAACCGCTTCACGTATGACTTCTAGAACCCTATCGTGACGACGCGAGTATTGACCGCTGTCAAGGAGTACCTTACATCCCACCAGCAGATGCTTAGCAGTTCCAACTGCCTTTCCACAGATATAGCAAGTTTTTTCGGTACTTTTACCCCATCTTACTAAATTACTCTGATCTGGGAGAGTCATCTGGAACGCATTGAGATAGAATTTTAGCAATGCTGGCGACCAATCATAAATTAAAGTGCGCCATTTTAATGCTAATGGGATGCAAAAATCTCCTATGTCTAACCACTCGTTCTGCATTTCTAAATTCATTGCATGGATCTTGTTTTATCATTCTCGTCTTGCCGAATAAAAGACTTCAATATATCCGCATCTTGGACTTTCCTATTTGATCCTAACCCCGCTCTGTTACTTTGCGCTCCTATCATAAATTGCTTATGGAATTGAAGTCGTGACTCTAGCTCGGGGGCATCTTCATCTTTTGGGAGCGATGTCACTATGTCATCATGGGATTTCCCCAGGATATATCTCTTGGAAACTCTTAGGTGTTTATAGAGCTCCGATGGCCTTTTTAGACTCATCATAAAGTACGCGTAGTATATCCGAAAAATATTAGTTTCATTTAAAGTAAGATAAGCAAAAGATACATCCTTATTAATTATCACTGATAGAGTGAGTTGAGTGATATAATATAACATATGATTCTATATTTCGTAATACACACTTAACTGTTAAGTATTTTTCCGAGCCTGTACATAAAGCTTTGACATACATTTTAACCACGATAAGTTAGGTTAAATCTTATATATAAAATTCTCGTGTCGCGGTGTTAGACAGAGAACTCCTCCGAAACGGCTAGAACGATTTTGATGAAATTTTGTGAGCATATCGAGTAGGTCTGAGAATCAGCCAACATCTATTTTTCATACTCCTAAGTCATAAGGGTTATTCACCCTTAATATTTTTGTTTCGGTCGAAATTTTTTGTTTTTATAATGTAGCATTAAAAAATACAGACAATCCAAAATTTTTATCTCCAACCCCTATTTTTTGTATGGCAAAACAACGTTTGCTGAGTCAGCTAGTTATCGATAAGTACTTTAGCAACATTATTTTATTGATTAATACTGATACATGAAGTTTTATTTCTTGAACTAAATATAATCATACTAAAATATTATACAGGGTGACTGGTGAATTACTATCGATATTTGAGGACGTGATATTTGACGATCATATATGACGAAATAAAAATTAATATAACATAAATATTAATAAACTTCTAAGTAAAGTTAACCAAAAGTTGTGTAATTAATTACGCATCGTATGAACACCCTACAGATTACTCTACACTACACACTCACACATACGCGCGCGGCGGCGTGTTGTTGTATCAGCACGCCGCCGCACGCGTCCACACTTGGAACACTTGGAACGTGTACACACTTTATTTATTTATACCGAAATTTGGTCAAAAATTAAGTACCTATTTTTTTTACATAATTCGAATGAGAATCATGTACCGAGTATGCTCCTTAAATATTGATAGTAATTCACCAGTCACCCTGTATAATTAAAAAATGTTTAGGAATATACATTTATCATTAAAGAACGAGAAGTTTTCACAAGATGCTCATTAGAGTGAGGACTCTCACCTCTATTTTGTGTTGCGAGACAACACCGATATTTTATTAAATAGAACTTTACGGAACATATTCAAGATATATTTATTACTAGCTTTAACCCGCGGCTTTGTCTGCGTTAGTTTCATAATAAGAAACAGCTGACCAGACAGCCTGTTTTGACTTAGAAGCAGTATATAAACAGATTTTCGATTATATTAGCAAATTTTTGTTGGTTGAACAAATTCAAAATTATCCTATGTCCGTCTCCTGATTCCAATCTACCTACCCACAAATTTTAAGTCAAATCCGTACAGCCGTTTTTGAGTTATAAATAGTGTAACTAACACGTTTTTTTATATATATAGAATAATATAAGTAAAACACAAATTAAATAATCAATATTAAGACATAGTGGTATTAAATTTAACATTTAAGTGAACAATTTCATTATTTAATGCCCAGAAAGAATAAATTCATGTTAAATGATGAGTTTGAAGTACGTACGGACAGAAAATAACTAATAATATATAATGATTTATTGTTTAATGTCGACGAGTCCTACTGACGAATCGTTTGTTCATACTATCAGAGAATTGAAATACTCAAATCGTTGTGTAAATTAAAACCGAGTATTTGTTCCTTAAACCTCTCACGAAAGATCGCTGTTCCAATATTATAATTAAATATTTTTCTTACTTTTAATTTGACTTTTAATTTTATTATTTTGTTTTATAAACGTCAATATTCTTATTAAAGAGCATTTCCATTAAATCGAGGTGTCGAAGATAGAGTTATGTTGTACATTAAGGTTTTAATAAATAGTAGTTTTAATTTGAAATTCCAAAAATTGCATATATGTATGTTAAAGTTGTTAAATTAATATATATTACAATCAAATACAATTTCGATATATTTTGACTCTTATAAGAACTTTTAGAGGGTTTTCTTCAGAGGCGACTAAAAACAATTATGGTAGATACTTATTTGGGCAGACAGAATAGGGATAGCACTATTTATTCTCAGAAAATAGTCATTATGATGAAGATGATATACCCTCCTGTCAGTCATCCCTATCCCATATTTCCAACTATCCCTATCCTATTATTTAATCAACTTTCTTCACATATTCTCCGTTGAAGAATCCATCTTAAGCCAAACCTAGCATTTATTGGAACTTAAACCATTTAAAATTATATGAACCAATCATTTTTACAAGTGAACATAAAAATACCAATGTATTAATTAAAAATGAGATCTAATACTTTTGTGAGTATTTAAATGAAACTAATATTTTTATACTATGCGTGCTTTTTTTGTCTACATACATCTCGTCTGTCCGCGATCACGGTTGCTGAAAAGTAACCGAAACGTCGGGAGTATGTATTCACAATAATAACATACGCGTAGTAGTACGAACAATATTAGTTTCATTTAAATGAATTCATTGATTATGAAAATCTTATAAGTGATCACTGTTCTTTGAGGAAAAACTATTTCGTTTATATAGCCTTACCTTGAACACGTCAGTCATGGACAGCAAAAATTCTGCAGAAATATATGTGGCATATATATTATTTAAAATATAATAAAGAAATGAAGTTTAAGAATAATTTCTTGCCAACAACCTGTCTAATAACAATTTTAACTTTATTACAATATATATAAAAAAAATACATTCAAAAACCTATCCATTAATATTTAAAGGAAACTAATATTTTTCGGATATACGCGATTTATTTTCATAAAAAACTACATACTCGCGACGTTTCGGTTACTTTCACACATTTCCATTAATAATAAGTTTTTCTATGAGATTTTTTCTGATAATTTATTCAAATTAAATTGTCCTTAATATAGGTCATGGTTTATTAATTCGACTATTTTCCTCCAAAGTCGTCTTTCAGTCGTGTGATCGAGACAGTGACGTCATATGTCAAACATTCCCAAATTTATGTATAAGAAACTACAAGGCACATATTTACTCATATTTTCATTCAAAATCTCATAAGATTATTATGTACTAAGAATTTTAATATTAAAACTAAAGACTCCGCATAGTTCGTGGAAATTACTAAATATAATAAACTGTCGTTTAAATAAAACTATTATTATTTTTTGTACTACGCGTATTTTATTATTTTAACTACATACATACTCTTCACGTTTCGGTTACTTTTCAGCAACCGTGATCATTAAGACGAGATTTAAATAAAAATAAAACTTAACACTATCAAAATGTATATCTAGAGGTAGTATATATATTTAAGTATTCATATATATACTAAGTAACTATTTAATGTATATAAGAAATATATTTAAATGAATTACACATCACGCATACTTTCATTGAAAGAAATCGTCCCAAATCCTTGTAAGTTACTGAGGTCCTACAACAGAACGTAATAAAAATTCTCGATGCAATTTAGATAATGAAAGCAATACGAAATATACATATACAAATATACATATATATGAAAAATATTCAATGGACGAAATGACGAGCATAAAATAAATATTTTTGTTACACTTAATTCTTAAACATACCTATCTTTTATATGTATCAATGCAAAATTATTTGTATTTAAAAATAATAGTTTTATAGAAAAATATGTGTTATTTCCTTAAAAAACGTAATATTACCGACTGAAAACCATATGAATCGTGAAAATAAATATTTGAGTTGGTTCATGTAAAACTTTTCTCATTAATTCATCCAGAGTTACAACTACAAACACTAGAATATTCTTCAACTGTACTTCTATAACGGCGTACAGCTACATATAATTATTTTCAAGCTGTTTGTCTATACTGAAGCTGTATCGCCCTGTTCTGGTCGAGCTATTTGAGCACATAGAAACAACATACTTTAGATGCACTGCCAAAGACTGATGCGTTATGTATTGTTCATATAAATAGTAATTATATTAATTATACGTACAATAAAAATATATATATTTTAAAACATTTTCCTTTAAGTATATTATCGTAATTTTTATAATTGCAATACTAATAATATATGAAAATAATATAAGAAAAACTATTTAAATTTTTACCTTGACTGATATTAATGATACGATCTTTTTTATCATTAATCATTATAGTGATGTTGAAATTACTTTACCTGGGACACGCGTCATATATATAATTAAATCGTACTAATATATTAATAAAATTAAATAAAATAATTAATAAATCATGATGTAGTACATTTTAAACTTACAGATTTTGACAGGAAAAAAAAAATACGTTGAAACACTTCACAATCTAAGTCCACATAATCACTTTGTACACACGCATTTTGTATTTCATTTTTACAATGGCACTCGGTATACGCCTTTACTATATATATAAATATGTATACATATATATTTTTTATTATTTTCGGTGTAAACGCGTCTGTCCGGGCGACCAAGCTGAGACTCGTTGCTAACTTCGCGTCTATATGCGCGGGTCGCAATGCGCGCCAACTTCAGACGGTCCGCGTGACCTAATTCGGACGCAATGAATTATTTTAGAAATGGCAACGCATGCTGCAACTTTTCTCCTAATATCATATTGTTTGGATCTATTAAGGATTATTCCTTTGTTGGTAGCTTCATTGGAATTGTTAGTATACCGGGAAGTTTTGTTATTTTTATATACTAGCACTTTATTTACATATGGATAAAGAAGAATTTAGTTTTGATAGAATTTAGAAATATTACTCTTCCTTCGTTTTCTATTAGTAAAGCTAATAAAAATATTTAAAAAAATCAAAAAATATATAAAATAAAGATAATTAATTTTTGTAACGTATTCATTTTTAAATTCTACTTTATTTTTATTACTCTCAAATATAAACAAAATTATAATAAATTTTATTGGAGTAGACGAAATTTAAGTCCAAAAATCCGTAGACCCTCTACGGTACTAATCGTAGAGGATGCTACGGTTGACACTAAGCTACGTAGTGTCCAAGAAATTTATTATATAAATGCATTAAAAACATATTTAAATATATTTATATAAGGTACATATAAAATGTTATTAAAGCCTTTTATCTCATTATATTGGGTTATTGGACACATTGTAAACAAAAGTGTCGAGTCGACAACAATAGTGTCTTGATAACATACAAGTGTCCATCCGTCATACACTCAGCACTGTCCCATATTGTATATGTATAAAGTTTGAAGTTATTTATATTACATATATAATAAATAAATATATTATATATAGTTTAACAATTTAAAACAGAAATACGGATAAGTTTAATGAATTTTATATCGAATATAAGTGGAGAGTGAAAAATAAAGAAAAACGTCACTCACTTACCTAAAAAGAATAAGTTACCTCACTGATTGTAAGAGTGGAAAAAACAAAGTTAATTTTTACCGTTATATTGTTAGTTATTGATGAGTCCAAGATATATTTGTTAAATGAAAAATTAGGATAACTGACAGAGACTTTCATTTCGTCTTAATGTAATCACGGTTTCTGTAAAGTTATAAGAACGTTCAGTAAAATATATATACTAATATATGTATAAGAAATAGAAGAAAACTTTTCTATGTAAAATTTATGAATAAGTTTGATTATTAAATAAAAGTAAAACAAAATATCGTAATGCTATAAATATTTTTATACATAAATTAACATCACATAAGAATAAATGAGTGTACTCTAAAACATAATGATATTCAAGATGTTCACGAATATTCATTTAAATGAAACTAAGTTTTTCAGATACTACAACATGTTTTATCATTTTATAACTACACGTTGACTTCTACTTCGAAATTATATAGGCATAGAACAATAAAAAGTACGAAGTATTGTCCACAAACTTAAGTGTATTGAACTCTGAAAGTTTCCTAAATTATCGATGGAAAATTCTAGAATAAATATACACTTAAAGTCTGACACAAACAAACTGACTGTGTTATAAATAAGAATAAATATAATAAGTTTTATATAGACTTTAGATGTTCTATCATATGTAGATAAATTAATGAAAATCATTTTGTATTTAAACAAGAAATAGCATTTTAATGATTGAAAAGACTTTGCTTATTAAGTTAATAATACTAAAAATGATATATATAATCAGAATAATAAAATGAAACTGTTTTTGAGTGAAATGAAAGAGCGGCATTCTACACTGGTGAGTGGCGCAGGTCAATCATCCACGGAAATGATCTCGGCTACCGAATATACGATCGAGTTGAAGTTATTTTGTTTGATCGTTTCGTAATCTGGGGTTATTTTACCAAAATAAACTTAGAACAGACCTCTAATTTAAATTTTTGGGCAGAAAAACGGAACAAATATCCAAAAAACGGTTCTGTACGAATACGCTACAGTAAAGCGTCACTCAACTTGTATTAAAGTCAGAAAAAGTGCGAATGTGAAGATCATAGAATGCTAATTTTTTATTCTTCATAACGTTTAGCCGCTTGCTGTTAACTGTAAAGGAATCGAAATTTCAGGAAAATAAAAAATATAATAATCGTACTATATACAAAAACATAGTTTAGGTAATTTTAAACACCGTCAACAATAATCAATCATTACAATTATACATTTATAATTCATCACACGAAGTTAAAACAGACTTCATTATAAATATAAATCTTAAAAAAAAAACAGGACGCGTCATTCAAACGAGACGCGGACGCGGGAAATGTACCATTAATAAAAAATAATACGATTACTTCAGAATAATAATTGAAAATATGTGAAAAGTTAATATTTTGTCATGATTATATATTGCCAAGATTTATTTAGAATGGATGTTTCTTTTTTAAACAAAATTTTCATCAGTATGAAATCTCTAGTACACACACAGACATACACACACACACACACACACACACACACACACACATATATATAGTTTGTTTACGATAGAATAGATTTTATAGTGAAAATCATGGAAGTCGATAAATATTTATTGTGTACATTGTTAAGGCATTATTGAAACCAAAAGTTTAAACAACCGTGGGAGCGAGGAAACCAAAGGGATAGAGACTTACTTTTAATAATTTCGATAATGTTTTGGATAGTTGAAGATGGTTCATTGTCAGGTCCACCGATTACTTGTGTGAGATTACAAGAGGAAGTCAATGTATGGTGGGAACAGCTAATGTGAATGTTTGAGGTTTTATACGATTAATATTAAGGTTCAATTAACTGAAAAAAGTTTTTCTAACAACAAGACAATCCTCCTTGGTTATATTCAACTCTTGCCAAATCCACTATGTAGTCTGGAACTTGCACTTCCAAATTAATCTTTTCTGATCCACGGAAAAATCCATTACAAAAAATTCTAACACAGTTATTGAAATAATTGTAGTAGACATTTTTTAATCATAAAACAGTCACGCAGGACTCGAAAATTTCGCTGAACGTTGGTCCAAAGCCATGCCTTACGATGGGACTATAGTTCGAATATTAAGTTTTTTTATTGTATAATAATTATTTAATAAACAAAATGAACATTGGCGCTCCTGTATATACAACTGTAACCCGTAAAAAAAGTGGTTCATCTTCAATGTTTATAAGAAACTAATTTTATTAATTATTAAATTATTAAATTCAAATTTAAAGGTAATCTATGGAACCGCTTAAGTTTCCAATTAATTTATCTCTGTTTTTTTCAATCTCAATTATATTTAAAATTAAAATGAATTGTGGAAATTGTGAATATGAAAACATTTAACATGATCCTTAATATTAATTATTAATACATAACATTTTATCAGAATCATTATGTTTATGTGTTTCAGAGTATTTATAAACATTGTCTGTTTCATCTCAAACAAAATATGAACAGCTAGATATATCTATAAATATACGGAGGAATTTTAAAAATGAGTTTTGAAATACTTTGTATCTAGATATATTAATTATAAAGTTTTCCATATCACCTTTAGATTAAACATTTATTATGTGGAAATTTTCTTCCTGATATAATGTATGTTTAAACGTTTAAGTAATCTATATCTATATACTTATATAAAAATGAATTGCTGTTCCTTACTCTCACTAAGACTCGAGTACGGCTGAATGGATTTACCTTATCTTAGTCTTGAAATATTCGTGGAGGTTCAGGGAAGGTATAAAACCCTAAAAACAGCCCTTTTCTATTTCCCATACAAACGTTTTCTTTGACATTAGATTTGACAACTAACTAATATGTCAATCATTCTGTTCGATTGAAACAGAAGACACCTGATTATTAACGGCCTCTAAAACGGAATAGAGTTCGCCGGGTCAGCTATACATATATTACTAATGACGAAACTAACGTGGACGAAGTCGCGGGCAAAAACTTGTATTATAATATATATGTTTAAACAAAACATTGTTAAAATATTGACGTGTGATACGTTTTCAATTTCGATCACAAATATTTTGTTTTCCTTATTTTTTTAATAAAATTGTTTATTATAAATATTATAAAAACAACACTGAAAATTATTGCAACACTAACACTACGACAAATAAGATCTTGAAGAAATAGTTATTTTTAAAGATTTTTGTATATAAGTATGACATCAATAAATTAGATTTTTCGTAAATAATTAATCAATTTAAAAATTATAATGTTAAGATTATATTTGATCAGAAAAAATAATGTAGAAATGTATTTACAGAATTTATGGGTTTAAATACATATTAACGATTTTATTTATAAAAGCTTTTCATTTAAAAGAATAGTAAATTATAAATTTCATTATAATTTATAATATTTAACTAATTTCAAATAATAATTCAGTAAATAACATATAAAGAGCGTCATCTTAACGATGTCACACGCGTACATTAGTACATTTTAATAAGCATTACTATAAAATATGAAGACGGAAATAAATGTACACGAGAAATACACTTCTAGTTAAGAAGAATTACATATTAAATGTTTCATTTAATAGAGATTTGATGCTGTTAAATTTATAACTCAAAGAAGAATCACAAAAATGAAATGGAGTTTGGTTTACACAAGACTCTTTAGAAAAATACGTTTTGTGATTGAAATATACAATGTTGTTATTTTTAAAGAAAGGTTCTTTAAATCCTTGAACAGAAACAGCTTCACGGATTTATATTGAATCAATGAAAAACGAGATAAAGAAATGTTTTACGAAGACGCGTGTATCGAATAAGATGTGGAAAAATGATTTGAAATTACCGATTGATGGATTGAGTTACCGCCTACCGGAACCGTTTAAAAATATTCAAAGGGAACGCAAAATACTATAAGGATTAAATAAGTATTATTTAATATACATACCGCTTCTGATTTTCAGAGTATTTCAATCACTGGACCATATCATGAACACTATTACCCGAAGAACAGTAGAAAACGACTGTTCCAATACAGAATTTTTTCCTGAATCACTAATTGCAGTCACAGTGAATACCATAAGTCTTTGTCACTTAACTTTTTTCGTTGAAACACGTGGAATATTTTAGTATTTTAATGCATGGTTTATTTTTAACGTAGTGATGTGAACGGAACGCGATAAAAATATACGGGCGCGTGTCGTCGCACGCGCACAAGTGATGAAGCTGGCGGGATACGGCTGTAGTGATGACTGATTCTGATATCGATAGTATTATAATGTTATACTAGAAATATTAAGTAAGGATTTTAACAATGGATTTGTCTATATGTATTTTATATCTTAAGACTTCATTTGAAATTATAATACATTTACTTTTTGTGTTTGAAATCTATTTTAGACAGTTCAACAAAATTTTATTTATACGAAACTAGGTATATGTATAATTGTTATATATAAACCCTTACTTACATTCATGTATTAAAATTATAAGGAGTATAGTCGGAATGAAAATTATTGAAGTCATAACCAGTTCTCAGTTTTTATAAATGATATTTTATTTTGAGCGAAAAATCAAAAGTAAAACATATGTATATTACTGGTTTACTTATTCTTTGATATTTAATAAGATCAAAGCGTACAATCACTTCGTTTCTATTGGGCTACATCCGAATCTTCACCTCCATCGGAATTTACCTTGAAAACATATTGAGGAAATATGACTCGAGCTTAATAGCATTTAAAAATATAATTTTAGTTACGTGACTGTAATGTTTCTGTAACATACATAGTTTTTGATTAAGACATATCAAAACTTATCTTTTTATTAAATACAATATTTAATTTAATATTTTTGTTTTAGTTAAAATCGTAAGAACAAATTTAAAAATTTTCCGTCTTATTTAAGTGATTTTTATTGTAGTTAATTTTAAAACAGATTCTATTTTCTTAACGTTTTCTTTTACTATTTTGTTGCTATACAAAAGAATCAGAGTTCATTGGAATTTGGAATTTGCTTGGTACAGAGTATGTAACTTGTTGAAAACAATGTCTTTAACATAATTTTTTGGGAACAAGTGATTTAGAAAACAAAAACAATGGTTACAGAAAAACTGCGAATAAAATTATTTATAGATTTTCCTAGTGTAAGTTGACTAAACTCTTAAGTTAGTTACGTGCTATAAAATTTTCTATCGATAGTACTAACCCCGTCCTTATTATTTGAAAGTTCTATATATACGACTACATAGTGTTATAGTTTTATTTATAAATTTTGATAGTATCAAACAATTTTATGTTCATCATTAATCAGATTTTTGATATCTTTCCGGCATTTGTGGAAAATTTAACATTACTAAAGTGTCTGTGGTGTTTTAATATCAAAACAAATTTAAGCATAGTTTATTGAAATTTCTTTTAATTAAGATGAAATAGATTATTACATCTAATTGAGAAATTGTATAACTTTAATTTTTTTTGTCTTCTTCACTTTTCCATAGTATATTTAACACATTTCGACAAGTACGTGTGTTATTTCAACTCTTCCGACATTTATAAACACATATTACATACATCTGATAGCCGTAACAAGCTTAATAACTAACAAAATAAATACACAGTATGAAATAGTACACACAATACAGCTTATAAAAGAAATTAGTCTTAAATTTTTGTTAAAATTTATATCAGCTTATATTTTTTAGTTAAATCGAATATTTAATGTGTTAAAATAACAAGAAAACATGTTTCAACGAATATAATTTCTTATAACAAATATTATATTGTGTTTAATTTACGATGTACATATGACAGAACATGAATGTCCGCACATCATTTGAACGTCACATCCTGAAGATATGTCGTTTATATAAAAATCTGTTGGCGCTTTAAGTCTTTTAAATAACAAACAAATAAATATATTTAACATGACAAGGTCTTTGACATATAAAACTAATATTTTGTACACATTTTTTATTATTTAAAACTACATATTCCCAACGTTTCGGTTACTTTGCAGCAACCACAATCACGGAGAAGATTTGAGCATTAATCACCACGCTTGCTCAAGACGGGTTGGTAGTTCAAACTTATAATTGTGAAATTATAATTCCAGGTTTCCTCACGATGTTTTCCTTCATCGTCTGTCAGTGATGTCTAAATACTCTTAGACAGTACATATGACTCGGAAAAATCACATTAGTACTTGCCAGGTTTAGAACCCGCGCCCTCATGCACGAGAGGCGGGCCTTTCACCTCTAAGCCACCACGAATTTTCTTTGAGTATGTAACTTTAAATAATTTAAAAAAATGCGTTGTAAATCCCAAAATATTAGTTTTATTTAAATGAATACTCGCAAGGCTTAGATATCATTGAGATCTATGACACTTTGCTGAAGAGTTTAAAGGATTAATTTTACACAATATCTAGACTTTCTCTCATTGATACGTGATCATACCATTTTTCTTATAAAATGTATAATAAGACCAGTTTTCCACAATCTTGCTGATGTCAACGCAAACAGGGGAAGCAGCTTTTTCGTTGATGAAACAAACATTTATATGTCACGCTATAGAGATTTTTCTTACTCGTTTTATTTTAATATAATATGGAAATAACTTAGAAAAGACATATTATGTTATATTTAGGAAATCACAATTCATTCATTATACAATTGTTTATTTATATATTTATCTTTATATTTCAAACTTATTTCAATTACATAGTGTTTTTTTCTTTAAAGCGAACATTTTAGTAAGATCTGTATGAATACTCTTAGTTAACATTTTAAATTTCACTAAGTACATACGAAGCATTCCTTTACTAATTTAAAAATCAATTTAAATATAATATGGAAACGAAAAACTGCCTCGTTCCGTGTGTAGTGTGATCGTGACAACTAATGATTTACATAAAATCTCTCCCGTCTCTCATAATAGGTACTTAATACACTGACCACTACTTAGATGCGCTTTTAGTAATATTGTATTTACTTTTTCTAGTGTATAAACTAAAATAAAATAAATACATACAAACGAAAACAATTAAGTAAAACGTGCAATCATTAGTTGAAGTTAATTAATTTAATCTGTGGCCAGAAGCGAGGAGGTGTTGCTGTTTGTTACTTTTTTAGAAGAAACTTCGTAGAAAAGTCATCGATCGACACATTTAAAACAAAACACATTCCATTTGGCACATCAATCAAAAATTTCAGTGTTCACACAACAAAAATCCAAAAAAATCAGGTTAGTACCATTATTAGAGAGTATTTATTCTTTTAGATAAGCAGACTATATGTATCTTTGAATAAAATATAATTTTCGTATGTAAAACTGATAAAGCAAAATAAAATATGACATGGTCTCTTAGTCAAACTATGTATATATGTATGATTTCACACGAATTTCACGCATATAAAAACTGGAATTTGACCCAAAAATGAATGCTATCTCAAATTAAATATTCGTTTAATTTTTACGTCTTTGTGGGTTTGTATTCTAAGATAAGTAGATGATCCAAAAGTCCGAAAAATATAGGATTAGTAGCACGTAAGGTACAGGTAGGTATTTCCACAGATGACAGCTATGGTGTTCGGGTAGATCATGGGCCTTGCTCAGAGTATCGTCTTTCTCCTCTCCGCTTTGTTAACTCTGTTGACGAGTGCCAACTGCTGTACTAGAAAAGTTTATATCGCCTGTAGAAAACCAGCACCTTGTGGAAAGTAATCTTGGTAGGAACTATCATAATAATAGAGATTTATAAAAGAGAAATTAATATGAATACACACGCTGGAGGTTCTGCAAGTTTAAATGTCACCAAATATTTGATTTCAGGAACGCTATGGCTAAATTTGATCTGAGCTTGCTCTTTGCTATTCTGTTAACCATGTTTTCTATAATCGCGATGGGGAGTGCCTGCTGTAAGAAAAATATACCTTGCTCCGGCCGAGCACCCTGTCGCCGAGGGCCCTATAGAAACTGAGAATAAATATTTATAGGTATAGGTAAAGGTACGACACTTGTGAATGAATAAAATTATCTTGTACTTTGGACTTTTGGATTCAGAGATCTCATGACCTACATTTGAGGTTTTGAATCATGCTTATTATGCACATATTTGTAGTTAGCGAAGTGTTATGGTAATAAATAACTGAATACAGTTCGGAATTTTAATTTTCGATTGAGTGTTTCTGTAAACGAGAAATGTTGTTTTGGGTCAAATTCCACCTTCGATTCGTATATAAGTCTTTTTAATTTGTTAAATTTATTGCAGATTTATTTCGGTGGAAAGACTCGACTCAATATTTTCTCTTTTACAGAATCTAGTGAGGACACCTAACATGGGAGTGTGATTTTTAACTTCGACATTAAACATCCCGTACAATATATTTGGTTTATTATTATTATTGATGAAAAAGTAGACTTGTCGTAAGTAAACATATATGATATCGCGATTAAAGTTGGTAACTATTCATTTTCATTGTATCCCAATCTAAATAATTCCCTTACTGCCATAACAAATTATGTAAACTAAGGAGTCAGTAGAGAAATAAAGTATTTATTTTAAGATTCCGGCATATGATGAAAATTTGGCGTCACCTTATATTTGCAGTGGCTATATTGATAGAAATTCTTCAAGTTATAAGCGCCTGCGGAAGAAGAAACGTCGTTTGCAGACCTGATAACCCGCCTTGTCGGAAATAAGTACGTCCTTTGATTGATTATGTTTAAATTATAACACTATTTAATATAATCATCTTGTAGATTATCTTGTCATCGTGCTATGGACAAAGCGGTGGTCCAAGAACTCATAGTACTTTTGGTTACACTTCTACTGTCTTATCTCGAGAGTTGTTACGGCTGTACTCGCCACACGTACGTCGATTGTGACCCGCGTAGCCCATTGTGTGAAAAGAAAGGTAAACTGTTTGTAAGAATAATATTTAGAACTGTTCGGTTCTATGAATGCTTATTTATAGAGATCTAAGACTTGCGAGTATTCATTTATTTGAAAATAATGTTTTCGGATTACTACGCGTAGTTTATTATTTTTTCCCAACGTTTCGGTTACTTTGCAGCAACCGTGATTACTGGAAGACGAGATGAAAATGTCTCTCGGCACAGAGTAGATTTTAATAATAAAATACTCGTAATCCGAAAATATTACTTTCATTAGCATATAAGTTGTATAACGAATGATAGAGTGAGTAATAACTGAGTTGTCTAAAATTTCAATCTCGCTGTTAATTATAATGACAATTCAATTTCAAAAAGACAGCGTGCGTCAACGGTGCATTTGTAAATCGATCCCAGTGTTGGACGATTTGTATGTATGTGCTTTATTTCCGGCGCCGTTTGCCAAATATCAGAGGCTTACTCAGAATACACACAGGAAGTATCCCGAGCAATTAACAAACTCACAAGAGACATACTAATTATCGGTTCAGTTTAACTTTATTTAGATCATTTTTTTCTCTCCATAGTAACGGTTTTTTTTATTATTTCAGAAAAATGAACTATCTAAATGAGTTTGTGCTTGTATTCATCCATATCGCCATCTCTATACTGAATCTATCTCAAGCATGTCGACATAAGAAACATTGTAAAGACCCGAACTGCTTTCCTTGTAACCATTTCGGTGGACCCAAAGTTCGTTCCAAGCTCGAGATAAAGGTAATAATTATGGCAATTTTCATTTCTTTCTGCTATTATTTTTCAATTAGGTTTTATTACAAAATATCACTAAGAATCTTTGATTGGAATATTAACTCTTGCTCTTTAAGTTATTAGTGCAAAAGACCATAAAATATATTTCTTTCCTAAAGGAAATATCACTAAAAATGTTTAATTAAGATAATAAAATTTTGCTGTTTAAGCAATTAGCGCAAGAGGCCAAAAAATATATTTGTTTTCTTAAGCAATAAATTTCTTTCCTAAAGCTTTTAAATTTTTGTATATAAAGTGAATACGCCAAACAATGCAGTGGAAGAAGTTCTTTGGTGTATTATTTCTGATGCTGGTGTTTGTCCTATCATCTGTGGACAGCTGCAAGCGGCGGCAGAACTGCCAGAAATATTGCCTGCCCTGCAAGTACAAGGGACCTATCATTGAAGTACTATATCCTAAAGAAGTGAGTTTTTTGGTAACTGAACTTCAGAAAGATTAGAAATTCTTGTAGAAGTTTTTTTACGACTTTAGGACAAAGATTTCGATGCTTGTTTGTGAATAAAATTTTACTTTTAAGATTTAGTTTTTATCGGCTTTAGCTTTTTTTTCACGACTAACTAAGGACATATAATGTACTATTTTAATATAAATATACAAAGTAATTTTTATCTTTGTTTCAGAAAGAGTGGAGGCTATTGCAAAAATAGATTATACAACGCTAAACAAGATATGTGACAATACAATTAATCATATAGAACTTATTAAATTAATGACTGTACTTTGGTTCGGAAAATTAAGTTTTTCAAGTACCGAAAATGTAAAAACTATTTGTGAACCAAAAAAAAATTTATATAAGAAATTCTAAAGTAATTTGTTTTATAGACAAATAAAATAATAAATAACTATAATAATGCCAATATATTTTATTTACAATCTATTATAATCCAGACGTTTTAAACTAATGTATGTGGGGTATCGGCTTGTATGCGATGGGTTGCACAATATTTAACACACTACTCTAGCGATGTTTACGAAATTGCATTAAATACTCGATCTATTTAATATCAATGAATACTTATTATAATTTACATTTATGGAAGTATTTCGTGGACCATAGTCATCTCAACTTGACTTCTCATTGGCTCTCAACGAGTGTAATCAGCTTTATTTAACATATTTTACATCTAAGTAATAATCGGATTAACATTACTCCCTAGACATGGTCTTAATATAAATTCTATCAAAACTCGGAAGTTTAGATCCATCTGAAATCCCCTTAGAAACTAGCGTCAAAAAAAAAAAGAACAAAAATATATAGTATATAATTTGAATGAGCTTATAAAGTAACAGAATCTATGTACGTGTTAGTAACAAGCTGAATATACATCGTCAATTAAATATAAACATAACTCATAGTACCGGGAACACCTGACACTAAGTTCAACTCTCATAGAAAGCGCTTCACCAGTAATAGAAAACCCTCTACTTGACGGACGAAGCACTTCATACTGTAGACTAGGGCACAAGAATTCCAACGATCAGACAAATATTCTAGAGACTTCCACAGGTGTTCCCAAAGCGTGGTCTGCTAGAGTAAGGCGCGTATCTCCTTGTGTATGTGGCAGAGGTAGTCAACATATGACGCCCCACCATCCACTCCACGATCTTCTACTAATAGCTGACGTAGCACCGTCTCTAGCTTATCGTGCTGACGTAACACGGTTAGCTGCAACAAAACGAATAAATTTATTCAATAAATAATAAGTATTCCGTAAAATTCAACAAAAAAACTCGATAAGACATCCCATAGTATACATATCAATTACAAAATAAATATACACTAATTAATCAAGCGACCTTCACCTTGATATATAGAATAAAAAGCGAAAAAATATCTAATAACCCAATACATATGTATATATAAAAATATTAAAATATCAGCATCCAAATCAAAGAAATCACGCCCAAAACCGGTAATAACACCTTCATGTTCCCAAAAACCACAATAGTATCGCGTACAGATTGAGTCCAAAGCTTAACCTACAGCATTTTTTGTATCGCTTTATGCGTGGTCATGAGGTAGTCGACGTAGGACTCCGCCCCTCGGGCTGCGTCCTCAACCAACAGCGGCCGGAACTCACACTCAGACTTGTCCATCTGACGCACCACGCTCAGCTATCAACATAATACATGCGCTACAAACTTACAGCTGATTCATTACTCATGCACTAAATAGCATGCATATAGCTTGAAAAGCTGTTAAATCTCGTGCATGATATTATTTGTGCTAACTTACCTTTTTGCATGATTTATTAGTATATTGCATAATAGAATTCCCTATAAAGATATATTTGGAGTGTCATATAAGTAATCTTCTACGTGTTTTTGTATGTACTCACCCTCATTGCGTTTCTTCTCTTCTGTCTGATTTCGTCGACTAGTTTCCGAACCGCGGCGCCGGCTCGTGTGTCTAGTTCCGGTAGTTCACACACCCGGGCGTCCACCGCTTGAGGTGAATTCGCGCCGAACACATCCCTAACAAACTCCAACGGCGCTTGGGAACCGACCCATATCAACATATGTACGCCGTTCTCTGTTAAAGATAATTTATATACATATAGAAAGCGATTATGATTAAAAAGCGATATAAAAGAAAAATCAGTTCGTTAGAGAAGCGATGTCAATGAATATGGTACAGAATTTAAAAGATTACTTTCCATATAGGTATTTGTTCTTTAAAATTAAAACACTCAGGAACATTGTTTCTTATGTATACATATCGTAAGGTTTTTCAAATATAAGAAACATACATTCATAACATTACATTGTATAATACTTCTATCAAACAAAGCTTCTGAGATAGGTTCAAACAGACAGACTGATCGGTTCATTAGTATACTTATTTATTTATTCAGAACTCCCAACAAAAGATACAATAATTCGTGTACAGCAGTAATTTTAGTAATACATTTCAATTGTTCTTTTACTTACACGTAATTATAGCATGCAATTTGTTAGAGGCAATCAACGACTAATAGAGTTACATTAATAAAAATAATAGATATTCAATTCTTTAACTATATATACATATATGTATGTTGTGTACACCATAGACTAACCTAACAGATACACTCCGTGGTCGTCCATCTTGTCTATGGAGGCCCTGAGCGGCGCGGGCTGTCGGTCGGGCAGGTCGTGTAGCGGCAGCAGACGCGGGTACGTGTACACCAGCGACAGAGACACGTCCGCTGTTAGAGCGCGGTACATCGCGCACGAGCGGTCGTCGCATGTTATATCTGGACCTTAAATACATGATATATACATGTTATTATCTCTTCTTCTACCTTGCAATTTCCCGGCTACAGCCAGGGTCTGCCTTATATGTTGTGAATAGTTTTAGCTGATTGTTTTTACGACCGGCCGCCTGCCTGAGATCAACCCTCTTTGGGAATCAACATTAATCAGTGATGTCTAAATACTCTTAGAAAGTACATATGATTCGGAAAAATCACATTGGTACTTGCCCGGGCCAGGATCGAACCCGCGCCCTCGGCGACGAGAGGCCGAGAGGCGGGCCCTTTAACCACTGAGCCACCACTGACTTAAGCATATTGCCCGCAAATATAAACGACTGCCAGGCATACTTGTATTGAGTACGCATAATATCATGCTTATTTAAAACAAGTGTAACTGTAGCCAAATATTTTATCATTTTACACGACCATTCATCATGGTGTATTCACTTACATATAATTTTTTTTAGTACATAATATGTTGATTATAAAAATATTAATATCTTTTATTATTATGTTGCAATGTTATCTTCTCTATGTGAGAACAGTCAGCTCAGCAGTGTGCTCTGATAGGCTGATGATTATAATGATGTATCAATATGTTATTATTTCAGAACTATAACAAACTGACAAAGATTTCATAGGATCTCATAGGAGATCTCCTTTATAGCGTGTAGTATATCATATTTCTCACCACCGCCCACAGCATCAGATCTCAGCACACAGCTCGTATATAACGGGAGCAGCTTCATAGCTTCAGGCAGAACAAGCTGTCCCGCGGACGAAGGTGACGCGCAGTGACGTCTGTAGGCCGCCAGGGAGCGGGCGCAGCGATTAGTGAGGCCTTCACGAACTTGGCGGGGCGTGGCTTCACGGAGTGCCCATACGGCTAACATATACGATAGAATACATGAGTACTATAATATATATATATCCTACTAATATTATAATTGCGAAAGAGTATGTGTGTGTGTGTGTTTGTTACTTCATCACGCTCAAACGGCTGAAATGATTTTGATAAAATTTTGTATACATGAAGCTGATGTCTAGGAATAACACATAGGCTACTTTACATCCCGGAAATCCGCGGGTAACACCACGGGACGCACCTAGTGTATAATAATGAAGCAACAAAAGTGAGTCATAGGTTAAAGTCTTTGATTGGTCGCTTGTTTACAAAGTTTATCTTGTTTCGTTGGCATAAATGATTGATGTATGCTAGGATATTCTGAATGAGATGTTACACGAAATATTGTTTTATATATAATTAGATTGTAATGAAATGATTCCGATGATACAGATAGCTCGAGCGATAATTAATTAATTTAATCAATGTGTACAATACACGAGGGTGGGAACTCACTTGTTTGAACAGAAGCTAATTATGAGCAGCAAAAATAAATATATTTTATATTAAATATACAAATATAGAAAGCGAAAAGTTCACTTATTATAAAAAAATCAAATGTTATTATGTTCAGTACATATAACTTCTTTACGTGAAATTCAAGTTAATGAACAAAACTTGATAAGAAAAGATGGCGAGTAAGAAAAAAAAACAAGAAAATTTGAAATTAGAACGACACACATTGAAACAAAGAGATTGGTTAGTTATGAGTAAAGTATACTAACATTTTAAATATCATATAATGGAACATTCCAACTAATTCGAAATTCAAAATTATGACAATCACAAGATAATAGTGAGAGAGAGATATATATATATATATAGAGTGATAAGAAAATAAATATCTCAGTATATATACCTTGTTTAGTGAGGAAGTTTACGATGGTGTCCAATTCAGCTGATCTATACACGTCTGCTAGTTGGTGCGCGAGGGACAACGCGAGGTTAATGACCCTTAACCGTCTTTGACCCGAGCGGTGTGTGTACAACAGAGCAGCCTGTATATACACGCCCGACTCAGCGGTCAATTTGTCGTCGTGTTTGATCTCCACGCCGATAGCCTTGTCGGAATCTGATACATTATATAATAAAGTGAGTAAGTGAGGAGTATGGATAATAACATATAACTGACTCAAATATGACATAAGAATACAGATGTTTATATATATATAAAAAACTACGTTAATCAGTAACTTCTTATATGGTCAGGATAAGACGAGCTCACTGTTATAGTAACTCAAATTAGTCCAGATCATCATAATACATATTACATACTACAAGAACATTGAACATATGACGTCACACGGATCTCCGTACTCACCGATGGCTGCCAGCTCGACGTCCGTAGTGTTGGACATAAAGAAGTGTCCGTAGAAGTCTGTCGGCCTCACGCCGGTGGAAGTCCTCACGCGCATCACCGCGTCGTGCGCCGTTGGGCGGGTCAGTACTCGAGACACGTCCCACATTAGTCGGTGGCCGTCAGTGTCAGCCTAGAGGAGGGGGGGGGGGGGGGGGAGAGAGGGTCATTGACCTTATACTATATATTACATATATACAGTGTGGTTATAAGGTGGATATACGCAAATTTAAATCTACTAAGTTTGGTTTTTACGTTTCATCCGAATTCGTTATTATGTATCTTTGAAGTGGAATTTCTTATGCAACTTTTTTAATTGTAATTGTATTGTAATAGTTAATAAATTTACTAACATTTATTAAGTTATATTGTACTAACAAAACTATGGGATCTAATTTCTTAAAAAAAAAAACGTATTATTATTATTTACTCGTCTCGTCTCGTCAAAATCAAATCAAAATCAGACTTGTCGTGTTATAAGTTGTGGTGGGTGTTACTCACAGTGAAGTACGTGTACTTGTGTACTTGTCCGCCGGTGAGCCTCGCCAGCTGGCCGATGGTCGCGCAGTCCACGTATGAGTTGTTACACACGAACAGCTGCACACACACGCCCGCAGCGCTGCACAGCTGGCCCAGCTCGTTGTACGACGTGATCTGGGGAGCTGGAAATATATAATATATGAGAACAAGTTCCAGATGTTATATTATAACTGTAAATTATTCAGAATGATTATGGTAGGACCATATACTGGATATGGTAGGACTACAGATATATACTGGAGTTTTGTGTGATAATATATTCGATTTCATGTAATGATGAATAGAAAGTGATTTGAGTGTTTTTATCAATAAAGTATTGTATTTGCTTTCCATATAAAAGAAATAATTTAATTCATCATATTCATAGAGTTAAAACTACGATCTTGAGTTATGTGTACTACGTCAGTTTTATATACATCCTGTATATAAGCCGTCAAATTAAAAGGCATTTAATTCTCTATACACCCTGTATACCCTATCAACTCACATAGTATCTGTTTCTCTTTATCCGTGCCGAGTAACTTCCTATCCTCCCTGTTAATAAGTTTCCCGGGCGCGTTGTATGTAGGTAGGGACGTGTTGAACACGAGCAGCTGACCTGACGTGTCCGCAGCCTTCAGAGCTTCGTAACCAGCCTGGAGAATATAAGGAATATATATATAAAACAAAAAAACCATCAGCCTATCAGCCTCACATGGAGAAGGTTTAAGAATTAATGACCACGCTTGCCCAAGACGGATTTCCGATTTAATACTTATAATTGGAAATTGTAAATCCAGGTTTCCTCACGATGTTTTCGTTCATCTGTCAGTGGTGCCTAAATACTCTTAGAAAGTACATATGACTCGAAAAAACCTCAATGACACTTGCCAGGTTTCTAACCTCCGTCCGATGTCCAAAAAAACAGTGAAGTCGCTTCACACAAACTCTATCGCGAGCTATTTTTCGATCGAATCGAGAAAAAAATGCATAGATACTATGTAAATACATAGTATCTTTGCATTTTTATATATGTCCTAGTATGTTATAGTATTCTATATAATTCAACATAGTGCTGCCTCACCTGCACGGCGGGCAGCAGCACGGTCTCCGTGTCCTTGTTGTTGATGAACACGTGCGGCAGCTGCTGCAGCAGTGACGTCACCACCGGCCCGCTGTCCTCCGCCGTGCACAGGAAGCCCTCCAGCAGCGGCACGAACATGTCCGCCGTGTCGCCAACAGACAGCATGGCGGGCTGCGCCAGCGTACCCTAGAAGATATACACGAACAATTAGTATGGATATACTTGGGGTCATTTTTGGTAATGACATCTAAGATTTTCGCGAGTTTTATTCATTTAAATGAAACTAATATTTTTCGGATTATATATACTAAACCACTTATTTTTGTAAAAAAAAACTACATATTGTAAACGTGTCGGCTACTTAACAGCAACCGTGATCACGGACAGACGAGATATGATGTGACAGTCGCGTAGTATAATCCAAAAAATAGTAGTTTCATTTAAAAAGTAATTTTTGGTAATATGTAATTGTAATACACAAGTATATATGTCACCGGAAAATGACAAGACTCGTGAGTTGATCAATTTTCTAGGTAGTTGATCAACTCTCGGAAAATAATGAACGGCAGTTGAAATGTACTATTTAACGCATTGAATTTTAGGTAATTGGTCAACTTACGGTACCTAGCCGTAATTTAATAATTAACTATATGCTACAAGTAAAATCATCCACGAATGGGCCAATCGTTGCCCAGTGTACTATTTGACGTACACTATTATCCGTCACTTAATAAACAACCTAACCTCAGCAATCAGCGTACACCTTGGCTTTGTCGGATGATTTTACGGCAAGACGCCGTAAATTAATAACTTACTAAAAATACATGCGTTAAATAGTGCATTTCAACTGCCGTTCATTATTTTCCGAGAGTTGATCAACTACCTAGAAAATTGATCAACTTACGAGTCTTGTTATTTTCCGGTGACATATATATATTAACCTTGATGTTATAGAAGTGTATAGTAGTGCTGTACGTTATGAATCCCACTCTCGTACAACATTTGCCCGTTTGTTCGTCTTTTGGCAGCGACTGGAAATTAAAATGATACAATATTAGATGATTTTCATTTAAATTTCTGTACATAATATTTATGAAATATATGGAATTTGTATCAATATTGAAATATCTTGAGAACTTACAAGTTATTAAATTTAAAAACTACTATAAGTAATATTTTCTTATGTATTAAGTTTCTAGTATATTTCCATCACCTGTATTATGTCCAATATATTGTCACATATGGTCTGCAGCAGGCCACTCTTTATAGAGTTGTATGACACGTCGATCACGAACACTATGGCGGGTGGATTGGGAAGGGTGTTGTTCTGGAAGTATATCATTACCATATCATACTTATATCATGGTCACGTGTAATAAGAATATTAATCAATAATTCACTAAATCTAGGTTCAAGTACAACTCAATATAAATATGTTACTATTAAAATCTGTATTATGTAATTTATCAACTGTTAATGTTAGAGTCGAGCCCACCACTCCGTTAAGTCCGTACCCGACAGTATTCCTTGGTGGCGACTATCTCATAAGTCCCGAGCGCCATCTCCGGCGGCACGCGGCCGTACTGCTGCATACTAGTGATGTATTGTGTGTACTCCATCGGCACTACAAGTATTAAACACTATTATGAAAATATATTATAGAGTTTATCTTATTACTACATATATATATAATTAAGTTTTTTTTCTGTAATATTTTTTGAAGACACTAGTTTCTGCAAAAGACTTCAATTTGTAACTTTCAAAATTAGGTTACAATAGTACAGCAGAAACATCTTTAGTATATTATAATATAGATGTGATTTCATATGAAATATAACAGTTGTGATGTGCTCTGTACAAATTACATACAGTCAAGAGATAAACTATTTACCATATTTTATTGTCTGACTTATATTATTGGAGAGTTTCACCAAATTAAATACTTAGTTACAATATAAGTTTTATAGAACTGTCACTATCCCTACCAATATTATAAATGTGAAAGTAACTCTGTCTGCCTGTTACGCTTTCACACCTAAACCACAGAACTGATTTTAATGAAATTTGGTACATACAGAGAGTCGACCTTGAGAAAGAACATAGGATATTAGGAAATAGGAAGAAGGATATAGGAAAGCTAGTTTGATAATAAATCCTCTACTATGATAAAATAAGTCACCTTCGCTGGTAGCCTTGCAGAAGGCGCATTTAAAGTGTCTGCCTCCGTCTATAAACTTCATGTTCGGACACATGTAGGCCTTGCAGCGGCAACATCTCACCGGGCCCATAGTAGCGGACCCGGTCAGGGCCGCGAAGTCGATTAGAGGGGGCTCCTGTTCCGTACCTACAATCTCCGCCATTGGTGATATCTGTAATATAGATAGATATATTTGGCAGACCCTGGCTAAACCTGGGAAATTGCCAGAAAGAAGTGATAGATATCAATGTAGTTATTGGAATCTCGATCTACCCTCCAAAAAAAACAGAAATTATTTTTAGGGTATTTTATTGAGATAGAAATTATAATTTCAGGCGTTGTTTGATATAAAATTGCTTTTTTATAGGTGAATAATTATTTTTCAATGAAACTTCCAAAAAGCTTGCGTTAAAAGTTCAACACTCCTAGGGTGGGAGGATAAAAGTATTAAATATATATTAAGAATTATATATAATTGTAAGCGCTTATGTATATGTCGTCATATAATACTCACGACTAAGCAGAAAGGCATTGAGGTCTGTTTCAAGAGGTCAGCTGTGACTGGAACGCTGTACATTGAACTTCTCATAAATCTTGGACCTGAAATAATATGAACATACACATATACATAGTTTGTAGGCGTTATTTTAGTCTTGTTATTTGGAGTATACAAAAATAATATCGAATATATGAGGAATTTCTCTCTTTTATACAATATATCTTTATATACAGGGTGACTGGTGAATTACTCTCGATACTTGAGGACGTGATATTTGACGATCATATATGACAAAATAAAAACTAATATAACATAAATATTAATAAACTTCTAAGTAAAGTTAACCAAAAGTTATGTAATTAATTACGCATCGTGTGAACACCCTACAGCTTAGGAATACAGGTTGTATCAGCACGCCGCCGCACGCGTCCACACTTGGAACGTGTCCACACTTTATTTATTTATACGGAAATTTGGTCAAAAATTAAGTACCTATTTTTTTACATAATTCGAATGAGAATCATGTACCGAGTATTCTCCTTAAATATAGATAGTAATTCACCAGTCACCCTGTATATAATTCTTCTGTGAGTGTGAACTTCTCTCAAACGACTGGACCGATTTTGATGAAATTTTTTGTGTGTGTTCAAGGGGATCTGGGAATGGTTTAGATTCACAATTTTGTCCGCTGGACAATGTTTTTTTAATAAATTTTTAATTTATTAGTAGTTGTTGATACAAACTTTTTCCTTTGACATTAGATTTGACAACTAACTAATATGTCAATCATTCAGTCGCACTTCAAAACACGGAGATTTATGGCTTTAATAGGTAAACTCCAAAAATACAAATAAAAAACGTAACAGATATTTCTTGATTATAGGGCGAAAGGAAGTTCGCCGGGTCTTCTAGTATTCATATAATATTATAGGTACTGCAAGAAATTGAAGTAATGACACATAATTTTCCCTTTTTTTATTCATATACCTACGTCGATAGTACCATGTTTTAGGATCTATTAATTAAAAACTGAAAACTACGTGTAGATGTACATTAATGGTAAGTGGTAGATTATATAATAAGTGTTGTACAACACTCACTGGCGTTTCCCTTGTCGTCAACAACGAAGTCTGTTGTTACCAGCGGCGGGACCAGACCCTTGTCGTTGGTCACGAACACTCCGCTTCGGTTCTGTTGGTCGTCTGACATCACTTGGATCTACAAATAAACTTACTTATATTATATATCCTATAGGTAGTTAAAGAAAACGCATAGAATTAGCGTCCAAAAACAGAGTTTTTTAGGACGATAGGAATATAGTTAATATAAGCGTAATTTTATTCTATAGTCAATTATATTCTTGTTATAAACATTTAAATACATAATAGTAAAGTTGTGGTCGAGTAACTATGATAGAACAATGGACGTCCTAATACAAAAACATGCTCGAACATTTCAATTGTGTTTCAAAGACACTTTCGCTTCTAGAAGATAGCTACATCATCAGCTGTAATACACTGAAGGGCTGTACAAGGATACCAAGCTAAATTTGAATATTATTCATAAATTTGGGAAATAGTTTAATAAACACCTAAAGTGAACCACAAAAACTTGGACTTATTCGATTCTAACAGAATACAAGTAATTGGAGACAAACTATACTAGTTAAGCGGATCTAATAAAGATAAACATGGAAACGCCACTGATATAGATCACAATCCAAGAACTTTAACCACGAAACACAGTAACACCTTCACCCATATTCAATCTATATTCAAGTAGTAGTAAAATCAGTAGTAGAACTAGTGTAAAGCTAGTAATAAAAAGAAAGTAACTTAGACCTGATCAATATTTAAATAAGATCCCACTATTTAATTCTAAAATTTAAACTGTTAGAGAATTCAAACCTCAACCAGAAAAAACATATCGAATATCTATATACGAACACAAAAAACTATAAGAAAGTCATCTATATACCACGATAGCAATAAAAAGCTGATCAACTAGACTATATACTCACAGGACTAGGCATTTGATCTGGATCGAGGCGTTTCTGTTGTGGAGGTTGATAAGGAGGCGCGTAGCTCGGCTGCTGTCCTGGGAACTGATAGCCCTGCTGGTAACCTGGCTGAGGGGGCATACCTGACGGATAATAAACGTAACTTTATAACAGCTGTATAACTCTTTACCTCTAAGTGTTACCAATTTAAAATCTCTAAATATATTTAAAAAACGATTAAGAACCCATATATTAGAAGATTTCACTGATCTTGTTTAATATCACTACTGTTTATTATTTGTAATTTTAATTGTAGTTATATTTTTTAAAATTTTCTTTGTAAGCGAGCTCTATTCTTTTTGGAAATTAAACTTCTTTTAACCTAACTTTGATCAATCACCCTTTAAACCTTAGAAAAATTAATTGATTGGTATTTAATTTACCGGGATATTGTTGATTCACTTGTGGTCCCGGAGGGCCGTATCCTTGACTTCCGGGCTGTTGGTATTGTTGCTGATTCAAGGCTGGCGGCATATGAGGTAGACCTGGCATCGATTGGAGCTGGTTTTGCATTCCGGGTTGTGGTGGCATACCAGGTTGTGGTGGCATACCAGGTTGTGGTGGCATACCAGGTTGTGGTGGCATACCAGGTTGTGGTGGCATACCAGGTTGTAGTGGCATGCCAGGTTGTGGTGGCATGCCAGGTTGTGGTGGCATGCCAGGTTGTGGTGGCATACCAGGTTGTGGTGGCATGCCAGGTTGTGGTGGCATACCAGGTTGTGGTGGCATGCCAGGTTGTGGTGGCATACCAGGTTGTGGTGGCATGCCAGGTTGCTGTAACATTCCAGGTTGCGGGGGCATTCCAGGTTGTGAAGGTTTTCCAGATTGTTGCGGCATTCCCGGTTGCGGTCTTCCTGGTTGCGGTGGCATTCCTGGTAGAGGCATCCCTGGTTGCTGCTGCATTCCAGGCTGTGGGGGCATGCCTGGTTGTGATGACATTCGTGATTGTTGTGGCATCCCTGGTTGCGGTGGCATTCCCGGATGTGAATTCATGCCTTGTTGTGTCGCCATTCCTTGTTTTGGCGGCCCACCAGATTGTGATTGCAATCCTGGCTGCATTTGCATTCCCGGATGACCAGATTTAGGCGGGCCTTGTGGAGGGAGCATACCCGTCTGACTCACAGCAGGTTGTGGCGGTAAACCAGATTGTCCAAAATAGTTATTTTGTTGGGAACTTGGTGGCATACCAGGAAGCTGACCTTGTTGAACAGGCGCAGATTGATTACCAGGCTGACTTGTAATCGGAGCTTGAGGTTGTGGAGGTAAATTAGGCATTTGACCTGGTCCTGATGACATTCCGAAATGCCCTGACTGGCCATGCATTTGCGGAGGTCCGGGTTGAGGTGGCATACCAGGTTGACTTGAAGGAGGAGCGTTTGACCCTTGATTACTCCCTAATTGAGGTCCTGACTGAGACATTTGTTGATTCTGAAAACCTGGAAACGCACCCGGTTGTTGTAAACCTTGCATCGATTGATCTGGAACAGTTCTTCCCATGGACGTTGGGGGACCATGTTGGGAATTTGGGGGTCCCTGAGAATGGGGCTGTGGTTTTGGAGGACCTTGCATAGATGAAGGGTGGTTAGGGCCCGGCGTTGAAGACGGCGGTAGGTAATTATGATTCATTGGCGGCAGATGTTGGCTATTACTGACGGGTGGCCTGGCCTGTTGAGAAGGAGGTTTTACACCGGGAGGCAATTGGCTGCTATAGTTAGACGTAGGAGGAAAATTTGAAGGAAACTGCCCGGGTGGTAATTGAGATGAAGGAATACTGGACATGGGTTGTGGACCATTCAGGTTTAAGTTCTGCATTTTCTGAGACATGTCGGTTTGAGGTCCGTTTGGTGGCATTTGGCTGTAAATATTGGCATTTTGTACACCGTTGTAGTCTTGGCTTTGGGAGAAACTCAGTGGGTTGTTTGGTGCGTTATTGTTTCCTGGAGGTGGATACTGTGGATTCATCATGATGTTGAAGCCGAGTACTCTGGAACAATGGAATATATAACATTAATATCATTATTCTTTATATAAAGCAACAATATATAACTCTTACAACAATAAGTAGTGTAAGCTATCTTAAAAACTATTTTTAACACTTATAATTCTTTTCTATAAGAAAGAGATGTGAGCTTCTTTTATATCAAACTTAAATTTTGTAGAATTTATAACAGAGTTCTTGACAGTAAAGAAGATATTATAAAATAAAAATCTAAAGTATACAAATAAATCAAATTATTTAATAATGTTTTATATGTTCCATTTGGATGAATATGATTGTTTTACTAAAAAAAAAACATTGTAACCTCTACATATTATAACATAAATATTTTACACAAAGGCAGTTTATGTACAACTATTTTGTAAATTTTAAATGATAGAACTAAATCATGATAATATATATATGTATATATATATATATATATATATAAAATTAATAAACTAAATTTGTTACAAATATTACAGTATATACAGGGTGACTGGTGAATTACTATAGATATTTGAGGACGTGATATTTGACGATCATATATGACAAAATAAAAATTAATATAACATAAATATTAACAAACTTCTAAGTAAAGTTAACCAAAAGTTATGTAATTAATTACGCATCGTGTGAACACCCTACAGATTAGGTATACACATACACACACACACACTCGCGCGCGACCACACATGGAACACTTGGAACGTGTACACACTTTATTTATTTATACGGAAATTTGGTCAAAAATTAAGTACCTATTTTTTTTACATAATTCGAATGAGAATCATGTACTGAGTATGCTTCTTAAATATTGATAGTAATTCACCAGTCACCCTGTATATTGATTATATAGAAATTTTATTAAGATAATTTTGAATTCAAAATTTGTATACCTTAGTCTTTAATATTAATAGCTTGATAAAATATTATCCCCTATATCTAAGATATAGAGGAATTTGAATTTTAGGCAAAGAATCATAATAGTATAATGGACTCTTGATATTCCACCAAACATTTTACAGACTATTGACGGACTATCTAGTCAAATTACAGAGTACAGTCTACAACCCCCTTAATTACGAATTTTGAAGAAAAGAGTAGCTTCTATTTAGACAAATCACAGATTAAATTCTATTTTATATATACATACATACTTGCAACTATCACTTTTTAATTTAATTTCTATGTCTATTACTTAAAAAATATAATAAAAAACTTTATTTGTATGATAAAATCAAGCTGCTATTATCTCAACGACTATTCCAATTAAACTAACATTATCATTATTGATCATTTATTTTGATTTTTTCTCACTCTTCCATTCACTCATTTAGTCATCCACTCATTCATTTTTAGCATGAATACCGTATGAAAATCTTTTTTATATAATAAATTTTTTCCTTATTATGAGCATATTTGAAATTTCACATACAATTATAATATCCATTGATGGCATATAAGTTTATCATGATACAGGAAAATATGTTTTTTATGTTTTTATATACATATATACAGTATTTTAATTTCTATTATAATTAAGATAAGATATTATTAACTAGGATTGGATGGCTCCGAAATAGAAGTGTATAACTTGTTCTTCTAAAATCTAAATCAAATTTATCTTATAATAAAGATTGAGTATATTTGAAATATTATGCTATTTTATTATTATTTATAAGAGTTATATAACCATTTCTATTCATAATGGAGGATCTTCATTTCGTTATTTCTGACAATATTATAAGTTGAATTTAAATCTATATACATTATATTGAAAAATACATTAATTCAAACGAGATTATTACATTTAAATGTTCTTATTCGTAACTATAGTAGTTTTCATCTTAATATACCTCTAAATTAAACTTCATTTGAAGCTAAATATTAATAAATATTTATTTTCAAATAAATTTTGCTACACATAACATTCTAATATAGCAATTTAGGTGATGCTTTTACAATTGAAAGAATGTATAGTTAATTGGTCTCATACAAAACTTATTAAGATCATATACAGGGTGACTGGTGAATTACTATCAATATTTAAGGAGCATACTCGGTACATGATTCTCATTAGAATTATGTAAAAAAAATAGGTACTTAATTTTTGACCAAATTTCCGTATAAATAAATAAAGCGTGGGCACGTTCCAAGTGTTCCAAGTGTGGACGCGTACGGCGGCGTGCTGATACAACACTACACCGCCACACGCGTATGTGTGAGTGTGTGTGTATACCTAATCTGTAGGGTGTTCACACAATGCGTAATTAATTACATAACTTTTAGTTAACTTTACTTAGAAGTTTATTAATATTTGGGTAATTCTACGTTAAGAGGTCTTTTGACATTAGGCAGGGCGGCACGATAAAAATATTTAAAATTGATTTCTTTTTCTACATTATATTATGTAATCAGGTATTTTGTATACTGTAGATGAATGGCCAGTCAATTAATCTACTTTTATGAGTTTTTTAAGGGACCAGGGAAGATAATCTGTACAGGGTAGAGACATGAAGGCCAGGGCAGGATACCTTACTTTACAAGGGAAAGATGAATTGAGAAAAAAACTCAATTTCATAAGAATCAACTTTAATTATTCACTAATTTGTTGTAGTTTATAACTAATACAGAAATTCAGACTTGAAGTTTCGTACAGCCTTTTTTAAGTAACCTGAATTAGGAATTAAACTTAGAAAACAAAAATACTTAATATCTGCTTACAAAAATCACAGAAGTAACATCTTTTTCTAAAGTAAAATAAACTTAACTTAAATATTTTCTTTAATAAAACTTTTAAGTGAGAATATGAGAATCAACGCTGTTATAAAAAAAATACTTAAACAAGAACTTCTAAAATAATAAACATGAAAATGAAACAATTGAGATCACGCCTTTTCAAAGACGTTAATACTTTTGTCAAAAGTGTAAAAAATCCTCTGCCTTTTCATATTTTAATTTGGGGGCTGGTAAGTTTTTAATAATCTGGTCGCATGTGACGAAACAAATATCATTGTCATCAATTATGAAGCTTTTTCCAGTATTCTCAAAGACTTTGCAGAATATAACTTCGACTTCATCATCTTCTTTAACCCCTGTGCACATCGCTACGTAACGATATTCTGTTTCTTTATGCAACAGTCTCACCAAGACAAAATCACCATTATTGAATTTATTTTTCAACCCAGATGTTGAGGGTTGTTCGTTCACAAACTGGTATGTCTCCTCAGAAACTGGCTGAGAACGAGACGAAGATACTCTGAGCTGCTTTGACTTTCTATATTTCAATTCCAATATGTTGAAGAGCTAAACGTCGTCTCCGCTGTTTTGCCCTTTCTCTCCATATCTTTCTGGCTTTTCGTTGTTCTCTGGGTGTCATTTGGTTTACAGTCTTAATAGTTCCCTTCTCTTTTTTTCTTTCATATTTCTTCTTTTCCTTTTCCTTCTGTTGAGAATACCTTTCGGGATCATTTTTTATGCGTTGGTATCTCAATCGTTCTGCCAGACGCTTTTTTTCAAGACGTTCCTCACGACTTAGTTTCTTTCGAGGAGGCATGATCTAAAGAAATGAAAAAACTTATTCAAACATTTTAGAAATCAATTTAAATAATTGCTACGTAGTAGAAGACTAACGTAAAACCAAATTCATATACTAATAAAAATATATGAATACTAAGAAAGCAGTAATATCTCACTTCCTTATCTACCCTGGATGTAAAGTCTCTACCCTGGCATCTCATGAAGCAGGGGAAATACGGCAGGGAAGAGACGTTTTCATGAAAAAACTAAAATTAATCAGGGTAAAATATGTTGTAACGAAAAAAACAAATGAACACGGTAAGCTAAGCTTAAATTAAAGTAAATAAATAATATAAATAGACTTTAAATGTAAATAAGAAATGAATAAAACTTACCAGTGGAGATACTGCAATCACTGACACGTCCGTGTAAGCCGAGTGGCGTGATCAAATTATATGAAAATGAGAGCGCGTGGATGGCGTTCGCGGCGTTTATTACTAACTTAACTTTAAAACAAATGCTCTGCCTATTGAAATTTGAAGCGTCAACGTATTTTTGCGGCATTTATAACGGACAAAAAATAGGCAGGGGAGGAGACTTAATATATGAGGGACAAAAACTGATATTTTTTTTAAAATAGAAAATTAAAGTAATTTGAGAGTTTTTTTACATATTCATTATTGTTAATTATACTGTTTTTTGTAATAAGTAACGCTTAGATTTTAAATGAATTAGTAATATGTTAAATTTGGAAGAGTTTGTTACAGAATAGTAAAAAGACAGGCCAGGGTAGATACTTTTTTCTAGGTCAACATGAAATTAAAGCTAAACTAAGTTAATTCAGATACTGTAATTCATTGGTAAAAAAGTATGCTTTATTTATTATTAAATATGACTGAGGATTTCCGCGAATTTTCAAATTATGTATGATTTTTTCATGTAGCCGTCGATAGTACCTCTTAACGTAGAACTATCCATTTATGTTATATTAATTTTTATTATGTCATATATGATCGTCAAATATCACGTCCTCAAGTATCGATAGTAATTCACCAGTCACCCTGTATAGAGGAGAAAAATTATATTTGCCGATAAATATCAGTCTTAAATTCATACTTGCATTATTATCTCAATGAAATAATCATTTTAAGTATTAGATTCATATTTTTTTGTAATCATTCTCACAGAAAACATGTAAGGTGGACTTTGAAACTGATTTCATAGTAAAATATATGTTCAAATAAGCTTCTTAGTATAAAATATTAAGAAAACAAATCTATTTACTAAATGAGATAATATTTAAGATATACTCAACAGCTCAGAGATATAATAGATTATTTATATAAATGTTTTGATACTTATTACATTAATCAAAGTGGGTTGAAATTATTTTGTCTTGTATAGTGATTCATAAAAACATGATTCTATACTTATAAAAATTTAACAAACTTATAAATGTAATAATTTCATTATTACGTTTATATTTAATTAAGTATGTCATTCATTAACTTATTACTATAATTATCTAATATTACTCAGAATATTCTCATTATTGACGTAAACTTTCTTATAAGATTATATTATGTAGGGCGTAGAAAAAAAACAAAATTACGCATATAGCAGTCTCACAAAAACATACTTACAATTATTTTAAAAACAAAAAGTGGAAACGTAATTAAAATTACACTTAAAAACTTTACCAAAATTATGTTACTTAGTTTGACAGCTGCTGTGTCATTTTAATCACAAAATTTACTATCACAAACAATAATACGAACTACGAAATTAATGTAAATGGAAGAATGTTTAATAGACATTATGTACTTACGGCTCCCTTCGTGTTCCTTTGAGGATTTCAACAATAAAAAATATAAACAATACACATCAATCGCACAGAACCACGGGCCACGTATTCTGAGTTTCGATGTTGCCAACTAAATACAGCTTATGTGGAACTTTTCAAAATTTATACGAATTGCGTCAAACGGAACGTAATTTCATTATTAACAACATAATTATAGCATACAATAAATAATTTCGTTTAAATATAGTTAAATTTAATTATTTTTATACAAAATTCATTAAGTATTGATTTATAAAAAAGCTTTTAAATAAAGAGTATGTAATAGTGATTGTATTTAAAGGGATGCTTGTAACGAAATTCAATATGTGTAATGGCAAATTTGAATTCGATACGTCAAAGACACATTGTAAGTTATTGTAAATTAGACTGTAATGCATTAAAAAAAAGTAGAGAATCATAAAATTTCAGAGAAATTTATTTTCTCTTCCAGAATACATAATATATTATTTCCTAGTACCTATAATCTTGCTATTATTTTTAAACACATATTTTTATAGACCATTGATCTCTAAAATTAATTAAAAAAAAATATTAACTGTTACGTTGAGAAATTAAAAAAAAATAGAATATTTATGGAGTATGTTAAAGCGTTTACTGATTGCATTTCATTTTATTCAAACACGATGGTCGGTTACTATGCGGTATTTGATCAAATGTTGGTGTAAGTGACCAATGTTTACCGACTTAAAAGACACACCCCTTGTTCTAGGCATGCGCGAACATTCAACGTCTAGTGATGTACCAACCATATACCTATAAATTTATTTAAATACTACATATAAATATCGCTTTAAAAATATTTTCGACGATTTTTTGGAATTGGAGGAGTGAGCTGTAAGGATATTTGTTTTTATTTTTTATATTAAATTCATATTGATGTAAAAAATTGCATGACATCGATTGTCATACTTATTTTTTTAAAGAAATTCCATTTGACATATTTTTTTTTGTAACAGTAATTATATTTAATTTTGTGATTATTCTTCAAATATCGAAGATAATATAAATTCATCTATACGCTACATTAACATCACTACCCCAGAAACTTACCCTCTATCGATTCGCCCCGGTAAAGCCTAATTTCGTATGTTTGCTCGCGTTTGCTTTATTTCAGGATCGTATATAACGGTTGCGTTACTTAAAAATAAGTTCTATGTCTATTAATATAATAACCATATTTAATTGTTAATCAGAACCACTTACGACATTTGTTTCTTGATGGGATTAGTTTAGAAGCATTAAGCAAAATAATAGTATGTGCTCTATACATTTGTAATAGGGTTGACTATTGCTTGTGTTTCATTACTGGAGTATTCAGAACTGGCGAAGAGCTGTAAAGGTTTCAGTGAGGTGTCCAAGTATGATATCGACGCTCCGTATACTTTCTTGTATTTTATTTTTGATGGTTTTGTGACGAAAATAGTGTTTTATTTGTGGTTTTTTCAAAGAAACAGGTTAGTGGAATGCTCTATACAGCTTGGTATTTCATAGGTTTTGTTATTTTCAGTAGTACTTATTATTATGGCATAAAAATTAATATATTTAAATAATACATACTATATAATTTTAAAAGCTGAATATAATATATGTCACTTACAAGGAATTCAGAAGCCTTTCTTTACTTATAAGTTTTAAAAAATGAATACAGATTAAATATATAAAAAATGCATTGTGTAGCAATCAATAATGTGAACTCGATAAATGTAGAGAACATAAATGGAATGATAGAAATGAGGTTACGGAAAGAAGGTTTTAATTATTAAATAGTTTTTTATTCGTATGACGAAGGAATATGATTGATAATTCGTATTGTTCTAAAAATCTGAAATTAATTTAAAAAAAACATATTTATTTTAAACATTATATGTGAGTAGATAAGATATTTTAAACTATTTTAAAATTAATATCTACATATATGGATTCTATGAGTCAGTTATTTTCGATTTTTTTTATGTTGATATGTATTTCAATCTGTTGCTTTTACTTTTAGCTTTGATGGAATGTGAATATTCAAAAAAAAAATTATTTTATATAATATAAAGATTTAAATCGTACTATATGTATGTACCTATAATAATTTTGTTTTTAAAAACACTAGGTATTTATAATTAAAAAAATCCTTTTTTGAATGTATGAAATTGAAAGTTTTTTAATTAAAATGACATTTTAAATCTGTTATATGTCATAATTATTTATACCTAAAATGTTTTTTTTTTATTTAAAAAAAGACATTTATATTGGATTGTTTGAGATTCTGAAAATTAAAATATTGTTTCATTTATTTAAATGAAATTTATCTAACTACTTCCTTTTTAATGAATATTATACACTACTACAATATTTTATAGAAAATTAATAGGATTTTTCATGTTCAATTTATACATATATGTGTACTTATAAAATAAATAAATACCACTTGAGAATAAAAGGGTAGTGATTTTAAATTAAGCAAGCATGGTCTTGATGTACCTTTTTACATTTACATTTTACATTTTTACAAAAGGAACAACATGAAAAATACCATAAAAATATGTAACGGTAATTATAAGTAGCTTATAAAATATTTTTAGTCAGCATATCTTTTATAACAATAAAATACTTTAAAAAAAAAAAACTATGTAGGTATGTATTGAAAAATAAGTGTATTTTAACATATGTAGTTAATATTCTCTTAATATTCTTCGAAATATTTAATTGTTTGTTTCTTCACACCCAAACAGTTTAGTAAATTTATAAATAATATCAGTCTCTTAACGGGATAATCAAAAAACTTGTATGGATTCCTAAATAACTGTTTTATTCCATATTTATCGTTAATACAAAGAAGCATTACCGATCTGTGACAAACAGATCGACAGTAGGTATAATAAATTGCAATAATAACATCAAAGTATCGTTCCAAATACTTTCAACAAGAATTCCTTTCTTTCTTTCTCTCAAAGCATTCAATGTATTCACGGTGCGTGTGTCGAGTCCATCGTTGTAGTGAGAGGAGCTTCAACAGTGACTGGGACTTGCGATCCAGGTGTAGGTTTAAGGGGACCAATCTAACACCTGTTAAACGATCACCTCCACTGTCCAAGCTCCTCTCTCTACCAAACTTAATATTGGTCTTTATAATCCTATAATCTATATACGAGTACTTATAAGGGTTTTGTTTGTTTTCTAAACTTGTTACTGTCGAGCCTTTAGTAGTGACCTAAAATGTAATTGCTACAAAAGATAAAGTTTTATTTTAATATATATCTGAATTATAGATTCATTTGTAATAAGTAAAAATCTCTTCTTTTTTATACAATGTAAAACAAATGAATTGTATCATTTGCCGCAATTACCAAAATTCGAATAGACATACTATTATTATGTACTATTTATGTTACGATACAAAAAAAAACCGTAGGTTATAATGACTTTTTGTTTAATATATATTTTGTTTTTTTAAGTTTAGTATTTAATTTTAATTTATTAGTTACTTCATTTTTTGTTACTTTTACTTTTATTTTTTCAAATTAATTACTACTAACAACGACTCCTTACCTTCTGTTTAGAAATAAAAGACTTCAATTTTTAATTTTTTATTCTACGTTATAAGTAATAAACTTTTTAAAATATTGTATATTTATCAAAAAAAGTACTTAAAAGAGAATTTCCAGAGATGTTCCTTATTTCATGCCAATTATATGTCAATTGAAGATAACTATTTTTTTTTAAATTCCTCATATACCTCTTAGTGTTACCAGCCAGTTAAAATTCACCTCTATAATATAAAACCTCCATTCTTTATTTCTTCCAGTCATCATGTCGCTGTTGATTCTGTTAATGGCTGGTCTGGTCACAGGAGTGCCTCAGAAGCCCAACCTGGACGCCATCTTGAACCGGCGGACGGATGTCTATATAGCTGGTTTCTTCCCCTTCGGCAAGGGGGTGGAAAACTCAAACACTGGTATCTTTAGATAATGCCTTGTCATATCGTATGAGCTATTAACGGCTACTTAATGTTTTAGCCGATTAGCTAAACTTGATTTCCAAATCATTTTAACGAAATTTATTGTTTTATCATTAGGTTTATTTATTATGGATTAATAACTAATTAATATTATGAGAAACGAGATCAGAATTGACTTATAAAAAAAAGAATATTAACACAAAACTAGACACAATTTTAAATTAATAACTTTCAACTATCTCTATTTAAACTTATCATGAAATCAAGCCTAAATATAACACAAACGAATGATTTAAACACTTCAAAAATCTACTTACGATCAATTAATCTATCACACCAACACGAGTTACAAACAATGAGTTACAATAAAAAATGAGTCCTAATCTTTTGACACCCGCTTATATATAGTTCAACCCCCCCCTTCCCCACTTTTAATTGATAATCAAATGTATCATTCATAACGTGTAAGAGCTGAGTACCAAAGCTATGCTAAAACCGCTGTAGGTCGAGGTGTGATGCCGAGCGTCAAACTAGCTCTGGACCACGTTAATGAACACGAATCAGTGTTGAGGAACTACAGGCTTCATATGTGGTGGAATGATACAGAGGTACACCTTCACGAATACTACAACCGATAGAGAATATGTTATTTTGAGTAGAAATTTATTATATAGCCATATTATTAACTATAGCCAATAGCCATATTATCTAACAGCTTAGTGTATTGTATTCATGGTCTCGTTTTATTATTTACCAGTACAATACCTATATTTAGTAAAAGTTACTTATTTTCATCTAAGGAGAAATGATTTCATGCAAGAACCAGAATTAAGATCAAACTTTAGAGACATTTAATGGAAAAATACCATAAATAATATAATCATCATGTTGAACTGATTAATACGTGTCTATTGTTATATATATTTAACTGTTGTTTATCTCAGTGTAACGCAGCAGTCGGTGTGAAGTCCTTCTTCGACATGATGCACAGCGGACCACACAAGTTAATGCTGTTCGGAGCTGCTTGTACTCACGTTACCGACCCTATAGCAAAGGCGTCTAAGCACTGGCATCTTACACAGGTAGGTACACAATATAACTACACATAGCTTTGTCAGGGAAAATATTCAAACCCACTAAAACACCCCGCGTGGTAGGGAGACGAATAGGAAAAGGGGGTTACCTCCTTCCTTTTGTCCTCTCTTTTAAGCACGGCGTCTATGACGTTCGGAAGTGAGAAACTCCTCAATTCTATCCAAGATTCTTCGACTTTGACTTCGAGTCTTACGTCTCCCTCGAAAAGGAAAATATAATTACACCTGAACAATACATCTAACTGTTTAAACTCTTAACAATAATAATGCATTAAAGTAAAGCAAAATTTTTATAAGTGATATTTATATTTCAGCTTTCATACGCCGATACACATCCGATGTTCACAAAAGAAGCGTTTCCTAACTTCTTTCGCATCGTGCCATCAGAGAACGCGTTCAATATGCCTCGGATCAGGTTGCTAGAGCATTTCAATTGGACCAGAGTCGGCACCATATACCAGAATGAACCCAGATATGCTTTGGTGAGGCCAAATTCAATTTCATAGATATATCGTAGTAATATATAATCTTCTTCTTCTTCCTGGCAATTTCCCCGCTTTATCCAGGGTCTGTCAAAAGTAATATATAATATATATTGTAAATCTTAATCATTAAAAAACAGGTATTCTATTTCAAAGAAACTGTATATAGTTATTACTAAAATCTGCACGAACTATAGCAAGTTAATATGGTATTTACTTCATTAATAATGAAATGAACTTGCAGGCCCACAATCGCCTTTTAGCTGAGCTAGATGCCGCGAAATTTATAGTCGACGAATCACAGAGCTTCGCGACAGAAGTAAAGACCGCGCTGACGAAACTTAAAGAGAAAGACATCAGGATCATATTGGGAAACTTCAATGAAACATGGGCGTTGAAAATATTCTGTGAGGCCTATAAGTAAGTTATCCTAAGTCATAAATAGCAATATAATGACTATAATATCTCTGTCTCCTCAAAAGATCTCTGGCTTCGAATATTGAAATCATAAAGTTAAGTTCTATATATCCAAGTCTATTTTTAGAATTCTGCCTACTTCTTTCTAATCTAATAACTTCCAATATTCTCTAAGATTTTAGTCAAAAAAGGGTTCTTTAATTCACTCCGTCCCCATTTCTACATCAATACTTATTTATTTTTCTACATTTTCATTGTTAATCATATTACAAAAGGGAAAATATACTACATCTCTGTCGTTCTCTCCTTCAACAGGCTTGAAATGTATGGTCGTGCGTACACGTGGCTACTGTTGGGTACATACAGTGGTAGGTGGTGGACGCGCCGAGCTCCATGTGACCGTACCGAGCTCAGAGCTGCCCTTGACACTGCCATCCTCGCTGACCTCCTACCCTTATCCACCACTGGAGAAACAACAGTATCTGGCATCGTTAGTATGGATATAGACGAAAAAACCCTAATTAATGACCAATAAATCTTGGCCCCTACGTGTATTCATAAGTCAAACTACTGTTTTGTACCTGCCTTTAATCAAACGGTCATTGTAACTTTTTTTCAGACGGCCAAAGACTACCAAGTCGAATACGATAGAAGGAGAGGAATCGAATATTCTAGATTCCATGGATATACTTACGATGGTATATTGTTTTATTAGATACAAAGTGATTATATACTTCGGATTCCATAATAATAATGCTTTTTCTGATACAGGTATATGGGCAATGGCATTAGCAATCCAGACTGTGGCTCATAGAGTTAAGTTAAAATATAAAGAGAAGACGGTCCAGGATTTCAGATATCGAGACAAGGAATGGGAGCAGCTGTTTCTAGATGCATTGAGCAATGTTACGTTCGAGGGTGTTACGGTAGGAAATATAATTTTAAATAAATATAAATAAATAAATAAAATCACTTTATTTCCAGAACAATATTCCAATTTTACAAACACTTATTATTTAATGACTTTAATAAATCGACAAATAAGAACTTAAAAACTAAAACAAAGACCTTAAATTAATATTATGAGCACAAGCTTGACCGCACAATAACCATTAGCATACCCCTTGATAATGTGTATGTATTTTGGACCAATGCTCTAACAAATTTTCGACATTAATGCTAAATTATATTGAACTTACTAGATACATATATGATATAGATATCATAATATACTTGTTTTATAGTAATTTATTCTAGATTACACGAAATGCTTTCATATTTCTGAAGAACGTAATACTCAGAATTTTATTAAGCCTTATAATTCTAACAGAACATTCACATCCTTTCAACAAATAGGGTCCGGTCCGTTTCTATGACAACGAGCGAAAGGCTTCCATCCTACTAAAGCAGTTCCAGGGAGAAGCTGGGGAGGTGAAGGTCGGCGAGTACTGCGCTGAAAGAGACAGACTCGATCTTGCTGGAGATGCATTTAAATGGGTCGGCAAGTAAGTACCACAAGGATAATCATCATCAGCCTATCAGAGTATATTGCTGAGAAGAGGACTCTTCTCATATGGAGAAGATTTGAGCTTTAAGATGGGTTCGTGATTGCAAACTTGTAATTTGAAATTTAAGTCCAGGTTTTCTCACGATATTTTTCTTCACCGTAAAAAGTGTCATTACAATTGAGTCATAACTCTTCTCATTATAGCTTTATCTCTTGTCATGAGTCAACCAAAGCAGTTTTTCCTTAACTTGAGTACCAATTGCTTGCGGAGTTTACCTCGAAGTATTTGTTACACTGTACCCTAGATTATAGATACCTATTTAACATTGTATTTGTGTAAACAATTGTTGGTAAACCTATTAAAATAAAATAAAAAATACAATAAAATTACTATACATTTCCAGAAATCCTCCCAAAGACCGCACGTTACGTCTGATCGAGCACACTCAAGTCAACATAACTATTTACGCGGTGTTGGTATCGTGTTCCGTGCTCGGCATCCTGTTGGCTACAGGCTTCTTGGCTATGAATATACATTACAGAAATCAACGGTACGTACCCGGAAACATTTACATAGGAATAACTTATTTATATAACGACTGATCTTATTTAATGTAACCCCAAACCTATTGATGGAAGTCTTCCGAATTGTGGTCTACTTGTTGTGTAAAAAGGTTTATGTATGTCAATATTTATATAAATTACAGGTACATTAAAATGTCATCACCTCATCTCAACAACCTCATCATAGTGGGCTGCATGCTCACCTACATGAGCGTCATCTTCCTCGGCCTGGACTCCAGCCTCAGCAGCATTGGTACGTCGCCTCTCACAGCGATCATGTCGTTTATATCATTCATAATATTTGTGTTCTCTCTATCTATATCGGATCGAAAGGTAACATACTTAAAATTGATATTTAAAATAAATTATTAAAATAAAATAGATTAAAATGGCACTTTCGATTCGCATGACGCTGGCACACCGTCATAATCATTGTCTCATCATGTTCATTAATTCTTAGGTCTTTCTCAGGACGTACCACGTGGAGGTAATAGCTTGCTACAACCCCAGCTTGAGCTTCGACCCCGGGCAGAATGGAACCCGCTAACCAAATTTTGGGAACTCCCCTTTTATCTCGTAGACTGATTCTGAGAAAGACCTAGGCCGTTCTCTAGGTCATCGGAGTCGACAGCATGTTTCCAATCTTTGGTTTATTTTCCTTCTTTCCATAGCTTTCGGTGGTATGTTAACTTGTGTTTTCATAGCTTTGCCCTCCAGTGTTTGTAAGTACGACGTTAACGCTTATATTGTTTCGTGTATCATGAAGCACTTACATCACAATCACCATAAATCATGGCGAAATTGCTTAGAACCAATGCATGTTTAAACAGTTACTAAATCGAAACGAATATAATACTAAAACCTATTAACATCCTGATTCATTATTATTCTATTTTCGACCTTACTGCAATTTACATAGAACTTAATTAGTGTTTTCCACCAGCCGCGTTCCCCTACATCTGCACGGCTCGCGCCTGGCTCCTCATGGCGGGGTTCAGTCTAGCTTTCGGTGCCATGTTCTCCAAGACTTGGCGAGTTCATTCTATCTTCACGGACGTCAAACTTAACAAGAAGGTCAATTTTGAAATTATACCCTCCAAATGATTCCCATACATAATTTTCTCTCAAAATATTTCATTTTACTAACTGTTCATTTGTTTCACCATTTTTTCAGGTTATTAAAGACTACCAACTGTTCATGGTGGTAGGCGTTTTGCTGTGCATCGATCTAGCCATCATGACCACGTGGCAAATATCTGACCCGTTCTACCGCGCGACGAAACAGATGGAGGCCTATGTTAGTCAAACAAACGAAGATTATGTTAGCATTAAAATGTTCTTCTCTGACGGTTGCTAATTGCTATAACCCTTTATAAAATATTAAAGCGAATAAAAATCTTTAAAATAATACTTTTGTCTAAGAATCCAATGATAAAATAAATAAAACATACAATATATAATATTTAAATGAAACTAATATTTTCGGATTTACTACGCGATTTTTTATTATAAACTACATACTCCCATACCATCGATTTCTTAATTTTCTGACGTACCGCTCTGGATGCCGGCAGAATCCTTCCAGAGCGGTACGCTAGAAAATTAAGAAATCGATGGCGGTAGGGCATAAAATAACAAGACCGACTTACAGACATTCACATCTCGTTTGTCCGTGATCATAGTTGCTGTAAAGTAACCGAAACGTCGGGAATATAGAGTTTGTAATAAAAAATCGCGTAGTAAATCCGAAAATAAATCATTTAAATGAGTACTCACTAAAATCTTAGATCTCATTAAATAAATATTGTGTATAAAACATTTAAACAGTTAAATTCAGATATAATTCTAAAAAACCTGACATCCAAAGGCTTTTAAATTTTTTTGTTATTTTTCTGAAAAGTGATCTATTATATCCATTGCAGCCTCATCCGACGAGCGAAGACATAGTCATAGTACAAGAAAATGAATACTGCCAATCGGAGAGAATGCCTATATTCATTGGCATCATATATGCTTACAAAGGACTTTTACTGGTAAGCAATTAATTGGTTTAAAAAGTGTCGAAAAAGATTAATTTTTGATGATCATAAACTGGTTTGGGAAGTCCAAAGAAGAATAAGGACAAGCTAAACTAAAGATACCTACCAATTCTCATTGTATTTTCGTTGGAACAGATATTCGGAGCGTTCCTGGCGTGGGAGACCAGACACGTTTCAATCCCAGCTCTAAATGACTCGAAGCACATCGGCCTGTCCGTGTACAATGTACTCATCATGTGTATCATGGGTGCGCCCATAGCTTTAGTAAGTAAAAGCCCCTAAAAATCACTTCATTTAGTTTAAGTTACCTATAGACTACACTTAAAGTTAATGATCGCAAAAAAAAATGTAATTCACATGACCAAAGCAAATTATAAATACAGGGGTAAAGAGGTAACTTATCCCAAATATGAATAATTGTAGTTAAAATTTACATTTCCATATTCACCATATAGACCAGTGCCGATAGCTTTTAAAACATTATTAAATTAAAGTAGAACGAAACTCATTAGAAAAAGAAGGGAATATTATAAAAGTTAAAGGAAAAATAATTTACGGGCGATCTGAGGTCGGGAAGGGTATGGGGATGGGTATTCGAGGGCAAAATATGGGTTTTCTTGATTTCCGGCAAAACTAAAAGACTTACAGAAAAAAAAATGCAAAGTTGTAGGTAATAAAAAGATCTAAAACTTTTGTACTACCATATTTTTCACATAACCTCAAATTTTATGTAAAAAATTCGAAAAACCAAGTTTTTCGTTTTTTATTTTTATCTCTTCCAAAAAACTATTCTTTGACACGAAATTTGGTGAAAACTTTCCTGTTCATGTTCCAAATGCAAGCATCAAAATATCTGCTTTTTTAAAAAATTTGGTACGTTTTCTATTTGTTGAAATCCTTATTTTCCGATGGTGACGAAAAAATATAAGTTTTTTACTTGCAGTACCAATTTTGGATAAAATAATCATGTCCCTTTTAATGAAATGACACTCGATATCGTTTGGAAAATGCTCTTTCAATTTATTTTTAATAGTTTTAGCAGCTTAATGTCAATTTTCTGTAAATTACCTAAGAGACGGACTATCTGGAGAACTTTCAGAGTATACAACTATTTGATGGCAAATTAAAATTAATGAACATTTTTGTTGTTTTTAGAAACTTCTTCAAAAACTCGATATTAAATTCCTTCATTTCTTTTCCCAGGTGCTGGCAGACCATAAGGACGCTCTATTCGTACTGATTGCGATTTTTATAATTTTTTGCACAACAGGAACCTTATGCTTAGTATTTGTACCCAAGGTAAGTTAGTTCTTAGTAAAAAAAGTTATTACTTAATATTATTTAGGTTAATTGGGTTTTTGAATAATTTTTTTTTTGTGATAAATGGAAAGATCATATATAAGTTTTATAACAAAACTATTTTTATTTATTTTTTCTTTGCAATAATTAAAAAATTATTTCAAAATAAAAATTAAATTTTAAATTCAGTACCGAAGATCCGCCGACAGCTCCCGAATAAATCCGAGCGCGTGTGACGTCACAGTGTTAATTTTTGCTCATTGCAGCATACAGAGATATAATAATTAGTACAGTGTTTTGAGTTTTTATCTAGTAAATTCTGTTGGCATTGTTAAATAATCAAAAATGTTAAAACTCAAAAGTTATCGCTCTTGTTTTGTACCATTATGTACAAATACTACAAAAACAACTCCTGAAAAAATGTTTTTTAAATGTTCCACAAGACGAAAAACGTCGAAAAAAATGGTTTCAAGAAGTGCTCCGAGATTATTTAAAAACAAAATCAATTTTTTTTTGTTGTGAAAATCATTTCGATGTAAGTATAATAATAATATAATCATAATAATATTGTTATTAATTATTTTATATCTAAGAGTATAAATCGAATAAGTATAGTTCAGTAATTAATTTTTTTACCTGGGCTCCAAATCATAACCTTTAGAATCGTAGCATTAAAAAATTTTTAATTGATAATTCAAAGCTATTAAATAGTAAATCTATATGTATGTTTGTCTAATAATTGGAATTCAATTAATAGATATTTTCATAATTTTATAACATTCTAGGTTCTGTATCAGACTACATTTAAATTTTTAAAGTATATGTTATTTTGGTTTTTTATAATGTTATAATAATATTTTATTAATTCTTCTTTTATTATTCTTCTTTTTAATTTTTCATTGATAGTTAGAGTAACTGAGTAAGCTTCACTCCGAACTCGGTGTTCTGGACACACACGTCCTTTTAAAACACAAATACCATTCTTACGATTAAGTTGACCATAACCTATAGCTTTATCACCGTAACTCTCACGTGATGCTCTACAATTAATGAAATAATTATTAATTATATTTAATAGAAAATAAATACTTATTTTTATTTAGAATGGTATTTTTAACAGATTTACCTTGATGCCTTAGCACCTCGAACTTCAGCAGAATTAAACCGGACGTCATTTTAAAAAAAATTAGTTATAAATATATCAACATCAGGAATATTATCCGATTTTGCTTTTATAAATCCTTTAACACATAGTTAGTCGAAATAAACTTTTCAAATCGTTTTTCACTAATAAATTTGAGATATTTTTATCAAGTCAAAAATAATTGCCATAAACACTGTACTATTATGAAATTGCTTTAACATTATGACGTCACAAGTATACCGACCAATCATGGCGTTTACAGTCACGTGATTTGTTTTTGAATTTTATAAATTTTTAATTGTTTATATTTAATTTAAAAAAAATGTTTTCAAGTTTTTTGCATTAAAAATCAATATAATTAATAATAAAGTTTTAAAATACATAAAAAAAATCAATACTTTTTTTTTTCAAAATCCCAATTGCATATGCTTAAACAAATTTTAATGTCCACTTCCATTATGCACGAAAATAATGATATTATTTTTAGTTTTTTCGTCCTTTCTATGCTTTACTTATCCTTCTATTTATCTATCCCTCTACTTCGTCCTTCCATCCTTCTATTTATCAATCCTTTTTTTCGTCCTTCTATTCTTTATTTATCCTTCTACATATTTATCTTCCACCTATTTCGTCCTTGTATCCTTTATCTATCTTTCTATCTTTCATTCCTTCCTTCTGTATTTCAGTTGGTAGAGCTTCGTCGTAACGGTCAAGGCGGGACGGGTGGGGCTCGTATCCGCGCCACACTCCGACCAGCCGCGCCTCATGACTGCCGATCACCAGGACCCGAGCTTGAGAGACGACTCAAGGAATTGCGTCAGTACAACACGAGATACAGACGAACGTTACAGGCCAAGGAGAATGAACTACAGGTGGAATATTTATAATAGTCCTAAATTAAACTACTTTTTTTGGGAATATTTTATTATTTTTAAAAACTACATACGTCGGGTGTAGTTTACATTGCATAAGCCGTGATCACGGCAGACATCTCGTCTGGCCGTTAAAAATGATAAAATACGCGTAGTAATCCAAAAATATTAGTTTCATTTAAATGAATACTATCAAGTATTAGATGTCATTATTAAAATACTCGTTATTTAACTTTAAGATTGTTTTCTACACAAAACTGTATAACTAAACATAATGCAATTTTACAAATTCTGGTTAAGGAATTTTAATATATAAGATGATATAATTGTTACTTGTTTTGTAGATGCTCTTGAGCAAACTTGGAAGCGATGCCAGTTCAGAATCATCAATTAGAGATTCAAAATCACCTTCATCTACACGAACTCGTTTACCAGTACCACGAGAAAATATAAGCCATCCAGGTATAGGAATAAAACTTCTACGTATTAAATACCCTTTTCATAATTAGTATATATCAAGGTATACTACAAATATTAATAATTTGTATGCTTTTATTTACAGAAACAAGTGATATTACATCGGTGTGTAGTCTCAGTGCTTCAGCCGGCGCCGAAACTGAGTTTATTGGTATGCAGACACAAATGTCCACTGAAAAGTGAGTAAGAAATAATAAAACGAACTATTTTTTGTGCAGTTTGTATATAATTTTGTGAAAATAGCCTTTCTTCACTACATAATTATATTTTTCAGACTGAAGCCATCGGCACCACCAGAACCTATTAAAGAAGTAAAAGAACCGAAGAAAGAACAAACAAAGGCGGTCTCTTTCAAGAACCACTTGGACTACACCAGCCCACCTTCATCAAAAGCTGTTCCAGAGAAGGATCAACTCGCCAAGCTTCCTTACGGGTGGTCCTCAGAGGTTTGAGCAACTTTATAATATTTCATCTTCTATGGAGTCTTTAAAAGATTAAAAGAACATTAGTATAAATGATACGAATTTTTTTGGATAACTAAGTTTTATTTTATTATTTTTAAAACTACTAATGACACAATTTTATTTCGTCTGTCCGTGACCACGCTTGCTACAAAGTAACTGAAAGGTCCGGAGTATGTAGTTTTAAAAATAATAAAATAACGAGTAGTGATCCGATAATATTAGTTTCATTTAAATGAATACTCGTGAAAGTCTTAGATCTCAAGATGATTGTATTCCGTATGTAACTAAAGTAATTTTCTTTCCATCTGTATTTTTTGTAATTGTGCCTTAATTAAAATATGGGGACCTTATATGTGTATGTCTATATATTTTTTTATTTAAGCACGCTCACATATATAGCAGCTTTAGTGGGATAAAAAAAATTGAAGTGATAAAATATTAAAATATAACAAATTTGCTTTTATCAAAGGAACAAGACGCTCCGAAAGCAAGAGTATCAGAACCAGTGAAGGCTGAAGCGAAGACTATTCCAGCTCTGAAAGCCAGTGACACTCCTGTCGCGAAATCCATGCCCGCTAAAGTTCAGGAACCAATGTACACTAAAGCAGCGTCTAAAATATTGAAGGTACTATCGAAACGACATTTCTACTGTTAACAAAAAAAGTTCTACATAATATGTTAGAATTTTAAAAGGTTCAACTCTTATTGTAAACTTCAATATAAATTGTTATAGACACCAGAGCAACAGAAGCAGCCGAAACCAGACAAGCCGTATAAATCTGGTCCTCGAACTCATCGCCGCGTGTCAAGCGTCGCTGCCGGACTTAGAGAGTTGCTAGAACCACCGCCCGGTCTTGAGAGGACCGTCATAGGTAAGAATACCGTAAGAAAGACCGCTGACTGAGCTCATAAAGATAATTTGTTCGGTCTGTATCAAAAAAAATTTTTTTTAACTACAAGCACACTTACAACATACATATTGAATATTTACAGTTAAAGTGACTATATTACATATAACATCAGATATGTACGTCAATGACAAGTGTACATAACATTTACCAAATACAAACAGTGCACGATTAAAAAGTTTACATACTAATTTAAAGATAAAATAAAAATATTACATAAAAATAACAAAATAAAATAAAAAATATTACTATATAAACTTAGGAAAACTTTAACTTAGAAAAAAAAATAGTCAATAATTATTTGTTATAAATATTGATATAATAGTTCAATATATTGTTAGTCTTAGGGATCTAATAGACAATAGACACTGTACAGGTACTAGTGCCAAAGGAGTGTCTGCTACAACATATACAAAACAAAGAATTTTCAATCTCACTCTATCAGCATTAAATTTATTTAGCTAAAATTTTTTTGTAGGTATTTTATTGTTTACAGAAAAACTTAGGGTAAGGTAACATTTACAATTTATGATAAAAATAACATTTTTAAGCCTCGAAGAAGAAAAACAATCTTAACATTTATTAACGCATTGATGGCAAAAATAATTATGGCAAAGACTTGCCCTACATAGTAAATTTTGCTTAGACATTTAGTCTCTGATAACAGCCAAAATAATCATACAAAATATTTTCAGGACAAGAACGCGATCCTCCGCCCGCAGTGAAAACTAAACAGGAACCTGAAGACATTTTGGACATTGAACATGACTATTCATCTACTGAAAGAAAAAAGACATGTAAGGACAAGATATAATTTATTTGTATGGAAAATCAGTAATAATTTTGACAATCAAATGTATGAACAGTTACGATTATGGACGTTACAGAAGAAATACTTAGATCAGACTATAACAGGATGCAATTCTTAAGTATGGATTTTAGGATATTAAACATTTTTAGATTGACATCAATATTTTATAAACTCTTATGGTTGACGTCACTTTATTTTACAAAAAGTTAGGTATGTACGACGGGCTCATTGTATATTAGCGGCTAGACAAGTGAGCATGATTGCCTGGACTTTTATAAAATAATATCATCATTAATGCTCTTTTTGGAAGACAAATTTATATGGCTTTATTCCATAAATGCAAATCGGTCGACCTGCAAATCTTTTCCTTACATTATGTATTATAATGTAGTTAAAATGTTAACTTTATTTTTCTCATTATTTACTCAGGCCAAAGAAGAGATTCAGAAAAGAGAAAGAAAGAATTCATAGTAGTTCAAAGCGACCTGTGGGACACTAATACTTTCCAATATACTTGTCAGAAAACACCTCCAAGTAAGTAAATATATATGAAAATAATATGTTTAATCCTAAACCACCAATGTCAAAGAAAGTGCCAAAAAAAGTATATCATAAGACGGTAAATAAATACTTTGATAATAATTATAATTCCTTAATAAATTTATTTCAGGCCATCCTCATACACCAATGCAGAGGAGCGTCTCTGAGAAAAGTAGACAACAATCTTCGCCACATCATCACAGGTATAAAAAAGCAGTCTTCAGACCATAACAACTAGTTTAATAACATCTTTTATACTCCAAGATATTCATGTGCCAAAATAATTAATTAACCATGTGACACTATGAAAAATAAAATACAAAATATTGGCCCTTCAACATTTGTGGTAGTTACAAATGCCAAAGAAATTATATCTAGAATTAAATTTTAAACTAGAACTATGATATAATATTAATATTTACATCTCGTCTCGTGTTTACGGTTGCTGCAAAGTAACCGAAACCTCGGGTATACATATGTATGTAGTTAAGTTAATAATAAACACTTAATAAATCCGAAAAATATTAGTTTCAATGAATACTCTCGAAAACCTTAGATCTTATTATTTGATATAATATTATTTGGTAAATGATTTTAACAACATGTTTGGAATAATTAACTTTCAGGGAACCAGAAAGCCGAAGTACCGAGCGTAGAGCTTCAAACGCGTCTATTAACCATGGTAGGACTAAAATTATCATTTTTCTTCATATAACAAACTAACTTGGGTCATAAATGACTGATTGTTATTATTTCTTTTCATACAGTTGGTGCTCCAAGAGTTGGAACCCCAGAGGGATATAGAGAGGCAGAAACACTTCGCATGACCGACCGCATGTCTAAAGTATGGAATACTTATAATAAACTAAACTTAAAAGTAACGTATTAAACATTTGTTAACTGTTTCAGAGACGTGGTTCTGAATTTCCACAACCGGTGAGCACACCACCTCATCAAATACAGTCGAAAAGAAGGCAATCAGCAGCCGTGGTATGACTTTGAAATAATATTTTTAGCATTCTCATTGAAAGACTTTTATATAAACAATATCTTTTAGGTGAGATCGTACCAGGAAGAGAGAGCCGATAAAAATGAGATACAAAGGATACTTAACGATATCCCAAAAGATATAATAGAAGCAATTCCACCTCCTGAACCTGTGGACATTCCGGATAGGAAACCAGATCCCGACATAATACGAGTGTCCAAAAAGCCTGAATCTCCTGTTAAAAGAATCCAAGACCCGGATACGATAAGGGTCACTAAAGGTCAGGATTCGCCCTCAAGGAGACTGAGGCAGGAGGCGGAACCATTGAAGAGAGCGAAAGGTGCTGGCGACTCACCGAGACTAACACAGGCAGCACAGACGAGACCCGACCATCACAAGAGCAGCCCTAACGTTGCTTCAAGACATAAAGCTGGTAAGTGGATGAAGAATAGGTCTAATGGTCTTCGGAGATAGAATTTTGTTATTAAAGTAATTAGAGATTCAGACAGATGTTATAGTTACATATTTCTTAGGTTCTTCTAATATTAATCATTGTCAACAAAAAATCTATTGAACAGGTCTTAATCATCAAAATTTTCTGAACAATATCTCTATTGCAGTTCAGTCCATATGATATCTTTATATATGAATTCTGTTCCAGAATCACCAAAATCAAGAGAAGAGCGTAAATCCGCGACCTACTCCCGGTCAGATTCCAAACGTCAGGAATCAGCGGAACGCAAGATGTATACAGCGAGTTCAGAATCTGAACTGTTCGAGTGTGCCATTTTACCAATCTTCCACAAACTACTGACCGAACGACACAAGAGCCAACCACACGGCCTCAATCTCACGTACGGCGTCAGCTGTCCTAACATCTCAATTAAATGCGATATTGTTGAATATTTATAAATAAATACCCTTCAAAACAAACACCTAAAACTGAACACCATTTATATTCGGTACTGAATCTCTTAGAATTTTGTAGGATAATTGATACTTTTGATTTACGATGATCGAATTTTTCCTATAGAATTCTGTTCAAAACATTTACATTAAAATTAAGTACGATAGTTATTATTAGGTACGTATATGAGCTTGGTTCACACACCGGCTAGAATTTATGCTAAAATCAATTATGTACATAAATTATATGAATAAGTATTAAAGGGTAGAATTAGATTTAAATTGTATGGTAATAGCGCTACCTGTACCACGGTCTAAAATGCAACGTTTCAATATTATAGTGTTCTTGTTACAAATAGTTAAAATCTTTGTACTTTAAGTTGTTTTTCTAAGACACATTTTTATTAATGGCAACATTTGAATTAAAAGATAGCTTCAATTGTTTACTTATTTAGATAATTATAATTACGAGAGTTTTTTTTTTATTTTTACACCACTTACTGTTTCAAAAGATGTAAATTTCAAATAATAATACATAAATAAGTTATCCAATGAAATTTTTTTGTTATATAAATGTTCTAGTTAGTAAGTTTTAAAGTTTTTCAAAAGGATTTAGGATATTAAGTATAAATAAGTAAAAAAATTACAAGTTCGTTTACGGGTATTTTGAAGTTACCACAATATAATTAATAGTGAAATATTCTAAACTAATAATAAAAGTCATCTTCAGTAGTCGTAGTTAGTTAAGTGATACACAAAATATTTGTTTTTATATATTATAAGTAGTATTATTATAATCTATAATTACTTATTTGTATATTTTCGACTTACGCTCACTATTACTGTAAATTATGTTATGTATTCAAATTCTCCTATACTTGGTGTTGTGTTGAGTATCTGTAAGTCCTATGTATAAAACTATTAAAATTTAGTATTTTTACTATTTAACTTTTATTTAATGCACATAATGAAGACTTGATAGAAAATATTTGACTTAATTTAAGATTATTAATAAAATATTTGAAAATGTCATTTATTGTTTTTTACTTCCATTTATTGAAATGAATATTGAATATATAAAAAGCTTTAGAAGAAAAATACAATTCTTCGTTTCCAGTCGGGCATTGAGGAATAATAGCTTTAAATAAACATTTTTATGCTTTTTTGGTATTAGTTCCTTGTTATTGAATCTGAGAGCGATTTCTTCACTGTCCCGCATTTAGTTAGTTAGACACTCTAAAAAGGTTGTTCGCCAACTGTGTATAATCCCAGACTGTATTAATTATGTCGGTTGGAAACGAGATGAGAGAACCTGATGGTGCTCTTAAGAGGAAGGTTTCCAGAGTCCCCGCTTTCTCCAGATCAAAATCAAGTCAAAATCAAAACATCTTAAAGCTGGTGATGATTTTTGGGACAAACAACTGCCATCCGTATAGAGTGGCTTTTTCGTCTACGTAAAAAACCACTCTGGAAAAGTCAGCGGAATTTCACTTTGGTGCTAAGAAGAAACTACAAAAGTGCCAGATGATAAAATTGAAAAACGAAGCATTCGTAGTTTTTCTTTAGGTTGATGCTGAGAACTGTAAAATTTATTTGCAAAAAGAGAGTCTTAACAATCCACTTAATCCTACAAACGGGCTTAAATAAGCCTTGTTCTGGTTAATATTATAGACATTTTGCCGAAACGTGTACATTTGAGTTGTCTCTTGTTCTGTAACGATTATTTTGCCTGTCTTTAATTACCTGTACAGTGCCAAAAATTTGGAAGTTGAATCTAAAGGAAGTCCTGGAGGTCTTCCTAACTATCATCCGATTCCCATATATATTTATTGAATGGTACGTTGATTTATCATTTCTATTCATCCTAATAATACATTCCCCACATTTATGGAGAGTTCTAGAAAAGAACGTTGAAATCCTAGCTTTCTCAACTGAAATTTCGAAAACTTAGACAGAGTATATCACGGTTATCTTGATAAGCATTCTAACTATGGAATAGTCCCTGGTCCGAATGTCTCGAAAGAACAACAGTCAAGTTACATAAAGTCGAAATTTTAAAAAATTACTTATTGCATGATAAAAATACCTATTTACGTTTTCATCCCGAAATCACGTCGCAAAATTATATTCTAATCGAAATTTATATAGAATAATTCAGATTTAGTAAGGAAAACTTGAACAATATTAATTCTTATATTATCAAAAGTTTTAGTTGTTATGGCAACCCTACTTGCTGCTGTCGACTCGGCGTTATATCTGACGTATGTCAGAACAAGTCATCTGGCAATTGAATAGGTATAAGAAATAGTTTTTTTACAATTGACATTTGAGTTTTGACACAGTATTTTTCTGTACTCCAAACAGTTTGGTTGTGTTTCATTTATTTTTATTTAGTAATTAATTACGTGCGTCGTGTTGTGTTTTATTTCTAATGTTATTCAATAACTGACACCGTTTAAAATGCCTGTTTTCCATACAAAGATCATAGAGAGCATCCTTGAGCCGGTGGCTCAACAGGTGAGTAATGCCTTAACTATTTTTAGAAGTTCCAACTGTCGATCTCGTTCCAATTTACCATGTAAACCAATATTACGTGCTTTCTCACTCGAATTCACTCTTAATTTCACTTAATATACTTGTAAGAAAAATAACAACATTCAAAAAAGGCAGTCTTAATTCCAATCGGAACGCGTCGACGTAATTTTGTTTCGGACTGAGTATGAATTTAAACACTTTAGTATTTTTTTGTTGTTTTACTTTTGTTATCCTTATTAATATATCAGAACGTGTATAATATTTAGTTCAGTGTCAAACCCAAGCTGTAGGTGTAGAATGTTGTTTACTTTACATTACAACAAAGATTATGTCATCGCATTAATTATCTCGAGGCAGGCGCCAAAATACCTATATTTGAAGTTTACCTCATTTTAACATTTTTAAATACTGCAAAGTTTTAAATTGAGAATTATGTTACATTATCACCTCATATAGTATAAATCTAAAATTACGAAATTAAGTATCACTAATAACAAAAAGAATTATTCTTCAATAATATAGATATTAAATTATTGAAATCTAAATATCCTAATATTTGAATATTATATTGATTTTTAATTATGATTTATAAGAAACTTATTACCTTATATTTCAACGAAACAATACAAATCAACATTTTATATGAGCTAAGTGCAGTGCAATATTAAATATTCACAAGTCCCGATATCTATTTAAAGATGTTAGTTCAATGACATCAGTACTTCGCTTACAGTATTAAGTGTAAATCTGATTCTCTACTTGACTTGATGTTTTATTAATGACCATGAAGGTTTATTATATATTTACTAAAAGAAGTTTTTATATAAAAAGAAATTTATATTTTTTTCATGATTTTATTTCCATATTAGAAGAATATGGTACCTTTTTTGTGTTTATAATTATATTAGGTGCATATTTCTCACAGTTACTACATTTAACCAATTTTAGTGAATATTATAATGAAAATAGATACAAACTTACACATATAGGCTTAATCTGCATCCATGTGGATAAAGCTAAATGTAAACGCTAGTCCAAAATAAATTCAAGATAAATGATTATATAGTGTTAATGCATGTTAGATAGAGGGCCCATACACACATACACCTGGGTTGCAACTCTGAGGCACTGTTGAAGCTCCTCTCCTGATAACATTTTAAAATATTGGCAAAGTGTAATTTACTATATTACTTTTCTTGCAACATAGGCAATCTCTTCGCAATTTCTTTGTTAACAATAGCCACTCTGTGTATTGTTAAAACAATAAAGGATTTTCTTATGATACCAATAAGTGTTATAATATTAAAATAAGTCTTTATATATAATAAAAATTATACTCATATTTTAAGAATATGTACCGATGAACCCAAATGCATTTAATTCAAGTACACTAACCAAGTGTTTTTAAACCGCTTTTTATCGTTTGTTTTTTCATATACTTGCGTTTTTGCTTCAAAACTATCATGTAAAAATGAATGAAGGATACAAGTCATTGTTCAGTTTTACCCAAACAAGTAGTATAAAGTATGAACAAATAATTTAAGAATTCAGTAACAAAGCAGTAGAGAAAGTATTACGAGTGTGTTATTGAAAGAGATGGCTTTATGTCTGGCCCGGAAATTATCGCAGCTGTACGCCGGCGAAGACTTACAACGAACAATCCTTTACTTGTACATGAATGTATGTTACAAGTGGCGCCATCACTGCCGTACTAATTATAATGCCTACTAATCCCTACTAATATTATAAATGCGAAAGTAACTCTGTCTGTCTGTCTGTCTGTCTGTCTGTCTGCTACGCTTTCACGCCTAAACCACTGAACTGATTTTAATGAAATTTGGTACAGAGATAGAGTGTACCTTGAAAAAGAATATAGCATAGTTTTTATCCCAGACTTTTGAAAGGTTCTCTTGGAAACGCGATATAACTTAACTCTACTCGGGCGAAGCTGTGGACGGAAAGCTAGTATACTATAATCGTTACAGTTATTTTTATGAATGATTATAATTAATTATAATACTGAACTATTCTTATTTTGTATGCAACATTTAAGTATCATGTATTTGACTATAAATACTGGCGTCAGACATTTTGTAGGAGTACTGAAAGTAACTTTGAAAATTGAAAAACAAATCTGAAACTGTACCTCGAAATGAGCATCAATACATATATGTATAACACTTAAAGTTCAATACAAGATTGTAATTAATTCAATATTTTGAAGTCTTTATTACAATTGAAATGTCACGATGCTTGACGCTTGATGACAATTCAACATTGAGAAATCTTGACGAATGACGCATTATTAGTGATGTTTATTTCAAATAATTTAACGTTAAAATAATATAATTAAATAAATGCCTTTATTCCGTTCAACAAATTCCATCGTGTTTCCTCCACACAGTAGGTACTCAAGATAATAATTGGTCAAACAAATAAAAAAGTTGACATTTGCAAAATTTTAAACGACTCCAATGTGAATGAAGACTTAGCTTAAAAAAGTATCATTATTTAACTTATTTTTATACATTTTATATACAAAATACGTGTAAATCTATTCTATAAACTTGACTCTGATAACTCACCGTTCATTCTTTACTCGATTCGAAAAAGCGATACAATATTTTCTTGCCATCGATTTGTATTATTTTAAAACATATGTATATACGAATAAAAACAAAATTCGTCTTATTTATTTTAAGTTTTTTTTTATATTCATAATGGTTTCAATATCTTAAAGTAAGAATTTCAAAAGTTGACCTCAGTGGCGATAATTTTTATTTAAGAGAATTACATTTTTTTATCTATTTTGATCTAAAAATATATTAAAAATATTTGATATACAAATGAGTCGAGCTAGTTTTTATTTGTAGACTTTGGACTTAAGCTTTTAATCTCTCGACATAAGTGTTTCCATAGTTAACAGAAAACGAATTACCAGAAAAAATAATTATACATAATATATTAATAAATTATATTCTCTGTTTTATGTATAATTTCTTTTTACATACATTTAAATCATATTATATTATTTTTACTTCAGTATCCATATACTCTTAGTGTGATTTTTGTTCTACTTAAATACCAACAGTGGACTTTACTCTTTCGTTTTTTTCTAATAAAATACGATGAAACTATTCGAGTTGAGTTAAACGTTAAAACTCGTAGTAGGTAAAATATGTTATATATAACATTAGTATTACGTAATGAACTCAGCTTCCAAGTCGCGGTAATTATGACAAAAACAAAAGCCAACATCCGCTTATGCAACCATATCTATTATTAATGTTAGTTTAACTCAAAGAAAATTATGGGAAAACTATATAAATATACATATGTATATTAAATTTTCTTTAAGTTTCGATAGATAACAAATTAATGACGAAAACACGCAAATTCCTACAATATGTAAACATAACGAAACTTTTTTGTCGTCACTATCATGAGTATCAAGATATTGGCTTCTTTGTATATAAAAAAAGACAAAACTTTCCAATTAAGAATCGATATGTCAATTACTTTTGTATGAATTATGCTATTGTGCTTACAAATCTGTATTAGCTTCTAACACATCCCTAATAATATTATAAATGCGAAAGGAACTCTGTCTGTCTATCTGTTTGTTACGCTTTCACGCCTTAACCACTGAACTGATTTTAATGAAATTTGGTACAGAGATAAAGTTGACCTTGAAAAAGAACATAGGATAGTTTTTATCCCAGACTTTTGAAAGGTTCTTTTAGAAACTCCACCTACTCGACGCGGGCGAAGTTGCGGGCGGAAAGCTAGTTACATATAAAACAATTAAATGACAACTCGATACGTAATTGGATTCGTAAACAAACAAGTATGATATTTTGTGAATCAAACATATAATGTTAACAAATTGTAACAATAACATGTTATATTTAAGGCGTGAGTCAACGCTCGCCCGCCATTTTGCGAGCGTCCAGTGGAGCCCGAATTTAAAAATGGAATCGTAAACTTTCGTAACCTCTTTCGATGCTTTAACATAGCGTAAGGTTAAAATAATACTGCTTGTATCTATAGGTAATATATAAATCATTAATAATTTAGTAAAAAATAATAATATTGTTGCTTTTACATTCAATTCAAGTAATTTAGAATATATTATACTTATATTAATATGTAGTTTAGTTTCAATATAATTTTGTTTACAAAATGACTGACCAAAACTAAATTTTGAACAGAAATTACTTGTCGGTACAAAACTCATTCTTTATATTTAGCTATACTTTTGAAACGCTAAATGTGTGTGTGTGTGTGTGTGTGTGTGTGTGTGTGTGTGCGTGTGTCAACACTTCGAAGGAGGTATTTTAATTTTCTTTATCAAATCCTACATGACCTAAAAGCGGTGGTCACAGGTTTAAACCGGTTTGAGTCTCAGCTGTAGACCTAGTTATCTAGACTGGACATCAGCTCTGGATGCAATTATGCTGATGACTAACCGGTTTATACCAACGGGATAGGGATAAGAATAGAAATTAATCAGACACATGCATGCGGCAGATTAAATGAATTAATGGCACTTGGTATATAAGGGTTTCTCAATACTATATCAGGTTAAAACTCATATTATACCTACTAATATTATAAATGCGAAAGTAACTCTGTTTGTTACGCTTTTACGCCTAAACCTCTGAAATGATTTTAATGAAATTTGGTACAGAGATGTAGTTGACCTTGAGAAAGAACATAGGATAGTTTTTATCCCCGACTTTTGAAAGGTTCTCTTGGAAACGCGTTATAACCGAACTCCACGCGGGCGAAGCTGCGGGCGGAAAGCTAGTATTAAATAAAATATCAATGGCTTCTATGTATAAGGTCCAATGTGCAAAAACAATTTTTCAGTTGAGATGTTTTAAGTTTGATTTCAATGTATCTTGTACAGACAACTGATGCTTTTGAAATTTTGCATAGCAACTATGACATATGTATGTCATTTAAGATTGATAAACTTTTTTGTAGATCTGCTAGTTTCTTAAATAATGTTTATAAGACTTTATACGTTAAAAGGTATATTACTTATGCTTTTTTAATGCAATAAAAACTAAGTTTTTCCACCAACAAAAACACATTTTTAAATGTATGTATGTTGTAGAATACAGTATTATGAAGTGTTTAAAGCAAAAAAAATAAAATGACTAAATTGCTATATTGGCCCTTATACATAGGACCCATCGATATATCTATATATATAAAAGAAAGTCGTGTTAGTTACCCCACTTATACTTCAAGAACGGCTGAACCGATTTAGCTGAAAATTGGCAGGGAGGTAGTTTAGAACCAGGAAATTGCAATAGTATACTTTTTATCCCGTTCAACAGCATCCCCGGGACTTGACATGAAACGTCTGTCACTATAAAACGTGGAATAACGAAACAGAATTGACAGCTATGCGATTGACGTATAATGATAGATATGTAATTTAGTATTTGCGGGATAAATTTAGAAAATCATTGTTTTTCACATGGGCAGTTATAGTTTATGTGTTCACGAGTTTGGAAACCATCCGCTTTATTTGTGTTAAAGTTAGACCAAAAAACAAAAAATGTGGTTTACAAAGGAGCACTTCAATGAAACGGATAATTTGCGGACACGTATAACGCTTCGATTCGGTATCTACTTTGGATTCACTTTCATTTACTTAGAGAAGTTCAACTAAATAACACTTCATTTTTGTAATCGAAATGAATTATTCATTACTGTTGTGAAATGAAATAAATATTTTCCTTTTCAAATATAAAACAAAAAAAAAAATTCTTCATCTTTTAATCACCAAACGAAATGTTACATAAAACAAAGCCTTCTGGTGGCGAAACGGAGTTCACCAGGTTTACTAGTATGTTTATAAAAAAGTATTTTTCTTTCAACCTCCTTCGTAATAATATATATATTTGATTTTTTATTATATTACAACACCATTTTTAATTTCCTCGCACCATATGGTGATCGTATCCCACGCTTTCGCCATGAGCTTGTAAAACCTTTATTGATTTTGTAATAATATGTTTTTCTTATACTCAAGATATGAATCTAAATCGACCTTTACCAAGCTGATGATACAATAAAATGTGTATTAAAAAAAATTGAGATAGGGTGATAAAAAATACTTAAATAAATATTTTCCAATATTATTTTTTATGAGCAAATTAAAATCAAATAATGTTTTCATTGTTATTCTTTTAGTTGTAATAACTTTTGTATACAGATATTTAATAAGAGCAAATGAATCTAGTTTGAGTCCAAATATAAAGAGAGAAATTATGTATTTTTTATTCTCATAATGATTATTATATGGAGGCAGATGTATTTTGATAATTTTACTTATTTTAAACATACCATTATTTAAGTATATGACAGTGTTCTTAATTTTTATATTAACAACAAATTTAGCTATATTTTATCGTATGTATAGATGTGATGTTTTTTGTTTTTGCTCTTAAAAGTCTGAGTAATAACTCAGACTTTTGTTTTGGATAAAGAATTTTGGATTTTAATATCACAAAACATAAAATAAAAAATAAGCACAACTTTTTTCCTAAAAAAAGAGAAATTTAAGTAAACCTTTTATTCGTCGACCTTGCTGTCTTAAATTTGACCTTGGCCTACATATTATAATAACGTTTTAAAGAAATATTAAATAAGTATAACGTATCTTTTCATATTTCCTCGGCAATTATTAAATATTCATATGCTTAGAAGCAAATAAAATTCAGCTGAAATACTCTTTATTTAATTAGTGAAATAGTTTTTTAAATAAATGTAAATAATAAACTTGGTTTAATAATACGATTTTATGTAATAATCAAACAAAAGTATGTATATATATGTATTTCGTCTTCAATAAGTACTTAAAAACAATTATTTTATCAATTTGTATTAACATTTTGTTTATATAAAGTACAACAAAAAGTCGTTTTCCCTCGGGAAATATTTTGAGTTCAGGGAATTTTTATATCCTAACTACTTTATTAGTTTGTGTTTCAGTGAAAAGCCAATAAACATACAAAAATTCTAACAATTTTCTAATATTATTAGTAGAAAGTCATTTAAATAAATTTCAGCAATTTCGCTCTCATTTCTTTTCGTATTTATTTGAACTTAATAAAAATAATTCCGTCTGAATACAATGAAAATTCAACTAATATATGTTTGTTTAAATGAAAAACTCTTCTATAGTATAGTGTACGTTTTAATCTAATGCAACTAAGTCTTTATATCAGACGTCGGAAATGTTAATGTCTTGACCATTAGGGGAAATGCCGCGCCCTTCAGACCCACCCTCACCAGGTTTGAAGGGCAGATATGGTGTTAGAACATTTAGGTGAAATTTATATTAGTCGGTACACTACGCGTATTATAAGTTTGGTTAGGTAGAGAAGAGCTTGGACGGTGGAGGTGATCGTTTAACGCGCGTTAGATAGGGTCCCTTAAACCTACACCTGGGTCACAAGTCCCAGTCACTGTTGAAGCTCCTCTCACTACAACGACGGACCCGGCACACGCACCGTGAATACATTGAATGATGAGGAGTTTCGTCTCTATGTATACATATTCGGAAACGGTTCTGTAAATGTTTAATGTAATTTTTTTCTCAGTAAACTTATTATATAAGGCCTGTTAGGATTCCTCTCGTTACTCTTATCATAGTTGTCATTCCTTCTACTTATCAGCTAAATGCCGTCCACATAACAAAGTGTTAAACTGAGCATGACTTGCTTTGATCCTAGCTGAGTGTATCTAGAAGAATTTAAACTTGAGGTTGTAATTTAAATTCTATTACAATATAAATAAAGATTAATTTCTTATTTATGTATTAACAGTCTTAAATCACTTAGACATTACAGCCTTTTCACAAAATAGAATAATACTATACACATATTATGTCATAAAGTCATTTGATTATTTATATTTAAATATCATGAAATACCTTCTCAAATTAAGTAAAAATCCTAAGTAAAAATACTACAAAGAGATTTTGATGCAGATAAACGATTTAGAGGCTTCACTTTCAACTGTATACTTCGAGTAACAAAATAACATATTATTACCACGAGTACGCATACTGGGTAATCACAGTGAATAGTAAATACATGTAGTAATAAGTTCACATGAATATAAAACTTGTTACTGTTCGTAATGCACCCATAGTAAGGTCACAGCTGAATGAGCCATTGAGACAACCAACAACACGTTTAACTCTCGACATCTTGAACACGCGCTGACATGAGATGAGGTGAAAATTTAAGCTTGTATGAAAACTATACACAATACTTGGCTTGATTTGGATTATATATGATTACATACTATCAAAACAAAATAATAATAATGTCTAAGACTAGAGTATTTCAAAAAACTAATATTTTCATATTATTATTCGTTTTTTTGTTATTTCAACTACATACTCTCAAAGTTTCGGTAACTTTGCACCAACCGTGATCACAAACAGATGGAAATCACATTTATTGGAGTATGTAGTTTAAAATAATTAAAAATTCGTAGTAAATTCAAAAATATTATATTGCTATGGACCCGGCACCTACACGGTGAATCCATTGAATGATAAGAGGTTTCGTCTCTGTCTAATTAAAACAAATTAATGTATTTCAAATATAGGAACGAACAAAGTCACGGGTAACATAGGCTACTTTCGTATAATATATATCATAACATTCAATTATGCTATAAAATAAAAAAGGAAACAATACTTATCAATGTAAACGTAAAAGGCGACGTAATTCTTACGTTATCCGTACGTAAGGCGTAATGCGAACGTGTCGCTATGAGAGGCGACACAAAAAACTATGAATGAATCAAAGTTGCGTGCTCGAGCCTTATATGGTGAGGACACGACACTCCTTGTACGAGACACGTGGGCTGATATATGAATATGTGGAGCGTATTATTGACACTAGATATACTTACACTAGTATAAGACCGCGGATTCGTTCACTATACTTAGAAGGCCGAGTGAGAAATGGACCTTAACTCTTTACCTTAAGGTGTTACTTTATTTAGTTTTGGTAAATTTTTGTTGACGCTAATCAAAAGATTATCGAGTTTCTCTGTATTAATGATTTTATTGTGAGGTCTACAAGTCATTTACTAGGGTAACCCATAAGAAAAATAGCTACATTTAAACCTATTTATTTACAATGTCGATTCCAGTATCACAATTAAAATAAATATGGTCTATTTCAAAGACCTTTTCTTGACAAAAGTTTCTTTTACCTTATAAATATTAGAATAAACCACATATAATATTTGGTGTTTCTCTATGATCAATGAAAAAAAAAAAACATTTTTCTATACATATATATATTTTTTTGATCGCTTTGAATTCCAAAAGAAGTGTTCTCCTTTTCCATATTATTCACGTAAAGTACTGACTCAATACCTATCAATACATGGCGTCATGACGTCACTGGTCAACCTGTCTGTCTGTCTACACCATATATCTCGAGAACCTTCATTAGTATTCACAATATCCGCATATAGTGTAGTTTAATATTATCATTTAATTTCATTAATTAATAAATTATTTTTATTTATTTAATAAATTAATCGGTTAAAGGAAAGTTTATTGAAATTATTTTGCGTGTATATTTCTTTATACCGAAAAATAATTTGGAAATAAACTCTCGTAGAAACTGAGTTCGTAAAGATTCTGTAATTAATACATTTACCACGTGCTTAAACCGACATAAACGTAAGCAGTATATGCTTTATTTCGTAAATCTTCAAACAACATAGTATTATGGGCATGTGTATAAAAAACTTCAAATTCGACATCGAACATCTCGTCTTAATAATCACGGTTGCTGTAAAGTAACCGAAACGTCGGGAGTATGTAGTTTATACAAAAAAGAAGTCGCGTAGTATAATCCGAAAAATATTAGGTTCATATGTACAAATCGGAGTTTAGTTATGCAAACTTGTAGGAAGGCTATGCAATAATATTTCTTTTCTATTATATACATCCCTACTAAGATTATAAATGCGAAAGTAACTCTGTTTGTCTGTCTGTCTGTTACGCTTTCACGCCTAAACCAGTGGACAGATTTTAATGAAATTTGGTACAGAGATAGAGTTGACCTTGAAAAAGAACAGGATAGTTTTTATCCCAGACTTTTGAAAGGTTCTCTCGGAAACGCGATATAACCGAACTTCACACGGGCGAAGTTGCGGACGGAAAGCTAGTTATATATAAATGAAACTTTTGTACTTATTTTTAAAATATCCTATTAATTTGATTCATTAACAAAGATAAGATCAAAAAAAGATACATCTTTTCTTTCTTTTTATTTATTCAATCTCTTCATTGAGTTTCGCTCTTAATATTTTCTTGATTTATCTTAATAATATCTTATATTTATTTATAAATACCTAATAATATAATACAATTATTTAACCAGTAAGACTTAGCTTCTGTCGCATTGCAGTTGGCTGGCTATCAACAGGTCGCTTACTACAAGTTACTTCGTCACACTGCGTACTACACGTTTGTCGTTTCGTATTTAGTAATAATATATGATTCGTAAATAAAATACTTAATCCTACCTTAGTAAAGGGTTGTTATCATTTGTAACGAAAAATTATATATATGTTTAAATGAAGAAAATTTAAATGAAATTATGTTTATTCTTCTGTAATGTGATAATACTTTAAGGTGAATATACTTTTTATAGTGTACTTATTATTATAATATTTATAAGATATATTTTATAAAATAGAGAGAGAGAGTTGTTTTCATAACTTATTGAGCATATATATGTATGAACGCAAGTAATTCCGGGGTAAATATATAGTCTAAGTAAATCTTTTCCCGTTACAATCTATCACTATGTACATATTACTATTTATTCATTTTCCTAGAACAAACGATAAGAGGGTCATCTAGAAGTGAGTCACACGAGAAATGTGACGTCAAATATCTTAATGCAGTCTTGGTTAATGAGCTTATGTGCATAAATAATAAATATTATACATCAAAAAAGGCGTATTATATACAATTCAATTATGTATCAGATTTTTTTATATACATATGTAAAAGGCATTAATTTAAATAGAAAGTATATAATGAAAAATTTATTAACATGATCAGGATTCAAACTTGTGATCTTTGGAAGATCGTGGTCGATTGCTTTTCCATTGGAGCTATAAGTAACTCACACACCCTGTTATGAGATGTAAGAATGTAATTTAAACATTTAGTGAATATTATAATGTTAATAAAAATATTATATGATATCAAAATGTTCGAAATTATAAGTCAAAGTTTCCTCACGATGTTTTACGTCTGTCAGTGGTGTCTAAATACTCTAAGAAAGTATATATGACTCTTAAATATCACATTGCTACTTGCCAGGATCGAACCCGCGCCCTCATGCATGAGAATCTGGCGTTTAACCTCGACTTTTTTTATATAAAATTCTAAATAAGTGTTAAATTACTTTATTTAGATTACAATATGTATAATTTTAAGTTTTTCTAATGTAAACAAAAAACTACAACTTTTTTTCTTTCAGACAATGTACGTATATTTTGATTATCTAGTAGCAAATCGTTGAAACTAAAAATCCATATAATAATTAATTAATTGATGAGATTTATTTGTAATGAAATTATTTGTCAGTATACAGTACGTAATATTTATTTAATGTTGTAGGTATCTCGCCTGGTCATTCTCCATGAAGAAGCTGAAGATGGTAACGCCATGCCGGACCTGGCGAGGCCCGTACAGGCCGTCTCACTGGCTGTCAACAACCTCGTTAAGGTAAATTAAATTATCATTAACTTGGAAAATGGATCTCTTAATTGTGTTTTAATACTGACTCTAATGATCGTCTATATTCATGAAAATTACATTGCATTATATACACTAGACAACAGACAAGACACCAGTAATGTTATAGTATTTGTGTTGCAATAAAAACTATTGGTAATGATTTAGTTCCTTCCAAATGATAATAGATGGCGATACGTGTTCTAAGTGAAATGTTTTTTCAAAGCTTGTCAATATCGGATCACGTATACTCGCAATTATTAAATCTGACTTACTCTGATACATCGCGTGCTTTTTATTATTTATAGTATAAAAATTAAGTACAAAATCCTTTTAAATATTGTCCTTAACCTATATTAGGTCGTCATATTATTAAAGCACTTTATGTCTCATGGGATTACACTTGTGTTATGTATTTCCATTTATGTTCATTTCATCCAATGAAGTTTGATGAGTTTTCTTTTAATATTCTATTATATTTCATTCAATCAGAATAATAATAATAATAATAATAATAATAATTTATTTCAGATCTTAATCCATATTGTGTTAGTAAAAATTAAACTTAATAAGCTAGTTGGTTAGTAAAGTTACAAACATATATTTTATTTGACTACATGGAGCCATATCCAATGTGGATAATGCAGTTAGAGTGTTCATTCAGTTTTATATTCAAGAGTTAGTAAGTTTGTCTATTATAATAGCCTTGGAAGCTTATGAGCTGGTCATAATGAAGATGAGTATAACAATGGGGATTGAGGGTTTTAGATTATTCTTCATCTTCCGATAGTTTCTTCGAAGTGTACTTAAAGACTCACTGAATGTAAAATGCTTTGAAAATAATAAGTTCAATTACGTTTGTTATAACCCTTTTAAAGATATATGTATTCAGCCCTGATTTGACAAAATTTTTTTAGCATAGGTTTGTGCCACTTCGAATTTTCATCTCCATACATTTTTTTATTTTATTTATTTAAAAAACTTTATTGTCAAACTACACACGTAGATACAATAGGTGGACTTAATGCCTGAAGGCATTCTCTGCCAGTCAAACCTTAGGAAAAGCAGAAAAACATGAAGACGGTTGCAGTATGTAAAAGAAAAATATACATATAAATTTCTATTGTTATATAAATAATATTTACACATATATATAGATACATATACATACACATACAAATACATATACATACACATACATATACATACACATACATACACACACATACCAATAGATATATACTATATACCAAAACAATAATAAAAACAGAGACTTAATACAGATTCTGAGCAAAATGTTCCTGTACACGACGCCTGAAAATTGCCCTTGTAGGTGCCTTTCTTAGTTCTAATGGAAGTTTATTCCACAGTCTGATAGATTTTACATAGAAGGAGTTAGAGAGGAAACTAGAGTGGTGGCTGGGAAAAGAGAGGAGGAGAGAGTCATTAGAGCGTAGCTGTCGAACATGATTGTCACAGAGAAATTTAAAATTATCTTTTAAGTAAGGAGGAGATTGGGGATCAAAAAGAATGGAGAAAAGGAGACACAATATACGTAATTCTCTGCGTTGGCGGATGGGAAGCCATTTGAGCTCTGCTCGACAGTGAGAGATGTGGTCAAATTTACGAAGACAAAAGATAAAACGTAAGGAGTTATTTAGGAGACGATCAAGTTTGTTCAAAAGGGTTTCATTGAGATCAGGATAACACACATCAGCGTAATCTATAATGGGAAATATAAGGGCTTGTACAAGTAAGATTTTAGTTTTAATAGGTAAAAAATTTCTTAAACGATTAAGGCATCTTAACGTGGCAGTGACAGAACGACTAACTTCAGAAATATGCACATTCCAACTTAATGTAGAATCAATATGAAGTCCAAGATCTTTAACGTGGTGGAAGTATGGAATAGTCGTATTGTTAAAAACGATAGGTGACAAAGAGGAAATATTTAACTTAGACATGAGACATGAGCTACCAACAATGATCGCCTGACACTTAGCAGGGTTAACTACAATGCCAAATTTATTAGACCAGTTGCAAACGTAAGAAAGATTTTGATTTATTTTGATTATAGCTGTTTCGATATTGTCTATCTCGGAATTAGAGTATAATTGCAAATCGTCGGCGTAAAAATGATAAGAACAGTCGAGATGTAATGAAAGGAAATTTATAAAAAGAGAAAAAATAATAGGAGATAAAGTGCCACCTTGCGGAACGCCAGCAGAAAGATCAAGCCACTCGGAGAGGGACTGATTCAGCCTAACCGCTTGCCGGCGGCCGCGAAGATAAGAGGAGAACCATTCCAGAGCTGATGAAGAAAATTTCAAATGCTTGAATATGGCCAGGACGATATCATGATCAACCATGTTAAAAGCATTGGAAAAATCAATTAAGACCAAAATGGTGATCATTCTATTCTCCATGCCAACCCGAATATCCTCAGATACTTTGAGAAGAGCGGTAGCTGTGCTATGGCCTGGTCGGAAGCCAGACTGATATGAGGTGAGAATATTATTATTGTAAACAAAGGAAGAGACTTGCTTGTAAACACACAGCTCCACAATTTTCGATAGAAAAGGAAGAATAGAAATAGGTCTGAAATTATTTAGTTGGGAAGGATTGGGAACTTTAGGAAGTGGAATGATATAAGCTTTACGCCACAAGGAAGGGAATTCTCCAGATGAAATGGAAAAGTTTACAATATGAGTAATAGCCGACAGTACATAGTCCAGAATAGGTAAAATCATAGGTCGATTGATACTATCGACACCAGTAGCATTAGATGTTATTGAGATGATTATTTTACGAATTTCTTCATCAGACACTGGAGAAAGGACTAAGTCGTTAAAAGGAAGAGAGGCCATGGATTCAATCTCAGAAATAGTTGATAATTTAGTATTGGGAGATAACGGAGAACTGGAAGAAAAATATCTGTTTAATGTATCAGGAGAAAACGAAGAGACAGCAATGTCTTCATTCCGTTTATTTATACCTAGTGTTTGAAGAAATTTCCATACTGAGGCCGAAGATGCATTGCTAACATTAACGTGACAATAGTGGCGTTTGGCTGTTCTTACCATTAGATTACACCTGTTGCGAGCTACCTTATACAAATCCCAGTTTTCTTTGCTCCTATCACGCTTAAACTTGCGGAAAGCGCGATCGCGTCGTGACATGGCCATTCGGACTTCTTTGGTAATCCAAGGAGCAGGTGGACGTCTGATCTTAACAGGTCTCAAAGGTGCGTGTATATCGAACAGTGATAAAATAGACAAGTTAAAGTGAGAGACTTTGTCATCTACTGTCGATGAACGGTACATCAGAGACATGTCCAGCGATCTTGCATCTTCTTTCAAAGCCTCAAGATCAATTTTAGCTAGGTTTCGCATCAACACTATTGGAGCTTTAGCTTTAGGTGACTTAAGCTTGTATGATAAATATATAAGGTCGTGACGAGAAAACCCGGGAGCTGCAAGTTGACCATATTTAATCACAGAATTTTTAGAAGAAACTATGATAACGTCCAACCAAGTGTCAGGCGAGTCAGAGTTATGATGTGTAGGTTCAGAGGGAAGAATGTTGAAATTCACCGAATCTATGAGTTGGGAAAATTTAAGAGAACGTGGAGTGGTTTTCAACAGATCCGTGTTTAAATCGCCCATTATAATGTGATGTGAGTAATCCGAAGAAAGGGATTCCAGGATAGGTTCAAGTGAGGAGAAATAGTCAACAGTAGGAGGACAATAGACAACTCCAAGAACAGCTTTTACACCCCTGAGACGGATTTCAAGGAATATAAATTCAGCAGAAAACGAGAAAGAAGAAGGAGAAGTAAAAAGAACAGTATAAGCAATATCCGAACGAAGGTAGATAGCAACACCTCCTCCCCCTTTGACTACCCGATCGTTCCGAATCAGCACAAAACCGGGAAGACTATATAAGGTGGAATTAAGTGAGGGTTTCAACCAACTTTCGGAGATCAATACTGCGTCTACAGGGGCGTATGAAAAGGCTTCAAGAAAATCAGAGAAATGAGAAGGTAAACTTTGAGTGTTAAGATGACAGACATTAAAAGAGCTAGGAGAGTTAAGAAAAGAACTACATAGCAAAGTCCCAAGCGTCTCAGGAACATGGAAAGAATCACCATCTGTGTACGAGGAACAACTACTACTGCATGCTGATAAAAATACATCATCATCTGTATCAGACATAATACTACAATTATATTATAAATAAGATAAAAATACGTATACGATAAATTAATTATTAAATAAATGGATTTAAATATATAAGTATAAAAAAAAAAGAAAAAATAGGTATATATAAAAAAACAAAAAAAAAAAGAAGAATAATAACAATTATTCCTGCTTGTCCCGCCAGCTGACGGTTACATTAAAACTGTACTAATAATTAAATACTAATGATAACAAAAAAAAATATATATATAAATATAAAAAAAAGTTAAAGAAATAAAAAAAAATTACACACTAAACTTTAAATGACCAGAGCAGTAGACCTTAAATGACCTTAAATTACTTAAATTACATTTAGAGTCAATTGAATTTAGATTATTATACCAAAAGAATAACGCATCCAGTGCAATTGAAATAATTATTTATTTTACTTAGACTTGGTTCAGATAAAATCAATACATCGAAAACTAGACTCTATAACTCTTATGTAAGATCCATTTTATAATAATGCGAAATAACTATTACTTAAAAACTCAGGTGGGCCATGAGACCATAGAATCAGCTGATGACAACTTGCTCCGGGCCGATATGCCGGGGGCTTTACACAGGGTTGAGGGCGCCGCGACGTTACTACAGCAAGCATCAGACATGCTAAGAGGAGACCCTTACTCAGGACCAGCCAGGTGAGAATAAATGGACGAAAAAGACGAACACGTGGATATTGTACCTGTTATTTTTGTTTAATTATACCTTCACATATGAGTTATAATTAAACAAACGTCAGTTACTCAAAATCTTATGTAGTTTATAGTGTTATAGGTAGTATATTTATGTACTAAAAGTTCTGAGTGTACTCAATGAATGCCGGTGTACGGATAAACCCGACAGGGATTTTGTAACACCGTAAAAGAAATTTGAAATGTATTATACAAATGAATAATAAATAAATAAATAATTTAAAAATTGTTATTTATTTATTTATTGGAATGGCGTCGAATTGTCAAGCGAGCCACCACTACTCAAACTGATGACCACAACCACTCTGTAAAGAGTGATACCGACTGAGAATATATATTTAGAAATAATCTTTACATAATATAATAGTTAGATATTTCTTGCAGTATATATGATAGTAAGATTTGTCGTAATAAACTCTAGCCAAACTAATAAACTAGCCAAGCTAAACTAATGTTCCTCTATGATCCTGCATCTTTATGGATTTATGATAATGAATCCTAGGAATTAGAATAAAATATGTTTGATAATAATGTCTCGTCTTTAGGAAAAAGCTGATCGAAGGTTCCCGAGGCATCCTCCAAGGCACGTCAGCTTTGCTGCTTTGTTTCGACGAGTCCGAAGTTAGGAAAATTGTCAAGGAGTGTAAAAAGGTAGGCAACAAATGGACTTGAAAATTAGATTTACATTTGTAGTCCTTATTTATTTTGGGTCTGTATATGCCAGCTGATTGTATAATGATGAATTTACTTTTCAGGTGTTAGACTATCTTGGTGTTGCAGAAGTAATCGATACTATGGAGGACCTCGCTCAGTTCTTACGAGATATCTCACCAGCTCTCTCCAAAGCAGCGAGGGAGGTATGTTTTTTTTTATTGGCTTTATGATGAAGTATATTGTAATGTATTGACCTTGTTTTAATTACCTGTTTCGATGGAATTATTAAATGCATTGTTTAATTAAAGTGTATGCAAAAACAACTATATAATATGTTTTAATATCATCAATTATGAAAAAAGTTTGAAGACATAACTATATTATAAATAATCTTACGTTATTTTGGTATGTTTATATAGAGGTTTTCTTACAAAACTGACAAAATATATAATACAAACACTAAATATGCCTAGTCTACGAGTACTAAAACTGTTAAAAACTTTTTTATGAATTAAAATTCATATACTTTTAATCATTTATTGTCTAATGGGTTAATCTTGCTGAAAGTGATACAAGTACCAAATAGTATCAAATAGACGAGTATATAAATTGTTGCATCACCCACCACCCCAGGTGGCGGCGCGTGCTGCTGAGCTGACCCACCCTCCTCACGCGGACACACTCGCCCGCTGTCTTGAGAGTGTCAAGCGACTGGCTCCGGTACTGATTTGTGCCATGAAGACATACATACATATACTCTCAGAAGGTGAGAACGAATGTGATCAATGTAGGGTCTTAATAAGATTGTTGGGTTGCATAATTATATGAAAAGAAAATATCTGTTCTCCACAAATCACAATCAGGGTTTGAAAAGCATCCACAACATTCCTTATTCCTCCTACTATATTCCATATTCCTCCTTATTAGTTAAAATAACCTTTGTTAAATATTCTGTGCAATAAAGAGTATATATATGTTGCAGATGACTAAGGGCAACTACCTTCAATCTAGTAGGCCGTCTGCCCGTTTGCCTCTTTAGGTCATGTAAAAAGAAAATGTTTATTTTAATGGCATCAAATCTCATTAACTATTCCTCAAGAAGCGATGTTCGTATAGTATTGATGAATCAATTTAATCCCACCTACCTGAATAAATGAGTCAGGCTTAAAACACATCGGGTCGGCGGGACAAGTCCTAAAAAAGTTGTAAAGCAAACCCATATAACACAATAGTGTCTTCTGTCCACAAATATAATACACAAGTTAGTGGATTTACAAACAGCAGCAGCAGATAAATTACGCGGGAAAATTCACATTAGAATTTTATGTAATATAATATAAATTAAAAAAGCATTCACGTTGACGTTTACTAATTAAAAACAGCATTTAAACAATAGCAATTTGAAAATAGAAGATTGTATATCATATATATGTATTTCAACAATACATATGGTGTTATATAATACCATGTATATAAAGCACAAGGGACACTATTGTTTCTCTATGACCTTGAAGTGTCAGTGAGTCAGTTTAATCAGTGTTTGAGCATCGACTAATTAAACATGTATTGTTTACTTACAATTCTCAGGAGGCAAAGGTATTGAAGATGCGGCCGAGAACAGGAACTATCTGGCTCAAAGAATGGCTGATGAGATACATGAGATCATTAGGTATGAAATTTACTTTTAATATAGGATTCAGAGACATTCATATTGCATGGAAATTTTTATTTATTTTATTTTATTTAATAGGAAGCCAACGTGATACACAAAAACTTATCACTTACAGGCTAACTCAACATGGATTACATAATGTTTAGATCTTACTCCTAAATTTACTAGATACAATAAAAAATATGGTGAAAAAAAAAGTATATAACAACAAAAAGGAATAAAAAATAAAAATAATAATTGAAAAACAGCTATATAAAACAAAACTTAATTACCAAAAAAAGTTGTGACATGACATATTTACTAAATTGGTCCTAGAAAATCTACTTTTAAAATTGTAGTATGTTGTATGTCTGGCATTTTGTCTAGGAACTACAACATTAATTCTAATAGATCAGGACAGTCGATAACATTGGATATAATTCTATGAAAGAAACACAGGTCCAGCATATCTCCGCGATCTACCAAAGAAATAATATGTATGGTAAAAACTGACAGCTCCATCTATCATCAGTAGCACGGAGTTTCATACTACGCACAATTTTTACGTGTAGTTCTCTCGGAAATTACTTGTAGTTCAGTAACAGTAAAATCTCGTGGGATTTCTTTATGTATTATACTCTATATGTTATTCTAATGATCAATATTGTTGTAGAGTTTCATTAAAATCAACTCCGTATTTTTTGCATGATATAGTAATAAACATATCTCCATATGAACGTGCATACAAATTTTAGTCTTTATTATATACATAATATTTTCATGGTTTTGACTTCTAAAGTTAATTTAGATAATTTAAGCCAGTATTATGAAAATATATAATATAAATGTACTTCATGTTCTGTATACAGGGTGTTACAATTGACGTCGTACGTGGAGGACGGCGGTGAGAAAGACAACATAGCCGTGTTGAAGGCTCTACAGAGTCTGGTGCATAGTAAAGTGCTCGCCGCTAATGAATTCCTTGATGTCAGTTTATTTCTATTCATATATGATTTATATCGAAACCTTATACAGCCTTTTTAGGTTTGGATTACTGTAAAACTCAGAATAAAATATACTATCTCGCTTTCTTGGAAGATAATAAAATAATTAAGACCGAAATATTATAAAATGGTTTATCATAATAACTTTTTTATTCTTCGTCATCTTAAATCTATTTGGAACTCAGAATAATGTTCTATTTTCATATCAAACATCTAGACAAAAACTGTGTCTATATCTCTCTCTCTCACAATAATAATAATCTTAATCTTTGTTTATATTAAATTTTGTTACATCTTTCATACAGGACCCGGAAACCCAGCGGACCAGCGCGGGCGAGCGAGCTCTACGAGCAGCACTCACGGCCGCCTCACGAGCAGCCGATCACACAGACACACACCTCGCGGATAGACTACGACGAGCTGCCCGGTACACACACACACACACACACACACACACACATACACATGCACACGCGCGCTTCTGCACACGAACATACATACATAGATACATCGTAACCCGTAATTTTATGTTAAAAACACACACACACACACACACTTTTGTATTTAACACCATTTGCTTTGCTTTTTTTTTCCTTTTCTTTTTGTTCTTAATTGTATGCTCGAGTGTAACGGTAAAACAGTAAATTTGTGTAATCCTTAATTGGCCTTGTTTATAGCTATATTGTTACTATTCTAAAATTACAGTAACGCTGTTGGATTACCAATAGACGAAAATAAAACTAGAAATACTAGTAACGTACATTTACACACGCACATAATGTAGTAGAACCCATTCATTGACACTCGCTGTAGGAGCACACACATACACATACACATAATGGCCTCGACATACGAGCATACACGCACACACTGTACATTAACAGCTAAAGACAAAATATTAGGGTGTCCCATAAGTTTCTTCCGCGCTACGCTATGAATGACTCTGACTGGCTATGCTTATATAAACATGCAGGCATATCTCTTAGCCGTTTATGGCATCGGTTTCAGTCGTCCCAGAGCTCTTTCAAAGTACGTTTCGTTGGTGACAAAGCCTCTTTCAAAAAAAAAAAATCTGCCCCGTTCAATATGGAGAACCAAAAGAAGCATTTATGGCATGTTATGTAAAATTGCTAAAAAAAAAGGCAATAGTGCAAAGAACACTGCAGTCGAGATTTGCACCGTTTACGGGAGTGGTACTCGTACTACGACCATTAGGATCGTCCGCAATTGTTTTAAGAAATTTAGAGCCGGCAAATTTGATTTACAAGATGAAGACCGCAGCGGCCGCCCAGTAACGACGGATGCGGACCTTATCAAAACTGTGCTCTCTGAAAATCCGCGAGATAGCGGATGACACTAACATTCCCAAGACAACGGTACATAAGTATTTGATCAAGATGGGATATGCAAATCGGTATGAAGTTTGGGTTCCACACCTATTGACGGAGACCGGCCTTATAAACCGCGTCTCTACGTGCGATTTGCTTCTTCGTCGTGTCGTCGTGATGTTCGTGAGACAAAAATTATTACAGTTCGATTGGAACGTTCTACCTCATCCTCCGTACTCCTCAGACCTTGCTCCTTCCGATTATTACTTGTTCCTCTTCTTAAAAAAATATCTCCGTGGTAAATCTTTCAAATCCATAAGCGAAATAAAAACGCACACAGACGAATATTTTGCAAGTAAGCCTCAACAATTTTGGAAAGAGGGCATAATGAGGCTTCCTGAGAGATGAAAGAAGGTTATAGAACAGAACGGTTCATATACATATAACACAATAAATCAACCTCAAACAATAAATATCGTGTATTCGTTTCGCATCAAAAAAAGGGAAGAAACTTATGGGACAACCTATATAATTATGCTTTCACTACCATTAATTATAATTTTGTAACATAAATTTCTAGGAGCGGCGGCATCAACGCAGACGTGCTGTGTGATGAGCGGCAGTATGGACGAGGGAGGGAACAGAAGGTATGAACTAGAACAGTGTAGTGAAATAATACAAGAGATACATATGTAAACTTATTAAAACTACGAATGACATTTTAATCTTTATTTTTGCATCCTTTTCTTAGCTAACCTATTCTATTTTCGATCCCTTTCACACAATGATTAATCTTGCATCTCTCTCTTTCACACACAAACGGTTACACTTCATCGTATATTAACTGCATAACAATTGACAGATAATATAAAAAATGTTCAGACAGATAATAATTATTCTCCTTACACATATACTATATACTGAATACATAATATACTGTAATACTATATACTGAACACGAATAACACACAGGCGCTGAGTTTAGCCGCGGAGTTGAAGACTCAGCTCAGAGACATACAGGGGGCTGTAAACGAGGGAGTACGGGCGGCTGAGAAGATACAGGGAGGGAAGACTATAGCTGCCAGGTATATATATCTTTATATATATAATTCTTCTGTGAGTGTGTATGTCACTGAACTTCTCTCAAACAACTTGACCGTCTGTGATGAAATTTTTTGTGTATTCAAGGGGATCTGGGAATGGTTTAGATTCACAACTTTGTCCGCTGGCAAAGTTTTTTTAATTAATTTTTAATTTTTTAGTAGTTGTTGATACTAACGTTTTTTTGACATTAGATTTGACAACTAACTAATATGTCAATCATTCTGTCGCACTTCAAAACATGGAGATTTATGGCTTTAATAGGTAAACACCAAAAATATAAATTAAAAAACGTAGCAGATATTTCTTGATTATAGGGCGATACGAAGTTCGCCGGGTCTTCTAGTATACAGGGTGACTGGTGAGTTACTATCAATATTTAAGGACGTGGTAGTTGACGATCATATATGACAAAATAAAAATTAATATAACATAAATATTAATAAACTTGTAAGTAAAGTTAACCAAAAGTTATGTAATTAATTACGGATCGCGTGGATACCCTAGCTGCGTTATCGACACAAAACAGTTATGTACGTAGGTATATGTAGTTATCGCGCGGTAGTTTACCTACATCCAAACGCCGCGCGCCGCCGCGTGTTAGACCTTAGATAAACAAAAATGATCCATTTCCCTTCATACTTTAATCCTGGCTTAGGACAGGCAAAAATACCAAGATATTTCTTTCGTTTAAGCAACCAATTTATTGACTAGGTAAATGGTGTGACCTTGACACAAAAAAAAATATGAACTGTTTACCTATCTTGGTATTTCCGGCGTATTTAAAAATGGAATCATACTTATTTACAACAATTGTCAATCATTAAACTACCTATTTACCTACATAACTACACTAACCTTAACAAATGTTCAAAGTGAGCTCCTTCTCTTGTGATACACAGTTCGGCACGTTTACACATATTGTCTTTCACACGATTTAATACGAATGGGTCACTTTTAATAGTTTTGAAATCACTATTGATTTTTAATTTCAACTGCTCTCTGTTTACATACTCTGTAGCATACACAAGACGTTTCCTTGGAACGTCGTTCCTTGTGTTGGAACACGGAACTGTCCGAAGTCTCGTAATCTTTGATTAGCGTTTAAGATGACGCTGGCCGTAGGTACTCGACGATTGGGGAACATCTCCCGGTACAAATTGATTGCGCCCCGCAAGCTTTCATTTGCACGCGCATACGCATGAACCATGTCCAAGTATTCTGCATTTGTGTATTGAAAAGCCATATTTAATTACTAATAAGTAATAACGGGTCACACGCACACACGACAGATTATTATTAGGTATACGCGTAAGATCGATCGCTAGGCGCGCGCGCGGGAAGACGAACGTACGGACCTTACGGCGGCGCTAGCGCGACTAATAGCCGACTAATGGCCCGCTAGCCACGGGGCGGGGGTTGGGGAGTAGCGACACACTGGCGCCGGCAAGGCACGTGTCCAAACTTTATTTATTTATACGGAAATTTGGTCAAAAATTAAGTACCTATTTTTTTTACATAATTCGAATGAGAATCATGTACCGAGTATGCTCCTTAAATATTGATAGTAACTCACCAGTCACCCTGTATATGTATATATAATTCTCGTGTCGCGGTGTTAAACAGAGAAATTTTGTGAGGATATTAAGTAGTCAGTAGTAGTAGTATATTAAGTCTGAGAATCGACCAACATCTATAGGTCATAAGGGTTCTTCACCCTTACTTTTTTAATTTTTTTTTCGAACGACTATTTAGACACCACTGATAGATAAAGAAAAACATTTTGAGGAAGCCTTGACTTATATTCAAATTATAAGTTTGAAATCACCAACCCGTCTTGGGCAAGCGTATTAATTATAAATCTTCTCCATGTGAGAAGAGGCAGCTCAGCAGTGGGCTCTATTAGGATGATGATAATGTTCCCAAAGGAGATAGTTATCAATGTATTCCTCAGTGTCATTATTGGCTATATAATGTTATGTTATATTCAGGTTAGAGACCGCCCACAAGTGGCTGGTACACCCCGCGTGTGACCCTACCACCAGGGTCGAGGGTCAGAAGGCTATCAACAGTATCGTGTCGCAGGGACAAAGGGTGAGCTCATATATATATATGATAAACAATAACATAAGTATTGATTGAGATAAACTCAGGAACTGAGTCTTTGTTCGGAGTGGGGGGACGGGGTTACGCTGAGCTTTCGGTTTCTTTACCTATATAAGTTGGCTTAAACCTAGCAATTTATAACAGTCACACTTTAACAGTTCCTTCTTATTTGGGATCTTCATACACGAGGTTAAAGTCACAAGGTAATTAGAAATATCTTCGCACATAAACTTAACTATCAACAAGTATCGAATTGCAAATTTAAAAAGAAAATTAAGAAAAAAAGAAAATTTATCTTTAATGAATCACGTAAACAATTATAATTATATTAGTATATACTAGCTTTCCGCCCGCAGCTTCGACCGCGTGGAGTTCGGTTATATCGCGTTTCCAAAAGAACCTTTCAAAAGTCTAAGATAAAAACTATCCTATGTTCTTTCTCAAGGTCAACTCTATCTCTGTACCAAATTTCATTAAAATCAGTTCAGTGGTTTAGGCCTGAAAGCGTAACAGACGGACAGACAGAGTTACTTTCGCATTTATAATATTAGTAGGGATAGTTATAATGATGATTATCACCATATCATGTATATTCACAGATAGCTGACAACCTCCACGGTCGTGAGAAAGCGGAAGTGATGCAGCTGTGCTCTGAGGTACAGAGGCTGGCCGACCAGCTGGCTGACCTGTGTATGAGTGGGGAAGGACACCACGAGGAGGCCGGGACACTCACACGGTGGGTTATAGACACCGGTGACAGATTGAGATGATGATGATGACGTCACGATGACTGTTGATGATGATCATGGTGTTTGTAGTGTATGTATCTATACAATAGATATAATACACTGTCTCACGTACCCCATAGAGGGGGTGGCATGCACTCGGCAGTCTAATGACTAGCGTGGAGCAGAACGGGGACGTGTTTCGCTCTAGGCGGGGTAGTAGTGAGACTGTCTCGTACGGGGTAGTAGTGGTCATACGAGGGGAGGTCAATAAGTTCGCGGAATGAGCGGGAAGGGGGTTGAAATTTAACACGAAACTATTTTTCCTTTTCAATATAGTCTCCCTTAACCTTAATACATTTTTCGGATCTCACAAATAATTTATTAATACATTCGAAAAAAATTATTTATCTTGGCTATCAAAATAGGCCGAAATTGCGGACTTGACTTCTCAAATATTTTTCACCGCAGCTTTTTTTTCATTTTTGAAAACAAATAATAGTCGCTGGGGACTAAGTCTAGACTGTAAGGTGGGTGGTGTAGTTTTTCGAGTCCGCATCGGTGAATGGCAGCCGTCGCAACATGGCACGTGTGGACTGTCGCGTTGTCGTGCAAAAGGAGCACACCTTTTGACAGCTTTCCTCTTCTTTTTTCCTTGATAGCTTCTTTCAATCTATCTAATAAAGAAGCGTAGTACTGTCCCGTTATAGTCACACCACGATCTTTATAATTGATCAGCAAAATACCTTCTGTATTCCAAAAGACAGTCGCCATGATCTTTCCGGCCGATTGTGACACTTTAAACTTCTTTGGAGGAGCTATGCCTTTTTTATGCCACTGTATCGATTCTTGCTTCGATTCAGGTTCATAGTGGTGAACCTAGGTTTCGTCACCAGTAAAAATCCGGTCCATAACTTCGTCCTTATTCTCTCCACAGAGCTTCAAAAACTGGCGAGAACACTCGACACGCTCGCTCTTTTGAAGTGGCGTGAGCATTCTTGGAACCCATCTTGCACTGACCTTAGTCATCCCAAGATGATGATGTAGGATATTTAAAATGCTTTTTTCAGATACTCTAACCATTGTTCCAAGCCGTTTCTTCTTCAACCGGGCATCTTCCAATATAAGTTTTTCTACTTTTGCGACGATTTTCGGTGTGGTGGCCTCAATCGGTCGTCCGGAGCGGGGGTCATCTTCAATGGACTCTCTCCCTTGTTTAAAAAGTCCATGCCACTTGTAAACCATGGTTTTACCAGGGGCAGAGTCCGCGTAAACTGATAACAGCTCTTCAAAAATTATCTGAGCGAATTTTCCTTGCTTGGTGAGGAACTTAATAACGGCGCGGTGTTCAATTTTCTCCATACTCACTGACTTCTTCCCGATTCACTTGTTTGCAGGTCAACAACTCAAAAGTTAATGACCCGATTTGGTTCAAACTTGGTGCATATACTATTAATGAGGTGTTGAACAAGTTACTATCTGGACGAGTAAATCAACCCCCTCCAACCCCTCCATTCCGCGAACTTTTTGACCTCCCCTCGTAGTTATACTTACATGTAGGACCACGGATGTTACAGTGTTGATGATTACGATGACTATTGATGATAATTATGAGATTGATGATATTAAAGATGTTGATGATGATGATGATGTTCTAGGTAGTCTGGAAGAAATGGCTAATAAGCCATAAGGCCGTTTTTTGTTTCACCATTAGTTTTTAGTTTGTATTTTTTGTAATTGTGGTGTACAAAAATGTGTTAAATAATGATGATGATGAATGTCCCACAGCCAGCTGACCGGCAAGCTGCACGAACTGAAGCGCGCCATGGAGCGAGCAGTCGTCAACAGAGTGGTTGAGGACTTCATAGACGTGGCCGCTCCTCTCAGACACTTCACTGATGCGGTGAACGCGCCTGAAGGTTATCTATCATACGATTATATTAATATAATGTTAAATCTAGGTATAGAAGTTTAAGGAAATCTAGATTATAACGGAAGGCCTAGCTGTGCTTACGACTACAACTCGAACATAATGTCTCGAAAGTGGAAGTACCACCTTCTCGCAGGAAATCGGCGTGAAGTAAAAATATATACCACTGATGTATAGGACCCTAGATCACTATAATCAATATATTATAACTTTTAATTATTATTAGACGTCACTAAACTAAAAAAGACGCTTCCTTACATGAGTATTTGGATTTATCACGTTTTATTTACATTATTGAATCACTGACTATAATTGTACTTTAGGTAAACTAACTTAGGATATTTGATAAATATAGCATTAGCTAATACAATGAAATTAGTAGCCTTTAATGGCTGAATTACGTTCGATGAGTTAGAAACACGGTTATTCTTTTCCTCTTCCCACCCTTCCCTCTCCTGGGAATCATATAGTTTACTAGCTGCGCTCCGCGATTTCCGGGATGTAAAGTAGCCTATGTGTTATTCCTAGACATCAGCTTCCTGTGTACAAAATTATATCAAAATCGGTTCAGCTGTTTGAGCGTGAAGAAGTAACAAACATACATTCACAAACTTTCGCAATTATAATATTAGTAGGATTTAGATGTGTACACACGAAAATCATGATTCATGAACTTTATTTAAAGATTTTATTAAGTGTATTAAAATGTTTTTTTATGATAATTATCCTATATGTCTAGGTACTCCTAATCGCGAGGGTAATTTCCACGACAAAGCATCGTCCCTAGCTAGCTTCAGTTCCCGGGCAGCGGCCGCCGCGGGCATGGTCGCCGCTGACATCACACACGACAAGAGACTCGCGGACCAGCTGAGGCAACACGCGCAGGAGGTACATGACAGAATTACCCAGCTTTAGCCAGGGTCTGCCTTGCATGTTGAATAGTTTTGGCTAATTGTTTTTACGACCGGCCGCCTAGAGACATCAATCAATTTGGTAATAATTATTTAGATGAAACTGCAGATTAATTATTTGTAAATAGAGAAAAGCAGCAATACCTATTCTATTTGATAGTTTTTTGATATCATTTTTCATATTAAACAATATGACGTGCTATATAGGTGAATGTTGTACTGAGATTAGTTATATGACGTTGTAATGACATTCTCAGGTGGAGAAATTATCGCCTCAACTGATCTGCGCTGGCAAGATACGACTGCACTATCCTGAAAGCAAGGTAAATGAATACACGACTTGGAAATTTAATTTTTCAGAACAAAAACTGTTTGTATGTGATAAACGGTCGTTTATTTAACCGCTCGTGTTAACCGCCCGTGTGTACTATGTGTCCAGGTGGCCGAAGAACATTTCAACAACCTGAAATCTCAGTATTCCGACGCTGTTCTTCGTTGTCGTGATCTATGCGACCAGGCCGTTGACCCCTTGGAGTTTGTGAGAACCGCTGGTAATATATTATAATACGTACATACTTATTGTTGCATGCGACTTTTCACGCGTTAACTTTAGTGGGAAATGAATAATGTGTGTATAATAATGTATGAGTACAACTAACGGAGACATCTATTTGTTGTATGATGAACGATTACAATAAGTCTCCTTAGGGCTTTAATTAATTGGCTAATAATTCATAGTCCATATATTTTTCCGATCTATAAACTGTATAACGTTGGAAAGTTTCATCAGAATCAATTGTAATCCGTATTTTACATCTTTAATGAAATTTTTTCACAAGGTAGAAGAAACCTTATGCACATAAGTCAGTTTTCGATGTGAATAAAGCTTCTCTATATGAATATAAATAACGTTCCAGGTGAACTGATTCAGAAGCACACGTACTTGTGTGAGGACGCGATACGAAACAACGATTCGCAGAAGATGGTCGACAATACATCCGCTATCGCCAGGTGAAATATTGATATACACTTAATATGATTATGAGAAACATAATGACTACATACAATACGGAGACTTGGAGGGGGGATTGATCTCAAGAAGATAACATTACTTTATTCAAACAATTGTTGGTTTTCTTGAATTATATACCAACTGTTCTCATGAATAGTTGTCACGTATTATAATGGAGATAAACGTGTTTAAAAAAGAGTGATGTAGTGTCTGGAATGTTCTGACAAAAAAAGGGATGGCGCTCTTAGCAGGGATATCTATAAACGGCAGTATACAGCGACAGTGATTGGATTGAAATTATAATAACGACTGTTATGTTTTTAAATCGTTTTACAATCAATTCAATTACACTTATACCACACAAATGATAGGAGTATATATATATGTTATAACCATACAATCTCTCAACCCAGGTTAGCAAACCGCGTCCTACTAGTAGCTGGTCGTGAGCGAGACAACACTGAGGACGGAGACTTCAGCTCCGCCCTTGGAACTGCGCAGAGTAGACTGCAGGCGGCGTTGGCGCCCGCTGTACGAGCAGCAAAGAGTGTGGCGCTGGGGCAGCATGGAGCAGCGCCACACTGGAGGACCGCTAACGGAGAGGTATGAACACTTGTAGGGTAGGACTTTTAAATTACGTCGTATGATACGAGGGGAGGTCAATAAGTTCGCGGAATGAGCGGGAAGGGGTTTGAAATTTAACACGAAATCATTTTTCCTTTTCAATATACAGTAGGACCTCGATTATCCGGACTAATTGTTGTCGTTAGGCATCCGGATAATTGAAAGTCCGGATAATCCAATATATGAAGAAAACCGGGCTTTTTGCATATGTACATATGTAGTCTGTACCATACATATGTAATGTTAGGTGTTTATTTAAAACAACAAATACATATGAGCGAGAATCAACGAAAATCACGGACGGCACGAGTGGCGTGGCGTTATGCAAGTTCTGAAATGTTAATCTATACTAATATTATAAAGCTGAAGAGTTTGTTTGTTTGTTTGAAAGCGCTAATCTCCGAAACTACTGGTTCGAATTGAATAATTCTTTTTGTGTTGGATAGTACAGTTATCGAGGAAGGCTGTGGGCTATATAACATCACGCTACGACCAATAGGAGCAAAGATATAGTGGTAAATGTGTAAAGAGTACTTCATTGTGAATAAAAAAAAACATAGGTTTTATCCTGAAAATTCTATGGGAACTCGACCATTCCGAAAACCCCGCAAGAACGGGAACTATGTGGGAAGAATTAAAAATCTGAGGGAAGTCACTATTCCACTCGGACGAAGTCGCGGCAAAAGCTAGTGTTAGAATAAACTCGTCGCGATTGGCAGTCCGGATAATCGCGAATTCGGATAACCGAGGTCCGGATAATCGGGGTCCTACTGTAGTCTCCCTTAACCTGAATACATTTTTCGGATGTCACAAATAATTTATTAATACATTCGAAAAAATTATTTATCTTGGCTATCAAAATAGGCCGAAATTGCGGACTTGACTTCTCATATATTTTTCACCGCAGCTTTTTTTTCATTTTTGAAAACAAATAATAGTCGCTGGGGACTAAGGCTAGACTGTAAGGTGGGTGGTGTAGTTTTTCGAATCCGCATCGGTGAATGGCAGCCGTCGCAACATGGCACGTGTGGACTGGTGCGTTGTCGTGCAAAAGGAGCACACCTTTTGACAGCTTTCCTCTTCTTTTTTCCTTGATAGCTTCTTTCAATCTATCTAATAAAGAAGCGTAGTACTGTCCCGTTATAGTCACACCACGATCTTTATAATTGATCAGCAAAATACCTTCTGTATCCCAAAGGACAGTCGCCATGATCTTTCCGGCCGATTGTGACACTTTAAACTTCTTTGGAGGAGCTGTGCCTTTTTTATGCCACTGTATCGATTCTTGCTTCGATTCAGGTTCATAGTGGTGAACCTAGGTGTCGTCACCAGTAAAAATCCGGTCCATAACTTCGTCCTTATTCTCTCCACAGAGCTTCAAAAACTGGCGAGAACACTCGACCCGCTCGCTCTTTTGAAGTGGCGTGAGCATTCTTGGAACCCATCTTGCACTGACCTTAGTCATCCCAAGATGATGATGTAGGATATTTAAAATGCTTTTTTCGGATACTCTAACCATTGCTCCAAGCCGTTGCTTCTTCAACCGGGCATCTTCCAATAGAAGTTTTTCTACTTTTGCGACGATTTTCGGTGTGGTGGCCTCAGTCGGTCGTCCGGAGCGGGGGTCATCTTCAATGGACTCTCTTCCTTGTTTAAAAAGTCCATGCCACTTGTAAACCATGGTTTTACCAGGGGCAGAGTCCGCGTAAACTGATATCAGCTCTTCAAAAATCGTCTGAGCGGATTTTCCTTGCTTGGTGAGGAACTTAGTAACGGCGCGGTGTTCAATTTTCTCCATACTCACTGACTTCTTCCCGATTCACTTGATTGCAGGTCAACAACTCAAAAGTTAATGACCCGATTTGGTTCAAACTTGGTATATATACTATTAATGAGGTGTTGAACAAGTTACTACCTGGACGAGTAAATCAACCCCCTCCATCCCTTCCATTCCGCGAACTTATTGACCTCCCCTCGTATAGTTTTGGGAAACTCAAACTCAAATATCTTTATTCAATATAGAAGCATTACACTTTCTTATTGTTGGTCACTTGAGACACTACCACCGGTTCGGAAAAGAAAATACCCTGATCTGAGAAGAACCGGCGAAAGAAAATCAGCGGGTTTTTTTTAATATATATATTTGTGTCATATATTATATACACAATATAAAATGAAGGAGCCAGGAGACGATCGTTTCATTCCCAAGGTGTGCTATCGATTATAAACTCATTAATTGTATAGTAACTTTTTGCACACAAGCGTTCCTTAATATTTTTTTAAATTTAGAAACAGAGACATAGGACTAAAAAAGGTTGTAATAAAACATGTTGCTGAATAAACTTCACCTATTGTGTATTTCAATCTAGTATAGAGTAGAAATATCATTCAAAAATCCTGTTCTATGCGTTTATAGTAAAAAGTATTGCAGCAGTTTCACAACAGTCTACTGTAACTCTACAATATAAACACATCTTTATCACCCACAGATCATCCAGGCCGTCAGCGGTGTGGAGGAGGCGCTCTCCCGTCACTACGCCCCACCCCCTCCGTCGCCCCCGCCCCCTCCGTCGCTCCCCTCCCTCTCCTCCCTGCACGTGTCGTCGCCGGCCCCGCCCCGCCCGCCTCCCCCCTCCATGTCAGCTCCTCCCCGCCCGCCCCCGCCGGACACAGACGACGAGGGTGAGGACATCTTCAGGAGACAGCCACACCCGAGTCAGCCTATCCTGGTGAGTTTCTTTATTATATGTATATCGTAGTACGTTCTATGAATAATACGTGATGATTATTCATAAAGGTATGTTAATAGTTTTTGCCCGTGAGTTTGTTCTCGGGTTTTGTAATTGAACTCAGAGCTAAAGTATATAATAGCGACATCTATATGATCTACATGACTTTCTAAAACATATTCCTTATTTAAATTATAGTTTATATATTATTCCGTTAGTTTCATTCTAGCTATCAATCTTCTCGCCATATTTGAGTATAAGAGCTTCAAATTTCCTCACATCGTCGTATATACAGGGTGACTGGTGAATTACTATCAATATTTAAGGAGAATACTCGGTACATGATTCTCATTCGAATTATGTAAAAAAAATAGGTACTTAATTTTTGACAAAATTTCCGTATAAATAAATATAGTGTTGACACGTTCCAAGTGTTCCAAGTGTTGATGCGTGCGGCGGCGTGCTGATACAACACCACGCCGCCACACGCTTATGTGTGAGTGTGTGTGTATACCTAATCTGTAGGGTGTTCACACGATGCGTAATTAATTACATAACTTTTGGTTAACTTTACTTAGAAGTTTATTAATATTTATGTTATATTAATTTTTATTTTGTCATATATGATCGTCAACTATCACGTCCTCAAGTATTGATAGTAATTCACCAGTCACCCTGTATATATAATACTAGCTTTCCGCCCGCAGCTTTACCCGCGTGGAGTTCGCTTGTATCGCGTTTCCAAGAGAACCTTTCAAAAGTCTGTGATAAAAACTATCCCATGTTCTTTCTCAAGGTCAACTCTGTCTGTACCAAATTTTATTAAAATCAGTTCAGTGGTTTAGGCGTGAAAGCGGAACAGACAGACAGACAGAGTTAGTTTCGCCTTTATAATATTAGTAGTTATTAATAGTGTATCGTGTGTATTACAGGTGGCTGCTCACAACCTACACAAGGCGGTCCGCGAGTGGTCGTCCAAGGACAACGAGATCATCGCCGCCGCTAAACGGATGGCCATACTCATGGCGCGACTGTCCGACCTCGTGCGATCCGACTCTAAGGGTGCGTACACACACACACAATTACATACACATGTATATTAAGTCTAAGGGTATGTACACACTGTCATAGAATGATAACCACACAAATACATACATACTGCATACACATGTATATTAAGTCTAAAACAATAAGTCTAAATCCATATACATATACACATATATAAGTCGCTTTATATTTAATCATCGTCATCGAAAGCTTCTATAGGAATTCATTCTGATCATATACACATTAAAAGCAAAGAAGTGGGGTGTATATAAGGCTGCTATATTTGACTTCCGAGATCAATTTACTATTCAAAGCACTAGACTCCAAATCTATATTATAATGTGACATACAAATAGTTCTCACTACTTACTCATAATTTCATTGAGATCGTCTTAATTTGTCTTGTTCTCAAGTATAATAGATTTTTTATTTTTTCTAAGACCAAATATAACGCTATACACATCCTTGTTCATACTACCCTAGTGGTAGCTTTATATCACGGTCACATACATTAATATTTTAATATATCGTACTTTTACTTAAATAAGTAATTTATTTTATCGCACCATCAAATGTTACTATTATAAAAAATATATACGAATGTTAGCAACACTACATTTATATATATCATTAATTAAATAATGTTTTAATATTGTTTAATAATAAAATAATTTATGTAACAATAATTGATATTTTGCTACTAATTTAATTATATATTCTTAGCAAGAACATGGACTTATTTACTATATTTTATGCTAGAACTATATCAAATTATTTCCTATAACATCAGCTATCTTCCAGTAAATGTTTCATCAATTTTGGTCCACTTATTTCAGAGAAATTTCTGACTGACAGACATACAGAAAATACTAATACAAAAATGTATCTTGTATATACTTGTACATAGACATAAATTAAAAGCTTTTATTTGTACATATATTTAATGCGAAAACATAATATGCTTTATATATAACATAAGATGCTTATTTGTTGTTGCTTCACGGATAGAGGTCGCTTTGAATCTGAACGGTAAGTCGCTGTATATAATTATTTTCATTTAATACATCGCGAACTCCTCTTTATTTCCGACGTTGTTGGTTAAATTATATTTTTCGGTTAATACTTTTTATAATATAATTGATTTAATTAAACCTTATGAAAATGCTTATATTTTTGTTTATAGAATTTTAAATTAAACTTATGATCAACTTAATATTTTTCTTTCATTCTTAATGACGTTCACAGTTATGACAGAAAAACCACTATTTTGGTCTATGACAATACCTACATATTAAAATAGTTGATTTCCAAATAAGGCGAAGTAAATAAAGCAACAAAATATCTGTATATAGACGATAATACTGCACCTTAATATTATTGTTAATTTCAAAATTCTTGCACCTAATGTTATCATCATGCATTAATATAAAAAACTAATTAATAAATTAAATAAAAATAATACAAAAATACATGTTCTTATATACCATTATTAATGTACAGGTAGCAAGCGTGAGTTGATAGCTACAGCGAAGGCCATAGCTGAGGCTTCAGAGGAAGTGACTCGCCTCGCCAAGAAACTGGCTCTGGAGTGTACTGACAAGAGAATTAGAACGGTGAGTAAAAAATAATAGAATAGATTTAATTTTGTTATTTAATGAGCTTCTTTTAAAAAACTATAGCAATGTTTGTTATTTTTATACAATTTTGCTCAGTCAACTAGAAATATTTGTTTGATTACTTTCAATACAATTATTAAACATGGAAAGTTGAATTAGCAGCTAATAAAGTTATAAGTTATAGATTAAGTTTTCTGTTCCATGCAAAAAAAAATCATAACTCAATATAAGAGTTCTTGATAGAATACATAAAAGACAAACTTAATACCTCATATTACTTTCAAACCAAAAGTTATCATATAATTAATTATTTCCCTTAAATATCTATTATATTTATTAATCTATAATACATCTCTCTCCACAGAACCTTCTCCAAGTCTGTGAACGTATCCCCACCATCGGAACTCAATTGAAAATTCTATCAACTGTCAAGGCTACTATGCTTGGAGCACAAGGTAAGAAAATACTATTTACTTAGAACATAAAATAAAATACATTGTTATATTCATATATATTTATTACATAATTTTATTTAACATTAAATATTTTCTTAATTGCTTATATAGTTTACACTGTGCTTAATATTTAAAAGATAAGTTATTAGTGTCGTTTTGAATTAGCTAACAGTTTTATATTAAAATTTGAAAATAATTTACAATGAAATATTCATTTACACGGCCAAGATTTGAGCCTGATAGATACAAATCTCCGGAAAGCTTATACATGGCACCTTTGCCGCAATATTACATTTAAATATATATGTATATAAAATGATATTTACAAAAGTCAGTCCCGACACATCAACTTAGTTGGTAAAGCAAGTCAGTGTCAATGTTCTGAAGGTTACAGGTTCAAATCTAGCTTGTGTCAATGAACTTTTCATTCTATAATATGTTCTATTTAAATGCTAATTTATATATAAAAATGAATTTGCTAAATGCTTAAGATAATTACATGATTGGTTTTTTAATAACAAAATATGTACCGATAGCTTAAAATAACAAAAGTAATATAATTATGTAACATATTTCAATATATTTGTAACATATGAGCTATATATATTTATATGTTTGTGCTTGTTCTACGCTAACGCCAACTATCATAATATAACGCAGTGGGGATGCCAGATTATAGAGGTATTGCTTTAGCTAACTTATTATTTTATTAATTAAAATAAATTAAAAAAGTTTTACAATTTAATTACCATATTATTTTATAATTATAACTTCCTTCTATGAAATAACAATTGACCATAGATTAAAAATAATATAAAGATTATAAATTCTATTTATAAACATATAATTTGTTTAATATGTCTCTTTAGACACTGAAACTGTATCATACTATTTTATCTATATTAATTCAGATTTTAATTGTTTTATATATTTATCAGGTAGCGAAGAAGATCAAGAGGCGACTGAAATGTTGGTTGGAAACGCTCAAAACTTGATGCAGAGTGTAAGTATAGTGATATACTAGCAGTGGCTGTGAGATTTACTGTAAGGAATAGTTTTCAATATAACAAAAAAATAACATTCAATAATAAAAGTAGCCCAATCAGCTATCGAAATTTGTACAGACGTTTCTGAGGTTTTACGTAAAACAAACAGACAGGCAAAAATAATAAAAATAAACATAAATATTTGTTTATGAACTGTGTGAATAAAAATGTATATGAATACTTATATACTAAGTCTTATGTATATTTATATATGTATAAATAGTATAAGTGTTCAGGTATAATGTGTTATTTATTTTAATATTACAAACAGACACAAATTTATATATGTAACAAATAATATTATTCTACGGTTTTATAATAAACAATCTTTTAAACTCAGGTTAAGGAAACCGTCAAAGCAGCAGAGGGTGCTTCAATCAAGATACGTACTGAGCAAGGAGCTTACAGACTACGCTGGGTGAGACGCTCACCCTGGTACCAGATATAAATGAACAAACAAACACACAACTAGACAACCAGATGATAGAACGACCTTATATAGAGATTATATATCTTACTACATATAGTGGTACCTAGAAAACCTTCAAACTATTGAAAATAAATCAATTAGGGAAACCCCTTTATATATCTAATTTATTTAACATATATAAAATTGTACCACAGTGCCTAATATTGATATAGCTTATGCACTAATATACATTTGAAACTAATATTCGGTAGACACTAAAAACTAAATCACAATTTGGCTAACACATAATAATATATATTGTATTGTTTGTAAATTTTGTGAATTAATATTATTTTGCAACGAAATTTTTATAATTTTAACTGTTATGTGCCATTTGGGAATTATTTATGACACTGAAACTTCTTAGCATACAATAGATTCACTATGCGGTTGCTACTCGGGATATTTATGTATTCTTGTAACTTTGTTGTATGTTTATATGTGAACCCCAATAAAAATGGTAGCTATTAAAATATATTTAACATAAGAATGTAATGAAATCAATAATTTAAAAGCAATATATATCATGTAGTTAAGTGTGAAGATAGGAAGAATTAGAAATGTTTGAGAAATAAGAAAAATCAATAGAAATTGTATTAGAATAATATTAAATATTATTAAATAACTACATATGATTTATATGTTAGATTAACAGAAAGAAAATGTATTTTTCAATATACATATATATATATTTTTATATAAATAACTAGTTAATAATTGTCATGCTATCAGTAACTTGCCTTTTCGTTTATTTTATTTTGCATATATTTTATATTTTAAGTTCTTTAATTATATTAATAAAGCTTTTATTTAAACTTTTGTTTTTTCTTTTTCTTTGTGATTCTTTTCGATATTGATTTTTGCATTCATTTGTTGTCGAAATGTTTTAATTTATAAAAGTTCTTGTATCCATAATACCATCCTATATTAAATAAAACCGTCGAATGTAGCTTTACAATTAGTATAAATAGTAATATACGGTGACTATACACGAATATTGAAATTTCAACTTTCTAACCTGGTATGAGCTTGTAGCAACAGGTGTCGCCTAAAACTATTAAAAATAAATATATATTTTACAAAACTACTTTCATTTCCCTCGCTTCTTATTTAAGTTGTTTCAACAAAACTATTATACTATATTCTATACAAAACATAAAATAATAAAAAAGCATTTATCGTGAAACATTTAAAAAATCAACGTACGTCATATACACAAACGTCAGAACGTAAACGTCAGGTGTCATGTATATTTTGATGACGGCAACACTAAGTCGTGAGTCGTGACACGGATCGATCGGCGACGATCGTTGGACGACTCGTCCGACGCGCCATGTTGTTCCACGAGAAGCTCGACATCAAACTGATCAGGCTTGTGAGAGAGAACCCGGTGCTCTACGACCATAATAATGTTAAATACATGGACTTCAACGCCAGGGAGGTCGCCTGGCAGAAGATAGGCGACGAGCTCAAGAGATCCGGTCAGTTATATGCCTGCTTTTAGAAATTACGACGTTCGGTCGCACTTACCATCGTAACTCACTTGTTTGTCACTTGTGGTTATTTCCGTTCGAGAATTATTTTATATTTTATATATAAATATAAATGTTTATGTTATTGTAATACATTGTTTCAGCCGCCGACTGTAAGGTGAGATGGATTAATATAAGAGATGTGTATAGGAGAATTTTGAGGAAAAATCTGGAACCAACCGGATTGAAGCCGAAAATGTATAAATATGAAAACGAAGTATCGTTTTTAAGACCGTTCTTTAAAGACGTGTCGATACAGAACGAAGAGTACGATACTGATGAGAGGAGCAATGACCAAGGAAACGATGAGTGTGGCGACGAACAGCCCATGGACAGCGACAACTCCGAGGGGCCCATACATAAAGCGAAGATAAAGAGATCCTGTAAATCAAGTTCCAAAAAGAAGAAGAAGAAGAAAATATTCGAGGAAGTTGATCCCATGTCCGCTGCGAGCTTCGCTGACGGAGCTCCTCCATCAGAATTCGATGCCTCCGATCCCGTCGATGCATTCTTGTTGAGCATCGGCGCCACTTTGAGGACGTTCTCGCCATATCATTTAAATCTCGCTAAAAGCAAGATCTTCTCAGTGGTCCAGGAACACGATCTTCAACAAATAGTGCAAAAACAACAGCACAATGACGTATCACCGCACGATATTAAGATTTCCGCCTCGGAGGCGATTTACATGCAGTAATATTCAATTAATTTATTTAAACCTGTACTATTAACTTGTAACGTTATTGTTTTTTAGTTTTATCATTAGGTTATTATCCTTAAGTACTGTTATTTATCTATTAGTGAAAAATAAATGATAAACAATAAATTATATTATTGTATTATTTCATCATCACTTCTTGGAATTGAATCGAGAAAAATTCGAGAGACACATGGTAGGGGCCATACGTCATATACGTTGGGTGGCGATACGACCGCGTCGATCGATATCGCTAGACTTAAGACTCTCAATAAAATATTCAGTGTTTTCTTTAAATAAATTAAAAGAAAAACTTCTAATATTATTATTATCTTTTTTAATTACTAATAATATTAACTGTGTAATAATATACTATTTTTTGGTCATAAAAAGTGTTAATAATTTATAATATAATGCGTTTCTTTATTTTTAAATAGGTGGCGTTGATTTAAATAAAAAAATATATAATTTCTAAAAATGCGATGTCCATAATCGTTTAATGAAGAGTGTACTGTTTATCTTTAAATATGAGGGTTTTAAAAAAAGTTAATATGAGAGTTATAAAATAAGTTATAAAAAAGTTAAAACTTATTTTCATTCATAAAAAAAAATAATCAAGTTTAAAATATTGTACAAAAATAATAGTGATTTAATGGTGATTATATTAAATTGAATTTTGTTATCAAATTTATGAATAAGAATTAGTTCTTAGAATCTTGAATCTTTAGCAAATTTGCAATGGAATGTTGACATTGATACGATTACAATACGTGAGCGTCACGGAACCGATTTCACATTTTATTTACATTATACATACATTTCTATTTATTGTAATATCAAAACAAGTACTTATACATTAATTATGATAAGGATATTAGTTGCGTTACACCGATACTGTTATCAACGAGATGCATAATATTGGAGTTTAGATAAATACTATTTATTACATATACGTGCCGCTGTCGGAGAGTCGCTTAGACGCGACGTTGCCGTCTCGTGCACTTCTCGTATCGGAACGGTGTTGCCCACTTCCGATGAGAATGTTACAAATGGGGGTAATATGTAATATATATTGATATGTGAATATGTTGTGACGTCACATTTAGGTAACAGAATTAAATTATTGGTCTTTTTATAATAAATTAAAAAAAATTCTACCTTACCTTATGATTTTTTGTTCTATGGTCTTGTTTTATTTAACTTTCGTTATATTTTGTTCATACAATTGATATACTTTGAAGTGCTTGTCGCTTTATATTTAATCGTTGCTTTCTTTATATCATAAGAATAACCTTATTACCTTGGTAAAGCAAATACATTTATAAGATAAAATATATTTGGAGTTTTTGAAATATAATATAATAAAAAATTATGTGGGTAATTTGTGCAGTTGAGTGTAGTAACACATCAAATCGCAGTCGTTCCAGTATCATACGCGTTCCGGAGCCGGCACGATGCCGTTGCCCTTCAACAAGACTCTGGATTTGAAGTTATTGAAACTGGTCAAAGAAAATCCCATCATTTATAACAAGAAGCACTCAAAATATTTAGATTTCGACTCTAGAGAGGTTGTGTGGCAAAAAATCGGTGATATTTTAAACAGGCCAGGTGAGTCCACGTTAAAATAACGCGCCATATTTGTAAATATATTTTGAGATGTTCTACTTACATAGATATTAAAGTGTATTTAATTTGAACGTAAATTTAAACTTGTTTTAATAAAAGCATATATATAAGTAAATATTTAAGTATATATAATGTTTTTTATACATGTGGACACATCGACAAATATACTGATTTACAAATAATAAAATAATTGTAGTTATTAGAGATTAGAAAATACCTACCTATTTGTAAAGACCTGTGATCTCGTATGTCAGTTAATTAATGTGAATTAGTACCGATTCAATAAATGTTAATTGAATATAAATAATTAATTGTGAAGTTAAATTTCTTTTTAAATTTTTATAAGCTCTTTAAAAATACACATTGTAATATTTGTTTTTAATTAGCAATGTATAAGTATTTTTTTAAGTCAATCTAAGATCATTATTAAGTAATTTCTAAAATTATCGCAACGGATATTTATGAATGGAAAACTCTTTACTTTCTGTATGTCGTTTCCAACTTGGATTAAGCATACTGAAGGAATTCATTTAATATAAGTAAACGAGTGATTCTCATTAAAATTTAAAATTACACTAACTATTACTTATATTGAAATTCAATAGTAACTGTGACTTACATATAATATACTGTACTGTACAGACGTACGACATTGAAAGACGACAATCCAAATCTATATAAAATCCCTAATATTATAAATGTGAAGTAACTCTGTCTGTCTGTTACGCTTTCACGCCTAAACCACTGAACTGATTTTAATGAAATTTGGTACAGAGATGGAGTTGACCTTGAGAAAGAACAAAGGATAGTTTTTATCCCAGACTTTTGAAAGATTCTCTTGGAAACGCGATATAACCAAACTCCGCGCGGGCGAAGCTGAGGGTGGAAATCTAGTATCTAAATAATGAGTTGTGATGTCGCTCGCCTGTTGTGAGCCTAATATTTGTTTTGTCACTACCCACAAATGAAGTGTATTAACAATTGCATTATTTTCATTAACTTTATATGAAAAATTAATTAATTTTAGTTAGAAAAAATTTAAATGGTGTTTTTTGATACTATATGTATTTCGTTCATATAAATTTATTTTACTTAAAGTATAATGAAGTATATTTATTAAATGAAGTGTCTTATTCAATTGTATTGTATTTATGTATTTATTTTATTTTAGTTCCCCCCCCCCTCCCCCGTCGCCGCGGCACTAAGTTCAAATGCAAATGTATGTCAAAGATCAAGTGTTCTAATATCGTATAATTATTTTAAAGACAGACAAAACAAAATGTTCCTATAGAAAAATTATACCAATAACATTAGGTAATTTAAATGAAACCAATATTTTTAAATGTACACGACTTTATTTTTGATAAAAACTATAAACTCCCGACGTTTCGGCTATTTTACATCAACCGTGATTACGGACAGACGAGTAGGCGTAGTGCATCCGAAAAATATTGGTTTCATTTAAATGAATAAGACTCGCGGAATTTTATTAAATGGACATCAAAAAAATACTTTTCATTTACTCGACTCACTGTGATCGAAAGAAAGTGTATCGTTGAATCTTTTCGTATTTACTTAAAATTATTTATATTTTTTGTTTGGTTTTATACATTATAAAGAGTTTAAAATTATTTAATATTACCCTTTAATTTGTCATTTTACTATGAATATCTTTCAATATTGTATAATCTTCATTTGCAGCACAGATTTGTAAATCCAGATGGATTAATATACGAGATATGATGAGGAGGAAGATCAGGGATCGACTCAGGAACCCGAGTCATAGAAGTTACAACTACAAATACGAAGACCAGCTGTCTTTTATGATGCCTTACTTCACTGAGGGCGCCAGTAATGACGATTTCAATGACTTCCTGCAGGAAACTAACTGCGAAGTCATACCAGATTATAGTCAGGATTTTGGTCATGATAGAGAGGTCAAACCTAATTTGGGTTTTAGGAAGCGTCAGGAAGACTATATACAAAATGACTTCCAGGAACTAAATCCTTCTGACCCATTAGACGTCTTCCTAATAACGGTTGGCTCGACTTTAAGGAAATTCAGTCCGTACTACTTGAATCAAGCTAAAAGCAAAATCTTCCAAGTAGTTCAGGATTATGAGTTACAGCAAATCGTTAATAAAGATGAGCAACCAGAAAATAATGACGCCAACAGATAGGACAAGTTATTATTGAGTCTAGTATTGGCCCTTGACCTTATATAGATCATTTTTTTTGGTCGTAAAATCAAAGGTCATGTTTCATACACGGTGCTATGAATATCGTTAGATATAGTTAAGTCTTGCTCAAAGTTGTCTTATAATTGTATTAAGACTTTAGTTTTAAGTTTTTGTAAATAAACATTTTATACATGGTTGATGGTTTTGTTTTATTTGGAACTCATATAATATAGGGATTGAAAAATGAAGATTTTTTCTTAACAGAATTATTTATTTATTTTGTAAAAACACTTTACAATGCAATTTACAGTAAACTTTGACGTCCACGCTAGGCTAGGCCTGTATCGTGGACATCGATTCATTTCTAGCAAACACGATTCAGTAAATTTTTACTACTCTTATAATAATAGTAAATGACAATCACAGTAAGTGAATATCTAGAAAATGAGTGATTTGGTACTGTACTTAAAGTCGTTAATAAATTTAAATTCCAAAATAAGTTTAACCTACGAGTAATAATCCCTACTAATATTATAAAGGCGAAAGTAACTCTGTCTGTCTGTCTGTTACGCTTTCACCCCTAAACCACTGAACTGATTTTAATGAAATTTGGTACAGAGATGGAGTTGATCTTGAGAAAGAACAAAGAATAGTTTTTATCACAGACTTTTGAAAGGTTCTCTTGGAAACGCGATATAACCGAACTCCACGCGGGCGAAGCTGCGGGAGGAAACCTAGTTTAAAATATTTTTTAGATACCTCAGTGGATATGGAATACAGAACAAATATTTATATATATACAAAACTACGTGTAAATGATATTATGTCAAGATTTATAACAGAAATACTCTAAACTATCTGTATCTAGGTTCAACAAGGAAAGTCTCGTTAAGGTAGGTGGGACTTACAGTCTGCCGTATACTTCGATTTGTTTTTACCTATTGGTACTATACAAAACATTTACGAGATTTGGCAAAAAAATATTTAATGAGTAAAAAAATTACTGAAACGAGAAATATTAACGAACATAGCCAATTAAATAATATAGTTTATAAAATATCATATAACGAGTGACGCCGCTGACTCCGCGGAACGAACACCAAGCCGTGTGAACCAGAAGATTCCTGATACCACACAAGCTATGGAATGGTATTGCTATCCTAACATCGGGGCGATCATGTAGTCTTAGGTGTAGGTTATAAGTTTTAATATGTAATTCTCATTATAATATACTTATAAGTAAGTTTCCTAGTTTTCTTTGAACCTCTGGCTGATTGTGAACCGAGGTCTATAATTTTCGTGTATAGATTTTGTTTAATAAATCCACGTCTTTAAATAAACTTGTTTAATCCTTTCTGCTCTCCTGATACTAAAACATATGTTTTTATTAACTTGAGGACGACAAAACTACTGTCCATAATTACGAAGTTTCTTAATAATAATCCCTGTTGAAGCTCCTCTCCCTACAACGATGGACCCGACACACGCACGGGAAACACATGGAATGATGAGAGGTTTCGTATCATTTAAATAGTGTCTTATTTTCTTGCATAATTATGCTCTTTCTTCATTCTCTATTACATGAAACCAGAAATGCCACTTTTAACATATTTAAAATATCGTAAGCCAATGTTATTTATAAGTTGCGGGGGCGTGACACAAGACAGACTTTTGTATTTTCACTAATATATTTAAATTTATTATAACATGAGGAAAAGCGAAGTAATCCCAAAACATTAGTTTCATTTAAAATAATAAAATTCTCTAAAATCTTAGAACACATTAAAAGAAAAACAGTTTATTTGATGAACTTATAACAACAGTACGTTTGACCTTTCGACTTACGAAAATCTTTTTTTGCTATTATGTTTTGGGCAGGAGGAAGTAATAAAAGATTTCTATATAAATTCGATTTTTAAAAAATTTTTTTGTTAATTTTCAGTGTTGCATATTGTTCTTATAAACTTTAAACGATTATGTTTAAAAATATCATAATACGTATATTCCTACTTTTTTTAGCTTTTGGTACTTATTTTTATGTAAATAAGAATTTTAAACAGATAGTCAATGAAAGGAAAAAATCTTCAAAAAGTTTTATCTAAAAAAATCTTTTTTTTTAAATATTAATGATGTAACATTACTAAAAGGTGCAGGTAACAACAAAAACACAAAGGTAAAAAGGTAACATAACACTATTTATCTTCTCACCCAATCTCTCCAGCGACAGTCAAAACAATATAATATAATTTATATTGATATTACTTAGATAAAATTTATGGGACAAGGTTTCATTTATACAGCCAATATTAAAAGAAATAAAAATATGATTTTATTTTCTTACTTACATTTAACAAATTAATGTACTTACATAAAAAATTGTAGTAGAAACACCTTTTTGAATATTAAATTTACTTTAAAATAAAACAAAAGAGATAAATAATAATATAGATATCAAAAGTATTTTAGTGACGTTTCAAATGTCATTGTAAGTGTCAAAAACATGACATAAATTAATTAAAAAAAACATGTTTCTTAAGAACATGATATAATATTATTGTATCATTATAATTGTACTATGATAGTATAAAAAAAAATGTTTTAATTCAATAATAATTCCTCTGGACCCACTTCATTCGGAAGCCTCTCTGAGACGACATTATCTTGACTGAAGCGCTCTCCGCCGCGCTAACCACCTCTTGGATCTAAAGAATATAAATTAAAATCTTCTTTAATAATGACTTTATTATTTTAATGTCGTTATGCAAAATATTTTTTTTTATTCGTCCGTTAGCTTTTTGTTTCATTAAATTTCTTAATTTGATTTGTACATTTATGACAGATTTTAAACGTTAAGATGTAAGGTTTAAATAATCATAAGAAAATTTTAGATGTACCTATTTAAACAAAACCATCCTAATATATGAATAAGACTTTGAAAATGACTTGAGTGTTATATTTTACTTTAAACTGAAAATAAAAAAGACAAAAAATACATAATTCATTAAATACTGAAATTGTAAACAACGCCATCTGTTAGTAAACAGATGTATTACGTAGTCGTGTAGCGAGTTACACAATGTTCGTATAAGGTAGGTATGTTACTCACACTTATCATGAGGTTCTGCGCGTTGCCCACCAGCATATTCATGGCTTCTTTGTCTTCAGCTGTTCCTGTAACATCATTATAAATGTATTAAATATATATAAATTATAATATTATCATCTTTTTGGTCTCTAAGATGTGATGAAACTTGATAATAAATGCCACTGGCAGCTCTTAATTGTGATTAAAGTACCGATTTACGGTTTGGTTACTTACTTTGAGACTGCTATAAATATTTGTATGTATTTTAATTTTAATTTATTAAATAAAAGTACCTATACCTTAAATCGAAACTATTGAGCTTTCAATCGACTATTAAGTTTTGATCAAATTATATAAAAATGTGAGCATTAAAATAATAATTGACATAACGAAAACGTTTGAACGCCATTTCTTTATATTTATTTATCAATTCTTATAAACCACATCAATGAACCGATTATTCAATTCGTTTTTAATTATTATTATACAAAATTTAAATCACGATCGTTTCTTTTTCTTACTTTTATATTGTGTTGAATTTTTAACAACACAACTGTTTGTTACAGTTAAATTTAACTCGTAAGGGGCTGTCCATTAATCACGTGAGGCTTGAAAGGGGGGGGTGGGGTTTGATAAAAATCACGAAAATATCACAAGGGCGAGGGGGGGTGTAGTAAGATATCACGTGTATTTATTTTTTCGTCTAACGCGCGATTTTTAAACAAATATTTTAAAAAAACTTGCAACCTCGTGTAGACATATTTATTATGGTCATTAATTTCAGAATAATATAAGATTATAGTTTATACCTGTATTTAAATTAAGATAATATTCAGAAAATTTTAAGATTCGTTGTAGCTACTAAAAATACACGTGATGTTGAGAAGGGGGAGGGAAGGGTGGTCTTAAACCTCACGACGTATCACCAATGGGGGCGGGGGGGTTAAAAAATGCTAAAAAAAGATCACGTGATTAATGGACAACCCCTAAGTAGTATTATGCATAATTGTTTCTTTTCTGTTAATAAGCCTATTGCTTTATAGATATCCTTCATTTAATATATTCGATTATTACCTTGGAATAATCTAATAAATACTATAGAATTGAGATCTAACATTTCCACGACTTTTATTCATTAAAATGAAACTAATACTTTTCGGACTAAGCCTATTTTAGAGGCATTCACATTTCGTCTTTATGATCACGATTGCTGAAAAGAAACCCAGTATGTAGTATGTAGGATTTTACAAAAATAAAGTCGCGTAGAATAATCGAAAAATATTAGTTTCATTTAAATATTATAGAACGGTCTGTTTTAATAATAATTTTCATCAGTGACTAACCCTGTTGTCCCAAGGAGGCGCCTTTCACTGTAGTCAACATCTTCAACTGTCCGCTGATAGTAGGTATTCTTTCACAAACTTGTAACAGATTCTATAACAAAAATAGTAAACATTGGATAAATAAATATAACAATCATAAAATATAGTTATTTAATTCTGTATATATAGAGGGTAATATTTTTTCAGTTAACGCCTGAAAACTTAATCTACTTACTTATTTTAGACGTTAAAAGATCAGTTAAAGTAATAGTTAGGCTATACTTATATCTGTTATCCCGGTCTGCAACGGACCCAAGCCTGTTAAAGGATCTAAGAGTTTGTGTGCCTCAGCTGCCTGAATCACAGCCATCCAGCTGCAATATCAGGGCTGGCGAGACATATATGTCTGTAGACAAAGCTACAGAGTATGGGCGTCTATGGCGTAAACGGCCGCTGGTCCAGTGTTCAGCAGAGATGAACTCTAACTCTGACTCTGATACACAACCCACAGGTGAAACCCTAGCTGGGCCCGCGAAAGGGGCGGGTCACAAGAGCAAAAGGGGTAAAGGTCGTTCAAGAACCTCTAGCCTGACTCAAGTCAGAAGAAAGTATGTGGCGGCTAAAGAAAAGAATCTACACCTCACCTCAGAAGAGGAAGTGCTAGAAACTAGCAGAACAGTAGCTCAGATGTGGGAAGCACATCGCTCTTTGGCGAAACCGCAATCTGGAGTGGATGTTTCTAAGGAGACTATGGAGTCCCTGAAGGGTATTGTAGATGGCTATCTCGACGTTATCACTAGTGCTGCCCGAAAGTCGAAGAACCTTAAAGGGACAATGATTAAGTCTCTAAAGGTGGCAACCGAACGAATTAAAGAGGCGGTAGGCGAGCTTATGGTCCGTTCTATCCCGGAAGAGGTAACGCTTTTGAAAGCAGCTAATGCGACATTAGAGAAGCAGATTGGAGACCTCCGAAAGGAAATAGATGATTTGAGAAGGCAGCCTGTTGCAAAGGCTCAAAACACCGACGAAATTGTGCAGAAGGCGTTGGTAGCAGTGGGCAACATGATAAATGCCCGCTTTGCGGGAATCGAAGATCGGCTTCTACCTCAGCCCAGACTAAGACCCGCGATAGCTGCCGACAGGCGACAGACCGCTAAAACACCAACGGCATCAGGTGCTTCGCTACAGAGTGAGGACTTGGAGGTCTTTCCTGCCCTCCCTCCTTCTTCCTTCCCTAACACAACGGAGAGTGGGAATCTGAATGCAAAAAACGGAAAGAAGAACAAAACAAAGAAGATGACGATGGCCGCAAAAGAAGCAATGGCGACTGCAGCAGCACGGACAATGATTTCAACACAACCGATTTCCTCCAACGGCAAGTCTGATGTAGCGAAACCGACTGAATGGAGCAGGGTAGTGGCAGGCGGAAAAACAAATACGATAGTTGAGGCTAACAAGAAAAAGAAGGAACCAAAGCCAAGGCTACGACCGCCAAAAACTGCGGCTATCACGTTGACGTTGAAACCGGATGCAATCACTGCTGGAATGACCTATGAGTCGGTACTTTGCGAAGCGAAGGGAAAGATTGATCTTCCGTCCCTGGGCATCGAATCGGTGCGCTTCCGAAAGGCTGCAACTGGAGCTCGTCTACTTGAAGTATCGGGAGAGGGCATTCATTCAAAAGCGGATACGCTGGCCGAGAAATTAAAAGCGGTCCTGAGCCCGGATATGGTAAAGGTGCAACGTCCCATGATGCGCACTGACTTTCGGGTCTCTGGACTTGACGATTCAGTGAAACCCGAAGAGGTTGCCGAAGCTATAGCCAAGCTGGCCGCCTGCGAGGTTGGTTATGTCAGGGCAGGTCGAATAGGGCCCGCTGGGGCAACAATCGTCAGTTGCCCAACTACCTCGGCGAAAAAAGTTGTAGACGCTGGGCGAGTTGTTATCGGGTGGACTTCTGCCAGGGTTGTACCGATTATGCGAAAACAACAGCGTTGTTATCGTTGCTTAGGAGTGGGCCATGTGGGGGCTATATGCATAAGCGAAACCGATCGGTCCCGCCAATGCTTGAGGTGCGGTCAGGAGGGTCACGCTGTTCGTGACTGTAAACAAGACCCTCATTGCGTCCTTTGTGCCGAGGCCAAAAAACCAGCTGCACATCAGACTGGGGAGCAGGGATGCACCAGTTGTAAGTCCAAAGGTGGACGCAATAACAAGACTGCATCTGGTCAGCTCAAGGAAAGGCAGGGACAGAGTATGTTAACGTCCTTTGCAGTCCCCCTGGACGTAGCGGAACCCATGGATGCTACCCAATAAATGGACCTACAAGTGTTGCAAGCGAATATAAACCACTCCGCGAGGGCTCAAGACCTATTGTTTCAGACATTGGCGGAGTGGCAGATACAGGTTGCGGTGGTCGCTGAACCCTACGTTGTACCTCCCCGGGATAACTGGCTGGGAGACAGTGAGGGTCTGGTGGCTATTGCTGCCCTTACGGCCAATGGCTCCCCAACTATTAGCTCTAGGGCCAGAGGTAGGGGATATGTCATGGCCGATGTGGGTGGTACAACCATCATTGGGGTGTATTGCTCGCCAAATTCGGGTCTTGCTGCCTTCGAGCAGCTGCTCGTTGAAATCGGAGCCCTCGTTGGGAGTCTACATTCCTGTCCATTGCTAGTCGCCGGTGACTTCAACGCTAAGTCCACTACGTGGGGTTCTCCAGTAACGGACGTGCGGGGAGAGTTGTTGGAGGAGTGGTCGGCGAGTTTGGGTTTGACTGTTCTTAATAATGGGTTGGAACACACGTGTGTGCGACACAACGGGGGTTCAATAGTTGATCTTACATTGGCATCTGACTCCCTTGCTCGCCGTGTGTTAGGATGGAGAGTGGAAACGGATGCGGTCACTCTGTCGGATCACAGATACATCCGATTCCAAATTAAATGCGCTACCTCGATTTCTCGGCGGATTGATTCTCCTGTCGTAGGTGCTCGCAAATGGGTTGTCTCGCGATTCGATAGATCGTTGGCTATAGAGGCCGCAATAGTACAATCTTGGGCCAGAGGCGACCATATCTCTGGGGATGTAGACGAGGAGGCAGACAGGTTTATGGAGGCTCTAACCAAAGTCTGCGATGCAGCAATGCCGAGAGCCAGACCAGCGACTCCCAGGCGCCGTGTATACTGGTGGAGGGAGGAGTTGTACGAATGGCGCCGAGCCGTTTCTTCTGCTCGTCGACGATACACCCGTGCGAGAAGAAGAAGGATAAGGGACCCCGAGGAAGAGACATCGCTTTACGAGTCATACCGGCAAACGTGCCGGGACCTGCAAGTGGCCATATGCGACGCCAAAAACCACTTGCTGGAGAGAGTGGCTAGACTCTATTAACAGGGATCCATGGGGTAGACCGTACAGAGTCGTCAGAGCCAAACTTCGACCCTGGGCGCCGCCCATCACCACGAGTCTAGAACCACAGTTCGTGGATCGTGTGGTGCAGACCCTCTTTCCACAAAGAAGGGAATGGACACCGCCAACTATGGTGTCTGCCCATTCCGATATATTCGAACTGGAAACAGTGCTGCCGGTGACAACCGCTGAGCTTGTGGTGGCTCTTAGAAAACTGAAGTCGAAGAACACTGCTCCGGGTTTGGACGGTATCCCTAGCCGAACTGTTGTGGCTGCTCTTGGACCCATGACAGATTGGGCGAAAGACCTGTTCTCCCTGTGCCTGTCACAAGGCCGCTTTCCTCGTCAGTGGAAAATGGGGAAGTTGGTGTTGTTGAGGAAAGACGGACGTCCGCCAGAGGAGCCGTCGGCATACCGTCCGATTGTGTTGCTGAGCGAGATTGGCAAGCTCTTCGAACGAGTGGTCGCCGACCGGCTGTCAGAGTGTCTGCAACCGGGACTGCATGAAACCCAATATGGGTTTCGGAGAGGAAAATCCACAATCGGTGCAATAGGGCGCGTAAAAGAGTTGGCGGACCGCGAAGTCTCTCGAGGCGGGGGGTTATGGGCGGTTTCGCTGGATATTTCCAATGCCTTCAACACCCTGCCGTGGGAAACTGTCAGGGAGGCTCTGCGATACCATGCAGTGCCCCTCTATCTGCAGAAGTTAGTGACGGACTATTTCGCTGGTCGCCGGATCGCATTCCCAGTGCGTGACGGGTCTTGGAGAGAGCAAGTGATGTCTTGCGGTGTTCCACAGGGGTCTGTCCTTGGTCCCCTTTTATGGAATATCGGGTATGATTGGGTGCTGCGCGGTGCCTACCTCCAAGGTGTCAGCGTGACTTGTTACGCAGATGACACTTTGGTGACAGCCCGTGGCCCCAATCACCGAGAGGCGGCCATTCTTACCAAGGCAGGCGTAGACCAGGTAGTTGCAAGGATTAGGGCGATAGGTCTCGAAGTGGCTCTGCATAAATCTGAGGCTATGGCTTTCCACGGGCCCCGTAATAAGCCTCCTGCGGGAAGTCACATTGTGGTTGGTGGAACCTCCATTACTGTCGGTTCCGAGATAAAATATCTTGGACTTGTCCTCGACAGCAGGTGGAAGTTCGAGGAGCACTTCCGGCGCTTGGCAACAAGATTAGTGGCTGCAGCCGGAGCTCTAGGGCAGATCCTCCCAAACATCCGGGGCCCAAATGACGCTTGTCGACGGCTCTACACTGGTGTCATTAAATCCATGGCGTTGTACGGTGCGCCCATATGGGCAGGCACTCTAAGCCGTCGCGTTGTGGCTTTGCTGCGCCGACCACAGCGAACCATGGCGCTTAGGGTGGCCCGGGCATACCGTACTGTTTCATATGACGGTGCATGCATTCTCGCAGGGACTCTCCGCCGTGGGATCTCGAAGCTGAAGCCCTCGCAGCGATATGGAAGCGACGCACTCTCGCTTGGCAGGAGGACGACGGTTATCCCCATCAAGATGAAATAAAGAAATGGAGAGCGGAGGCGCACGCTGAAGTGTTGGAGGAGTGGGCAATGCGCCTACGTGACCCGGGATATGGGCGGGATTTGGTGTGGGCCGTCCTTCCCCACCTTAAGCAGTGGGTGGATAGGAAGTTCGGTTCCATGACATTCCACTTGGCGCAACTGCTGACCGGACATGGATGTTTTGGTCGGTATTTGTGTCGAGTGGTGCGCAAGGAACCCTTTCCAACGTGCCATCATTGTGGAGAAGAGGAGGATACGGCACAGCACACCCGTGCCGTATGTCCCGCCTGGAACAATTTTCGAGGCGCTCTGGTGGCTATCATAGGGCCGGACCTCTCGTTACCGGTCCTGGTTAGCGCCATGATAACGAGGGAAGAGGCCTGGCAGGCCGTTGAACTCTTTGCCAAGACAGTGATGTCGGCTAAAGAAGAGGCAGAGAGGGAGAGGGAGCGAAGCATCGCATCCCTCCCCATGCGTCGTGGGAGAGGTGGTCGACGGCGTCGAGCCTACGTGGCGGCTCTGGTCCTCACGTAGCAACATCGTCGCGCGCTGGAAGGAGACTATGGGTGGCGGACGGGGATTTCCGTCGCCCATATTAGAGGGTTAAGGTGATGCGCGCCTCTCATATTTTGAAGTGAGTCAGGACATCTGACAGCCATTGCGTTGCGGTGCGCTATAGCGAACCCGTGACGCCTCAGTGGAAAGGAGTGGAACACCCCGGTTTAGGTTTAGTGGGTCGGGGCGTCCCCTTCAGGGGCGTCTGTCCTCCCCCTTCAGGGTTGGACTACCATCCCCACATAACCCGACCCAGTCCCCGCTAGGTCGGGTATGTGTAGAGCACATTCCCCCGGGTAAAAAAAAAAAAAAAAAAAAAAAAAAAAAAAAAAAAAAAAAAAAAAAATACTTATATCTGTTCTTAAGTGGAGTGAGTAGGTATTGTTTATGAATATTGTAAGTGTAAATAAGTGAAATATAATTAAAATATTGTGATTATAAACGAATTTAAATGATTAATAAGGAGAAAAATTCTGAATCTAATAATATAAATGATTTTGCCTAATATACTATACTATTTGATTTTATTATTCAGTACTGTTATAATATATACTCGATGAAACGGACTCTTGCTATTATAGTCTTGTTATTTCACGCTTACTAAATAAGGTTTGAAACAGTAAGCACATGATTAAAATAATTAAAATATTATATAATTACCGTTCGTATTCTCATATCTGTACACTCCAACGCTAACTTTCTGGCTATAGTGACGATCTCACGAGACTTCTCAACGATCGACTTTGATGTTATGATGAGCTCTTTCGTGTTATCTGAAGGTTTAACAAATATTTATATGATAATGAAATAATATACAAAAAAAACACGCTAGCTGTCAGTACCTACTTTTCTTGTGAGAACAAAATTTATCATAAATTAATTTGCAATTATTTAAGTTGTATTACATTGTGTTGCGTTCGTGAAACATATTAAAAAAATGAATATCGCAGGGGCAACATCGTTGTATATACAAAATATCATATAACGAGTGACGCTGCTGACTCAGTGAAACGAACACCAAGCCGTGTGAACCAGAAGATTCCTGATACACACAAGCTATGGAATGGTATTGCTATCATAACATCGGGACAATATTGTAGTCTTAGGTATGGGTTAAAAGTTTTAATATGTAATTCTTATTATATTATACATAAGTAAGTTTCGAAGTTTTCCTGGAACCTTTGATTGCCACCCTACATACCTAATTAATGTACTGTTTGGATGCCAAATAATATTTAACAAAATATTTCTTATGAATTCGAACAACAATAATGGTTTGGAAGTGGTTTTTTAAGTATATATGTATATGTCACCGGTGTCCATGTAGTGTGAGAGTCTCGCCATAAGCACCGCTAGTAATTTGGCGCCATCTACGACGTCGTTTTGTCGCGCGCTCCAACCACGGACAGCCGCGTGGAGCTGAAGGGCTGCAGTCTGAAGACGAGAATATATATGAATGAAAAGATATGCTGTTGCCTGTTATATATAGGAATACTTAAACTATAATGATTTAGGAATAGAAGATGTTCTTACAAGATTTTTCGTAGATATATCACGATTTTGTCTTGAAATTCTTACAGTTCTTACTATACTAAAGTTAAGGTTTCTTATTACTTTTTAAATCATTTTAGATTTGAACTAATATGTATAAGTAAGTTTCTTACACAAAATCGAATATAGGAGTCTTAATTATTTAGTTAATTGAATCTAGTTACAATCTCGTAATTAATTTCCAGAGCAATATGCAGTTAAAAGTATTAAATTCAGTTTTCAAGTGATATTTTTTGAACGTCGTTTATTTAACAAAATCGTACTAATACTGTAGAATTATCGTTGAAGATTATACTATGTATTTACAGTTATTACATCAAAACTGTTCCTCATATTAGTTGTTTAATAAGTAATTTTCTCACATAAATCGGTTGAGCTGTTTCTGGTTCCTTCTGGAATATGTTTTCTCCACCCAGTACTGACTCCACCTCACCAGTTTTTTTCAGAACCTGAAATAAATATTAATAAAAACTTTATAATCAATATAACATAAAGGGTAAGGGGGTCAAAAAATTACAAATCAAGACAGTATTAACATCATCATTATCATCATATCAGAGCCCACTGCTGAGCTACCTCTTCTCACGTGGAGAAGGTTAGAGCATTAATCCACGCTTGCTCGCGGGGATTGGCGATTTCAGACTTATAAATTGAAATTTTAAATCCAGGTTTCCTGACGATGTTCTCTTTTTTCCTCACTTTTGTCATTCATACAATTAAAGATATATTTATTGCGCAATAAAATTAATGATAATATAATTTTTCTTAAGAGATTATATTTAGTACTCTTAAGCCATCATAATGTCTAGGTAAAAATGTAGAAATAATAAGGAGCAAGTCCCTGAATATTACAAAGACACTAACTTCAGTGGCCACTTGTTTCCAATTGGTCTGTTGTTCCAAAGCAGTTCGGTCCAGAGACTCTTTGATACTAGCGAGTGTACGTTGAAGTTCCACGTCTTTCTTCACAAGAGACGCCTGCATGCCAGCTTCAACGACACGCTCACCTAACCTGTAATAAAGATAACATAAATATCAATGCATGCTTAAAAAAAAGCGAAATACATGCGAATTATATGCAGAATGGAAGTTTGGTACTTCTACGACAATTTAATATTAGATAGCGGTAGATTATTTTATGGAAATTATATTTTTTTGCATAAAATATCTTCCAACTTACTTCCTTATAACAGTGGAAGTGTAAACACTTCTCTGAGGATCCTTGATGTTCTCCTCTGTAATGCGGTGCATTGTTTCTCCTGAAAAAACAATCAGTCATGTATAGAACCCTAGAACATTATAATCATTGTACCCAGTGGCGGCTGTACCTTAAGTGCACTCGTGCGCTGAACCACCAAATCAAAAGAATTAAAAGTTACAAAATATTACTTCATCTTTATTTTTAAATTACCATTTTAATATTTATTTTCTAAACACAAAAACGTATAAACATAAAAAATTAAATTTCTAATTATAGTCCAAAAGTTTGAGCGCTTTACTAAACTAATATCTCGTGCGCTTCGGCGAGTGCACGAGGACGGCTAATACATCTTGTATGAGATACGAATTAATACGCCTGACGCGTGAAACAAAAGATAGTTCATAGAAATGTACCGAGTAATGAGTCGGTTCTCGAGCTCCGTACGAGCGGCCGAAGATTACCGAGAGCACCCGATGTATGACGAATTGGAATTGAAAAGAATCAAAACTTTTCTCCGAAATACCATGCACTTGCTAAATGCACTTTCTATGCTTAGTATTGAAAATAATAATTATATAAACAATAACCGATTTTAATAAAAAGGTGATTGAATATTTCGCTTCAGAAAAATGTCGTCGCATTGATTTAATGTTTAAAAAATAATCAAATTTTATGTCAATTGGTTTTTTGTTGCATTTTTTAATTTTAAAATTTTAGTAAAGTGCACCACCAGTTTGATAACCCACCAGCCGCCACTGATTGTACCTATTTTAGTCTATAATTATTTTTAGACATAACTAAACTAAAAAAAGACGCTTACATGAGTATTAAGACTTATCACGTTTTATTTACATTTTTGAATCACTGGCTAAATTTATACTTTAGTTAAACTAACTTAGGATATCTGATAAAATAGCACTAGTTAATACCCTGAACTTAGGCCAGTTTCATATCTCCTACATACATACATTTTTTGATATGTATTTTTTATATAAATGTATGCTTCTTTTTCCAATTTATTTATTTAATATATGTCATGTAACGTTCAAGCTATATTACATTACAGCAAAGTTTCACCAAAAAGTGATAAGTTTTAGAGTAAAAGAGTAGCAAACATCTATAAGTCCTAATAATGTTTCACATGTAATAGGGTAAGGTATTTTTACCAGCTGCGCGCGAGAAGTCTATAGGGTCTACGGAGCGGTCGCAGAGTTCGCGAATCTTTGTCAAAGATTCCGCGTAATTTGCCAGCAGTTCCTGATAGTGTGCTATGGCAGCCTGTAAGAGACAAATAATGCGAATGAAGATTGTTTAAACATATTACAAGTTTATATACATTCGTGGGCATGTTAAAAAATATATAAGGTACTTTTTCTATTAATATATTACTCTACACGACGTTATGTACAATGTTATTATCGCTCATTCATTCACATCTATGACAGGGTAGAAAGTGTAAGGTAAGGTAATGTTTTTTATTTACCTGATCATCTGGATGCTGGATTCTCTTTTCTGCAGCTTTTACTAGCGCAGGTGCCAAGAGTTCAGCCTGTAGACAAAAAAATTTCAAATTTTCATTTGCTTGTATTTAAAGAAAAATTAATAACGAATCATAATATTAGGGTGGTTGAGGCTAGCTGTAGTTGCTACAGCTCGTACGTGGGACCACATCGCTATCTCAAAAAGATGCGCGTGAAGTAGTCTTTAATGCCTGCATTTCGTCCGATGAGTGAAAGAGACAGTTGCCCTTCCCCTATTTTCACCATTTGCTGCCATCTCCTTATTCCCACTCCTTCTTCTTCCTCAATGACCAAGATTGGCAATGCATCTGCAATATATCTTATGTTGCGGATGTCCAATGGCGATGGTGACTACTGCCCATCACGTAGGCCGTCTGCTCGTTTGCCACCTCTCTCATAATGAAAAGAATATACATTTTTCGTAGAAGGCAGGATATAAACCAACAAGATATCTATACCTGGTCAGTTTTGTTGATAAGTATTTGTCGTGGGGCCAATCCAGTGTCAGCTACAAAACGCGCTGTCTTGGAGACACTAGCTAAATGTGTCAGCAGCTCCGCTATTTTTCTCTCAAGAAGGAACTTCCTCTTGTTTTCATCTGAAAGTAAAAATTAAAAACATCGATATTTATAATAACTTACTGGCTTACTGCATACAAAATATTTGTAACAAAATCTAACAGCTTAATTCTGTTCAGTACTGGTTCACATAATAAGATCTCAGGCTTTCGCGAGTATTGAGAATAAAACTAACACTTTCGGACCTATTACGCGATTTTCATTATTTTAATTACATACTCCCGACGTTTCGATTACTATGCAGCAACCGTGATCACGGGCAAATGAATCTTTTATCGTTATTTTACTATGAAAGATAATAATAACTTGTTACAGTTCAATTTATAACCTTCAATCAATATGTTGTACAAACAACAAACAACTTATTAAAACAATAATTTTGGTATTTAATAAAAAAAAATCTCATTATTTCATATATAAAATAGTAGTATTATTGATTAAATATTATTTTAGAATAACCAAAAGGATTGATCTCATACCCCTGGTGGGACTCGAACCCACAATCCCCGGCTTAGGAGGCCGATGCCTTATCCATTAGGCCACAGGGGCTGTTGCTAAATAATCATATTATTGTATAAGCTAGATTTTTTTGCACAAGTGTGATTGCATCTGTTCTAAAACAAAACTAAACCGAAATAAGGTTTCATGTATGTTAGTAACTTTTACTATAAATATGTCTTACTTGTACTATGTATTAGGTAACAAATAACATTTTTGCCGGCATCGTAAATTCTAAACTTTCTTACAAGGAAATTCTGTGTTAATATTTCATTCACCTACACATTATAATACAATTCTTTGTGTTTTCTTACCTGGTTCCTGTGTAACTTGATCCAGGTCATTCTGTGGCTCCACGAGGAAGGTTTCCACCACTCGTGTGACGGCCCCACGCTCACACAACTTACGAATATCTTGGAGACGCTCGCGGAGCTGGCTGTAATGTTTAATTCAGTACAGTGGTTACAATGATAGTCTATTATGAACTTTGGGTTCGATTCCAGACCTTATTTGGGAATATTTTTTAGTTAACTTAATAGTACTCCACTAATTCTCGTAAGAATTAATGGCGAGGTTTGATTTAGGACGTAAACTGTGATTTAATTTTTATTTGTTAGTTGAAAAAAAAAATAACGGTTGGTTAATATTCAAACTTTTTGATTTTTTTTATAAATTTAAACTTTAATTAAGATACTCTAAGTTCTTAGTCTACTGTCAGAAATTTCAGAAAGTTTTCATTTCGTCCTTTACTCAAAATAATGATGCTACTGTTGTAAACACTATGTATCCTACATATATTTATACATATTTATTAATATAAGTGCTACAATTAAAGACGACAGTGGCAGTATATTTTTACCTTGCTTTATCGCTATTGTAGTTGTTAGAGCATTCTTTAAGAAGCTGTTTGGTGTCAGTAATCAAATGTTTCAGTTCCTCTTTCTCACCGCCGCTAAGATCTTCGCACATCTAAAGAGTGATGGAAGAATTAATTAAAGAACTTATTCAATTCAGTAACTAGAAACTGTTTAAATTTTACCTTATCAGCTAATTCCAATAAAGATTCTGCAGCTTCTACGCCAGCAACTTTGTCGTCTTTGGACGCTGGTTTTCTTAGCCACGTATTAGCTAAATCAACTCTGCAAATTAATTAATCCATATGCATGTTTGTTTTGCTCGAGTAATATATATTTATTCATCTAATTACTTACTGTGTTTGAACATAACTCTTTGAGGGTATCTCTTGTTCCTGGAAAAAAAATGGTTTTAAGAAAATTATGGTATTTATCTATGTTTTTTAAATTAATACGTTACCTCTGATTCAATTAGACCAGCTTCAACTCCTCTTTTTCTGAAAAATACATAGAAAAGATTTACTATCTCTTTGGAACGACACGCTAAATCGTATGGGATGGGTTGCCACAAAAGCATCTTATTTGTGTTATAAATAAATTTATATTCTTACTTAATACACGATATTAATGCTTCGAGAGCGTGAATGACTTCATTGCCACCGATATTTGCCCAAGTAATGTTATCTTCAGCACTGCAACTTGCCTTTTTGACCATCGTCGATGCATTGTTTATCAATTTCCTGGAGAACAGTATATATTTTAGCTATTTTTAAATGATGTCCAATGTTTAACGGATTTCCATTTATTACCTGACATTTTCTTTGACTTCTCTTGTTATCTCTTTCTTCTTGAAGCTTTCATCAACTTTGGGTCGGGGAATTCTTTCAATCTGACTGTTTAGTTTTCTAATGGCATCCATTAATTTAAAAGAATGTGCCGTTATTTCTTTCTCCTAAAACACAATCAATTAATTTATATGGGTTTGTTAAGTATTTTTTCAATATGATTATTTTTATATCACCTTAAAATTGGTGGAATTTAATGTATCTTGAAGTTTCTTTAAAGTTTCATGGACTTCTTCATTGTTTGTTACTATTTCTTTTCTATATTCGTCATTCACCTTGGCAGTTGTATCATCTACCAATTCTTGTAATTGATTAATTTGTTTATTAAGACCATTTCCTAACTCCTTCGCCTGTAGTTTGTTTAGTAAAGCGTCAGTTAAAATCACGTTTTATGATTCATTATAAAGAGTCAATAAGACCTATCTGTTACCTGTTCTGAGTTTCTTGAACAAATTATTTGAAGACATGTTTCTTGAATAGCTTCCGAAGATTTACTTATTTTATAATCATCAACAACACCAAGCCGCGCCACGGTTTTGTCTTCGTCAGACAAGGACAGCTTTGAAAAATTAATATTAGTATGGAGTTTTGAAATTTTAGGTTTGTAATAGTGAAATATTTACCAAGAAAGCAGATTGCGTTCCGAATTCAGCACTGTTACAGACTGCGGAGGTTACGTGACGTAGTTGATTACGATAGTTTTTAGCCATGTCATCGGAAGAACGTAGTATGTCTGAAAATTTGGATAAAATAACAATATCGTTTCTTATACAATATTTTTGATTTTACTTATTTTACTCGTATAATATTAATTTTACTCGTAGTTTTATTATACTACAATAAATAAATGTCCTTACTCATAACTTCTAACTGACTCTGTAGTTGCTCCGCGCAATCAGTGAGTGATGCTGATATTGGAGGAGCCTCGTGTTCTACAAGTTGTGTTACTAGCTTCAGGTCACGCTGTAGTTCTGTACAGACGTCTAAGTCGGCACATGAGATTCGAGCCTAAATTAACAACGTTTGTTAGTTGTTTTTTGTTATAGGCACGGAACTAAGTTGATTAAGTTGACATTTTAAATTCTTGGGTACATACCAATTTGTTCAACGCGTCATTTAAATTTTTACATGCCTCTAGCAGCTTTCGTTTTGAACCAGGAACTTGGGACTGAAAATATCAAGAGCCATAATATCGAATTGTATTGATTATTCGTTCGAGTAAAAACATGAGTAAGATTTTATGTTACCTGACATAATGATTTTGAAGTCTTTATAAGATCGTATGTAGCCATATTGACTTCTTGACAAGCTTCATCAATTTTTTTACTTTGCAGTAAGTCCTGAAAGAAGTCAAGAAAGTTGCTAGCTAAGCCGTTTTTAAAATGTATTAAATTGATTACATATTTCATATTTACCTTTCCTTTTAGTCCTTTTGACAGAGAAGTTATATTTTCCGTAGCTTCCAAAGCCATATGAAGACTTTTAGAGAGCATGTCAGGTTTTTGGAAACATTTCATAATTGTTTCTGTTATTGAGCCCATTTTGTCTACTTGTTTGTTTAACTTATGCTTTAGGCCTCTGCAAACACAACGATACTTATGAGGTTGTTCCTACTTATCTGTTTAAGTGTAGCCGTTAAATTATTATAATTAACTTACTCTTTATCTCCTACCGCTGGTGGTGTATTCGATATTAATAGTCTTCTAAGATCATTGTTGGACATTAAACTAGATTTCAAAATATTTCCTTGTTTATGTGGGCTTTCAACATCACGTAAATAGGATTCAAGTTCCTTGAAATTACAAATGATAAAAATGAAATTAATGTAGCGAAAAAAAGAAGTTGATAAGAGTTAAATTTACTAGGCATACTCGTATAATTTAAAGTTCATGTACATATGATTTCTCATACGGTACCTCTAAAATTTTCTCGTTTATGGTATTATTATCGTCCTCATCTTGCCACGTTGCTATATGATGACTTCTTGAGATAGTTTGTAATTTAAGGAGATCCAATAATTTTTGCAGGTGTTCTTTTAGTCTAAAAGGAGATAATAGTTATAAAATATTATATTAATTTGAATTAAAAAGTGTTTTAAAATACGTACCTTCTGTTTTTCCCATCATTGCTTTGGATGGCAACTGCATATCGGGTCAGCTCCTTTGGCAGATGATTCTCATTTCCTGACAGGATCGCCGCAGTCAGCTTCATTTGGGCGACTTGCACATCTTGTTTTGAGGGATTCTGTGGGATATTACAGTCGAAATATTAAATATACAGAATACACTCACACTAAATGAAACCAAATTTTTCGAATACACCGTGTTTGTAATGATTCTTTTATAACAACATAATCCCGACGTTATGGTTTTTTAAAGCAACCTTGATCACGGGCATGAAATTAAATTGTCTATTAGTTACTTCGTTAGAAATCATCTTAGAACAATAACAAGTATCCGACTTTTTTTAATGAATTCACTCGAAAATCTTGGATATCATTAAACAGTTATACTATTAATTGTTAATTTATTTGAACTCGATTTTTGTACAAATTTTAAGAAACATATTTCATAATAAATATTATTACATCTGATTTTTGCAATCCTTCGTTCATCTCCAATATGTTTTCAATGTTACTTCCAACGTTTTCAAGGTTTTGAATATTGTCCTCAAATTCCACACTTGCGGCACTGGATATACTGCTTTTGGCTGCAAACCTAATAATATACGACGAAATAAAAATGTTGAACTTTGATAATGAATACTTCATTTTCATACATACTTTAATAGGTCACAGCTTTCTGTTAAATTATCAATTTTTTCCTTTAGAATATTTCTTGCAGATTCTGAGTCTATGTTAGGAATAATTTTTGCCATTTTTTGTATTTGTTCATCGCAGTTCTAAAAATATGTATATTATGGTATAACAGGTTTCAATTTTGATTTTATCTGAATTGAATTTTTATGATTGTTTGTTTACCTTTGCGAATTGATCAACCAGAATCATATTGTCAATAATACCGCCTTGAGCTTCAATCGATTCAGAGTTCTGTAGCTCTCGTTCATTTTCTTGTATTTTATTACAATGTCCTTTCAATGTCTGTAATTTTAAACAACATTTATTTCTGTTGGTCCAAACCGTACAAAAAATTTTGATCAGCTTTCAATTTACCTTCAAAGATTCGTTTCCTTTATCAGATGTGAGGTGAAGATTGTCAGCAACTTCCAAAACAGCGTTTGCTGCTGACATAACATCGTTAACGTAATCCTGAAAGTGTATTTTAACTCATTTGAATTAAAGTTCATAAGGTCAAACACAATCAGCAGTTCCAAAAAGGGACAAACTAATTTTACCGTCAAATCAACAATTTTGTTTGATGAATTCCCCCTTCTTGAGAGTAAGCATATTTGTTGTAGGTCCATAATAGCAAGTTCTAAATCTTGATGCTTTTTGGAATCCTTGAAAATAAATTAGTGTTAGTCATAGTTACTATTCTGATTAAAATTCAGTTTATATATAATCTAAATACTGTATTATTATTATTATTATTTCATAGTTTTTTTCTGATATACTCACAAGAGGTTCGTTAACACATTTAGCATAGCATAAATCCAAGGTATTCAAAGCAGCTGATAAATTCTCGGAAAAACATTCCAATTCCTTGTGCTCTGACTGTTTCAATTTGTCTGACTTAAGTTTCATCTGTAACAAGAGTGAAATTTCAAGTTTTATGCCATGAAGAAATGTATGTTTAAATGACTTGATTTACCTTAGTTGATTCAAGTATCTTCAGGGCCAACTGTCTTAAAGGCGTATCAACTACAACAAGTGGTTCGTTCGTGTCTTTTTCACTGCTGACTGTTTTACTAACATTTGGTACAAAGCCTTGGAAATTCTCGACATTTGATTGCTGTAAATGTTGAACAGGTAGGTACAAAATATTTTATCAGTAAAGATTTTAGTTGGTTGTTATTAAAAAAAATATATTATTATACTCACCGATTCCAGTTGTAATTCCTTTGTTAAGGGAACATTATTTTGGTAATGCAAATTAATATCATCATGATCTGAAAAAATGAAGCAACGAATTATTTATGCTCAATAAATGATCACGAGATTTGAAATCGTTATTTCACTTGAAATTTAAATTATTTTTAATAGGTATCTCAAAGTAAACTTGATGAATTTTGATATTTATATAGTGAGCATATTATTAATCACATGTCAGTACCTGAATTATCTTGACAGATATCTTTTAACTCCAGTAAGTCTTTGTCTAGCAAATTAAGATCTCTTTGAAGCTGAGCAACAATTTCTTTTGATTCGGTATTGTGACTCAAAGGCTGCCAAAGTTCCTTCATATCTTGAGCCAAGCTTGATAGTTTCTCCGTAGACGATAATAAAACGGACTTACAATTTTTCTCATTGATTGATGGAGCTGTTATCTAAAGGCAAAAAAGATTTTAAATATTTACACGGAACCAAACATAAAAATCACTTAGATGTTCGTACTAAAGTAATAGTATTTATTGAATTATTACCTATGGTCCATATAAATCGACCTCAGACCGTTATTCACATACCTGAGCATTAGTAAGCAGAGCATGGGCACCGTTAGCGACTGTAATGCCAGCGGCTTCTAGTATTTGTCCCTTGTCCTCTAGACTCTCTGTACCCTGAGATACACCAGCTAGCCGTGACAGACGAGAGAGCATGAGGGACGTCCTCTCACACGCGTTGCGACTCAAATCCATTATCTGTGTATATTATGTTTGGTGAATTATAAGCTTAATTTATTAAATATATTACGTATCTAAAGTTCAGTTTTTTTATGAATGTGAAATAACCATTTGGAATATTTAATCTTATATCATATTTTTCATCTCGAAGCAATTACTTAGTGTAAGTGGGAGTTATCCTAAATTAGCATTGTCACATGTTATAAAGTAAAAGGCACAAAAAATTATTGCAAAAAATATTTTCATTTTAACTGCGTTCTACGCGAGTTTTGCGGAATATAATCTAAATATTTACTTAGATCAAAGCTATAAATTGAAGAATTGCTTTGAAGAAATAATTTATTTACTTATCTAATGTTTAATAATAAAATGTAAAGAAATTTCATTTACCTTTCTCTCTTTATTGGGGTGGCTGTGTGGATTAGTTATGTGGATTAACTTCCCTGAAGATTGTGCGTACTTTGAAGCTTCTTGTAGGAGTTCCTAAAGTATGTGAAAAGTTTTTAATAGGAAACTATATGAAGAGATAAATAGACGTTCTCTATATGGATAAATTAAACATTATTAAAATAAAGATATCAATGATTTGTGATATTTTGTATGAATTATTTGAAAGATTTAAATAAATAACTTTCTCTTACCTCCAAATTATTATTTTCTATACTGTTACAAAGCGACTGGTTAGTTTTACACAATGATTTTGCCTCCTCGAACATGGTTTGTCGAGAATCATCGTCTAATTTGTTTTGAAGGCACATTATATCTATGAAAAGATACAAGAATATTAGTTTTAGTGTAGGTAAGTTTTGTCCTCAGAAAACAACTGCTAAACAAAAATAACTATTTATTCCGTCTAGACGTCAGCAGACATTTTGTCATTTTTGTTTTTAAAAAGAAGCTTTTTAAAATAAACTAATAATTACCTTTAATTATAGCCGGCGATAAATTGGAAATATTTGTCAGAGATTCTTCGATTGTTTTAAATGCTGGGTTTTTACGATCTGTAATTATTATATTAGTGAATATTAAATAATTATATAGTGAAAAAGGAACCTCGTTAAGGTTTTACATCAATTCATTATTTACCTAACATAGCTAGTATCAAACGGGCCACGGCTTCATTGAGTAACGTAATTTTTTCAGACAGCATCTTTCTTTGGTCCAAAAGCGGTTTTTCATTTCTATCAACTTCCAGTGCAATCTTTTCCTCAGACAGAAGTTTTTCTGCATCTTTTAATATTTCTTTCACTTCACATATTTTTATTTTTTCTAGTTTCTCTTGGATATCCAAGTTTTCTGTATCATCTGTAGACAAAGATTGATTGATGTAGGAATTGTAATAATTATTAAATGTAAAAGTGAATATATCTGTTTGCTGCTTGATTAAGCATAAAATATAACCATAAATATCTATACTCGAAAAGTTTGAAACCAGGTAGTAGCAAGCTTAATTCTTTGCTATATCAAATAGGCTTAGTTATATATAAATTAATTACTTAATAAATGAAAAATATACAACGTGTTACCAAAACAAGTAGCCTTTATCTTGTTAAGAGTACCGTTAACCACATTATAATTTTGGTTTAGTTGGTGTTGGATATCATTATTATTCTGATTATGAACTAATGGTTCCCAAGTCTCCTTTAAATTTTTAAGAAGTTGTTTCAGATGATCAACCGATGACATGAGGACTTCTTTACAATCAGGGTTATCTATGGTAGATACTGTTATCTGAAAGCATGACCAATTAATTAAATGTCTACAACATATTAAATTAGAGGTTAAAGGTTAAAACCCTTATATAACTGAACTGCAGTATCGCGTTTTTTATTATTCAAAACTACATACTCCCGACGTTTCGGTTTCTTTGCAGCAACCGTGATCGCGGACAGACGAGATGTTAATGTCTATCAGTTGGTCTGTCGCATAAAGTTAAGATATTGTTGACGGTAGATGACAAATTACAAGTGGAACGTCGGGAGTATGTAGTACAAAATAATAAAAAATAGTGCATGCGATAATATTAGTTTTATATAATGAATACTAGCGAAAGTCGATATAATTGTACCTGAGCTGTTTTTAGGAATTGTTTCGCTCCATCCACAACCACAACACCTTTTTGATCTAAATTCGAGCCCTCAGTCCCACCCACACTTTTTACTAAATTATACACATGGGGTAGCAACAAAGATATCTGCTCAACTGCTGTTCTTGATAGATGTTGTATCTGAAAATTTTTGAGTATTTTGAATTACGTCATAAATCTAATTGTAATAATGGATGAAGAAACTAATTCTGAAAGAAGTGTTGTGCAATAAAAACATTGTCAAATATTTTTTAGTTAAAGACTTAATGTTATTTTATGTCTATTTTGTATCGTCAATATCACTCATTAGTCATTACGAACTAGTAGCGCCATCTAGCGTAAGGTATGTAAGTCTGTGGGTATGTTCGTTTTTTCAAATGTTCAAATAAAGATCAGTTCTTGATAAAATTTTGATCAAGATCAAAATGATGTAAGCATAGTTTAGTGTAAGTATTCAGTCACCTGGCCTTCCTTTCTTGTATTAGCTCGTTGGTTGCAAACAGAATTCAGTGTGGCTAAAGAATTCATGACTGCAGCAGAAGCAGAATCGACTTTCTGAAAATTTTGTAACACGTTACTTTAACTTAAGTATCGAACTACATTGCAAGTTAATATAGCTATTTGATTTCCTACCTCCGGATCTTCTAAGCAATTGTAAATGACGTCTGAGCCATCAATAATTTGTTTGAGATTGTCCAATATAACCGACCGTGTGTGAGGGTCAACAGTGCCGTCGATGAGTTTTGTATCTAGTTTATTGACCGAAAATTTTAAAACAATATCACATAGCAAAAAAACAAAAATTTAAATGATATCCATAGCGAAAATCAACAATTACTATCCTATTTATTTACAAACCTTTAATTACATCTGATAACCGGTCGGAGAAATTCTTTACTGCTTGTATTTTTCGTTTTGAGTCTGAATCTGTAAACAAATACATACGAAATATTTTATTAAATAAAATCATTATATCAGTCTATTTCTTCCATAAGACTCTACCTTTACAGTCATTTAACAGCGACGCAAGAGCGGCATTTAGTTGAGCTAGTTTTTGTGCCAAACTCTCCTTGGATGAGATATGAGTTATTTTTGATTTTGAGGGCTGAAACAGAAAGTTAAAAAAATTTAAATAAACTGTATATCTCTTTAAAGTTTGTAACTTATGTGTTAAAGAAATGAAATAAATAATGTATAATAAATGATAAACCATAAGTTGTACATATACTTACAGTTACTGACATAATATTTTGTAATTCCTTCTCTGATTTTGCTAAATTCTTTTTCGCTTCTTCTAAACTTTCTTTAAGTTCACACGACTCTTTATTTTGCGGATGATCATGAACTATTAAATAATGAAGAACAAGAAGGAATATTAAGAGTATACCATATATATTAATTAATATATGTACGACTTAAATAGAATTTCTCTAATAACTTACGGAACTCGTTGATATATTTCGCTAATTTAAGTTTATTTGTATCAATAATCTTCATACTGTCTTCTAGTTCTTTTTTATTTTGCATACAATTGGGTTCTTGTAAGGAAGGTTCCCAGGAGTCCAGAAATTGTTTCTTTCTATGAGACATCTCGTTCATTGAAGATACTAGTAGGTCTTGACTTTGGGAGTTGCTAAGACTTGGTACGGTTAGCTGATGGGGAATATAAAATTTATTGGCAACTAAGTTATGGTAATGATTTTATGATTCGACATAAATTAAAGGTAAATTTGTGTTCATACAACCTCCACCATTTTGTGTAATCGTTGCACAGAATCTTCCAGTTCATTTCCTAATTTATAAAGTTTATTACGATGTTCGCCTCCAACGTCATCTGCTAATTTTGACATTTTTGGTAAAATTCTTGAACTTTCATCTAAGATTGATTTTGCTAAATCTTTCACCTGAAACAAATTTCAGCCCAACGAATTATCAAATGTTAAGATTGGCTAAAAGATAAAGAAATATCATAGACAAGTCTACTTATGTCATTCAGATCCATACACATAGGAAGAATTACCTGTTCTTCTTGAGAATTCTTGCGAGGATTAAAAATAAATCGTAATTTATTAGACGAATTTGCTAGTTTGGAAGCGGCGCGATATAAATCCTAAGAAGGAAAAAATAAGTTAGAGTTTGTTGTTAAATTGTAATTTATAATGAAAGAAAAGGAAAATACTTTATCATTTGATTCCTTTGTGTTGGTACAGATATCTTTGATAGCTTCAAGCATATCTACGAGGTTATCAGTTATGTTTTTCCATGTTTGTTCATCCATTCGTCCTTGTAAATGTTTGGAATCTAAAAATAAACAGACAAAACATATCACTTGCTCTCTATAATAACTATATTTATAATTCTATCAACTGCTACCTTTTACAATAGCCGGAGCAAGTTCTTTAATAACGTCCATCGCTGCTTCCACCTTTTCATATTCAGGATTATTTGAACCTATAACAAAGACACATAATTTATTATTATTATCAATGGCTATTTGTATTTCAGATTTACTATTTAAAACATACCTGCTGTAGCTTGCAATAGAGATGCGATTGCTGCGTTGAGATTAGCCAGTTTCTTAGATAAATCATTTTGCAATTTTGGAACTTCATATCTGATCTCTCCTTTTGGTACCTATGAATTATAAAAAATATATTAAAATGATTTACAATGCTTTATCGCAGTTTGGCGTGGCACTTATTCACAATAACTTTTTGTTTTAATTACTTCCGTTTCCTGAAGAGCAGTTATTTGGTGAAGCTCTTCATGAGCTTCTTTTAAAGCATTTTCAGCAGCTGATATTGAAGCGATGCATTTGCCTTCGGCCATGTCTTCAAAATCTGCAAGAGAATTTGTATTGTATTCGTACATTTTTTTGGAAGAACAAGAAATAAAGGAATTTTTGAGAAAATACTTACCATCGGATACTGTGCATGCATTTCTCAATAAATTTAAACTATTTTCGATAGTCTTTAAGCTATTATCAAGTTGGTTTCTTGATAGTTTATATGAAGGTGATTGTAGTATCGGTGTCCACGTATTCTTTAAATTTTTGATTTCACCAGAAACCTGATCAATTGCACATAGTAGTGACGTCTGGCATTTTGGTTCATTTATGTTTGGTGCAGTTATCTATTGACCCATGCAAAGATAGAAGAATTAATTTAAAATAAAGGCACATAAAAAAGAAGTTTAAAGAACGTATTTTTCATTTTCAAAATCTTCCATATGAAATTTCATTACCTCGGCCACTTTAAGCATTCTTTGCGCAGGTCCAACAACTTTAACACCAGCGTTGTCAAGCAAGTCTCCGTCCCTTCTATCAACCTTTTCAACTAGATCATAGACTTGAGTCAGCATCTGACTTATCTGATCAACCGCTGACTTAGCCAAATCCAAGACCTAGAAAAAGTATGAATATATTTAGTTGGGAAAAATTTTAAAATTTCCATGCCTTATAATAATTAATTTTATAATTATTGGTATTTTCTTCTTTTTTATTCCAAGAAATAAACGGGATATGATCTGAAGTTAAGTGAATACAGTAGCGTCGCTTGGATCTAACTTGTGTAGAACATGTTCTTTATTTGATATTAAAAAAATATGTAAAAACTATTTTTACCTGGTCTTCCTTCGTAAATCTTTTTCTTGGGTTATAAATATAAGTCAACTGGCCAGATGCTTTAGCAAATCTTGTTGCAGCATCATTTAACTTCTAAAAAAATATAATAGTTAATATACAATACTTTGCACAATTATGAATGATGTTACATACTTGCAAATATTAGTTTTCTTGTAAGTATGTAAAATAAGGAACAATATACATAAATACTGATTCCGATAGTATTGTAATACTTTTTTTTGTTGAAATCGTTAATATATTATTAGCTAAACCTTACATCGTTATTAATTTCTTCGGCATTAGCACATATGTCTTGAGTAGCTTCGAGGAGTTCCTTAAGATTTTCTTTAATATTATTCCATGAATCATCATCAACTTGTCCATTCAATTCTTTGGAATCTGTTAACATAGAAATTTTTAAACAAAACTTCTACAAAAATAGGTTATTAGTACAATATAGTTTTGTTATATATACCTTTTATAATATTTGGCACTGACTTCTTGATCAACTCCATGGCACTTTCTGCTTTATCATAATCAAAATGATTGGGCGCTTAAAGGAAAGAAATAATTGATTGTGCGTTATTTAGAAATGAATAACTTTGGAGCCATTAAAAGATATTTCTTACCACTGGTCAACTGCAAAAGATCTGCGATAGCGGCATTAAGTTGTGCAAGACTTTCTGATAATTTAGGTCGTAATTCCTGAGCAATGTTTCTGGTTGGCCTTTTAGATTCCTGGAGAAATTAATGAAATACACTTATTACGCATATTATTGTATTAAATATAAAGCTTACATTTTGAGCATAAGTAATGTGTCTTATTGAAATCCAAAAAAAATTCATTTTATGTAATAAGTTCGCAAACATTGTTGAAATATTGAGATAAATGGTAGGTGAATCAACAAGACGGGAATAGAATTTATGTAATGCTTTAGATTAGTATCGTAAACTTACTTTAGAGTCATTTATATCAAGAAGTTCCTTGCTTGCTTCTGTTAAAGCTTTATCAACAGCAGCCATTGAAGACACGTAGTTTTGTTTGTTTAGATTTTCGTCACCTATGACATGGTCATCAAATTAATTATAATGAGAACAAAAGTCCTATATAATACTGTGTAAAGAATTGTTTTACCATTGCTGCTAGTGCAGGCTTCTCGTAACTTATTAAGTTTTTCTTCTACAAGTTGCATGCTATTGTTGAGTTGATTATGGGCATCTTTATATATTTCAGATTTGATAATGGGTGTACAAGTATCTTTCAGATTCTGAATTTCGTTAGATACAAGATCTATTGCTGAGAGAAGTGTCTCTTGGCATCTAGCTTCATTTATATTCGGCGCTGTTAACTAAAATTTTACGAAAATGCAAATAATTACCACAAAGAAAAAAATATATTTCAGAAAAAAATAGTAAATGTAGAAGAATATATCTTTATATATCTTTTATTATGTAATAAACAGATTGAACTTAATTAAAAATGTCAAATATTTAATTTCACAGTGTAATTGCTGTTGAAATGTTAAGCACAATGCAAATATTAAAATGATTAAATTAATTTTCATTACCTCGGCCACTTTAAGCATTCTTTGCGCAGGTCCAACAACTTTAACACCAGCGTTGTCAAGCAAGTCTCCGTCCCTTCTATCAACCTTTTCAACTAGATCATAGACTTGAGTCAGCATCTGACTTATCTGATCAACCGCTGACTTAGCCAAATCAAGAATCTTAAATGAAATATAATTTGTTTTCAATTCTATTGATTCTAAATATTTAAATTGAAAAACCATTTGCTTTTAGAATTATATATTTGTTTAAACTTTAAAGTAATTAATGAAGTATTTATTTATGTATAACAAATATATTCAAAATATTTATTAGACAGATATGTTTTTCTGATATATAAAGTGCACAAAGTTTACTTTGTTTTAATAATTTGTATGAAAACTTACAGAAAAACAAACCAGACACAACTTACCTGGTCTTCTTGTTCATATTTCTTCCGCGGGTTATAAATGTAAGTCAGTTGGCCAGAAGCCTTGGCGAATTTAGACGCAGCATTGTTTCGAGCCTAAAATTTAATAAATTGTGACTCATGTACTCCAAATATCACTTTTCAAAAAACTTTACTCTCGTTACACAGATTATTGTCAGTAAATAAAGTTAATTTTCGTAAAGATAAAAAAGAATTTATTTCAAAAATATTTTGGATATTAATGTGAAAAAAATAATAAAGTTACATCTTCGTTCATTTCTTCGGCATTTGAACACATATCCCTTGTAGCTTCAAGCATTTCTTTGAGATATTCTGTTATTTTCTTCCAGGTAGCCTCATCTACTTTTCCATTCAAAGATCTGGAATCTAATCATTAATTTATTACAGAATAAATAAATTAATACAAATATTGGAATAAATATATTTTAATATTAAAATTGTAACCTTGGATAATATCGGGAGTCAATTTGCTGATGATATCTATAGCAGCTTCTGCATTATCGTAATCAGCGTTGTCAGGATCTATAAACAAGATACATTATACGACTTTTACCATATTAATGAGGTATTAATAAAAAAATAACATGAGTTACTGCCTGTGGCCTGCAGTAGTGCTGCAACAGCTGCATTGAGGTGTGCCAGTTTTTGCGATAAATTATTTTGTAATCCTGGATGGTCATTCTTATCACTTTTGGGCACCTGTTAACGAAGACATGTCGAAATATAAAGTCTTATCTTAAGAAATACTTTTAACAATGGCGCTTTACATTTTTTGCAATAAAATTGTGCTTAAAATATAAGTGATTTCGTGTGGTGCTTACCATTATAACTGGCAAGTCACTTAATTTTTGCAGCTCTATATTAGAATTTCTCATAACTTTATCGGCTGATCTCGCCGTGGCAATGAATTTCAACCGTTTCATTTCTGGTTCTTCATCTGGAACTAAAAATGTCCAATCATAAGTTAACACTGAGTAACACGAAGGAACTGGCATTCAGTAACGTCGAACATTCAACAAACAAATTAAAATTTACATTGTATATTTACATTTACATTGTATTTTTACATGCAATATTATTGAATCGTCAGTGCAATATCGTAGTATATGTATATGAAATATTAAATAACAAGGGACGTTGGTGACTTTTTGAAACGGACACCTGGCTTCGTTAAGCAGAATTTTGAAGATAAAGTACAAGCTATGAAATGGTATTGCTATCCTAACATCGAGGCAATCATGTAGTCCTATTATTATTATAATATACATCTAAGTAAGTTTATTAGTTTTCCTGGAATCTCTGGCGGCTGTGAAACATACCTTACATAATTAGATACAAAAAAGATTTACCTGTAATGTTTGAATATGCATTTTTCAGTTTATCCAATGCTTTAGCCAATTCAAAGGTACCGTTTGCTAATTGTTTAGCAAAGGATTTGCGGTCAGGCTTTTCAGACAAAGGTTTCCATAATAATGCCATTCTTTGGGCTGATGAAGCAAGGTTTTCAGTCGCAGCTGTTAATGCACTCTGACTGTGAGGTTCACGGATGGACGACGATGTCAACTGGAGAGAGACAACGTCAATTTTAAATAGATATATAGATTAGAAAATGTCCAAAAAATTTATGACTAGATTAAGTAGTAGTTGATGGTTAATTATTCTCTAGGAACAATTATTTACATAGAAGAGTGATAAATAAAAACCAGTACTAGTTTTGCGACTGTGGAAAGTTCTTATAGAAATGTAATGTTACTTACTCTAGCACAAGCTAATAGGCCCTCGGTAGCATCAGTGCATTTGATGGCTGCGGCGTCTAATTCAGCAGCTCGAGGATCAGAGGCTTCCAATTTCGTCAGTTCACTGGTACCCATTAGTAATAATTGTACCTTGTTGCCCACATTTTGGGCCAATTTAATGAACTTTTACATGAAAATAAGTAATATATTCATTAAAATATTAATTAATAATAAAATGAACAAATACTACATATTTTTGGAAATGCTTTTTGGATTTAAAGGAGTTATAATTATATAATAGAAATTTTATAAAACCACTTACTTCTTCATTTTTATCGAATGCGTCAGGTGATTTAAGTATTTCAGTGATTTTTGCGCTTACGTCAGCATAATCGTTGCCCACATCGTACATTTTCTATCAAAGATCATTTAAGAAAAATATTCTATTAATTATTACAATTTATATATGTTCAACTGATTTTAGTGTTTGTTTGTGTTAAAACAACTTACGTTAACATTATCTGAGCCAGTCAACATACACATAGCTCGAGTGCAATCAAGCAGTTGTTTCACATATTCCTTCAGATCTTTTCCGTTTTCTCTATTTTCTTCATTTGTTAGAGCTTTTACATCTAAGCAGAGAAATGAGACCCATATTAAATGAATAATAAAATCTGTTTTAAAGAATCCTAGCTTTGGTTATTATTGTTCTTTTTGCACATTAAATAATTTGACTAGAAAATCAATGCAAATAATATATTAATAGTTTTTCACCTTTGACAAAACCGGGTATCAGTTCAGACAGTGTATTCATAGATATAACAGCGCTTTCGTAATCTGTATTAGCTGGATCTGTAAAATACAATAAGTAATACATAGGGAATAAAATAGTTATTATAATTAAATTTTCATAATGATCTAAATTAGTAAGCATTCTCTAAATTTAAGTTGTCATTTTTTCACTATAGTGTTACGAATTAAAAACAATATAATCCTTTATTTAACAAAAACTTAGTAATCATTCATATAACTTATAACTAATGAATAACGTATTGAAACATCAGCATGAAGAATAAATCTCTTGGTTATGCTTACAAATAGAAAACGAAAAAATGAGATGGTACATACTGAAAAGTATAATAAATTCATTTTTTTTATAATAGAAGTCTTTTATGTTCTTCTTACCTGCGTGAGAATTCAGTATCATTGCAATCGTGGCTTGCAGGTGGCCCAAATCTTTTTCAGACTTTAACGCCAAATATTGGCTTTCCTCACTACTGACAGGACTTTCATTCGGCTGGAAATGTTTGGTAATATGTAGAAATGTTATTATACTTAAATAGATTTATGCAATTAAATCATGTTTCATTTAAGAAGATACGCTATTTCTTTGTTGTAACTTATGTGTTCTCGTAATTTACGCACCTCATCTAAATAGTGAGCTGCATTTTCAACAGTAGTCCAAGCATTGTCTGTTGCTGTCAGGAAAGAAGCGCGTCGCAAAGATGCTTCTGTCTTTTCATCCTGTATGAAACTATGGCGAGAACGCTGGAATACAGAAGATGTTAAAGATAATTTTCAAAAACTCGTTGTCTGTAGTTCTTTGGAAAATATTTTGTTCAGTTTGGATTATCTTTTAGGTAAATATGATTAAGATACTTTAATTTGTGACTGTGAATATGAGCGAAGATAAAAAGCACTATGATAGGATATATGCATATCACATTGTTTCAACGTAAAATGGGGGATAGCTTTAAAGACTACAGGTATTGTAATAGTAATCACTATGCAAAATAGGCGTTATACAACCTTATTTTTTGGCTTATGAGATAAATTACTTATTGAAATTTATTGTGTTAAATAATGTAACGTTCTACCATAAGAATTTTGCTCCGTCTTTTGGTATTTGGATCCAAAGATAGGTGCATCTGCGTAGATAAATCTGCTAACTTTTTCGCTGCATCCAGAGCCTTTGTTAGGTTTTCTTCATTTGTCTAGAAGCACGAATGTTTATTAAGTTTCTATAACAGTAATTGTACAAGTGTTTTTTTGTGCTTGAAGAACTTACCAGATCATTATTTTTTGTTTCCGACGATAAACTATCCAAATAGGAGCAAAGGTCGTTAAGATTATTTAGAAGCATCTTAGATTTTAATGGACTTGAGTTCGCAGCAGTTTCGTTAACACCTGGAAGAATTCAATTAATGTCATTATAAACATATCTCAATGAAACAAAAACAATTTCTAGTGGAGAAACAATGAATTTATGAAGCTTATTATATTCTGTTGGAATGTTATTCGCAAATTGATAGAGTGATAAAATTGGTATTGCATGTTTTATATTATAGAAGTTTCATAAATAAATAAGAAAACGATTGAAGTGTTCAGTTAAAGAAATACCTGAAATAAATTAATTAAGGCATCTTAAGTTTACGAATCGATTCTCGGTACACACATACCTTCTTTTAACTCAGGCAATGCAGCTTCCATAAAAGCGACAACTTTTCGTGCTTCTTTTATATTGTGTTCTGTTGGATCTAAAAAAAATTAATATTTGCTGAGTTATTCATGTATTTTATAATTTATATTATGCTAGCGTGGTATAAGATAAGTCTTGATCAAGTTGTGAATTGATTTCGGCCTATGATGAAACAGTATTTGTTCTATACAAATAAGTATTACAAATAATGATCAACTTTTTTACCTGATAGATACACAACACTTGTCACACATTTGGAGTTAAAAGTCTTCATTTTATTTTCAATGCCATTCGAAATGTGGTGCTTAGAAGGTTCCACCTAAATATAAATAAATATACATTAGATAAGCAGATCAAAAGAGAAGAAAAATTAAAAGATTAATAAATAATGTACATAACTAATAATACATATTTTATACTATCATAATTTATTCTCATCTATAATTTTTACTGCAATTTATAAGAATATCAAACATCATATCGACTGAAATATTACTCTTATTTATAATAAGATATATAATGTGATTTCAAAACGTGACATTATGAATTAAAGTATATTATAGAATGAAATATTTATTTCTTACTTTTGAGCTATGGGTTGTGATTGGTTGCTGGCTTTTGTTGCTTATGTTTGTCTTCATCAATTCGTTCACCGTAACAATTTGAGTTCCCTCTTTGAATTGTTGTCCTAATAATGAATAATCGAGTTAGTTCATGTACTAAATATATTGAATAGAATTTTTACTTCAATTGTGGACAAAATCTTACCTTGTTCCACCGATATTATCTGGCTTGGGCCAACTAGGGAATGTTGAACTGCTTTCTTTGCTGCATAATTCACAAATGTTGTGCCTCTGCAATTGAGAATTGAATAATTTTTATTAAAAAGAACATTTAAATAATTTTTAAATATCAAATATGCTTTTACCTTGACATTTCAACATTATCCTCGAATATGGCTTCCCCTTCAATAAAGTTAACTTTTCTAGGACCAGCAAGACTTCGCTTTATAATGTCGATATAGCCTTCCAGAATGTCTTTGATACGATAGCCTTCATTGGTCTTGACCACATATTCTTTTTCACTACATTGTTTGGACAGTAAGTATATTATAAATATGCCAAAAAAAATTATTTAAACTAATATTTGAAAATAGAAAACCAACACTATGAAGAATTAAAACAAACATTTTCATAATATTACTTTTGGAATATTTTTAAGTTGTATAATAAATCATCTTATATATACAAGTTACCTGTAATCTCCGAAATTCAGAGCGAAAGACTCGTAATCAGCTCTATAACTTTTTACTTGAGTCAGAAGCCAAACTTGGATGATTTCTTTCGTCTCTTCGTCGAGACGTAGAATAGAATTTGCATTTATTCCTAAAAGACGGGGTACTAGCTTCTTCTTTTTTAGTTGCTTTTCCTAAACAGATTCAGAGAATTTTGTTACTGTTATCGTTTACTAAAAAGGTCACACTTCGTGTCTATGTACAGATGTGCTTGTAATTACATATTTATTTTACCTTTACTAGGAAGAAGGTGACTCCGTAAGTAGGCAACCCACGCGCCATTCTTGTGTACATTTGTTTCGCTTCTATCTCAGGAAGTCCGATATGCATTTTGTGTTCTTTGATAACCTTTTTCTCGGCGCCCCAAGTCACGTACTGTTCTGGTAGAAATTCCTTTAAACTGAAGAAAATATTTATTGTTATTTAAAGTTAATATAATCTCCTAACGTAATTCATTTCGAGCTATATAAAATGTGGTTTAAGTAACATACTTTTGAATAAAACCTGGTTTGTGTTTGTCCTCGTCGTAATCACCATACTGTATATGACATTGTAAACCGGCAAATTCAAGCGCTGAAAGAATCAATAAAATAATCACTCACTATATACGATTAATAAATTTAAATGTGATTTTCCTTATGATTCACAAATATGTTTACCCTTAGATTCAGTGACGACCTGTTTTCCTTCTAAAATTCCGTCTCTCGTTTGAACATAAAGTAGATTCAGCTGTACCGGGTCTCGAGAGTCAACGTTACGGTCAGAGTAAAAAAGTTTGCGTTTAAACAACAATGTTTCGTGAGGGTCTACTTGTAACTCCCTTAATGTTTTATGCTGGTCCAACCACTCCACTGAAATTAAGGAAATGGTTTGTGTAATTACCTCCATTTGATATCTTATTCGCTTTCTTGAAGAGTTAATATGTATCATGAAATTATAATACTACCGAGGTCATCGGTTTTTAATTTCTTGCTCAATTGCTCGAGCTTAGCGTCCTTTTCTCTCTGCACGGTTTTTTTTCTTAGAGTCAAGGTCCCCATTGTATTGGCTCCCTTTGGATCCTCAAGAGACTCTTTGTCTTCTCGACACTGATGGAGATGGAAAACATATTTAGTACAACTGACATATTGTGATATATTAAAATATTACAATAATGAAAATTGTAGTTTCAACAAATATATCAATTAGCTTTCATTGATAAACTTGATGAGCATATTTATTATACATTAAATAAAAAAAGATAAATAGTCTAATCCATTTATAAATAGATTTTTACTTTTAAAAGTAACTTACCAGTCCATATTCTTCTGAGTTACTAATCCGCAGTTTTTCACAGATGTAGACCATCAAATCTCCGACCTTCTTGGATTCATCGAGTTGAAGAGTTTTCACAGCACCTTATAAAATATTTTCATTATAATTCTAATTACATTGATTGATTGGAAGAAAAATTGTTTGACATAAATTATATGTAATTATTATACAATATAAATTTTAACTGGTGGAGAAACTGATAAATGATTGCAAGGCTAATGGAGATTGTCCAAATTTTGTTCAAAATTAGGTCCTAGGTGAGGATTGTTTTTATATACGTTAATATAAGTACCATCCAACATTCGAAGTCTCATATTTCTTATCTTGGGGAGGTAATGTAGGCAGTCACCCTCTCGTAGCATGTAGTACTCCAGAGTTTTACCACCGTCATCCAACCACACTCCCGAATACTCATTGTCAGCTGACGGAAGGAAGAAACCGTATTCTGTAAAATTTTGAGGAATTATGAAGACATTATCGTATTATTTTTAAGGAACCAAATATATTTTATTTGGGAAATTTTAAGGAATACTTTATTAACATTTCATGTTAGTTTATTATAAAAATTAAAATTCTCAATCATCTTCAAATATATTAATCCTTATATAAATGAAGTTAATATTAAGATTGTCGACACACTTATATCTCAGGAACTAGCAATTGTATTTAAAGTCTTTATTTTTTGTACAAAAACACGAATCAGTAAACATAAAAATATATTCGTACAAGAAAAGGAGCTATAGTGTAGCTTGCGGTAGAGAGAGGAGTTTGAAAGATGGATGTAAGGGTTTAACGCGCGTTAGATAGGGGCCCCTTAAACCTACATCTGGGTCTCAAGTCCCAGTCACTGTTGAAGCTCCTTTCCTTGTAACGATGGGTCTGGCACCTGCACGGTGCATCCATAAAATGCTAAGAAGTTAAAACCAGTACAAAAATATTAGGCCATTGCTAAAAATTACCTCTGTTAGGTTCTAAAGCCAGGATCTTGTCTTTCACTATCACATGAGCTTCTTTAATTGTAGTTTTCGTATCAAACTTGAGAGTTCGAGTAACTGCGCCTTCCCCCAAAATTATCTTCAACGAAAGTGGTGCCATTGTCTGTAATTGATTTACATAAATTTTAGTTAACAGTTGTAAATGTAACGTCCCATATTGCAGAGCTGTCTAATAAAAAACTGTGATAATCTATATATCTGTAATAATTTTTAATTTAATAATTATAAAGTATTTATATTTAAAACTAGCTTTCCGCCCGCAGCTTCGCCCGCGTGAAGTTCGGTTATATCGCGTTTCCAAGAGAACCTTTCGAAAATCTGGGATAAAAAACTATCCTATGTTCTTTCTCAAGGTCAACTCTATATCTGTACTAAATTTCATTAAAATCAGTTCAGTGGTTTAGGCGTGAAAGCGTGAAAGCGTAACAGACAGACAGAGTTACTTTCGCATTTATAATATTAGTAGGAATAAGCTGGTAACTATTAGTTGGTTGTTTAAAGTATGGCCTTCATCCGTGCAAAGACGTGCATAGTATATTCTGACAGTCTCGTGTTGAATGGAGGAGACACGATCCGGGATAAACTTTTAAATTAAATAAAATTTAACCGCCACTACTGAATCCACAATTAGGAACATTGTTAGTTGATCTAAAATAACACACAGGAAACTATAAGTATCACTTTATGTCATGTACTCAATATTATTTTGATGGATTTTCCTTTTATTTTAACGTCACTAGTTATATTTATAAGCACATCATAAATAATGTTCCCGATACGTCTCTATGAACACAGTTCAATGCATTGTCTTCTTTATTTGTATGATAAAGATTATAAGGTAGTGTGCAATAATTTAAATACGTGAGTATAAGAAATAAACATAATAGATATAAACAAAATACATTCACATAAACCTTATTAGTCCAAACGGTTTTGATTACTTACATACAAATAATTAATGATTTATTTATAACATAAAAAATACATTATTACAATAATTTTAACTTAAATTTAAATGCATTAAAATCAAACTTACGTAAAGCTAATAAATATTATGTTAAAAGTAAGAGTTACTTTACTTATTATGATATAAATAAGTATACAATATTAATATTTAATATTAATATTTAATATTATACGTACGCGTCAGTATTGTTTGTGTCAGTTATTCAAACTGACAATTATCCTTCTCACTAACGTATGCTGACTCACCGATACGCTCTTATCGAAGTATATATTTAATACTTAATTAATTTATTATTATTTTATATATATTTAGGTAATAAACATGATTGATTTTTTTTTTATTTTTACGAACATATTTGATGTTAAAAGTTTTAGTGGGTTTCATTGAACATTAAATATTTAGTTAATAAAGCTGAATTTTGTTCATGATTAATGACCAAATTTGGCAATTAATTTGGAAGATTATTGAACACAATTAAATAGAAAGTAACGACATATGTGTGCCTAAATCCTAGTTTAAGTTCCTGTTAACAAAGGTGTTCACATCATAAATTTTAAGCTTGGTGTATTTTTATATGTTATTTCCGAATTTTCCATTTACAATAAAGTTAGTGAATCTTTGGAAATGGGCGTCAATCGATTTTTATTTAAGACGAATTGTAAAATTATTACTTTAGATGAATTATAACTCAAGTTTTATACATTTTGTAGGCAGATTCAACATAAAAATAAGATATGCTCACGATTGTCTCAAAAAATTAATAATATATATGTACCTACAATGTACATATATGTCGAGGCACCGTGTCATATTTGATTTTTAAGAAGTTTGACGTCACAATCACTGTTTTCAACAGCCGGCTTATCCATGTTCCATTTTCATCTAACTATTTATACACTCATAATCACTTTCACTACTTCATTTCAGACTTTAAGTTGCACTTGTAATTAGATAATCTTCCTCCTGGAGAGCTCTCACACTGTGTCTCTTTCCTTTTATTTTTACTAAAAGTTACATAATGACTAATCTTCACATATTACAAATCAAGGAACTAATTAACATTTACTGTTATTTAATACAAATCATGAAACGATCTCAAAAACAAATTTTGTTAAAGAAATCACTGACGCAATGACGTTAGTGATTTGTTTATGTCACATCTACCCTCTAAAGTAAAATACTTATGAAACAACTACACCTTACAATGGTTTAAAGGTCATTGCGCTTATATATGTATATATTAATTAAAATAGCTCGTAAATTCTTTAAATAAACATAGTGGTACTTTTCATCCTTATATGTTTTATAAATATTAAGTATAAAATATTAAAAGTAATATCCCCGAGTGGACGAAGTGGAAATCATAGTTAGTTTAAAATGAAGTCATTCACAAATCACAAATAAGAAGACTAATTGACAAAAAAATTCTTCTCCTCTGCCCGTGACCACGATTGATACAACTTATCTGAAATAACGGGAATATGTAGTTTGAAATAATAAAAAAACGTGTAGTACATCCTAATAATATTAGTTTTCTTTTCAAACAATACTCGCAAAAATATTAAATGTATGTGAAATATTAATACTGAACGTTATCGTACTCTGTTACCAGTTTGGTGCTTTCAATATTATCGTTGTTACAAAAACTTAACTTGTTTATTTGTTTCTTATTTTGAGTGTTATTATAATTTTGGTGGTTACAGTTTTACATTTAGTTAATCCATAAAGTTGGTTTATTTTAGTAAAAAGGCAACTAGCTTTACAAAGATAATAATTAAAAACTGAACAAATTCTTCGTTAATTATCCCGATTGTCCAAAGACTAATGAATAATTTTATCTAAAAATTCTCTTTAGATAACCACTTTTTTCTACACTCCTCAGTCCTTTCCCCTCCACGATACATCATACCACTTCAGTATCCTCTCATGTTAATTATATGTATTAGTAAAATTTTATGAACAGTTTTAAGGAAATGTACTTTAAAAAAATATCTACATACATACTTTTTATATGTATGTACATTTTGTTAAGATTTCTATCACATAATTTTTAATAGATGACATCAAAGGTGCAAGGTGGGCAGGATATATAAGGAATAAAAGGAAATCATTTCGGTAGAAATTTGTCTCTACACTATTCCCTAGAGCGATACGTTTTTAGACAAGGTTTCACAGACTTATGCGCATTAAATAACAAATATTAAACATTGTTTATATAGTTTCTAATTAAGTTATAGTTTTATATTGTACAATTTTCTCGTATGTTTATATTTAGATTGTATAGTTTTACTTAATTAAATTTTCCTGGTTATGTTATTTAAGTATTTTAAATTTTTGTATCACCAACAATGTGTTTTTATACGTATCGGGTCAGACATCAGAGGTAAAATGTAGGAATGACTATGATAATAACTTTTTGACAATACATTCCCGTATATAATACAGGAGTGTTTTCTTTTTTGGGATTGAATTCCCAGAAGATGCCCAGATATAAGTAGTAGTGGGTATTAAAGATATTTTTTTTTATAAATAATGAATAACAGAAAGAAAGGTGAATTTTTTAATATTTTCAGTTGTATTTTTATGAAATAAAACTAGTTAATTAAATTACATATCTCTTTATTACACTTCGTTCGGATTGATAAAAACCATTATTGATGGGGTTTTATAAATAGTACTATTTTATTTAACAGAAGTGACTAATATATTAAATGGGCTCTTCATATATGACATTTAAACTTTAAATGAAACAAATAATTCCAAACATACTGTTTACCATATTAAATATACTATTATATTTCATTTAAAATTTAAATACATATATGTTTATCATTGAAAGAGCCCTTACGTAAGACTAACGGTTATTTATGAGTTTCTTCCATATTCTTCTTACTTTCGTCTGCGTGCCTGAAAACAAAATAATATTTCTGATTACGAAATACTTCTGGATTTTGTGTACCTATATTTAAGTCAGTAAAAATATTTTATTCTGTTATAAAATTTAAACATTAAGTATTGAGAGTATAAAGAATCGTGTCTATAATATTTTTGTAATTAGACTTTTTTTGGATGATGTTTCTGTCATTTTATTCTTACCGCTTCTTTCCTGTCTTTAGTGACGCAGACGGAGCGAACCCTGAAGGGGTCGGAGTAAGTGCAGGTGCAGGTTTGGACCAGGTTCTGTTGTGTGAGGCGAGAGATCACTGATGCTGCTGCTGTCTGTAGCCATTGTTTCTGTTGTCCAGGGTTGCAGGCGCGGAAGGTGCTCGCTGAGAAAGTATAGCCGCCAGTCTGGGGAAGATTTTGATTTAGGTTTTAATTTAGTTTGAAGTCTTTAAGCTGTGAGCTGAGTGTGAACTAAAGCGTATGCACCAGTAAGGCATTGCACCAGTAAGCTAAATCAGATGTTCTGTTTATATAGCTGTCTACGTGTGAAAGTTAGAACGGGCAATAAGTTCCGTCACGTACTCCACAGATCATAAGAATGACGTTATCATAAATATAATATTTAAGGTTAGTAAAGAAAATAATATTATAACACTTACTTCTTGTGCGAAATCAACGCAACCGTCTTCATTTTCTAACTCAAGAGTTTCTCTCAATGATTCGGTGTCCTTTTGTTTTTTGTCTCCCAACAACAGAACGGAGTGTTCAGAGAAACCTATACAAAAGAAATATAATATTAAAAATCCTATTTTCTGGAAGCTATAAAGCAGTGGCTTCTTTATATGGTGATTAAAGTACATACCGACAACTTGGTTGACAGATTTACCGCCTCCAATCTTAAGGTCAGGAGTGTTAGCTACGAGCGAGTGCGTCAAACCGATGTTTTCAAACATTTCTTCGTAAATAGCGGAACGAAGGACGGTCAACTGCACAAATGAAATATATTAAGTATATCCTTTGTTTACTATTCTTTTACTTCTTCCAAAGATTTGAAAGTCATATTCTTACCAGGAAGTCCTGAGGAAGGCACTTGTCTCCAACGGAACTGATGTAGTGTTTAACAGCTGTTGGCCTCAAAGGCAGGTCGAAGATGGATTGATATGAAGCCATAACATTGGTGATACCTTTGAAATAAAATATTAAGTAACATATTTAATTAAGGAATTTGGCGAATAGATGACTATATTCTTCAACTAAAAAAATATTTTAATTTAAAACAATTTGTTCCTTTCTTTTTATTATAGAATGCACCATGGGCTTTAATATATTATTCTTTTATTTTAGTTTATATTTTAAATGAATATAAAATGTACTTACCAAGTTTATTCTTGATCATGTTCAAGAGGGATACAAGTTGGTCTACGGCCTTGTCAACCTGGTCATGGTGTACTCGAATCGGTTTGATGTCATTGTAGCGACTTTCGTCATCGAATTCAACCTTCGCGGTCTTCAGTTTCACTAATAAATAAATATAATAAATTTGTTAGAATCATGATATAAGTTGCTTAATAATTATTTGTTCGAGGTATAGTTTCAGACTTTATTTTTAATGTTTAGTTTTACTTCCACTTATCCCTCACAAAATGGCTGCAGCCAGTATTTATCGTTTTCAAATACAAGTTGATACTTAATTGTTGTACACAAAATTACAATGGTTCATTATAATAATTAATTATAATCAGTCATAACTAATGGTAAGGATTATAGTATATTAGAATAAGTACGGCACAGATGGCGCCACTTGTAACATTTTATAAATTATTTTTACTTACTGTCGGTATCATACAAAATTGGGTACGGCATCTTGGAGGTAATTCCGACGAGGTAAACCTTAACGTCGGTAATACGCTTAGCCTTAAGTCCTTCTATGATATGACCGACCAGGGGCACGACGATGTCCTTGTAGTTATTTTCGTTGGACTATAACAAAAATATTAATTAATTTAACAGTTCTTAGAATGTATTTATTACTCCGAGGATATTATTTTGATACTAAAAAAGATGGACACTTTTTGATGGATAGTAACAAATTATATAACTAAATGTAAAACAATACCTTAGTCACTTCTACGGTGACAATAATATCGGCCTGTTTTTCGGGAATCTTGACTTCGTAGATGTCACCGACTTCTTTGCGGACGCCGGAATCCATGCACGAGACACAAGCGGAAGGCAGAACAGCTGGCAATAGACCGGTAAGAGCAAGAGCAGCATAACCACGACCCAGGTCGCATGCTTGGGCCATAGGGTCTGACGCTCCTTGTACCGCGTGGATACAGGCTTGTCTGTTGATAATTAATTTACGTTATCGAATCACATGAAAAATATGTAAATAAACAGGTATAATAATGTTATGTAAATAAAAATTGATGTTCGTGTTTAGAAGTCGATAACTAAAGTATCAGATGACCTCACGTTATTTCTTTCAGAGTTAAAATAAGTCCGTCAATCATGCTTTTATAAATTTTGAACGAAATGCCAGAAAAACGTGTAACGGAAGAGAAATCGCATCAAAAGACAAGAACATTGAGACTATATACATTTTTTTCGACTAAATTAGATAACTTGGAACCAAGCCGTGTAGAAGACTATAATATGAGCTCAACCTCAAGTATACAAAAATTAAACTAAACCTAATTCTATCATAAATATTTATAAATTACTTATTTGGTAGTTGGCGAGTGAAATCCTCTAGTATAACTTACCTGAATGGTGCAATATCGAGCATGAGAGATAGCGGTCTCAAGGGAGATAATCCTCCGAACACCTCTTCACAAGCAGGAGGCAGAGCTTCGTGCATCTGGTGGTGGGAGTGTTCTGGACACTTGGCAGCTGGACAGCTGCTGGCCATCTTGTATGCGTTTCCGAATTCGCTTTCCGAATGAGCAATCTATAATTCAACGAAACCAACATTAATTAAGGACTATTAGCTTATTTCATATCTTTTACAATTAAGAAGATCAATGAACGAACCTTTCCATTTGGTAGCCTGAAGTCATCGTAAGGTTCATTGTTACCATCTCCAAGGAGACCGCGTAGTTTACCGAGATAGAAGCCAGAAACTTCAATGTAGCACACCTGATTGGAAAAAAGTATTAAAATATGTGATTGTGATACGGACATTTTTGAACTGAATCCTGATTTATAATTAACATAGAAACTAACCTCAAGTTTGCTGGTACAGAAAGCCATAAGTCCGTATAATGAGCCCATACCGATACGTCCATTCGCCTGTCTAAACGCAAAAACTTCCTTTTCAATCACAGGGTAGCCATGGGCAGCACCATTCACAGCAACCTTCATGAAAAGTAAAAGTTTAGATTAAAACTTTTCTACATATATATCAATTACTGAAATAGGGGCAAGATTTTAACAAACCTGTCCATTTTCCTTCAGTTCAATAGTCATGCCGTGTTTGTCTTCCAGGATAAGTGCCTTCGGACTACCGTTAGCAAGTTGGATTAACAAAGTGAAGTTTCTGTCAACATGGTCGTGTGCAAGGACATAGCGACAGGAGCCAGGGAACGTAAGGTGACGGCCGTCGAATGTGAAGATGTGTTGGCCATTCACGACCACAGCTCTCACTGTGAAGATAATTTAATTTTAAAAAACAAGTAAGTATAAATTAAAATGAAACTAATATTCTCGGATTTACTTCGCGTATTTATTTTTGATTATAAACCACATGCTCCCGACTTTTCGGCTACTTTTCAGCAACCGTGATCAAGGGCAGACGATATAAATTAAAATGTTTTGTTATGTAAGCCATAGAAGTTTTACTTACTTTTAGATGGTACTTCGTCGAGTGGGTTCAGGCTGCGTGGACGGTATGTCTTGAACAAGGTCCAGGGGTCTGGGATGTCCCCACGTAGTACCTGAGATAGAACACTAAGGGCGGCCGAGCCTCGGAACGATGGAATTGAGACTGGAGATGATCCCCACATACGTGCCTGTAAAATAAGAAATAGAGTTGTATTCATCTGATCTGGTCTCAATATATTATATAGTACTTTTGTATAAAATATACAAATATCTCATATTATATGATTAAATGAATATAAATTTATAAAAATAGTTTGACTACAGTATCATTTAATACATAGTTCGTCAATGTGTTTGTACATATTTTTTCTCTGTAGGTAAAGAGTGTATTTTAGCGTTCTGCTTTAATTTTTTTTTGCAATATAAAATTACTAGGCTATTAATTAGTGGCAAATATTGTCAATTTAATTGTGGTTAAAATTATTTGATTTCAGAAAGTACTCACATCTGTAATGTCAATATATTGCTGAAGACCAACTTGTCCAAGATGACCTCTCACGAAGTTCACTAGTGAAGTCACAGCTGAGACGAATTTGTCGAAAATAGCTCTCAACTCCGCGCTTTCATTGCAAGGCTGGTTGTTGATTTTCTGTAAACATTTTAAAAGATATTTAAAATATCGAATTATGTATAGGACTTAATTTGTTTAATAATTTTATAAAAAACATCATGTTCATTATTGTTCAGTCATTGTTTAAAGTTACTTACATTTCTTTTAATTTTATATTTGTATAATATTTTGTTGATAAAATTATTAATTGTTCAAATTAAGGGAGTTGCCTTGTTATAAGTGTACCAATAGTTATTCTTTTTCTTGTAGAGTTAAGGTATACACAAGAAATCTATAGAAATAATATATTAGTTACCTTTTCAGCATACTTCAGGAGTGCATCTAAGAATTGCCTCATCTCTTCAGTTGGTAGAACAGAGCGTACGGTTCCGTGGACGCCATGAAGTATGTTCACCATTTTCACTGGTACCTCTAACTCCTTCCACTGAATAAAACACATTATTATAACTTTTTAGTACTTCGCAAAATTCTTATTACTGAATATTTAACTGATTTAAAACCGATTTAATGTAAAGTTGTTCTTATGATAACCTACTATTAAGCTCAGATAATTTTCAGCTCCAAAAATTATTAATAATAAACTAAATCTTGGTATCGGTAGTAAATAATAATATACTATTGTTTTTGAATTTTTGTACCTTTTCACTAATAATGTTGAGGATTGGCATTTCCTTCAACTGCTGACTGAGTTCGCTAAAGAACTGAGAGGACTTGGCGCGCCATTCTTTCAGTTGAGCCACGATGATGCGGGTTATGTCTAATAAAATAAAAGGAAAATTATAATCTTTATATATAATGGTACTAAGAGTTAATTAAAAAGGGGAAAGAAAAAAAAAATGTAATAAAGGACACAAAATAATTACAAAGAAATAAGGACACAGCTTATGAATTCTATCACGTTACCTTTGAAGATTTCAGTGAAAATGTTAGCAAGTTCCTGAAGTTCGGGCTTGTGACGTTCAAAGAAATCGATGATGATGGCAGAGAAATGAGCAGCCGCCTCGATTACTCCGCTCACGTACTCCTCGAGTAAATCACCTACAGCCTTGGACAGCTGCTTCAGTTGTGGTTCGATCTAATTAAAAATATTTTTATTTTTATATAAACTTATATATGTATTCTATTATACTAGTTTTTGTATGCGAATTCGGCTGCGTTAGTTTCAGAATAAAAAGTGTGTAGCTGAACGAGCAAACTCTATATCTCCTTAATTTTGGATTTGATCAACTTTCCTTTTCCTTATTCTAAGCTATCTGTCTACCAATTGTCATCCAAAACTGTTCTTGAGTTATAAATAGTGTACGTAACATGACTTCCTTTTACATATAAAGTAATTTATTCCAAGCCTATCTTATTTTAAAGAATCTTACCTGTTTTTCGTAAATGTCAGCAATGTTTTTGGATATACCGGTGATAGTCTCGACCACTTTGTCCACCAAGGGCTTGAAGACGGTGATTGTGTCATCAATCATCTTAGCTACGAGTTTTACAATGACGTGCCTACAAAAAATAACGGCATTTAATAAAGAAAATTAGGAGTTTAAAATGATACTGTTGGTAGCTTATTGATTCTCATGTTAAATTGAATGTGAATCATGAAAATGTCGATTTAATTAAGTACTTGTTGTAGCATAATTTTATAGATTTCAGTTAAAACTACCAAACTATATTTGTATGATAAATAAGAATGCAAATAGAAAATAAATAACAAAGTATTCGTTTTCGTATTCTAAAATAAAACTTTCACCATATCATGTTCCAGTTCTTTCTTTAATATTGTTTTTGAATTTTTATTTCAGTAATATATTAAAATCTTAATTAATGTATTTATACTTTTATTCTAAGAAATAAAGAAAGACTTACAAGCTCTCCATAATTTCCTTTAATGATTTGTCATTTTCAATTTCCTTAATCATCTTTTCGACGTCTTGTTTGTATTGCTGTTCGATTTCCCTGTATGTTGGCTCTACTTTCTTTAAAATCTTTTTGAAATCTTCATTCGCCTTATCTCCGATTCCTTGAATCCTTGATTTCAGGTTCGCCAGATCTTTTTTCAGTGCGTTCTGAAAGTAAATTTAAATGTAATATTACTTTGATATTCTGTTTTACTTATAGATTATAAATGAAATGTCACAATTAATAATATATGTATATTAAATCTCATTTACTCACCACGAAGTAGTTGAAGTTGTCTTGGGATAGGCCATAGTCGCTTTTAACGAGATTATCTTGCAAGTACAAAGCTCCTTTAACAATGTTCTTCTTCTGTCCAGGAACAACAATGTCCACAGAGATGTCGACGCGTTTTTCAGGGTTCAAATGGCTGACGATGGAGAGTTTTCGTTCTGATTCATCTGAAAGACATTTAAAATATCACAATGATTTCTAATAATAAAGAAATTTTACAAAATATTATCTAATTTATTGTGAAAAACCTACCACTGTATCCTGTAGTGAATTCGTAGTACTCGAAATCTTTGACAACAGCGTATACTGTTACTGGTTTTCCTTGAAGCAGACTGAATCTAAGGTCGGCTTGTTGTAAGTTCTCCTTGACTGTGGCTGATCCTTCTAAATCAATTACTTTAACCAACGGAGTGTCGAGCTGAAAGTGTTACATAAAAATAGTAAGCAATTTTTTGCAATAGAAAACAATATTGTTATCGTCGTTATGTCTGTTAATGTTTATGTCATAATTTAAATAATACTCACCATCAACTTGATGTGAACAGGGTTGACTTCCAAATAAAATTTAGCTTCGCGGTCCTAAAACATAAAGTAATAAGATGAGAAAAATTTATTTTGAATAATACATTAATAATTTTATATTTTATGTATAATTCTATATACAATTTCTTTTAAATGAATTTAGTATTTTATTATTTTTTATACTCACGCTTCCTAAGATAGAGCAAGAGACAACGCTTGATGTTTCAATCTTCAAAGAGTTCTCAGCTGGCCTCTTCATTGATCCACGGAATTTGATTAACGCTTCCTAAAATTATGCAGCAATATTTTAGTTATAAAATAGTAATTAATGATAATAAGGATAGTAGTTGAGAAAATAAAGCTACATGCCTTTCCAAGCCTTGGATGGCTGAAACCAATAAGTGAAACAATTTCTCCTTGCTCATTATAGTTTCCTTGGACGTCAAAGCTGAATCTGGCAGCGGTCTTGGTTTGTGGCTTATTTTTGTCTGGGTACAAACATAGCTCTCCGCTAACTGGGAATGGTAGGCTCTTGTCTGAAGGATACCGGATAAGGGATTCTAAGGCGATGACTCTTTGAGGGAAGGTCAGAACAATACCAGCAGGGAACCCTGTAAAAGACATTGTATTAAATAAAAATCTATTACTTGACTTCTATTTTATTGATCATATTTATGTCAAAATACTCACGGCCTGGTTCGGGCTGGCTGTAAACATGGAAATGGTATTTATCGTTTTCTTTGTTCACGTGTAAGTTCAAGTTGTACTGGGGAAGTTTCTTTTCAGAGAACTCGTTGGCAATCTGAAGACCGAATTCAGTAGCGAGACCCAGTTTACGGAGGTCAAGTCCAACGTTGAAGAGATGCTTGAGAGCACCAGGTCCTGAAATTAAAATATACCAAATAGTGCATTCACGCATTCGTAAAAACAACCAAAATGATTCGTTGAAAAATATTTACTTCGTTTTATTTTTATTTATATCGCTCCTTAAATTTTTCTTCTATGTACAGGAAACTAATTCGCATAAAATAGGAATCATAGCTATATTTGGACGTATATCCTATTACCACTTACAAAAGTTTTGTTTACTTGCATAGATCGTTATTTATAATTTAACCAAGCGTTATTTTACTAACCTGCAACAAACTTAGAGTTCAGCTCAGCGTGGGCGCATTGCTTCTTCTCTTCGCAGTATACGTATGAGGTCTTGTATTCGATGTTTGTGATGCGAGTTTCAACAACGTGGTTACGGTCTCCGAAAGCAAGGTTGATAAAGGTCTGTAAAAACGTTTCTAATTAATTACCATCTATTCAATCGTTATATCATGTTTTTGTCAATGATTTTTTAATTTCATATTTATTGTTAAAATATTGAACTTTTTCTTCAATGTTAAATATATGATTGTAAAATTTTTACCTCTATTCCCTGTTCATTGCCTTCAGTAAGGATGGTACGGATGTATTTGAAGTTGGCTGGTTTCTGTTCATCTTTGATCTTAACAGTTCCTGAACCTTCAATAATGGTCTTCTGACCTTCCTGCTTGCTGATGTATGATGTGCTACAAAGAGACAACATATTAATTATTTGTTGCTTAGTTAATAAATTTGGATTAAAGTTCTGTTTCTTTAAATTCTATACTTTAATGAAGTATGTATGTAATTTTATATACTTATATATGATTCTTACCTTCCACTTAGCACATTCTTGTTGTCGTTAATAGCGTGGAATTCAAGACGTTTTCCGCTACCCGAATCCTTGCTTGAGATGTCAATTTTGTAATTCTTAAGGCCTAATTTCTCAGAGTTTCCAATGAACTTGACGTACAGATCCTTCTCTAAGTTAGCTTCTAATGTTGAATCCAAATTGAAGTCCTTGATGTTTTCTATCTTCATTTCAAGGCGACCTTCCTTTGAACGGATCGATATTCCCTTGAAGTAAATTCTGTAAAAGACAATTAGTGCAAGAGTATGTTTTGGTTAAGTTATGTTAACTATACTTTCATATATTAATTATTGATCAATTACCTTGAGGTCTTAGGGTTTGAAGGGCTGGTATATTTGATGTCAACAACAGGTTGTGTGTTGGAGTACACAACGTAGCTCTCACTTCTGTACGAGCGGCCATCAGCATCAACTGAGATTACAGCGCTATATGTGTCGGGGGATGGGCTCTGTAAAACGTAAAATTCTTATAACGGCAAACTTTATTTATTTTACTGGAGATCAAAGTTTGTTATTGGGCTAAATTCTTTTGTTAACATTACCATAAGAATGTAAAGAAAATAAAATTATTAAAACTGTTCCTTTATTTACCTTAGCTTGTAAGAAGAGATCAATTTTTTTGGCCATTTCACTGCTCGGGCAGTTTGATGCGAATTTAAGTTCAACTTCTCTTGGAGAAGATGAGCCGTAAATTTTGTAGTTGGAAACTTTGCCTTTTCCGTATTGAGCTTTCAAATCAATGTCAGCGGTGGATTTTTCTTCTGTAATACGCAAAAAAGTTATAGTTAATTTCTAAACATATTTTGTTGTTTTATTTTATTAATATTATTGTAAGTGAACATACTGGATTCATTAATCTTGTAGTCGCTGTCCAAGATAACGGGATCATAATGGGGCACAATGAACTTGAGTTTGGTGTTGCCGCTCTTGGGGCCGTATTTTCCACTTGATTCTAATTTGTAAACATCAGCGTTGACTTGGAATACCTCAATGAGTGTTACCTGAGAATAATCATTAAAAATAAGTTATAAAAATGCCTCATCACTTTATTTCGACATTTAATTCCAAAGGGGGTTAAAAATTAAAAAAATCAAAATAAGAAGGAAATAGTTTAGGAAAATATTTTCCATAAATATTGAACAAGGAATTAACAAACAAATCTGGCGTGAAATCTTTTGTGATAAGTGTAAATTTAACTTTTAACAAGCAATTATATTACTCTTCGTGATCTTACCTCTACAGCCTTGTTCTCTGATTGCAAATACATAAATGTTGAAACCCACTTCATATCGTGCGCCTTTTCGAATGGAAGACGAATGTTGACCGTGTAGTCGTCGACGTATCTTAAAGTGACGTGTTAATAGTTGTAGGAACATCCAATATAAGATCTCATTAAGAAATGAATTATTTTTTGAATTTATTAATTGCAAGGTGTATAAAATATAATTTAAAGAATCTTCCTATACTCAATATACTTACTTCTTGTCTCCTTTATCAGGAACGATAATTTGATTGACTCCATTTAGCTCAAAACCAATGTCATCACCATAACTAGCCTTCACTCTGTACGTATCATCGGTGTTAAGTAATTCCCAAGTATATACTGAACCGGCGTCAATAAGAAGTTTCTTGGGCATCATGTTTCCTGAGACTTCACTCTGCGAAAGAAGTTAGATTTTTAAGTTAAGCCGATAAAATTCCTCCTTTCTTTAATATTTTTTACGATTTCTCATATCTTAGCATAAAGATAAAAATATATAATAGATTTCTATTAAATATATTAATATTTTTAGCTTACTCTGAATGCGATGTCGTATTTATCTCCCTTAGGAACATTCTTGAATGAGAACGAATTCACGAGATTCTTGCCGTCGTTCAAAACCATTTCAAGCTGACCGTCATAGTCGATGCTGAACTTGTCAAAATCGGTATTAACAAATTTTGCTTGGTATTTTATTGAAGAACCGGGTTGACCATTAGGCGCGTCCGACAAAACTGCTTCAGCGTGTCCATTGTATACCTTGAGTTAAAAAAATATGTTCTATTAATATCCACATAGTAAGAATTGGACTATTTGATACGATGAAATCGAATTTAGGGTGCAGAAACCTAATCTTAATACAATGGTATAAAGGTAATAAAAATGCCATAGGTTTTTAAAAGTTACTTACGTCATTCTTCAATGAGAGTTCTCTGTCGGCTTTCAGGGTAATGCATCTTTTATCAGGCAGCACTAGTTTCAAGTTGAAGTGTCCTTTACCAACACCGTATATAGCACCATCTCTTACAACGTTTACTTCGAAGCCTCTTCCGGAATATTCGAATTTATTGCTACAAAATATTATTATGATTATTATTTTCTTCATTCATCTATTAGATTAAACATATATTGAACTTGATACTAACTTGCTGTTCCATTGTTTTTCCGATATTTTGCTGTTAGTGCTGAAATGTAGTTTGTCATTTTTGTTCTTATCAAAGTCCAGGTAAAGATCTATGTCAGCGTTATAAATGGGCTCCTTGACTTGGAATTTCACGTCTCCTTTGATAATGTTGTCCACCTAAAAACAAATAAAATAAATAATTGTAGTAATATAAACTTTGGATTGTCTAAAAACTACTTTAGTTATTCTTAGAATTTAAAATTAATATTTTTTACTATTACCTTTTTGAAATGCACCATAATATTTCCGTTCCCTTTTCCATCCTTGTCAGTGACTTGGTATTGACCATTTGCAGTTACGGCGTCTTTTAAGTTAAATTTAAGTTGTCCGTTGGCGTTAGCTCCACAGTTTATCTTAAGCAAGAAGTCCAACAACTGGCCCTTGCTGTTAGAAATGGTTGCGTGGCTTGAATACAGATTTGCATTTTCAACAGCACCAACGTCAAACCTGCAAAAAAGTTTATTTTAGCATATTTGTCTTTTTTAGTTTATAAAGTTATTAAAAAATAATCACATACTTAATGTCTTCTTCCTTGCCACCACCTGATACTTTAAGGTGGCCGATAGCACCAACATTGACGTTGTTTGTTTTCATTCTATGTAAAACAACACCTGACAATTCATATTTGAAGAAGTTCTTGAACTCGATATAGTTTTCTAAGTTTGATTTATCAGCAGATACGATATCTCTCTTCATCAAAGCTTCTACAGATTGTTTGTCTAAGTCCAAATTGAATTTAACACTGTAGTCCCCAACTTTCTTAATTTGAGTACGGGCCTCAAGGTCTAAGTTAGCTTTCTTTTCGAAATAAACTCCACCCATTTCTAAGTCGAACTTCTTAGGGTCCATTTCTAGGTCCAGATTTACTTTGATGGGAAGTGCGCAGAGTTCAACTAAAATAAAATTCATAAATCGTTAGTCTCACATAGTAGTGAAATAAACATTAGAAATAATAGAATTTACGTACATTTATTTTTAGTCATTACGTTAAAACCATCAGCGGATTGGTGTCGTTTGTATAGCTGATTGAAAATGACGCGGTTACGTTGATCACGGAGGTCGCCGCCATAGTACAGATCGATGTCATTGTGAATCATCTGAAATAAATTATTATGGTGAATATTTTGTTGAGATGTAATCATTAATGTCAGTAATAGCTGTTTAATTTGAACAACTTACGCTTTCAGTGTTCTCAAAGTGACCATTAAGTTTGAAGTTAACGAATGGATTAAGAGTGTTTTGTAATTCAAGTTTAACGTCATAGCCCTTCAAAGATCCGCTCAATAGTATGTTCTGAGCTCCCAATCTTCCCTTCAAGTCCATCTCAACACCCTTAGGATCTTGATTCAGATGACCTTCAATATTCATCTCGTTTTGCTCAGAAAGGAAAACCTGAAATCAGAATTTATTTCATATATTTATTATAATCCCTATACAATACATTAATTCATTTTATTAAATGATGTATTTATTCAATTAGAAGTTTATATTGTTTTAGTTTAAACTGACCTTAACATTTTCTAGAGTGTATTTAACAGATGGTCCATTGGATTCTTTGACGATTTGTCCATCAACCTTGAGGCTCTTCTTTTCATTTTGACCTGGCATTTCGTATTCTATTACGGGTTTCCATACGGATCTTTGCGCGTTACCTTGAATATCAACTCCAATTCGGCCATAATACTTATTTTGATCCAATTTCATAAGTGCCATAAGAGCATATTCGTTGGATTTGGTGACAAGTGAATATTTGGCTACAATAGTCTTAATAGGTGATTCGAGTTCAATGTTCACAGATTTTTCTTCCGCATTATAAATAGCGTCAGCGTTGATTTGAGTTCTACGGTTTTGAGATCCTATGGAAGCAAATAATTATTAAAAACATTATAACTATTTATCAATAACAATTATTTAATTTCAATAACAAAAAAAATTACCTTCAGCGTCGAATAACAATCCAAGTCCGTATCTGCCCTTAGGGTCTGATCTTACAACACCCTTGATGTGGTAACCTTTGAGGTCGTTCTTCTCCAAAACAAGTTTTACTTTAGACGATCCTAGTAACGGCAATGCTCCTGGGAATGGAGCATAGGAAACTTTTCCGCACAGTGTTAGACCTAGTACTCCAGATAATTGATCGAAACATCCAGAATATTCCTTCTTTTCGCCTTTATTAACGCACGCCTTTTCTTTTTCAAGCTGACCTTTTTCTGCTGTTACAAATACTACATCACTGGAAGCTGTTACGATTTCTTGTTTATCAATTGGCAAGCCCCATTGTAAATCAAATCCTTTGCCATTTTCAATAACTTTTGCGATAACGTGACTTCCAGTAGAAGAGTGCAGATTAGTCATTACTTTAAGACCAGTAGATACTGCATCAGCATCTACTAACATTATGAGGGCTATCTCAACATCAGAACTTGGGACTAACTTGATGTCAACCTTTGCAGATTCGGGGTTGCGTATACATTGGCGGATGTCAACAGCAGAGGAGACATCAAGACGACCAGTAGCGGCACCAACAGCATCTAATTTAAGAGGAAGACCAGTGGATGTTGGGTAGGCAAGTTCGGTGTCCATAAAGAGGAAGTGTCCACGAAGTTCTTGCTATAAAAGAGAAGAAAAATATCCCATAAATCGTAAATATATTTTTATCAGTCTATTTTGCTCCTTGTAAATGTAATCTCTAATTTTATATCATATTTACCTGGAAATGCTTCATTTTGTTAAAACCGCCATTCACCCAAGATAGAGAGGCGTCTAGGAATTTGTTGAAATCGAATCCTTTGTCATCTCCAAGCGATAAAAAGACAGCATCGGTTCCGAAGAGTTTAATGTAAATATCCAGATCTAGTTCATTGTTGTATTGCATTGATTCAGCTTTAACCTAAAATAAATATAAAAATTGGCTTAGTGATAATAAAAATATACAATAAGCATATTTTTCACTATAGAAAATGTATTTATAATTATATGTTGTTGGATCATGTAACAAACTTATTGAAAGTCGTAGAAATATAACTTACGTGTTTATCAAAGTTGTCGACTTCACTCTTGATGGAACGGCGACCACGGACACTGCCTTCAACTTTGTGATAGGACTCTTCAATTTTTTTCTTCAGGTTATCATAAATTTCCTGAGGTTCTTGTGTACGAAGGAAGCTTCTTGGTCCAAGGAAATGTTCAATCACACGGTCCAAATTACCTTGACGACCTCCAACCTGTCGGAATAAATAGTACGTGTTACTTAAAACATATATGTGTACTCGTATCTAAGATGCTTTCTTATAGATGTTATAAACAGTGTATGGTTATTTCATTATGAATATTTTTAAGTAGAGCTTACCTCGAGAATATTAACATTGTGACCGAAAACTTCAGCCGTGAGATTAAGGCTAGCTGACCTTGGCAAGAATGAGTCTTGAGAGTATATAACAGTTTGTTCCATGTTACCACCGACTCCGATAGCATCGACATTGTAGCTCAACTCACGGTAGAATGAGAACTTTCTAAAAGATTTTAAATTAATTTAGAGTTTAATACATACTTAAATTTAAATATTTTTTACATAAGTCTAAATTGTAAGTATGTAGATACAAAATCTGCCATATGATAGTGAGAAATATTACAATCAAAATTTTGTCTAAACTATTGGAAGTAAAATTTTACCTGTCATCAACTTTGAATTTGTTTGGGGTGCTGATAAGTCCGTAGTGTTGACGAGCGAGAAGTTTGTCAGGGTTGGCAGAAGAACGAATGTGGCGGAGTGATGTAGTGATGAATCGTCCGACTATAATAATACATACAAATTAATAATCATTTTAAGGAATAAGGGATACGTTTTTTAATATATCTTTGGAATTAAGTCGCTCACCTTGGTGTACTGGTTCGGTTTCAAGTAAGTGCTTGATTTCGTTAGCGGATTTACCACAAGGACAGTCTATAACAGCCAGATACGCCTTGATACGAATTTCAGAGTCCAGGTTACGGTTTTTCATAATATCCAATGCAGTTTTCTTGAGCTACGTTGGAAATGAAAAGATTTGCATTAAGTATGATACGAATCAGTGAATATTAATATTATTTTATTATTTCTACAAACCTTGGCAGCACAAGGATCAGCGGAGAATGCTTCAAGAGCGCTCACTCGAACTCTTGCTTTAACGTTGTTATCAGAAGCGCAGGCAGCGAGTTTGTCGACTAAGTTATTTTCCAAGTGACGGATATTTCTAATACCTTTCAGAACCGCGACTACCTGTCAAAATTATATCAAAATTTAATGATGACATTTTTACTTAGTTAAACTGTTATTTGTAACAAAATTCAGTAATAACTTACATGATCCTCTTCTTCTTTGGATTTTGGTTTACAGTTTCCTAACTTCGCGGCAAACTTTTTGCTCAATTCAGAAATTCCAGCAGAGGGGTCGCTGTGACAGTTGTGGTCTCGGCAGTAAACACCAGCCAGAGCCCCAACTCCAAGGTATACTCCATTTGGTAGGTGAGCATGATCGAGGAGATCCTGTGAATTACATAAATGTTATTTTTACTAAGGTTAAGTTTATTTGATGAAAAAGTTATAATTTAAAAGTATTTTAATCAAACCAATAAAGAAAAATGACAAACATGAAAATACTTACAGCAGCAGCCTTAATAGCATCGCTGGTGACGTGTCTGGCATTGCCTAACGACAGGAAGATAACTTTTTCTTCTAATGGAGACAGTTCTTTGTTTTTCAGGATATGGATAGAAGCATCAATGCTGTAGCCTGTTCCAGCACGAAGTAAAGCATCCAGGAACACGCGCCTGTTAAAAAACATTAGTGAAGTTACGAAGTCAATTTGTATGATTATCTTCATAAGCATTCATAAGCAATAAAACTGATTGAATAAGCATTGTCGTTAAACAAGAATTTTAAGTATTTATTCAATGTCTTAATGAAATAACAGTTTAATGTGGGATAGATATAAAAAAAGTTTTATTTTAACGTAGAACTACTTACTTTTCTAAGCTATTGCCTTTGACTTGTGCGAAGACTTGGAGTAGATCTTCTTTGTTGGCCGAGCGGAAAATCTAAAAAATTAAAGAAGTTAGAAAATCTGTTTAAAGGAACAATTAGTTTTCTTTAAACTATGGATAAAAGATAGTTACCCTGACAAGTTGAGCGAATGCTCCTGCTGACTTAAAGCCAGCTTCACTTCCGAGGTTTTTGCACGTTTCTTTCACAGCATTCAAAACATTCCTGGCATCACTGTGTTCAGCTTTACCTTGGTGTGGGTTTTCGAATATGATAGAACGACGAGTATTGCATATTCCTGGAAATAATTGAGGTTTTTACTATAAGTTACAGTCTTTGAATAACTGTTCATATTATATTTATTAATATAAGTTACCAGCAATGCCGCCAGCGTAGGTTCCTGATAGTGTCAATTTAGTGTTAACTTCAGCCTTTGCACCATTGTCTCCAACCGAGAATGGTTTGTACAGGTATTGTTCCACGGCAGATATTTTTTCGGGTACACCATTATTGACTTTGGATTCTACATTCAGAGTCGATTGAAGAAGCTGAGTGCTCTTAATTTCCTTTAAATTAAAGATATATTTCCAATTTCATTATCGTCGAGAGGTTAGGAAAAACAAAAATTTAAAAGAGGTAGTTAAAAGTCTGTAACAACTTACAGAACTTGGGTTGTACACAGCAGTAATAAGGTCGTTTTTGCTTTGTTCGCGGTAAGCACATCTGCTTAAGTCACGGGTCCTGTGGAGCAACACTGAAGCACCTTCCTTTGATGATGAAACATCCGTCGGACATGATCCAAAAACATCAACCTGTAAAGATGTTTTTATTAGATTGAAAATGGTTATAAATGGTGATTGTTACAAATTATGTGGAAACGGGAAAGTAAAATACATACCTGGGTAGACGATTTCTGTTCAGTTTGCAATAATGAAATGATAGCCCTCTTGATGTTAAGAGAAGCTCGGCTATCTACTTCTTCTGCGCAGATCTCTGGACCAACTCGTCCATCTTGAAGGCTGAATCGGACAACCTTCTCAATGCCCTTCGGAGCTGGGTATTTCTGCATATAAATAAATACTTTAGGAATAATATCGATTTTGGTCATAAGAGTATTAAAGTTTGGCTGATCCGTCAGCTTTACTCAAGGATTATCTTAACAACTTTCATTTTTTATTGTCTTCAAACATCGATTTTAATGTAACGAAATAGAATGTTATAGGCTAAGATAATAGTTTAAGAAGTGTTTAAGTACCTTGCCATCGGGTCCCGAAATCGTCAAAGATTTCACCATAAGTGATAACTCGCAGTTATCATTTGGTGAAACTGACACCTGTCCTGATATCTTCACGCTGGTCTCCTGCTTGTCGGCGCCGCTCAGGTAAATTGAAACGATTCCATCAACTCCATAGTTGTAAACTTTTCCTTGTAAGAAGCTGGGTCCGTTTGCTGAACAGAAAAAACAATGACGATTACTGACTACTACTACTATAAAGAAAATTAAGTTTCATTCAAAAATCTATATTTTTAATGAAATGTAAATAAATGATTTAAGATACACTTTATTTTAATTGTGATAATACAGATATAGTTATCGACTTACATCCTTTGCAAGACAATTCGCATTTATCTGAAACAAACAATATACCCTCATTAGTAATTTATTGTGTCATAATTAATAAATTAACTACCTGAAAATCTAAAAATATGAAACTTCAGAATTCTATAGAACTGTAAATGCAGACAATATTTTTTATTAAAACCCTCAGTAATAATATTATTTTTATTATATACATTTATAGATATTACTTTAAATAAACTGTTGGCGTATTTTGTTTCCTCATTGTAGGCTTTGAGTTTACGAACCAAAAAGTTATTTAAGTCACATGTCAACCATAATTGGAATCCAGATTCAAAAGTAAACAATTCACTAATGCTTCATAACAATATAATTAGATAATTAAATAAACTTAACGATATATTTATCTATTGTAAACATATAACTGTAAACAAGGTTCAAGGTTCAATACTAAGTAAGAGTTCCGTGAGATATCGGGTCACTCAGCACAAACATGTGATTCATATTTATCTAGGTTTGAATAAAGTTCAAAAGGTCCTGACACTTTTCCTTTGCACCAGGATCTTTGTCATCAAAATGTTTACAATGCGTTTAAAACATTGTTATTAGAAACAATCGTTTGAGGAAATACATGATAATATCATGATCTTGACATAAAATATTCAATCTATAAGCAAGCGTTTTATACTTTTGAATGATTTATCAAAAGTTTGCTTTTGGTATCTTCGTTAAATTAGTACTCAGATTTTCAATTGTTTTTGACTTCCTAACTTGCCAGAAATAACTTTACCTAAATCTGTATTTTAAAGAAAAGACGTTTTGAAAATAATAATTTTATTGTATATTATTAACTATCGAAAGAAAGTATTATGTTCTGTTCCAATAAATATGCGCAATTCCAAGTGGGGCCCAAATAAAGCTATAAAGATAATCGGGTCCCCCAACGGTTTGAGCACATTAAGTAATTGATCTGAAGTACTGGCTGCGTTCAAACGCTACTGAGTTTCTGTGGACTTTCTTTTCATTTTATCGTCTACTTAAAAGAATTTGGAAAAGACTTTGTATTTACAGAAAAAAAACTTGCTTAAGATCCTTTTAAAGTCCTGTGGACTGCACTTAATCCAAATAATCATACAATTCAACTCATTAATGTTCATATTATTGATACAAGAATATAATTAAATGAAATCGATAAACTATCGCCAACTTTACTTGGCTCTTATTATTTTTCAACTAATATTTTAGTATGAAACATTGAAGTAATATAAACGTATTTTCTAGTATGTTCCAATATGTCTTTCAGACCACTTGTGTACGGATGCCATCGTTTAGCAGATGACATCGAATCAACTGGCACGTCATCCTTATTGACATACAACGTGGGAATGTGTTTATTACTACCAATATTAAAAAGTTACTTTGAGCATGACAAACTTTTATCGTGGCTGATTTTGGACCACACAGAATAATATATAAAAAACAAGTATTATCTTAAGCTATAAATATATTATAATAATGATGTTTGTGTTATTTAAAAATTCGTTGTTTAACACAAAGAAACTATAGATAATGTGTTTATCAACAATTCGCAAGAGGTTCTAAGGTTATCAAATGTACGTTCACAGTCAAGGCGTTTTGTGTTCAAAATGAGTTTTTCATTGAACTTGATCCAAGGTTATAATTAAATGAATTAGAGAAATGAGACTACGAGAGATTCGACTTTTAGATGTATTTTTTTTACAGTTTATCTCCTACAGTTTTTCTAATGAGCTCAAGATAGAAGTTAAAGGTAAATATTAAGGTAAAGGCTGAAAAAAGCTTTTATATTTATAAAATCTTGATCGTATTCTTTATAATCTTTAAACATTTTTATTGGTAGCACATCCTGCTTATAAATTTTAACTATAAATTTAGATAGTAAATTGTACGCGCTATATTCTTGTTTGAAATAATATTCGTTTATACCCTTTGTATATAAATTGAAAACTTTTTAATACTTTTAAACAATAAAGATGTTTTTATTGAAACATTACTTATAGATAGTTTATGTCATTGTTGCTACGGATGATAAAACAGAATAATTGGCACTGTTTAGTGATAAGGTCTCCTTTGACCTGTGATATCATTTATCATATCATTGCCAAGTTTGTACCTTGCTAGTAATTAATATAGGCGATAAATAAGTATTCTGACGTAGCAATTATTAACCTACGAACAAAATAGAGGAGAGGAAATTCTATGTGACATTTTAGTGGTTTAAAGTTTAAGTATAATAAGAATTTAAAATATTTAGTCTAAGCTTGATGATTCAACGATTTTTATACTTTATTTTGAAGTTGATTAAACTCTTTAATATAGGTAATTAAAAAAATATATGTGTTTTGACTATAATGGTTTAAATATATAATGACTAGCTTTCCGCCCGCAGCTTCGCCGCGTGGAGTTCGGTTATATCGCGTTTCCAAGAGAACCTTTCAAAAGTCTGGGATAAAAACTATCCTATGTTCTTTCTCAAGGTCAACTCTATCTCTGTACCGAATTTCATTAAAATCAGTTCAGTGGTTTAGGCGTGAAAGCGTAGCAGACAGACAGACAGACAGACAGACAGACAGAGTTACTTTCGCATTTATAATATTAGTAGGGATGTTGCAAAAGTAACTGCTAAATATTCATTTTCTATACTTATTTCCTTGGATTAGTCTAGTGAAAGGAAATAAAAGAGTATATAACATAAAGAGATCTAAGATTTTCTCGAGTATTAATTTAAGTGAAGAACGGTTAATAATTAATAATAATCATGTTGTCTCAGAATTATGTTTTTATATCGTAGACTCTGTTTTAAAAGAATTTTTGACACTTAGAATGAAGTGCAGTAATATTTCTTGGAGAATAATGAAAGATTTTATATAAAATTAAGTACGACAAACATATTTGGGTTTTTACTTGTTTTTGATAAAAATTAAACTTTATCTTTTGGATATTTTACTCATGATAATGTTGAATCTTTCATCTCGTCAGTCCGTGATCACGGTTGCTGTAGTAATCGCAACGTAAGGAATATGTAGCATAAAAGAATTGTCTAGTTTTATCCCAAAAACATAGTTAAGAGTAAATATTTTAAAGTTAAAGTTAAAGAGTAAATATAATTTTCTCGTTAATTGATTTAATATTAAAGCAACATAATTTGAAACAGTTACTATGGTTTTAATTTCAACAAAATTAATAAATCAATATTTATTTTAACTATATAGTCTTCTTTGAAATGTTGTGTTAATTCATTTTTCGATTGACAATGTATATGTATATAAAGATATAGAGCTTACTTCTACAGTCAGTGCAGTTCATGAATATTATACAATTCGTTACTGAATTTAAAATATCAAATTGAATGCCAAGAATTTTTTTACGTTTCAATAAGGACGTCTTTTGTTTGTTACTTATTTATGGCAATTTTTTATATGTACTAGTGTTCGGTTTTTATTGAAGTTTATAATTACGTAGTGTACATCACAGAATAATACATTTATAGTTAAAATCAAAATTTGTCTTGATCCATTTTTTAGTTCGTAAAGAATTTGAAATAAAATTTTAAGGCTGGTATAAAAATATCATCACCTGGAGATACTTTAACATCGAATCATTTTTTTCATTGAATATTTTTTCAAAATATACAAAATATTATTTATCGAAATGCAAAAATTAAAGATAAAAGAAGCAATTAAAAATTACAGAGTTATTAAGTTCAAAGTGTAGACTCAGAATTTACATTTTCTTTTGATAAGCAAGACAGCTTATTCGAAATTATCCGCTTCTTGGAGAAAACCATATAACACCCATAAACAAAGCATATTAATTTACTTTTATATATTTTTTTAACAAATTAATAATCAATCCATTTCAGTATTTTTTATAAAGTATAATCAAACAGTTTAATAATAATTTATGTATCTAAATATTTTTATTGCAAAATGTTTTTGCTATTTAAAATATCAATTTAAGTTCAATGTAACTTTTGCATGACAAAAAATAACTTACCATTCGAGTAAGCTGGTGTCCATAAAACAGAAAGGTATAATATAACACTAAAAATGCTTAAACTTATTCTATATGTCCCCATGTTGGCGGGGTAAGTGTCACTTCGGTGTCAGTCTGATAACTTATGCTAAGAATACTTCGTACGACTTTCTACCACCACGTCTTGATGGCAAGTGCACGGGTTCGCGCCCCTCTACCCTTTATATAGATGCAGCGCCATCTATTAACCAATCAGAACAATTCGAATTTTAATTTTATAAGAATGTTTACACACGATAAATGGACATTTAGGCGTAGCAAAGGTCATCTCTACGTTGGTTTTATTCCAATAGATAAATTTTTAGAAAGTAGAGAATTAATGTGAATAAACCACTAATATGTGTGATGGATGCAAAATTTTTAGTTATTATCACCTGCGTGTAGGTAAATGTATTTTCTTTAACAATATTCGTACTTGTTTTTTATAAAAACAAATAATTATTGATTATTTTAGGGCCAAATTAGTGAATGGCTTTATCGTAGCAAGAATTTATTTGAACTTTCATTCAAAATATCGTCCAAAGTTGATATTTTTTTTACAAGCGAATTAAAACTAAAGAGTAAATGAACTAAACTTCATAATAAGGAAATCTTTGTAGTAAACAATGAAGTATAAATTCAAATAATTTTGTTTTAATATTACAGCAACGTTGCTCTAATACTTAAATTAAAAATATACTTATGACATTTCAAGCAGGCTGGTATTATTATTTATATATTTTCTAATAAAAAATTTCATTAAAATATTATATTGTTTTTATATACTAGACAGAATTTAAAAGTAATTTAAATAGTTTTAAAATAATATTTAGGTCTATGTTTAGTCAAAGTAAAGACGCAGACATCTCCATCAAAAAAAGCAATAATAATTATTACCTAACAATAAGAGTTACTAACATAATAGGAACAAGCACAAAGATATTTCCTAAAATTGCTAAAAATACACTAATTACTTTCCCGTAAGATAAGTATACTTCTTATTTAGAACAATTGCAAGTAATTAAGGGATGTTGCTAATACCAAATCTTTAAGGATTACTTCTCAGAAAAAATTGTTAGTGATTGTTTAAATACAAACAATACAAATGATTGTTTTGTAATTAGTTAACAAGAAATGTTTATACGATTATCGCTAACTGGGATCTCAGTTAAGTCGTAGAATTACTTATTATAGTTTTGAGGAAGTCCTAAAAAGTGTTTTAACTTGACACGTGTTATATATGTATGTATAAATATATGTATATACATATTAATATCTATGTACTTCATGCTACGGAATGGCTAAAAGCTATAGATTTATTATGCAAGTTTTACTCCCCGGGTCTTCCGGGCAATGAAAGTTGGATGATTTTATATTTTTTTAGTACAATGAATTTTGAAGTACTTTAAACTATTACATTGTATTAAATAATATATCTTTAGTTTGTTTGATTTTATATTATTATTATTGATTTGTTATATTTGAGATAATACTTATGTTTTTAATTGTTCAATATCGTTATTGAAAAACATTCTTACTCGTCCTACCTATCTTACCTAGGCAAACTAGTGTACTATGACATTTTTAAAATTCGTTGATATTTATCACATATATAAAAGAACACGACATATTGATTTGAGCTCTTTTTTTATTAAAAGTTTTCATTTAATATCGCTTTTTCAAGATTGCTCTTCTTTCTTCTGTGATCTCTTTATATATTTAAAACTATATATTGGTTAAAAATTATAAGAGATCAAGTTATTTAATGTATCTACTACTTAAATATATATTACAACTTAACTGTAGGATACTTAATTTAAGAGTATTATGAAGTAAGAATTGATTAATTTGGTTATGCTGTGATCGCATTTCTACCTATAAATGGAAAGTTTGAAGCTAATAATTATATTTTTAATAAGATAATTAAAATTATTAGATTTTTAAATTCCTATAATGAGTTAGTTTATTTTATTTTATTCTTTGTATTAATATAATTAAAATACACTTGAAATCATTATAAAAATTACAGTAAAAAGATATGTTTAAAATTATCTTTAAAAACAGATATATTATTACGTCAGTGTTATTTTAAAATCTTTTTGTCTGATTTTATAATTAAATATTATTATTTTTAAAGAATGAATACGAAGAGTGTCAATATTATTTGTACCTACTGGCTTCAAAAGTTCGTATAGTACCTACCATTTATATGAAAATGTCTAAAATGCTATCAGTGAGGATAAAAGTTACAAAAGGTTTGTTTTGGAGACAATGACTGATAAGATATTAAACAGCTTTAACTCCATTAGGTATATATACATGTTATATTGAGATAATGACAAATATCGCTCGTAGAATAATATTGTGTTATATTTATGAAATAATTGGATAACATAATGGAGAATTACTTTGTATTTAACATTAATAATTTATGTCTTAATGAAGCTATGTTTTGTAATACTACGCGTTTCTTATTATTCTATACTAGCTTTCCGCCCGCAGTTTCGCCCGCGTGGAGTTCGGTTTTATCGCGTTTCCAGGAGAACCTTTCAAAAGTCCTAGATAAAAACTGTCCTATATTCTTTCTCAAGGTCAACTCTATGTCTGTACCAAATTTCATTAAAATCAATTCTGCGGTTTAGGCGTGAAAGAGTAACAGACAGACAGACAGACAGAGTTACTTTCGCATTTATAATATTAGTAGGGATCTCCATAATCTCAACGTTTCAGTTCCTTTATAGCAAACGTGATCAAGTTTATGAGATGAAAGTGTCTGTCAGTTAGTCTTGTTATTATTCATCTACCGCTCACGATTTCTTAATTACTTACTTTGTCCTGAGCTCCTTTAGATGTTAAATAATAAAAAATGCATAGTATCTGAAGAACTTACTTTAATTTGATGTGTATACCCAAAATTCATACTTATCAGTAAATACATATAAGATTTGTTTTTTGTTCAAGTATAAACAGTTCTTTAACAGAATTTATAGTAATATATCATAAACATCTCAAATAATATTTCAATGTAAGTCACATGTAAGGAAAGCAATTTTAAAAGACGTTTTGTTTAAAAAAATATATGATAAAATCAAATCGCATTTAATTAGTGACATATGTTACGTGAAATAAAATCACAAATTGCTTGAACTGAATTTTATACATTGATAAATATATTATATCAAAAGTACATTGACCTCGCGACATAGACCTCGACGAAAATGTCTAAAAATATATAATATAATCTTGAATGTCATCTGTTACTACATACAACTATGAATTTGATGAATTCATAACTAACTTATTACTTAAATACGTTTGTATTATGAAATTAAATACTAAAATTATTTTGGTGAAAGCTTTTCATCACAAATATACATAGAATGAAATCAATATTATTCGTATTACTACGCGTATTTTGTTATTTTAACTACATACTCCTGGCGTTTCGGTTACTTTTCGGCAAGCATGATGACGGATAGACGAGATGTATTGAAGCAGTTTCAATTAAATGAATACTCGCGAAAGTCTTAGTTCCAATTATAAAGAATTATTATATTAGAATTGAGTTGTGCTTGGATGTAAAGGTGGCACTTCGCTTGGCGTTTGTTTGTTGTGTTCGGCTAACTAAGACCATGTGTGGAGGATTTATTCGTCTTCATTTGGCATATTTGCACTAATTAGACACATATACAAATAAGCAACATTGCGTAAAGAGGTGTTGTTGGCATGCCAAGTGTGGATGTCGTGTTTGCGCTATTTGCACTTCGTCCAAATATTTGGGCAAATGCGGCGAATACGCTACGCGAATAAACAACGTCAAGTGAACTGCCATCTTTAGACAAACTAATAGTAAGAGAAAATGTAGCCTTAGTTTATAATCTCACTATCTTAGTAAGATCTTATTTAGTCTTTTGTATTGTAGAAAATTATCTTTTAATATTGAATTACATATACAAGTTGTGTGAAGTTTAATAGTTCAATATAGATAAAGATTGCGCAATACATCCCTACTAATATTATAAATGCGAAAGTAACTCTGTCTGTCTGTCTGTCTGTCTGTCTGTCTGTCTGTCTGCTACGCTTTCACGCCTAAACCACTGAACTGATTTTAATGAAATTCGGTACAGAGATAGAGTTGACCTTGAGAAAGAACATAGGATAGTTTTTATCCCAGACTTTTGAAAGGTTCTCTTGGAAACGCGATATAACCGAACTCCACGCGGCGAAGCTGCGGGCGGAAAGCTAGTATGAAATAAATATCTAATAATGAACTAATTAGTGAAATGTTACATTGTTAAGTAAAATTTTGTTAAAATCCTTAATATTAAAATTTGTTAATACAGTACCAACCTACTAAAATAGTAACAAAAACATACTTTTAATAGGTACTGTTAGAAATAATTTAGGCAGTACTTCCAGTTAGATGTTTAATGCTCCACAATATGTAACAGAATCCCCAGTCTAAAACTTGTATCCTATTTATAATATTCAAAGGTAACATATTTAAGTGAGGGTAAGTTATAATATCATACAAAGGCCACTAGTCAGTGGTGGCCTAGTGGTCAAAAGGTCCGCCTCTCATGCATGAGGGCGCGGGTTCGATCCTGGCAACAACCAATGTGATTTTGTCGTGTCGCCTGCCTGACATCAACCCTCTCTGGGAATACTCCCAGAGAGGGTTGATGTCAGGCAGGCGGCTGGTCGTATAAACAATTAGCCAAAACTATTCACAACATGTAAGGCAGACCCTGGCTAAACCTGGGAAGTAGCCAGGTAGAAGAAGAAGACAGAGGGCGCTAGTTAACTACCATAAGAATTCCCAATTACTACCAGAATATAAATAACGTTAAGCTTAGAATTATAAAGTAAATCACAACTAAATAATTACATATTACCAATAGTACATACTTAAATCAAATTAATTATGTATTTGTATATAATACTTATGTAACATATAAGCACTTCTTCCCCATTTCATATGATTCATTTAATACAATATATTTTACTGACACGTGCAAGATAGTTGTATCCGCTATGGATGTTGATAAAATGTTGCGAACTCTGCATTACAAATGTTTTTCTTAGTTATATGTAATATGATTATAATGTATATATATATCTAGAAGATTGTGAAACTTTAATAAAAATATATTATCAAGAAATTAATGAATGGTTTAAATGAAACTAATATTTTTTGGATATACTACTAAAAACAGTCGCGTAGTATATCCGAAAAATATTAGTTTCATTTAAATGAATAAAACTCGCGAAAATGTTTAATCTTATTATTCGATGGTTGTCCAAATTTTAACATTTAATAAGCTATTAAAGTACATTAGTTTTGGATAATTTATTATTTCTAAAAATGGGCTGTTGATTTTGGTTACAATTAACAATCAAATAAAACTATTGATATATGTAAATATATATTTTATTTAACGTATGTATATAAATTTTGTACATAATATATATGTATATAAATATATTAAGTTATAATATTAAAAGACTACATAATTTCAAACTTATTACTAACAGTTTCAATTCTTTATTGAGGCAGTATTGTTTAAAAATGGTTGTATTTTGTAGAAATTCATAAAAAAATATTCTTCAAACAAATTTTCATAATAATGACAATTATATTTTTTATAAAAGTATATTCTTTAAGTGATTTGAATAATATTAAATTCAAAAATTATTGTTCTTAAAGTGTATGGATATCTTAGAAAACAATTGTTATTGCAGATCCAAACTAAGTAATTTATAAAATATTTAACAAATACCATAAAATCTTAATTTAAGTTTACATAGTAGTGAAATAATTAAACCTTGATCTACAGCCTTCGTAATGAGGTATAGTTAAAACAATAACATAATTTTTAAGCCTTTCAATTTGAGCATTTACTATTATTATAATATGTGACTTGCTATGAAAAATGATGAGGTCATCGGGTCTCAAGTGTCGGCATCTGAAACATAAAATGAAATAAAATTAAAAATTTCTGAATTTTAAATTCAAAATATGTTTTACAAACTAAAAGTTACTGTAAATATTTTTTTTTGTCATTGAAATTAAGAAACTTTCAAAGTTATGTCGAAATCCATTCAAAGTTATTTATCGTGCCTTTATCTGTATATATATCAACTAATATATGGCTTATTAATGATTTATACATACATATATAGTAATATTACTATGTTATGTTCCATAAGTAGTCTATTTCTATATGGATGAAGTTAATGATAAAAAATTCATGAATTATTGTACAAGTCTTTACAAAATTGTATCCATTTATATGAAATAGTCATAAAACTCATATTTTTCAACAAATGTTTCTTAATCTGCATTTATTATTGTTTCTAAAATTAAATTAATGTTGAGCTAGTATTTATATTTATAATTAAATTAAAAAGTATGGAATAACACATTCAATGTCGCGACCAGGATTTGAATCTGTAACCTGATGGTTAACTCGTTTCACTTGTTTTACAAATTTAAATCATCGTGTCCTCGAGTCGGTGAATTAATTTTCATATATTGTTTAACATCAAAATTTTAGTAGTTTAACATCGTTTTCTATTAGAAAGTTTATATATATACAGCTGAAGTCACATTAATATTTTTATATATCATCATCATCAGCCTATCAGAGCCCACTGCTGAGCAAAAGTCTCTTCTCACATGTAGAAGGTTTGAGCATTAATCACGATTGCTCAAAACGGATTGGTGATTTTAAACTTATAATCTGAAATTATAACTCCAGGTTTCCCCACGATGTTTTCCTTCACCGTTTCTCAGTCAAAATATATTTTTCTAGTTGTTTCCGCGAATATATAATAATGTTTGCAGAATAAATAAATAAAAGCATCAGAAGCGAGGTAATCAGCGTCCGCTATCAGTGACACGTAAACATTCAGTACAAATAAAGTAAGTTCAAAGTATAATTAAGATACGAGGTTGGACGATCTTGAATCACTTGAACTCATATGAATATTATGATCGATTTAATTTTACAAACGGTTTCATTTGTTTCATATAAAAACATAAAAATAATAATAATGTATAAAGTTTGGATTTTCCTATTTGATTTTAAAGTATTTAGTTAAAATTTTATTGCTTGCTTCACTGATTATCATATCACAATTGTATGGGACAAATAATCAAAACTTCCATATATAAAATTTTTGTCTGCTTGTTCTTTTGTTTCGGCAAATCTTTGTAACGAATGGAGTGATTTTGATAGGAATTTCACTCGCAAGTAGGTGATGTCATAAGAAGTCATTTAGGTTGCTATGTGACTGATTTAAAGAAAGGGAAGCTGTGATGTCGACCAAAGTGTTATCATTTATTAAATTATTTGTTTTTAACAGAAAGGGCTATGACCTGGGTTACTTCCATTGTAACCAAGTCAGGATTTTCCTAAAAGATCTTTTAAAAAATGAATGATACTTCATACAGATGACGACGTGGATCTTAAAAGAGGTTTAATTTGTGAGCAAAGACCAAGACAATAGCTAGTTGAAAAAAATATATATGTCAGGTTGAAAGTGACTAAAATTGGTTTTCCCGAAACACTTTTGGTTTATTTATTATTCAATGTTTATTCTTAAACGCCAACTGTTGGTAATAGTTCGCAAAGGTAATAAGAGTCAAATATTTTTGGGTTATCGTAATATATCGGCCATCAGAAGGGGATAAGCCAACATGCGATCTTGTGAGTAGGATCGTAAACACTGTCTCTGATAGCCTTCTTTTCCTGTTTTATTATTGCCTATAAATAATTATAATTATTACATCTTGTTTATAAGACAAATGTTTCCGAACTAAAACTAGAATTTTATAACCAAGAAGTTTTCGAAACAAAAAAAACTTATTTTTTTAAAATCCACTCCTCAATATTATAGCCAAGCTTAAAACTATAGAATTTTTTTAACGTCTTATTTATTAACATGACTTAATTTTGTTCTTGATTAAATCCTGTTGTTACTCTTAATCTTGCACTCATTAATAACAAGTATACAAGATGTTGTTCTATAAAAACACACGTGTTTATTCTAAGTATTATCAATAATAAACTGGTTAATTAATCCTCATTAACAAAATAACAATGTTTTATTTGTTACATGATTCACACATTAAGGGTTAAGGTTCCTCATAAAAGTACGAGATAGTGAGAAAAAACATGCATTTAAAAGAAAGAGTTTAATATTTGATAAGGACAACAAAGACGTTGAGTCAGGAGCTATAAATAAAACAAATATAATGTAAAAATTAAGACTATACTCAATTGCAGAAAACAAATTTTACCACATAAATATATTATAATAATTAAAGTGTAAGCTAACGGTCATCACATTAAAGAATTTTTTGATATCTAAGTCTTTTTATTGTTATTGTAAACTACATATCGTCGGAGATAGTGCAAATCCGCGTAACTACCATTGGATAATTCCGCGTATCTACATATATTGGAAGCAAATTATCAGAAGAAAATTTGAGCTGAAGTATGTTCTATACTGACGACTTTGAAAGGTAATGTTTTCATAGACATTAATAAATTAAACACTTAATTATTACTAACTGTGAACAAAAGTACCTTAAAAGTCGTTAATATGCAAAATATTTCATTTTGAACTTTATTCTGTCAATGATCACGTTTTCTGCAAAGTAACCGAAATGTTGGGAGTATCTAGTTAAAAAATAAATAAATAGCGTACTACATCCGAAACTATTAGTTTTATTTACGACAAATTTTTATTTAAATTTTAATGAAAGGTCAAACTCCCCGTCTGTGGGAGTCAATACGCCCATTATAGTCCAGGCGAGGAAAACCCCTATCTTCCTTAAATTTACTGCCTTACGCCGGGCCATTTTGAACCGGGATGGTCTTTAAGAGGCACCAATTTACGATTGCACTACGGATTTATATATTGCAGTTGACTTTATTAGTTTTGTACTTGTATTCAATAAATTCACATTCTAACTCTACAGTTTTATTTCGAACAATTTTTAATATAATTATAAGTTTATCGAGATGAGCGAAAAATAAAATAAGACTAGTTAATACTAATGAACGACTTTAGAAATAATAAATTAAAAATAAAGTTCAAGAATATTATTTTAAATTTTCTGATAAATCCAGAAAAAGAAATTGATGGAAGGATGCTTTAACTGATAACCCATTTAAGGATTAAAAGAGTACAATTAAATAAGATATATTTATTACTTTACTAACTCATATTTTAACGAAACAGGCGAAAAATATCAGACAGTATGTCCGTCTGATCAAATGAAATGAGATGAAAAAACATACGCAGGCCAAACGATTTACGTACAATTTAAGTTGGACGTAAAACGTGAAATGGTTGTAATTTATTGAGACTCAAAATATTCTATGCACCAAAGACTGAATTCAACTATCACATATTGTCTGCGAAAGGCATTTAGTAAAGTAATTGTAAACATTAAGCTAGTATTGAGAACTTTTTATTTATAAATATATGTAGGTAATGAGATCTAAGATTATCGTGAGTACTCATTTAAATGAAACTAATATTTTCGGATTTACTACGCGACTTTTTATTTTTGACTATAAACTACATACTCCCGATGTTTCGGTTAATTTATAGCAATCGTGATCGTTTATATGTAGGTAATTTTGTATTTTACTAAAATAATACATTATAAAAATAAGATTCTATTACCTATCTATTTTATTGCTATTACGGCTACTAGATTAAATTTTATATGTTTTATAGTGGAATCCAACGACACGTATCTATGTTTCTAATTGAGTAAAATATATTATAAAACTTTAAAAAATGTAGGCTTTGGCTATAAAATGACGATAACTTATATATCTTTTACTAATAATATGTTTCCAAAACCATAATTGATTTAATTTGGGATCGCTAGGACGCCACTTTTTTGCGAGTCATGTTATACCAGGAATTCATAAAGTAAGTACGATAATTCTTATTAATAACCTGAAAATGAATATTTAATTCATATGAATTTGACATTACGTGTACTTTATATGCATAAAAAATAAACAATACTTCTTCAGCCATGCCAAAACTTCTATAATACATTCTGCTCAATGAATCCTAGTCTTACTCATTTCGGTTTTTGTATGCCAAGCTCTTAAAAAATTGTCACAAATTATTTACACCTAATAAATATAGTAATGCCAAGTAGGATGAACTAAATACAATAAATATTCGGGTTTTCGAGGCGTCTTTTATTTTTTACTGAAACTTGGCTGCAGTCATAACTCTTGGAAATTTGAATGGAAATCTGAATTATAAGAATATTCAGAGGCATTAAGTATGCGTTCTGTAAAAAGTTTAACATTAAAATTTATTTTCTCTAAATGTTCTTAATGTTCTCCATGTGAAAAGATTCCTTTACTCAGCAGTGGCCTCTTATAGGCTGACGATGATGATGAAGTGTTATTTAGTATGTATTGTGTAATTTTACTGTATTTATATGGGACGAAACCTCTTTGAATTCAATGGATTTACCGTAATTTCTATCTAATGTTGTTAAAACTCATATCTTAATTTTTTTGTAACAAACTTTTTAAGATATTATATTGAAGCGCGCGCATCTCTGGCATCTCGCCAAATGTGTTGGTTACACAACTACACCCAGTATAGGTTTAAGGATGTTTCACAAACGTACATGCAACATTCTCGTATAGATGATCATCACTAAGCAATTCTTTATATCATTGGCTATTTGGCTTTGATGTTAGGCCTGTGTCTTCAACAGAAAATCGTTTATGATAATTTTTACCAGGATTACTTTATATACGTCCACTCTTACAGATTGTAATGATGAAGCAAAACAGATAGTGAAGTATTATCTTCTTCTGTATATAGTATTATATCTTCTAAAGAAGAAAATCAGCACTGACGTCATTGTTAGAATATTCAGATGATGTTAGAGAATTTACAATAATTTTTTTTTCATATTTATTTTACAATCAAATGACGTCATGTGAAATAAAAAGAATCCAACAAAATGAAGTTAAAATTAAAAAAAACTCAAAGTAATACTTTTCTTATAAATTTAAACATTAATGTTTCTTAAACAAGAAAGTGTAGACGGCATGGTAAAAATATATATAGATATGTATATTTAAAGAAAAAAAGTAAACTAATATTCCAGAAAAACAAATGATTAACATCCTTAACTTATTTTTTTAAATATATGTAAGTAAAATATTGTAAAAACTAAGTATTAAGTAAACTTACATTCATATTTAATTTCTTCATGCCGTTGTGTAAGCTGTGATAGTAAAATCCTGAAATTAAAAATGACTTTTAAGATTTTTGTGACCTATATGCCAATTTCGTATTAAATTTTTCATATTACATATTTCTCAATTAATTCATGGAACACCAGTTTTTTGTTAATTTGATGTCATCTAAGTCTTTAAACTACTCTGAAAACACTTTTTTAGCCTTATGTCATATATAGACTTTCAACAGAGTCGTCTTCGTGGAGTGATATAATAGAAAATGTTTGAGATTTTGTTACTTTCGATCATTCTTTTTCCCAAATTACTGAAATTTTTCATTCGTTTTCTTTCTAATAATATTCTATCTTTAATAGAAAAGTATCAATACTTACATTGTTTTTATTCAGAAACCTGAAGTGTCATACCTGAAAAATCGCTTAGCACAAACTTTTAAACAAATGCCGTATATTCAAAATACACAAGAAACCAAATTTTAATAATAAAGAAATTGTTCATGAAAAATAGAGTCATTTCGCCTTAAGTAATATTATATGCAAAATAGTCGTTTATAAGAATATACATAAAAGAACACAATGAACAAAGTACTTTTCAAATGGCCTTAATATTAAATTTGAATTAAATATATTTGTTAAATAACAGTATCACCCAACAAATTATCAGCCAATAACTCATTGGGCAATAATAACAAACAAAATAGATAATAAAGTAAAGTGACTATGTTTTATATAAAATATATGCATACATTAAGACAACAAAAAATATATCTTGCAAATAAAACAGGATTTTAATCTTCATTTATTTGATAATATAAATGACTAAGCTTCACTAAAACAACAAAATAAAGGTATTATACTTTTAATAAAATCTATATATTTAAATTTTAATGAAGTTACGACGACGTCTAGTCATTGGAACTATCCTTACAAAACTTATGGCCATTGAAAAGTACTCTGTTTTTATACGTCTATTGTGTATATGTCATGTAAGTAGTACCTCTATGTGCTATCGCAATGATTTCTCTCATGCTCTGTTCCGGCTCAGGTTGGTGTTCGGGCTGGTCGTCCGCAGCCCGAGCTAGTATCTGCCTCACGACGTCACGTGGCGGCGCCCCTAGCGGCGTCGGTCGCTCCGCCAAACCCAGCTACAAGATGAGATAACTTGAATTGAGTTGCAGTTAACCAAAAAGTGATAACGAAATTTAATGTAGCTTCCAGTGCTACCGTCATTCAAGTATCAACGTAAAGTCAAGTGAAAAACTGGATGTCTTTCGTGTTACCAATGAACTGTCGCTTGTCAACATCCAATAGGCTTGAACTAGTTTCTCTGTAATTTATGAGGATGCTGATTTTTTTTGTATCCTTATATATATATTTTAAAAGAGCTCTTTATTGAATTAAAAAAAGTAATACATATCTAAGTAAATTTTTTTTTTGATAAAATTTATGACATAACGTTATTTATTTTATTCTATTATATTTTTTTGTCATCGTTTTTGTAATAAATTTGTTGAATTCGGTTCAGTTAGTGAGAATAGAGCAGAAATGTACTTTAGAAAATGGTTTAGAAAATGTCTACTTCTGATATACAGCATGCCATGACATAAAAAATATTTCTGGCTGTCCATAGGCATAGACAAGCGTATTATCCCAGATCCGGTGGAATGATTTCACTATTTCCAACTAAACAGATGAAGATTTTCCTCCAAATACCAAATACCAATACCAAAGGATATATATACCAATACCAAAGGAGATACGAGTTCATACTATCTATTGAAGGTCCAAAAATCTTAGAGAGAGAGTAGATTACTGTAATAGCCCATTAGTAGTCAGTGTTAGTTAGTAATAGGCTTTGTATAGCCATATATTTCGGGATTTATGTACACAATATTAATCGTATACAAGATACCAACAAGCCTTGCATTAATTAAAATCAAAAAACTGATCTATCCGTGGCGCATATATCTTTATCACAATAATTAGAACCCTTTCAGACCCATCGTCTTTTTATAATCGAGGTCCACGAGTGTTTAAAAGCAAATGTTTAAAGAATGCTTCAGGATAAAGAACCCTAATCATATAGAGTTGAATTTTATGCAAGGAGTTTGTCCATAATGTTGTCGTCTTCTTTTATATCGTGGGATAAGCAGTCATCTCCAATATTTTAGTAACAATAACGCTTTAAAAACAGCGCAGTACTCTCATGAAACAGTATGTATCATTTTATTTCGTGTGCTTCCGTATAAAATTATTGCAATAACCCCATATTTGAATATAAAATAAATTCTACATTGTTTTTCATAAAATTACATACACAAATTAAAAAAAATAGATATTAAAGTTTAATGTTACAAAGATTCAATTCCAAAACACGATAAGCATTACCTTGGCAAGTATTTGTGTTTTGATGTGTTCTAGTCTCGCCGGCTCTGGCGCTGGCGGCTCGTGTATCTCGTGCGACCCGTATGTCCCGTGGGTCCCGTATGTCCCGTGCGTCCCGTGCGCCCCGTGTGTCCCGTGCGTCCCGTGTAGACCGTGTGTCCCGTGTGTGTGCTTGTGCGAGGCGGCGGCGGCGCGCGGCGTGAGCGCGAGCGCCGCACACAGCAGGAGGCAGGCGCGCATGGGCGCCTAGCCGAGCAAGTTCAGCCAGCGCCATCGACACCCAGCCCGGTCGACATCTCTTCGCCTGAAATAAATAACATTTAGGAAATGTTTTATGTGATCATCGTGATTATAGTACACTATAGTGGTTTATAAATATAATATTATTAGGTACTTATATCGTTGACACCTATTGGTAATCATACTGAATGATTGGTTCTGCTAGATATACTGGATTTGCATATAAAAGCAAAAACCTTATCTAACTATCAAGCTTGACATTACCTTCGAGACAGAATCTGTGATTTCGTTGGTCATCTATTTGAGTTTTCTTAAAATATATTATATGTAATAATATAATAATAATTAATTAAAGGTATAAAAATATGTTTCAGAAGTACATAGTTTCTAAACATTCTTTAAAGAATAAAATAATCGTTATATTTTTTTCACTTATTTATTTTATTTTAACTTTCTCTGCGATTTAGTTCACGTTTAATAACGAATGTCGAAATTGGTCTGAGAAAATTATAAACATTTAAGCAATTATTCTCTTTAAATACGGCTTTATCTTTCTAACTAAAACGCCAAGAGTAAAATATTGAATGGTCATTTCAAAAATACTTTTCATGTTTTATAGAAGTAGTAGCGTGACACACCTTCTCACTATTTATGCCTATTGAATTCTTCGATCTGTTTGGTATGACATTGAACAACTTTGTTATAACAATAATTCTAGGTTTTGTTGAAATGAAGAAAATATTTGTGGTTTATTTGCCAATATTAATTAGGGTTAAAAACAAATTTTTAAACAAGTTTAAAATTGGGTATCAGTTTCGATGTTTCTTAAGGGTATTTCTTTACTAAATCATGATCGTTACATCCCTACTAATATTATAAATGCGAAAGTAACTCAGTCTGTCTGTCTGTTACGCTTTCACGCCTAAACAAATGAACTAGTTTTAATGAAATTTGGTACAAAGATAGAGTTGACCTTGAGAAAGAACATAGAATAGTTTTTATCCCAGACTTTTGAAAGGTTCTCTTGGAAACACGATATAACCGAACTCCACGCGGGCGAAGCTGCGAGCGGAAAGCTATTAAGATATATCGTAAAATATTATAAAGAAATTAATTCCGTGTTTATTGTAAAACAATTTAAATTTTTCAATATTGTTCAATAATAAACCGTAATTGATTATAAGTATGATAAACAAGTTGCAACAATAATAATTTGAGAAAGGAAATAAAGTAGAACTAGTTGAATCAAATAAAAATTAAAGTGAAAACATTTTTAACTTTGAATAGACTTATTATTATCTACTTTATAACACTTTCTAGTTCATACCTAACTCTAATCACGAAAAGAAAAATATTCAAAAAGATTTAAGCAAAAACTGCGATAACTAAAGCGTTGTAATCTTTGAAAATTTCATTACAAGAGGTACATATTTTCCAAATTGACCTTTAAATTTTTTAATCCATGTTCCATCAGTTTGAATGGAATACTGATGAATGAAATACAATTTTTAATGTTTTTAATTTTCGTTCTTTTATGTATTATCGACGTGGAAATTTACGATCTCTGTTTTTTGTTTGAAGCCTAAATACTTTAGCATCTCCGTAATTAGATTTAAACATATTGAACTAGAATAACGACTGTTTCAATGTGATTTCAAAGTAAAACTTAATTTCAGAATGTTTATTCTACCACTATCATATGCTCAGTGAAACAGCTGTAACGCCATTTATAATAACTAAGTATTGCTGGTAATTTATTTTATGTAAGTTATATTATTTATTTTACTTCTAATTATTAATGTTTATAAGGTTAACTTAAGTTAATAGAGTTTAAATTTTAATAACGTTGTATTTCCATTACATATCCCCACATCAACGAGAGTGTATGTTTATCCTTATTTAATAAGTACGACGTATCTTAATTTTAATCCATACTAAAATCAAATTTGACGTTTAAAAACATTGTATAAATAACATGTTCTTTATTGAATTAAACAGTTAGAAAGAATGTTATAATAAAATAATAATAAATAAGTAAGTTCAACGACAGGTAAATTCACCCTCACAAGTTAAACCCATTATTCAAAGCCCGTGAACTGCGCTTAAAGTTCAAAGGCGAAGGGCGAAACATAGACACGTGATAGGAGGAAAGCGGTTATATATAAACTATTAGAGACAGTTATTGGTATTGGTATTTATTATAGTATTTATCCTTACTAATATTATAATGTGAAAGTAACTCTGTATGTCTGTCTGTTACGCTTTCACGCCTAAAGCAATGAACTGATTTTAATGAAATTTGGGACAGACATAGAGTTGACCTTGAGAAAGAACATAGGATAGTTTTTATCCCAGACTCTTGAAAGGTTCTCTTGGAAACGCGATATAACCAAACTCAACGCGGGCGAAGCTGCGGGCGGAAAGCTAGTATGATATGTTGGTAATCTTCTCCATGTAAGAAGAGCAGCAGTACACTCTGACAGGCTGATGATGATATTAGTAATGATTATAAAATATTTTTTCAAAGAACTACATATTTTTTTACAGTCATATTTTTTCAGACGTTTCATAACGAACAATGAGTTGCTTTTTAAATGTGTAACACGAAAAACTTAGAGTTCAGAATAATTACTAACGTTGATTAGAAAGTATTTTTACTGTTAGTAAAGTGTGTAAGTGTATATTGTTCAATGTTTCGGACCATGTTTAAACTTTTGTAATATTGAAGTGAGTATGGACTACTGCATTATTATTGTTCAATATTTTCATGTATAGCACACATTTTAACATTTATTGCATATTAATAGAGCCACGTCCTTTTCCAGTTTTATACGATGAGAAATATCATCCTTAGTTTTAATCTAAGACGACATTTAACTAATTCTTAAGGCTATTTCTGTACTTATTATATGTAGTACACGGATATGTTAAGCATAATTCGTTCTCCTTCTAGTATTATAAAAATATAGATATTTCATAAAAAATCCTTCGTCACAATTCATATTAAATATAATAGTAAAAATGTATATATTAAAATGGTAGGAAAACGTCGTGATTTCTTTTTTTGGGGCAAACATATTATTTTCGGTCTAACTGTTATCTTTAACGGCTGCAGTGACAAATTGTATTTTTATTACGAAGGTAACGGAAGGCTATTAACATTCTGATACCTTAATAGAATTACTGTTTTGTGGTTAACGTGATTTTCAGGAAAATATTTCTAATTTCTGTTTTCTGTGTTTGTAGTTTATAATTAATTTCTTGATGTATTCAACCTTCAAATATTATTATCATTTATTACTGGAATTGTTTTATTTTGAAGAATATTTATATTTTTGTAACATTTTAGTTTCGTCAATAAATGTTTCTATTATAAGGCTTGACCTAAATGCAACAATACATCCGTACTGATGTGACATTTGTGTGATATGTTCAAGTCACAAATAATAGGGAAAAAGAAATGAAAAAATAATGTTTGTATATGCTCTAAAATAAACTAACATAAAAAATTAACTTCTATTTGATAGATAATAGTTTAATTTAGTTAAAGATTTTTATTGAAAATCCAAGATATTGTTTAAGAAATCGTGGTCATTATTTTAAAGTTACACGAAAATATATTAAATTATTTGTATATAAAGTTATACGTGTGGTCTTTATATGGCAGTAATTTTGAAATTTAATCCGATGCTCTGATTACAATGAAGGATTGTATTCACGGATAGACGAAATGAAAATGTCTGTGAACAAAATGCCAGATCTTTTCTAGAGGACAGATGTACTAAGATTGATTGGATGGGCTATTGGATTTAAAAGATTCTTTTATATAGATTGCCGACGTACATACAATATTCTAGATAACTCTAAATGTCAGAGCCGACAACATAATCTTAGAATTCAAGTTATAGTTAGGAAGTATTTAACTGTCATTATGGAGGAGTTACCTAAAAAAATTGATTAGGTAGAGAGAGGAGCTTGGACGGTGGAGGTGAGCGTTTAACGCGTGTTAGATAGGGTCCCTTAAACCTACACCTGGGTCACAAGTCCCAGGCACTGTTGAAGCTCCTCTCACTGCAATGCGATGGACCCGACACCCGCACAGTGAATACATTGAATGCTGAGGGTGAATACATGGAGTGCTGAGAGATTTCGCCTCTTTGGATGTAGATGTAAAATAAGATGGAACTGACCGACATTTTAATCTTTAAAAACTGTCGTAATGATAATTATTAATGCTAGCTTATTAATTCCAATAGTGACAATTGAAGTTACTTACTAAAATACGTATCATCAGGGATATTAAAAATATTAATTCATATTTCATTGCCCATGGACCAAAAGGTTGTTTAAAATTTATTAAAATTAAATTTCGAAGAGAGAAAAACGAAATTTTTAACTTATTTACCGAATATTCTCAATTAAATCATGTATTAATTAATTATTATTATTTATGGTTGAAATATATTGTGACACTTTCTTAAATTTCAATGTCATATTGTATTCCGTTTATAATGAAATCAAAATAATAAATGATCTTTAAAACATTCACACTTTACATTATCGACTCACCTTTTTAAAAACGTTTCATTAATTCATAAACTCGTCTTGTAATTTTTTATTTTTTATCAAACTATTCAAATGAACGTAAAATTTTTATTACAGCACCTTAACTAGGGCTGCCAACGATCGGATCTGTTGAAGGTAGTTTGTTAACTGAGAGGTTCCAGCCCTTACGCCCAATATATACCGTTGTCATCCCACACAGTAATACCGCTTTTACCAAAATAATGTTTGATCGATACACGAACAATCTGTATAGAATATGGAAGTGTCTTAACAAATTAATTTAAAAAATATAGAAAAATTATGGTTGGTGACAACTGAAGATTTTTGTTGGTGTTACAAGGACTGAAACATTTGAAAGTTTTAATTATTATTTTATCAGATTAATATACATTCTATTTCTTCTTTCATAATTTATTATAAATATAAATAAACACGTGAACTAATTCCATTAATATAAAGATTAATTATGGATATATTTAGTCCTTTATTCTACAACTATCGTACAACATTTTACATGGCCTTAAATGTATATGTAATAACAAAAATTTTAAAGATAAATTTATATAACAAGTATTTATTAATTAAAAAAATACGATTCTTCCTGTATGTACAATCTTAATTAAAATAAAAATGTCTATAATTAATTAGTATATTTTTGAAAATAGTTATTTTTAAAAACATTTTCTTTTATTATTTCATTATGAAAAGAATATGAAATAATTCGCTTTTATTATTACAGAAATATCTCTTGAATGTACGCCTACGATCTATCAATAATAATCAGGGGAATTATTATTAAGGTTGGATGGACATTTATTTTTGGTACAACCTTTATAACGAGAGTTTTATAGAGATAATTTTTAAGTTATTTCTTACTTTACTTTATTTAAAAACACCCAGATATATATATTTATGTGTTTTAATTCGTTACTCAAGTAAAAATCAACAAGTTTTTTCCAAGTCACCAGTTTGTTTTATGACCTCTGGAGCCACTACGACCCAGTTCAAAACTTTTCACTCAATACATGAAATAACTTTACTTCAGTACATTTTTATATTAAACTAATGTCATTTAAATCGCTGCAATCTATAAATGCGAGGTCAGATGTCCAAGTTAAGGATGCTTTTAGAAATATAAATTTTAAAGGAATTAATTATTTTATTTATTACTTCAATAATTTTTATAAAAATTGTAGAACTAAATCGTAAAATAACTATTAACCTATATGCTATTTTATTTCTTAATTAAAGGGGATGGTATGAATTCTCGTAAGTAGCATTGGTTAATACCGCATATCTGCAATAGAAGCAGCTTTACAAAGAAAAGTTAAAACGTAATAATTTTCTAAAATTAAAGACTTTTAAGGTATTTTTATATAGTGATAAATTAAATATAATTTAAATTTATTACTCATAGTGAAAAAACACTCACACCTCGCCTGTCCGTGATTAGGGTTGCTGAAAAATAACCGAAACGTCGGGAGTATGTAGTTAAAATAATTAAAAACGCGTAGTAATATGGAAATCTTAGTTTCATTTTAATGAATATTTGTGAAAGTCTTAGATATTACAATGTGAAATAATATATATTTTATAACAACCTCTTTATAATACTACAGTTTTATAACTAGCAAAACTATTGTAATAATGATATGTTGTGTGCCTTACAAACAGTCTGTTAGAGTGACTTCCTTATGAATATGTAATAAAATAACATATCATACGTTGAATTAATTTTATTGAAGCTTACATCTGCTGATCTATATGTATTTTTAAGTGTTTTCGTTAGAAAAATGAGCTTTATTTGATGCTTATGAAGCAGACTAAGCTATTATTGCTATATTCTGGTAAAATAATGAATAAACATGTAATTTATTTTGCAACTGGTAATTATTTGACGATGTTCTACAGTTGTTTTTCATCTTGAAGTGTGATTATCAAATAGATTGTGGACTTAAACGTGAGTTATCCTAAAGTCAGATATACGCATCGATTAATACACAAGGAGGTTGAATATAAAACAATGTTCTTTTATTTCTATGGAGAAAATATATGGAAAATATCTAAAACCTATGACATTATTACGTACATTCAAAGAAGTAGGTGATAAAAATTATTGTCTTTCAATGTTCACGTTTGCTGTATAGAAATTTTAAGCATGTGTAAAACGTAAAAAAAAACAAAACACCGATTAATATCCTAAAAAAATTATTTATGTAAACTTAAATCCAGTACTATAATATGAATACCTCTGTTCGTTTATAAAGATACTTATTATTATTTCTTTTATAATATGGCCTTCATCCGTGCAGAAAAGTGCACAGTATATTCTGCCAATGTCTATAAAGATACTTTTGAAATTTCTAAGCTCTATGACAATCCTAAACGTCAATAAAACTGTATCAATATACATATAATTAATAGCAATTCCATCTATATTTTATAAAAAAATTGTGCACCCGAGGTCAAGACAACTATGAAACCAGCTTTAGTCCATTAACCACACTCACAAATAAAACAGAAAATTGATCTAACATCTGTAAAACCAATTTATTTAACATCATCATCATCATCATCAGCCAAAAGACGTCCACTGCAGGACATAGGCCTCCCCCAAGGATCTCCACGACGACCGGTCTTGTGCCACCCGCATCCAGCGGGTTTATTTAACGTATATTGAAATTAGTATGAAATGAAATTGTTAAAAAAGCGACTGTAGTTGTTTTATTGAAATTTAAACCTTACTTTGATACGCGTACAATTTTATTTCATGTAATCGACATTATTATTTCCGACATTGCTATTTTGTATGTTGAATGCAGTATCTAACTGTGTTTCTTTGAAACAGAAACGAACTTCAAATTATTTGTAGCACAAATTTTTATTATTTAATTCATTATATTGAAGAATTTAGATATACAAACACAATTTCTGATCAAAATTGAGAAATAATAATCGTGTAACAACTATAACGTCTTTCAAGGTAAGATGTACTTTCTGTATCTTTCAGTTACAAATGAACATTCAAGGTTTATTATGGAACTTGCTTCAACGTTGGATTTAAGATTCAATACAACTTTGTCCCGTGATAATACTCGACACCTTTACTAATGTTCGTATTGATTTGATGGTAAAATTTCCTACTAAAATATTATCACGTACAAAATATGTGTTCAGCGGCGTTGAAGACAGGCTAAACGTAATTTAAATATGCATCGCCTATGAATAGCAATTCTGTTCATAAAAAATGTATTATGATGTCAAATAGTATCTATAAGATAAAATTAAAACAAATATCATCATCATCAGCCTATCAGAGCCCACTGCTGAGCAAAGGCCTCTTCTCTCATGGAGATGTTTGGAGCATTAATCACCACGCATGCTCAATAGGAGTTGGAGATTTCAAATTTAAAATTTGAAATATAAGTCTAGTTTCCCTCACGATGTTTTCATTCATCTGTCAGAGGTGTCTAAATACTTTCAAAAAGTACAGACAACTCCTAAAACCATATAGGTACTTGCCAGGTTTTGAACCCGCGTCTTCATGTACGAGAGGCGGTCCTTTAACCACTAGGCCACGACGACTTTTTACGACAAACATATCCTATACTACTTTGTAATTCACAAAAATGCTTTTTCTAATATATGTTTCATATTTTTCTTTAGTCTGTACTCTTATATATTATAACTATTAGTTCCACCTTTAACCTTCAACACCATCACCCACGCGGTATTTACTACATATAATAGTTCACGGCTATTGAAATCTGACAGACCGGTGTCGATGTATTATATGGAAAGACTAATTTATGTCATGTTGAGGATAGAATAAATAGAGAATACTAACAAAAGATATTGATGAAATGTTATACTTAGATTAATAAGAAACTGGAGGGCAGATTTATATTGTGCTATAAATAGAAAGAAAACCTTGATATGGAAGCTCTTAAATTAATAATAAGATAATGAGATCTAAGACTTTTAGTATTTATTTGAATGAAACTAATATTTTTTGGATTACTACGCTTAGTTTATTATTTTAAAAACATACTTTACATCTCGTCTGTCTGTGATCACGGTTATTGAAAACTAAACATCGGGAGTATGTAGTTAAAATAAAAATATACGCGTAGTATAATCCAAAAAAATTTAGTTTAATTTATAAATAAGGTTTAGAATGTTGTAAATTAGGCTCGGAAATGTGGAACTTGGAATAGTAACAAGGCATTCAAGACATCTAGGCATCGTAGTAATGTTGCAAGTGAATTTGAATTCCTAAACCTACAGTCCTGTTGTTGTGAATTGGTTCCTTATCACATTTCTTAGAATAATTCTGTTTGTTCCATTTTAAATGTGAAATAACAAGACGAAGTAAACATGTTATGTTTACTGAATAGTTCTGGTGTTAAAGGTAATTTGAAATAAAGAGAAAGAAAAAATATTCTACGCTCCCCAAGTCTCATATATACTGAAGCTCTACACTGGATTAGTTATATTCTGTTTTATTCTCTAAAATCGTATTAAAATTCGACGATTTGCTTTAATCTGATTTAGTTATATGTAATTAATATTTTAGTTATATTTATTTATTTTTTCATAAGATCAAACATAATGTATCCTCATCATTAATAAGTTTTTGTTTTGAGAGGTTTTGAATTTCATTCACTGTAGTTGCTATAAGACTGTGGAATGAGTTTCCTGATGAGATACGAAGAACATCTAGTTGCAACTCTTTAGTATCTGCTTAAGAAGCACTTCCTTGCTATATAACTATTAAATTAATGTATACACTTATGATTTTATATACGTATAATAAAATTTTATGAGTCAGTATATGTATTTGAAATATCAGTATATTTATACATGTTTGTAAAAAGTTATATTTACGAGTATACGTCATCGGCCTATCAGAGCCAAGTGCTGAGCAATGGCTTTTACTTACATGGAGAAGGTTTGAGCATTAATCACGCTTGCTCAAGACGGGTTGGTGATTTCAAACTTATAATTGTGAAATTATAAGTCCAGGTTTCCTCACGATGTTTTCCTTCACCGTATGTCAGTGGTGTCTAAATACTCTCAGAAAGTACATATGACTCGCAAAAATCACATATATACTTGCCAAGATCGAACCCGCGCCCTTGTACAAAAGAGGCGGGTCTTTAACCACTAGGCTACCACTGACTGAGACTAGACCACCACTTACAATTAAATATAATATGTATTTATATTAATATAAGAAATTATTTCATATTGTGTCATAAACACTCTACTTATTATACATACATCTCAGGTGGACTGGTAAAGTGCTGTTTTAGCATTTTGTGGATTTATCAATTTCATGTTCGTGAAGATTTAAATTTATAACAATCAAAGTAATAATAATAAGGTTTTATTAATTTGTAGTAGTTAGGTGAAGCTGTTTTAGTTAATATGACGATAAAGTTTTAAGAATAGAAGAAATCAAGTTCAGAATCTAATCAGCAGCAAGAGATAAAAGTGAGTGTTCTTATCTTATAGTTTCATACATCTCCGTTTTTCCAAGTTTTTCTTAAGAATATTTCTACTTAAAGTAATAAGGTATTTCAGACAGCTATGTACATATGTAGGTATATGATTGTCCATGTCAATTTCGATAAAAATAACATGATACGACACATACAATAATTTTAATGATATCTACGACTATCGGTACTCATTTGAATAAAACTAATGTTTTCGGATGCACTACACGTATTATCACTTCAAACTACATACTCCCGAAGTTTCGGTTACTTTACAGCAACCGTGATCATGGACAGACGAGATGAAAATTTTTATTTAAAGTTTTTTTTTTATTAAAAGCGATATGTTATTGTTGCATTTGATAGCATTGAAAGACTAAATTATAGGTTGAAAGATAAGAAAAATACTAAGACATGCTAATACTTAGAAACTATAAAAAGATTTTGGCCTTTTCAATTCTAACACATAACGTTATACATTCCCTTTTTTAAATTTCGGATAGCAGATATAAAGAATTGTTAAATGTTTTAATAAATTAAATAATATTTTATTTCTTTATTACTATTATTTTAATTATACTCTAATGCTTTCCTTGTTTTATTGCTCATATATATGTTATGAGGACATCGTACCAATATTAAGAATATGTAAACAGTTTAACCACATGCCAGTTTGACCTAATACATAAATGTACTTCAATATATATATGACCCACAGTTATTCGAATTACTAGATAAACATAAAATATATTTATTTTATTTAAAACTTATAACAAAATTTTAATTATTTTTGAAATAATTGTCCTGCAACGGATACGAAGAATTTCATCTAAAGGTGATAAATTTTATTATTGTAAATAAAATTTATGACTAACTTCGAAGGACTTAAAACAACCGCAGTCGAATAGTTATAGTTTATAAAAGATGATCAAACAATAAATTTCTTATTAATTTATAATAACACCGATGTAATGCCAACACTATCAAGACTACGAGAATGATTATTTTTATACGCAATTTATATAAATTCAAACATATTACAAAAACAATACCAGAATTCATTATGAATCCCGTAATATGGCTTATAATTTGATATCACCCAAAATTAATTGAGTAATTAAAATACTCAAAATATCCATTCTAAAATGATAAGAAGAATTTGTGATGAAAATTTTATATATTCAATGTTATTTAAAACAACACCCAATGTAGAGATTTTCATTTAATTTTTAAATCATTGAAATTACTAATCTTCTTCATTTGAAAAAGTACTTTTATTAAACAAACTTCTCCATTTACTATATAACTGTATAGAGTTAGAAAATAATTAAAAAGTTTCGGTAAACTTCCCTTTGTTTATTTGTACTGCTTCAGTTTTCTGATTGATATATTAGTTGTTTATTGTATTGTATCCTTGATAGTTTCTGTTCAATGTTTAAGTAAATCTGTACGCTTAAATGTAATTTCGAATGAATTATAATTTTAATAAATAAAAGAAGTAAGTTTTTTTTACTTAACAGCCAATTAAAAGCCAAAGAAAGGCTTAGCTTCTTTATTAAATAATATCGTTCAAAATTTTACTAAGCTGGGAGGTTAATAAGTAAGCCACTCGTAAAGTAAATGTGTAAGCTACAGGCAAAAAAACAACATATATTGAGACGTGCATTAGAAATTTGGGCTGTTAAAGTTATAAATTTTTCTTAAACTTTTAAACTTAAGAGTATATATGGTGAAGAATGACTTCTGTTAAGATTTTACTTAAGTTCACTTCCAAATGAATCTTTATATGGAGGTCTTCCAATTATTCGATGAAATTAATGGAAATTAAATTGCTGGAGTCAGTCAAAGCTACATTCACATCACGAAGGTCACTACACTCGATATCGTACTATTTTTCACTAAACTTTGAACGTGCGAGTTAAGTGTATAAATTGTATATGTTATCGATCCAAGTCATTTGCCTAGATGTTTGATCAATCGGCTAAATATCATTCAGTCAGCTCTTTGCTTTTATATAATTATTTTGCTGTTGATTGATCGGCTAATTTAACTGTTGGGCTGCGGCATATACGTAAAATGTAAATGTAATTGAGTTAAAATAAGTTTTATTGCCAGTTTACTTAAACTAGAAATTATTATGCGGTATATTTTGTACCCACATTCCATAATGCTCTGGTTATATATAACTACAGATGCAGATTGCGTAACAGGCTCAGGAGTAAAGCAAATGGATTGAAGGGATGTGCGTGATGAAGAGCTTATCTTTTATTATTCTTATTTATTGAACAAAATACAGATGAAATATTTGGTTTATGTCCATCTACTAGGAAAGAGAGTTTAATTGTAATATTATTAATTAAATGAAATAGCATACAACTATAATAAGAAAATTATATTTCAAGAGCATTTCACTTAAATATTGAATCTCTTGAAATAAATGAACTAAAAAACTACAATGTTAACAAATTAATTCGACTAAAACAACCATTTATAACATTTGTAATGTCTGTAGGAGTTTTGTCATACATTTTTGATTCTTAAAATCATATTAAACGTGAAAACAGACAAATTTCAGTATCCGAGCGAAATTTTACAGAAAATAAATTTAAATCTCATCCCAAAGTGACTTCAAGAAAATACATATATACCAATGAAGCCGTGGTGGCCTAGAGGTTAAAGGACCACGTCTAGTGCATGAAGGCACTTGGAAGGCGGGTTCGTAACTTGGCAAGTACTAATGTGATGTTCCCGAGTCATATGTACTTTCTAAAAGTATTTAGACACCACTGACAGACGGTGAAGGAAAACATCGTGAGGAAACCTGGACTTATAATTTCAGGTTATAAGTTTGAAATCGCCAATCACCTTGAGCGAGCGTGGTGGTTAATGCTCTAACCTTTTCTATTTGAGAAGAGGCGTTGGCTCAGCTGTGAGCACCAATAGGCTGATGATAATGATATACCACTAGAAGCATTTTAAAACCTCTTTTAACCAAGATTCACAGGCCTTAAGTGGACAGTCTAATATAATTTGTGTGATGTTTTTTCAATAAAAGTCGTCAAAAGAACAAATAAAACGTTTTGATATTAAGGACTTATTGTTGCTAATTGCTTGTAGAAGTATTTGAGGTGTATTTTCTTTATTTCACATTAAGACAGAAAAATAAAGTAACGGAATTAGGACGAGGGTAGTTAAGACTGCTTAATCACTCATCAATAGGTGCTTGATTCTAGTTTTCTTTGAGATATCTTAACTATAAATTTTCTCGATCCAGATTATATTCTTGCTCATTAAATTGATTACAACTTATATATATTTTTGGAACACCAGTCATTATTCGTATCTCTAGTGCGACTGCTAGCAAGAGCGATGTCAACTTACTGGTAAATTATTTAAACATGGTAAATAACACAAAGTATATGCTTGGTTAGTAAATTATTATAAAATATGTTCACTAAAAACTAAATGTCATAGTTAGTATAAAAACTAGATTTACTTGTAAATAAAGTAACATAAATACACTTATATTGTAAGTATGGATTAAATAATTATCATTGCTTTTTTCTTGTTGTTAATCAAAATGAATTTCTATTAAACACAATTTTCCTAACTTATAATCAAATTAACTGTAATCAAGGCTTTATCTATATAAATTATCTTAATTAAACGCTATCAAGACTCTATTATAGCTTGAAAGAATTATAAGCTATTAAAACGTCACTACGTATTAGGTCCAAGCTATTGATAGTGGAGACTCAATCGAACTGATGCTATCAAGTGACCTAGAAAACGAAGATTATTTATTGATCTGTCTGTTGAATTAAGATTTATTCCGATTCTCTATTTTGTAAAAGTGTATTAAAAAACTTTACATAGGATTGTTGAGTTGATGCATTTAAATTTAATTTTGGTTAGCAACGTTTAGAAGAAAATTCATTTTTGTATACGTACTGAATAAAGAAATATATATAATATTTAGATAAGTAGTAATTTTTATTATGACAAGGAATAAATGATCTAAAAAAGCAATTTTAAATCAGTGATATAAGTAATGAAAACAATTTTATTTGTGTAATTTTTAATAGCGCAGAACAAATTTTACTTTCACCAATCAGTTACTTGAATGAAAAAGAGATTTGAAAATTGAAATACATATAAGTCTTTGTACCAAGTCCAGTCTCTAAGTCTATATCGATATTTTAAAGAAATAAACTTAAATTACATTCCACAAAAGTATTTCAGTTTAAAACAATAATAACAAAAACAAATCATCACCACCAGTTGTATAAAGCTGATAAGGGACCTTTTAAATGAAACAAAAAACTTACCAAATTAAATTATATAATACTCAAGGATATACAGGGTGACTGGTGAATTACTATCGATACTTGAGGACGTGATATTTGACGATCATATATGACAAAATAAAAATTAATATAACATAAATATTAATAAACTTCTAAGTAAAGTTAACCAAAAGTTATGTAATTAATTACGCATCGTGTGAACACCCTACAGATTAGGTATACACACACACACACACACGCGCGTAAGGCGGCGTGGTGTTGTATCAGCACGCCGCCGCACGCGTCCACATTTGGAACACTTGGAACGTCTCCACACTTAATTTATTTATACGGAAATTTTGTCAAAAATTAAGTACCTATTTTTTTTACATAATTCGAATGAGAATCATGTACCGAGTATTCTCCTTAAATATTGATAGTAATTCACCAGTCACCCTGTATATAGAAAAACATATATATGTTTTATAAAAATATAAGTTACTAATTAACAGATTGTAAATAGTTTCTTTATTAATTGAGTTTATAGCACACTTGTTATATATCAGTTTTATTTCAATACAGAAAAGTTTGGAGGAGATGGAAAAATAACAATTTAAGAGTTATCACAGAACAGGCCAACTTTAGTGTTTATATCTTAGGAAAGTAAGAAAAGATTTTATCAAAGAAAATAGATAAATTCCTGATATCTATTGTTCATGGTCCATAAAAAATCTTTACATAAGAATTGTAGAAACGCTAAGATGAGCTCCTTAAGTAATAATGCTTTATAACTCGTTACTTAATTTCTATGGAGATTCATACATTTTTAATTTTTAAATTATATGTATATAAGACAGAAACATATATTTTTGTTAATAATTCAGCCTAATTGATAGTGTAAATTTATTTATGTCAAAGTTTATAATCTATGTCCAGTATCTAAGAAGCCAGTAAGAAAGAATTGTATTTTTTCTATAATTTTTACAAAGAGACTTAAATTTTTGAGATTAATTTTTGAACCTCGTTCTTTACACTGGAGCTTTGTCTTCTATAAGACGTGAATGTTCGTCACGAAAAGAAACTTCTTTATTTAGTTCTTTGCACTTGCAAAGGAGAATTAATTACCAAAAATATAAACGAGTAAGTATTTTTTTAATGTCATTCAAATCCTATTTAAGAAATTGCTATATAGATTTGTATATCCTAAAGATTTTGATTTGACAAACGTTTAAAAATAATGTTACCGTCCTTTTCGATACTAAAATTAGTCATCAACTCGCAGAGGCAATATTAATAATTTATATCTAAGACTTTCTCCACGATGTTTGTTGTGAAAAGTCTTATGTGCAAGAAAAGATACATCATTGAAAATATTGTTATCATAAAAATTACTTTCCGTAGAATCTAAACAAAATAGTTTTTTATATTTAAGAAAACACTTTTAGTTTTAAGTGCACCAGTGCTGACCTCTACCATTTCATTATATAAACTATCATAGAACATAGGCAGTGACCAGTGAACAGATTACTGCTAAAAAAACTATGAATAAGAAAGTGTCTGCTGAAAGTATTTTGTTTTCTCATCTATCAATTTTTTTAGAAAAAAATGTGACCAATCTTCTGTTAAACAACTATATTTTACTGCTAAGTTATCATAAATAAGAAAAAACAAGTCTAAGAAAATGTCTAATTCACTAAAAATTTCGTCTCGTCTGCCCGTGATAACGGTTGCTAAAAAGTAATAGCAACGTCTTGAACGTGTAAAAATAAAATAATAAAAACTTCAGTGTCCGAAAAACTTTGTTTCATTTACATAAATATGTATATTCAAAAAACTTAAAATTAAATCTCGAAAAAGTATAACAACAAAAAGAGATCTGAGGAATATAAAAAATAATAATATTTTTTTTCCTATACTTATGTATTTTTAGATCTGGCTGCAATTACAAATACTATAATATTAATCGTCCGATAAAGTCTATTGATTTCTGGTTATTAGTACTCATACAAATGTGTTAATTTTCATCGGTGATTTGCTTTTAGTAGATACTAGGTACCAACCCCGCTTCGCACGGTTACTTTACAAAAAGTATAAAATAGCCTTTGTTGCGTATAACGCCTTGAGTACTTTCTTTTTAAATTAAATGAAGACAAACAAAAATTTCATCATCTTTCTTCGTTAAACATAAAATAATTTTGAACTTAGATAAACGGTATATTTTTATGTTAATAATAGTTTTTTTAATATAAAAAAATACAAAAAATTGTATACAAAATTAATGACGTGATTATGTGGAAAAGTGAGCTATCGTGTGGATTGAATTTTAAGAATCATTAAACTTATGATAACTTTCAAACGGTAGGTCCGAATTAAATAATTCAAAAAATAATTTATAGATACTAATATAGGTTTGAACACAAAGTAATTTATTTTGATAAGACTTAATACTGTAATTATGAAAATAGCTTTCCTATAAACGCTTCATAAATCGCAATTTTTAAAAGTAATAAATGGATATAGTATGTTATCCTTAAGAGATAGACATGCCATCCCGGACTTTTCTGTAGATCTATATTAGGTACACAATTTCACCATACGTTATTTTGTTATATCTCAAAGGGTTAAAAGATCCCAGACGACTCACTTTTTCCCGACGTCTTCAACAAATATCGTTAATGTACGCACAAATCAATACAAAACCTTAACAAATTATATATTAACACCTTTCTCTAGAATTACGCGATCGAATGGTGAAAATCGTTTTGTAATTGATGTAGTACATAGTTTTTCTGTTTATTGCGAACATACAGACGGACAGACGCGGTGGTTGACTTTGTTTTATAATATGCACTTATGATTGAAATAATATTCCTTAAAGTATATATATATATATAAATTTTAATATTTGTTAAGATAATTTGTATGCGGTAGAAGTGGAAGCGAAAGGTATAACAGCAATATCTCTATAACCTACTAAAAGACTTGGGCCTGTCCAGAGCTAACAAAATTGATGTACTTCGAAGACAGCTCTAGTAGGTTGGCTTCAAATTTGGTTAGATAGAGAAAGGAGCTTGGACGGTGGAGGTGAGCGTTTAACCCGCGTAAGATAGGGGCCTCTTAAATTTACACCTGGGTCGCAAGTCTCAGGCACTGTTGAAGCTCCTCTCACTACAACGATGGACCCGACAACCGGTGGACTTAGGAGATTCGTTTATATCTAAAATAATATTATTATTTTCATCTTTGTCAACTTATTCATTTTAATTATTTTTGTTCGTCATCATCATGTCCAAGCTCGTAATTAATTTTCTTTCATAAACCTAGAATTGCAAGTCGTCATAATTTTGTGTAAAACTTACGTTACTTACTTATCAAATTCTTACGTTCATTTCAAGAAACCCTAATTAAGTAAATAAGAATTTAAGATTTTCTGTCTTGCATAATCTATGGCTAAATCGAACATACGGGTCGAATCATGAGTAACAGTAGAATTTTAAGTAATCCTTATATATGTAGTATGGTCATTGCTCACTGCTGGTAAGTTTCGACCCTGTAAAGGGCATCCGTATATAATTTTCCGAATCCCTTTGGTTGATCCAAACGACCTTGAGTATTTGTGGATGTTCAGACGTATTAGAACCTGGCAGTCCTTAACCTTACTCCGTAGACAGCCTTGGATGGCGCCGCAGTGTCGCCGTGACTCCAAGGGAGGCGGAGTATGAGGTATGTTTGGGTTGGGACTTGGGTGTACAGTTTTATAGAGCTTGGTGTCAATATGTTTAAAATAATATTAACGATAGACTTAACTACATACTTATATAGATTCATATAATTAATTTTTTGTGATTATTTTCCAGAATTAAGAAAGTTTTTTCTATGTATATTTAAAATATAATGGTTTTATGAAATGTAATACATGCTAATAAAGAAGTAAATACCTTGTTAATAATATACTGAGACATTTAAGTACTTCATATTTCTATTTTCCAAAAGCATGTTTGTGTAAAATATTTTAAATATGTATGTTCTATATTATATTTTGAAAGTCTTTCTATCTTTAAATTATATTAGGAAGCGAATTTTGGGTTTTCATCTTTTTTTAAACAATCGGACGGAAATTACTTTTATGATATATAAATCATTTTAAATTTTGATGGCAACATGCAATTACTAAAGCAATTATTACACATTGGGGTATATACATTCAAATTTTAACAGTTTGTATAGCTATACAGCTGTTCAAAAAGTTATATATAAAAAAGCTATAAGAAATCAATGTTTTTGATTAAAAAAAGTGTATGAATAAGAACAGACTTGGAATAATGATATCTAATAATCGAAAGCTTTTTAGGGTTTTTGCTTTCAATTCATTCGCTGACATGTCAGTTCTGTAGAAAACTCCGTCGTAATACTACCTCAATAGACATTCATAATACCGCCATAGTCATCTTTTTAGAGATTCACATAAAATAACGCATTTTTCTCGTCTAGACTCTGATACTAAAAATTCTATCAATACGTTATGATTTCATGAAAATATTGAGGATCCTTTTGTCTGTTTTATTACTGACACTTCGGAAGTTATAAAAAAATTAAAAGAATTTTCACAGGTAATAACGTAATTATATATAAAATTTTTCAAATAATTCTGAGATGACAGTACTTTAGATCGGAATATTATAACTGAAAAATAATAAAAAACTCAGGTTAAGTAACTAAATTATAAATAGATTCAAAAAGACCGTATTATCATAGTTGATTTAAATGAAACTAAAATATTTCTGATATACTACGCGACTTTGATATGTGATACGAGATCTCGTCTGCCCATGATCAATGATGATGTAAAGTGGCCGTGATCATGATTATATTATTCGGGAGTCGATTATATCGGAAATTATTAGTTTCATTTAAATGAATTATACTTGCGAAAATCTTAGATCTCATTATTAAAGTTGTTAAGACTGGAATGATTTAAAAACCGATTTATCCTATAAGGGTTTTAGTTACCGCTTTTATAACTTCTTCTTCTTCAACCTGGCAATTTCCCAGCTTGAGCCAGAATCTGCCTTACATGTTGTGAATAGTTTTGGCCAATTGTTTTACGACCGGCCGCCTGCCTGACATCAACCCTCTTTTGGGAATCAGCCTTAATCAGTGATGTCTAAATAATCTTAGAAAGTACATATGATTCGTAAAAATCACATTGGTACTTGCCCGGGCCAGGATCGAACCCGAATCATCGTGTATGAGAGGTGGGCCTCTTAACCACTAGGTCATCACTGACTATATACCTCTTTTATAACTAATATCTAGTAAAATAAATGTTGCTATTATTTTACATTATTACATATTTTTTATATATATTACATACAATGTTGTATTGGCAAGAGCAGTGTCATTAATTTGTATCGCTAATAACACTATGTTTAACCTACTTAGTAAAATATTGGTTCTAGATATTTAGAGCAGTCTAGACGATGTTGACCGCCGTTATGGTGTCGAGAAACACAAATGAAACCTAATACTTATATAACATATAAATTTATATATATAATTAGAAAAAGGAAAGTTTGTGAAAGGTTACTTATAAAGTTTATATGAAAAACGACTATAAATGTATTCTTATTGTACATGTTAAATCATGGGTTACTTAGCAATGGTCGTGATTACGAAAAAGATTGAAACGAATTAAATCCATATACATATATGGATTCGTTTATCTGCTACTGGTCTGTTCTCAGCATGACCTATAGATTTCTCTTTTTACATCTTCTTCTTCCTGGCAATTGCCAGCTATAGCCAGGGTCTGCCTTACATGTTTGTGAATAGTTTTGGCTAATTGTTTTTACGACAGGCCGCCTGCCTGACATCAACCCTCTTTGGGAATTAAGATTTCCCTACTTACATATATTATCCTACTAATATTATAATTGCCAAAGTTTGTGAGTGTGTATGTATGTTTGTTACTTCTTCGCGCTCAAACGGCTAAACCGATTTTGATAAAATTTTGGATACAGGAAGCTGACGTCCAGGAATAACACGTAGGCTACTTTACATCCCGGAAATCTGCGGGTAACACCGCGGGGCGCAGCTAGTTATAAATAAAATTATTGCACGCTTTTTTGTAAATTTTCTTATCTAGAAATAACATGATATAAGGATCATAGATACGCTTGTATTCTTTTAGAAACCGAATATTTTCTGATTCGCTTGTTCTCAAGCAACCTTGAATGAAACCGTTATATTATTCAAATGGCTATGAGATATGACTTCTGATGAATATAAAGGTGAAACCTGCGACTGATATTGGAAAGAGTTGTCAGGTATGTGGGACAAACGAAAATATGAATACAATGTTATGCAAACTTAAAATAATTTAACATTTTATTTTTTAGAGCATGCTTTAAATAATACTTCAAGAATTGGTTGATTTTCCTTGTTTTTTATTTGTCAAACTTGTTTTGAAAGTGAGCGTAAGTTTGGTCTTAGAAGTATTCTCATTATGTTGTGAAAAATTGGTTTCCAAATTGAGATCTACTAATTTTTTATTTCAGTGTACCTAACTTACCGTGAGAAGGATTTATTAAGTACAACAAACTTTCCTCTAAAATGCTTAGTATTTCAACTAGAGCCAATTGTAAATGATATATTTATAGAGGTTAAGCTAATGGAGCAAATTTTTCGTAAACTATGTATTAAACACTGTTATTTTCGGATTTTACTTCGCGTTTTATTTTTGATTAGAAACTACATACTCCCGACGTTTCGGCTACTTTTCAGCAACCATGATCACGGGCAGACGAGATGTGAGTGTCTGTTTGTTGGTCTGGTCATTTTATCTCCTACCGCCATCGATTTCTTAATTGTCTTGCGTACCGCTCTGGATCCAGAGAAAAAAAAAACGCGAAGTAAAATCCGAAAATAATAATTTCATTTAAACACTGTTAGTTTGTATTTCACGTACATGTATCTTCTTCTTCTATCTGGCAATTTCCCAGCTTTAGCCAGGGTCTGCCTTACATGTTGTGAATAGTTTTGGATAATTGTTTTTACGACTTCCTTTTTGGGAGTGCATTAATCAGTGATGTTTAAATACTTTTAGAATGTACATATGATTGGGAAAAATCACATTGGTACTTGCCAGGATCGAACCCGCGCCCTCATGCATGAGAGGCGGGCCTTTTAACCGCCAGGCCTTCACTGTTATTCACGTACATGTATAATACGTGGTAAATTAGAGCGCTCTGTTTCCCAAATTAATAATACATAAATAATTTAAAGAAATTCTATTTTGGCACACAAGAATTAAGTTGTCCCTTTTATGAATATGTTTTTTCTATTTTGTTGCATTGTTTAAGGAAATAAATTATTTAAAAACATTAAAATATAGAATGCATTTATATCGTTCATTACAAATCAGATAAACTTACTAGCCAACAGATTTCATGATATATAATAAAAAAATGGTACCCAATCATGATGCGTCTTACATCAGGCTGCATAAACACAATTTTATCATTTCATACGTCATAAATGACACTATATTTGTCGTTTGACTTATATGACGTCATCATTTACAGACGGTATATAAAAAATATCATAAATTGAAATCATAAATACGCCCTAAAAAATGCGGGGCAACGTTATAGCCGACGTGTTTATTTATAGATGTTACATTTGATGAAACTTATTCAGCGGAGGAAGTTATGGCCGCAGTTTGTTTTGAGTCGATTTGACTTATCGCATGTCACGTTTATCTAGTGTCAGCTATTCTTATTTGAACTGTATTAAAAGTTATTAATTACATGAAAATTAAGATTTGATTCACGACTTTCTGAGTGTTTTTTTTACGATTATATACTTTTAATGATTTTATACTCTTTATAGGACAATTTGCAGTCGCCAACTTATGTTCCATTGAGTAACAACCAATTACAGATACACGTACACACTTTTACGATTATTATTATTATTTTTTGTTAATTTTGCTTTTTTATAAATGAATACTTATTCAGAGAATCGTCTAAGTAAGCTTATGATAATTTTTAAATTTTGGAGAGGCTCATTCAACTATAAGATAAAAGGCAACACAAGAATAAGCGAATAACTTTATGATCAACACCTAAATAATCATATATAAAAACAAATAACGAGGATTACTTCAATTTATTCAAATACCATCCTAACCAGAATTCAATATACTCGTACATAGTAAAAAAAATATTCCACCAAAAAAACGTTAATTTAACTAGAACATAATATTAAATTTCTTTAATCCTACAAATTTCCTAAATACGATTAGTAAGGTAAGACTTTCAAACTTGTCATAAAAAGTAATTTGAACTTGATCAATTATTTCTTAATCTGATTGTCTGTAATGCACGACTGGAGCTGGTCTGCAATCCCTTGTTGGGGCTTCTCTGTAATACGAGTGTTTTAGTGCCACATGACATATTCTAATCAAACGATCACACCACCACGGTTTCAAGACGGCTGGTGGGAGAGTCATCGATTAACTAAATTTAAAATATACTGAAGTATAAGGAAATAGAGTTGAATGTAAGATGATGTTAGCTCATCATCTTCACGATCGGCCTATCGGAGCCCATTACTGAGCAAACGCCTCTTTCTCACATGGAGAAGGTTTGAGCATTAATCACCATGATTGCTCAAGACTTGTTGGTGATTTCAAACTTATAATTTGAAAATATAAGTCCAGGTTTCCTCACGATGTTTTCCGTCACCGTCTCCCAATGGTGTCTAAATATTCTTAAAAAGTACATATGACTCGGAAAAATCATAGTAGCACTTGCAAGGTTTTGAACCCGCGCCCTCCAGCACGAGAAACGGACGGACCTTTAACCTCTAAGCCACCACGACCATTATGCTGATGTTCGCTATTAAGTGATAACGTTTAAGGTACTCTCATTGAAGAATAATTTTGAAATGAAAAGTCATTTGAAGTCTCTGATTTGTGTAAGAATTATTTCAATGGAATGAATTTAATTAATTACTCACACCCATACCTATATCTTAACATCGAAATCACGAATGCTAATAAAGTACGAAATCCGTCAAATGTCTTAAGTTTTTCGAGTGCTTTATTGAAGTTTTGAGATAATAAAAATAAAAGAAAGACGTAAAAATATACTAAGAACAGTAAAAACTTATTTGGACATAAGGTTTAGATTTTATAATATTCTGACCCGAATTCAGATTTGAGTTCGTATAAACAGGAATTTCAGAATACATGTAAATGCGGGTAAAGTCATTAGCTTATGCGAACATTATGCAAAGTTTTTAAATGCAAAGAAACGAAAATTGTATAGGTCAGTATATACTGGATAAATATACATAACCTTTGTATGTATTAGGAATGATAAGAAGGTTTTCAATACACCTGTACTTGTTGCTTCAAAGATATTGTGATCTTAATGAAATATGTGTTTTTAGGGAAGAAGGTGGTACAAGGAAAGCAAGGAAGTGTTCCGACATAAATACTAATTAAAAGAGAAATAGATATAAAAGGTTCTTCATGGTGAATTTTTTGATACTTTGGACTATTTTTGGGCCAACTCTTATGAGTGAAATCTACTGAATAAAGAGGCCTATAATTTAAATATAATAAAATCAAAATATTTATAATACACATACAAGCTCTTTAGCATCATAAAATAATATGTAGGTGAGAGGATTAATTAACAGTCACTGAAACAGACAACGCCACGAGATATGTTTCTATTTAGAAGAGCTTGTGGAATGTAAAATGAGGGATATTTTGTTCAATTCTATAAATATATTTACAGAGTTTTTATTTATATATTTGATACAATATAAAGCATTTGTTTGTTTTAAAGCCATAAAAGATCTTTTATGAATAATTAAATCGAATATAAGGCTCATTTTATACTATATTTTTTAACAAATTCTCTCTCACATTCCTAAATATCGTTATTTCGTTCCATGAAGCAGAAGCCTTAAGTAACTTTTTATGAAGCCGAGTCAGTGTGTCAGCGGAGATAAATTAATCTAATTGTACTTACAAAAGCCTGACTTACGGAAACGGGAACGCTAAAAGGATTCTTTGTTTGTTATTGTTGAATTTAACAGTTTTCACATAATTTTGGATCAAAACTATACTAATTTATAATAAAATTTAAGTAATGTTTAAAGAAAATATGAACGATTTGATGTTACTCTTAAAAATAATCGATATTTTCTCTCTGTTTTGTTAGTACTAACAAAGATCAGTCTCAAATTAAATATAATTAATATAAATCATATAAAAAGGTTTTCATTTAACCAAAATATGTTTGGTCCTTTAGTTTTTTAAAATTCAGAAAGCAATATTTTGTTGGAAAAAGTTGTAACATCGCCAAAACGGGTACGATTAATAAGATACCGGATATTCTGAGATAGTGCTAACGTACGAATTATTATGTATGTATTAGAATATATAAATATATACATACATATATGTTATAATACATATAATATTTAATAACTAAAGAAATATTTAATATTTACTATATGTGAAAAATCAAGAATCAATTTTATAATACTTTCTGAAATATAAGTAAATTTTTTCTATTTTATAAAATGAATTCAATAGTAATTAATGAGATTTATTGTTAGTTGTCAATTCAATGATAAAAAGATTTATAGTTTTTTTTAAGGTAAATAAAAATACAGTTTAAATTCATTATCGAATTATTGTTTGAAATGTGTTATTATGAATTTATTTTAAGGTAAGATTAGCTTTAAGTGTTTCTGACGCAAAATTATCAACGTACACTTGAGATTTATTCAAGTTTGCTCATTAATGTATGCACAAGAAAATAACGGATTAAATTTGTTCATTCATTTGAAAAACAATGCAAATATTATGGTTACATCAAGTTGCAATTGTTTTAAATAGTTATTTTAATTTTGCAATCGAAATGTACCAATCAAAAACAGACAATCAGACAAAGAATTTTGTATGTAAAATACAATATATATTTAGATATTGACGCCTATAATATAGGAAACCAATTCATGTAATATAATAATAATAATGGAATAATTCTTAGAATATGATCTGATAGATTCTGATGAGTTTCAACACTTAAACAACGAACGCCAATTCGGTCATCGTTTTAAGATTTTGGTGAAAATAAACGATCCGACCCAGCCTCCTCTCCATCTGAGTACTTGCCAAGAGATCGGGAGACGGGCGAGGGGAGGTTAGGGAGGCTTGAAGGAATAACACCATCACTGTGAGTACGCAGGGCTGGCAGTCTGTCCATAATGATATTCATTTTAAACAGTTAGTGACCGTTCAGAGCAATACAACATTCGAATTGGATAATTACCAAGTCATAACAATGCACTCATTTTGTAATGTAATATTATAAAGGATTCCTATTTACAATAACTCTAAGACATTTTTGTTTTTTTTTTTTAGCAAGTTTAATCTACATTGACTTTTTATATAAAATAACTGGGTCAAATTTACTCTAGTTTTTATATCGTATAACGTCACACATGATTTGAACTCTAAGTCGACTCACAGAAGGTTCATTTGGTCTTGTACAGCGATGTTGGCATGAGATTTTATATGCAATCATAAATAACGTACAATACACAAAATTTACAGTAAAATGAAATGTTATAAAAATGCAAATATGTTTCATATATCAAAACAGTATTAATGTTACGATATTATTAGGCCAGTTTCGTTTGTTAATAATAATAATAATAAATTTACTTTTATACAAAAAATTTAGAAATATTTGTATATTAAAATAGAAATATTATTTAAATATAATCCGCGTGACAACCCTAGCCGGAACGCCGAGGCTCTGCAATGCAATTGTACAGTTATTGTGAATTTAATGGCGTCCTGGAGCAAAGCACTACACCATAGTAATTGTATAGCCGGCTATAGCCGACTATAGCCGACTATAGCCGGCTAGACTCAATCCGTTCAAGTATTGTCATTATAAGTTATGGTCAAAAATGTGGATAATGGCTATAGTTGTACAGTTTTAAATATAAACCCATTGATTTAGTGGACGCATTGAATAGTTTTCCTTGTAAGCCAATTATTGTTAGGGTTCTGCTTATATTTTGTTTGTAATAATATCATACATATATTTTTTAACATTTCTTTCGAACATATAAAACGAATTACATCAAGAATTTTGTTACAATTATATTTTTCCTTTAAAAAACTTGAAGATCTTATCTCAATATTTTGTTAGCGATGTGAGAATAGCGTCTCTAGAATAACGGCTGGCTAATAACTCGGAATTGTTATTACAGTAATAGATTTTGATATGCACTTTACATAGAAACTATTAAATTGAACGATAAATCTACCAAATGAGTCTCAACTGTCAATATTACTTGTAATTTATGCTAGATATAAAATAACAGTTTCACAAACATATATCTGATAATGTTTAAACTTAACCCAAATTAAAAATTATATTGTTAAAGAATGATATATTATTTGGAAAGGAAGTTAATAACTGATACTAAAAAAAATATTTCTAATATATATACATACTAGTTTTTGCCCGTGATTTTTGTAATTTCGGAATTAGTATCATATGTATAGTTTACCGGGGGAAATCTGTTAAGTCCTAGAGGGCTTTAACCAGATATTACAATTTATTAAGTTTTTTCTTTTTCTATCGAACGGAATGAAATATTCTATGTCCGTCTCCTGGTTCTTAGCTATCTCCCCACCAATAATTTATTAACCATATCCCAACAGCCGTTTATGAGTTATAAATTATTTAGAAGTTAATACATACTACATGTATGTATGTATAAGGATAAATTTATCACAAAATTTTAGATGACATTAAGAGAATAGATATTGTTAACTAGGCAGCACCTTTCGATGAGTAATTTAAATTTATATTATAAATACTCATAAGAAACGTGATAAAGAAAATGTTCTTATTTGTGATTAAAATATTATATTTAAATCTTGATAGTGAGATGGTTTGGTTTTTGAAGAATATAAAGAATATTTAAAATCCAATAAGTATTGAGATACATTGAAGTCTTTTTGAAGATGGAACTCGCTGAACCTTTTACAGTGTACAGATATATATATACTTTTAAGTATCATTCATAAACATCATCAGCCTATCGGTCGCTACTGCTAAGAAAAGGCCTCTTCTTATATGAAGAAGATTAGAGAAATTATCGCCATGTTTGCTCAAGGGAGATTATCGAATTCAAACTCATTATATCAAATTATAAGTCCAGGTTTCCTCACGATGATTTTCTTTATCATCTATCAGTGGCATATCTTAGAAAGTACATATACATATATAATTCGGAAAAAAAATACATTAGTAGGTGCCAGGTTTTGAATTCTCTCGTCATTCACGAGAGGCGAACCTTTAACCTTCAGGCCACAACTACTTTTTTTATTGTATTATTTTGTTAGTGTTTTTATTGAAGTAAAATTTTAGTGGCATTAGTGGAATTGGGTTTTTGAATTATTTTTTTTTTTGTGATAAATGGAAAGATCATATATAAGTTTAATAACAAAACTATTTTTATTTTATTTTTTTTTGCAATATTTAAAAAGTTATTTCAAAATAAAAATTAAATTTTAAATTCAGTACCGAAGACAAGCCGACAGCTCGTGAATAAACCCGAGCGCGTGTGACGTCACAATGTTAGTTTTTGCTCATTGTAGCATACAGGGATATAATAATTAGTACAGTGTTTTGAGTTTTTATCTAGTAAATTCTGTTGGCATTGTTAAATAATCAAAAGTTTTGTACCATTATGTACAAAGACTACAAAAACAACTCCTGAAAAAATGTTTTTAAATGTTCCACAAGACGAAAAACGTCGAAAGAAATGGTTTCAAGCAGTGCATCGAGATTATTCAAAAACAAAATCATTTTTTTTTTTGTTGTGAAGATCATTTCGTTGTAAGTTTTCATAATAGTATTGTTATTAATTATTATTTATCTAAGTGTATAAATCGAATAAGTATAGTTCAATAATTAATTTTTTTACCTGGGCTCCAAATCATAACCTTTAGAATCGTAGCATTAAAAAATTTTAATTGATAATTCAAAGCGATTAAATAGTAAATCTATATATATGTTTGTCTAATAATTGGACTTCAATTAATAGATATTTTCATAATTTTATAACATTCTAGGTTCTGTATCAGACTACATTTAAATTTTTAAAGTACATATATGTTATTTTGGTTTTTTTATAATGTTATAATAACATTTTATTAATAATGATTTAATGAAATAATTATTAATTATATTTAATAGAGAATAAATACTAATTTTCATTTAGAATAGTATTTTTTGACAGACTTACCTTGATGTCTTAGCACCTCGAACTTCAGCAAAATTAAACCGCACTTTTTAAAAAATTAGTTATCATAAAAATATATTAACATCAGGAATATTATCCGATTTTGCTTTTATAAATCCTTTATCACACATAGTCGAAATAAACTTTTCAAATCGTTTTTCACTAATAAATTTGAGATATTTTTATCAAGTTAAAGATAATAGCCATAAACACTGTACTATTATGAAATTGCTTTAACATTATGACGTCACAAGTATGCTGACCAATCATGGCGCGTTTACAGTCACGTGATATATTTTTGAATTTTATCAATTTTTAATTGTTTATAATTAATTTAAAAAATATATTTCAAGTTTTTTGCATTAAAAATCCAATATAATTAATAATAAAGTTTTAAAATACATAAAAAAAATCAATACTTTTTTTTTTTTCAAAAACCCAATTACTGACTTACAAAATGAACTTATATTAGTCCTATTGTTGAACTGTTGACTATTCCGGTTATTGTAAATTCGTGACATATTTGTAAAGTGCAGATAATATGTGTCACGTATTTTTTTCATTAGCGACATTACACATACTCTATACCCCTTCACATTTCGACACAATCGCTAAATCATACAAAAATTACTTCTCTGGAAACTTAAATCAAGCCTGTCTATATTCGTAACCATATTTCTTTTTAATCTAAATGTAATTGTAAGTTTTTGTCTAGAGAGATTTTTAAATTAAAAAGTTCGTTACAAAAAGATAAGATTTTTTAGGATTGTGTTTTTTGTAGTACAATTATGCTACAACAAAAAGTTACATAATTGTAAACTAGAGACTTTCAAAAATAAACTTATTATGTAATTGTAATGTGATAATATTTAAATGTAAAATATAAAAAATATATTTTACTAGCTTTCCGCCCGCAGCTTCACCCGCGTGGAGTTCTTAATTTCAAAAGTCTGGGATAAAAACTATCCTATATTCTTTTTCAAGATCAACTCCATCTCTGTACCAAATTTTATTAAAATCAGTTCAGTGGATTAGGCGTCAAAGCGTAATAGACAGACAGACAGAGTTACTTTCGCATTTATAATATTAGTAGGGATTATATATTTTATACGTTTTTTTAAAGTATTATTTTTCAAAAGTTATTAATATCAATGTAATGTATATTATTAATATTAGTTTATTCTCAAATACTACATAAAGAGATTTAGGCAAATGTTTTTATCACACCACAGTTACAAGCAGTAAGTATTATTACAAATCGGATTTTAATTGGAATACAGAGTTATAAATAAATAATATGGAACGGTTTAAATTAGAATGTATCACATAATTTGAGTATCTTTTTTATTGTAGTTGTAGTTATATATTAATTGTGATTGTATAATGCAATACTTAAAAGGATCTTTTTAAGATAGATTTCAAAACTGTGATTTTCTGTTACGATTTATTTGGAGACTGAGTTTTATTAGTTGTTAATGTAACAGTCATTCAATATTATAATTATTACTTATAATCACAAATAAACGTGATGTTAAACATGACATTAAAGTAACTAATGACATAAAAGTATATATAATAAATCCGTATATAGGTATGTTGAAATTAATAAATAACCATTTGAGATTGTTAAAGACATCTTCTTTATGGAGTTTTTTTTTGTTTTATCGTGATCTCCAGTAACAAGAACTTTCGCAATGTCAAAAAGGTGACCCTGAAGTAGGAGGTTAAAGAGACAAAGTCTGGAGACAATTGTATTTGATAAGAATAAAACCTAAGTACAGACTGCTTGGAAAACTATTCCGACGATTTCATAAAAAAAACCTATTTGAAGAATACTTTTATAAAAGTAAGGCACGTAAAAGGAAATATATTTATATAAAACGAAACGTAAACATATTTTTAACACACTTTTCTATCTTCTTCTACCTGGCAATTTCCCAGCTATAGCCAGGGTCTGCCTTTTAACACACTTTTCTATATTTTTTAGCAATTGCTTGGAAGTCTAAATAAATCTGTATATGTAAAACATATAATCTGTTAAATAATAAATGTAGACAAAAAAACATTACCCTTATTCGGAAAACTTCGTACAAAATTCAGTCTCAGCATTTCTTATCAGAAATGAGCAGAATCTGCTTAATATGGGATAAAGTAATTTCCTTGTAATACAGGTATATCGCACAGAGATTTCATTTAATTCGATCTAGATAAAGTTGTAAGATAATTTTAAAACTTTGTTGTCTTTTAGTCTCACGTACAAGTTCAGTGCATTAATTTTAAATGGAAAAAAGTATTATAAATTGAACATTACGTTGTTATATTCTTTTCTGGTTACTTAGTTTTCCCCTGGTTTTTTTGTGACAAAAATAATATTTAAAATGTTATCCCAATATGATATTATAAATTAATAAACACAAAAGTAAGTATCTCTACTTACTATAAGAAAAGAAAAGTGTTTTATAATGAATTGAATACAATTCCAGTAAAAAGTAAAGTTAATATAAATACAGTTTAAATGTAAAATAATGAAAAAGAATAACTTCAGTAACAAAGGCGAAGATTTTACAATAAAAAAAATATAATTCTCATCTAACAAGATATGGAGTATCCCTAAAACAAGAATATTTTTGTTCTTTATAAAGATGAAAAAAAAGTAAGTCAAAGTAAATAAATGTAGCTCTTATTTTTTATATAATAAAAGTTTCTTTAAATATATTATAATAAAGTGGTGCATGATTGTATAATATACATCGTGTTTCATAAGTTGATCACGTCTAGTAGACGTATATTTTGAAGGCTCATTTCATGATTTATCGGCCAAGGTACCCGCCAATACGACGCGTGCAACCTTGATTTGGTAACCCCTTTAACTTAAAATTTAATAATCTTATTCATAAAATAACTAACCGATTATAATAATAATTTCAATAATTCCTTCTAATCTCTTTTTTATTATGAAAAAATAAACATGAAAAATTTTATTTTCATAAAATTTTTCCTTAGGCGTATCATCATCAGCCTATCAGAGCCCACTGCTGAGCCAAGGCCTCTTTCTCACATGGAGAAGGTTTGAGCATTAATCACCACGCTTCTTCAAGATGGGTTGGCGATTTCAAACTCATAATTGTGAAATTATAAGTCCAGGTTTCCCCACGATGTTTTCCTTCACCATCTCTCAGTGGTGTGTAAATACTCTTAGAAAGTACATATGACTCGGAAAAATGACATTGGTACTTGCTAGGACCGAACCCGCGCTCTCGTGCATGAGAGGCGGGCCCTTTTTACTACTAGGCCACCACTGACTTTATGTGTATATATAATCATAAATTATGATTTAGAGAAAAGAAAAACTGTAAAATCTTATTTTATGTCCTGTACTGATATAATTTTATTGCATATTTAATCTTAAGTTTTTTAAGCATAATTTTATTTCCTATTCATATACAAGTACGCAAATATTACGATCAGATCAAAGTAAACATGCTCTAGCAAAGTAAGACCATTCAGCTTGATAATAATAGATTTTCTAACATGATTAAAAAATTAAGTAGAAGTATTTTAAAATAATTTAATATAATACTTAATCATATTAATAAGGATGTCACTTGAAACGTTTTAAACTTAGCTTTAAATTAATGATACAGTCAGTTAAATGGGTTTTGCAACAATTTAATAGTACTCTCGTTCCAATTATTTGCAATTTTGTAACTTAATATCTATAAAAATTTAAATTGTGATAATTTTTATAATATTTTGATTATGTATATGTAGTGAATATATAATAATAATGTCAGAATTTAATAAAAACTTCGTGAACTAACATAAAAAGTGGCAGCGACTGTAATATGTAAGTTTCCTAAGTGTAGTTGACGACGTGACTTTCAGTCCTATACATGGAGAGTCCAACTATACTGTAATAAAATTTAAAACTTTGGTAATTATGTACTTATGATAAATCCTTCATAAAAAATACCTAACAAATATTAAACAGTTATTATTTTCTGTAGTCGATACACAACAGCAATATCGCCTTAGCCGAAAGCTAAGTCTGTGGCTACGTTAATAAAGTGAATATAATATTTTTCGGATATACTTTACGTAATTTATTTTTGTTCAAAAACTACATACTTTCGACGTTCAGCTACTTTTCAGCAACCGTGATCACGGGCAGACAAGATGTAGGGAGTATGTAGTTTTTTACAAAAATAAAGCTCTCATAGTATATCAAAAAAATATTAGTTTCATTTAAACGAATACTCGCGAAAGTCTTAGATCTCATCACATCAATAAAGCCTCAGCATTATCCACAATCAATATATTATAGTCATTCTCAAAGAAGCGGGAAATGGGCTGACTTTCCGTTTCCCATGAATTAAAAATATACTTTCCGGAAGAAAGACGACGTTAAGTGAGAAAAGTGTTTGGGAAAAATGGATAAACTAATTAACATTGTTAATCGTGTTATTACTTGTTAACAACTCATAGGACTTAACTTTCTGATACTAATTAAAGTTAAACGTTTGTTTTAATACAAACTCTGAGTGTATATCATATTTAATTAAATTGAGATTAAAATAAAAAATACTAATTATTTTTACTTATACATATAAAGCATCTTGATATAAATAAGTACTAACTCTAATATCCTTTTCAGATTATTTCAAACAAATGTATATATTTTTTTAAACTTCGTCGTTTAACCAAACAACATATTAACCAATTAAATCTACGTCAACATTATTCAAGCACTCAATAAATAAAACGGTGCTTTTCAAATGACTATCATTATATACTCGTACAGTTATATAGTTAAACAAATGTCCCTAATTGTTACTAAACATAATTTTCCCACACCCACAAATAATTACATAATTCTAGCCATGTGACTGTCATGCCTGCTAACAACAAGCGGGCAGTAGTCGGGTCAGGGGAGGCGCGGGGTAAAGGGTAGCCCGTCGCACGCAAATGATACGCGACGCGCGCCGCATCGATCGTTTTACCCGCATCCCCCCTACCCACACTAACACACCGCACGCACACACAGACAATCTCATCTAATGTGTTCTGCCAAATGATCCGTTCCGAATATTAAGTCGTCTGTCTAGTTGAAAACTGATAGTCACTGACGCTGATCTGTCGAGACTCGATACCCTCCATATAGAATGACACATTTTAAAACATACTAATCCAAAGAACGAACATATATCAAATTCTCATCCAGGCTAATTTGAATATCATCAAAATGATATTGACATTTATAAAATTATTAATTCATAGTCATTACGTACTTATATAGATGTAAAGATTTTTATTTGGTAAACGCCTTCATAGGATCAACTTTTCTAAATTCTTGTTACAAAGGAACTAGGAAATGTTTATTATTTATAACAGCTGTTGTACAGGTCTGCTATTATAGGAAGCGTGCGCTCCGACCCCTCAAGGGGAGGTTAATTGAACTCAGAGCCACGTGGTAGCAATTATTTATCAAAGGTGGCCCACGTGCGTAATATATTATCATACATCCCTAACGACAATCATAAACATATCATCATCATTTGACATATCTTATTATATGATAACCAAAATAATATCTCAGTAAATAACATCAAAACTAGTCTAGACCTAAAGTTCTATGATGCATCTAAATGTGCACCTAAATGTATATGCTGGCGAGGCATTGCAGAGGAACTAACTAAAAATGAAGAAATAAGATAGTAAATTTACAGACATTCGGGTTTAATGTTTCTACTTGTGGTGGTTTTAGCAAAATGTAACTCTAAAGCTGTTATTATAAGGACCAAAATGCATTTGACTATCTAGAATGATATAAATGTACGCCAGGCGCGACGGTAGACTCTGTGTGGTTCCGTTAAAACGGCGATAGATTTTAAGGTTATTATTACATTACATACATGACCGACGTACATTATCATTAATTTTCTAGATAATATCTATCTACTTACACTATTTAAACTAAATATAATAATAAAAAAATTACGGTCTATGAAAAAACTAAATACATAAATTATGCCAATTACAGACTTTTACACTTACATTTAACTTTTGTAATTGCAATAACTTTTACACAAAATATAAAATTTCATGTAAATCTAAAAAGCTCGATATCTAGAACTAATTATATGAACAGCGTCGTAAATCTACAACTACATAAAGCATTGCCTGGTAAATAAATTGAAAAATGTAGCATTCGGGCGGTCCAGCGACGACACCCAAAATCTAGGGCACGTGATTTGCAGACATACGCTGCAAGATCTCAACTCACATTAGCCACAAACGGGAACAGTCCTAGATAGTCTTATACGAGACGTAATAAAATACACAGTGAACAGAAACAGAACAGAATGGATTCAGCGTAACCGATGTACTCTCGCGTGTTTGTATACTTCGGGTTATTCATTTGGTTCACTCGAGGGCCATCGCAGCGTGCGTCCTGCTCGCTAGCCACAACCGAACTGAGGCGCCGCGGAGCCTCCCCCCAACCCTCAGCTGCATCCTTCAAACGCTCTCTGGTAATCGGGAGAAAATACAACACACAGTTGCAATTGGGACGCCGCATAGTCTTCTTTTTGGCGATGATTCAGGCGGTAATTGCATGAGCTCTCATTGGCTAGTTCCTTGAACCCGAAGCCGCGTCCGAGATGCAATGTCCTTTAAGTTTCCGTTATAATACATGTTTTAATAAGGATAGTTTTTTTGGTAGAGGCGTAGTTCATCTTATTCTGGTTAGTTATGACCATGAATATATATGTTTCATTTTGTAGGACGTTCGACTTGAGTTATGTTGGTTCGTCGACGAGACGGTTGTGATGTCAACTCGTCTGCTCCCATTTAGAAAGCTATCGACATATAAATTACGAAAATAAAAACCATTTTTTTCTTCTATGAATATATGAAGGTACAATAACAAGAGAATAGAAGAAAATTATGAAAAATAAATATAATTCTGTAATGATAATAAACACTATTAAAATGTATATAACGTGTTAAAACATTATATACTGAACATAGTCTCTGCACTTATTTACTAATGGTTTTACATAAAAAAGTAATTCCAGATTAAAACGAAGCTTTATTGCAGTGATGCGCAATCTTGATGAGTTATGTTCTAAGCCATAAAGATTTTAGCGAATCTTATTTATATGGTACGGCTACAGCTTTATACTTTAAGAGGAATTTTACAATTACATTTAACAATTATTATTATACCATTTTGAATGCAGGATACTGTACATTATATACATATTTTATATTAAAAAAATATGTATTTTTGAATGAAAATAATATAATAATGAGAATACGGTAGTTAATGTTTAAAAAGGTTACGACCTACGAATCACGTAGCACCTCTACAGCGGTGCGCTACGATTAGCTACGAGCTACGGTTCAGTTTAGAATTACAATTCGTATGGTCTTAAAGAAAATTACCAGTTCAGAACATCGGAATTCTTTTTCCAATTTAGTCATAAAAACTAGTAGGTTTTATATATGTATATATATATATTTTGGAATCTATTAAATTTTGTCAGATCGATAAAGGAATTATTACAGAATTTTCAAGATAATGGGGAAAAAAGTATTTTCCTAAATTCTTAAAATTCAGTATGTATCCCGAATATATTTCAAAAGTTATCCAAAATTTAAAGAGTAAAAAAAAATCAGATATGTTTTTACTTGAAGTCGGTATTTTTTTTCATTGAAAATATTTTATCTCATCTATCGCTGAAACATGTAATCAAATTTAATATTTACATACAGTTAAATAATATTTTTCTTCACTAAATTCGTATATATACGAGTATGTATATATTTATTTTCCTTATATATAGTATCAAGTACATGAGCCATATATTTTTTCTCAACATTCTTAACATTTAATTTTAGTTGGATGCCAAAAAAACGTTTCCACGAATTTATGACCTTAATAAATCTCGTCTAAAGTCATAATGAAGGTCATTACTTTAAGTACATATATTAAAAAAAGACTTTAGATTGTCACATACATATATTTAATTCATCATCATTTCCATCACCAAATAAAATAACTAATTATCACAATTATTTCATCATCAATTTTCCTAAATAAATAATATAACGAGCATAAGAAGAGATGTATTCTTATAAGAGAAATAAAAATCTAAATTCTGACCGAGATATTTTTCTTCAAGTAATTATTTTCAATGATTTTATAAGGTTTAACAATAACTGCTTTACTTCTGAAGCATTTAACGACCTTTTTTATTATTTTATTCGTATTATAACACGTAGTATATCTTCATTTAATTGGTATAATCACAACTCAACAAACTCGTTAAATAAAATTTAATGAACACATAATTAAAATAATATTAACATCACTAACTACATACCTATTTGACACTTTTATCACATTTTACAATACACGAGCACAGTTAAAATAAGACTTTAGTGTACTTGAATTAAAGTTCAAATTGTTTTAAATGATAGTTTCATTTCCTTCAAACATAATTCATTTAGAGATGGTCTATTATATTTCTTGCATCCACTGGATAGTGACGCCGTCACGTACTTGCGAAAAGACAAGTGTTTAAATAATTAATTAATACAATATTATTATTTAAAATAAATGGAAAACCTTATATTTTAATATTGAAACGAGGAATAATATATAGACAAATTATGCATTAAAAAATTAAGCAGTTTTCACAGAAAAAAAATTTAAACACATAGCAATATATTATAAGCAAAATTTTTTTGTGAATAACATATATCTTGAAGTTGTGTTATAACAATTCCTAATATGAAATCTATAATGATAATATAATATAATTAAAACATTTGTGTACTCGACTGTACACAGGCTGTATAACTCCAAGCACAGTTCCGGCCGACACGCGCGAGCCTTCCTGACTCTTGTTAATATAAAACTTTACATACGACACGACAAGTGTTATAAGCTTTTACTCCGAGCTTGCCTGTTTCCTGCGTCATTTAACTTTAATCTTTGAATATCGCCTGAACAGATGTTTGGTAATATAAGGCTTTCATATGTGAAGAATTCTAATACTTACATTTAAATGAAACTAATTTATTTTGGATATATTACGCGTGCTTTATTTTTATAAAGAACTACGTTATTCCGACCTTTCGGTTACTTCACAGCAACCGTGATCACAAAAATGAGATGTGAATGTCTGTTAATAGATGATTAACAAGACCAACTGTACGCGCGTTGTATATCCGAAAAATATTAGTTTCATTTAAATGAATAAAACTCGCGAAAGTCTTAAATCTCATTAATACTTACATATTGTGAAGTGATTCAAGTAACTAATGCAGTTGTTTGGCATTATTACGTGTTTGTGATAGTTAAATTCTAAACGAAATCTTTTGGTTATGCTGCTTTCAAAAAATGTATATAATAGAAATGAACTTATTTTATATAAAAAATATATTATATTCAAAACTAATTCTACATTATTAATTAAGATTTAACGCATAAATATTTTGCTTTCTGTCTGACCCCAGGTTGAAAATCCTACTTGTTCTTTATAAAATTTTGTATCAACTCATTTGTAACAGCCTTTACATACTCACTTCTAGACACAATCTTGCTCCTAAATTGTTCAGGTTCCCATCATCACTAACCAGTGGTAACTGACGAAGTCTTTAGAACACCTCCTGGTACTTCAAGCTTCGATATTCAGGATCTCCCTAAATTTTCCCTCATATCATTAAAGCATAACAAAAGTTCCTACACCATCTGTCCGTATATTTTTACGACTTTACCTTCTAACTTAGTTTTTTTGATGTGGTCATAGTAAAAGTTATGGTGTTGTAACCTTACTTTATTATCATGATAATAATTATTTCGTACATCATGTCTTAAAGAATGAGATTAAAACAATATTTACTTACTCACCAGCCTCTTGCTATGTTTAATTGAAGCAGAAACTGTTTTTATTGAGTATGATGAGTTAAAATAAGTTAAAAGTTTTCTTAACATTAGTATACATAAAAGTTGGTTCGTAGTTAGAAAATATATGAAAATTTTCTTAGATTGTATAATGAATTAGGCTCAAGAACAAACCGAAATAACTTTAAATAAATACCACACAGAATAAGCTACTGTTATATTTTTATGTCTATTTTTTTTAATAATGTTTAAATTGATCTGTGTACGAAAGTGTTCATATTCTGTACTTTCTTTAAGGAACACACCATACCTTCTTATTGGCCTACATCCAAGATCTAGTGATGGCTTACCTTTGACATTACCGTGGTTTTTAGTGTCAGTTTAATTATTAAAAAACAGCGATACTGATAATGCGAGGTATGCTTCCAAGATGCTTAAATGTTTTAATCATTATTGGCAATAAAATTAGGGAAAAAAAATTAAACTAAGATATTTTCATTTTTAGTCTACCAGTTTTTGTATGAATCGCATATATTCTAAGCCAAAAAAAAAATTGTTTGGATGAAAACAATTCGTCTTTTTTTTCTGGCAGCAATAATTTTTCAAATGTGTTTTTGATAAGTTTCCAATTTTATGCAGAGCGATCGCCATCTGACCTTCGTCTAGCACGTGTACCTCCAACTAACCTAGATTTCTATTGATTTTGAATCGTAATAAATTTGTTTGTATCTCATGGTAACTGTCTATCATGTTGTCTGGCTGTTTCGCCGCATTTACAAAAACGTCTGGCTGTCACATATTTGATTCGGACCCAATACATTATTGCTATAAAATAAAATAATAAATGTTTCATGTCTTTTTTATAGACCGTATTCTCGATTATTTTATAGGCACTTATTTAGAAAAATAAATATAAAAAAGATTAAAACTAACGTTAAACAATTGTTTAAAATATTTTTGAATGTAAATAACTTAAGTAAAATGATTTATAGATAGAAACAAATAGTATTTTGTAAACTTTTTTAGATATTGGAAAACAAGATATATGTAGAAAGTTTAATATGCCAGAGCTATAAAAATTTGAGTATAAGCATTATCCAATATGCTATGGGCCATTCGATATTGAATTTAGGTTTCCGTAAGATATATTACGATAAGTTTGTTGCAACAACTTAAATTACGAAACTTTGTTGGGGGAATGAAAATTGGTCAAATAAACCAATTGTGCACCTTGGATTTTATGAATAATTCAATATGTTTCGTGGTCGAACCGAAGCTGTCAAATGTCATCTGAACAACTTGACCTTGAACAAGCGAACCGAGTGAAGAATACAGCATTTAAATTAAGGCTTCGTCCGACTACCCGCGCCGTCGGGTCGCGGAGAACTATCTAACAGAACATTTCATGTGCTTCTCACTAACAAACAGATATAAACCTTATATCAAACACATAAGGTCGAGTTTCAGCTCCATTTTACAGGCTGTTCATTCATCAAAACTAGTTTGATTCCTATTTAAATGCAACTAAGATTCATTTTAGATTAATACAAAGAAGGGGGTGTGTAGAGGGCTCGGTCAAAGCGTCCTCTAAGAAAATGAAGACAATACGATTATAGTATAACAGTACATGTAAAAAAGTCTAGTAATCTCATTAAAATATATATAAAAAAGGGAAATGTTAAAAATGAAGTGTCTTTTTATTTATTAGGTTTAATGGTTCTGCTCCAAGGGCATCAATACAAACATTTAAGGCTAAATAAAATAATATATGTATATCTCAGTAAATAATAAATAGCAGGTAATATAAAATTAAAGGAATATATTTCTAAATATTTCATATAAAAAGTTTATCTTCATGTTTTTCTTATACAACAATCAACGAATATTATAACGTATAACACTATAATTTAGACGAGCATCCTCTATCCCTTTTACTCCTATATCTTTATTATGTTGCATCTCTTTCTCACGACTCTTGGCAGAACTTTTTTATTTTTTCACATTTACCACTGATTGATAGAGAGGGTGGCTTTAGTTTGGTCGCTTCTCGATAGATGGCGTTGGTCTTTCTTTATCCACTACACCGGATTTGAGACCGGACACGTAATTTTCAAGAAAATATTTTACCAAAAAGTTTTAAATTTAAAACTGCAGTATATTTATTGGAGATGTGTTTTATTAATGACATCGAATTAATGTTATTTTCTGTTTTCTATTTTCATTGATACTATTTAAAAAACGTAATAAAAGTTTCCAAAATGGTATTGAGTTCTCACTTCATAAAATGATGAAAGCTTCTACAGATTATTGAGTGTACGAGTATACTTCGCTAAGGACACCTGTTACATTGTCTTTGCATTGCTTTAAGGTACAAGGAAATATAAGGGTAGAAATAAGATTTAGTTTTGTGCAAGATAATATACTGGTCTGATTTGTAATCATAAAATTTTACTGAAGTATTGTATTCACAGTCTGTCGAAATCTAGTACTTTCTTGATCCAGCCTTCAAACCTAGAAATTAATACAAAAATACATGCGTGAATCTATAACCTAAATTCAGAGTCTACGACTTTATTAGAATTGTATTCGTGTTATAAATTCTAGATACATTAGTTTTTATACATTACGAAGTATTACAGATTCGGGACTGTAGATTATTATTATATCTATTTTAAATATAGTTTTTTTTAATGCTAGTTGTCAATATTAACGAACAAAACGAAAAACTTAACAGAACTTAAAGGTGTAGAAGATTAATGTTTTGATTTTTAATCCAACCTTCTAGAATAATATTTTATAGGGTAACAAGATAATTAATAAAAACTGATGCACCATCAATATATTGAGTTTATACTACAAGTGCAAGATTAAAATTAATATATATTAAATAAAAAACTAAGCTGAAATAACTTCATAGAAATATTATGTAAACGTTACGTTGTAGACCTAAAACAATTTTTTTCATAGAAACAGTCTAGACCGAACTCTATTTACAGATGACATTATTAGGTCTATAAATTGCGGCGAACAAAATGATTGTATAATATAATAATGACATCTACTTATTAATAATGAAGAAAAATGATTAATAACGAAATTATGATTAAATTTATGATATTCATAGCTTGAACTGAGTAGACGTAATTATAAGAGTGTTTACTTTGAAATAAAATACTTTGATTTAGTTTGCTTTTATGTTTTCTATTTTTATGTAACTTAATATTCTTTTAACGTTAAATAAAAGATTTAAAAAGTAAGGAACTAACTGTAAAATGATGACCGAATTTTCAATACATAGTGTATTGTTAAAGAGCAAGAAATAATGTGTTTGTAATCTTTATAATGACAGATTAGAGATAAAGAGAGAAAAAAACTATTTAATCAATATTCAATAATAAAAAAAATAATTTACCGCACCCAAAAGACTTCAAATAAAGTCTAATAATCCACATCTTAATATTTTTGTTAATAATTATATAACAACGGTCAGCCAAATCAAAAGTTAACAGGCTCCCGAGTTAACAAAGTCAAAGTTAACTCACAAATTCTGCCAACCATTAAAACAGCTCTATTAAGTCTCGTCTTGGCATCCCCAGTATAATTGAACACGAGAGAGATGTTTATGAGAAGCTTGACCACTATACTTCATTCGTGACTAAGGTGCCCGTAATAAATTAAATATATAATTTTTGACAATTTACATCTTTGACTCGCTTCTAATAATTTTTGGGGCTGGCTTGAGACTATCAGGGGATATGGTTGGTATAAGAAAATATGGATGTGGTACAGTTAAATCTATATACGTAACATTTATAGAAGAAAATAAAATAAATTTTTGGTTAGTACTGAAAATATCATAAATTATAATTATAAAACAAACAATAGAAAACTAATTAGGTCATTACAGCACTACGTATATTTGTGAAGGTATATAATATAAATAAATATATATAAAAGTGCCGTATCCATTGTTTCTGACATCACAGTGAACTGGACATTCGCCAATGAATGGGCAAGTGGTACTGATAACTTGCCACTGCTACTGGCTCCAGTTACTTAGTTACTATCTGATGCATCGCTGGTATGACGCATTAGCGGGTACTTATATAACCCAAATAGCTTTACTTGAAACACTCCGCAATTTATATATATTTTTGGGACATTCTGTTATGTTTTTCATCCCCAGTAAATCCATTCCCAGAAATTGTCTGTATATTTTTATTAATCAAGGCTTTTTTTGTTTGAGAACCATTTTTTCGTTTAATGAATCACGCGAGCAATTTTTCAATTAAAAGCTATGAGCGACGTAATTAACAACAACGACAACCAATTAAAACAAGGAGTTTCGTGTCTAAAACAAATAACATAATGCCATGTTCACCTTCCAATTAATATGAAATACCGAAGCGAAAGCACTCGCGTGTTGTATTGTGCTATTAAAAATATTTTGCACTCCTGACTGAGCCGGCATCACATATTACCAATTACTGTATTTCAATTTCAATCATCAAAAGACTTATGAAATAAAATAAATAATTAGCTTGAATTTTTATTACGTGTTCAAATCATATTTAGTTACCATGAAAATACTAGTATATTTATTATTTTTTGAACATTTAAACAATAAATCAGATCTAATAGATTTTTTGGAACAATTTTATTTTTTAATTCCGATAATTTAATTATCATTGAACTATTTCATTTAACAAGACTTACTTTACAAAATTTTACTTTTACAACGCTTTTATGAAGACTTTATTATTATGTTATACTAGTTTTTGCCCGCGACTTCGTCCGCGTTAGTTTGGTCAAGAGTAATATATGTAGGTATAGCTGACCAGGCCAACTCTATTCCGTCTTAGAGGCCATAAATAATCAGGTTTTTCCTGTTTCAATCAAACAGAATGATTGCCATATTAGTTAGTTGTCAAATCTAATGTCAAAAAAAAACGTTTGTATGGGAAATAGAAAAGGGCTATTTTTAGGGTTTTCCCGGCAATTACTCAAATTTTTCTCACCTTTTAAACCTTCTCTGGACTTTCAGGAGTATTTCAAAAATAAAATTAGCCAAATCGGTTCAGCCGTTCTCGAGTTTTAGCAAGACTAAGGAACAGCAATCCATTTTTATATATATAGAAGATTATTTTTCTATTGAGTCGATTCTGTTTAAATGTTTTGCATCTGCTCTTTTAACTCGTAGGATACCACAATAATCTCAACTTAAACTTAGCTTGTCTTTTAAGTTTTCTGCAAAGTTATTTTCAAATTGTTACAGACATGAAATTCGCTTAAAAATAACTTTGAGTTAAGTGAACAGTTGTTCTTTTAAAATTGTATTAAATCGTTTATTATGAAAACAAAAGAAGCAAATAATTCATTAAATTTTATTAAACTTGTTTTTTTTTTAAATATTTATAACTAGGGTAACCAAAAAGTTTCCATAATACTATTAAACTTGGGTAATGAACATAATAAAAATTTTACCATTATATATTTTCTACAGAACGTCTTCAATTTTTTCTTAAAAATCTTTTGATAGTTGAACCGCTTTATAAATTTCTATTAAAAGTATTTTGAAGCTCCTGTGAAAATTATTCTCTAACACTCTCGTTCTTTAAGGTTATAAATAAAAAAAATATAATCTTTTGTCCCCATACTTTAAATTAACCTTCAAAATCATACTTTGTTTTTTTAAAACACTTGTATTGGTACTTAAATTAGTTCTTAATTGGGTAATAATTGTTTCATAATGTTGTTTAACATATTTTTTTATCCACAGGTTGGTGCATATTTAAAAAAAATTATGAAAAAATAAATACAAAAGGTATAGTTAAAATAAAACTGAGGCATTGTAAAATAATAACTGAAGTTTTTTTTAATAACAGTATATTTAATTTATGTCGTATTTAAACCGACAAAGTAAAGGGTATCTACAATGAAAACAGCAGAAACAAAAATGTGAAAGAAAATTTATCACTAACCATATATTATATTTTCACTCGCTTATAAAAGTCTTTGGTAATATTTGTCCCATAATATTGAATGTTTTAAAGGTTTCGCCTTAATTCTTGCACAGCTAGCAGTAAATATTAAAAGTTGTATTATCGGCGTTTTGTAATCCTACGCTCACCAAATACTAGTAGATTAAATGAAGAATAAAAAATGTATGTCTCCTTTCAGATACGAATGTAGTGTAGTAATATATTGATAGAATTATCATACTAATAAGAATAAAATAAGACAACCAGATACCATTGAAGTTTTTACGAAAAAACTGATTTACGAATTTCTTCTTACACTACGTATTATGACACTTAAAAAAGACACAGAATCTTTTTAAGAAATACAACTTTTGTATACCTATTTTATTAGTGGTTAGTTTGTATTATAGTGGTAATTTTAATTTTTACTTTTTCATAATTAAATTCCTAGGTCTATTTTCAAAGATTATCTATTAAAAATCAGCGGTTATCACAAAAACTTTATCCATAACTGTAAAATTTCATGACTACTGAAACTTTTCAATAATTAAATTAACGTTTAAAAGTAACATCCATTTTAAAAGAATTTTTATTATTAAAAGCAGATTTTATATGTATATTACTAATAACTTTAACTTATACTAATACTATACTAATAACTTTAAGTAATATATAACTTTAACTTATAAATTACGTGGTGATAATCGAAATCAAATCTGTTGCAATTGTGTTGTATAACCGATGAAAATAGCTACCCGTACGGATACTATTTCTGAAAATAAAATATTCTTTTTCTTTCAGAATTGTATCTGCCTCCAGGTGTGAATAAAAAGTGGCGTAGTCATAAATTTTTCTCGATAGGTAGTAGCCTCGAACCTGATTGTGGTGACTTTTCAAAGATATCTGAGATGGGTGGAAAAAATTTCAATAAAAGGCGCTCAGATTGTTGGAAAAACTTAAACGCATGTCCTGAAAATTAAGGCTATGTTCTTCAATATAACAATTATTGGTGTATCTGAATTCCACTCGTGCAAATTCGTTAGTCAATTTAAAATTTCCTGCAGCCGTCCAAACATAATACAAGTCCTTAATCGGGATAAAGATATAATGAACCGAAGACCCCTATGTCTGCACTGAAAGGCTGCTAAATGTCGAATTTGATAGTTAAGAAAACTTCCGTATCTTTCACCACTTGTATAAAAATATTGAACCACAAGTTGAACTCCCCCTACCTACACGCACAGATAATTGACAGGTCTTTTTGCTGCTTTGTCAAAATTTGAATAAAAAATAACTTAACAAACAGGCAAGCCCAGTTCTGTATAGAAAGTTGTTCCCAAATCAGTACTCCGATGGTATTATGATCTTATTGAGATCAGATATTTGTGTTTTATTTCAGAAAGTAAGTTTGTTTTAACCATCTCTATCTACTGTTAGATGGTTGTCAATTTGGATTGGAAATCTGTTGAAAGCGGAATTTCATTACAATTTACTTGAAATTATTCGAAATAGGAGAAAACTTAACTTCTTTAATTATTATCTTACAAGTTGTGCTTTCAAAAAGGCTAATTTAATGTAATAAATTAAAATTCCCAATACATTTTACAGTCAATTGAAATTATGATATTCAATATCATTTCATATAAAATTGAATTTAAACAACTACACGGGATTGTGCATTAAGACATATTCTATGCGAAAAACCCTTTTGTACATGAAATTACCCACACCCATAAACACCAATAAAATAGATAAAGTATTTTGTGATTTTTATTTCTAAAATTTAAATTAAATAAAGCTTAAATACATATATTGTAAGTGGAAAAGGAATAAATAAAACAATGTTTACCATATAATTAATTTATTACGCTTGACTTAATTATAATTACTCGTTATTGCTTCAATATTTATTGTACTTATTTCAATAAATAGGGAAGAATCTGTCCGGACAAAAATTCACAGCAAAATAATGAAATGTGGCGTCGAATTTATCTTTGATGGTTAAACGACGGGTTAGGTCGTGTTTTGAAGATCATGAATATAAAATATACATACATTTAAATCATCTTATACTCCCGGAGAATGAAATAAAGTATATACAGTAAAACAATATTACATAACACTTATATTTTCAGACAGTTTACTTATGTGAATGCTAAGCTTATTTTTATGCATCTTTTGTAAATTTTCACAAAGAAATTAATTTTAAATAACTTTATGATTACAACCAAAATAAAACCAAAGTTATCGTGAGTGGTGTTAACAGTGATGCCAAGCAATTTGTATTCACATATACCTATCACACATATAGACATAGATTCAGAAATAGCAAAAATTTTCGATTGTACACAGGCAATGAATATTTAAAAACATCCAAATTTTAGATTATTTTTTTTTTTATTAATTCTACAACTTTAATATGTATTGCAGATATTACGCGTATATAACAATAATCTAGATATTCTAAACAGAGCAACACGTCGAGTTACGTAACTCATCTTAATATACTCAGTATTCCTATAACACAAGTCAACAAGAAGATTACAGTAAGTTAGCATTAAAATATCTATAATTCCAATAACAATATCACATATATATCTAGACGATAATTTTATTATTATTAATAACAACAAACAATGATCGTACTACCTCCGATGGGTGATCTATTACAAGCTTAGAATAATTCGTATTTAACTATGTGCGTTGTGAATGCGACTCTGATTCTGACTCTATAACTAACTTACTATATAACACTCAGATAATGGAATATATCACTTCCTAATTCAGATAAAACACGTTAAAACATTACGTATATAGCTTAAATGTAGTAGTTTATTAATGGAACATACTTATTATCTTGTTGATACAAACAAAATATAAATATTATACATATAAAATAATGAATATATCATATGATAAATTAGGAGATAGATCTGATTACAAAAAATCATCTGAAATGGTAATAAATTGAAAAATAACGATATTAAGGTGATCAGTATGGACAAATATGTAATCAAAAAAGTTTTATTTAATAAAGTTGAATATTTCAAACATGATGAAATAGAAAATATAAAAGGATTGACAATATGATTATTATATAAGGACACAGACACAGATAGTCTCAGGAGGAAAAAACATCACAACAACTAGAAGCGCTGAATAGATTAGGCCAGAGAATTAATGTTAAGAAATCTTAAAAGTAGTCAACATTTAACATACAATAGCAGTATAGGGATACACATCTACAACAACAAAATATAGCGATATAAGTGTCTAAAAAGATAATGAATTCGGAATATAAACTTGTAAAGTTATCAAAAATGTTACTAACTTACCGGAAAATAGGTCGACTAGCAAGCCTTTAGATTGTTTACGATAGGATTTGTATTAAATGAAGTGATCACTGAACTGTATACACTGTTATAATACATATGAGACCTAATATGGCAGTTTTAGTCAGATGTTCGTTTTGGCGAAATGAATCGAAGAAGCTATGAAATTAAAGGAAAAAATAGGAGAAATAAAATTATATTTTAATGAAAAAGAAGACTAAATCCATTTCCAAGCGATCACTTTCCTTTTAACTAGTGAAGATTTACTAACTCGACGATATTGTCTTAGTCCCTGTACATTTCTACCAACGACGGATTTTTTCCGTATCTAAGCAAACCCTTGTAAAAGATTCACTGGTTTGAAAAATAAAAGGACGGCTACCTTTTGCAATACAAGGAAACGGTGCTTTCAAATAATATGATACCTACGATCTTTTGAGCCATGTTACATGTTGCTTCGAAGATATAAACTAAACTACATATTTTTTGCATAAATAGAAATTATTTTTATCATAAAACTTTGCAATACACAGAGAAAGAGGCTCTTTATACATATAAAGACATCAGACATTACTTACTAATCACAAAAACTAATTATATATTATAATAATTTAAGTAACCTTACTTCGTTTAACTTAATATTGTCTAAATTACATGCTTAATACTCACGAACCTATACGTCTAGAGAGATATTATATATTCGACAAAAATCAATATATGCGTAATATAATTTGATTAATTCCCGATATGTCAGCCAATAAGGTCGAGCCTCAGACAAATTATATAACGTTAAATAAAAACAAACAAAAAAAAAATCTTTAAAATAAATGATACAAATTAAATAATCATTATCAAATATAAAAATATCTCACTAAACCAAATTAAAATATATAAATCTTATATTATACGCGAATATGAATCAGCATATCAAAGGAAAATCAGTTCAAGCAAAATATTAATACACATAGCAATATACTTACGGCCTATATTTAAAGATCAAGTTAACAAATTGACAGCGTTCTCGTTCACGTTACAAGTAACATAAACATATGAAGGAAATATATATTTTTATTAAAAGAAATGTTTTTAGTATATTATTATTATTGTTTAAAGATAAATTTTGCCATATATAATTAATTGATTGAGCCCAAGCATAGATAGAATTCATATACCGACTAAAATTAGAACATCATCTAAATATAAATCGCATACAGTACAGTACACTTCGATATAATATTTATTATATTTTTAATGATTTTATATATCTAATAGACAGGGTTGAAGACTTCGATCGTTTATATAAGGACGTTGAAAATATGGCCACGTTAATTATGAATATAGAAACGTTATAAAGACAGAATTAAATTTGATAAAATGCATTTAATTTTATCTACATTTATAATATTAAAGATTCTTTTTTATAATAAATGAAGTTTTATAGATTTAGTCTTTATACTTCGTATTGAAGATTTTAAGCTGGTTATAGATATACTAATGATTTACAACAATTACATTAACGATAAATCCTTATGCAAAAACGGTTATAAAATATATAAATATTTTGCCCTACGTTCTGTTATAACTTTCAAATTTAACAAAATATGAATGTTCAAACAAGGCAACCTATATAAATCGCGTTGCATTTTGGTCCTATTTTATTGTAGTTTTGTTATAACGGGGTCATCAAAGAAATTAAAACGCTACAAAAAAATATATAATGCTACAATAAATCTCATACAATTCCAACGTTCCCTTTCATTACATAAAACTCTTTGTCTTCTTAACATTTCGAGTTAAGTTCTTTAATATATTTTGTCGATTCTTATAAATCTCTGTTACGATATACAACTACATTTCGATGAGAGCTCATTATTTTTAATGATATCATTATACTTATTCCATGCATTTCGTCTGAGGTTACTTTTCTATACAAGTCTTTTAGCAAGACATAAAATTTATAACGATTACGAACATTTGACATACAAAAACATCTCACACAATATATACTAGAATTAAAGTATATTATTAGTGAGTTATTTTTGTAATTTCAAATATTTTATAACATTTTTTGGACCCCAGAAATATTTCATTGTCAATAGCTTTGTAACTAAAACATTAAAAAATAGTATTCATTTTTTTGAACTAGATCTTAGGGCAACGAAGCAATCTTATTCTATGGTTGAACAAAATCCTTTTTAAGGATAACAAGCGTTATTAACAAATGTCTTTTATTGAGGTAATACATTCTAATGCCTAGCAACTTATTACTTTGTGCTATGTTTCGTTGAATTCCTACCGCGTTTACATTACCATAAACTACGTACTAATATATTAGGCTATGAAATTTTTCTTATGCGTTATGTTCGTCATTCTTATTTTATATTTTCAAAATTTATATGTTTTATTTATCATGATTTTTATTAACGAGAAAGATTTACATGATATATAACACGAATAAATTATGTAACTTGGAACTAGCTTCGGAATGATTATGACATCTCTTTAACAATCTTACAATGTTAGTAACGAATTATTATTATTATAAAATAAGTAGAAACATAACGCATACAGTTAAATACATTGATCTTAAATTAATCATATCACGCAAATCCACAAATACAATACTTATAACAACTCGTTGAAGCTAATTATTGTATAACATTATATTTATCTAAGAGACAACCAGATATAGTCAAAATTGTCAAAAACACACCCAAATAGACGAAAGTCTAATAATCTTGAACACTTCTTTTACATCACTTCAAAATTACCAACGATCCGATCCCTACCGACAATCCGACTCTACGCAAGGAGTTTAACCCATGATTGAGCACAATAAAACTTGGAAGACCCGAGCGAAAGAAATGCTTTTATAAACATCAAAATATATATAAACAGCTGTTGAGGCAATATACAATAAATAATAGTTAAAGTGAAAAATATCAATACCAAATATACATTAAATGATCTAAAATACTATCAATAACTAAGTGAATATTATTAAATAATATTATATATATAATAAATGTGCAGTGTTACGTGTGCTGGAGTCAGTAGATGAAGGCTGGATGTAGGGGAGGCGCCGGGAGGCGAGGTTGTTTGTCAAGGGGCGCGCAGCACGCCGGCTCGCAGCACGTGGCGCTGTACGGAGCTGGGACCAACGCGAATTGGGCGGGGGGCGCGTATAGTGCTGGGGCTGCTGGAAATATGTTATAATATAGCTTTAATAGGTGGTAGAGCCTAGCTGTGGTAAGTTATTACAGCTCGAACATGGGCTGGCTCGACCGCGGAAGTACCACCCTCTCACAGAAGATCGGCGTGAAGTAGTCAATAATGACTGCGTTTCGTCCGATGAGTGAGAGAGACGGTTGCCCTTTCCCTATTCCCGCCCTTTCCTAGCATTTCCTTATTCCCACCCCTCCCTATCCCTAAAAAAACAAGGTTGGCAACGCATCCGTAACAAAGATGTTGCGGATGTCCATGGGCGACGGAAACTACCTACCACCAAGTAGGCCGTCTGCTCGTTTGCCACCTTTGACATAAAAAAAAAATCCATACGTCCACCTTAAGATAACACTTGTACAATTGACACTATTACAAGTTTTCTATTGCTTGTTATTGAATACATGTCATATATGACATTACTAGCTTTCCGCCCGCAGCTTCGCCCGCGTCGGGTTCGCTTATATCGCGTTTCCAAGAGAACTTTTCAAAAGTCTGGGATAAAAACTATCCTATGTTCTTTCTCAAGGTCAACTCTATCTCTGTACCAAATTTCATTAAAATCAGTTCAGTGGTTTAGGCGTGAAAGCGTAACAGACAGACAGAGTTACTTCCGCATTTATAATATTAATAGGGATAAGGAGGAAGCAGCTGGAAATTTTCTACTTTATAACCTTCCATACATCCAGGTTAAGATGACACTTAAAACTATTCTAAGTTCTGTATAGATTGTGAATAAATTTGACATATATTGTTGTATACAAATGTTATATTATCATGTTTATTTCTAGTTGCTGTGGAAATTCTAATAAAGGGTCGATACGTTCAACTAAAATCAATGCATAGTTTGAAATTATTTGTCCTGAATTCCTGTGATCAATTTTTATTGTTTATTATTGAATACATGTCATATATAAAAGTTTAATTTTAAAATGAAACTTTTATATATTTTTAAGTTTTAAAACTTTTTGTTAATGAACATATTTTTGAATTGATTTTTGGTCATGATAGTTAATAAATATGTATATTAGTAAGTCTTATTATAAGTATTTGAAAGATCTTTGAGTAACTGTACAAGAGAATTTCTTTAGTTAGAGAGTAATGTTATATTGTTAAGTCAAAACTGTTTCTACGTACCTATATGTAAAAAGTAAAATGATTTTAAATTTAATTACTATAAACATTTTATGAGATAATTTTTAGTAAGTGACAAAAATTTTATGTTCCTTTACACCTCAGAGAATTTTTCATATATTTATTTATTTATTTTTATTTTTTATTTTCATCCCTTTGTCTTTATGATTTTTTTTTGATTATTAATATTATCTTTATAGAATTTATAAGTATATTAATATTAATACTAAATTATAAGTATATTAATACTAAATTATATTATAGTCTATTGTTATTTGTTTATAAATACATTTACACCCAAATCCCTTACTCTATACAATTTCAACTGTATAAAGTCCCAAACCTTATCATTACTCAGATTCAAACAAACTATTCTCAGCTATCGCGAACTTTAATCAGCTCTAATTGAATTAAATGAAAAATTCTACTGAAGCAATGCTTTCCTCGATTTAAAACTCAACTAAGTATTTTCATTTTACGAGTGTCGATCGTGACTTCTGTAATGATAGTTTTTTTTTTCTTTTTTATTATGTAAAAATTTCTTTTAGTACTTTTTAGTAGTTGTTTTAGTTTTGTAGTTAAAGATATTGTTGTCATATCTTTAAACGGTCAAATTATGTTAACTTAATAGTCATTTTCTTGAATGATACTCACTTAAATGAAACTAATATTTGTCGGATATACTATGCATTTTTTTTTGTAAAAAACTACATACTCGCGATGTTTCAGATACTTTTCAGCAACCGTGATCACAGCATACAAAACGTTGAGAGTATATAGTTTTTTAGTAAAAAAAAAAACGCCTAGTATATATAAAAAAGATTAGTTTCATTTAAATGAATAAAACTCGAAAGTCTTAGATCTATCAATGGTACTTACTATCGAAAGGTACAGGGTACACTGCGTATGGTGGTGGGGGGATCTCGCAAGGAGCGCATGTCGGTAACGGCGCTAGTGGGGGGCAGATGAGTTGATAACACAACGGCGCTTGTAGTGGCGCTGCCTCAGAAGTCAGCATAGGAATCTGACTCATCTGAAATAATGACTTGACCAGTCATTTTATAATACGTCATAATCTGTTCAGCATTTCAATTATTAATTCAATTATGTCATCAAATTCAGATATAGGAATTTTAAGCGTTAGTTACCTCTATTATGATTTGGCCCAAAAAATATCTTAACGAAATATTTTTATATGATTGAAAAGCAAATGAAAAAGGAACAGTATTCTCAAAGGATGTACTCACAGCTATTTTTGGATATCGTATCGATTTGACCGCGATATTTTAATCGAATAACAAATCATTAAAACTTTACCAAAATTACTACTATGTTAAATTTAAACAATATATTATATTGTAATATTATTACATTTATAACTCTCTGGTAATCTGTGATGTTACATGACATAATTTAATGACACACATACAAGTTACTTTAGTTCCAATCAATATATCCAATGTGATTCATCTCTGATACTTGGCCTTATTCCATTTGCGGTCACATTTTGGTATATTCATATATTATAAAACATACGTTGCTTTATTTTTTATCATATATATGTTAAATTTAATATATTTTTACCTGCTTTCTAACTGCCTGGGCTACTCGAAGTCGACCAAGAGGGGAGAACATCACTCCACCGCTCTGAAAATAATGAAGAAATATATATTAATATATAATCATCATTTAATTTAGCAACTCGTTTTTATATAATCTATATAAAACTGGTTTTTACCCGCGACTTCGTCCGCGTTAATTCGAAGTTAGTTATTTATGTATAGCTACCCGGTCGAACTCTGTTCCGCCCTAGAAGTCGTAAATAACCAGACATTAGAATTTATTAACGATTTCGATGTTCTTTTTTAATCAAACATAATTAAATATCTCCGTCCGTCTCCTTGTTCTAGGCTATCTCTTCACCAATTTTCAACTATATCCCAACAGCCGTTCTTGACTTATAAATAGTGTAACTAACACCACTTTCTTTTATATATATCCATGTATACCATTTGTCTCCTTATATACTTCAATACAACGATTAAAACACTAAAATATTTAAGTATACCCACATGAAAACACGTTAAGGGTTAATATAGCCTCTACCTGAAAGTCATTGCTCGTGATACATAATAACGTTAAGTGGTTTCCCCTGCACGCGATATCAACCCTTAATGGTTAATGTTACCCAATGAAGTCTACCCACATAAAATTATTTAGTCCCTGTAAGGGTTTAACGAACTCACAGATTCATTTATGAATACAGTTTTATCATTAACAAAAAAATAAATATTTTTCATTGTTAGAAAAAGAATGAAAGCAGACAAATTGGTTTAATATGTATATAAGTATCTTTTATTTAAGTTAGTAGTAAATACTAAAATTCATCTAAAGTGAAGCGTCTCAAAACGTTAGCAGTTTTTAACGTTTTCAAAAGCCTTAAGTACAAGAAAGTGCACGTCGCAGTCTTTGTAAAAAAAAATTAAGCAACATTTTTTAAAAAACGTGCCACTCTCCCAATTTCTCAAGAAAACACTAAAGCCTTTTTGTGTAAATGAACACATTTGACGTGTTTTTAATATTTCTCTTTCTAAATCTTTTCTTTTAACACATTTGTCTTATGTCAAATATACAATAGGCAACCTAAGTTCGGTTCAAAAGATTTTTGTAAATGTATGTAATATATTAAAATCTACAAAGGATAAATATACTGTCGATTTAATTTTCTATTTTGAACGTCTATTTTAGTGAATTTCTGTGAATGAAACTACTATTTTGGCATATAAAAAAAATGAAAAATATAAAGTAATTTCTAAATGTAGATTCTATGAACATGAGTAAATAAAGTCCAAAAATAAAATAGCATTCCTTAGAGCTTGCATTTAGCACTCAACATTCTAAAAGTGGCGCTCTCTACGTCTTTGAATCTTTCCTTTCCATGCCTTTTCACTTTGGCCATTGTTTCAGTAATCTTCACTATTTCTCACACCATTTTAATATTTCTTCGTTGTATACCGGATTATATGGCTCGAGTTTATGTACAGAACTACTTGAATATAATGATATAGGAACTTAATTCTGACACACGACTATACGAGATGAGGTAAGTTTGAAGTTATTATGTAATATGTAATCTTTGGATTAATTATGCTTTTAGTAATATATTAAAATCTTATTATTTTATAGATGAAAGGTGATGTTAAGTCTCTTGTACTGTGTTATGTTCAAAAAATTATTTAAAAAAGCACATTACAATATTTTTCTTTTAAAATTTTATATTTTAATGTGGCCACTGTAACAAATAACAAATTATTTTAGATAAATCCATTGAAAATTGATAATAATTTTATTTTGAATTTCATACAAAACAATGTTTTATATTTCTAATTCAAAAATATTATTTTTAAAATGAGTACGTCGTCAAATATCGCTACGGTTGGCTTTTAATAGTGATAAAGCTTTGAAAAGGTTCTTTCGTAATGATTTCCTCTCGGCCACAAAGCAAGAGAAGGGATCGACCCGTGGAAGGCTTTGATGATTAATACAATATTCGTGAAACTTTTAGGCCGGAGGTTGACCTTTTAATATTAGGGTTCGTCAAATCAAAACGAAAGTATATAAAAAATACAAAACAATTTTTCAAACATTTTTCACGAAAAAAATATCATGGACAAAAAATGTTTCCATAAAGGATTAACCTGAGTAAGTTTCATGAAAGTATTTAGCCTTATTTACTGTTTGAAGATAACTGAGCGTTCGTCATTAAAATCTTGTATATAACTTGGAGTCAGTAAACAGATTATTACAAAACGATATGATGTTACAAAGGGAACCTGATACCTTTAGAGATCGTAAAAGATAATGGCAGGGAGGAATTAACTTCAGCTATATTGGATATTTACTTGTATATTTTAATACTCGCTTAAATTCTGATAAATACGAGTTTGAAACTTCGACTTCATCTCTGTAAGATTACATCCAAATGACAAAACGTTAGTCTTTATTTTGTGTAACAAAATCGAGGATTTAATAAATGGGTGTTAAAAATAAACGATTCCATAAATGAGCAATTCCTTTTACAAATTGTCTCTTCTCCCTTTCTTTCCAATTTATTGCTCTCATTTTAAAAATTACCCCCCCGAGCGTTTCCAGGTGTGGATCGCTTATACCCTTCGTTTTAAGATAAATATCCACAATATTTGGATGCCTAGAAATATTTATTGTCCTTTTGTGGAGCGCAAAAACGATATTTCTCACAAAAATATTGTTTTCGGCTGGACAGAATGAGTAATGTGTAAGGGTCCGAGCTTAGACAGTAAAATCCTATCTTTTATTTTTACCAAGCTTGTTAGTTGTTATGTAACCGATGAAAATAATTTAATGTTTTTGAAAAGAAATACTGTGACGATAAAATTTTAAAGTACCATAACGTGTTGCATGCTTCTTTGTATGTTTAAAGAACGATGCTCTTACATTCTGTGGTTTTCTGTTAGAGTCAAGATCTATATAAACTAAATTTAATTACGGCAAGACTTGAGTATTCATGACCGCAGCTATTCCAAACATATATGAATATTACTAAATAGTTATTTGAGGATCCCTCAATAAGTTTTAATTGTAACAGAGGATAAGCATAATATTTTCAACATTATCTTTAAGGATACTGGTAAAATAATATTTATGATTTATATATTAATATTGTTACTATAATAATAGCAGAGTCAAGAAATAGATAGAGCACATATAATATTTTTTTTATTATTTTTTGCTTTATAATACGCAGTACTTACATATGATAAAACTAGCAAGAAAAACTGTAACTTCTATTACTCTGATAACATTGAAAAATATTTCAAAGACTCACTGAATGGAAATATTTGAAATAAAAATTTCTACTTTCAAGATATTTTCCAACTATGCATTTTATTCAGTAAAATAAATTGCAAGTTTATTGGAAGGCGGAGAATGAGGCAACATTATGTATTATCAAAGGCCGTAATTTCCTTCTTTGAAAACGATAATATACAAGATATTAAAGTGAAGAATTACTTGTTACTGGAAAAATATTCACACACGCACACACACATTCTATGGTAATAGAGAGTTCAAGTGTATTTTAAATATTCCTTAGACAATAAAATGTTTAAAATATAAAAGGTATTTTGCTTCTACTACTTCTTATTTTAAGTCTTTCAACTGATTCTTCTTGATAGTAAATTCCTTTCAGTTTTTAATAGCAAATCACTTGAATCTAGCCTATTAAATATACAAGACAGTATTTTGTGAGACATTTGTATATCACTGAAGGTGTATTATAACAAAATAATATTATCTCTTCATATGTCAAAAAAAATGTTGGTGTATCTAAGTGTTTAAATAAAGGAAAATAACTTATAATTCTCTCATCCTTATTGTTTATAGATATCACTGTAATCTACCTTCGTCTATATTTATCCATACTATTCATATTCATATTGACAAATATTGTATACTAAGGTGAAAATTTTATTTAATTTTTTGATGGTTGTAATAGAGCATTCTTCGTCAATAAACTGTGAAAACAAACGATGAGTATTAATAGCTTTAACAAACATGATGCATTATGTTGAAGAGTTATGAACAAACTGAACTATTTTCACAGAAAACAGAACAATTGTTTTTAAAAAAAACTTCACCTGGCCGCTCTAGAACTTCATAATACACGCTTTGTTTTATTGAACATTGAGAAATTCATGCAATGTTCATATTATTGGCAATTATTGAACTAATGTAGAACTAAATTGAAGTCAAAATTTAGCTCACCAGGAGCTACTGATGATAAAGAAAAGCTTGCATATTAAGAAACTTTGGAAGCTAGATTTAGAGTGGCTAACGGTACACAAAATGTACGCCCGATGGACAAGTATTGTCCAAAGTTATAAGCGGTTTAAAACTAGCGTCAAACTTATAATATCATAAAACATTATGAATTTATTTCACAGTATGATTAAAACTTAATAATTAATATTGTATTTTAATAAGAGATAGAAAATGGAAGGAAACTACAGAAAAATTACATTTATTTAGGGTAATAAGGTATAAAAGTTGTAAATATGAAGTATTTCCAATTTCTAGAATGCTTGCTATTTCTAGAATATATAGTGCCAAATCTAAAAACTTCTAGCTTATGGCTTAAAGACTTATTTAGATTAAAAAATACCTCTTTACGAGTTAAACCACGGTAAAAGATAAACTTTATTATTATAAATACAATGACAAATAACAAAATGAAAAGCAGAGACGAAATGCCACTACGAAAATATTATAATGCATTAAAAATAAAAATATGTCATAACAAAATTATTAAAAATAATTCTCGAAGCTAAGAAGTTCTGGAGGTAAAATTGCAACTAGATTAAAAACTGTTCCTAGGGAACTTGTTCGAGAAACTTCGACGCAATTTTAATTAAAAATAACAGATTTTAAATTTTGTAATATTTTTATAACTTAACAAGTTATGACGGATATATTTTTCTATATAAAATCTCTAGCTCTATATCCCGAATTTACTCACTTGCCTATATTAATGTTCTGTACCCAAATAAAATCAATGATCGGCCATTCATACTGTAAATAAATTTTTGACAATTCGTATTTAAATATTAATGTGTTATTAAATAACAAATATTCACAAAATTTTACATTAATAACATTCGAATCATTTGTAAATTATGCAAATTAAGTATATTCATTTAAATGTAGAAATGCAACGAGCCACGAATTATGAAATATAATGTAACTGACCTTTAAAATATAAATACGTTTTTCAATTTTTAAATGCACTCGACTCTTGTGAAAGGTTGAAGTTGAAATCTCTAATGAAGCTGGATTTTACTTTGAATAATATCAAATGTAATGGCATTGAGCTTACAAAGAAATTTATATTGTAAATATTATTTTACGTATTTTTTTCTTTATATTTTTTGGTAAAAATATAAGTGCATTGTTTTTGAGACCATTAAAATTTTAGACAGTTTTTTAATATTAAGTGTCTTCAACAATATATGTATGTACTGTCTTTATTTTATTAAAATATGTATATAGTGTATACTATAAAGTCAGTGGTGGCCTACTGGTTAAAAGGCCCGCCTCGGATGCACGAGGGCGTGAGTTCAATCCTGGCCCTGGCAAGTACCAATGTAATGTTTCCTAGTCATATGTACTTTCTAAGAGTATTTAAACATCACTGATTAATGCATTCACAAAGAGGGTTGACGTCAGGTAGGCGGCCGGTCGTAAAAACAATTAGCCAAAACTATTCACAACATGTAAGGCAGACCCTGGTAAAAGCTGGGAAAATTGCCAGGTAGAAGAAGATAGCTTTGAAACAAAATATAAATACATATATGTATATGTAATTATAGTATCGTAAGAATCCAAATGGATGGTTTACATATGTAATTGAAATAGATATGTATACATAATAATACATAAAATAAATAGTTTTAAAAGCATTCCTATAAACACATCAGTAAAATTAGACCAACAGACGCGATGAGAGTACCCGTTGTCACGGTTGCTGTAAAGTAATCAGAACTACGAAGAATGTAACAATAAAATACACTAAGTAAATACGAAAAAACATAATTTTATTTAAAAGCATACTTAAAACTAATGCAGATACATATAATATGCTTTTTGCATAACACATAAAGAGCGCATTTATATAATATATATTTTTATATGTATATAAATGAACAAATCTTAAATGTAATTACAAAATTCTTATATAACATTACATGTTATAATGAGAATAAATCTTAAGATTTCAATTTAATTCTCTTTTGTGTAGTCTATGTTTCTTCTGTAACTTATAGAATAGCTTAATACGTACGCGCTACATATAAAAGAATAAATGAATATCGCCGTGGTGACATCGTTGTACGGATAAAATATATAACGAGTGACGCCGCTGACTCCGTGGAATAAACACCAAGCCGTGTGAACCAGAAGATTTCTGATACTACACAAGCTATGGAATGGTATTCCTATCATAACATCGGGTCAGTCATGTAGTCTTAGGTGTAGGTTATAAGTTTTGATATGTATGTAATTCTCATTATAATGTATACATATAAGTAAGTTTCGCACTTTTCCTGGAACCGTCGGTTGCCACCCTAAATAATTAGGTTCATATGAAAATAGAAAGAACCGTTTATTGTTACCACAAAAATGTTTAGTTACAGTTCATTAAATAACTTGATTTATGTGATTAAACACACCCTTAGTCTTTAAGTAATGCTTGCATGCTTATTTTATATGTAAAGATAAAGTTAATAAAGTAATAATATTTATAATTGAAGTATTAATAATAATAAAGAATATTATCTGTACAAAATAGGTAGTAGGAAAGATTGCAATGCTTGCAAGACTAAAAACGATAAATTCATTAAAATGAAACTAATATTTTTCGGATGTACTACGCCATTATTTTTGATTATAAATTACATACTCCCGACGTTTCGGTTACCTTACAACAACCGTGATCACGGGCAAACAAGATGTGTGCATCCGAAAAGTATTAGTTTCTTTTAAATGAATGCTCGCGAAAATCTTTGATCTCATTACAATAAATTCATATAGTCACTACAAATTTTTTTTTATAATGTCTTAGTTGAAATGATATCACGACGACTTGGATTGTAATCATAAAAATACATAGAAAAATAACATGTCAAATAAAGCAATAACAATTAAATATTCTAACTATTTCCATTAAACTATATGATTTATTAAAAGCATAAAAATATTTCGTTTCATTTTAATAAGTCGTATCAGTTAGACATCAAAGGTTAACTAAGGTCAAATATTTTTTTGTTAAAAACAAAATACGTTTCCAGTAATAGATTGTTCACGAAAATTAAAATGCCACGACAGAGTCCTTTGTACGGCGCGCGCTCAAAAAAGTACGATAAGCTTTTATGTTGATAATTTCGGGAGTTTTGATGAAACATGTCAAATTATTTTTTTTGGTTATTCATAAGCTTGACATTATATATAAAATTGTATATAAAATATATATATTATTGTATTGTATAGTTCACTATGGAGAATGTCTCTATGGACAAAAAGATTTCATAATTAAAAATTATATTTAAAATCGCTTATTCTTATTATTATTTCTATTCTTCCTCGTAATATAATGTCATATACATTATATTAATTTAACTAACTTATAAAATTAAAAATTAATTAAATTAAAATTAAAAGAATAATAGAAACATCTTCAAAATTACCTGATTAAGAAGCTTCTCGTTTCTTCTTACTATTTTGTAAAACGCATTGTTTCGTAAACAAAATTTATAGTACTTGTTACTTTTCAGTGGAACTGTATTTAATCAAACATACTAGTGGAATCACGTCCGTAAAAACTAGTTATATAAAGAGATGTTTGCTAACTGACAATGATTTAGGAATTGTTTACGTCTGACTATCAATAGGGCTGACTAATGCTGGAATTTGTACCTGGAACTGCTGTAACTACTGGAATGTTCTGGAATATTTTACCTACTGATGAATTTGACTGCTTATTGGTTGTTAAAAACATCTTTGAAAAAACTAGACCAATAATAATATGTGAAAAAGTCGGTTATGGACTAGTGGTTAAAGGCCCGCCTCTCGTGCACGAGGACGCGGGCTTGATCCTGGCAAGTACAAATGTGATTTTTCCGAGTCATATGTACTTTCTAAGAGTACTTAGATACCACTGACATACAGTGAAGAAAATCATCGTGAGGAAACCTGGACTTATAATTTCACAATTATAAGTTTGAAATCGCCAACTCGTATTGGGCAAGCGTGGTGATTAATGCTCAAACATTCTCCATGTGAGAAAGAGGTCTTTGCTCAGCAGTATACTCTGATAGGCAAATTATCAAAAATATGTGATGAAATCTCGTAACTCGGAAGTGTCAACCCTTGCTTTACAGATATCTCTACAACATACATACGGATACATACATACATGTATACACAAAATCTAAAACCGTATAAGGCTGCGTGTAATTACTTAGTCTAATCAAGTATTGAATTCTTTTGAAGGGATTCGCATTTAAAACCATGACGTAAGTAATCTTTATTACTTAAAGTATTAAAAAGCTTACCTCTACTTATATGTATATATATTTCAATGTCAAACATTTTGGGTAAGATGAGGGTTGAATTAGGGGATTAAAGACCAAAGCAGCTTCGAAATTATAAGGATTGTTGGGGACAAAGAGAGACAGGTGTCAACCTTAACTTATGTAATCTTTGAATATTTTCGAACTTATATTTTTATAATGAACTTTTTATTATTGAGATCTAGTCAGGAATAACTTGAGTTAGTTATAATATTGTAATTAATATTTATACATATTTTATGATATACTTTTGAATTAATATTTTAATGAATAATGAGGTTTTTTTTAACGGCAATGAAGATAGTGTACAATTAAATATGTAAATGTGATTAATACTTTAATAATCGGGAATGTTTTTTTTTATTATAAAATCATGATTTTGTTCATAAAAATGAAGGAAATTAAAATCTTATCATAATAATGTTTAAAAGTAGTTACTAATGATGTTTTTAAAAAGGTGTTGAATTGAATAAAATAAAGTTTTTTATTGAAAACTCGATTGATTGGTAAGCAAATTGCTAAGGTAGAAACTAAATTACAATAGAATAACTAACCTAATTTAAAAGGATCTTAGAGAGAACAAAAATATCTTGCAATTGGTTGATATATTTGTTTTTCTATAAAAATATCGTCTTCAAGCGAAAAATATAAACAACAAGCCTTTTTTTAATAACCTAACAGTAACCCAGTATCCAATCAAAGCCTTAATATCTTTCATCCGTCCGTCAATGCTGCCTGCTGACAATAAAATGAGGCCGATTTTCAATATTTTTCATGGCAACGCTGAAATACTATTATTCATAAAACATTGCCTTATTTTTATTTATGATATGGTGTGTATGAGTATGCATAAATAGGTGCGTGCGTGCATGCGTGTGTGTATATGGTTATGAATCTCTGTTTACATATACGATAACAAGAACGTATCATTTAAGTATATAATGTACATATTAATAAATAATAACCAATTATAATGGCACCTTCGCGTATAATTCTAGAAGTTTCTCTTTTGGAAACATTTGCCTGAAAAACTTTGTACATTCTTACATTGAATGTTAGAAACAGTTTTGCGACTTCAGCCAGCCGTAAGATCTCAGTTTGACTTCCAGCCAAGACAGTTTGAGAGAATTCGGTCAAGTGGTTCTTATAGTAAAATACGGACAAGTAATTTAGTAAGTGATAATTGAGGTAAACTTTTTCTTTCATAAAATACATGATTACTTAGTTTATTTCTTTGTTACAGAATGATATATTATAACAATAATATTGTTAAAACTATGCTGTATTTTTCTATTATTTAGTAATAAAATATTCATTTGTACACCTTTTATGTATCATGATTAGCAAAACACTTGCTTCCCAACTTACTGATACTTATATGTACTTCAATAATTTTTTATTTATTTAAAAATGCAAGTATATACATTTTAAAGGTAAATATGTAATTTAGTATAATAATTATTGTAGCCATTTCATAATTATTTGAACGCGTAACCAAATATCACGTTTGTTATTCCGGGAATATTTTGATGTGGAAATACTATTTATTTTAAGTCAACAATGCAATTCCAATGAATAATACATAACAAAGGTCCAACCGGGACTGTAAAATATTTGCTCATACATGTAAATTGTATGAAAATAATTGTTATATGTTAAAATATGTTGTAATTATATCAAATAGCTCTTGTGGTGCCCTCTATGTAAGCAATGTGTAAACACTTTTGACAGTTATAAAATAAAATTATTCTTTCTTCTTTGTTCGATAAGCAAGCACATTGTTTTAAAATGAAATGAAGTTTTTCTGATGCAATTCATTTTTATTATATTAAATACTAGTGTTCATTTACACATCATTTCATCATGAAAGTTTTTCATTTGTTTCAAAAAAAAAATTGTTTCATTTATATGTATTCACGGGAAAATCTTAGATATAATTTTTACATTTTATTTTAATAATTTTTGTAATATTATATTTTGCATGAGCAAAAATATAACTTGAGAACATATTTTTTCTTTTGTTTTATATACCATTACTAATCAAAGGAACGTATTGAAAGAAACTTATGTTAATTTATTGAGATAAAACAATCTATTTACTCGACTTCGTTCAAAATAAATTGCATTTTAATTAATATAATTTATATACATTAAAACTAAGTATTCCTTGTAAAGATAGAAATATTATGTAAAATATAAACAAGAGGCATTTCCTAGCGAATGAGGAAAATAATTTTTTACTCTCAAACACCGCGTAAGACTTCACGATTTAATTAAAATGTACAAGTTGTAGTTTTATTTAACTTAAACTAATATAACTGTTACGGATCCGACTTAGATGGTTGCGAATATTTGGCTACGAATTTTCAGTTCCGTTGTTTTGTTCTTATAAATATTATTTTAATTAAAGAAAATAGTATACTTTGATCTTCATAGAGGAAAAGAACCAGACCTTTGCTAAAGCTGGGAAATTGCCAAGAAGAAGAAGAGAGGAAGAGAATTAAAATGTACTTTTTAAATCTAAAGATAAAATTAAGGTAAAACAGTTAATATGCTCAACTTTTGTAAAATATTTCCTCTCAAAATTGCTTTAAAACAAAACCATGAATGCTACTATGCTGTATTATATGTATTATAATTTGTGGTAAAGGCAGTGGAAAATTGCATTTTAATAAAACTGATTTGACCGAATTAATGTAGCGCGTAATTGTCTGCTATCTTTAACAACAGGTTGGCTTTTCATTTGGCTATTGGACAAAAACCTAGCAGATATTTCATGATTTTATAAAAATAGGGATCATAACTTTAGGAATGTCTGTCCACCGAACAAGTTTCCTGCAGCAGGAATTTTACGCTGACCGAAAATTCCACTTATTTATCCTCCTAGTTTCCTGTTTGGGAATATCAGGTATTCGAACAAAAACAGGGTCAAACAGGACTAAAACCTTCAGCAATGCGTTCCGAACTAAATATGAACAACCTAGATTCAAAGATATCTCGAACGTTCAGTCCCAGACAAGACAAACATTCAGGAACATAAATTGAAGATGTCATTGAGTCCACATACAATCGATTGAATGGTTAAGATGTGTGTACATATATATATACTAGTTATTGTCACTGAATAAAGGAAATAAACCTAATATGGAAGCTGGTCTTGATCAACCAAATCATTAGACAAAGTGAGGGTATTAAAAGTTTTACAATATTTAAAAAAAAACTTAAACAATTAGCAACATTTTTTGCTTCATGTAATAATGAAGAATTCTTAACATTCCCGTGCCAATGAATTTGGAATAATATTTTATAAATTTTTCAGGTATTATTTCCTTTAATATAGAAAAAGAATATTTTGAGGCGTATTTATGATGGTTGGCGTATATAATTATTGAGTTTCATAAAACCAAATGTATATAATAAGAATAACAAACACTGATTCGACAAACTAGTTTCATTCAAACAAAGACAGATTTTATTTCATCTTTAGATATTACTTTCATTTTTAATATTACTATGATATATGTATATTTAAACCTGATTGAACAGCCAGTTAAATTTCATACCAAAAATTCTCATTTACTTCCTTTCATCAAACTTATAAAACGAGGAATAAAAAACAGAAAATAATTATCAATTTTAGGCTCCGCTGAAATCACCATTATGAATAAGATACAAAGCCACTGCGACACTGAATTGCCAATTAAATAACCGAAAAATTCCCAAAACTATCAAATGAATGCCTAGTTAGCGGCGATTGAAACTGTAAAAAATGCGGAAAAAGCTTTCAACTGACGTGGGGACTTCAAGAGACACTTCAATAATTTCCAGGGTATTTTATAAAAATGTCAAGTATTTTAAAAATATGCTGCGAGATCACGTAACGTGGGACGCCACTTTTAAAATGGTTCTTTATAAAGATATATATGATAGAAATAATTAAAAACGTAGGAATATTAAAATGAATTGTTTCATATTTCATCTACTCTTTAATTTAAAACATTCAGAGTCTTAGAAATATCCCTTTATTTGGTGTAGAATATCTTTTCATTATCATTTTCTTATATAATGTAATCTCAATAATAATACAACATCAATTGTTCATTTCATTCTTCAATCTTGGCTCACGATACAGGTTCTATATGAAGAATTACTTAACAAACTTTTGGCCATGATTCTATTACTTTTATTTACTTTCAGAATGCTAATGAACTGTATTGTTATAACTTTTGCTATAGTCGACAGATTTTTGGTTCTTATTGAATTAAAGTCATCGAGAAAAAGAATTTAATATGTAGATATATGTATTCATATGTGCGTGATGAATAAAAAAGGAAATATTCAAATGACGAAACTCTTTTCATATCGCCTACATCATATAATAAAGGAACGCAATCCTTCAACTTAATATGGGTAATGACTAGTTCACGTGACTTCCGTGAAGTTAAATCATTGCCAGATTCACAATATTTCTATTTCAAAAATTTATATTTCAGCCAAAAAATCAAATACAAATATATTAACAAACAAGTTGCAGAACAATAAAAGAAAAAGAAATAGAAATATTTTGGGCAAGACAATCCTTAAAAGTGGTACAAATATAAGCATTTTTTAATTTAAGACCTATGGGGATGAAATATATTTATGATGAACTACAAATTTCATGTTTATACAAATTGAATGAGTCCCTTAATTTCCGAATTCTAAAATTCGCGGCACGTGCCTCCCTCAGGACAGTAGGCGTTCACTTTAGTATCTTTGTTACAATAAACTAAAAATTATGTCTTTAATTTGCCTAAAGGTTAGAGGTTGGCTTCTTTGTCTGAGATGTGGGTCGAACATTCGTTATGAAAATTAGCATTGCATGAATATTATCACAGAAATGATTTCAGATGAAGCAGAATTCAACAAGGACATAACAATACGTTTATAAATAGCACCAAAACCCCAGGCTAATATTTTATCAGATATCAAAACGAGATTAGATATAAAATCTCGAGTGTTCAAAAAAAATTCTTAATATTAAGTTCAATGCCAAATATAGAACTAACCTGTTTGACTATTAATCTGGCGACCCTCTGGCTCGCGAAGGTGACGAAGCCATAGCACTTGGAGACACCAGCCCGGTCGTAGATGACCCTCGCGGCTGTGACTGTTGAGAAGCCGGAGAAGAACTTCCACAGGTCTTCGTCGGTGGTCGTCAATGAAAAACCTCCTACGAAAATTCTATTATGAATGACAGTTCCAAATTTAGGAGCATCACAAGGTGGCAGAGTATCGTCCGTGTCTTCTTCGGGTGAATTCAACAAAGCCTTCAGCTTCTCGTGGGGGTCAGCGCTCTTTCTGTTGTTGGACGACCCATCCTCGACCATATGAGCGCAACTCGCTGAATCACTTCTTATATATCTCTTAACACTGGCATCCATGGCTAAATCTTTCTTTATTATTCTTTTAATTTAAAGCATGTTCCCTTGTTTACTACACTAAAAAAATTCTAGCGACAACTATACACACTACGCCCGCCCGAAAAACAACGTGTACTGCGAGCAGTATCGATTTTGAAGGTAGTTAATAGTTATACATATATTTTCGTGCGTTGCGCTGTACGGCAGCCGTGGTTTGATTTTTTAGCCCATGTTAAAACACAGATGACAATGAGATAAGGATACGTGGATTGACAATTTTGTGATATGAACTAAAAATAGTGTTTGAGCTATTGTCGACCGCTATTTTTACTAGTCGAGGGAACTAGGTCATTAGACCTTTCATCTTGGCATTTGATAGCAGCTTCTTATCTTGTTACTAATCTTTTTGTTAGCGGATAATAGGTGGCGCTGTGGCTCAATCTAATTTAATTGTTAAAAATATTCTGGCGCGGGAAATATTGTATTGAGCATATTGTGACGTATTAAACACAGAAAGAGTTGAATTATTTTTACTGACAAACATAGTCAAAGATTCACATTTATTTTTATCTTTTATTGACTTTTTTAAGTCATCCAAAAAATTAAATGATTAATAAATATATTTATAAACGACTCAGTAGCAAGATTTTATCCTATTTTTTCGTATTTAATTAACATTCCTTTTTATACAATGTAAGAACTAAACATTAATGTATCATAATTTTATACAGGGTTACTAAAAATCATACAATATCTTCACCGTGATGGTACTTTGATCTAGTTAATGATAACACTTGCTTGTGCAATTAAAAAGTAAACATATGAGAAAACTATAAGATAAGATAATTAATTTGTAGGGTTAACTTAAGATAAAAATAAATTAAATGTTATTACAAAAAAATTACATACTGCATTAAATATTATATTAATAAGCGAAACAGTAGTAATAATTTTTATTTGTGACTACTAGAAAATAGAATTTTTCTTAATTTATCTGATTCTCCTTAATATTTAAAGTTTTTATTCGCTTTATTTTCAATGATATAAATAATAGATTAATAAATAACGATATTTAATATCCTATTATTAAGATATAATATGGCAATAATTTGAACGTCATTTCATATACGCCAAACGTCAATTAGACGTATCCCAGATGCGATATCGGTTTGTGCAAATAAGTTTTAACTGTTTACTGTTGTTAATATATTGTTGGGTGTAATATATTAAAAACTTATTGATAATTAATAGTTGTAAATAGATATATTCATAGTTGTTAGTCGTGAATAGTTATTGCAAAGGAAGTTTTGGGTGTAACAAGTGTAAGTATTTTATTTATTTATGTCTTATTGTGTTATGCTAGTCAGTGTGCACTTGTTGTCCTATTTGTGTTCATTAGAGCGGTTCGTTTCATAACTTTATTTACCTCCTATTAGATAATTCGATGTACCCTCTATAAATTTTTATTCATATTTTGTATGATTTTAGTATCTTTACATATAAAATAAGTTATAATATATATATTTAGTTGTACAAATATTTATTTGTACATGCACAGCCCGCTGACAAGTGGTTATTTATTATATATATAAATTTAAATGATAACTGCAATTTGATCTCAATAGTAGGAACTAAATTTCACTTAACTGGCTAACAGTATCATTGTATACAGATAAAGTGTTAGAGTATTGCAATCTGTTTTTGTTTAAAACACTATTATTTACCTGAAATTTAATTGCCTTAATCTGAAGAATCTATAGTTAGGATAATAAATAAGGAAAATTATTCCTTAGACCGTAAATAATATGCCATATAATGTTGATTCATAGTTAATCTTTGATTTAAATATTTATAACATTAACGAAAGATGGAAGAAAAGTATTACCCATTTTTTAATTCAAGAATTATTTTACTTCTCATATAAGGTGTCGGACACTCAAATGTTTCTTTATTGTAACAAAAATAACTATATATGTGTTGCTACATTAACTGACACAATTTTGGACATAGTATTTCAATTGGAAAAGCATATGAAATGCAATATAATTGAGGTCGCAGGTTTAAATCCTGTTTATATCAATAAATTATTAATTATATTTTTTTTTAAAGACTGAATTCAGTTAAGCCTATTTTTGTTTATTAAATATAATTATTGACACAAGTCAAATACAAGTTTTGAAATACATAACATTGAGTTAATAGTGTTTATTAAAAGAATAATAGTTTTTATGTGATAATTAACCTTATTTTATATTAATAAACATAGTTGGTGAGATTGAGTAATAGAAGTTATATCATATAAATATAATTTGCCTATTTCTATTTTCCAAATCTCAAAATTGTATTGACCATACATTTATTCCCCATTTCTTATTGAGTTTTTAAATTAAAATCTTTCAGAGTTGTTCTCGGCACCCTCTATAGTTAAAAATGTTGATGATGTTGAAGACATTGTTTCACGAATATTTTTCTTTATTATATGTATATGCTTATGTATACTAAACTAAACAGAAGCATAATAGAAAATTCAAATTTCATTATAAGTTTATTAAAAACTAATTGGAAAATTATATGCATAGAAACTGGTTCCATGAAGACACTCAAACTGGATGAACAACTTTTGGAGCACCAGATATGTGTTCAACAACAAATAACGAAATAAAGTTGTTTTTAATATGCAGCCGACAAAAGCACATGCAAATACTTAATATGTAGATGACTTCTTAAAACATCCGACATTTATAATAATTATCAATTAATTAAATTATATATTAATTTATGGTCAAATGAAACTGTTATTGAACTATGGCATATATTAGCAACAGACTTTCTTATCATTCAATGTATTTACGGAGCGGCCGCTGGCTGCATCATTGTAGGGAGATGAGCCTCAACAGTGACTGGGCCTTGCGACCCAGGCGTAGGTTTAAGGCTTATCTAACGAGTGTTAACCGCTCCCCTCCACCGTCTAAGCTCCTCTCAACCTAATCAAATATATTTTGCTTAATGTGTCTTTCTGACTGTAATAGAGACTAATAAATATCTAAATCATGTTTTAATATACATGTGTCCTGGCTAAAGTCTGAGTTATCATTATTTGAACTTGATTTGTTAACTGTGAAGAATTATTCTTTAGAAACTTCATGGTTATAGAAAGTTTGTTTTCATAATAACAAACAATATTCATATTGCCAGTGACCTTTAACCTTCATATCCAAAGTCATTGAAAATGCTTTATTTTTTATTAAAGTAGTGTTGACGCTTTGAAAGAAATTCACATAGCTTTCCTACTTATATGGATTATAGGGTCTGTAAAATTCATTGAAAATCTAGATGACGAAATAACATAAGATAATAACGTAAATATTAAACTTGTATAGGGCTCAAGTTGTGGTCAAGAATAAATGATGTCCTCGCTAAGGATAGTAAACAAAGCTGTAAAATGTGGTATCTTTCATTGTAGGGTTATCAGCGGAACCTTGTCTCACACTGCCCTGTTACTAGGGCTGTAGAAATATCACATAAAACTAATTAAAAGTTCTTAATTTTAAAATACATAGGTAGTTAATTTCGTAAAAAAATATTAATTTGACAGTTCACTCTGTCTTATTGAATTTGGCGCCAAAGTCACAAAATGACAGCTGTCACAATTTTTCATATTCAATCCTTTTTCTGGCAAAATATTTTAAGTCTTCACCTAGGTATTTCCATACTACGTGATATTTGATGTGTATTCTACTCACGTTTATACAAATGAAGAATTAAATTGTGTCTACATTCTGTCAATATTCAGCCTTAGAAAATCGATGGTTTATTTTTATTTAACACGAATTTGGTATATTCTGTAAATATTCGTTATTATTATTTGTATTAATAAAATTAAATCTATTTGAACGTGTGTTCATCCCTAACGTTATGTAATTAATACGCGGTCAAAGGCCCGAGGAAGACGTGGGCAATTATTGAAGTTGATACAGAACTATTAATTTTGCTATAAAATTAACGTTACTATCTTCTATTGGTAATAAGTCAGTTGTAAATTTCTATTCTCGTTTCTTAGAAAAGCTTAGAAATTTTAATGATTAATATGAGTGTAGAAGATTTCATTAATAGTCTATATAAATACATCTTAATTACATTATGGATAAAGCTTTCTTATTTTTAATAACGTGATTTGTAATTAATTTGATAACAGCCAGTACAATAATATTATTTGTATCAATTAATTATTTTGTTTATTTTAATATGTTGTATATAAAATTATATGCACCTTTATTGATAGTGATTATTTTAAATAATTTAATCAGTTTAAAGTATGAGAGAAAATAATTATTTTAAAGACTACTTAAAAATAATACATTATTGTAATATCGTAAAATTATGTTTCTTTTTTTATTGACGCTAAGTTAAAATAATAGTTCAATCAAAAACTGCTGCATCGTTATACTGCAGAGGTCGCAGCTTCAATTCCTGTTCGTCTCAGTGAATTCATTATATAATTTATAATTTAAATTTATTATAAAATGATAATTATTATAATAATAAATTTTTGATTCATTCATTCAATTAAATAACTTTTTAATAGGTATATACATCTTAAATATTTATTAACTAGTGATCGGAAGAAACCGGTACTTATCAAGTCACTGGGCGAAAGTGAGTAAGTTAGGAAATAAAAATATAAATAAAAACACACAGATCAAACTATCGTAAGTCTTATAAGACGAAACTTCTCATTATTCCATGTATTCACGGTGCGGGTGTCGGGTCCATCGTTGTAGTGAGAGGAGCTGTGCTGTGGAACAGTGACTGGGACTTGTGACCCAGGTGTAGGTTTAAGGGAAACAAGCGTTAAATGCTCACCTCCACTGTCAAAGTAACGTTATTAATATAAATTCCGAACTAAAAAGTCCTTGTTAGTTTCACAACATTTAATATGCGTCATTCAGAATGACATCACTATTTCGTGTTTCGTACGATAATAATACGAGAATTGAACAAAACCTTTATATATTATGTATAATTAGGAATTCCTGTTTTATCTTTTGTCTTATGTAAAAAAAACTTTAAATTACCTTTAAAATTGTGTTAAAGGTAATTAATTATAATTATATTCAAATAAATCCAGGTGTAAATGAATGTAAGTAAGGAACTTACTTCGTTTTGTTATTTGAATTCTAATACATGGGCAATCATTTTTGTATCTGTCTTGTAATGTTTTAAAAAATCCCAATAATTTTATTAATTCTTTGTGTTAATTAGAGAAGGATATTTATAGATTGCTAGGTTTGTAGTATTTGTTTCATATCACCTTTAAAGTCATAACAATTGGTATAAAGCTGCATAGCACAGTTACTTAAATTATATATTTGGCCATGGATCGCGTACTTTATTATTGTGTTTCTGACTCAATGTTTCGAAAGAAACTTTCATCTTGTCTGACAATGATGACGGTTAGCGAAGTAAACGAAATTTAAAATGAAGGAAAAATATATAATTTAAGAAGTAAATCCCGAAAATATTCTTATATTGGAATATTTTATAAAAAAATTTAGATATCTATAGTGCTTATTGCTAATATGTATATTAATTTTTTTAAATTTCTTTAATAAAGGATCGTCTTTATTTTATTAACGAGATATATTCGAAATTTTCATCTCGTCTACCAATCATCACGGTAGTTGCAAAGTAACCGAAACGTCGGTATTATGTAGTTTATAATAACTAAAAATAACATAATAATACATCGTAAATATTAGTTTTATTTAAATAACTAGTCGCGATACTTTCAGATCTCATTATATTTTATTTGACTATGTAATTGACTAGTATTTAGCCTATGTTATTAACTTAGTTTATAATGACTGAATAAAAATAAAGATCTTTGATTTATATATAAAATGTTGCTAAAAAATCATGTTTAATTTGCCCTTTTATATTATTTTTCATTTATAAACAATTATACATTGTGTTTTTCTTTTAATATTTTAGTAATAAAACCTTTTGATTTCAAAATAATATCTTTTAAAAACATGATTTATATACATACTTTGAAAAAAAAACATAATAATGCAAAATTTAAACTAAAAGCAGCGAGATAGGTTAGTGTACACTAGACTTTGCATTAGGTACTACTAATCTAAAAATTGGTAAATCGATCTCTCAAATTAGTATAATTAAGTGTCCTTATAACTTTTGTATTTATAAACAAAATATTTTCCTGTTATTAAATAATAAAATAAAAATATTAAAAGTCTTTGAAATCACATAATATTAAATTACTATAGTACTTGCATACATGCGATAACAACTAAAAAAATGGAACCGGTCACTTGTGACTGTGTAATAAAATTTGCCACTTAATGATGTGTGCGCAATTTTCACACAATACTTGATAGTGTATACCTAACGTTTTCTATTTTACTAACGTGGTTAAAATATATGAATATACTTTTTTTATTTTTTATTACAGAAATATGTGTAAGAATTTATTCAATCAATATATTTCTGCTGTTTTAAATGCTCAGTAAGTAAGTAAAATTGTGCATGAATACTAAAAAAAAATCAACAAATTTTAAATTAAGGCCTTTAGTCCTTTTTGGTTTCAATTTTGTAAATATTTTTTGTTTTTCATTTCTCTAAATCTTCAATCCTGTGATATCGGTGCTATATGTACAATAAATTATAATACTATTTTTTCCTAAAATATAAGTTATTTTCTTTTATATTGTTATAAAAAACTGTGCATGCAATTTATTTTTAATAATATAAAATTTTCCCTAATAACTTTGTGGCGAATAAGAAAAATAAGTAAGTAGTATTCGGGGTCCATACGGATTCAATTTAAAAAAGCAAATTGTTTAAAAAACTAGTTACAAGAAAAAACTTATACCATTTTAAACCACAATCAAATATCATTATATGTTCTTGATAGCAATCAGTTTGTACCGAGAATGTTGTGTGAAAATTATTAGCATTTAATTAGGTCATTGATAATTACTCGTATCAATACGATCGTGGTCAGATTTAGTGTAGTGACCAGTGAGGTTGGACCCTTACAAAAATAAACTACATATTTTGAATCACAAACCTAAAATTCTCGTTAAAAGTTGAATTATTATATGAACAGGATATTGGAAATTTAGAAATAGGTGGTGTGTTTTTTTGATTATGGTCAATTTAATAATTTTTTCTTACTATAACTATCTTCTACCTGGCATATTCCCAGCTAAAGTCAGGGTCTGCCTTACATGTTGTGAATAGTTTTGGCTATTTGTTTTTACGACTGGCCGTCTGTCTGACATCAACTCTCTTTTGGGAATCAGCATTAATCAGTGATGTCTAAATACTCTTAGAAAGTACATATGACTTGGAAAAATCACATTAGTGCTTGCCCGGGCCAGGATCGAACCCGCGCTCTCGTGTATGAGGGGTGGGCCTTTTTAACCACTAGGCCACCACTGACTGTTACTGTAACTATATTTAAATCAAATCAGTGATTTCAGTGTTACGTTTAGACAAAAAGGATATCTCATTACATCCTTAAAATGAACGCCCTGTATATTACATTTCATGTATGATTAATGGTGTTAATATATTGTCAGTAAGGCTACATGCATACATGGCGGGCGGTGCGTGGCGTCGGAGTGCGGCCCGCGCTCGCACGCTACGGAATCTATTACGAGACACAACACGAGCGTTACAAGAGATACAGGATGTTCTGACTGTCGGTTAGTATAACATATATATTATAGTTAACAATTAACTCGTATACAGTCTTCTTCTTCTTCTTCTACCTGGCAATTTCCCAGCTTTTAGCCAGGGTCTGCCTTACATGTTGTGAATAGTTTTGGCTAATTGTTTTACGACCGGCCGCCTGCCTGACATCAACACTCTTTAGGGAATAAACTTAACTCATATACAGTAAATGAAACTAATATTATCGGATTTACTTGCTGCTGTTCTTGCAAAGCAATAGAAACGTTGGGAGTATGTAATTTTAAAAATAATAGAATACGTATGTATAGTAATCCGAAATATCAGTTTCATTTAAATGAACGATGCTAAAGTCTTTAATCTCATTATATTACGAAATATTGTCTCATATCCCATTTACATAACTATATTTGGGAAGATTTCATTTTTTCCTTCAATCTACGTTTATACTATTATTTGCGAGAATTAATGAATGAAAAATTTTAAAGTATGAACGCAATTTACCGATTTAAACTTTTTATAACGGTGTGATAAAGAGTCAATATATTTCTTTACTAAAATAATATTAGTTTTTGCATTAAATAATTATTTATCACCAAACGAAAATATGTCATATAACCAATATTTAATTACCGTATGTAAAATCCGGCATGTTATATTCAAAGGGTATAACGGCATTAATATGCTGTAATTAAAGAAAATGTTCAAAATATTGCATATCCTAATGATTGTTGCTGATTAGACTATGTCCTAAGACATTATTTGAGTCTGTATGTATGTAGACCCAGAAGTGGAACTCACCATTCAAGACATCACCTCCCAGTCTTCGCGGCCCACAGCGCTAGTGGTGATGGGTTGTTCACCAAGTGCCAGGGCCAGGTTACTGAACTGTTTGTTGGGTAGAAGGCTCCTACCTGAAAATCTTCCCCGAGGATCTAAATGGGTGAGTTTCAGTGATAAATTTGGTAAACTTTCATTCTTATTTTACATCGAGGACATTTAATGAAGTTATGTTAAAAATTTGTTTTCTAATAAATAATTAACTTCATCCAAGATAAATTGTTTAATTTGTGTTGTTCCGTAAAAATGTTACTCTTGGTACACATATGTCTCCACAGATTATTTTGAGTTTGGGATATAACAAAGATTTGTAATGTGTCTTGTACATAAAAGCGTGAATTCAAAAAAACTTTGATACTAATAAATTCGGTGTAATGTAACTCACTATAACAATATGAACAAAATCGTTACACAGAAAAGTGCAATTTTGAGATGATAATTACTAATAGTTTTTAGACCAGATTTTAGTTTTTCTTAATTAGTAAGCCAAAAATTTAAGTTTTTGTAAAAACTTAACATTTATGGTATAAAGTCACTTTTTCTGTATCTTATATGTTTTTTATACTGTATTATTTATTCAGTTACATATACAATACGGTGCTACCACTCAAGTACACTTGACTGTCGGTAACTCTGAATTCGAGCTTGTTGAGGTCTTGGAGTGCAATCAGGGACCATGGGATACTTTACCTGTACAGGTAAGTACCTATATACCTTTAAAAGGTAAAAGGAATATAACCTTTATGTAACTCTATACATATAAAACAATATTTTTGTATGACCTTCAAATAGTAATTATTTTGGATCATAAAGTGTTTCTATTTAAAATTCTACTTATATCATAAATGTTAAAGTGTGTGAAAAATGTTTTAATTTATATATGTTTGTTATTCGTTCTTTCAAAAACTATTTAACGGATATTGATTGAATTTCACTATAAAGTTGCTTAGACATCGGAATAAGATATAAGATATAGTATATCCCGCAATTTAGTGTAGTTTCTACGTAATAACGGCATAACAGTTTTATTGTGTATGAAGTTCGGTTTATTTATTTCGATAAACCGACGGTGCTTATAATAATGACATTACATACGATTTCATAGACTGTATAAGTGGCTGTCAGTCGATATCCTTAACTATAGTTTTAACATTCTACATTTCTCTCCGAGCCCAATCCCGATGTTAACTCCGATAAAGTGGCAGCCAAAAATTATTTATTATACATATAAATGAGAACCATTATTTTAATTAATTAATGACAATAGCTAATTTTATACGAAATTTTCAATAAAAACAAAAAACAGTGTTTATAGCGTCAACTGATATTAGATGTAACCAAAAATTAATCAATTTAAGCCCTTTCATGTTTGTTTGGATTTAACCTTTTTTATCGATTAATAAAATAAAATTTAGTTCTTATCGAATCAATAAAGTATTTTCTTTCTATAGGACATCGCTCGCCAAGATCACACAGACTTAGGGACCATGCTTGAAGTGGAAATAAACAATTCCTTCCTAAAAGATGGTCTAAAAATTATCGTCCCACCAGACATTATAGATCCCGGGATATCTGATTACGCGACTTTAAAACATTTAAATGCAGACTTGTACCAAAGGAGAGAAACAATACTAAAGTCTTATAGTCCAGTATATTTGTACGCGTTGGACAAATTCGGTAGAAACATATTCAACGATAATATCTGTAATAAGATGAACTCTTCGAGGAATGAAGATGACTTCTGGTCGACCTTCAACCTTTATTATATGTTGAACAATGAAAAGGTCGAGAAAAAGGTGGATATTTCGGAAGATCTTTGGAAAGAAGCTGCTGATTCTGTTTTCACTGCTGAGGTATGATCTATCTATATTTGTATACGAATACTTGATCTTTTTTGGGCTATACTAACATTCTACTAACATTTAAGCAGACTATAAATTTAGTTTTATTTCTCCAAACTATTATTTCATTAATATGTAATCAGGATTCACTATAAATATAGCCTACATGTATGGGATATCAATCAAAAGACCGTAATAATTTATCACGTGAACTGTATATAGAAGATATATAAAAATATCTTTTCTAAATTAACATACAAATTTGTGTAAAAATCTAGGTCAAAAGTCATATAATTGCAAAATTATACTTTAAAGTTAAATGTGTAGAATTCCTAATTCATTCGATGGTACGAAAACTTGATTAACAGAGAAATTGACGTGATGTAATTGGTAGCAAGTTCGAGTCTTGCGTCTATCGATGATTTTCTCAATTTATGTTTTCTATATGTATTTCCACTCAAGTAATATTATTTTTATTCTCTATCATTTCAACACTTTAACTAAAAAGCTATTTTGTACTGCCAGAACTGCCTTGATCTCCATCAAATTAAGGACATAGACGGCAGTTCTCAAGTCTTCTTCGTTCTCTTCTCGGACAGCAGAGCAGAAGAGAAGCTAAGAGAACCACAGAGTGATGCGACGGAATCTACTGAGTCAGTTTACAATAGTGAAGAGTTACCAGAATCTGATCAACTGATGAAAGTTATTGGGTAAGAATTAACTAGTATATTGAAAATACTGTTTAAGTTAGTTATTTTGACCTATGTGACAAGAAAAGAGATGAAAAATCATAGGTTTAATAAAACTCTTTATTGGCAAAGAAATTTCGTTATATAATGAGATCAAACACTTTCGGGAGTATTCATTACAATGACACTAATGTTTTCGGATTTATTTAATTGATTTATGTTCATGTGTCCTATATTGGCTTAAATTTTTTGTCTTACTTTTATTATATGGATTTATATGAGTAACACTATCCACCATTATCCAAATTTTTGCTAATTTCTAATGCTCCAATCCTTCCCTTTCTTCTCCATAAAGCAAACATCTGTAATGTCTTTAAAAGTCTTTATTTCTTATATATATGTTATTATTATTGATGTAGCCCGGAGTGTTCCGTGCGACGGCTTCATGAAGAACACACAGCCTTTATGAACGATCTTCTCGATCAGTGGGAGCTCATCAGTTAGTATTACATACTTATTAATATAACTTACTGTATACCAATAAACCTGAAGAAATTACCTTTACGCTAATATGGTAATAGTACTTTTCTGCTTGCGAATTTTTCAGTTATTTGAAGCTATTGAACGTAATATGTAGATTCTTTGTTAGACTTAAATACGCAAATTCGTAAAGTGAAAAGTCGCAAAAAATCATTTGATAAAGATATGAATAAGTAAACTTTTTTAACTATAAATATGACTAAGTACACAATATTAAATGCAAAAATGCTATTTTAGAGAAGGTTTTAGCTATATCCAATAAAACGCAAACTATGAGAGTGAATGGAATATACTTTAAATAAACTTCCAATTTTACAGCCAGTCCGCCAAAAAAACACCACGTAAAGAGCCAATGGACCATTCTAGACGACAAAGAACTGTTCAGGACCGTCGATAAAGAAGACAATAAGAGGAAGAAAGAAGATAACGACAGAACTGTAAAGAATAGAAGTAATTTACTTAACTTGATACTCAAGTTCGCGACCGAGACTTGTCAGAGTTATTTGTTGGATCAATGTACTAGGCTGAGTGAGGTGAGTTGTATTATGTACTATGTAGTTGTTAATTATATTTGTATCATTTCCTCTATTTTGTTTTAGGACAAACAGCTTATATTTTCGAGACCATTCCGTACATTTGTCCATTAGTTTTTGGGTTATTGAGAAACACTTGTCTTGCTCAATGTGATAAAAAATAAAAATATTTAATCATAATTGATCCCCGTGCGGGTGTTGGGTCCATCGTTGTAGTGAGAGGAGCTTCAACAGTGACTGGGACTTGTGACCCAGGTGTAGGTTTAAGGGACCCTATATAACGCGCTCACCTCCACCGTCCAAGTTCCTCTCTCTATGTAACCAAATTTCAAACGAAAGAACGAATTTATTCAAAGATTTAAGAACCGTTAAAGTCAGCAGTCTCTTAGTATTTATAAGCCCGTTTTCAGATATCATTCTGTAGAGAAAGTTAAAAATTATGTGACATTTTTAATAAAATCGCTTCACCCTATACTATAATAAAAAATAAAAAAAATCTGTTTTAAATATAAAAGTAATAGTTAGCTAAACACTTTAAATAAATTCAAATTGAATCACATTCATGGCGCTACATCACAGGTTAACATCCTGCGCTAATAAAACTACCTTACCATATATAAAACACACGTCCTAATTACCTTAGTAAGTTCTTCTACTACCGTACTACTTCCTAGTTATAATTCCTATCCATATATTTCCAGCTGCACGTGAAGCTACTCCAGCAGTTCATCCTAGCGTCGTTCGACCTGGCTCGTGAGCTGCAGGTGGTGCCTCGCAAGATACAGTACGTGGCTCAGCAGGAGCAACAGCTGTACGAGGTTAGCACCTACTGGAAGAAAAAAATTGAAGAAACCTAATCTATTTAAATTATTCTTCTATGTGGGAAAATTTCATAGCGATTTTCTTTGGTTCATATTTAACCAGATGTTTTAAAAGCAATGACAAATTATGAAATTACTTAAAAGTATACTTTATAAAATTTCATAAAACCATATAATTTATCTTTCTTATAATAGTAATTCTTATATATTTAATAGTTTGGTTCCCAAAATCAGATCATGTATACATATAACTGTGTTACCCCGACATATTCTTTATAGTACATAACTTAAATAACTCTATATTTCGTCCACAGACTATAAATGATAAATTCTCCCAAGGCGATAAAAAGAGAGAGTTGGTTCAAATGATGCAGGAAGTGTTGGACGAAATACAAACAGACATCAACAACATGGACTGGAGCGTCGATGGTGAGAACACGGTACCTGATAATAATATAGATGAACACATCTATAGATATAGATAGATATAGATGGCTGAACGAGAAGTAAAGATAGTATACAGGGTGACTGGTGAATTACTATCAATATTTGAGGACGTGATATTTGACGATCATATATGACAAAATAAAAATTAATATAACATAAATATTAATAAACTTCTAAGTAAAGTTAACCAAAAGTTATGTAATTAATTACGCATCGTATGAACACCCTACAGATTAGGTATACACTGACACTCACACATACGCATGTCGTGACGTGGTGTTGTATCAACACGTCGCCGCACGCGTCCACACTTGAACACTTGGAACGTGTCAACACTTTACTTATTTATACGGAAATTTTGTCAAAAATTAAGTGCCTATTTTTTTTTACATAATTCGAATGAGAATCATGTACCGAGTATGCTCCTTAAATATTGATAGTAATTCACCAGTCACCCTGTATAGCTGTTATGACCCTGTAACTTACTAAATGTATATTTCGATACCTCCCAGTAAGTTGTTGTATGCCACAAAAATGCTATTTTGCCTATTTCCTAAGAAGTATTCTATTATGGATCATTACATTCATTCAAATTAAAAAATCAACAAAAACACTATTTTTAAAGGATTTTTCAGACGCATAAAGTTGTAATTTTCAAACGCGAACGGATTAAACTGATGTATATGCCTATGCAACTGTATACGCGGGGCGCGAGGTGGGTAAAATCACGCGCCCGTGACGAGTATTGGTTAGATACAACAGGCATATTAATTAAAATATCTTTTAACGTAGTTAAGAAGACTGTTATGTTAAATTCAAATACGAAATTTTAAAGAGATGCATCAATAAATGCAAATTTTGGTTTAATTTGAATCTTTGAAACGCTCTACTGTTAAATTACACTTTTGGAGATACAACAACTTACGTGGCAGGTATCGATTTAAAAAAAAATGTATCATAACTGTTTTTGCTTCTATTACCAGTTGTCTTTGCTTGAATTCAAATATTTGAACTTAAATAATCCCGCAGTCTAACTTTACACAAGTATCACCCAATCGTGGGTCTGTTTATTGGTCCCTACATCAAAAAAAGTATGTTATGTAAATTATATAGGGTGGCAACCAGAGGTTCCAGGAAAACTATGAAACTTACTTATATAACCTATACCTAAGACTACATGATCGTCCCGATGTTATGATACCAATACCATTCCATAGCTTGTGTGGTATCAGGAATCTTCTGGTTCACACGGTGTGGTGTTCGTTCCGCGGAGTCAGCGGCGTCACTCGTTATATGATATTTTATCTATACAATATTGTTGCCCCGGCGATGTTCATTTATTTTTTTAATTTGTAGCGATTACGTAAAATGTGTATATATATATGTATGTCAGTAATTCCTTTCAGATCTTCCCTGTCATCAAGACAAACGCTTCACTCTATCCAGTTCGATTTTCCATTCAACTAGAAGCAGGTCTCTATCAATAAGATTAACAGAAGTAGTTCAGCCCTCAGACCTCATAGTACCAGATGTTCCAGAAGTTTCTTCGGATGCCGAAGAGGCTGTGTCCTATGATAGCTATAACTTCGATGACTTCGAAATCATTCATTCAAATGAAGAAAATCCTAGTAGCGAGTGGAGTCGGGTTAGTAAACTAGTATAGAATTAAATCCTAGTAACTTTGGACCTTTGAACTGTTCAAATGATTAGTATGTCGTAAGAAGAATTCCTGAAAAGATTGTACTTGGATATTAATTCTATATCGCTTTTAATACTTACTTTTAATTCTAAATCTATATATTTTAATCTAAATTTAAATACATAACTTAATCTTAGCCCTTATTAGAGCTAATTTATAAAAAATATTTCTACACAGTAATCAAATTAAATGCTTTTAATTAAGTAAATTATATATTTTATTGTCATTTGTTTTTCAATCTATTTCTAACAATGAAATTGACTCAAGATACGCTTATTTTCCCCACAATGTTTTTTTTCCATAGACTAAAGTACTGACCAAAAAGAAACCAAATAGTAATTCCATATATGTATATTTTTCAGATGTCACCGTCAAGTTGTACGTCATCGTGTGCTCGTGTGTCAACTAAACAAGCAGCGTTGGATGTACAACATACTGGTAGGTGACATACTCACGAATATAGAAAGTTATGTTCAATAGTCCCTTTCCCCTCAAAAAATTCACTAAAAACATAAATGTTACTTTATAGGATAGTTTACTATTTCCCATTTTTAATCAAGTATGGATTCATATTTATAAATTAATTGAATTTCGTCAAAGAATTTTAGCATTATCATTTAAATTGATACGATGATTTTTTAAATTGTTTTATGTGTTTTTCAGTTCTTTCAAGACTGAGTCAGAAAATAAGTTTGAAGCTAGTGAAATTTGTTGACTGTTTGAAGGTTAGCTACTTTGGAACTTTACAGAGGTAAGAATACGTACACACATTTATAGAGAATTCTGCATGATACATCTGTAGCTTATTAGTTACTAGCTTTCCGCCCGCAGCTTCGCCCTTTAGGAGTTCGGTTATATCGCGTTTCCAAGAGAACCTTTCAAAAGTCTGGGATAACAAATATCCTATGTTCTTTCTCAAAGTCAACTCCATCTCTGTACCAAATTTCATTAAAATCGGTTCGGTTTAGGCGTGAAAGCGTAACAGATAGACAGAGTTATAATATTAGTAGGGATTTATAGTGCCTATGTGTTATTCCTGGACGTCAGCGTCCTGTATATAAAAATTTAATCAAAATCGGTTTAGCCGTTTGAGCGTGAAGAAGTAACAAACATACACACACACAAACTTTCGCAATTATAATATTAGCAGGATTGCTGTCTCTCTCTCTCTCTCTCCTCTCTCTCTCTCCCTCTCACACTATCTGTCTCTCTCTCACTCACCAGATATCTGGAGTAATACAAACGCTTATATAACATTCTGCATGATAGATCCGTACCTTCAGTTATTTTCATCTCTCTTACTATATCTATGTCTCTCTCTCCCCAGATGTCTGGAGTCTTTAGAGAGTTCGTGTCGTAGTGAGCTGGGAGGTCGTCCAGCTAGTGAGGCGATGTTACAGCTGCTGTCTGTAGCTCGTGATGTGGACCTCGGGCCGTGCGCCTCCGTATCAGCCTTAAGAGACCTATTAGACTCGCTGAGGAGATTGTTTAGTCGGTGAGATAGTTTTATCAGTAGTATAATATATAAAAACGTTTTTTAAACATATTTTGTAAATACTGACGTATTGTTTGTTTGTCAACAAATATATTTGAGAAAGAAATATCTTGATTTCAGAATGATAAGTTCTCTTTTAGGAACGGTAATAGATTATGATTCTTTGAAATATGTCCATTTTTGCAGTACAAATAGATCCTACGTACAGGACGATGTAGTAACTATTTAAGTTTTTGCTCATAATAAAACAAAATCTGGATTGAACGGTTTCTTGTTAATGCTGAAAACATTACATAATATATTCTCATATCTCTTTAATAATATACATATATTCACTATATTACCGTTTGGATCAATTATTTTTGTATTTTCTTTTCTTCTATTCTTTTAACTTAGTTAATTAATTTTATAATTGTCGCATGTCCTGGTGTAGTCTTCGTCTATCAGCTGCTCCCGAGGCAGAGTGTTGTGCTCTAAGTGCTGGTTGGAGACGTCGCGCTGCGTCGAGAGCGGCGCGGAGACTGGACACACACACACTCGCACGGATCATATCGGAACAGGTGACTATACGTGTATGTGTATGTGTGTGTGTGTGAGTTCTCCTATAGCGTGTGTCAATGAGTCTGTTGTATCACATTATCCACGCATATCGGTTTGTTTCCATCCATGTGTGAGTATCTGAATCTAGAGTGTGTAAGTGTGTGTGTGTGATTTCGTATAGCGAATGTCAAAACTTCGGTTGTACCAGATTACTTGCGCATGTCAGTGTGTCCGTCAAAGTCCGTGAGTGTCTATATCTAGGTTACATGTGTGTGTGTGTTTGATCCCATAAAACATATAAACATGTTTTATTTTATATAAAGTTTATGTATATTTTTGTGCTAGATATTAGAGAGACTGAGCGTAGCCCACGAGCGGTACCAGTCAGCGCTGAACTCGCTGGAGACAGCGCTGGCCAGCCGCTTACATCACACCGAGGACGTGAAACTTGCGATACGGAAGAAGTAAGTTATTTTCCGAACAATTTATATTATTTATTCATATAAATGGACCTAAACCTTTATATACAATGCAATCTACTAATATTTTAACCATACCTTTCTTTTTAATTTAATTCCTTAATTAATGGTCTTCATGGTCAATTCGGTATATCAAGATAGCAAATATATACTTAATTCTATTAGATTGTCAAAGAAAGACTCTAGTGGTAGAGTTAAGTCTATGAGATTATGGACAACCAAATTCTTAAGAAATAATAAAAAATGCTTCACACATTATATGTACGTACTTATTTAGAAGTGTTTATTTTATTTCCCCATATTTTTGGAACTAAATTTTTAATGGTTATAATTTGTTATTCTTTTGTAGTATCTTTGCGATGAGCTAATATATATCTTATATACATATATTTATATAATGTTGTCGCTTTTGTTACTGTGTATATGTTTTAAATACGTTAAGTTAGCCTATAGCGTGTATATATAATTATTGAACATATTTTAAGTGTTTGTTGTTGTCAGGTTCGCTCCATCGTTCGCCCGCCTGTGTCTAGAGAGTACGTCCATGTGTGACCTGCTGATGTATGGAATGCCGGAGCTCGGCAGAGAGATCGGTAATAACATTTATTTTATAGTTGATAAAATGTAATGATAAAACTATTAAACATATTTTGGTGAAGCTGTATGTTAATATAGCTTACACTTCAGAATCAGTAATGTCTAAATACTCTTAAAAAGTAGTCATATGACTCGGAAAAATCACAATGGTACTTGTCAGGGCCAGGATCGAACCCGCGCCGTCGTGCATGAGAGGCGGGCCTTTTAACCAATAGGCCACCACTGACTGCACTAAAGAATATAATATGGTCAATAAATTGTTGCGGAATTAGGTGCAGTCTTTTCTGTACTACGATATAACAGTTATAGTTTAATTAATATACATTTTTTATACTCGAGCTAATACCTATTTTAGATTGTCTCCAGACGAAACAGATTGTAACCGTACACATAAATTAAGAGAAATTTGATACAGGTTAAATCATACGAGTACACAGAACTATACTATTTATTTATGTGCATATTCTTAACTTAGCATCAATATTTAAAAATGAAAGTAATATTTTCGGATTACTACTCGTTATCTTATTATATAATACTACATACTCCCGACGTTTCAGTTATTCGCATCAATCATGATCACGGTTGATGCGAGAACAATCGTGAAAGGTTAAACCTCAGAATATTTATTAAGTTTAAGCCTTTAAAGTTTACTTTTTATGAAAATATACAACATCATCATAATCATCATCAGCCTATCAGAGTCCACTGCTGAGCTGTCTATTCTCACATGGAGAATGTTAGAGCATTAACCACCACGCATGCTCAAGACGGGTTGGTGATTTCAAACTTATAATTTAAAATTATAAGTTTAGGTTTCCTCCCGACGTTTAGTTCTTCAGCTGTTAGTGGTTTCTAAATAGTCTGAGACAGTACATATGACTCGGAAAAATCAAATTGGTACTTGCCAGGTATCGAACCCGGTCCCTTATGCATTTCAGTCGGGCTATTAACCTCTAGGCCACCATGACTGTATTCTTCTTCTACCTGGCAATTTCCCAGCTTTATCCAGGGTCTGCCTTACATGTTGTGAATAGTTTTGGCAATTTTTTTTTACGACCGGCCGCCTTCCTGACATCAACCCTCTTTGGGAATGCATTAATCAGTGATGTCTAAGTACTCTTAGAAAGTACATAAGACTCGGAAAAATCACATTGGTACTTGCCAGGTTTCGAATCCGCGCCTTCATGCATGAAAGGCGGGCTTTTAACCTCTATGCCACGACGACTATATTATTAGTATATATATTATATAGTATGTATATATATATGTTGCAGGTCGAGGTCAATACGGCGTGGTGTACGCCGTGAGAGGTTCGTGGGCGGGTCACAGTCCCGCTGCTGTGAAGTCAGTCCTACCTGCTGACACTAGGCACTACCGGGAATTAGCTATGGAGTTCTTCTATACTAGGTATTACAATCTCTTACTAACAAAACACTTGTGAGAAATATTAATTACGTATAACTAATTATTCCTAGTGAGGTCGTAATGATTGATTTTGATGGTATTGTCTTTGGGGATGTTGGTTTCCCAAACTACCGTAAACTCTATTATCACAACGCGCTTTAAAATTCGCGAATATAGGAATATGTGTGGTCTAAACGCCGACGCATAAGTATCCTCCGGGATTTTGTATTGTTCCTCATAAATAAAATCAAAGGATATTTTATTTTTTTGAACTCGTTGACTGCTCTATCTGTATACACAGATTTTGTAGTTGTATGACCGTTGCTTAGTAAAACTATTCTTTATTGTATAAGATAGTATATTTCAGATTATTCATATATTGCGTAAATTAATATTTTTATTGTCACACTACATATATAGAGTTTTGCGTTCAATAATCTTCTCATATAGGCTATAGTATCAATATAGGTCTGGTAGGTGGTAGAGCCTAGCTATTCTAAAGTTACGATAGCTTAAACTTGGGCTGGCTTGATTGGGGAAGTACCACCTTCTCACAGAAGGTCGGGGTGAAGATGGCATTAGTGACTGCGTTACGTCCGATGAGTGAGAGAGACGGTTGCCTTTTCCTGCCATTTTATTATTCCTTTCCCTTTTCATCAAAAATCAAGTTTGGTAAGGCATCCGCAACATCTGTTGCGAATGTCTATAGACGACGGTCACTACTGCCCATTAGGAAGTACGCTAATTTGCCACCTAACACATTTAAAAACTATTGTTGGACTAGAAACATTCATTCATTCATTCATCGTACATTTCGTAGTATTTCTAAGTGTGTTAAGTATATTGTACGTGTTCTTCTCGCAGGTCTATTCCGTCTCACCCTCGCATCGTCCGTCTACTCGGGTCGTTAGTTCAGCGCGGCTCGTCTCCGTGCGTGTTGCTCGTGTCTCAAAGGTTCACTAGGGACCTGCACGCGGCTGTTAGACACGGCCTGCCCTTTGAAACTAGGATGAGGATAGCATGTGATATTGTTGAAGGTATGTTCAAAATTTATATTTATACTAGCTGCGCCCCGCGGTGTTACCCGCTGATTTCCGGGATATAAAGTACCCTATGTGTAATTCCTAGACGTCAGCTTCCTGTATACAAAATTTTATCAAAATCGTTTCAGCCGTTTGAGCGTGAAGAAGTAACAAACATACACACACACTCACAAACTTTCGCAATTATAATATTAGTGGAATATGTGTGTTACGCTCAAAGATCTAAAACGCTCAGTGAGCGAAAAAATTGCTCACGACGCGTTCTGAGCATTCATTGGTTGAACCCAATCACGACGGACAGATTGTACCTCGTCACTGAGCACATTCGATTGACTTTATGTATGTACGTAATGAGTTTACAATTTTTGAAACCAACTTTATTATCATTTGTGATGTGCCCTCAACTTCGTCGTTAACACTGCTGTGAACTATTGTTTTATTTCGCTCACTGAGTGTTTTCGATCTTGGAATGTAACGTATATATATAGGTACATATATGTATAAGTATAGACTACACTTCTTTTTTGACATATTACTCAATGTTTTTTTGCTAAAAAAAATTTAGTTATTGAAATATATTTTGTAGGTTTATTTAAATGTATGAAATTCTGTTTTCGCTGATAGCGTTATAGTAAATATGTAAACTTGAGTATTAAAGATCGAAGTAATTTTGTCTGACCAAATTTTGATAACATTTATTACCTATCAAGGAACAATTTTAATAATAGACTCATTACAAAGAATACACTATTATTAAGTTTGATTGCTGTAATGTATAGTAACTTCGATGGGTCCAAAAAATATTATAAACCATTAATATATTATTTTGATAAATTTGATGATAAACATTTTTGATCAAAATTTTCCCACCAAGGGCCATAAATAAAAACTTATTTTATTATTTCAGGGATACGTTACCTTCATTCCTTAGGTTTAGTACATCGGGACGTTAAACTGAAGAACGTGTTGTTAGACTCGTGTTGTCGCGCGGCGTTGTCTGACCTCGGTTTCTGTACGGCGGGCGCTTTGTTGTCAGGATCTGTTGTTGGAACACCAGTACATATGGCGCCTGAACTGTTGGCCGGGAACTATCACTCGGGTGTTGATGTTTACGCTTTTGGTGTATTGTTTTGGTGAGTATTTTGATTGGGACTAATATTCAGAAACTAATGTTTTTGGATTATTACGCGTATTTTATCTTTTAAACTACATACTCTTGACGTTTTAATTGCTTTAAACCAACCGTGATCACGGATGACATCTCGTCTACCGTGGTCACTTATAAAATACGCGTAGTAATACTGAAATATTAGTTTCATTTTTCTAGGAATTATTATTATGATAATAAGTTATCATTATATTATGTATGAGTTGGGTTAAGGAAGAATTTGTGTGACTGAAAGGATTTAATGAAATTATTTAGAGGTACTTATTTCGTGAGGATCTTGATTTGGTAGATGTCATTTTCGACAGTAAATTGTTATAATATAGTCAAGACAAATTTCTTCAATGCAATTAAAAGTATAAATGCAAACTTATGATGATACTATATAAATACTATTGAAATTATGATACTATCCTCTTTTATAATACAATAATTACTTAAGAGACCAATTTTCACAATAAAAACTTATTGAAACTGAATTTAGCATTGAAGTAGTTAAATTTTTCCAAATGATAGAGAAGGTTAGAGTTGTTAGGTGGTCGCGATTGAACTTGTCACGTTTTAGTGAAATAAAAATATTCATTTTCAGGTATCTTTGCGCCGGCAACATCAAACTTCCTTCTGCGTTCGAGGCTTTTCAAAATAAAGAACAGTTGTGGAGCAAAGTCAAGAGAGGTAAGAATTTCTATAACAAACGTTAGAAGATGAGTATAAAGTAAAGTATATGTCTATTTATAAACTGTGATAATCATAGAGTACTGAGAATAATTATGAAACCATCTGTAGCGAAAAAGCATTTAAAGTTGATCTGCCATTAAAACAAAATATTCTGAATTATGAAGAAATTTGTGCATTAATTACTTATTTATCTTAAAACGAATACATATAAAGACCAATAACAGTTTATTAAAGGTGCCATCAGAAACAAATCAGTTTTATTGTGCAGCACTGTATGACTGACAACTTAATCTACTTACCTACTAATTAAATTACTTAGAACTAAACTTTTACTTAAACTACTACAATTACTAAGAACTAAACTAATCACGTGATGTAGGTCTACGACCGGAACGCCTTCCTTACTTCTCTGACGCTTGTTGGGAACTGATGCAGTCTTGTTGGGCATCCGAGCCTGAACAACGAGCGTTACTTGGAGACGTACAACCGAAACTTGAAATGATATTGGAAGAAGCTAAGGAGAGGGGGGAGGGAATTACCAGGGAAAAGGAATTAGGGCAGAGATATGAGGAGGGGGAAGATAGTCTGGATATGACAGGGTTAGATTAATATAGAAGCCAGGGCAGAGAAATAGTGAATGAAGTCCAATGAAACTATATATTTTTTGTAAAATATCCAGTTATTTGATAAACATCACCAGTTTAGTATCCTATGATTCACGTATTCATATTGTTTTTTTTTTAATGATGAATTTATTATATTTTTCTAAATTCTTTATTTTGTTGGTATTAATTGTTGGATGCTTTGAGCTACCTCTTTGATCAATTTTTCGTAAATCACATCTTTTAATAGATCTGTTTTCTTTGGGAAAGCTTTATAATGTATTTCTATAATGGAATCGATATCGAGTATGAAGATTATTGCTTTCAAAATGTGAGTGCCTTAACAGAGTGTGAATGTATATATGTGATATCTTCTTCATCTAGATATGTGATATATTTAACGTAAATGATTTCGTAATCATTTCTTATAATTTTATATGACAGTAGTTAGTATTAAGCTTTTGTTTTTTATATCACGCCTCTGGTGGCGGAATTTGGTTTAACAATTGTCAACTGCTGTCAGTATATGAAAAGAATAATATGTATATATGTTTTTTATTATTTAAGTATTGTATAAAGTGCCAAACTTTTCCAAAAAATCTTCCATGAAAATTGTTTTGTTTTTTAAATTTTTATGTGCTTGTGATATGTATCTTTTTTACGTCTTATGGTTTCTTCATTATAGCTCTAAGAGTTCTATTAAGTTTTAAGTTTATTTATATACGTTTGGAACATATCCTTGAAATATATCGAAATTTTTATCACATGTTATTTTTTATTTCAAATAATCAACACAATTCTAAAGTTTTGATCTTCTCTTTACCGAAATTGTTAAGGGTTTAAGAAATAAGAAAGGTGAAAATAAATAATAGGTACTTTTGTTTGTTAAGACTACTACATATACATGTATTAGTGTATAGTAATATTTGGATCATGTTCTTAACAATAGAAAACTTATTATTCTTTATAATATGGACAATTTTCCGAATCAGCTATAAGGTATTGTACTTGGAATATTTTTTATCGTAGTCTCTACTGTAGTCCTCCACCATCTATCCTGATAAAGAAAATTCGATCACATCTTAGCTAATTGATTTAAAGAGTCGTACAATTCCTAATAGTGAAAGTAGTATAAATGGTCTTCATGTTATATAGTCCCTTAAATCTTCACCTTGGTCACAAGTCCCAGTCACTGTTGACGCTCCTTTCCCTACAATGATGGACCCGACACCCACACCGTGAATACATTGAATGATGAGAGGTTTAGTCTCATTACAGTATAATTGATAGCTGTGTCTTGAATTTCAATAACAACTTCTTAATCTTTGAAAACTTATGAACGCTAAGTTACATTCATTATCTCTTTATGAAGTCGTAAGTATTTTATTATATATTGAAGTACTTAAGTCCTCTACAATTGATCATAGTGGCGAACAAAATAATTCCACTTTTAGTCAGTTACAATTATTATAACAATCCGTTTTGCAGTTAAACAATTAATACAAATTTATCTTAGAGTAGACGTACTATGGTTTGAATTGATCAAAATATTTGTTAATTTCTAAGCCCATTCCTCTAGTTCCACTTAAACTTAATACACACAGTACTGTGTTAAAGCAGAAGAAGATGTCGGATGAAACAAGACGACTGTACCATTTTGTTGCACATTTGCATGAAACTACATATATTACATAAGAACATGGTTTAAGCAGTACTTATACGTATTTGTAGTGTCTAACTATTCGATCGTCACGAAGAAGTTCAGAGGCTGGTTTGGTATTTGGTCTATATTTTAGTCATAAACCCGATAAGATTGTCATTTGCAAATTGTTTTTCGTTTTGATCATATAAATTACATGCTTTTAAGAAAAAAAAAATCAAGAGGATCATCTACCATACATAAATTTTAGTGGTGGTTGCTTCTATTCTTATTTCAAAGCCTAATGATTTTTATTTCGGATTGACAGATAAATTCTTTTACCATATTATCAAAAGGAAAAACTTGTCAAATTTTATATTCTTTACCAAAAACTATTGAATAATGTCAATTATATAATGATACTTTTTAATTAATAACAAATTTCATTGCCAGACTTCGTTAAGGAGAATAAAATAACTGTTTATTGACTCCAAAAGCCTACTTTTAAATGTAACCTATTGGCAAAAGTCAGTAACCTTATATTTCTTTTGACTAAAGGACGTTGCTGAAAGTCCAAATTTTTTAGTTCTCTTGGGAAGCAACAAATACGTGACAGTTGTTGCTTGCTTTGAAACTCTTCATGATATCTTCCAAAGGTTTGTTTCCTTATTAAGTGAGAATTTAAGGTATTTTATTTCAAAATACTTTAACACTTATGTTACCAGTAAAACAATCGATACTAGACTTATTAGTTAGTAGTATGTTTGTAAAAGTGTATACTGTAGATTGTAATTTAATTAATACTTATCTCGTAGTCGAGTTATTTTTAGACGTGTTTTCTTAAATATAAATGTTTGTGGCTTAGTAAACATTTAATTCTAATGTTCAACTCTGCTCACGTTATAAGCTATGTTAATCTAGAATCTGATTGTTATTTTAATGAAGTAGTTAGGATATCCTTAGGTAAGGATCTTGATCTCCCTTGACAGAAACTAAGAAAATTTATGTTTAGAATAAAATTACTGGAACCGAAAACAAAGCTATACATAAATTGTTGTAATTTTGCTCAAATATTATTATCAGTGACAAAAACACAGTTTAAATTAATTTCTTAGTTTTATTGTTTGTAACTTCTTTTTATATTGTTACTATAAGAAAAACAACTAAAACATAATTTATTTTAAACAAGCAAACTTAAAGCCCATTAAAGTCAGAATTAATCCAGTAAGATAATAAAACCTTCAAATATAAGGATTGAATTTCAAATGGCATCACCTCCTAATCTCTTCATTTCTTTACTGAAATTCATTTTACGACCAAAAAGGTCTTCCGCAACCCCGAGTTTCAATTGTTAGAGAAATACTATTTATTTAAGGTAAATCAAGGGTCTCTCGGGTCTATTTTCATTCAATAAAAATTTATGTAAATATTATTGTCTATATATAAAGAAACAGCTCACTTTTATGATTTGAAATTATTGAAAAGTTTAATTAATATGGCTTTTTATTATATAATTATACGAACTTATAACGAAAAATTAAAGTGTTCATATTCTATACATTTTATTCTGTTTTTAGGCTTGAGGAAAATTTATTAAAATCTCAAAACTACTCATTTTATTGGCGAGAAAAATGTCACTCTTATTCTTTTATCTGTATATTTTAAAGTAGCTAACTTAGAACATCTTTGTCCCTCGTTGTTTTAGCACTCACTGACTTCAAATTTTTTGGACTTGTTTAATGTTTTTCAAATGTGTATACGTAAAAAGGCTATAAAAATAATACTAATCTCAAATTTCATCGTCTAAGCCGATGTTAATTTAAAATATTTTCTTAATTTTTTATATAGTGATTGACAAAATATGTATAATAGTTAGTTACCTAAAGCGTAATGACGTCTATTCACCGTTTCTGAATATTAATGTATTAATTTTGTTACTTTCAATAAACCACTAAATGTAAATATATTATGATTCCAAATATAATACTAAAAAAAAGAATATAAAAAATTATAAGGATTATAAATTGACTCAGAATGTAGATCTTTTTATAATTATTTAGTACACGTATTTCACATATTTTGGCAATATATATTAATCAATAAATGTAACTATAATTCCTACAACTGATAAAATATTTATAAAATTGTATAAGAATTTTTAGAGTATTGAGATCGATATAGTTGAAGTTATAATTTACTTACATTTACTTTCACCCTTGTTCTCATAATTTACCTTATACATATTTTCTCCTACAATTTAGTGTCTTTATTCGGCCTTATTTACTGACAATTTAGTGGCCTTCAAGGAAAGAACGAATATCATTTACATAGTGTCTTATGATCGAGGTCCGTATTTCCACTTACCATAAGGTTGCATAATATCTAAGTACCACCCATGACCCAAGTTCTAAAAAACAATGCTACTACTATCGACACTGAAATATTTATATTTCTATGAACATTCCTCTATAAAAATCTTTGCTTCTTACTATATTATTATTTAAAATTGGTAAAAACTCCGCCGTGTAACTCAATAAACTCTTTACAGAACCTCTTAAAGGTTGTCGTTATGAAGGCAGTTTATCAAATCTAGCCGCTCCAATGATTACAATTCATTTTTCTCTGCTGTTTTTAGTTTCACTGAGTTTCTGATTCTATTGAATGGTCTCGACTAACTCGATAGTAACTGTGAAGAATGGAACGATATTTTTGATATGTCCCTCTTTATTTATGTATATGCGATAAATATTTTTGGCTATGAAACATATAGGTAGGTTCTCTAGGTAAAATTAGTGACATACTCTTCTACTTTTGATCCATGCAATAAACTGACCTGAATGAATTTGATATAGAGGTAATTGTATTTGTAATAGTAATAAAGATATCTAGATATCATTTTAAAATGATTTTTATTTTCAACGTATTCTTTTATTTAACCCACAATGCCTATTTAGTTTTTGGACCCAGAGAAGGTTATTTTGTCTCTTCTTGTAGATATTCATTTGAATAATATGAAAAATACTTACAGTTAAAGGTAAAAATATATTTTAATGTCCGTATCAGAATAATATCGTCGTTAGAAAATAGTCAAAGGAAATATTCAGTCGCATTATACGCTTAGCATTATTTATTCATGTATATATATTACGCATGTGCAATATTACAAAACTTAAGCATTGAAGCAGTAAATAACTGGCGTACTGTACAAAGCCGCGAGTAGGGAATGTAATTCAATCTCGCGCACATTCTGCATTGTAGTACGTTTATTGCCTGTTTTACATAACATTTCACTGTAGCAGAACAGCTTTAATAGAGAGATATTAACCAATATAGAGAATCTGAGACGCGAGTTTGAGTCCTTCAACTGACTTGGAGGTCTTCCAAGTGAGGAAAGGGTCTTTTATTACGTCTATTGCTTAGTATACCGAGAAAACTATACTAATAAAATATAAGCTTATTATATATTATTACTTTTTTGACGCAAATTTTATGGTGTTTTGGGAAAACTGAACATAATAAAATGAAACAAGGCTAACGAAACAAGATAAACTTTGTAAACAAATTATCCTTATCTCATTTTTGTTCATATTTAAGACTTATAATATTACATAGTCTCATGTCTTATAAAGATATATTATACCTAATCGCCTGTTACATACTGCTTTTATGATTTCTTTACATAATGTGTTGTCTAAGCATTCATTGGTGGAATTAAACAAGGCTATGAATCATTCTAATTGTTACAAAACATAATTTTTCTTCAACATAACTAATTATTATACAATGTTAAAGTTGTCCGTCTGTTGACAACGGACAGACGACGGTCGACATTTAAAAACAATAGTACATGTTAAATTACGAATAGAGCTATAGAATGAGCGATTTTATTAAACTTATTATTGATGATATTTATGTACATGCAATCCTTTCTAAAAAAACTTGGTAATGAAATTAATATTGATAGTATAAAAATAAAGTAATATTTTTGAACATATTCATTGAAATTCAGTATTAAAAACGAGAGAAGCTAATTTGTTTCGCTAAGATTTTAAATGTTTTTAAACCGTCAGAATTATTTGTTGTCGTGAAAATAAAATCAGTTATTCTTGTACAAAAATCGTGTTGACAGAGACAAGAGTATTTAGACATTACTGACAGACTGTGATGGAAAACATGTTGAGGAAACCTGGACTTATAATTTCCCATTGTAAGTTTCAAATCTCCAACAAGTCTTGAGAAAGCGTAGTGATTAATGCTCAAACCTTCTCCATGTGAGAAAAAGCCATTGCTCAGCAGTGAGCTCTGATAGGTTGATGATAATTGTACAAATATTGTGCGTCGATACAGGTTTTTGGGTATTATTATTTATAATTATAGTTAAAACAAAAAGTTTTTCGTATTAAATGTAATAAATATAATTATTACTAAAACGCAATTTCGATGGCCACAACGCGAAAGTATTAATTCACTCGGAGTGTGTTAGAGACACGTCCCGACACCTCTTAACTCATGCAAATACATACAACAACTACATTAACAGATCGCTTTTAGATTTTTTTAATTGCATTCTATTTTAATATTCTCAGTTCTTTTTATTTGGTTCATGCAGACTAGTTTTGTGCTTAAAAATATAAATGTATACTTCTTTATATGTATATATATTTTTTGATGATGACTGATGCTATGAGAAGACATTAAAACTAGTTGGGATATTTTTACGTCTGACATTCTCGCATACGGATGTTGTCAAATCATGAATAGCCATTAAGTTCATTTTCAAGTTGTTCATACAGTAAACAATATTTGAATGAGATCCAAGAAAAATGTTAAATTTTCGCAACTTATTAAGTTTTTTCTTCAAACTGCTGTTCAGTTTTTTCTTGTGTTATTTTGTAAAAAACAAAGGGACACACATAATATTATATAAAAGAGAGCTACATCATTGCCTATAAGAAATAAAATTACTTTTATTTATGCTCTCTGTGTATCCGAAACATACATATATGTTCTATTCAGAAATATTACCACAAATATATTAAATCAAATGGTTTTTAATATTGAGTAGCTACGATATCTTTTTATTTGTTAAAGTTAATACACTTTGTCTGAAGTTTTTATTATGTTTTTTACTAAAATGTAATTATGCAACTAACTCTTTCATGACACGTCCCACAAAACCATCACAGACCCAGGACGACGTCTACGTTTTAACTTGCAAATCACTTTTGCAGTTTCTTTAGAACTCTACACATATCATTGTGATTATTATAATGTTCTTCAATCTTAAATTTCTTTTTATCGAAAAAGAGGTTTGTCAATGAAAATGTCTATGCCTTGTTTCTGTTTAAAGCGAAAGAAGACGTTGTGATCGATCCACCCTCTTTAATTGTAAAAATTTATAAGCACCGAACTGTAAGTCTTGTATAACACGCGATAGGCTCCTAGTGGCAATCTTCATTAATCGCGATATGGTTCTGGGTTTTAAGCAGGGCATCGATTAGGTGTGGCTGTAAAAATATTGAAGAACTTTGTATTTCTAACAACATAAGCACTTATAACAGAACGCAGCTGCCTCTAGCGTTTCTGGTCTTCGATACACGAAGTATTATGGTTGATATGAGTAGTATGACATATGATCATACGTCTGATACTTGGAGTATGACCAACGGCTTGATACCCACTTTGTGTGAGAAGATCACCACTAACATTTTATCTTAAAGACCCATTTCATGCCACAGTCACAACTTTGTTAAAGATACGAAAAAAGTTTTTCAATTGGCAAAAATTCGAAGTTTCTAAAATAATATACGTAAACCAAATTAAACATAACTATTGAAACTATATAAAAACTTGAATAAAGGAAATGTTTTTAGGTAACAGTATTTATGGTCCGACCAGTTATAATAAAATTTTAGACAATGTATTTGAATACTTCATTCAACATAACTTTTTTTATGATGTGGAATCATTTTCACGTTTTAACATACAATCAGGGTACATTGCTCGTTTAGAAATACTTGATTTGAATAATTTCTATGTAGAAAACATGTTATAATATTAATATTTCAAATTGACAAGTGAATTTCATGAAACAGTTAAGCTTCGAAATTAATAAATCAAAGATGTTTTGTATCCATATGTGGCTGGCTTCTTGCCAAGTATCCCAGTTCAATAGTCATTGATGTATTGTCTACGAATATAAATCTATCCGTGTTTATCAATTTTAGGAAAGACATATATATATATATATATATATATATATATATATATATATATATATATATATATATATATATATACATATAATTTTTACCTAGAAGAAAATTTTATTGTAACAAATAAAAAGGTTTCATCAGTCTTAAAGATAAGAAATAATGTATATGTAAATTATTGACTAGTTAAAAGATACTCAATATTGTAAAAATGAAAATTATTTAAAATATTTGAAACGTTTGAAGGTTTTATTATACTACTTTTTGAAGAAAATCACACTCGCAAACTATTTATCTAATTACTCTCTCTATAGAAAAAAAAAACAGTTGAAAGTCGAAGGAAGTTTATAGTTGAAAAAAAGTAACACGTCGGATAGAATTTAACTTTAGTAAGGTTTGAAAAGTTAAAAGTCAGTGGTGTCCTAGTGGTTAAAGGGTCCGCCTCTCGTTGCCGAGGGCGCGGGTTCAAACCTGGCAAGTACCAATGTGATTTTTCGGAGTCATATGTACTTTCTGAGATTATTTAAACACCACTAACCTACGGTGAAGGAAAACATCGTAAGGAAACCTGGACTTATAGTTTCACAATTATAAGTTTGAAATCACCAACCCGTCTTGAGCAAGCGTGGTGGTTAATGCTCAAACCTTCTCCATGTGAGAAAGAGGCCTTTGCTCAGCAGTGGGCGTTGATAGGCTGATGACGACGAAAAGTTATAAATACCAGTCTTTACTATATGCTTATAAATTACAGGAATCATCAGTTATTTTTGACATATTTGGTTATAAATAATTATAACTAAGAATATTTCATAAAAAAAAATTGACTATATAAAACCTAATTCTATTTACATTAAGATTCTCTTAATGTATTGCCACATATCACTTTTACATTGTTTAAATATGACTAGCACTTAAATATAATAAATAATAGTGAAACGTTTCAAGAGAATTGATCTCCTAACTTATAGCATTCCATCTTTGTATATTTAAGTAATGGTTCAACAAACACGCTGAGATTTTTCTCAGCAGTATTTGATTTACCGCAGTCGATACATCTCGTTATCATTCACTTGTATTGTATAATATTTATAACTAAGAGTTTCATTTAACAATATATATTAGGAGATTAATAAGGGCCTTATAATGATACTAGCTTTCCGCCTGCAGCTTCGTCCGCGTGGAGTTCTGTTATATCGAGTTTCCAAAAGAACTTTTCAAAAATCTGGGATAAAAACTATCCTATATTCTTTCTCAAGGTCAACTCTATCTCTGTACCAAATTTCATTAAAATCAGTTCAGTGGTTTAGGCGTGAAAGCGTAACAGACCGACAGACCGACAGAGTTACTTTCGCATTTATAATATTAGTAGGGATACAATTATATAAATTGATACTTGTAATAATTTAAGTTTGGTTAGTATAATTTTAAAACTGTCCTATCTCAATTAGAACGTAAACATAAGCTATATTACTTTTTGCTTGTGACTTTAAATGAACATTGTTAATAGTCTTGGAGTAAAATATATGAAGTGTTTTAAAATGATAACTATGGTAATTTACGAACAACGACATCTATCCTTTCCATACTCTGACTTCATACACTGTAATACCTTCATTTTGCGGTAAGTAATATACTTGGGAATTTCTTATTGGCTATATATTGTTCTGATGTCTTATCTATCTGACCTTAAAGTTTAATTAAAAAGTATTTTTGCGCGAAGGTGCAGCAAATATTTTTCACTAACTACACTTTTATAAATTGAAGCATTCGTTATATAAGTGGGTTAGTAGAATGTTATAAAACATCTTAAATTTAAATAACAATTAAGTAAATGAAATTAATATTTTTCGGATTATACTGCGCGTGTTTTTTATTACTGTAAATAATACATAATACATAATGTTTCGGTTACTTTGTAGCAACCGTGATCACTGAAGCAGAAGAGTTGTGTTATGTATGTGTGTACAGAATCACAAAAATATTAGTTTTATTTAAATAAATACTCGCGAAAGCCTTAGATCTCATTATAAATACACGTTTTAGTAAGTAATATAAAAAATGTATAAAAACTACGAGACGACAAGGTGGTTTGTCGCCGCTTGTTTCAATACAATTTTACTTGATGTTTCTGAACACGCTCGATCTGCTTTTTGGGAAATTTTAAGGAAAAATAAGTCCGGAGAAAATGAATTATTAAGCAGTCAATCTGGAATACTGGCGCTAGTTTACTTTTGTGATAGAGCTTAAATTTATTATGAGATGCTTGACTAGATTTATATTTAAAACATCCTCGTAGGAAAATGCAAGGTACAAGATACATTCAATTTAAAAATATGCTTAAATTTTCATTTTAAATAGTATAGTTTTTTATGAAAATAATTCAATTTTCAGTATACATAACTCTATCTGCATCAGCGACAATAACTTTTTCATTCTGTTTGTAAAATAATTATATAGTCGAAATTAAATAACTCAAAACAATTATGTATTCTTTTGTATGAGTATATAATTTTCTGTAAAGTCGTTTTAAATGATTACAATAAACAATGAACTGTTGAAGATTCAATTTGAGAGGCAGCATCCCGAAGTAGTGACGGATGTCCTCCGTATCGTCTTAGCTTCGAAGGACGTCATTTGCATAATATAGGGCTTTAGATGCTCCCCCACGCCGCAACTTAGGTGTAATACATGCAAATTGGTTGATATATTTAATAAAAGCGTCGGATTCTGCGCTTGATGGGTTTGTATTCTTTTTTAGAATTATCATTTTGTAAATATGCATACATTTTAAACCTATATTGGGTACAGTGAAGACAAAATAGTGTATGGCAAAACAAATTTGTGTAAGCGTCGATAAAATAATATACTTTCATGCTGTGCAAATAAAGAAAAAATCTGGTAATAATCTCAATAGCTGCTTTTTGTATACATTTTGATATAGATGCTGTTATTAATATAGCACGCTTATTAAATTAATGTTATATTTAAATCCAAGGGGCTTTTGATAGGGATGTGTTTATGAATAGTTATAGCTCTTATTAAAACTGTTGGCAATATTTTTTTCACCATGTCTTTATCCTTGACAAAGTAGTAACTTTTTTGATTTTAAAAATAAAGAAAAATAGGCATAGACCACACAGAAAGAATTTCCAAATCCGCCTAGTAATTCCTGCGATTAGCGCGTTCATACTATTAGTATAGTAGTAACTTTTGGTAATTTATGCAAGTACTTTTAAACTATTGTTAGTTCAATTCATAACAATTGAATAAAGTAAATTGCCTTTTAATATACATATATATTTACGGTTACATGATTACGTAATTACAAAACAGTTTAACGAGCTATTAATATACGATGAATCGAAATAAAATTCATAAGAACATAACAATAAAATTATATGTAAATGAAATTCTCATCAGTGAATATGTGTTTAAAAATCATGATAATTATGAACCATCGGCATGTCCTGCAATCTGAGAAAATTAAATAGATGAAGTCAAGACGATAGATGTCCATAAAGCTTTGATGTTTACGATATATTGGAGCTAGTACCTTTTATTTACATAATAATAATAATTAGAGATGCTTTAAGATTGTCAGGTGTTACCCATTTAACCACTTGCGAACGGAGCTCTTTGAAATAAAGGATTCGTCAATCCGTCTACGAGGTTACCTTAAATAGTCTGAGACTGGCGATAATCAAGAACTAAGGCATTTGTGACATCTCTATTTTTAGAAACAACAAAATGGTTCTAAATCTAACAGATATTGTTAATCCCAATCACATCACAACTAATCAAATATGAACAAAGTTATAAGAAATCTAGAGATAAAGTTAAAAATAATTTAAATCGAAATGTCTCGATAAATATAACAGTTAAGTGTTAAAATATGATTTAATTTGCTAAATATTATAATGAGATCTAAGACATCTCGTTTGCCTGTAATCACGGTTTCTGAAAAGTAGCCGAAACCTCGCGTCGGGAGTATGTAGTTTTAATCAAAAATAAGTTGCGTAGTACATCCAAAAAATATTAGTTGCATTTAAAAGCTAAATATTATGGTTTTGATGACAAAATATTTTTTTAATTTTTATAAAAATCTTTCAAGCAGTGAATATATGTAAAATTATCATTACCTGTAACAAGTCACGCGTGCTGAATGTAATTCATCCTTGCCCGCCCATACTGTAGCGCTGTAGTCAGTTTTATTACCCACTTTATAAGAGAAATAAAAATGTTTGTCTAGAATCTAGATTGTATTTATTTTATTAATTAAACAAACAACTTATATTATTCTAAGTTGTTTTATTTGATCTATAAACAAATGTTATGGAAAGCTGAAGAAACTAGACGAAGAAAATATATTGTTTTTTTAATTAATAGTTATGTTTGTGATGCAATATGATAATAATTTTATATGAGACTATTAAATAAATAAAGTGTTATAAAAGAAAACTAGCCCCTAGGTTTTCTAGAGTAGTTATTTAATTTTTTGAGCTCCTAAATTGGAATGTTAACAAGTGTCTTATATATAATGTTTTTATCTCAGTATAATCTCTGTATAACTTTATGTAACAGTGGAGGTTTAAATAGATAAGTACTCGTTAAAAAAGAGCTTTTGAATTATTAGAAATATACTTAACGATAACAAAAAAAGACTTAGAACTTTGACTTATTTTGTTACATATGTACTCAATTGGGACATCTTTAAAAAAATATTTTTGAATCTATTAAGACTATTTCTGATATTAATAATATTCGACTAAAGTTTACTTTTATATAGGAATATATTGATATTAGAGGTAGGAGATGCTCAGTTAACGTATAAGTAACTTTTAATAGTAAATTCTTGTGTTAAGAAAAATATTAAGATATTCTAATATGATAAGACAAGTTTTCTTTTAAATATTTCTTTAAAACTTTTATTATAATTCCGTTCTATAATCTGTATACGTTACGTTCAATGTCTTCACAATCCATTACACAAGCAGATTATGTCAGTGTTTCGGAAGAGACTTCTCGGATAAAGTTTCTTAACTATCCGAGCCGCACTTTATATGCTAGGTACATTTCCATTAACAATACAGACTATTTTAAAGAAATTTACATTCATATTAAAAAGAATATTAGTCTCTATAAAACATTGGATGGAATTAAAATGATGTGTTTGAAATATTCTTACTCTTATGTTTTCTTATATTAACTAATATCAAAACAGTATAACATGTTAAGATGCTTAAACAAATTAATTATTTTTTAATATTATCTAAGTGTTTAAATGAATGTTAAAATAAACGTAAAGATCCGACAATGGAAACAGTTTTATTCTGTACAAAACTAATTAATTTTAGTGACGTTAGTCAAGAAGGAATCTTGTTATATTCAATAAATAAATAGCGATGTTCGACTTTATATTTTACATACAGGTCAATAAACTGTTATTATACTAAAACTATAAAAATATATTTTAATGTTGATTCCGTATAGGTGATAGCAATATTTGTATTCATTAAAAACTAAATTGTGACTATGTAAAAATGTTATTTAAATAAATAACGGATTTAAATAAATGAGTGTCCTAGCCATTTCCTTGACTAACAATTGAGAAGCAGAAGAAAGAAGGAAAGAAAGAATATCAGATTTTAGTACAAGAGAAAACATCAACAAGACAAGACGGTGAAGGAAAACATCTGGGAAAACCTGGACTTATAATTTCACAATTATAAGTTTAAAATCACCAACCCGTCTTGAGCAAGCGTAGTGATTAATGCCCAAACCTTCTCTATGAGATAAAGAGGCCTTTGCTCAGCAGTGGGCTCTGATAGGCTAAACAAAAAGAAGTACATTAGAAGAATTTATTTTTAAAAACATTCTTTTATATAAAAATCTTATTTTTACGTGCATCGGATCAATGTATGTGGGTTGTACATTATGGTGAGATTAAGCAATGTAAAACAGTATGCTATTTCTGTAATTTTTCGTCAGCACGGAATAATAATTTAGTTCTTACTTTAATTACAATTAAGTTGTGACATACATTTCTGTTTTAAATAATAACTATAAACTATTATACCGTAACCAATAATATGATACAAGAAGCCAGTGACAATAATGTGTAACATACAACAGTATTGTTCAAACACTTCAATGCTTGGAAAGTCTTTGTGGGGAATATTTTAATTGCACTGAACACTCCTAACTCAAGATTTATTAAAATATAATATAATCTCCGATGTTGAATATTATTCTCCGATTTTGCTGAACCTTTTACAGACTTTTTGACTGGACTGCTTTTAGGTGTCAATGCAGTTTTGGTTGAAGTAGAAATGCTGATGAACTTCTATAATCTATCTGGAGTCTGGAGCTATCAATAGTCTGAATCATCAATAACTCATCAATAGTTTGAAGCCAAATAAGGGAGAAACATTGGAAGTAAGTCTCGATATAGTAAAGGGCCTCGATCAGATTTGGCACAAAGATTTAACATATTTTCATATCAACGTTATCATTCTACGGGAAAAATTAAATATTTTTCAATTCAAATCCTCCAATTTTGAATAAAAAAACAATTATCAATAATGGTCTACAAACCATAGAGTTTCTTGTTACTGTACACAAAAGTGTACGTTCTGATTAAAAATCTCATATATTCCTGGAAAATGTTAAAAATTTAAAATAGTTTATAGCTGCAACTGTGTGAGAATTTACAAAATGAAAGTTCCAGAAATACATAGTTCATATAAAACTTAAAAGAATTTTATTCTTTTATTTATAAGCCCATTTGAAATGAATTAAATAATAATATCAAAGATTTTCTACTCAAAAAGAAATCATTTAAGTCTTCTTCACAATATGACCGTAATATAACAAAATTCAGAATATTCTTAGAATTCGCAACATTGTTTTACAACTATGAACTTCGTAATTTCTCAAGACAGACCACTTGATGAGATCTTCAATATGAGATTTGATTCCATCAGATTAATTAAAGTTTACTCATAGTATAAGCAATATCTAAGATCTTTGTAGGAATTAGAATATAAAATATAACGCTCTGCTACTAAAATCCTTTATTAAAGTAAGAAACTCAGGAATTCTAGTAAATAAATATAAGTAAAATTAGCAAAGTGAATCCACATAATATTTAATAGCGATATTTTATTTCAGATCAATATCCGAAGCGGATACACCTTGCTCGGAATTTAATATTGCAAAAGAAAAATCCAATTTCCTCAGAATATTTGCCGTTACATTAACTAAACATGCTAAGGTATTATTTATTAAAAGGATTCTTATTTAAAATTTTATTCTTAATCAAATTATAAACTTGTTATAACATCAATAAGTTTTTATTGTTTGTAAGATAAATAATTGCTCATTAAAAATATTTACCAGAAAAATATGGAATATTTTATTTTAAATAGAATTATGCACTTGGCAAAGCGTATTCTGTGTATAAACTTATTATCTACAATTCTATTAAATTAAGAACTGAATTTAAACATCAAAAAACATTATTATATAGAGGTTTGTATTCTAGCACGTAACTTCTTGTTCCATAATCAAAGATTACAATAAAAGTGCTTTCATTTAATTGAAAATTTGCTTACACCGTTTAACTAACGAAACTGTTACTGTTATTATATTCATTCAATAAAATGTTGATATAATAACAAAAGACATGTATATATTCAGCATGAGTTAAAAAATATAATAAGGAAAAAAGGACGATGATAATGAATATAGGATATATAAAAAATAATCAAATTTAAAATTAACAGCTCATAAGAAAGGAAGGCGTTATTGTGTTAATATGGAAATTAAAATATTTTAACGCATTTATTAATAAAAAAAGAAAGATTCTAGCACCAAGCTATGTTACTTACTATTCCAATATATTATAAGTTAATATAGTAAGTTCAACATTCCACCAGGAACCTTATATAAACAATATTTAAACCTTTTTAGCGTTTCAGGTAAATTTAACTAGTAAATGTCTTTATGTCGTTCCCAAGGGATTGTGAAATAACGTGACATTTCGAGGCTACTTTGATAAATCTTGTAATACCTCCCTCTGGGACGTTAGAACCGCGTTTTAAAGGGAACGTTCTTTCTAATGCTTCTTTTTGTCAGGTTAAAATTACTGTAATATGTTTAATTTTTATTTAAAATTATCTTGTTTATTTTTGGTGTACTATGTGCTTATAACTTTTTATTGTTTTGCTATTTTAAATATGTGGTTGTTGATGATTGTAAATATGTGTCTTAGATTTTATTATTTAAATTACTCTTTTTATTATTAAATACATAAAAACGGTTGATAGAGTCCAGAACTTGTGACTTTGAGAACATCGTTTCCTTTACTTGTTAAAAAATCGCCTCGAAGCTTCAGTTTATTCATTATATATTTGAGTAATTAACTTCTGCTTGCATTTAATCAAATATAATCGAAATTACAACAAAATCAATGTAAAAACTACAGACATAAAGAATTCTTATCAACCCTTATACGAGTACGTATTTAATTAAAAATATATTACTACTCAATGCTTTTCATTGAAATATCGAACAGTTTTTATTATGAAAGGTATGGACTATTTAGTTCGACGTATTTCTTTGTGATTCAGACTCATGCAAAATTTAAATACCAATTGTTTATTCATTTAGCTCGAACCTAAACTAATAAATCAGTCCTTTTTTTTATCACAAAACATGATCTGCCTGTTTCCAGAACTCCATACGTGCAAGTTGATGCAGTAGGTATCTATCAAGGTTGCCAACATTTTCCTACAGATGAGTTGTCTACTATCTAGCCCTGAATAGCTCCTATTTTATTTATTTATTTAAAGGTACATCAACGTCACAGTTATTTAACACACATAAACAAACAGATAAAATTATTAAATCTAGGACCTGATAAGAGTGACAATTAGAGACGTACACAACATTCACAAAAAGAAAAAAATAAAACTTATTGTCTACCTTATAATAAAATAACAATATACAAAACTACAAGAAAAAGTATAAATCATTAAAAAAAAAACTATACTATAACTACAAAAAAAAAACTATAAATAATTAAAATAAAAACATGTGACAAAGTGTGATTAACTATGTGACAAACTATGATGTTATTTGGTGGATTTTGTTTTTAAATTTGGGCAAGGCATCAGCAAACACGTCCAAATGCGGGATTTTGGAGCATATTTTGTAGTACTCGGAACAAAGTCTATTTATGGGACAGTGTTTGCCAATGTTGGTGCGAGAGGCCGCTGTGTAGAATATATGATAAATAGGCTTTCTGGGGGGTCTCCTGGGTACTGAGATGTCAATGTACGACAGAAGGTGCTCACTCTTAACTACCCCGTTAATAATTTTATATAGGAAAATTAAATCGTGCATTTGCCGACGTTTACATAAGGTTTCCATTTAAAAAAAAATTAAACGCGTGTCATAAGGTGTTCTATGGGATATTCCACTACAATTAAAAGCAAGAGATCTGGTAAATGCACGTTGTAAATTTTCTATCCTCTGTGATTGGACTGTATACGTGGGGTTCCATACTTCCTATCATAAAACACAAGTGTCTTTTAATATCAATAGAGCTTAATGTATTACGCACGCGCAATATATTAAAGAATAAATGAACATCGCCGAGGCAACATAGTTGTATGGATAAGGTATCACATAACGAGTGACGCTGCTGACTCAAACGAACACCAAGCTGTGTGAACCAGAAGATTCCTGATACCATACAAGTAGTGGAATCGTATTGCTATCCTAAAATCGGGGCAACCAAGTAGTCCTAGATGTAGGTTATAAGTTATAACATGTGACTCTCATTATAATATACACATAAGTAAATTTTCGTAGTTTTCTAGAACGTCTGGTTTCCACCCTATATAATTGACGTGTAAAGATAAGTTATGTTTATCAGAACACCGATATTTTCTATTACATAGTCTAGTAGTAACATCCACTGGTTTTTTACTGAATGCTTTATTTTCAGCGTGTCTCATAGTCAATTAGTGTTTGATAGATTAATAATTAAGTGATGCAAAGTCCGAAGATGATTAAATCAAAGTCCATAACAACTCATTGCATATATGAGATTCTCACGAATAAAGGATTTCATCTGCTTTTTATACCAGATTTTTATATGTTTCTACATTTTCTATAGATGACGGTAATCATTTAACTACCTTTAATAAATTATCAACTCTGTTTATACTTAAAAACAACTAGACTTAATTCTCTTTTAATATTTACAAACAAAGTTTGTGTAAGAGTTAAGTATTATGCATAAATTTTTATAAATTAAATTTATTCTTATGGTTATGTTATTTAGTTACAAGATATTTCAAACAATTGAAGGGAATATTATTTATAAGAATATTATTTATAATTAAAGGGATCATAAAATACTGTAATAAAAGGAAAAGGAATAAAGATATAGATTTTAGAGAAAAACTATAAAAAGACTTTTTATGGAAAAACTTATTAAAGTTAATTCTGTCTTTTATGAGTTTTAACAAAGCTTCAAGTAATACTTTAAGTATGGCTTAATAACAATATAAGATTTTTGTCAATTGGGATACTTGTACAAATTGATTTCTTTGTTGATTAGAAGATAGAAATGAGAAAGAAAAATCCTCACGTACTGGTAATTTATCAATGGTTTCAGAAATCCCGCGGGCGTAGGGCCACGATCACCAATATGAGATTGTTTTTGCTATTTAATGTGAAGCATTAACAGTAATCGTAAGATATATGTATATATTTCGGGTAACCAAAATATTATGTTTAAAGAATAATACTAAAATTCACGTCAAAATTTGTCCACTCGTTCTATAGATTTCCTGGAACAAACAGACAAATTAGTATTTAAAATATAACATTTATAATTGGTTATCATATGCAATATATTATGTACTTTGATGTGCGTTTAATTAAAATCTGTTAATTTGAAATTACACACAGATTGTCAAACCTTTAATAATATAGCTACAAAGAAAAGAAAAGAAAAGTAATGGTTCATCTGAATACTTCAAAATCATTTCAATATTTTATTTTAATCCGAATACCTATGATAATGAATTTATTCTCAGTAAAACAGATGTAACATAAAGGTTATAATGTATTGTAATTTTAGCAACGTGTTTTTCTTTCATCAGCAGTTTAAAAGGATAAAATTAAAATAACTTAAATAATGTACAAGTTGATTTAAATCTAAGACATTCTGAATTCGTCCTAAGTTTTAATTTTGCTCTTCCTAGAACTCTTTTCATATAACTTGACAGAAAATTGATTAGAGTTATACTTATAAAAGGTGTTGTTATTGATAAAAAAGTAAAAGAATTGGTAAAAAATCTCTATACAGGCGGTCCTCGACTTACGTCGTTTCGATTTACGTCGTTTCAAGTTACGTCGAACAATGTTTTGACACTATTCCTCAAGCATACGTCATTTGTTTCGATTTCCGGCATATCGGAGGATTCACTTGTCGCAAGGTCAATGTCCGTGAGGGGCGCTAACCGTTTGCCTGACATTGCAGTTACTACTGATGATATGGATGATCTGTTAAGCTCACATTCGCAAGAACTGACTGATGAAGATCTTATTGAATTGGAGGCACAAGTACAAAAGGAAGCACTCGAGTCACAAGAAATAGCTTCTTCTATTAGTGACTCTGAAAAAGAACTTACACTAAAAAAACTTTCCGTAGCCTTTGCAAATTTGAAGAATGCCATGAAAATTTTTGAAGAAAATGATCCTAATTTTGAGAGAAGTTTTAACGTTAATAACAAAATTTGTGCAGCCTATCACTGTTACCAAGATCTGTATGATAGCAAGAAGAAAGAAGCCAAGCAATCTAGAATTGATAGTTTCTTTAAGCCAAAAGTTTAATTTATTATTTATCAATGCATATGTATAAGTTAACTATTCACAACATGTAAGGCAGACCCTGGGTATAGCTGGGAAAATTGCCAGGTAGAAGAAGAAGAAGATGTATAAGTTTTATAATTATTATTAAAATTAATAACACACAAATACCAAAAATAACTAGCAATTTCATAAGTGCATAATATATAATTATTTTAAGAACTTACTTTTAATAATAAAGTACGTCCTTTGTTATAAATTCAGTTTTTTTTATTATTTCGAGTCCGTGTGGAACCTAACCCTTGAGTTTTACATGTAAACATATGAAAAAATATGTCTCGACTTACGTCGTTTCGATTTACGTCGCGTATTTCAAGAACCTAACATGCCGTAAGTACGAGGACTGCCTGTAGTTATAATATTGAAAACATGTTATTTCATTATCAACAGCCACCAGATTAATTGCATATGCATTGTAAATAGTTCGTCACCTTCTAAAAGACACTAGTATATAACCAATAAATATTATTTGTTTATCAACTCTCTAATTTCACTGGATTAAGTTATTTATCCATAATTTTATTTACGAAATAGTTTTTTAAGCGTGTTTCTACAAATTTTTTAGGGTCCGTTAATGCACTTTTGTTCCAATATCACAGTTTTGTGGTACTATTAGCATAATTATTTAGAGTGCGAATATTCTGAATTTCAAGTATAACCCAAGTCAGTATCGACCAGTATGAGTTTAATAATTTTCAGTATAATTCGCCAGACTCCACTTAGTACTTACAATATATGGCATAAGGACATTACGTCAATGTTTCGGAAGACTCTCCGAGGATAAAGTTTCTTAACTATTTTGAGCCATAGTTTATACAATTTTGTACATTTCCATTATACACTACGTAGGACATATTAAAATTTGTTATACTTTTAATTATTTTATTTAAGAATAACATATAATTAAGTGAATTAAATACTTTATTGTAATGAAAAAGTTAGAATATATGTTCAAAAAATGTTGTAAATATTAAATATAAATATTATATTTGTTCTTGTTGATATACTATTTTGAATAATCTCGTAATAAAGGAAATATACTGAATCATTTCTTAAGTAATTAAATAAAGACAAACAAGAAACGGTCAATGAAAACAAACAATTTGAGATCATAAGCAATTAGCTTCTGTCTTCTAGTTACTAAAACCCGTATAAATTTAAGTAAATAATAAATATTTTATAAATTTAATAATATTACAATAGAATATAGTTTCTAATTTTATTTTGAAATGTATACCGTTACATTTTTCATATTTTATTTGGATCACTGCAATATTTCACGAAGCGAGTCCATATTTCAGAGTTTAATATCAGGTGAACTAAATATAATAGTAATAGTCTAGATCTCTGTAGTACAATGGACATGATACATTTTGTATTTATATACTAATGTAGAGTAATTTTGAATACGTTGAAGGAAATTTCCTTGGAAGGTATGGTATAGTATGAATTTAAAAAATGTGTTGTTATCACTCAAGGATTTTAGCCTTAAAATTTGATAAAAAATTTAAACCGCTGTCTTTTTTTGTCAATATGTTAGGCATTTAAAAACTATTTAAGATTTCTATTTGTTGTATACCCTTATAATTTTTTTTATGGGAAAAGGGGACAACCGCGGCGACGGCCAACCTGATGGAGGTAGTACCGTCGCTCATAAATATTCGCAACTTAGATTTGCGGATGTGTTGCCGCCCTTGATTGGGAAAAAAGAGGAGGGAAAGGTGGGGAAGGGAAGGGCCAACTGGCTCTCTCACTCACCGGACATGTTCGAGCTGTAGTAATTGACCATAGCTAGTCTCTACCACCTCAGACAATTAGGTACTTATCAATATAATAAATCAATTCAAACGAAAAACAAATCAAATATATTAAGGGATAAGAGTACATAGCTTTAGTTAAATTTCTATTGATTCATCTCAGTTTCGACCTCATAAACTGACTTTCCATAACTATTATTCGGGTTATTAAATTTATTATGGGACGAAGTAGTCCGAAAATAACGGAGTTATGATAATGGCCCCATAATATGATGGCTGTGAAACATTGAAACATGTTATGACAAAATAATTGTTAAAATCATTCCTTTATATGACCCATTCAAAATTATATTGTTATTGTTGAAAGATATAGTCAAAGAAAATACAGAGAAATAGAGAAGCATTATATATATATTATGTATTACTTTAAAATCATCTCTTCTAATTAAAGTTACTGTTACTCAAATTTGAAACCAACTTGTTTGAACTGTTACTCTAAAAGTTAATACAAGCCTGAAACCATTATTTCAGATAAGAAAAACTGCGCCTGGATATTATATGTACCAACTTTGATAAAAAAAAATATTTCTTAGAAAAATTAAAGTGGAAATTTTAAAATGTTCTAAAATTGGTTACAGAATGGTATAGAAATAAATAACTACTTAAGATTAATAATTTCTTAAATGGCAAATCTATTGTAACTATTAGTTATTAGTAACTAATTTGTATTGACAGTCAAAATATTTGCCGATAAGAGTGTTTTAAATATTGAAATGTCAACATATTGGGACTAGGTATATCTGAGTTTTTATAGTGTCATTGTTGTTATTTGTGTTCCAACATAACTGAAAATCAAATCGTCACATACCAGATTGATGATTTTAGAACAAATCGGATACAATTTTGAATAAAGTGTTTAATTTCAGATGAAACTAAAATTCAATAAAAATTCTCTTGCGATAATTAATTCACGGTTAAAATTGATAAGAACAATGAAAGTTAATAATAATAATTAAGATTTTTGCGTGTACTCATTTAAATGAAACTAAGTTTTTCGGATACTACGCGTTTTTAAATATTTAACCTGTACAAGAGCTCAAAACAAAGAAAGTTCATTTTGACTTCCTCATCCTCCTTAATTAAGAAATCGTGGGCGGTAGATGATACAAGATACACTGAGAGACACTTTTATCTCGTCTGCCCCTGATCACAGTTTTTGTTAAGGAACCGAAACGTGTCACAAAGTAACCAAAAAACATTTTTTTTATGCAGTTACTTAACGTTTTATAGGATCTACAAAATTCAGTAATAAGTGCAGGTTAAAACATAAATGATAGTTATTTATTGTTTATAAAAAGGGACTTAAGTACTTTAATATCTTAAAGTTAACGTTGTAAGATAGTAAATCATCAATTTAACTTCAAAAGTTCCTCTGATATTGTTTTTAATGTTAAACAGTGTCGAACTAATAATTTAACCAAAATTGAAAGATACAGCGAAACCTTAACTCAACGTAATTGTTAAAGCAATTGGAATCCGATATTCCAGAGGTTGCAAGTGCAAATTCTTCCCTAGTGAATTAATTTTCCACACTATATTCTATTTAAAATACCTATATTTCCAAGTTTTTAAGTTAAAATACGATCCAATGATCATTCCTAATTTAAAAAAAAAACTATATAAAATAAGACTTAAGGTCATTGGTACATTTCTTGTTTACAAAAAACCTAGTGCTTAAAACCTTTTCATAAGGAACCCGTAGTTATTAATTTTCTTACAAAATGAAATTCAGGGTATTTTATTGTTCTGACTCCAAAGGATACAAGAGCACATTACACTATACAATTTGTTAAATTAAACGACGCAAGTCGCAATCTTATTCCTTAATAGTCTTATTTTCCTGTCTACAAGCATGGCAGAACTAAATTCACTTTTCATAGTTTAAAGATATAGATTTCTTTGGATATTTTAACCATACAAATATTTCGAATCATATTTTTAATAGTTCTCATTATAAAACTCATTATATGTAATAGTTACTCTGACAATAGAAATTCTAAATTATATACTTTTAGTTTTTGTTGTCAAATAATGATTTATTATTTTCATACAAAGTAATTAAACATTTTAAGTTTACTTCGTTGTAATTAAATTTATAATCGATCGACTTTAGAATATACAAATGTAACGACCAAATATTTCTATGTAATAAATATTTTTAGTATTAAGATTAAAAAAAGGATCCATAGAGAATCGAGAATATTTTGATACCTATTATTTCAAGTTTTTCATTTCTAAGAATTATATATATTTATAATTAATAAATAATGTAGGACTTGCGTCCCAGCCATATGTTTAAGGGGCCCCTATCTAACGCGCGTTAAACGCTCACTTCCATCGTTTAAGCTCCTCTCTCTACCTAAACAAGTTTAAAACGAACCTATTATTGTTATAAGTAATGTAACGTGCACCTGAGGTTGAGAGATCAACCCTTTCATAAAATTATTATAACTAAAACCATAACACTTTCTATAATACGTGCATAACTCATGTTATTTTATTGAACACCGAAGAAAATAATTGTTATTTATTGTTTTTTTTATTATTTTTGTGAACTATCACTATTTAATAACTTTTTTTGGAAACTATTTTACCGACGAATGAATTTCAGACTTCTAATAAAATACCACAACCATGTTAAGCTCATTACTTTCAGTATTCTGATAAATAAAGATTTTTTAGAAACATTAACACATTGTTCGTCTCTGAATCGATTTATGTTTGATTTAGTGTAGGTACTGACATCATCTTTCAATATCAAAATTAATTGCCTCCATAACTTTGAGTCTCCGCTGGATATATAAATTATACAGTAAACGTTACTCAATGATAATTTAGCATTAGAAATATCGTATTCAATGAGGTAGGTCAGGTGTATATAGTTATAATTATTAAATGTAGATATAGAGATTTAAACGAGCAATGTTTTAAATAAAGCTGGTGATAGCAAAAGTGTTAGTATGTATGCATAATAAAATATTACTCTAATTTATTATAGGAGGCAGTCGTTACAAAGATATTTTGAAAATACTACGAAAGCAAAGTTAATAGGCCGCTTTACATGAATCATTTATGGGAAATATTTCGACGATACGATTTATTTTGACTTTTTGATATCTTTTTATTTTAAAACTTTATTTTGGCTCACTTTTGCACATAAATACTTGTATCTATGTATAATGATCATACATTTTAAACATTTTCAAACCTCATCTCTCGTGTAGACGACCGAAAATACTTTCGTATCTGTAATTCCGATGCGTCTTTGGCGAAAAAGTAAAATATTCGTATTTCATTGGCTGAGTGAAAAAACGGTGATGAAAAAATGCACTAATCCTAATGCATTTGCTCGAGATAGTGTGGGAGTTTCGAGAAATATGATGCAATATGAATTAACACCTTTCCACCGAGTCAACATTTATGTAATTACTCGCTAAAATAATAATCATTTTATAAAACACACACAACAATACACATTTTGGGTTCTGAGAAACTTTATGTTTGGTATTATATAGTTAGGATGTTAAATATTTGATAATCACATCTCGTCTGTCCGTGATCATGGTTGCTGCAAAGTTACCTGAACGTCGGGTATATGTAATTCAAAATAATAATAAAAAAGGCGAAGTAATCCTATAATATTAGTTTTATTTAAATAAATACTCACGAAAGTATTAAATCATTATGTTAAATATATCAGTTAAAGATTCCGATCGAAGCGACTCAGTAAATTTTTTTAATCCCAAAATAGGTAAACAGAGTGTATTAGAAATTATCAGATTTTCATTTATGTATTTTTCAAACAAGTCTCATGTGATCAATATAAAAGGTTAAATATTTTAATTTATAAACAGATGATTTTTATATTCCATATTTAACATTTAATTGTCTTTCAGCGTAAAAATATTATAAAATTCTGACATATTATATATTTTTGGAGACTAAAATTCGTTTAAATAATCTTACCATACTATAATTGGTAATGTATTTCTTTAGTCTGAAATAATAAAAAAGTCGGACATAAGGAAAATTTTATAAATATACAAAACTTTTCCATTTATTACTTTGAGATTACATAATTATTCATCCTCTTTGAATTAAGATCAATTGCATTTATTACACTTTTATAAGTAAAATAAAAATAAAATAGTTCTGCGGTATGCCGTACAACTTTTATTTTTTTAATTTTTTTAACCAAACTCATACAAATAAAATACACAAGTATTTTAACGACTTCGTTAACAGTTTTTCCTAAGAGAAGTCAGAAAACTGCGTTTCATACAAAATTATACTTCAGAATCAGCGTCAATTCAGTATAGTTTCTGATGTATTGAAATAAGGTTCAATATCGCTTGGTTTTCAAATAATGTCTGCGTGTGGAGGTGAAAATTATTTTTTTTTATACTATGGTTTGAAATAGAGCATCGGGTTATTGTTACACATCGATGTCTTGAATACAGTACTATTAACAAGTATATTAGAATATACAGGGCGATTTATGTAATACTTTTAACACGTAAATTATGGTCTAAATTAAAACATACACAATGATTGTAAAAATATTTAATATGGTGAAAATACTCAACCAAGTGCACAAAAAATCCAAAACAAAGTAATTTAGAACTAGCTTTTCACTGATTGACTAGAATTGTGGAATTAAAAATTAACAGAAAGCGTATAAAAGACATAAACCTCTAGAACGATGCAGTTTGATTTTTCAGAACTTTGTGACAAAAGAAATTGTGTTATTAATTTTCCATCACATTAATTGGTAGTAAAAAAATCTAATCTCTGACACGTTTTAAGTATAAATACAAATATTAATAAAATGTTAATCTAAAATTATTGCAAGGGATAAATCTTCTACTTTGTTTTCAATAATATATCGTAACAAGTTTATTTCTTCGAAGCACCATCACATTACAAGGCACTTTACTTTAATTATGGGCTCCTTAGAATCAAGCCTTGTTTCAATAATTGCGAACGAATTCTCAGTGTTTCAGAACTGAGTGTTAATTAAATACTTGCTCTCTTTTATTGTGGTTTTAAATCTCACAGATTAGACTTTAAAAAGAGTTGATAAATTTATTATAATTAAAACTCTACTTTGTATATTATGTTCTTTAAAATCCTGGCAAAAGTAGGTTGAGTACATTTGTAGTTTACGTGCCTATCGTCACTTTCTGTTTGGCTTCATTTGTGTTTTCGATAAATTGAAAGTTTTCTTGTTCTATAGGAAAGCAAAACAAACTTGGGAACTCTATTCATCGAAAGACTGTGATAGATCTAAGAAGTAGACTCTTATAGATCTAAGAAAAAACCTCAGGAGGTACATAGTTCCGCTCCTGAATATGCTAAAAAAGGACCGTAATACAAGTGTTGTTTCACTAAAAGACATCCACAAGGTGTAGATGGCACCCAACCATAAGGCAAAAGGATGGTAAAAGCCTGACGTTAGCTCCAAGTCAAATAGTTCATTTAAATATTCTCCATGAACGGAGCTCATTCCTTTAGATGTCTAAGGGTTCAAGATGGTCTGTGTCGAAGGTACTGTCGAACTTATTTTAATATGCTGTAGAATAAAGTGTTATGACTTATGAGTAAAAAAAACTATTGAAACGATATATCTATATGATGAATTGCAAGTAGTTATATTGTAGGTAAGAAGCCTGTCAGTATCTATTATTTTTCTTTCCGTGTTATGTATTAGATTTTTTTTTTTGTTTTATTATGCAATAAAATTATTGCTTCCAATTGAACTCATTTTTATTCATATAATTAATATTTTTATCATTGTTATTTAAATGCTAATACGACTTTCAAATTATTTAGTATAGGGATAAATTATAAGAAAGTTAATATATTTACAATAATAAAAGCCTAAAATATTCATAAAAAAACTTCGAATTCAATTAAGATTATGTCAGATTAAATTCTCGTAAAAGCTTTAAACCAGGTGATGTCCAAATAAATTCTTTTCACGAAGAAAACCTGTTGAGTTTCACAATATCTGATTGTTGAAAAACTTTTTGCTTTATTAAAACAACCTAAGCCTACGTCCTGTGAGGAGACAGTCAAGATTTGATGACAAATAAAGATTATATTAAATTGATGACCCTTTTACATCACATTATTCTAATAAATTTAAAATAAACAAAACAAGTATTTAATGAAATAAACAGCCTTTTTCATAAAAAAATATTGACGAAAAAAATTAAAGTTTTTATATACGGCTATTAATCTAAAAGTCGTAAAGACATAGACGATGGTAACTTATACAACACTTTCTTTGATGTGAGTGTAGGCCTTTTGGTGCTCTAATGCTACTATCTAATGATTTCAAATACCCACAATTAAACGTGCAACGTATATAATTGTTGGATATTTGATTGATACAATTCAGTTGTAGAAACTGTGTATGATAAACGCAATATATTCGACTTCAGGAAAAAATTTATTACATCGTATAAACCAAAGATCAGTTAAAAAAACGTTGCGGATTTATTGTCATCTATACCTGTCTCTCTGTACTAAATCGTGGTGACCTAGTGGTTAAAGGGCCGCCTCTCACGCATGAGGGCGCGGGTTCGAAACCTGGCAAGTATCAATGTGAATTTTCCGAGTCATATGTATTTAGATACCATTGACAGACGTTGAAGGAAAACATCGTGACGAATCCTGGACTTCTAATTTGCAATTGTAAGATTGAAATCGTCAACCCGTCTTGTGGAAGCATGGTGATTAATGCTCGAACCATGTGAGGCCTATGTTCAGCAGTGGGCTCTGATAGGCTGATGATGATGATGATGATTGTCATCATATATTTGTAATAAATAATGTGCACTGTTCTGGAATGGGTCACTATTTTGAGGGCAACATTTCTAAGTAAAGTTGTACATTCAACAACGAACTCAATTATTATTTGCATTCACTTATATTATTCATATATTTGGTCTTACCTACCTTAGAATTTCTTAACGACTATTATATGTAAGTCACAAGTTCAAATAATAATAACTTGAGATTTTGTCACAGGAATTGAGTACCAGAGTTGAAAAATCAAATGATATGAGTACATTCCTAAAGGATTAATCAAAAATATTGCTCATTCAATGACTTTACGATGTATAAATGGTTTGTTAACTAAAAAAGATACCCGTTATAAATAATATTATTGAATATTACCATACCTCTTTAAGAAACATACCATTTGTTAAAAATAATTTGAGTTTAATTTTTGCCTTTAATTAAAATAAGGTTTTACATATAACAACTTCTACATTTTACTTTTTCTATGGTTTAATATTATCACACGTTACGGATTATCCATAACTTCATAAAGATTTATATGAAAACTGTCCAGATTGATACATCTGATAAAAAAGTTTGAAAATTTCTGTATAAAGACAGCTATAGAGAAAAATGTCTATCGGATTGGCTAGTGTATGTATAAATGTCATAGGTGGTAGAGCCTAGCTGTGGTTAAGTTACTACAGCTCGAACATGGGCTGGCTCGATCGGGGAAGTACCACCCTCTCACAGAAGATCGGCGTGAAGTAGTCAGTAATGACTGCGTTTCGTCCGATGAGTGAGAGAGCCGGTTGCCCTTTCCCTTTTCCCAACCTTTCCTTGTATTTCCTTATTCCCACCCCTCCCTTTTCCTCCACAAGTAAGGTTGGCAACGCATCCGCAACAAAGGTGTTGCGGATGTACATGGGCGACGGTAACCACCTTCCATCAAGTGGGCCGTCTGCTCGTTTGCCACTTTTAACATAAAAAAAAAAAAAAAAAAAAAAAAAAAAACAGTTATTTTAGCTTATGTATATTTTATTAAGTATGTATGTATTCTGAGAGTACATCTTAGGTTATAGTATATAGTATCGTGAAATTTAATACAAATATTTTATTATTAGCATATCTCTGTTTTTACCCCTCTATTGAAAAACCTTTTCATTTTACGAGGGGTTGGAACAAACTGCTCCTTATCAGTATAAAAAATAGCCCTAAGAAAGATTCATTCACATTGCAACAATACGACTTCTATCCTATATATTATTTGATATTTATAAATAATATTCAGTTGGTTTTCAATGAGAATATGATCGAGTAGGCTAGACCACAAGTAAGTAGAATTTTTATTGTATTTTAGATATTAGATTATTCTTTTATAATAATCTAATTGTTACTTCTATTTAATTCCACATTACTTGGAGTCACAACAAATCAAAAAAAAATTCTCGTATATTTAAATGCTCTCTCTGTTTCCATCTACAATATATATCGCTATGTCGTAGTGTTAACGGGCGAAGTTCAGAAAAATGGAATTGATTCTCGCGTTTGTAGAACATTGGGGACACCCGTAGGTTAGTTATGATCCCAGAGTTTATGATTTGGACATGGGATGCGGATCATTTTCTAATATACTAAGTGTTTACGGAATTTTATTAGTTTTGCTCGACTCAGGTTTTATGTATGATATATTGCTTGACACGGCTCCTTTACTCAAATAAAGTTAATAAAACCCATTAATTTCATACGTGATAAACAATAAAAATACCTAACTTTCATAGTAACCAAATTGTGCCTCGTACTTTATAAGAAATAATTGTTTTCGAGTGAGTGACGTTTATTAGCTATAAATCATTATTCGACTTAGTTGGTGTGTTCGTTATTTATTATCGATTCTTTGAGCCATAATACATTTTATTTCTTACATTTTTAAATTATTAAATGTTGAAACAAAATAGAGGTTTCAAATAAAATTTAAAAAGCAATCTGACAGACTATTTAGTTAAAGATTAATTTTTCGTTTTATAACAATTATATCTATGTATATATAGAGAGGCAAACAAAAAGTAAAGATGCTTATTTTAATAATTAAATAAATTTTACAAAAACCTCACTGCCCTTAAGCGGTGTCGCCTTTGTGAAAGATTTCCTAACAAACCATCAATTCATTGCATACGTGCCCTTAAAACAAAATACGTATTATATACTAACATATTGTTATATTTATACATACACGCTTTTTTTTCTTTCACATATATTTAACAGATATGTTTAATAATTATTATAATTAGTTATTTATATAAACACATATCTATCACCAATACGACTTAACAATATGTTGTACAACACTTACATAATTTAACATAATCGGACTCGATTTTTAAAAGAGTGTCATCAGCATTGCTGCTCTAATTTCAATTTCAGGATTATTCGTTTTACAAATGAAGCACAAACACTCACTTCCACTTCTTTATTTTAGAATAATCTTGCAGTTACAATGAGATCAGCTACCCCTTGAAATTTTGTCACAGTACTGTGTACTCGCATTTCGCTTAATATTTTTTGTGAAGTCTTCACTCATATTTGCCTTTTATATATACATATTGTATCTTGTTGTTAAGTGAATAGTTCTAATAATTTAAATACTCACAATTCAATACATAAGTCTTAGTAATTAATTGGAAATTCGCTCAATATTTAAATTACAGTATATTAATATACAGCATAATCTGTGGTGGCCTAGTAGTTAAAGGGTCCGCCTCTCGTTGCCGAGGGCGCGGGTTCAAACCTGGCAAGTACCAATGTGATTTTTCGGAGTCATATGTACTTTCTGAGAGCATTTAGACACCACTGATATACGGTGAAGGAAAACATCGTGAGGAAACCTAGACTTATAGTTTCACAATTATAAGTTTGAAATCACCAACCCGTCTTGAGCAAGCGTGGTGATTAATGCTCAAACCTTCTCCACGTGAGAAAGAGGCCTTGCTCAGCAGTGGGCGTTGATAGGCTGATGACGAATATATAGGAAGCAACGAAACCTAGCATTCAATGTATTCGCCATGCGGGTGCCGGGTCCATTGCGTTGTAGGCAGAGGAGCTTCAACAGTGCCTGTGCCTTGCGACCCAGGTGTAGGTTTAAGGCCCCTATCTAACGCGCGATAAACGCTCACTTCCACTATCCAAGCTCCTCTCTCTACCTAACCAAATTTGAAAAGAACCTACTAGGGCTGCCTTCGACGTTAAATTCTCCAAAACTTACAAAATTTATATATTCTATTTAGATATTTATTTTATTTAACGAAAATCTAAAAAAAATTTATAATCTAAAGTAGTATGCAGTTTGTTTTAATAGTCATCATAAGTAATTGTAATAGAAAGCATTGAAGGGTTGATATCACAGTAGAGGAATAAAACATAAATCCCAGCTTTAACTGTAACCATAGCGAGTGATTTAGTCTTTGATGTGTTTGTATCATCCAAATTTGAGGTTGTTTCAGACTTTGAAATGAAATTAGTGGATCAATGGCTTTTCAGCGAGAAGATCCAAAATAAAAAAAACTGTTATAACAAAAAATGTTGTGCTTTTCAATTCTAAGTACATTACTAGACAGCATCTGTCCCATTCCATATTGTAAAATGGTTTTTATTGTTCCATTATTGTTATTATCTTTATCTTACACTTGATGAATAGATTAAAAATATTGAATTAAAAATTTAACGAACATCGATCGATAACTCTGAATGCACGAAATATCATTTAACGAGTGACGTTTGGACTTCGCAGAAGTACACAACTATTGAGATGAAACTGGAAATATTACTCTTTTAATGACATAGAGACAACAATGTAGTCTTAGGTATAAGTAGTGTATTTTATAATTGTAAGTACATTGGGATTACATCTATGTTCTTACAGCCATAGGTGGTGAAACAATAAAAGTAGGATAAATAAACAAAAACTGATTTCACAGATGTAAAACATACTAAATTTATGAAATAAATGTTAAATTTTGACTACAGCATAATAGTTTAACAACACTGAGGCTCTTATTTATCCTGAAATAGATTATTGTTGTAGGATCAAGGCATAACATTGTATTTTGTACGAATTCAAGTGACAAAGACTATCATACCAGTTACCGTATGTATTGCTTTAACACACTTTGTACATTCCTCTTTGACACGAATTCCTAACTTTGGGGACCAAGTATCGGTCTAAAACTAACAAATTTCCATATCAAAAGGATGTATTAAGGATAAAAATATATTATAAGCAAAAAATAAAAGCCAAAAACATAAACACTGTCAGCTGGACATTCTGCAATCATTAAATTGTATTAATGATTACACATATTACTGCTCCAATTCTATTGTAGGAGTAGAAATAAATATTTAAAGCAATAAAAAACAAACCTATTATTCAGAAATAAGTTTAAATGTTCAAAAAAATTATTTTTGGATGAGGAAGTACGAAAAATATAGAACGAAATCAACAAAATCTTAAAGGTTTAGGATTTTTAGTTAGGTCAATAGATTAAATGTCTCCTTTCTCTGAAAACTTAATGGCATATGGAATCATACAAAATCAATGTTAGATCTCAATTGGTTGCGTCTAAGATAAAAATAATTATATTAAAACTCACAGTCATCACTAACAAAATATGAAATGGCCACGTTCGGCGACATAGTTGATGGAGAAAAAGAAAATGAGAGTGGGAAAAGAAAAAGTAGTCTTTAAGTATCAACACTATGAAAGTCTTGAAGACCGAAATTGGTTATTATTCATTTTATCACTTTGACACTGACACAAGCTGAAGGTGTTGATTAACTGTATGGACTAGGCATAAAGTAATTTTTACAACATTTCTTCGTCTTTTGATACGGTTGTCAACAACTAGATGATTGATAGCTAAGTAAATAATGATCATGGGAACACGTGCAGTGTTAAAATTACTTAAAGTGCAGTTATTAGTGATGTAAAAGTTTGAATTATTTTAAATAAATACTTTAAGTCATTGAATGAAATAAGTAGGTTCTTTCTAACATTTTACATGAAACGAAACCTCTGAGCATTCCTTCCATTTATCGTACGAATGCCGGTCCATCGCATTGCAGGGATAGGAGCTTCAACAGTGCCTGGGATTAGCGACTAAGGTGTATGTTAAAGGGGCTCATATCTAACGCGGATTAAACGCTCACCTCCACCGTCTAAGCTCCCCTCTCTTCCTAACCAAATTTGAGAAGAACCTACTAGGGCTGCCGTCGAAGTACGTTCCTAGAATAAATTGATATCATATTTGGACAGGCCCAAATATGTAGTTTATTGGGTTATAGAAAGATTCAGCTGTTATACCTCTCGCTCCCATTTCTACCTCATAGAAATCGTGGATTTGTAACCTATTTCTCGAGAGTTCGTTAGTGAGCTCTTAATATTTATTAACCTTGATGGCATGGTCTCCTAAGGAACCGTAAGGCCTATTATCACAACGTACTTTAAAATTCGTGAATACATAAATATATTTGGTTTGTAGGCCGATGCACAATATCCTCTGGGATTTTGTATTGTCTCTCATATGTATCTATCGTTATGTTCCAATCCGAAGCCGCTTTAAGTATATAGTAAGGCTTGACGTTTGATTTTATAGCCCTAGTACCCTCTCTCACAAAACCTACTGATAGCTCGTTCGAAATATTCATCTTTGACCTCTGGCTACCGAGAGAGAAGTTAATTTTAGTTTAGGTAATGAAATTATTTTTCAACCGACTTCAAAAAAGGAGGAGGTTTTCCATTCATCTGTGTTTGTTTGTTTGTTACCCAATAATTTACGATTTATATAGTATAAGTCTAAAATTAGAATTAAGTATGTGTGCGACAAATGAACGAGTAAATTCGAAGACAACCGATTTTGATTTATTTATTTGTACCTAAGTTCATTATTTTTTCAATATTGACTTGAAAAGATCACTAGATATTGATAAATTGTATTTATGTAGTTAGGTATTCAATTAGATTATTGGAAAGTAAATAAAAACAGCGTTTGTCTATCTACATTAGGTATTTAGATTAGATGAATTGGGTTAGGAAATAGTATTTTAGTGCAAAATTATTTTATGCTTGTTTTTCCTGTATTCCTCTTTGTTTTTTTTAAGGTCACTATTTTACTAAATATTTTTTCACCATGTTTTGATTAATAGCTAGACGAATGGCATATATTTCTTTGGATGTTGCGTACTTGATATTTTTTGTGTCCAGCTCTTACGGGACTGTTGAAGTAAACTGTGACCTATAGTTTCCTTTTTATCAATCGCGTGTAATTTACTACTTTTCCTGTTTAGTCTAACTTAAATGGTTATAAATTTCTACTGTTCTCGTCTTTTCAATAACAATATCAAGCTTATATATATTCTCATTTAGTACACGCTACTATAAAAAAAAAGTCAGTGGTGGCCTAGTGGTTAAGGGGCCCGCCTCTCGTTGCCGAGGACGCGTGTTCAAACCGGGCAAGTACCAATGTAATTTTTCGGAGTCATATGTACTTTCTGAGAATATTTAGACACCACTGACATACGGTGAAGGAAAACATCGTGAGGAAACCTGGACTTATAGTTTCATAATTATAAGTTTGAAATCACCAACCCGTCTTGAGCAAGCGTGGTGATTAATGCTCAAACCTTCTCCATGTCAGAAAGAGGCCTTGCTCAGCAGTGGGCTCTGATAGGCTGATGATGATGATGACACGCTACTATTATTATATTGCCATTTCCTATAATTATGTATCGATGTATGCATGTAAGGTAGATAGATAAAATAAAGTAAGACCCTAGTTTGATAAATTTATGTGACAACAGCTCGAACACAATCTGAAATTTCTCACAATCTTTGTATGATGTTTCCATTGTACAAAGATTTTTATCTTCTAACCAGATTTGACATTATTACAACCACTAGGATGTCAATTTTTCTTTTAGATTTAAAATATAAATAGGAAAAAAAATCAGACTAAAAATAAAAAATCGCTTTATATGTACCATGAAAAAGGGAGTAGCAAACGAAGTAAACTATTATTCTTCATACTTGGCTGTTATTTTGAATCATAGCTTAAAATTGACTTCTAAGGATGGGTGTTTGGGAGTTCAGCACTATTTACGTTTTAAGAGTAAGAAGATAATAACTCTGTTTTATGATAAATTAAAAGAAAAATAATAGCTTTAACCTCCGCACGTAGGAAGGTAATGATTGGTATAACCACCGACTGAGACGTGCGGTGCTTTAGATATAAGAAATTTGTTTTCATTTGAATGAAAATGTTTAATGCATATAAAAAGGCACATATTTATAGAAAAATGTTTACATACGTTGTTTTTTTATGATGTTTATTGAACCGCTTTAAGAAGAAGTAACTTACTATTTTTATCTACTGTCTAATCGTCACACTGTGAAACTATTATGTTTTAAAAGAATTTTATAAATATCTGTATTCCCCTAATTTAGTTAGGTATTGTTATTGTGCCAGAGAGTAATTAAAATCAAAAAGACGCGATGTAAAAATAAGTTCACTTAATACACTGTCAATTTTCTTCACAATTTTATAACCTATATATAGATTATAGAGCAACATATATACCTTAATTTTTATGTATATAAGTAGGTAATTAAAATATGAAGTGGTTTTAAATTACACTTTGAAATACGTACATTGGGTCTTAAGTAGATTATTACAAAATTGACGAAACCTTTTAAATCATTCTGACGAAGTAACTTGCGTCAACTTATAACGTTAGTGACAATAAGTTATAAATAAAAAAGTAAAATATTTATTCCCCAAAAACAATCCAATATTTAAAGTATGTAGTTCTTTTGCATATATTAACTAAAATAAAATGAAAGTATCTTGTTTTCTATTTCAAATTAAATGTTCTTAATCTACTCTATTATTATATATTCATAGTGTTATAAACCTCTTAATTCTTTTCAAACCATATCTCGTGTAAAGTTTTGCAACATACATTTTATGTAATGTAATTATAAAATAAACAGCAAAATAAAAATGTTTGGATGTTAATAACTTTGTATCGTTTTTGTAATCATATATAAGAATGGCAAGCGGAAAATATTCATTGGTTCGGCTTCATATTAGGGCCGATATCAGAGACTTACTGAGTCCTTGAGTTATGTCATAAATGTCACAAACATGTGTCAAGTACTCGTGTTTTTTGTGTTATTTTGTGTCGCATCCAGTCTTGATCTAAATGGTTTGTTGAAATTCAAAGTTGGACGTGCCTATAATATTATAAATCGTTTTTCTAAATATATACTCGATGTATTTTATTAATTAAAATTGTTTTAATATTATTTAAAGTGTGACTGAAAATAATTATACTCTGACCAGCAATAATTGTAATAAAAATACTTTTAATCAAATAGATTAGGTTTGATGTCGTTAATGAACCTAATTGAAATGGAGTTATATTTATTTGTGATTGTAGGTAGGTTTGTGGAGTAATAAGTGTCAAAAAACAGAAATATATAATGCCTTGTAAATAGTTCCTTTAACTTGTTTACGCAACATGTACATATATATCATCTATCCTTATTATTATTGAAGTAAGTGTATAATAATTTTCATATTTTAGTAACGATTCCACCCAACAAAGGACTTCTTACTCTGGAATGTATCAAGAGCTACTTCAACACGGTTGTACTGAGGTCTATTCCTCCTCGTCATTATTACTACTATCACGAAATCCTCGCTGGAAATATTGATGACTCCATGAACGAAGAGGTTAGTATTAATAATTGTCACGTCCAAAGAAATATTAAAGATAATTTATGTTCAGATGTGAAATGAGAGTTAAAAGATGGAATATTATATATATATATATATGTGAAGAGGCATGGCATGATAAATAAGTGTTATTTAAGACATTTTGCAAATAGTACATGAGTCGACTTTGTTATAAAAATTTTTTCATTACATACACTATTTATTAAAGCCATAGATATAATTGAGAATAATATGAAAAAAATACAAATTTGGTTGATTATAGTTCTGTTTTGACTTATATTTAACGAAATATCCTAAATTTTAAAATGATGATTATTTTATATACAATGATGAGTGATCTCTTAAGACGTATAGTTATAGGAGTGTTTTTATTTAACTTGTCACCTACATCTGCACATTACATTGTTTTCTTCTGATTACAATCATTTCAGATTGGTTTCCGAATAGTCGGCGGCGAAGAAATTTCTATCCAGGATGCTCCTTATCAGGTACTTTATGGAAAATATTGCGGAGGCTCAATAATTGCTCCCAACTGGGTTCTAACTGCTGCCCATTGTAAGTAAGTAGTCTTTTAACTTATTCACAATAATTATATAACAATTTAGCAAAAACATTCCTTATCAGTATTAATTATGACAAACTTATGCAAGGAAATCTAATTTATACAGTGATGTAATGGTCCATGTTTCTATTAAATTGACATTTTATTATTGCGTGTCATAGCCATGTTACAGCGATAATTATTTATCGTTGCGAATTAGCTTGCAGCGTGTTGCAATATTAGGTGCAGTCTTTTAACATTCTCATTATTAGGTACATATAAAAAATCTCTTCTTAAAAAGGCACAATCTTGCAGAACACACCATACTCACGTCTACGCTGGCTCAACTTTCCGTGATGACGCAAAACCTTACCTCATCTGTAGTCATTTCGTCCATCCTGGCTGGAATCGCTCTAGTCTTCACTCCCATGATTACGATTATCAATTACTGTTGTTGGAACAGTCTATTCCAGTTAACTCCATGGCCAGACCAATAGCTATTGGAACAGTTAATGATATTCGTCCGGGGAATCTGATAGCCGTCAGTGGGTGGGGACATTTGGAATATCGAGTAAGTTATTTTATTTATGTAATAGCTACGTATTCATTTATATTTTCATGAGTTCTTTGGTAGAAGATAAGGATTATTAATTTTTTTTCCACATAAACTTATTGACACATGTAAGGCAAAAAGTACACCATATCGCAGTATACTCGTCGCTTTGTCAATCATGACTATTGAGTAATCAGATTTTATAATTTATATTAATTAAAAACCTAAACAAATATTTGGCAAATATCCAACAATACAATAAAACTATTTATAATAAAAATTAGGAGACATTTACAAGATTATCGTAACTTAAATTTCTTTTTTGTGTTTTCTGTCTCAAATTAATTTATCATTTATCACACTCCAGGAAAGCTCTATGCAAAATATCTTACGTCGCGTTAGTGTGCCGATAATGTCTTCAGATGAATGTAGGAATCTCCCAGATGCTGGGTATAAGAATATTACTCCCAGAATGTTTTGTGCTGGATACTTAGAGGGCACTAAGGACTCTTGTCAAGTAAGGGATTATTAAAATTTTCCTTTAAATTTTTTAATGTCTTCTATCTAAAATGAAAAACTTAAAAAAACTATAACGATTTAACCCTATAAATACATAAATAAAGTAAATTAACCATTTCTTTTAAGTGTCACAATAAATGAGTTAAGATTGTAAAAAAAAATAAAAATTAAATTGATGAAAGTAAATACAGTTCGACACGTTCATTTAATTTATTTTCATAATAGTATAGTGAATCGATTTTAATTATACAAATGAAATCATTGTTGGCCTCAAGCGGATTAAGAGCTGCAACTCTTAAATAAACACTATCAATACATATTGAGATCTAATTCCTTCGCGAGTTTTATTCATTTAAATGAAACTAATAGTTTTCGGATTATACTATGTACGTGTGCTTTGTATTTGTAAACTACATACTCTTTACGTTTCGGTTACTTTTCAGCAACTGTGACCACATACACAAGATGTTGAGATCTCGTAGTATATATCCTTAAAATATTAGATCCATTTATGTAATCTATAAACTTATATTTAACTTTACTTTTTTACAATTATTAAGTTAACATAATTATCGTAAATACAATTTGTTATAGTTTTTTTTAGACTGTAATGCTCGTAATTATACCATCGATTGAACATATGTTATACTGTAAATAATAGCTGAGTTTGTTATTCGTCTCAACAGAACTGTATTCAGAAGTTTTCTTAAAGATTTCCTAGACTAGTTCATTATACTAAACACTCTTTAATTTTAGGGTGATTCTGGAGGTCCAGCTGTATACAATGGAAAACTAGTGGGTCTTGTGTCGTATGGTGTGGGATGTGCTGGTAAAAATAGGCCTGGAGTCTATACGAACATTCCTTTAATGAGAGATTGGATTAGATCAGTGACATATCTTCCTTTGTAAATAGCCAAAATAACTGAGCGTCTGTGATGTTCAAATTAAATATTTACATACATCTCATTATATAATTTTATGAACATATCTTTATTTTCTCTGAAATGGGTCAACATTATGCTTAACTTTTACTTAATTATTGATATAAATAGATTATTATTCATACATAAATAAATGTCATCATATAAGAAAATAAATTTTGGATAACTACGCTAATTAAATTTTAAACTTAAATTTTTAATCGTCTCAAAAGTCATATTCCAAACTTTGTAAACTTCTCAATTGTTATAATTATTAATAAATATATAGAGATTATTGACAGAAAAAAATATTAATTATAAAACACTAAATAAACATCTTAACACAAAATTGTTATTTAATTCTATTTATTTAATATATTAATGAATAAAGAGATATTTAAAAATAAATTGAAAATCCAGTTACAGATATGTGGCGTGTGAAAGATTATGTAAAAATATAAAACAGTCTTTTAAATACAACAAAATATTTCTGATATCTTTTCTTTTTATTTAAGTTTTACACCACACTTTTATGTCGATTTATGTGCTCATGGTGGTTGTAAGGTAACCGAAACGTCGAATTAATGATAGAATTGAAACTAAAAAAATGCAAATCTTATATAAATATAAGATCACTTTAGAAATCATAGAAGTTAATTTTTTATTGTATATTATTTTGTTTTTAAGGTACTTAACTTATACATACTGTTATTTTTTATTTACTAAGACTTAATTAAGTAGAATAATATTTCCTAACGTTTCAGTGCCTGACAAAAGCTTTTGACAGTGACGTAGTTAGCATAAATAACCTAATTTTGGTAATGGTTTAAATTATTTTCTTAAAATATAATCATTTAAATAATTCTGAAGTGTATGTTTCTGATTTTAAAATAGCTATGTTTACTTACGTGCACCTTGTCATTCTAATAGCAACACAAAGTATTTTTATCTTATCTTTATCTTGAAACAGTTGAAGTTAATTCAATTAATATATGTATTTTTAATTTATTACGTTCAAGTTGTATAAAAATTAATCTACAATGAGATCTAAACATCAATCACACCTTAACACACTAATGAAGAAAATAATCAGAAAACTAAAATAGCTAACCATTTACGAGAGAAGTCGGTGATAAAAACTAGTCTTAAAGCTTTGAAAGTAACCCGAGCGACATAACCACATAAATATCTTTGCATAAGAACAATATTAAAAGTTGAAATATTAAAAACCTTTTTTATTCTGATGAAGATGAATTAACTCCCTCGGCGATGTTTTAATATTTCTTTCGAGAAAATCTTATTTCCTTTTACATTAAAATTTTCATTTTATATTTTATTTCAGTTTTATCCGTTAAGAAAATTATTAAATGGTATTATAGAAATGTAACTGAAAATTATGATATATGTATCTGCAATATTAATGTCTTGATGATATTTGATAAGTGTTTAGTTTACAGTAAGTAATGCTGTTTGTTTTCTAAATATCAAACGGTTACTTCCTAAGTTATTTGTTATGTTTAAAGTAATTCTATTTTCATCACGTCCGACTATCAAAAGTTGATTTTTCGTATTACAGACACCTCATTCAAATATTCAGACCTTCACGCCTCCTTGCCAATACCCAAATGAACACATACAGGTATGCATTTGGTATATAAATGTATGAAACAGAAAGAGATATAACCATTTAGGTGTTTGAATCTTGAAGTAACATAAGTGATTAGGAATTACTTGTGTATATATTATTCAGATATGCTTAACTATAATTTTTTTATCATTTTAGTAACTATCATAGAGCTGAATATTTTAATTTTAACATACAAGAAAATCTTTCAACCGTTTTTTTGTAAATACAACGGTCGTACTATCATCAAATTTACGTATTTAAAACACAATAATATGTAGAATTAAAGATAGTGAATATATCAGCCGTGTGTTTCCACACTTCAATCTGCATTCAAGTCGTCACCGAGCGAGTGTTTTCCGAGCGTTTTCGCCGCGAATTCTGCTTCGTATGCGCAGACACGTGACCATGATTTATTTACAAAACCGAAGTGCCGAGTGCGAGATGACGCCTCTTTCTGCTTTTATTTATCTCCGAGATTCGACAATACAAATGATGTATAGGCCTCGGGAAAGCGATTCTTGATAAGCTGGCGAGAGCCTCGCCCGAGGGCATTCACATTGAATCATGTTAGTTATTATAACAAAGAATGTTCAGAGAAAATGTTAAAGCCCAATTTTCGTTGTAATTAGATTTTGAAGGGAAATGAGAAAGGGTTGTTTACGAATATTATGTTTTCGCTCAACATAAATAAACATTGAATTTATTTTAACAGAAATGTGAGATATTTAGGTTAAAAATATATTGTTGTTGGTATTATAATGATCTTTTATTTGATTTATATTCAACCATTCTGATTTATTTGCGAACGGTAAACAGGTAACATGAATCTGTACGTGCATTAATTATAATAAACTCATTCAAATTTAATATTTACGCTTTAAATTATATTAAATGATTAACGAAAGATAAATAAAGGTGTTAGAAGAGATTAATTAAATTCCTATGAGCTATAAATATGATGCAATAATTAAAAGATATTGAACCAGATTGCTTTATAAATATCTCGGAAACGGATAAATTCAGTGGAATTTTAAAAGAAACATTATTAAAGGCGAGATCGTCATGGAGTTTTTAATTTAGCGAAACGAAGACTCGAGGGAAATTCACGTATTAGTGTCGAGTCTATGTTTTATGTTGCAGGATTAGAGTTTTGGTAGCAGTTTTCGGATGTTTATAGAATTTCTGTTAAAAATATATTTTGATAATCTGTAACTACACTCGTAAGTCATACTGGTAATTATAATACCTTAAAACAAAAAAACTCTTCAAAATGATTGTTTGCCCGCCTGTTTATCTGTGATGATTATTCCTGAAAACGGTAAATGGATTCAAAGTAAAACATATTTGTATTCTGAAATGTATTTGTACTTTAAATAAAATTACTAAGAGTTTGTTTAAATAAATATTACATGTCCATCTAGCTTAATGATACGTTCATAAAAATTACTATTTATTTTTAACCATGCATTTTATTTTTAAGAATTTATCTAGAAAGTCATATAATGATAAAATCTAATATTATACCAGAATTTCTAATGAATGTCAAAACGAGTACATAAACTGCAACATTTTCGGAGAAGCAATATTTTAAGATTGATGATCACGTCTCCAGACATCATCGCCATTGTGCCAAGGCTTTTGGGCTTTCGAGAGTTCAATATGGAATACCATTAACAAATAAACATATTTTAATGTGCCCCTACTGAAATTTATCCATATAAAAATGATATCATCTAATATTAAAAAGGTTTTCATGCCTTTCCAATACTAAACTCATAAGTAATATTTTCTTTCCATATGTTAAAATACCATACTGCTTTCAGTATATTTGTTTGAACGCATTTCATTACTTATTCACAATAAAACGGCTAAATGGATCTGGTTTACATTTAAAATAGAGATAGGTTATAGCCACAATATCACAAAGGGTACGTTTAGCCGGATAAGAGGTCATTTCTGGTGGACAGATTTGGATTGTGTTAGATAACTAGTGTACCAATTATAGTTTGGGGAATTATTGTTTTAAAAACTTTATATATATTATGTTAATAATTTAAATTCAGTACTTAGTTTAAAAGTAAATAAAGTATAGTGCTTTAAAAACCGTTTAGGAGTGAAGCGTATATATATTTAAAACTTCCTTACGTGTACTTTTCAGGTTCAGTGCTTTATAAATCAAATAAATAGCTACATTGAATGCTTTACGGCCAATGTTTGTGGAGCGTTTTATTTGCCAAATAATATATTAGGTAATGAAATAAAAATATACAGGGCAATTGTTTAAATATTTTGTTATCAAAGTGAACAGAGTGGCTTTTTCTAAAACGGTTTTATTTGTATCCTCCTGATATTATAAATTCAAATGTTTGTACGTGAGTGTTTGTGTAAGTGATTTTGTCTGAGTGAAAATGTATGTCGCAAAAGTAGCGAGCCCCTTCTGATTAAATCTTGGGTAGCTATATTGAGGGATCATTCTATTTTAATTTGAGGATATGTAAATAAGTGGACTTAAAAGATCGTTATAACCTTTTTTTGTATTATCTACTATTTACTCACCAATAGGAAGTCTGTTATTTAAGAATCAAAAACAAATTGGAATTAAATGAATTTATAACTCAAATACAAGGTCAAATTATTTCTCCTGAATATTCTCCTTTGCAGCGACCATAAACAAAGGAGACAAAAAGGAAATTAACTTATGTAGGGTTCAAAAGGTTTTAGTGGGTCTGGAAATTTGTGATTATTGACTTATTGCCTAAAATTTTATGTACTCTAGTGGATTTAAATGTTCTTTGGGTTCTTTCCAAAGCCTCTTCAATTTTTATCTTCTTATGTTTCCACCGAATCAGTAAAAAAAAATCTAACACTTTGATCCTATTTCGCAATTAGTATAATGCTAAAAGCAACGTGAAAAGAGTATAAAACCTAGGTTTCATTTTTTAGAACCTTCAGGTTTACGTAATGATTTTAGACTTAGACGGATAAAAAAATAATGAAAAGCCTAGAAAAATCCTTTTTATCCTGCAAAATTCCTAATGTTCCAGATGTCCATGGATAACGGTCACCACCTTCCATCAGGTAGGTCAACTGCTCGTTTGCTACCTTTGATATAAAAAAACAACAATGCTTACAATGAAGTCGCTTTTTATTTGGTGAATGTGAGTGTTCATGATAACTTCAGTTAGTGTCGATAGATCTTACAAAAGGAAGTAGAAATATCTTTATATATATCTCGACTCGTCTTCTCAATGCACATTTTATACGTTCTGACAACTAATCCAAAATTTTAAGCCACCTTTATAACAGTAATTTGAAATAATTTTATTAATACCTAGGACATAATATTTTCGTAACATATAAATGAATAATTTGATATATATGTATGTAATTATTACTAAAAAATTGAATTAATATCAGCTTTTTGAGTGTACGTCCCTTCATGACAGTATTTTTTAAGTAATACAAGAGTATACATTGTTTTTAGAACTTTTATTTAAAATATGGCTTATAGTGAAAGTAAAAAACATGCACTGAAAAATTCTAAACTCGAACCGCTAATACTTGTTAGTTTTTCAGATGTAAAAAATGTTCTAAATTTTTTAAGCTTAAAAGTTGTAATCCATTGTTCGTGTTTTTTGTGTAGATTTTTTGGTGAAAAAATATCAAGAATTACAAAAGGCATTGAGATTGTTCGTTTCGGGATTGTTTGCAAAGTCTTATATTATTTTATTAACAATAAAGTCATGATCTGGAATATATTCGAACGTGTGCCAACAAAATGTTTTTATAATTACTTTTATAAAAAAATATGATTCCATAAAGATTAATTTGTATCCGATTCAATTATCCACTCCAACGTACTCATTCTTACCCCTCATTATGTGTTTAATTACGCGAGGAATTCTTTTGATCATTACTAACAATCCGAAATAAATTCCATCCACTAATATGAGATCCTCTCAAAAATGTTAATGTGACCTGGTAAAATAATATTAAATATATTTTTATTTATTTTCAAATTAATTATTGAAAATAATTGCCGCTTCAATATTGGTGATATCATTTTAATGTCTTTTAAAAAAACATTTACTATTCAGAGGACCTTAGAAGTGCAAGTTTGTGTTCTGTACATGCAACAGTTATGAATTTTTATGTCCCTCCGTTGTTGAAGCATAATTTTTGCTAGGTTAGCTCATATTCATATTTTATACTTTAATACGTCTGTGTTTTGGTTTAAGATAAGCTACTAAATTTGAAGTTCCTCTTTAAAATATCATCGTCACATAATGTTGTTTAACATAGGACCATCCATGGGATAATTTGTTTCCCACATATAAGAAATTATCAAAATCGGTTTTAAAGCAGTAAGTCTGGTTATAACCCCACCTAAATAAGAAGAAAAAAATTACGTGTATTAAATTTGGCTATATACCACATTTTTTTATGTGTTAGCATCACAGTCTAAGCAAAATTTATTTATTAATCATGTGTAATGAGAAGAGATATATATTTTAATTTGCTTAAACAGAAAAATTTTACCTACATGTATATTTTATATCAAGCATGATAAATGTTATTAAAAGACAGAATGATTAAATCAGGATTGAATTAGCTGTTTAATGAATAAAAGGGATATTACTTCATCAATAAAGTAACTGTCGTGGCTTTCATGAATTATATGAATTAATAAAGTGATAAAACAATTAACTGTAATATTAACTACAAGTTCTAAATATTGTTGCACTTGAAAATATATTCGACAGTTTCAAATAATAATTATTTTAACTACATAACTAATTGATTAAAAATATCAGAATAAGATTGTTAAATAATGGAAAAAAACTGGAAGTACTGATAATTTCTTAAGGTCACTGTGAAACGTAATTATATATTTTTTTATTATAACTGGAATATCAATAGTATGTTGGTTTTGGATAGGTTTCTATGCTGATCACAAAATATTCAAGTGAAATTCACTTCTTGTCTATTAAAACATAAACATATTTTTTTCAATGTTCAATGAATTGGTTTTAATACCATTTATAGTCATAAGGTAATTAATATTTAAGTAAATTACAATCTTACGGGTCACCAATGATTTTATTAATACAATACTTCTTAATATTACTAATTCTTTGGGTAGTGGAATTAAGGAAAGTATTTTAAGCTTTAATTAGAGACATGGTAAAAATTTTATGAAATTTTTATGATCAATTTTCATTTATAATAAACCGTTTCATTTCTAACACAAAAAATCTTAAACTCCCAGAGGTCGCAACGTAGCTAAAGTCACTTTCAAAGTTGTATCGAACTGAACACCAAGGCATGTTTCCCTTGAGTGAAACAGTTTCTATTTTGCTCTCAAAATATGTGTTCATAAAATAGATACTTTTAATAATACACTAGACAATTTTAACAAACATATATCCTTACAGTTTGTTACTTATATATTCAAATAATTGTAGAATACTTGAAGTATAGGTACTAGATTCATCAAACAAATTCTTTCTTACTCCACAATTCTTGAAGTCTTTAGAAAAGTATTACTAAATGGTAGATCAGTAGTGGGTCGCAATCATTGCCTTGTGGTTAAGGGAGATTTCTCATTACTGCGGAGTGTCTTGTAGGCATTTAGCTTAGAGAAAATGTAAGCCATGATAAGTATTATTAAAATAAATTGACAATATATTAAATGAAAAGCATATATCTCATTTTGAACGAACATTGTTCAATATGTTAGTGAAAAATATATTTCGTGACATATTAGTGAGTCGATAGTTTTTTATTACTGTTATTTATATGTGTATCCACAACATAAATAAATAAACGTAAATGAAATATGTTGTTGAGTATTTAATTTCTTTTAGTTCTTCAAACAATAATTAAACTTTTTTTTTAAATAGGTATATAAACGACATATAAAAAGCGGAATCTTTGTTTTTAAGCAAAAATAACAATAATAAAATTAATTTAAATGGTTAAATTAAATTCCAACAGCGATAATTCGCTTTATATGTAATGTATACACCAATTTCTTCACAATTTTTGGACTATTTTGTAGACATGTTTTCAATTACGAATATTGAAAAATATTCTCAAATAATACTCAAATTTATTTGTGTTTATCGATCAAGGGTCAAAGTGTCTCTGTAGGTCGCTCTGAACATAATAATATTGCTTTTCTTATTCTAACTTAACATTGCAAACCACGATTCTAAAGAAAATACTCTGAAGCCACGCCTTTACAATTTTATTGCGACAACAATGTAGAATACTTTAGACTCTATTTCATATAAATTAAGGTTGATTGTTGAAAAGTAATAAGTTTACGACAACATTACCATAACTCGTTTTCAGACGGACTGCCACGGCCCATATTAAATGTAACTGCCTGAAAGTAATAATTATGGAAATTTGACTGTTTATGGTCGAGGGTCGGCGATGTATTAAACGGTTTAAACTTCATAAAGTACTGATTTATTTGTTAAGGCACTAAATACATACATACTATGTATTTATAATAAAAAACAAAATTATTGGGACGCTCGACAGAAGTGATAGCTTAAACTATTTAATATTTTTTTTTAGGTCAAAGGTGGCAAACGAGCAGACGGCCTACTTGAGCCAGCCCGTGTTCAAACTGTTGTTACTTGACCACAGCTAGGCTCTACCTCCTCCAGATACATATATACATATATTAATATAATTATGAATAAATTGAATACATATTACTCTAAACGCTTTTGTCACATGATTCTAATACTGATAATAATAATAAGATATGATAATCATAATTAGTCTATAAGACTAGGTTATTACTTCAACAAATAGATATTAATATATCTTGTGATAAAAAATGTATGTCCACTATGTTATAATTATGCTCGTGCCAATTCTCACAACCCATATGGGAAGCCTTCAAACAGAATTTATTACGCGATTACGTCATTTATTACTGCGGAGGATAGAAGATGGTTAACATTTAAAAACAATACAATGTTAAAAAAAAGACTTGTTTTAAAACTAAATCCTTATAAAGTATATGATCTAATTTTATAAACCGAAAACTGTGTGATATGCTGTGGTAGTAGTAGTAAACATTTAAATAATTTTATTTAAAATCGAGTAACTAAAAATAACAAAACATTATCAAAATATTTATTTTTGACATTGTGTTTTTTATATTACTACACTTGTGAATTTAAACGAGGATAGTCAGAAAGTGTTTCGCATATGGAATAACTTGCTTTCAGGTGTCATTTTTGAAATTGCGAGTTTCGTGGCTATATTCTTATTTTTGATGTATTTTGAATCATCATCTGAAAGTTTGCATTCCCGTTTTGTTTAATCAAATATGCAAACCTTTTAAATCAATCTCATAATACTTGTATACTTCTTGTATTGCGTATCATTTATATTATTGTTTATTTAGTAGATCAAACATACATAACTAGTGTGAGGTGTAGCTGTAGCTTCTGAATTCCAATCCCAGGATATTATTGAGTTCTTTTCTACACGCTTTACTAACCGGAATATCATTCCGAAACGACTTTGGCTATTCTAAATGTATTTAAATGTCTGTATTTGCTTAAAGTTTATTCCAAGTGGGTAAATACATTAATTATCACCTAGTTTAGGGAGAATGGGGGGCGTAGGTATGGAGTCCAAGATGATAGGATATCCTACCACCTTGGAATAAACCTGTTTCTCTCTGTTGTAACTGTTTTATGAGATATATATTCCAATCAGTCTTGACCAGTCTTCCAGCCTATTCCAAAAAGTAAGCTTTAATCAGATCACTATAAGATAAGTCTATATTTGTCTAGATAATAGATAACAGTTCAGTACATTTCTATTTCGTAAACAACTCGAAACTTAGGAAAATTGAAAGTCTATAAAGAAAAATTAAGTGTATTAAAACAAGAGGCTTACACTCAAATATTAATAATTTTCAAACAGCTGGACTAACTTTTTGGACAGAATTCGCCCACAAGACTGAAGCTCTGGCTCAACTTGGGTAAGCTATGACTTTACGAAAGCCATCTATCTAATCTAGAACAAAGCACTGCTATCGTGTTAGTGAACCATATTGAAGGGAATGTATGGATTCAACATACATTGCCTTTCCCACAGCGACATTCCGACACGTATGACCTAAAGCACAAGCAAGCGATACATAATAATTAGAACAATACTTTAGGATATAAAGAATCTGTATTCAATATTGGTTACATTAACTTTGAACTGATGAAGAGAAATAACTATTTAATCATCGCTGAGTTGATTTTTAAATATAAATGCAGAACATTCAATTTAAAACGATGTTTTAATCTCACACATTATTGCATTTTAAACGTCATATATACTAAGGAAGTACAAGAACAATTTTATTCAACTTTTTACAATGTGTATATTTTTTAGGTCTTATAAGTATATTTATATACTAAGGTATTAAATAAGCTATATCTTTATAGTAACAATAAATAATAATGAAAGCTACTTGATAAAGAATATTGAAATCAAAAATATTTCTACATATTCCTGTTGAGTGCTAACTGTGAAAGGATTAAGTCTCGTCCGGAATTTGTTTTTTGTTTTTGCTGATTGCATTACCTGCATATCCATTTCATTTGGGAATGGATGTTGATTTTAAAAATAATCCTTTTGCTCTTTCTGTTGATTGCATAATTTAATTATAATAGTTCTGTTTGATTTAAGTTAAAATTTTTATTGTATTCTCTCTTTTAGATTTTTTACCTGTGTATTTATTTAACGGTTCAGTTATAAAGTATTTTAAACGAAATAAGTTTTCGATGTTAGTCTCGGTACTTCGTTAGGAAATCTATATATAAGGGAGGAGTTTTAGCTACCAATATTTGTCAGAGTACGTCGTTGCTTACACTTGCACCAGCTTGTAGCTTGCGGCGATAAGTATTTAATGGCTGGGTCGTGTGTTTTCTAGTTACAAGACACGTATTATATAACATGTACAATAATGTGGCCTTATCGCTACGAGAAGATTTAATGGAGGCGACTTTATTGTAAGCTAATAAAATTTGTTTGACAAAAACACATACAAATGTAAACAATGGATTTCTAGAAACTAATTCTATATATATCTAGAACTTACATTTCAAAATTTAAAATAAGTCGCAACTTAATCTTAAAATAAGATTTTGATAGCGAAACAAAGTTTTCAATATTAAATTCCTCAAGTTCTTCCTTTCTTTGTAACCTGAGTTTAAGAAAGTAAATTTATCTTTGAAATATAAAAAGCTACATGGATGGAAAGAATGGAACAATGTAATGTATAAAACGAACATATTTAGTAGATTCACTTGAGAAGAATGTGATCAGATTAAAAAAAATGTAAGCAAAATGAAGCTGAATTTATGATATGAATATTTAGTTAAATTGAGATCTAAAGTGATCGACTTTCAAAGGGGGCAAACGAGCAGACGGGCTACTTGAATGGAAGGTAGTCGCTGTCCTTCATGAATATCTGCAACATTCCATATATTGCAGATGCGTTGCCGACCTGGATTGTGGGAGAGGAAGAGTATTGGGTAGGAAAAGGGAAAGGAAAGGGTGAGAAAAGGGGAGGGGCAACCGGCTCTCTCACTCATCGGAAGAAAAGCAGGCATTACAAACTACTTCACGCCGATCTTCTGTGAGAGGGTGGTACGTTCCTGGTTGAACCAGCCTATCTTCGAGCTGTAGTTACTTAACCACAACTAGACATTACTATATGTAATTAAAGGTAATAAAAAACACAAGAGTTATTGAAAATTTTTTGGTTTCTTATCAAACCGGAGAAGAGCTTACCAGTTTTACATAGCACTTTTTTTCCTGTATTAAAAACGTCAAAGTTATTATAACTCTTGGATTTTTTTAAATTCACTTTCTGAAATATTGATTTATTCAATTATGATATTAGTTATACCCAAACGGTTTTTTGTAACGTAATGATAGCAGACGACTGTATTAAATTTTATTATAATATATATTTTTTGTCAGTTAATGAGTGGTCATTGAAGAAAAGAAGAGAGCCCCTTACCATAATACAGTTGCGTCTGTTTGTTTGTCACAGCATAAATAAAATAATTACTATATACATTAAAAAACGAACTAATATTTACGGATATACTACGAGTCTTTTGAATATTAACTATATAATCCCCACATTTCGGTTCTTTTGCAGCAACCGTGATCACGGGCAGATTGTTGAAATCCGAAACTATTAGCTTTGTTTAAATGAATACTCGTGAAAGTCTTATATCTCATTATGTAAATTACCCTATTCATATTTGCTTTTAAGTTTTGTATGAATTGTTAAATATATGTACATATTTAACGTCCTGGCTGTTGAGAGCAACGTAATAAGTTTGAGATGAAGAAGGAAATTTAGCGTCAGAGAAGAAGCTTGAGTGGTTTAATTCAATTTGATATTAAGAATATATGTATATCTTAATGATTTGTTTATTAAAACCCTAGTTTTAGTGCAGCTCGCCCTAACGTTTCCACTTATTTTAAATTCTTTGTTTCATTAGTTCCATGAGAATAGCACAGAATCTGGGATAACGCTTTTTACACAAAACAATTTTTTACTTTATGGAATTGTAATTTGTGTTTTCACATACATTTATTATCTGGATGATTGTTCTTGCGACATATTCTAAAACGAAAATAAAAATTTACTATATATTTTTAATTCCTGGTTACTATTAATTATTTGTTATGTTTTTTTAGTTTATACGTTAGAATACAAAAATTCACTACGATTTTTCATGCCAAAAAACAATATTCCCGAAAATTTCAGTTGAGAGACGAGAGACGAATGTTCTTAGTATTTATGAAAAAACACCCTTAACTTTTCAGTTTATATAAAACATTTTATCAAACTAGAAATATTTCTGACAGAAAAATATAAGCGTTGAATAATTAATTAAAATTTAATGATTTCAAAATATTTCCAATAGTCAAGGAACACTTTTAGTTTGTGGTATAAAAAGTCTCCCTACTGTAACCAAAAAAATAGAAACAGTTGCTGCTTATTGTAACTATGAACAAAATCGAATGCTTTACAGTTTTTTCAATTAACTAAGTTTGGTTTCAAAATAAATTGCATATTAGATTACTTTAAAAAGTTAAAAACAAGTACCATTAAAATTGTATAAAAACTTCTTCGTTAATCATATCAGTGGAACGTAAAATTTATTTGTCACAAAAATTAAAATATCGTCTGACATAAAGTCATTAAAGGATACTTGCAAGTAACACTTTAATCAAGTAATGTTTTCTGGTAATAACTATGAAAGAAAACATTCTCTGTGCGTGGCGTGGTGCCAATATGGTGGCTTAGAGCTTAGAGAGACATAATATCTTGTTCATACATATTTGCTCTTGATTGAGTTAATTCTATACTCCAATTTCATTTCTATCTTCATACTATGAACCATCGTAGCTCTCTTACTAATATTTGGGCATTAGATGAGATTTTTCTCTTTGATATTTTTAATCAAATATAATAATTAGATATAACTCTTATAGTGTACAAATTAATTCAGTCAGGTTAAATCAATGGGCATAAATGAACGCTTGGAATTAATTAACGAATGAAATAATTAAATTAAAACGAACAAAATAAATAAAATTAATAATTTTTTGAACTTCTCTTGATAATTTTACTGTATACTAAATTAAGATAATCAGTTCCTAAAGAAAAATGGCATTAAAAATAGAATTATTATCTTGTAATAAACCTAATTTGTACATATTATCCATATAATTATATTTCTTTTAGAGCAATTTGAATATTTGTAATATATCGTGAAAAATATTTGTTATACTTCTTTTATACGTACAGAAACAGATTCAATTATTAAAAAAACAATAAACATCTTGAAGCTGGTTTTAAATATTACTTTTTCATGTAGCTTATTTAAAAATAGTTGTTTTTTGGACTAAAAATTAACTCACTAACTATGAGATATTTTCGTTGCATGACCCAGATATAACATAAAACACGGGGATCAGTGTACTCATGTACTATTTATTTTGCTGGAACTGTCAACCAGATAGCTTTGAAGGAAATTCAACACTTCTACTGTTTTAATATTATAGCTGTAACAATAATATTAATAACATTTGAAATTCAAATTGGGTCACTATAATACCTATTATATTTTACACAATAACATAAATATTTCTTCTTTGTTGTATTTTTTTCGGTATTGTGGTGTGGAAGCCAGAAAATACTATTATTAAGTGGCACAACCTCATTATGAACCTACTATTAAACAATAATATCTAATATTTTCAGTGTACTCATTTAAATGAAATTAATGTTTCCGGATACTACGGGTATTTTTTATTATTTTATAACTTTACAGCAATAATCACGTTCAGACAAGAGCAAATATTTTAAAACAAACAGATTTTATTTCCATATTCATGATAACAATTTATTTTTAATCTTATTCATCGTTCAAAGTGTTTTTCAATAAAATCGCATAACTTATATAACTGCTTTATTTGTTTTTTATACAAGTACAATAAAGAGTCGTAACTATTAGAAACAAACTATAATTAAATAATTAAATCTCAGCTGTCCTTTTTTAAAAGTATTATGTTTGAAAACTATATTCTTTTTAAAATATGTATAAGTCATTACTCTTCATTATAAATGCAGGATCATATTGACTTTATTCTATTCACAATTCCTAATAATATATAAATTAAAACCAGAAATCTTCAACAGTTTAAGGAATATCATAATATTAACTGTCTAAAAACATTAAATGTATACTTATCTTTTTACTTTATATATAATGAAAGTCAAAAATAATTATTACTCCAGACTATATCTCCATATCAATATGCATCTTACAAGTAACACACTAGTTTCCACAGGAAAGAAACAAAAAAAATGTTATACATACAATGATTTATCGTCACATTTTCCAAATTTAATCAAGGCAAATAGTTCTCGTATGAAAATAGATGTAATATATTAACAGGGTTCTATGTCAGTATTTGCGTGGCTCGCTGCCAACAGACTGAGTGGGCTTAGTGGGGTTATTGATAAATTGTCCATAAGTGTGATTTTTTCCCCGGCTTAGTTCAACGTAAACAATATTGGATTTACACAATTTTGATTTATGTTTTGATATACTTACAGATAACTGTTACGCAAGGAAATACTTTGGATAACTTGACAAAATAAATTAATTGGTTAAAGGAAATAGGATAGTATTTTTGTAGCAAGTTTTTTCTGACTATTTTATTTATAAACAAACTGAAAGTTAGAGGTTCTTTATATTTTTAAGCTGAATCAGACTCCCTCCTGAACACTTATGGCTAGTCGCCAGTAAGATTGCAACGTTATCAGATACAAAATCGATTTCTCTAAGAAAAATGTTTAAATAATTTTCTTTGGTGTGTAAAATTACTTCTAATAATGTTTCGATTATTTATAAAAATATATTATTCTGTTCAATCATACTTTTGTCCTATTCATTGCAATCTAAATTAATTGATCAAAATTTTTACTTTATCACAGCGAAATTTTTACTTGAATATTTATATATATGTATAAGAACATTAAATTAAGAGATTTTTTTATTTTGGTGGTTACATCAAAAAAATTATAGTTTTGAGTGCCATCTATAATAATAATGGTACATAATATCATTATAAATGAAACCATTGTATCACAGAAAAGTAATAAATACGTATAATAAAAAATATATGTGTTATGATGAGGTAACAATCTTTTCGTCGTTTGATATTTGATAAATAGAAGATTTCAGAAACAGTGAACAGCATGAAGATTGGCGATTATAGCTGAACTTCAAACTAAGTGATTGCACATAGCGGCCCAGTAAAAATATACCTTCATGCATTATGCAGCACGCTTGGGCGGTATGCCATTGGGGGACTATCACACCGAATGTTCCCTATAAATAACTTTTATATGGTTAAATAGTAAGAAATTTAGTTTTTATGTACAGAAATAGATATATTTATAATGATTTACAATATCATTATATTTCTTTTGTTATTATCCTCGTTTTAATTTTTATAAATGTTTTTACGTTCGTAAAATTTTATCGATTGCTCATTAATAAAGATGTACTTAGAACAAGTATGTTATATTTAATCTGGTTGTGCCAATAATTATATCTTAAGCCTGTATCGGTGTGATAAAAGGCCAGTGCTACAGTCCTCTAATGAAATTGTCCATAAATCCGGAATATTGGACTGGCGACATGCCTAAGTACGGTGTTTTCTCTGCTTTCGTTACTCGTTACTATACAGAGCCGTTACGTTCCGATGGAAATATTACAGTAAATTTATTCAATGTTTTATGTATTTTGATTTTTTTATGTCCATTCTGTTAGTGTTGATGAGCATTTACGAAAATTATTGCTGTAAAATGCTTTGATATTGCTTATTGAATTTTTAAGAATTTATAACTTGTATTGATCCATTTCGATGAAAATAAATCATTTCATATAATTAATTGTTATTAAAATTTTCAATTGTTGTTTAATAATAACTTTAGTCTATAATATAAATATAATTATGTTTTAAATTAAAGTTTGCTTCTCATACAATTACTGTGGTGCTTACTATATACGGAGCAAATAAAAAAATTATATTTTTTCGTTGCTATATGATTCATATATATAACGAAAAACGAAAAAAAATAACCAACAATCACGCGTATTAAAACAGGTGCCATCATAAATTCTTTCGACTTTTACCGTGAATAAACCTCGTGAAACAACCGCATCTACTAACTATAAAATTAGAATTTATATAATTACACCAATTACTGAAGTATTTATAAACTAATTATGATAAAAATATATTAGTAATTTAAAAGAAATACAAGCTAAATTTATTAGAATCTTTGTTTTTTAATTGGTTGTACAGAAAATAAAAAATACTTAACAAGGTATTTGAATGTGTTAATTAGAGATATAAATGGTGTTCCAATAATATGTTTTATTACGAGTTCGCATTACAAAGAATATGATTATATAGATCATCAAAAAATCATTTATTTTTACTTTAGGTTCTGGCCAGGATATTCTTTTTTAAAGAATTTGTTTACAAGTTGACAGTTCCAAATCTTTATACGATTATTTAATGTTTTCTTTTAATTGTTATTGCTATTTTTTGGTTGTAAGAGTTATGAACTAGCCATACTACAAGTTCTAATGTTGTGTTCTTGTTGTTCTTCCTGCCCAGCTTAAGCCAGGGTCAGCCTTTCGTTCTTATTTTGTGTGTGTATATTATTTTTATTGTAATTGGCATTTTATTCAAGTATTCTTGTATAAGTTTGCCACATTCTGTATTTTTATATTTAGACAAATACATTTCTATTAATATCATCCTTAATAGGTGATGACAATTGTATAAAATCCATACTAATTAGATATACTCACATAAAAGTTCTATATTTGTACATAAATGCTTTTCTAAAATTTAATTAATAGTCATAAATATCTTTACGGGCCTGTAATCCTTGTAGACTTCTCGACTATCCGTTTTATAAATAGACCTAATCATTCAAATTATTATTAATACTCATATATATTTTCCACTTATTACGTAGGCGTTAATTAGTAAAGTTGAAACTGATTTAATATCTTTACAAATGCTTTTAAAATAACTCAAATTCTGTCTATACCAGAGCTTATTGCTATTTAAGAATTTAACTATTCTTTCAACAAAAACTTACTTTGTTTGAAGATTACATTTGATGTTTAACCATATAATGAATTATCAAGGAAATGTCTAGACCACTTAGGTATTATTTATTAGATGTTGGTTTTAAATCAATAAGAGAAATTAACTTCAATGCTCTTAAAAGTTATACTTTCGTTTTCTAAAGCATTACGTACAATTTTATCTATGGAAGATGTAAATCTACTCGCTATTCGGTTTAGAAAACTTCATTTAAATACATATAATATTTTAACTATATTCTAACATGTGCTTTATATTAATTCACTAGTTAATAATTTACTCAATTCTTTTACAAGACTCACTAAATGTATTATGTTTGAAATCATACACTTGATAGAGATTAATTAGTAATCTATTTACTTTCAATCTATGAAATTGTAATAGGAAGAAAATAATAAGAACTATGCCATATATTGTTAATTTTTTTTTGTTTTAGGAAGCAACTAGTATATATTTTTTCATATATATTTAAACAGTAAGCATCGCTTCTCAATGATTTGCTAGTGTTGTTTTGAGAGCAGATAAATCTTGTGACTGGAATCTGAGGTACATACATACATTTATGTTTTTTTAGTATTGCCATTGCACATTGCAAACTTAGTATGATTATTCCATATTCACGACATATTATATGCAATGAGTTCCCATATAAATATTTCCCAGTGCTATCTATATCTATATTTATATTAATGTCATTTAATACATATCAGTCCTTGTTTGAGAATATTTTTCCAATTATACAAAGATTCGGCTAATTAAGGATATTTATTAAGTCTAAGTGTATGTAACTAGCTGAACAGCAAGTAACTTAGCTGAACGGTTTGGTAGTACTGTACGTAGTAGTTTCACAATATTTAGGTTTTTTTTTTATGATAGAAGTATAATACTTATGTATGTAAAAGGTATTACTTATATACAGTAGTCTTAATACCCTTATGACAGTATCTGAATGAAGTAATATTTGATACCCTTGAATAAAATACAGTTGAATAAGACAGTCTGATATAAGGGCTTCTCCAATTATATCATTACATTAATACACATGAAATTAATTTATCTTTCTTCAAAATATATTTTTTTGTATATATCTTATGTTAAATATATGCTTTTAAGATGAAAATTTTAAAAATCGTTAACATTTGTAGATTACATAATTACATTTTTTTTTCTCTCGTAAATATGTCATTATTTCTGTTTTCAATACAAGATTAAAGTACCTATATTTTTGAAGTTTAACTATATATATTTTACGATTTAATATTGATGCTTGTTATTTTACATTGTCCTTAATATGAAAAAATAGATATTATTTTTTTAGTTAGCAGTCCAGAAAATTTAAATGTTTATAAGTCTTAGCATCTTTTATGATTACTCACTGTATTATCATGTTCCTTTGTTGCATATAGTTTTCCCATATTTAGGAGTTGTTACCCAAATTTTCGTTAAGTTCGTTTCGGTGTTAATCTTTTATGTTTGCATTCTTATCTTTTCTATTTTAAACCCGATGTATAGTTTGTATATAACTCGTGTGTATTTAATGTTTCGACACAAGCTTTTCAACAACTAAACTAACTTAGTCATTATTTGTATGAGGTAATGCTATTCGGTAATTGAAACATCAATGTTCCTCTATTTGAATTCTATTATCTTTGCTAACTCGAAGTTCAAAATAACAACTATGGTATAGGAAGTTGTTGACTGGTATCTATGATCGACCTCGATAGGTAATTATTAATAATGTCTGAACACCAAAACGACTGTGAGTTTATCTTCTAGGTCTTAACGTAATCAGAAATAATTTACCTTAAAAAATTTCTTTACAAAAATTTATTCATTGGCTGAAACTAATAATTTTCTGATTGCTACGCGTATTTTATTATTTTAAAATCTACATACTCCCGACGCTTCGGTTACTTTAGAACAACCGTGATCACGGACAGACGAGATGTGAATGTTTGTCTGGTCTTGTCATAATTATAATAACAAAACTAACTGATATATAGGAAAGTTCCTGAACACATCGAGGATAGGAAAAGGAATATTTTTCAAATCCATAATTGGAAAGCGTTATATGAAGAACCGTACATTTTCTATATCCAACTCAAGTTTTAAAATCTGTTTTCAAAATCTAAATTCAGGTCAAATATAAAACGTTTTCCTTTTTTAAACAGTCATGAACAATATTTTTTCAACATATAATATATATATGTTTTATTTGTATAATGTATATTTGTACGAGTATATTCCCTACCAATTTTATATAAACTTACTTCATCAAATTATTTTATATCAAAAGATCGCTGGATGATATATATTTATTGTAATAAAGCTGTTTATACTTTGTTCGATAAAATCTTCTTGGAACATAAATAAAAAGGACAATTTTATTACTCAACTTATCAATGCTATCTTGTATGTTATTAGCTCTAAAAGATGCTCCCACGTCAAATTCTATTAGGGATCCTTTTACATGTTCAAAGGTTTTGTTAAAGTATATTATTATTTTTAACACGACATATTTTTATTAGCGATATTTTATTTCAAAAATAGTTTTCAGTATCACTGTTTATTTTTCTTTAATTTAATAATGAATATTGTGTCCTCAAAGATTGTTGTGTTCGGTTTAATGGGTCAGAGCCAGATGTTACATTTACATTACACTCGCCAAATTGTCGAGACGGCAGACTCGACGTCTGCCTTCATTTCATATATTTATTGAGTTCTGAGACAAAGACATATAAGCGGTGATACTTTTGTGGATTATTCGGCTTTGGCTGTAACTGTACGTATATATTTATTATATCTATTTTTATAAATACTCCAGAATTTATGATATGTTTCAACTCAGTTGAAGACCATTGCTACAGTTTTTGTGATAATTATATAAGTCAATGTCTATGCCGAAGTGTTTCAGGTCTAAAACGTGCCAGAGTTACTCTCGTTCACTAGTAAGCTGCCGCAGAAACTGACAGCGACATTTTGACAGTATAACTACGAGGATGGGCATCAAGAAAGAATGGATATGATATTATATCCATCCTAAGTTTTATTAAAATGTGACTTACTTTTAAGGTGCAATTGTGAATTATAATCAAGATGTCCCTATCATAGATTTTTTATATAAAGATTAATTGAGAATGTTTACTTATATATACTTTTATTTGACCTAAAATTCAAAGTACCTCAGTCCGTTTGATATGTTATATTTTTTGATGTTATTGAAGTTCCTGTCCAAGCTAGGAACATCCATGTTTCTGACAGTCATCAGGCGAGGTGACATGACTACACGACGCTCATATGGTCCACTGAGGTCCTTGTTCTACAGATTACCGAAGCTTTCATCCGTTGGAGGACGCACGCTTCATTTATGGCTGACGGCTTAAAGACGAATCGTGTATGCAGTATGAAATTTAAATTCAAGAATGTGTCACATAGAGAAATTGCTTTCCTTGGAATATGTATGAATCATTTCTTTATATTTTACATATATTTACGTTTTAGAGTAAAAATATTTTTATAATAAAAATTCATGTTCTTTAATATGCTGAATATTATGTCAGAACTTTTCGGAATAGAAATTTAATTATAATTTAAATAATTTGCCTCTAGGTATATATTTACTGAAAGTATAAATTGAGAGAAATATAACTGAATATACTTTCCAATTATAACTTCTATATATAACAAGTTGTCAAGAAAAAAAAATTACGACTGAAATGAAAACCGAAAATCTAGTACTATTTAATCTATTCGATGTTTTTTATTTGATTCTCATTTTAACTAAAATCCTATGTAAATATAACATGCAGCTTAAAGTTTTAATTGCACATGTTTCTGTATAATTTATCCAAAATACTCAACGTTCTATGAGTGGTCTAAACTGATTGGGTTACTATCAAATTTATCTAGCTGATCAGTATTCCACTCAACTCAAATAGTGCTAACTATAAAATACGTTTAGTTTAGATGAAACTAAATATAATTTATCTTAGTAGAAGAGTCAGTATCATGGATCTAAATTGGTCTTTAACTTTGAAAATATATATTTATGTGAATTGACTAATTTAAATTTGAAATTTAAAACTAAATATTATGATTATAAGCTAATTACCATTACAGTAAGAGTGCTTTCAGAGACAAATTTGAATTAGTAACAGTATTATTATGCTATTGCTTGTATTGAATGCTTTGGTTTTGAGATCTCAGGTCGAAAATAAAATGTAAAGCCCATTCCCCATACCTACTTATATTTGATGCCAACTTATATTAATAAGCAAATTACGTCTTTATATTTCATAATGAGTTGTAAGCACTTTCTGAGTTTCCATATATATGTTTTATCAAACACTACCAAGTGAAAATCAATATATTATTATCAGCCACTCAATATGACGTAACCAACTAAGTAACAAAACGTTATTGCTCCACCGAAGCCTTACATAAAAATGTCTTCAATAGAATCGGGTTCTCGTATAAAGCTGTCGTCAGCATTATCTGATGAGATCATGAATAATTCATTATACAACGTGGTCGCTTCTTTGCTGAAACTTGGGATAATAAGAATTAGTTAATTACGATTAAGGCTGGCTATACCACCAATGATACTTATATATATAAATATTCAACAATAGTTTGAGGATATGTTTAATACTCATTAATTTATGTAAAAAAAATTAAACATATATGTTATATTTTGCGTATATTTTACATGATAGTAAATAAAGCTTTTATAATTCTTCCATAATTTTATTCAAATGAGTTTTATTTCATAAGTTTTTGGTAAAATTTTTGACATAATTCACATTGTATATGTTATACAATATAGACCAATACTTCTTTGGATCCCGTATGTTAAACTGTCATCAAAATTTATATACGTATACATATATGTATATATACTATCAAAAGATATTTTATACGTATACGAGTAAAACGTTAATAATAAAAGCATATGTTTGCAGTCTAACTCGTTGTACGTAATAGTAAGGGATGTATTGTGTGTTGAATTCAGTGTCTAAATTGGGGAGAAAGTCAAAACGCTTTTAGGAACCTGATAATAGAGAACACGATGTCTCAGTTGAAGACCAAGTTGTTAGGTTTCAAGTTACTTCTAATGTTACATTAACTGTCTGTCTTAGTTCTAAGAGTATATGATTTATATCTAACAAAAATTTGTTAATTATACATAAAAGAAAAGTATCTATTCTCTTTTATTCTTTAACAAAAATCATTCGTTACATAAGTCATACGAACCGAGTAAGGTATTCGTTGATTTTTATGCTAGCTGCATAAATATGGAATCAAATTTACTTCTACCTCGCCAAAACCGAGCCTTTCCTACATCACAAAAGGTAATAAAAGCTCGCAAACCCTACAAAAGCTTGGATCTCGAGTGTTTCTTTGTCGGCCGCATCAATTATTCTAGGCCGGAGTTCGGGACAATGTTAATGTTTGAGCCGAGATTGTGGACACGTGAAAAATTGAGAAATCTCAGTATATTTTTATGTTGAAGCCCTTTTTGGTATGCCGCTTGACTTTTGTTTCATTACAAAGGACAGAATTACCTTTATGAATTGAATGCTGCGTATGAGGTTTATATGAAAAATTATTTCAGAGATTATTATTTGGCTGTAAAGTTGTACTGTACTGAATTTCAATCACACTACTTTGTATAGTTTTTATTTAAATTTGCATATCTTTTACAAAATAAGGTAAAAACATTTGTTATTTTCTAACAACGAATGTTTATTTCAGAATAATTCTTAATAATGGTGAATCTAGTGATGACAATTAATTTTTCCTGGCTTTTATAGTGATTAAATCACGATATATAATCAAGCTAATCTAAGGAAATTTTGTTTCCACTTCAATTTAACATGTTTCATTTCGCAGCAAAAATATGACAAAAACAAAACCTGCTATATAAATATTCAAACGGAACAATACACGTACAATTTTAATAAAGAAAAGTCATATTCGTTGAGAAGTTCCACAATGAGACTGAGGTCGCTGGCAATATCTCTTAATCCCATGAATACAGTATGACAACATGAATACATGCGGTGGTATGGGGAATGGCACCACTGTAAGAAGGACTAGTGATTAAATATGTGAAGAATATTCATTAATAGCCTGAACATTGCTATTAAATAAAAACATTGTTTGTATACTAAGCCAACAATAAAGAAAGTAAAGTGCAAATAATAACTAATTTACTAAGAACTTTGCAAAATAAAACATATCTTCAAAGTCAGACTACATAGTAAAAGTAATAATAATAAAAATTCCATTTATTTCCAACATCCTTAAGTAAAATTTTCTCTTATAAAATAAATAGTAATATAATTATTAGAACCCTGCGCTGGGTTAAGGTCTCCATACTAAATTAATGTATTAAAAATATTTTATCTCAGTACCTTACCGCTGTCAGACAGACCACACCTTTATAATCGTAACACTGACTCGAGTTATCCCAGTTACTGAGAATACACGCAAATCAAGCAGTAAAACGCAGCTGTAAAATAACAATAAACCATAAACAGCCTAATTTGCTACACAGTGACTTTATGTAGGTACGATAAGTGAGATTAAAGGGACACTATTTTCTACGAAAAACGTTGTACATATATAATATGTAGGATAGAGAAAAAATACTTCTGCCAAAAGCATGTGGTAAATTTTTGTTTGGTAATAATTTGTTGTCAAACTAATAAATTTATCGAGATAATTATATAAGTTGGCAACCGGAGGTTCCAGGAAAACTACGAAACATAGTTATATGTATATTTAAATACGAATTACATATTAAAACTTATAAAGTATACCTAAGATTACATGATTGCCTCAATGTTAGGATGACAATGGCATTCTATTACTGGTGTGGTATGTGGAATCTTCTGGCTCATACGGCTTGGTGTTATTTCCGCGGAGTCAGCGGTGTTACACGATATTTTACAGATACAAAGATGTTCATTTTTTTTTCTTCATATGTAACGCATACTTACATAACAAGATCATCTCAATATTTTGGCAATCTTCTATCTTCTATATATATAAAAATGGATTGCTGTTCCTTAGTCTCGCTAAAACTCGAGAACAGCTGAACGGATTTATCTTATCTTAGTCTTGAAATGTTCGTGGAGGTTCAGGGAAGGTATAAAAGCTAAAAAAAAATTGATTCATTACTGGGAAAACCATAAAAACAGCCCTTTTCTATTTCCCATACAAACGTTTTTTTTGACATTAGATTTGACAACTAACTGATATGTCAATCATTCTGTCGCACTTCAAAACACGGAGATTTATGGCTTACAGGTAAACTCCAAAAATATAAATAAAAAACGTAATCGATATTTCTTGATTATAGGGTGATACGAAGTTCGCCAGGTCTTCTAGTCTTCTATATATATAAAAATGGATTGCTGTTCCTTAGTCTCGCTAAAACTCGAGAACATCTGAATGGATTTGTCTTATCTTAGTCTTGAAATGTTCGTGGAGGTTCAGGGAAGGTATAAAAGGTGAGAAAAATTGGAATAATTGCCGGGAAAACCCTCAAAACAGCCCTTTTCTATTTCCCATACAAACGCTTTTTTTGACATTAGATTTGACAACTAACTAATATGTCAATCATTCTGTTTGATTGAAACAGGAAAAACCTGATTATTTATGGCCTCTAAGACGGAATAGAGTTCGCCTGGTCTACTAAACTGAAATGTACTTAAAATTATTACTCAAAAGTATGAATTATTTGTAAGGGTTAGAGTTTGTTGTTCTTCATGCTTTATTTTTGTAATTAACTATACTTTTGGTTTAGGTTTTGAGTAATAGCTTTCATGAAACATTTTACAGAAAATAATTCTAAATTTAACAATATATCTTGATCTCCTACACTCGGTGATGTGCAGCTTAATTGAACATATAAATCAATTTAGAAAACGATTAAACATTGTGACCTTTCAGCAGTGTTATTTTATGAACGATTACCGACCAAATGGCAATTTAATAGAACGGCCGCCCTTTTTATACTTCCTACTGATGAATATTTTCACGTTTATGAATATATTTTTTACTATATATATTATATTATGTAATGTGTTACATGCTCATTAGGTAGGTTAAATGTATATGTACTTATGTATATATAACTATATATGTATTTAGCAGTACATATTTGTAACTGATAATACGTCTGCAGTCGCAAAAAAGAAAATTTGAAAAAAGAAAGAGGAAAGAGTTTCTGAATTATAATGATCTTTATTATTTCATTCTATTGTAAGAAGCTCAAAAAAACTTTAAACAAAAAAGTTATATAATTTTCTATTAAGTAATAAGGTCTGAGAATCCGCAAGTTTTAATCATTTAAATGAAACTAATATTTTTCGGATTTTATTTTTGTTAAACACTACATACTCCCGACGTTTCGGCTACTTTTCAGCAACCGTGATCACGGGCAGACGAGATGTGAATATTTGTCAGTTGGTCTTGTTATTAATCACCTACCGCCATCGATTTCGTATGGATGCCGGCACAATGCATTCCCGAGGTCCTGCGGTGTGGTCACGGACATGGGATTTCATATTTTTAAGAAATGGATCCCAGGTGTTTGATAGATTCCAGCCATCTTGAAATTGGGATATTTTTAATTTCAATACCTCGCTGTATACCTGTCTTCACGTCATTCAGAACGGTCGGGGTGATCCTACTTGCCGGGATCGCCCCCATACTCCGAGGGAGTAAGTCCGGTCCTTGCCAGCACCGGCCAGTCGCTGGTGTGCCCTGTCGCTGATAGATCGGGGGTACACTGACATAGCGACCAATGGCTTTCGCAGTGGTTTTAGTGAGCAGAGGCCTAATAAATATACTAACTAATTATATAGGGTGGCAAACAGAGATTCTCCTGGAATCTTACTTATATGTACCTATATAATAATAAGAATTGCATATTAAAACTTATGACCTACATCTAAGACTATATGATTGCCTCGTATTTAGAATAGCAATATCATTCCATAGCTTGTGTGGTATCAGGAATCTTCTGGTTCACGCGGCTTGGTGTTCGCTCCGCGGAGTTAGCAGCGTCACTCGTTATATGTTATTGTAGCAAAACAACGACATTGCCCCGGAGTGTTTATAATTATTTCACATGTACCACGTACGTAATGAACTTGAGACAATGAAATTAATTTAATTTAACTGAATGCTGTCAAAAAAAAAATAAGACCAAAACATTGAGAACCTTATTTACAATCTGTAATTTTAACAGTTTTGGGGTTATAAAAGGTTTGCAGCAATTGATACCATGTGCTCGAAACTACTAAACAAAAATTATCACAAGCCTAATATAGTTTTATAATACTGTTTAGGTCTAAGTGTATACATATTTATTATCTTAGAAGATACAAAAAAACTCAAGCCAAAATTTCACAACATGAAAATTATTACTCATCATTCCTTCATCATCATCATCATTCCTTACTGTTTCTTATTTAATATAATATTTTATTTAAAGTGTGGATTTTTTTAATAAAGTTCTGATAATATTTAAATCAGTTTAAACTCGAATCTATCTGACGTATACGATTAATGTTTAATTTATTACTATAACAGAAAACGACAAAAGTTATTCTATTAGTCCTCGATACAATTATCTCTGTAATCTTATAGTTGTTAACTTCGGATGCAAGGAGTTTTCATCTATAAATTCAACAAGCCCTGTTAGTGAATATGCCCAGGGGTATATATACGTACGATTTTAACAATATGAAGTTTCAATCAATGGTAGTGAAACAGAGTTTAAAATGAAATTATTTTTATTTATTGTTTTATAAGTAACGCGCAAACTATCGTGCTTTTAAGAATGAAAAACCTGTAGGTAATTCAAGTATAAACCATTATTTCAATTATAAACCTATAAAAAATTATATGTTGTAATAAACTAAACAATTCTTTAGGAAATTGTTAATTTAAAAAAATGTTTCTGTGTATTACAAGTTGAAAAATAAATATAAAATAAACTATAATGGAATGATGTAACATTTTATACTTGATGCAGTTATTCACATTGGATAAAAATCTTTAGCATCTTTTTAGAGTTTGTATTTTGACTGGTGAAATGAAATCTTACTTATAACACATCAATGTTCCTATACAGTATTGCAGGAAAGATAAGATAAAGATTTCGTTTCTACAACTTAAAGAAGATTTATGCTACACTCATAACTTAATTAATTTTCGGAGAAAAAACTGTTATTATTTGGATTTTTTTCTCAGTTCAATAAAATTTTCGTTGTACTTAAAAGAATGTAGTAATATTCAAGAAAACAACAGGTCATCAAAAATAATAATTAAATTTATGATGGGATCACGTGTTCAAAATGTATATTATCGTTATTAATAATACGCACGTTGTTTTGTAATGATTCGTAAACGCAACGTAAATACGTGACGATAACGTAATCTCGTTTATTTTTAAACAAAATTGATTCGTCATACCTGTTACGTGTAAATCCGTCGTGGATATAATACGTAGAATATTAATTAGGTTGTTCTGGTTACTGTTGAAGCTATTTTTAGTGTCAAAAATTATACAAGAGTGTGTATTGCTGATAACAATATGTTTTATCTATCAAAAATATGATTTAACTAAGAATAAGAGGTACAAAGTCAAGAAATTAATATAAAAACATAACTTACATGATGCAACTTTTAAGATGTGAACAAAAATAACCGTTGTAGAAATATGTCACATGACATACGCGAGGTATCTTTATGAGTAGAACATTGACTGTAACACTGTTAATAAAGTAGCGGCTACAGTGACTAATATCACAACATGTTCTTGATGGAGTCTGTTAACGACACACATCAACACCTCGCACTTAACAGATAATATAGAGGTTAAATGTTCTATAAGAAACGGGACTTTAACTACATATTGACTTTAATTGAAAGAGTTACATCAAACTTCAAATGTGTTGAATGTTTAAAATTGTGTTTTGTAGGTTATGACTATTAAAGAAATGCTCTAACATTCAACAAAAGAACGGGTTCGGAAAAATAAAATATGAATTATAAAAAAGCAGCTATGAAAATAGCTGTATTCTTGATCTTTATCTCAAATATATTTTATGATTCTTGAAGTTTCAAATAGTATCATGATATTAAATAGTAAGTAATAATTATCTTATCAAGCGAAGCAGCGGTAATGGTAGATGCGTGTTCTAACAAGGTCGTCAGAGGAACGTTGAAATTAGCAACTTACGAACAAGTTTAGTATTAAGATTGTAGACGAAGGAATTCAATAGTAATATATGTGGTTACTATAAAAATATCAAATAATTATATCATTCGGTAAGTTATAAAGAAAAAATCCAAAATAATATTTCTTATTGATTTGAATGTCAGGTATAGAAGATCTTAAAGTAGTATAAATTAATAAATTCAAATATTTCACATGTAGTCCATAGATCAAATAGGTAGCTGTTTCTTTAAATCGAAAGTGGACAACCTCGCATCCGAAAATGTAAAAACAATTCTGTTTTGAAGGCCCTGGCCAATGAAGTTCTACTGAGGACTCTGGCTGAATACCGTATGGACGCCCCCAACTCATAGTAAGGGGCAAGTTGCACCGAAAGGCTCTGACCGTTATGGGGTATCCGAATTCCGGTCATTCTAGGGCACACGGCCTCTGGACGACAAACTCGGGGCATCTTAGAGTCCAATAGCAGCGGCAGGCCTTGTACGGTTGGACGGTTACTTTCGCGGTTGCGTTATATGCCGCGAGCGCCTGATAATTATAATTGAGTCATTTGGCCGGGTGACGGCCGCTTGACCATCTTGTGGGAAAATAAATGTCGGGAGTTAGCTACGAATGCTTCGGTGATACCTAGGCCTCTGAGACACGGGTACATGAGAAACACGGTTTGGTTTTGTAGTCAGTAATAGTCCAGTAGGCCCCTTCACCATTAAATGAGGGCCAAGGGGATCAATGTGGATTTTACAACCCGCAACAAAAAAGATAATGATTTCCTAATCGCAAAATAATATTTTTTTACATGAAAATTAAATGTTTTATAAGGACACCTCAAGGTAAGGTAATAACTAGTAATATAATTTCTCATATCTGCATAATGTAAGTGGTTCAATAGACGTGGAAATTTGAGTGGAACGTTGTAACACAGTTTGCTCAGTTATTATTCAGACCAGCTGAATGCGGAACACGAGAGTGCCGAGGAAAAACTGGTTCGCACAGAGACCTTACAGATTGTTATTTTACAGTCTTCATGTTTGGTCTCTCCTTGTTTTTCGGTTATCTATGATGCTAAGCTTGTAAAATAAAAACACATTATAAGTCATAGAAAGTTCATAAACTTTTCAACCGAATAATAGTCTCCTTGTCATTGATAATTTGTTTTAGGTATTTAATCAGATGATTGTGTTATTTAGACTTGAATTATTTAAAATAATGTATTTTTCTACTTATTTATCTAATTACACTCACATAGCATTAAATTTAAATAAGTTGTTATACTAAAGAGGGTTCTATTAAAACACTATCGTATATAAAATACCTTTTATATGCTGATGTCGTAAGTTATTGTGCTGTTCAATCAAAGCCTTTGATTGCTATATCCTCTACATGATTGCGGAGACTCAAAACAATCTGTTACGCTGAAGACCTTGTCGATAGGAGTAAATTATTTTCATACAAGTGAAGCCAAACAATGATATTCATATAATAATTTTAGTTATACTCGTATATGAGGTTAATTGAAGAAATTTTTGTAAAATTTTTGGATGTTTTAATTCAAAACTTTTTTATTAGTAATAATTTAATTTTGTAATTTGATAGTATTTACCATTTCAGACGTAGTATCAAACATTAAAAAATACTGCTTCAAAGTATAAAAATATATTTAAAAGTTTTATTACTACCTATGGTTTTAAAAATTATTGACAGATGTAAAAATAATAAGCACGATTTTGGACATTCCAAAATATATTGTTTTTCTGTTCTTTACGTAATGTTACTTCGTATGTCTAATCTTTCTTCTTCTACTACCTGGCAATTTCCCAGCTTTAGCCACGGCCTGCCTTACATGTTATGAATAGTTTTGGCTTATTGTTTTTACTACCGGCCGCCTGCCTGACATCAAATCCCTTTGGGAATGCATTAATCAGTAGTGTCTAAATACTCTTAGAAAGTACATATGACTCTAAAAAATCACATTGGTGTTGCCCGGGCCAAGATCGAACCCGCGCCCTCGTGCATGAGAGGCGGGCCTTTTTAACCACTAGGCCACCCCTCGCTCGTAAGTCTAACCTTTAACGTACAAGAACTAACTTGTAACAAAAACCCAAGTCTGTATCGGAGTAACTATCCAAACGGATCTCTGTCATATTTCGATGAATAATGCGTCTATCGTACGTTTCAATTCCAGAATCGATTCCTTGTTGTAATAACATTGTTACATAAGACTAGCCTCGGGGACATCATGTGATGTTTGATGCAGAATAATTCATATACAATTTGGTTTTATATTAGGTTTTTATTTGTGACAATTTGTTTTTAATTGTGACAAGAGAAAACTGTTTGAGATATTGCTTTATATTGACAGTGTCAAAGTTTTTTTTGGATGTAGATAAAGGAATTTGGTTTTAAATTTAATCATGTCTTTCTGTAACTAATAAAATCAATGTTAGATGTCTTTAGATATCACAAATTATTATTAAACATTTTAATGTTATTTCAATCCGGGTATCACACAAATTATGAAACGAAAATAACTTGGATCGAACAGAATGATTGACATAATAGTTAGTTATCAAATCTTATGTCAAAAAAAGTTTCTAAATAGAAATAGAAAAGGGCTGTTTTTAGGGTTTTCCCAGAAATGAATTAATTTTTTTTTAGCTTTCAAACCTTCTCTGAACCTCCACAAACATTTCAAGACTAAGATAAGATAAATCCGTTCAGCCGTTCTCGAGTTTTAGTGTGACTAACGAACAGCGATTCATTTTTATAGATATAGATACAATATTTTGCGCTAAAACCTAAGGTTACACATATCTGTAGATGTCATTTTAGACATTTCAATTCTACAGTTCACTGTTATATGTGACTAATTAATTCTGTGTATATTATTCAAAAATATTATTCACTAATCTTTTCACAGAGCTTGTAAAGTTAAAATATTCATTTGAAGCCCGAAACTTATATAGTAAGTTGCCTGCTTCAAATTAGAATATAATATTTAAAAAAAAATAATATTATGTATTACATATTTTATTCAGAGAAAACTTTATTTATGAATTTAAGAGGTTTTCAATTAAAAGCTAATGTTTTTATGGAATTTTCTTCTTGACGTTGGTGTGGATAAGAAAACGCATAATATAAAAATATAGTGTAATGTTTACAAAATTTCTTACAAATTTTATACAATTTATGTTTTTTTCTACTACAAGTTATTTATAGTCATCTCGTGTTTAGGTTTTTCTATGATAAATAGTTTTGTTTAAATGAAACTCATATTTTCTGATTTAAAACGCGATTTTTGACTATAGACTACATACTTCCGAGGTTTCCGTTACTTTACTAGGGAATATATAGTTTATAGTCAAAAATAAAAAAATCACGTTTTAAATCCGAAAATATTAGTTTCATTTAAATGAGTACTTGCGAAAATCTTAGATCTCATTAATAGTTTTATTTTACATAAAAACAAAAAAAATATGATTGAAGTTAGAATTTTTTTTCCTAAATCACGAAACCTAGACGTCACCTTATATAAACATGTATGCCAATAACATTAAATACAAAGTTAAATATTTAACTTAAAGGTTAAACATCAGTCCTCGCTTCCTATTCCTAAAACAACACGCAGTTTCTGTGTTATTCAGATACTTTTAAGAGTACTATTCCGTAGATTTTAGATGATTAATTAACAAATGAACCAAGAGAACCTTTCTTTGCCTTAGCAAATTACGTATTTTTTTCATGTTAAAGGGGGCAACCGAGCAGACGGCCTACCTGATGGAGGTAGTACCGTCGCCCATGGACATCCGCGACATAAGACATGATGCGGATGTGTCACCACCCTTGACTTGGGAAGAGGGGGTGGAAAAATGGGAAGGGGAGGAAAATGGGATGGGGTAGGAAAGGATGGGAAAAAGGGAAAGGGCAACCGGCTCTCTCACTCATCGAACGAAACGCAGCAACTAAGACTACTTCTCGCCGATCTTCTGTGAGAGGGTGGTACTTCCCCGGTCGAGCCAGCCCATGTTCGAGCTGTAGTAACTTGACCACAGCTAGGCTCTACCACCTCAAAAAATTAAATATTCTCCTAATATTAAATAATTAATTCAAAAAAAGCTAAGAAAACAGCTAGCATTCCAAATCATTTAGCAGTTCAATCAATGACAGATTTGTTACTAGAACATCAGTAATAAATTAACATAATACAAAATAACTTCAAAGTTTATCAAACAAATTAAAAGACCAATAAGGACTAATTATAAGTTATACAACAACAATTAGTAATAAATAAATATGAAAATGTTTCCAAGATCAAGAAAAAACTTTGAACAACTTACAATTCAAATATATCAATGATAATGTAACAAATGTATGTATAATACTTTATCCTATTAATACAAAACGACATACATTACAAAAGGCTAAATGGTTAAAAGTTTGAACGGAGTCCAACTGAAGCAAATGACCCACAATCAAAACAGAACTAAGATAATGAAATCAACTTTGTCGATAGCTGTTTCATGTAAGCAAACACCTCACTTTTTAAATTAATATTAGATACATAGCTAGTTAAAGATTTTTGTAGCAAAATAACTGGACTTTCAAAGCGATTAAATAAAATACAGAAGTGAATAAACTAAAAATATCACGAAATGTTATTAAAAAAATGATATTAAAATAAAATAAAAATTAGTAGAAATAAAACAAACGGGGTGAGCTAAATAAAACCGTTTAAAAATAGGATATGTAAAACTATATACCTACTATATAGATCTCTCGTTGCCGGCAGTGGTTCAGGCCATGGTCGGTAGCGAGAGTGCCTGGGAGGCGGTGGTCCGGTTCAACGAGTGCGTCATCTCGCGGAAAGAGGCCGCTGAACGAGCGCGGGAAGATGACCCCTCCTCGGAACCCCTGAGTCGACGAAGGCTGGGTAGAAGGCAGCGGGCCTACGCTCGCCAAATGCCTCCCCAGTGAGAGGAGCCTCCGGGCGTTGGTGGGGATCCGGCGTCCGGGCAACATAGGCTGGAGTGAGAGTGGCGTGTTTGGCGTTCCCGGCACGCTGCTCTGGAGTCAGAGGGGAAGTGTGGTGAAGCCACTGTAACCCCTGCCGAAGACGGAGTCCATGGGACTCGTGCGTAGTGAGCGGAAGTATGGCTTGCCGTTCCCGCTCACTAGCCTACGCACAGCGCAGAGAACGCCGAGGAGTTTAGTGGGTGGAAATCCCACACGCCCCCACCGTGTTTTCCCCCGCGGCGGGAAGTCTTTGAAAGATTCTCCTCGTTAAAAAAAAATACCTACTACATAAAATCTATATACCTAAATAATATATAATAACGACACAGTAAGCCCTATTTTTGAAAATAAAAAATGCTTTATCACGGTAAAAACGAAATTCTAGAAAAAACATGAACCAAAATCATGAAATACATAGTAATTGTTCGCAAAACTTAGTCAAACTAAAAATAAGCGTGTAATTAAAATAATTACTAAACTTACTTAACAAATGTTAAGACCAAATATTATGAATCTTTTGAGGAATACAGAGAACTCTTTTAGCATTGATACGTACGTCGTACACACATCCATATATGTATAATGTATATGTGACATTGATAATTTTAAAAGGAAGAAAATGATTTGTAGGCTACAAAACATTTTTTTTTTTGTAGGCTACAAAACATTTTATTTCAACAATAATCTCATCTCCATTAGTATACAATTTTATCAACTATTAATTATTACTGTCGTGAAAGAGCCTGTTTCTTTGTATTTAGTTACTTACTTACTTTACTCGTTAAATAGTTATATTACTGCACCCTCCACTTTATGAATTAATAATGTTCTGTTAAAGTTGTAAAGTTCGAGATTCATTTGGACCCGTTTTAAGGCTCGGCGGATTAACACCAAAAAATATGTAACAATTTTTAAGTTAAAAAGTTGAAAAAATCTTTTTATTATTATGAAATACAAAGGGTTCACCAAATTTTAGGAAAGAAATAAACCTATATAATAATTTTCTTTTCATAACGTATATTTAAATCTCGATGCCTCTTGATATCATTTTCAAACTAAAAAGATTTTTTACTAAGTCGTTACACCATGTATTTAATACAAAATTTGTATAAAAAGTTACTAAGAACCTGATTGCATTGATGTTAGTAACAGTTAACTCAAGTGTGCATTACAACAAGAGAACAGACAGTGTGTATCAAGAACAATTAGTCAATTATACGATGAGTTACAAAGCTTTCAGTAAATCGTGAATTAATTCCCTGTTTGACATAAATTCACACGTCATTCCCGTAGTACACTTTAAATACTGCTTTTCTAGTTACCGAATTGCAAGTTCGATAAACAGATAATTATCAAAAAAGTACTTAACAATATTATATTATAATGTTAAGAAATTTTACTTAGACTCATGAATTCTCTTAAATGGAAAGTTTTTAATCAATTAGATTATTCTATTAAAAATACGCCATCAGAGGTAAAGGTAAATTTTCTCAAAAGCCATTGTCGTGATATTTTATAAGAAAGCCTATCTCTATAGTCGAGGTTATTCGACTGTCATTGATCGAGTCTAATAATGATTAATCGAATGACTGTTCAACTCTCAGACACAGACAGTGACAAGCAATAGCCGAGAGCTAATTTTTGTGGTTCTTATTGTGAACTGCTGCGTTACAAAATTGTGATGGTTTTTGGGTAATGTAAATAGTTTTGCAAATGTTTTTCTGTAATACCATAAAAAGTTTATCATGAAAATAGTATAAGTAAAAATTTATCTACATGAAATCTGTAATTGTAATAAAGTGTAACAACCTACATATTATTTTGTATCTTATATTTAAACAAAAAAACGTAAAATGATTTAAATGTTATAGCGCTTACTTTAAAACGTTATATTAACTAACTATAATTATCTTTATTTTTTCTTATTTATGTAGATCTCCTTAGAAATCATTCTTGTTCCTAATTTTTAAAAAAAATTGAGCAAAGAAAAACCAATGACAAATTAATATATACCTATGTACTGTAAAGCAGCACCGACATTTCTATTTTTTCAAATCACTTATTTTTCTTTGGAATCAAATTTTACTCTAACATTTTTCAACACAAAGAGGCCATATAAATTCGTGGTAAATTCAAATTTAATGTTCCAATACAATCTATTACACCTAAAAAGGAATGCTCATTATAGTATGGGTTTCGATTCCAAAAATATAATAATTTTGGAGACGGTAGAACTAAGCGGTAATCAATTAACTATCAAAAGTTGTTAAATAGGCTATAACATCATCATTTAATACATAATTTCTCAATGCAACCTTTAACAAACTACGCTAATGTATATTCCAGTAAAATATATTCAGTATGAATTCTATGTGTTAAGACAAAGACGATATCTATCCTAGTAATATAATATTTATACATATGTATACAGCTCGAGAGAGAATCTACGATTGGTATATTTTTGAATTTTCATATATCGTTTATACTTTATACTTTAAATATTTTTTTAAATATTTTAGTTATTTAACCTGAATAAAGTTCTATGTAACTTATCTGTATTTCGAAAATTTTCCATATCTGAAAGTTTCACCAGAAGAGATCTAAAGTCTCCCTTTAATAGTTCACCATCATTTGGAGTAACGGTCGGTTAGTTTCTCATTAATGTAATCTTCAACATGAAATTTCAAACCATTTATAGGTATTATAAATCGTTAAGAATTAAATAATCTATAAATTAAATAGTTATTTATAATAACTTCATAACCTAATTTACAATTTGAAAACTTTTTTGTGATTCTACAGTCTCGAGTTCTTTAGTTACTTTTTATTTTAAATCTTTCAAACTATGCTACGTTGCGACTTCATTTAACAGTCTATGCATTTAACAATGCTCTCTTTAACTGTAATTCTCTTTTCTTAACTGACGTTGATAACAGAATTAACGTTATTTGGTTTCAAATATTAAAATCTCTATTTATAATATCGTTTTCGCTACAACTCTGTATGCATTCCTGTATTGTAGACAAACCATTATTGTAGACAAACACGATTTTTGAACATTTCAAAAAATATTTCTTTCAATTGACATCACTTAGCACAATACATATGTATGTTGTTGTTCTTTACGTAAGGTTATTTTGTAAGTGTAACCTTTAACGTACAAGAACTAACTTGTAACAAAAACCCAAGTCTGTATCGGAGTCAATATCCAAACGGGTCTCTGTCATATTTCGATGAATAATACGTCTATCGTACGTTTAAATTCCAGAATCGATTTCTTGTTGTAATAACATTGTTACATAAGACTGACCTCGGGGACATTATGCGTTGTTTGATGCAGAATAATTCATATGCAATTTGATTTCATATTTAATTTTAATTTGAGACAATTCATTTAAGAGAAAACTGTTTGAGATATGTTTGAGATATTGATTTATATTGACAGAGTTAAAGTTTTATATTTGGTCGAAGGTAAAGGAATTGGTTTTAAATTTAAACATATCTGTATGTCTCTAAAATAATTCATTGTTTAATGTGTTTAGATATGAGAAATTATGTAAAGATTTAATTATTTTTTTATCCGGGGATCCGGGTATACACAAAATATACAGAAAAAGAAAGAAGAGTAAATAACATATTTAACATAATATTATCTATATTATAAATATTTGAGGATATGAGTCGTGTTTAAATATATATACTATTTATCTACTTCTATTGATGTGTAAAATACATTTTCTTTTTCAAACAGTGACAGCCCTCTTGTAGTATTATTACACAACATAGCTGTTAAATCTGTCAGAACCGTAAACAAACGACCGTTTTGCTTTTTTTAACATTTGAAATGTCATTCGTCAATTTTTACGTATTTCCAATTTTTTTCTACTCTTTATGTAGTGTATCATAAAACAATTTTCATTTTTGATATTATGATGGCTAATTCTAGATAGATAGCTATTAAAAATATTATTCAATTGAAAGTAACGGAGATTTGAAAATGTCAACAGTCGACGTTTGAGTTTAGGGAAATTATGAAAATAACTTTAACCTTGTGGGCTACAGAGCTTAGACTGAACTTTGAACTTTGAAACTGACAAAATAGTATTTTAGTAAATTACTATATACTATACAATATCTTGTGCTAAGATTAAAGATTAAACATATCCGTAGAAGTCGATTTTTACACTTCAATTCTACAGTTCACTCTTTTCTATCAGAGATTAAATTTGTCTACATTGTTCAAAAATATTCTGCACTTACCTTTTAACAGCTTTTAAACGAAGAATATTCATTTCAAGCCAGAAACATTCTAGAAAGCAAAAATCTCAAGTTTTAATAAATAACATAATAATAATATATATATAATAAAAAATAAAAGAACTTAAAAGGTTGTCAAACAAATTAAAAGAGCAATAAAGATTTATTATAAGTTACACAGTAGAAATTAGTGATATATAATATGAAAATATTTTCAAGTTCAAGAAAAAAACTTTGAACAACTTAAAATTTAAATACATCAATGATAATATATCTACAAATCTACAAATTTATCTAAAATACTTTGTCCTGTTAATACAAAACAACAGATACATTACAAAAGGCTAAATGCTTGAAAGTTTGAACAGAATCCAATTGAAGCAAATGACCCACAATCAGAACAACACTAAGATAATGAAATGAACTTTATCGATAGCTGTTTTATGTAAAGACCTCACTTCTTAAATGAAGATTAGATACATAGTTATACGTTTCTGTAGCAAAAAACCTAGACTATAAAAACGAATAAATAAAATGCAGAAGTTATCAATCAATGTTATTAAAAAAATTATAGCCAAATCAAATAAACTTAAGTACAAAAATAGTATATTTAAAACTATATATCTACAAGATAAAATATTTAAATATTTTTGGCACTGATTGGAATCACAGTAAGCCTTATTTTCGAAAATAATAAATGCTTTATCAAGGTATAAACAAAATTCTTGACAAAGCATGAACCCAAATCATGAAATACATAGTAATTGTTCACAAAACTTTCAAACTATAAATACGTGTGGAATTATAACAATGACTAAACTTATTTGTTAAGACAAATTTTATGAATAATCTGAGATATACAAAGAATTTATTTAGACTTGACATCCGCAACATCTGTGTTGCGGATGCATTGCCAACCTTGTATTTTTTTAGGGATAGGGAAGGATGGGAATAAGGAAATACAAGGAAAGGTTGGGAAAAGGGAAAGGGCAACCGGCACTCTCACTCATCGGACGAAACGCAGTCAATACTGACTACTTCACGCCGGTCTTCTGTGAGAGGGTGGTACTTCCCCGGTCGAGCCAGCCCATGTTCGAGCTGTAGTAACTTAACCACAGCTAGGCTCTACCACCTACACAATATATGTAACATAAATATTTTAAAACAGACGAAAATATTTTTAGTCTTATTTCAACAATAATCTCATCTCCATGAGTATACAACTTTATCAATTGTTTATTATTAATACCATGCAAGCGCCTGTTTCTTTATATTTAGGTAGTTACTTGAACTCGTAAAATAGTTATATTACTGCACCCTCCACTTTATGAATTAATAATGTTCTGTTAAAGTTGTAAAGTTCGAGATTCATTTTGGCCCGTTTTAAGGCTCGGCAGATTAACACCAAAAAATATGTAACGAGTTTTAAGTTAAAAAGTTTTTTTAATTATTATAAAATACAAAGGGTTGGCTAAAGTTTAGATAAGAAATAAACCTACAGAATAACTTTCTTTTCATTACTGAAATTTAAATCTAGAGACCTTTCGATGTTATATACAAACTAAAAATATTTTTTAATAAGACGCGTCTTCATTTATCAAGAACAATTAGCCAATTATACGATGAGTTACAAAGCTTTCAGTAAATCGTGAATTAATTTCCTGTTTGACATAAATTCACACGTCATTCCCGTAGTACACTTTAAATACTGCTTTTCTAGTTACCGAATTACAAGTTCGATAAACAGATAATTATCAAAAAAGTACTTAACAATATTATATTATAATGTTAAGAAATTTTACTTAGACTCATGAATTCTCTTAAATGGAAAGTTTTTAATCAATTAGATTATTCTATTAAAAATACGCCATCAGAGGTAAAGGTAAATTTTCTCAAAAGCCATTGTCGTGATATTTTATAAGAAAGCCTATCTCTATAGTCGAGGTTATTCGACTGTCATTGATCGAGTCTAATAATGATTAATCGAATGACTGTTCAACTCTCAGACACAGACAGTGACAAGCAATAGCCGAGAGCTAATTTTTTTGGCTGTTATTGTACACTGCTTTACAAAAATTTTAAAGTTATGTTGATAATGGGTAACGTAAATAGTTTGCAAATATTTTTTTAAAACATCGTGAGGAAACCTGGACTTATAGTTTCACCATTATAAGTTTGAAATCACCAACCCGTCTTGAGCAAGCGTGGTGATTAATGCTCAAACCTTCTCCATGTGAGAAAGAGGCCTTGCTCAGCAGTGGGCGCTGATAGGCTGATGACGACGAACCCAGTTAATACAATACAATACAAGATATGTAACTTGACTTACTTTAAAGAAGTTCTATGTAACTTATCTGTATTTCAAAATTTTCTATACCTGAAAGTTTCACCAGAAGTGATCTAAAGTTAATTCCTTATAATAATACACCATCATTTGAATTAACGCTTCAATTTCTCATTAATGTAATCTCATCTGAAATTTTAAATCATTGATGTGTATTACAAATCGTTAAGAATTAAATATCTAAATTAGATTATTAATTACAATTACTTCCTAATTTAATTTACAACTTGAAAACTTTTTTGTCATTTTACAGTCTCGAGTTCTTCAGTTACTTTTTATTTTAAATCTTTCAAACTATGCTACGTTGCAACTTTATTGAACAGTCTATGCATTTAACAATGCTCTCTTTAACTGTAATTCTCTTTTCTTAACTGACGTTGATAACAGTATTAACGTCATTTGGTTTCAAATATTTAATTATTATTATTAATATCGTTTTGGCTACAGAGCCGTATGCATTTATGTATTAACAAACCATTAAATATTGTCTGGATGTCTATAAGAATGTTATATACGAGCTACATATGAAGAAATAAATGAAAACCGCAGGGGCACCATGGTTGTACAGATAAATTATTATCATATAACGATTGACACCGCTGACTCCGTGGAACGAACACCAAGCCGTGTGAACCAGAAGATTTCTGATACCACACAAGCTATGGAATGGTATTGCTATCCTAACATCGGGGCTATCGTGTAGTCATAGTTATCTTCTATCTTCTATGTATATATATAAAAATGGATTGCTGTTCCTTAGTCTCGCTAAAACTCGAGAAAAGCTGAACGGATTTATCTTATCTTAGTCTTGAAATGTTCGTGGAGGTTCTGGGAAGGTATAAAAGATGAAAAAAATTGATTCATTACTGGGAAAACCATAAAAACAGCCCTTTTCTATTTTCCATACAAACGTTTTTTTTGACATTAGATTTGACAACTAACTAAAATGTCAATCATTCTGTCGCACTTCAAAACACGAAGATTTATGGCTTACAGGTAAATTCAAAAAATATAAATAAAAAAACGTAATAGATATTTCTTGATTATAGGGCGATACGAAGTTCGCCAGGTCTTCTAGTAGGTTATAAGTTTTAATATGTAAGTCTTATTATGATATACTTATAAGTTTCGCAGTTTTCTAGGCACTTCCGGTTGCCACCATACATAATTCTAAAAAGGACACCTTTCCAGCGAATAGACAAAGGGATATTGTGTTTCTAGTAATATGGATTGTACATTTAAAAATAAATATTCGCTGTGTCATATAATAAACAACATATATAATATTTAGACTGTTGTGTTTCAAATCCGAGACAAACTAAAATTGAATAATGACATACAACGTGATTGATGATGCCGGATCAAATTCGTTTCAATTCAGAATCGCATCATTCTGATTTATGTATTGTTAAAATATAAATACATATATAAATTAAGGTAGTTAAAACAGTTTTTATTTACTAATGAGCAAGAGTACCGAAATCAGTTTGACATTATGTGTTTTGCAGTAATAGAAAAAGGATTTTGTTTTAAATTAACTACAAAAAGTATTGTGTTATAACAATTTTGTAACTGAATGATAATGAGATCAAAACTTGTTCATTTAAATCAATCAAATATTTTTGGATGTACTATGCGTTTTTTTTAATTAAAAGGAAAAGAAAATGATAATTTATCATTTTAAAATAATAAAAAACGTTTACTTAATTAATTACGTTGATTTTATATCTAAATATGTATATATATTTATGTATATTATTGTCGACTGTCCTTCAAAGCTAACTGTAAAATCTAGACGTAAGTATTTGGAGCTCTGTAATATACATACATAATAATAAAGTAATAAAATGGATCAATTATTCAACTCCTTATTATTAAGAGAATATAATTTTATGATGTTTTATAATTTTCTACAATCAAAATTGTAAGATGACCAATCTCATGATGAAAGCAACTCGAGAATGCATTTCATACTATGTTAATTTGACGACTAATATATCACAACTACTAACAGAAATCGATGGACGTAATTTGTCTATTAGGACATTAGTACTCAAAGATGATTGAGTGAGAGTACTAACACTATGAACAAAAACAATCTTATAAATAAAAACAGCCGGCAAGTTTCTTATATTAAAATAATTATAAATTCGATCAAAGTGTGATAGAAAGTTATTCCGAAGTTCAAAGTTATCAAGGTATCCGGTGAAGTTCAGTTTTAAATACAATTAATATTAATGAATCCAACGTTCGTAGGACGATTTAAATGAAATCGATGGTAAATACAACAAGATTATTTTTTTATGAGACTGTAACTGAAATTTAAAACCAGTTGTAATTTCTATGAATGCAGATCTTGTAAAGGAATAATAGTAGTAGTTATGAAGTTAAGAAATGACAAATTTTCTTGAATTATATTGAATACGGTTCCAAGTTAGGCAGGGCTTTCTAGAAAACTTCGTGGTTAGACATATATTTCGCAGAAATTCTCATATATTATTTATATTTTATTGCTTTAAACATTTTTTTATGTCCATCGTGTATACTAAATAGCAAATAAGTAATTCTTAATTTTATAATTTTCACTTGTTTTCCCAAACAAAATGATACAATTTTGCTGATATTTGGATTCTGATCTAACCAATGTCCATAAGTACTTTATATATCTATATTTTGTTAAATGAACCTTTTCATATCATTAATACACATATCGTGGATTCTTTGTCACAATCTAGGAGAAAGAGAAAAGTAAGTGTTCATAAACTGAAGTAGTTTTTATAAATGTCATAATATTTCTAATTCAATGTCTGCGATGCAAATTAATTATTTAATACCAGGGATGATTTCATAGAGAATATACTTTTTATATCAACATAATATTGTATTATAAATAATATTTTTTTATAATTGGGTTAATATGTTGAACTTACTCAGTATTATTTGAACCAAATTTTAAGAAACATTCTTTGGCTATATATAAGTAATAACAAAACATTTTGCTTGCGCAATGTATTTACCGCTCATTGACACCTATGATTTTATTCTAAAACGAATTATTGTTGAACAATACATAAAAATCTCGTATTTAAAAACACTGAAACTTATATGTTATTGTTACAATTATATTTACTTCATACTTTGGGACAAATATAACCTAATACTTAAACGTCAAGCAGTGAACAATTTCATTTTAATTTAGTCGAAAATATTTGTAATAAGCGAAGTATCAAATGTTCCCCTTTCACAGGAAAGAGTTAATATGTCAGATATTGGACTATGAAAAATATATTTTCGTTTGAAGTACAAAGACTTTTATTTATAATCACATAGGTTTTTATCCACATGCTAAAATTGAATTGAAATCAAAGTCTCGTGCAATTTGATTGTAATCTCATGAAAACTTCATACTTTTAATTTCCAATGTAAAGAAAGAATTTTAATATTAAAATTATCAAATCTAAAAAACTGTATGAATGATTATTAAAAGAATATTCGTATTTATTTTTATATTGCATTACATATTTTTGAAATATAACAACTTTAACTGAATTATATCTAAGTATCAATAAGACATTTCACAATGAAATCGTCTTGATGTATTTAAGCTCATATTGTTCATACATATAGTGATTGTTTGTCCCTTCATAAATAAATCTTCTATAGAAAATACTCCAAATTATCAGAGACAACAAAATCCTCTGTACTTTAACATTAATAATACAATATATTTGATACGACAAACCAGTATAAAAGTGTAAGTAATTTTCCAATATCATCTAACGTTCAGCTTATCTATGTATTTTTTTCTAATAAAAAACTTTCCAAGTCATAAATGTAACAGGAAAGAGGAAAAAATATTCTCATCAGATCAACATTCTTATACAAAGATGATTGATAAACTTTATTTATTTATTGCTATTTAATATTATATGATCTTCAAGCAATAACTATTATGTCTAAATACACATATAAGTAGCTAAATGTAAAAAAATGTTATAAATTCTAAGATTGTTTTGTTTGACGATGACGAAATATGAAAATTAATTTATGAAAAGGTTTATTTATTTTAAATAAATATATAGTGTTAATAAAAATCTATTGTATTTTATTTCAAATGAAAAGCCATTTTATGAATAAACTAAAAAGTTGAAAGAAGAAATTTAAATTGGTTTAAGAATTACTAAGACATAAAACCTATTATTGTAATAACTATATCGCTCTTTTTAAATATAGCTTTAGTATTGAGCTAATATAGTTTAATACTATTGACAATTTTTTGTAAAATTTGACAAATATTGGAATTTTTTATAAGTCTCGGTATCATTACAACTCAATTACTCAAATGCAATCAGCATTACTAAAACGGCAATAGATTACAGACAGTGTACATCTTGTTCGAAATAGATAGCTTGAAACGATATTTAAGAAAAACAATTAGAGTTAGAACATACAATAGATTGTTCAAGTTGAATTTGCCAGGAAATAGGTTTGCACTAAGTACTGTAACAAAGAAAAATGTTTATTACTTCTGTTTAAGGCGGCGCTGTCTCATTTCTTGAAAGTGGACAGTACAGTTTATAGATTTAATATTTATATGATTATCAACATTATATATCACACATAATTTGAATGCAGATTTTTTTCAATTAAATTAATTCCTAATATTTAATTTCAAGTAGAATTTAAAACTGCTGTTATACGTATATATTTTCAAAGCTAACATATGTTAAACAGAAAGAATGGAAATGGAATCTTAAGATGCATTGCTGCTTTGCATTAAAGATTATTAATCTTAGAATTATTTCTCACGTATGAAATTTTCAATACGTTCTTTTCTCAACACCCACACAAAGCTGTAACATTGTTACTCCATCATATATTTTTTCCCTTCTTTAGTACGCTTTAAGAGTACCAGCAGCGTCTTCCCTGGGGATCTACTGTCAGTTATACTTCCATTCATCCTTATTGATTGAACAAGGTTGTATGTATGATAGTCATATACGATCAGTTGGAACCATTTCATAATTTTGAAATTTTCAATTTATATTACCGCTTCATACACATTTATAAGGACCACATTAGGAATTATTCTTTTAGTTTGACATAAAATAGAAAATAATTCACTATAATTTTTTTTGGTTCTTGATATAAATACGAAAACATTCCTGACAATTTGAAAATCAATATGTTCTCAAATGAAAGGCAAATGAATCTTTTTAGTGATCAAAGAGTCCATATGTTGATTAAAGTATTTCATACAGAAAACTAACGTGTACATTAATATTTCATTTACAAATAAATTCTGTTTCATGTTACATTGAACTAAAAGCGGAAAATTGACACGGAACAAAAACCTTAGAAGTCTTTTGAAGTTGAACTCGAATGGTCAAAGAAGTTTTTATTTATAGTACATTAACGCCCCTCTATCGTATGCTGGGATGAATAGATGCATTTCTTCTTTGGTGCAAGTTATAAACTTATTAAGGATTATCTTCATAAAATGCTTATTTCCTAATCAACTACCGGGAAAATAAATGAAAAATATTAAATGTACACTCGTGTTCCTCAATATTTATTCAGTACTGTATAAAGTATAAAAGTATTTGCTGAGGAAACGCTGTTTCTTTTACATTACACCGATAGCTACACTATTTGCATGCGAATGCGAGCAATATGAAATATAAAAATATCAAATACGTGAATGATATGTAGCAAACGGCGTTATTTTATAGCTATGACATATTTTGAGATTATATCAAATAAATCTCATATATTTATTTATATACCTACATAAAAGAAAGTCGTGTTAGTTACACTACTTATAACTCAAAAACGGCTGTACTGATTTGGCTGAAAATTTGTGACGTGGTAGGATGGAATCAAGAGAAGAACATAGAATACTTTTGAATTCGTGCGACAAAAAAAAACTAATAAAATTCATTTTTAATTTTAATTATGAAACTAACGCGGACAAAGTCGCGGGCCAGAATTATATAACAAATGTTAAAAAGGTTATGTTATTATAAAAAGGCGCTGTTATTAATGAAGAACATAAAACCTAGTGTGAGTAACTTCATCATAGTGAGTAACCATTTTGTATTTCCTAATTTAATATTAAACAAGATTCTCGGGAGTCGGTCGTGTATCATGAAGTTCACTTGCATTCCGAGCGCTTCATAAATTAGGAACAAGAACAACTCTAACGAGATGAAATATACAGGTTTATATTCGGTTATACATTTTTATAATTGTATATATGTATTATAATCATATATCTTAAAGAATATTAAAATACTCGTTGGAATTTTTCGTTATAATTATCTACAAACTTAATAATACCTGACTTATTCATCATACCGTCCTACCGAGGTTTCAATAAAAGTCTGCCAAATTAAAGTCCCTACTAAACAGTTTCATGGAAGTGACTACATTAAAATGTAGGAATTTGAGCTTGAAGTTATTGTATTATGTTCTTATATTTTTATTAAATGAAGATATTAAAATAAATATGATAAACTTAAAACAATTCTTAATATGTTAATAATCATTTATTGTGATGCGTTCCTTAATAAACATATTTTGATTATAGCATCTTATTACACTTATATTACTCAAAACATGAGTGAAATATTTTCCGGATTTACTATGTACTTTACTATTTTTATTACTATAAACCTAATATTTATAGTTAAAAATTATAAAGAGCACAATATTATTTTTATTTCAAAGAATACTAGCGAAAGTCTTTGATTTCATGAATATATTAGTCTTTTGTAAGATTTAATGATAATTTATCGTTGCGTTTTAAAACAGAATCATCTTCCGTATGTTTCTTTGTTCGGATTCGATGCTGTTTTGATTCCATTGTACGTTGCATTGTAAGTTGCCATGAACTTAATAAATACAAGTACTTCTACCGGATATTAAATACTACACAAACTGACAAAGTAATTAAAAGACGGATTGCGTTAAGTAAATTTTACATTTGCATTCGTTTCTTGAAGTGTAGAAACAAGATATTCATGTAATTATGTTTTTTTTTTTAACTCCAAAAATTTTATTTTTTGTATATATTATGTTAACTATTACATCTAACATGTGTGTTAAGTTTTATAATTTGATTTTTTTAATGATTTCTGATCCTTATAGTCCACTAAACAAGACCTATGCATGTCTATGCATGGGTATCCAGAGTACTTTTATCATTAGCAATTTTGCAAGTACTTACCACCCAGTCACATCTATTATAATGCTGTTACCATCATCTGCTTTAAATTCAAAATATGCGAGTGATCAAGCTCAATTTTAACCAAAATTAGGTTGAGACATTCAAATTGTCGTTTTGACTAATTCTCCCAAAATACCACTTCTGGACTACCAACCAGGACTTTGTCTAAGCTTACAGACCTGATTGCAGATTGGGTAAGATAAGAACGATAGCCGTCACAATGTTATTAAGTGAGGAGTGTTGGATTTCATTTTCCTTCTCTGAGTGTCAGACTCGAGAAGAAATTCATCAGTCGATTAACCCACTGGTTGTTTATTGGATAACCCCAATCGATAACTGAATTACATATTCAAAAGACCTGGTTTTGTCTACTTATGACAAAATAAATAAATCATTCACGGAAAAAAACAAAGCTAACTGAAACTCAGTTTTATCTCCTATCATGTTTACTTATGTTAAATCTCGATGTAAATCCGAAAATCATAATATTATTATATGTAAATGTGTTCTCGCAAACATTTGAGGTTTATTATTTTTATAATGAGTTCTCCACTTAGTTCTCTATTATTTTTTTTTTCTACCATCAAGTCATCAAAAGTATTAGTCCAAAATATGCTATTAAGACTGAACAAGATTATAATTCTTGTCTCAGGAAAAAAAATAGTAATAGGAAACGTTTGGTCTAGCGAAATGTAGTTAATATAAAGAAATCATTACAGCTTTAGTTACATCAATAATAGTTATAGAGCACACTTAATATTCCATTTAAAATGTTAATAGGCCGTTAACAATACACTCAGAATTATTATTAGCTCATTGTTAACAAACACTGGCTCGTTAATGTGAAATATTACGCTTTTTAAGCTCGGTTTATGAATCAAGTTATGAAAGCGAGTATTAATTTATACATATATATATATATATATATATATATATATTTAACTATCCGAGTTTAGTGCATTTGTAGTGAATTTAAATATGTCGATTCAATTATACATATAAATTAATTATAGCTTATATTTTTTTATAATGATATTTTCTACAAATTATGTATTATGTGATTATAACCTGACAAATATTTCCTCTACTTATAAGAGGATCTAGAGGTTTTACGATTCATCACTTTACGAAAAAAAAAACTTATAGTCACTTTAGTAAATGTTAGAAGGTAATCACAGTTCCACTTCTGCCAGCTTGCAAGCGCGTTTCATTCTAGCTGGGCTTTACATTCATTCAAATAGAACATTAGTTTTGATTTAAGTAACGGCCTAATTAATTTTAATTTTATTGATACCAAACAAAAATTTCTAATAATTCTAATATATCCTTGTATATATTTATATTTAAATCAAAACAAGAGAATGTAAGGGAAATGCCGTTGTAAGTTTGGTCACGTTATATGCATGTTGACTCAGAACACAGCTACTCTATGTACCTACATTTTCGCAAATTTTAAGGGCTATTATTTGATACACTTCAGTTTAGCCTGAAATACACGTTGGCCGACTTTAGGCCAGCGTAGTCAAATGAACACAAGGCAAGTGTTGCTGTCTTGACGTTTCTCAAGTTTGTCGAAAACAAATGCAAAATGCCATTACATTGTATTAGTGTTCATTCGACAACGCTCGGCCAGTCTGTATTGCAGGCTTTTCATAAAAAAATAAGAATTATAAACCTTATAAATATTATATATAAAGTTGTGTTCGATGTTAATCGCCACTTAAATATTATTGTTCGTTACTTGATATCAACCAAAACATTTATTGTTTCAAACAATTCCGAACAAATATAAGTTCTGAGTTTCAAAGGTGTCCGGGTTTGAGTTTCCAAGTATCATTTCATTTTAATTAATCAAAGTTGGAATCCTCTCACTCAAGTCAAGTCACCCATCACAATGTGAATAAGAGATATAACAGTACTAAGTCCGCGTATATATTAATAAAATTTATAATAACAATAAATTAAAATGAAAATAATATTTTTCGGATATACTCCGCGATTTTTGATAATAACTACATACTCCCAACGTTTCGGTTACTTAACAGCAATATATTGCGATAGATTATAAATATGTATATATATATATATATATATATATACCCTTTTTATCTAACATTATACGTTTTAATTGTTAAAATAAATTAAATCGTGTGGATAAATCATTTTTATATACACGAGTATACATATATTCATTTTTAAGACTTCCCAAACTTAAAGCCACTCGATTTAAATTAATTTTCATACATTATACTTCTACCTGCACTTTCCCAGCTTTAGCCAGGGTCTGCCTTACATGTTGTGAATAGTTTTGGCTAATTGTTTTACGACCGGCCGCCTGCCTGACATCAACCCTCTTTTGGGAGTCAGCATTAATCAGTGATGTCTAAATAATCTTAGAAAGTAAATATGATTCGGAAAAATCACATTGGTACTTGCTCGGGCCAGGGTCGAACCCGCACCCTCATGCATGGGACGCGGGTCTTTAACCACTAGGCCACCACTGTGTATTATTATGATCTAGCGATAAACATAATTCTCCTATTATATTCTTTTGACTTGTTTTAATTTCTTACATTTCAACAAACAATAACGGACGCTCTCTTAAAACAAAACATCTTGGCCTTTGTCAGGAACGCTAATTATTTAAAAGCATTTTTCTTACCCATTTTCAAAGAAAAAATATAAAGAAACAAGAAAAACATGATTTAGATTAAGTGTGTCATCAAGATTATGTAAATAAATATATTTTAATGATTAATAAATGTATATCTCTTCTGTTATTTATAGAAAAACGTGTCAATTAAAGACATTAATTTGTGTATGCCACCTAAAATTAATTCAATGAAAGGAATACAATATAATCTGCCATCCCCATTAGAAATATCAAAAAACTTAATGTTATTTGAAAAGCCTTCGGTTTTGTTACTATCTAGTCACTTGATGTTATAATATTATTATACTATCGATCTTCAAAAAGACGCAGAAAATCACCACTAAGTTGGATAACAGGAAAATGCGTAACAATACACGGAATTGTTATCTCAACATGTCGATATAAGGAAAATTTAGGAGCCATATTTATGTTTTTTAGTAATAATATTAAAGAAAGGGCAAATCAATCTATAAAAAGTTCATTTAGAAAAGTATATGAAACAAATGTATTGTTCGGAAAATACGTTCCTACATTTAATTATTATCTCTCACGACATATACGTGGATTGTTAACTATAATATACATATATTGAAGTATAAATTTGTTTTATATAATTCAAGAATACAAAAATTCTAAAGAACAGAGCTGTACACTGCGGGAAAACTCGAGGTTTTTAAATAGTCCACACCAAACATAGATTCGTAAAGGAACCTACAATTTATCAGTCACCATCGTAAGGGTAAAATCAACCTAGTCTTGAACACAGACGCTAAATAGACAGTCTCTCAGTACTCTATGGGATTCATTGTGGAGAGGGTCCACAAAAATTACAAATTCAATTCATCATTTCCCTTTTTCCATCTGCCTCCTGGTTGCGCAACGATACTCTATCCTTTTGTTGTAAATGTTTCTCACAACTGCATGAAGCAATAAGTTTTCTCCTTTCTCATGCGTACAGTAAAAATTTGGAAGAGTTTATGTGTCTGTGTTTTCTTTCAATAGTAAGTAATTTTAGTATCTATAAAGCTAGAGTGAATAATCTGTTACTGTGATATTGGGTCTACCGCCTACAAGTTCAACTCTAATTATCAAGCTGTGCAATAACAGTCAAGGATTGTTCAGTAATTATTTAAAAAAATGAGTTCTTTAAAACAGTTAACAATAGTAAAGTAAGTAATAATGCAAATTTATTTTTTATAAATCATTGAAAGCTTAAACTATTTTAGCAAGCTCCTGCATATTTTTAGTTTTACTTGAACCTAGCATTCATGATAAAATAAATATTATTATTTCGAAAATTTTTATTTTTATTAGCCAAGATGAGGGGCCATTTCAAATTGAAGGATTTGACTCTGACAAGTCATTCACTAGATGTACCCTAGCTGAAAATACAAAGGAAATGTTACCATATAATATATTCATACTTTTTGGTCATAAACTTCTTGTTTCACCATCGTTGGAAATATATAAATAAACCTGTTTTGGGAAATCTATGAAGTTTGTGATTGCCTTCGAACCATTTAAACGGATTTTGGGGATTAAGGTAAAGGCGTATATTTAATAAATTTAACGTTAAAAAGTAATTAAACTTCTTACTTATCTGGAAGGTAACAATCTAAAAATTTTTAGCATAGTCAGAAGGGTATATTTATATGAAATTGCACAAGAAATATACATATGTGGTTTAAGACATTAAATACTTACATTATCTGATATAATTTTTAAAGGAAGATTATCTTCTCACTTATGTTACTTAGTGGTTTTATTAATGTTATCAGATTTGGCAATGTCTGAAGCAGTCATTGACCTCAGAAGACCGTTAGAGTTTAATAAAGGGAAATTTCATAGAGCATAACCTGTGTGAGTTTCTAGTTGGTATTAATTGATATAGTAAATAATATTATAAAGAAAACATTATAATTGGAACGTCATGTGTTCTTGTCTACGTACACGTTGTTTTGAAACCAACGTTGTTCTTTGATGGTAAATTGTTTTGTGAAATCACTTCTGTCACAACCATATATTCAAGTTGACAGCATTTTGTGAATATTAGTTGAATTTATCTTTTTCGGGACTGGTATGAATTTTTTAACAAGGTAATAATATAACTTTAAACAACATACATTTATTTGAAGTCATATAAATACTTTGAGAAATATATTTAAATGAAATACATACATACTCTTGAATCCAAAAAAAATAGATTATAAATAAGATGTAAATTTATTGTTAACGTAAAATTGAAGCGTTTGAATTCTTTCTATTCTTAAAAACTCCGTTATATATCGTCTTAATATATATGTAAAAAGAAACAGAATTATTGATTCACACATTCAACTGAATCGTACAGCTAAGGATATCTATTAATATATGTAAGTATAACTCCATAATAATCAAGGTTCTAAAACAGTGCTTATAATAAAGAAATACAAGAAATGCATGTATTATTCATAAAAATATCAATACTGTTTTCAATTAATTATTATTCACCGATTACTTCAATGTAGCTGGATTAACTGACAATCGTCCAACGTCAGAGGGACACTTTCACTGTCAAAAAAAAATGACAAGCGTCACTCCTACATTTTACGTTACAATATATATTTTGAGCCAGCTATAGCATTACATTAAATAATAAACATTTACCTTAATTAATAAATAATATTGAGGGATCTTTTTTGATAGTACAATTCACGACTAAATATTGTTATAATGGGGAATAAGCTCTTTGTATTTTTATAATAATATCATAAAGTATCGTAAGACGCATATAAAATTGAATTTTATATATTGAAGCTAACTTACAAACTACGTGTAATGTATAAAAAGATAATTGAAGATCGTTTTCCACTTCACACAATACTAACATACAATTACTTTACGTCGGCTATTAATTAGACTGGCTGTATATAATATAAACATTATAATAAAAAAATTACTTTCAGGCTTTAAAACTTTAAAAAAGTATCAGATATCTTGTTTTAGGATATCGACTAGGTCTCTTTCAACCACGTAGACAAATATTTTCAATTTTCTTGACAGTTTTACGCAATAAATGAGTTGGTACATACAAGTATATATAATACGAGGAATGGAAACCCAATCGTATCTCATTTAACAGCAGCGCGAGCTATCGTCTGTCTCGGAGCTAACGTAGCAAACATTTCTCAACTCTTCGAATTAGTTCACAAGTGCAGTGAAAAACCTGTATCATTTATATTTAACTTAATGAGATCTAAAAATTTAACAAGTATTCATTTAAATGACACGAATATTTTTCGGATTACTACGCATGTTTTGTAGTGTCCATGATAAGACCAACTGACACATTCACATCTCGTCTGCCCGCGATCACGGTTGCTGAAAAGTAACCAAAACATCGTGAGTATGACGTTTTAAAATAATAAAATAGCCTTATTAAACCCAATAATATTTGTTTCATTTAAATAAAAATCTCATTGTTTCTATTTTTTCTATAATTATGATGAATTTGAAACTTTAATGAGTAAAAGTTGTGTCCAATATAACTTTAATCCTCCCCTTTGTTTAATAACTGAACAATACTTATCATATTTATATTATTTATTCATGAGGTTTTAATACTTTCCTTTAATCATGTCATAATCCCTTACCATTTTTTTTTTTTTTTTTTTTTTTTTTTTTTTTTTTTTTTTCTACGAGGGGAATCTTTTAAAGACTTCCTGCCGCGGGGGAAACGCGACAGGGGCATGTGGGATTTCCACCCACTAAACCACCTCGGCGTTCTCTGCGCTGTGCGTAGACTAGTGAGCGGGAACGGCAAGCCATACTTCCGCTCACTACGCACGAGTCCCGAAAGGGACTCCGCCATCGGCAGGGGTATCAGTGGCTGACCACACCACCCCTCCGACTCAAGAGCAGCGTGCCGGGAACGCCAAACACGCCGCTCTTCCTCTAGCCTATGTTACCCGGACGCCGGTTCCCCACCGACGCCCGGAGGCTTCCTCACTGGGGAGGCAGGTCGCGAGCATAAGCCCGCTGCCTTCGACCCAGCCTTCGTCGGCGCAGCGGCGCCGAGGAGGGGTCGTCTTCCCTCACTCGTTCAGCAGCCTCCTTCTGCAAGATGACTCTCTCGCTGAAGTCGGCCACCGCCTGCCATGCCCTCTCGCTGCCGACCATGGCCTGGACCACTGCCGGCAACGAAAGGTCTGCGCCAACCACGCGGATGAGTTGGCTCCGCTCGGATATCCACGCTGGACATTCCATCAGTGTGTGGTCAGCGGTGTCTTCCACGCGACTGCAGTGGTGACACGTCGCTGTCGGCTCTCTCCCGACTATATGGCACAAATACCTCCCGAAGCAACCGTGCCCCGAGAGGATCTGCACCAGCCGGAAGGTCAAGGATCCATGTCGGCGGTCCACCCACTCCATGAGGAGCGGGCGAATAGCCTCCACGGTTCGCAACCCGGCCACTGGCTCAGAGAACCTTTGCCTCCACCGATGGAACAAGGACGACCGCGCAGATCGTCGCCAACTATCCACCCGATCCCGGTCCGGACTCGTTCCCCGGGATTCATAATCCCTTACCAACTTCATGTTATTATAACCCTTAACTAGAGATCACCCAATTAAATTCTCACGGAATAAAGAGGGATATTTCATAATAAAAATCGGTATTAAGTTATACTATTTAAATATTTTGGTAATTTGATTATATGAAATTTTCATATAGAATTGGATATATGAAAGTTTACAAGCAATTTGGATTGTCTTTTTATTTAACGGTACAATTATAGCTACACCAACTTATATTAAACCAAACAAGTATTTTAGAGGTACTTAGAATAGAGAATTCATCATTTGCATCGATGGGGGAATTGAAAATCACCTATAGGCTTAGTTGAACTACTTTCTTTGGGAACTCTTAAGTATTTACACTTTTATTTTGTGAATATTAATTTTTATATATTATTAACTTTATTATGAATATTATTTTTTAACTTTTATCTCGCGTCGTCACGATAGGGTTCTAGAAGTCATACGTGAAGCGGTTAGTCTTTCGGTAGCCAGAGCGCAAAAGGAAATAACCACAAACGAACGATCAGTAGGTTTTGTGAGAGAAGGCACTAGGGCTACAAAATCAAACGTCAAGCCTTACTCCATCCTTAAAGCGGCGTCGGATTGGACTATAATGATGGACACGTATGAAAAACAATATAAAATCCCCGAGGATATTTGTGCGTCGGCCTCCAGACCGGATATATTTTTGTTTTCGCGAATTTTAAAGCGCGTAGTGATGATAGAGCTTACGGTCCCTTGGGAAACCAACATCCCCAAAGACCATACCATCAAGGTCAACAAATATTACGAGCTCACAAACGAACTCTCTCGAAATAGGATCGTAGTAGATTTGTACGCGGTAGAGGTGGGAGCGAGAGGAATAACAGCGAAATCTCTCTATAACCTACTAAAGGACTTGGGCTTGTCCAGAACTCACATTAATGCATTCTTGGAACGTACATCGAAGGCAGCCCTAGTAGGTTCTTTTCAAATTTGGTTAGGCAGGGAGAGGAGCTTGGACAGTGGAGTCGAGCGTATAACGCGCGTTAGTTAAGAGGCCCCTTAAATCTACACTTGGGTCGCAAGTCCCAGGCACTGTTGAAGCTCCTCTCCCTGCAACGCGATGGACCCGGCAACCGCACGGTGAATCCATGGAATGCTGAGAAGTTTCGTCTCTTTCTTATATATTTTTAATATTAAACAAAATTATTTGTTCAGGTGGCTCCTTCAAAATCAAGGTTGGCAACACTTCTACAACACTTCTTACGTTGCAGATGTCCATGGATGAGGGTGACTACCTTCTATCAGGTAGGCCGTATGCCTGTTTGCCCTTTGGGTCATAATAAAAAACAAAACTTAATGTAAACCTTAAATAAAAATATGTATACCACATTTAGACCAGAACAAATTATGTAACCTACTTGTATAGACAAAGAACTAAAGCACACTTCAATGATCTTCTCAAACATTAATAGATTATTAAAGTTAACAATACTGAATTGAGTTTTATTGTAGAAATATAATATTTTCATTTATTTTTTGTTTTATTCTACTAAGCCGATTGTGAAAGGATATACGCATTTGCACCATCCAATGCACATAAGCAGCATGTTTATAAAGAGGTACACAATTTTCTAACGAATACCGTTAAATAATGATTATAGTCATATAAAAGATTATTATTATTTATATAAGCCATTATTAATAGGACCTATTCTTAGATACAATTAAAATTCATAATTATTGAATCATAACAACGTACTTATCTTTGTTTATTGTCATTATAAAAGTTAATATGAAATTGCAATATGCCCTTGTTTTTAAAGAGTATGACGTCACGCCTCTCTTCTTGATTATCATCAGGGTCTCAGATTCTTGAACGTAACCTCTTAGACGGTTTCACAAATCCTTAATTTCGAAAAGCTCCCATCGTTGTAACGGCTCGACCGAGAAAGTTTTTCATATGTGTCCTCTAATATATTTTATATGACGCATAAATGTATGAAATATATTGTCACTTTAAGAAAAAAATCCACTATTAATAAATCGTATACACGTAAAACTCTCAATAAAATAATCTGTATTGGAAATTTACAATAAAGAGTTTCGTATGTTACTTAACTCTCGAGCACAAGCGATCATCAGTCACATGGCTAATGTAGCGTAGGTTTTTCAACGCCTTACTAGTGCACGACTGCACTGAGTGTTATAATTTGTATCTTTTATATTCCACTTGCCAGATGCGGAGTTATCGATAATACAATACAGAAACTATTCAATACCAGCTGATTTCGACTGAACTGAGAATTTATTTACCTACACATAAAGCTACCTTACATAAAGTTTATTTAATATGCAGCATATTACTTTTTAAAATGTATGTTTATATAAATTATATTTTATTTGCTGACTGTATATACTTTAGATACTATTTATTACATAAAAATCTAAGTACCTTTAAATAGTATATACTCGTACATATAAAATATAATTACATATATACCAATGGAGTTCGCTCAGAACAATCAAATGACAGTTTCCTGCACCCTCATCACTCAAAAGACTTATGTGCATACTAACTTGAATATCCACAGCTGAGTACAAGCTATAAATTCAATTAAAAGATACTGATGAATGTTCTACACAGAGTTACTTGGCTATACTATGCATATAAAAATTATAAGTAATCAAAATAATTTAAATTAAACTAATATTAACAGATTACTGCGCGTATTTTATTTAAAAAAACTGCATACTCCTAACGTTTCGGTTACTTTACAACAACCGTGATCTAAATATTTATATATTTATTAAGAATGCGGAACATATTAATAATTTTACGAACATAGCCGGGGCAACAACCTTGCATGGATGAAATATCATATAGCGAGTGACGCTGTTGACTCAACGGAACGAACACCAAGCCGTGTGAACCAGAAGATTCCTGATACCACACAAGCTATGGAATGGTATTGCTATCCTAACATCGGGACAATCATGTAGTATTAAACGTTTTAATGTATAACTCTTATTATAATATTCATACAAGTAATTTTCGTATTTTGTCACGAACCTCTGGCTTTCAGTGAAACTCTATGTGAAAACTCTCTATTCTATTTCAATTACATACTTAATATATCAGTTTATTTATTAAAACGTCAGGTAAACCCCAGATCTTAACAATTATAAACAATTATTTATACTTAAAAACTACATTTTTAATACAATTGACAATAAAAAATTATAACAAAGTCTTTTGTATCATTGTAAACAATCTTATTAACATTTCAAATGATTATAATACTCCGTTTTTAAAGCTTTATACATAGCTATTTTGTTTATTAATAAAATACATATACATACATACCCACTTATTACATAAACTGTAATATGTAGTCCCTACATAACTAACCGGCATGCGGAAAATAAATAAGAACATGTGAATAAGAAATAATATATCTTTATGAAACAAAAGACAATTTGAATTTGCACATACCATTCATCAGGGGAAAATATTCAATAGTAGGAAAATATATTTCTACTTCCCACAAAAACTCTTGAGAAAAAAAGGTACATTTCCCTTTTGGTAGCATTAAATTAATTCGTCGGTCGTAAACAAACTCACGTTATTGTCCCAATATTCTATGCCTCGTATACTTCTGGGTTTCTTTTTGCATTCGTTTAAGATATTTTTTTCTGTAATTTATGTAACGTGTCTTGACTGAATGAAATAATTTGGTTTGTATGTTTGTTATTGAGATTTTTATAAAAATCTAGCTAAATTTTATTTAATAAGAGTTAAATAGTAAATGAAAATAGTTTATACGACTCTCGTAAAATTGTATTTATGGCATTACTTTAATTATTCAATCAATCATATTGATATCAAAAATGTGAAATCTTGTGCATCAATTCATTAATAATATTATTAAATACAATCTTAGATCTCATTATTAAATACAACCCAAATACTATAAGTGAGGTGGATCAATTTATACTTTACATCTTTTGGTATAAAAAAATGTTTTGGTTTTGTGATAAATTTGTTTAAATAAGAATAAACAATGAGTGAGAGAGCCGGTTGGTATACCACCCAAAAATCTACTTCCTCGGAAAACTAAACCTCGCAACATCTTTTAAGTTGCGGATGTCTATGGGCGATGGAGACTATTGCCCTTCAAGTAGGCCGTCACTTCGTTGGCCACCTTTTTCATTAAAAAAATCACATTATTCTTTGTAAGCATTGGTATAGATATAGGAAATATGTAATAATCCTAATGCACACAATTTGAAAAAAAAATCCTTTTGATTTGATTTGAAAAATATTTTATTAGTTAAATGTGCTAAATATAGTCCTGATTACACAATCGAGTGCTGCTTCTAATGATTATTTCTAATTTTTTCCATAAAAATATATAAACATATTTAACTACAGAGCATATTTATACCGCTTGGTGTTAATTAAAGAGTATTAAGTACACTAATTAATTTTCTGACTCCGATTTCCACGAATTGGTCACAGTGGTCTTATTTCAATTTAAAATTTTCATAATATTTATAAATTTTGGTCAAAAATATTTTTTATAACTAACTGTATAAAACCAATCAATGCTTAATTTTATAGTACAATAAAATTTTTACAAAAAAGGACCTTAAAATAAAAATGTAATGTACAAGATTTATATCGATTCATAGTAATTCCAGTGCTTAATGAACATACTAATTACATTTTAAAGTATGTTTTAAACGAATGAGCTTATAATAAACAATAAAATTTTAATTTCTCTCTTGATAACCAACCAGCCTCCAGGTTTCTGTGAATAAAGAGTGAACTGTGACCGTAATAAACAGTGAACACAGAAATGTTACGGTTACTTAATTTTCTATCACAAAATGAGAATTACTTACAAACAGCGTCGCTTATTCTGATAAATAGAACAATTTTGTCTCAGTAAAAATAAACATTAAAATATTTATTTTATATAATGGAATTTTCTGCCTTTGTTAATTATTAGTATATAAGCTTTCGAAATTATTACATACATATATTTGTAAAATAATGTGAAAAGAATATTATTTGAATTATATGTGGGAAGTAAATTTAAAAACATATAACAAATGACAGCACCTTATCAGGTTTGGAAGCATTTCATATATTGCTATTACTTAAGAGAAGACTTACGAGTTTATTTGTTTGGCTTGAAAAATAATGAAAAAATTTAATTTTACGATTGTCATCTAGTTTATCATGGGAAAACATGTATAAACGTGTATAATAAGAGCGTTAGTGTTATTTTTATCTTGACCACTCTTTGATACTGTATCACTTACACACAAATCAAATAATTTGAATAGATCTGTAGATATTTGAGAAAAGAAAATATAATATTATTTTTAAGATAGTAAGCAATTTACGAATACTCTTGAAACGTGTGGTGGGCGTTGTTTAATATATTTATTATTATATGGAACCCGAAGTTTCATAAGCTTTAAGTTATAACTCAATTTAATTTTTAATGTAACTAGTTTATGTCGTTAAATTTCTTCAGTTATTTCTTTATAACAATTGATGAGTTGTTGAAGAATATAAAATAAAATAATTTTGTAAAGAAATTGAAAAAATCTGTGAAATGGAAACTGAATCGAAGCGAATCCCGTGTTGAGTGAGGTCTCCTCGAGAGATGATGTTGACCGAGCATACAAAGACTTGTGTACACCCACACTTAATCTTACAGATCTGTCTTTTTATCTCACGATTCGAAACGTGAAGTACTTTTTATTTTATTCTAATCTTTTCCAAATTATTCCGTAATCAAAAATTCAGAGAAGCGAATAACAATATGTACGTATTTTTTAGTTTTAATATTGCATGTTCCAAACAACAGCTGATTTGAAAATTCCGGGAAATAGATAATTAAAAGGGAGCGACTTCAAAGTCTGTATAGTTATGATTTATGTGTCATGTACTAGGATATATATAATTTAAGACGTTTTGTTGGAACTACAAAAACTATTCTGAAGTATTTTCTTGTTATAAAGAACAGGTATTTTTTATTTTACTCTCGTGATTAAAACTTCTCTTTTTTATATGATGGAATATATTCGTTTATTTTTTCTGTTGAGTTTCAAATGTTTATTTACCAATATTTTGTGTGTTGAATAAAATTTACATGATACTAATGATAAAACATACTTTTATAATTTTTTGTTGTATGATTAGTAAGCAAAATATAATGGATCTTTTATTGTTATTTATTCCTTTTTAAATAGATATAATACAAAACTTTTATTTACCTACTGTTTAAGTTTTGTCGTTTATTATACGATGATTAAAATAACTTCATATTTATGTAGTAGAAGTTATTTTTTTATTTCTATTGATAATTGTATGGAACGGAATTTTCGGTATATTAAAAATTATGAAGCAGGCATCCAAAACGGTCATAAAAAGAATTTTTATTAGAGTAACGCTCCATGGAACCCTTGCTTCTGATTGAAATCGACCCTTTTCTAAAGTTGTTCCACTTAAATGATTCCAAGACCCTGGTAACGTAAGGCTTACAAATTTTTATTGCGGCCAAATTTGTTGAAAGGTTCCTTGTAAGAGATTTCATTACTTTACATGATGTATTAATAAAATAAAATTATTTTAAGACTATTACTTATAATTTTGTATAGCACTTGGCCATATCCAACTATTCAATTAGGATACATTATAATTAGGTACTTATAATAATATTTTATTTACATATGTTTTTATAAGAGTATCCTTCAAACATTAATATAGTAACTTCTCCATAAAATAAAACGTAAATATAAGTTTGTGCTCTTGAAAATTAAGTGCCATAGTAAAACATTTCAGTCAACAGCATTAATTTGTGTCGCTTTTCCTTGTTGTCACATGTTAAAAGTCTCACAATATAATATTTTGCGGTATCCTCCTACTTGTTAACATTTTTATATTTCTTTGTTTCTGTGTTATAGAAACATAATATAATAAAAATACTATGAAATGTGACCAAGTCTTTGGTTAATAGGACAATATTAGAATATTGTAAAATTTAGGCAAACAGAAAATACAATACAGTTCAATAAAAAGTCAAACGTATTAATAGAACCGATTGCTTGGTAAAATTCTAATTATAAATGACAAATTGGCCTTCAGCTAAATAAGGCAATAAATAGAGTTAGTTATCTTACTAGGTTGTTAAAAATTACATGACGATGTTCAATTGCTCAGTTTATATAATATCACTTAAAATCCACTTTAATTTTAGTATGCAATTATTATCTTCTGAATTAATGTAGTTGATTGATTATTTTATTTTATTTTTTGTGAAATGTACCTCAATCCTCTGAGAAATTAAGGCTGAGAGTCAAAGAAACTGAAGGGCCAAAGATAATTGTAGCTTTAAGATAAAAAAATACTTTTTTATACCTACGGTGATGTAATTCTCATGATGAGTAAGCGTTCTGTTGAGAACGTCAGTTATAAATCTTAAAAACCTCAAAGTCTGTATTCAGTTACAAAGTAAATATAGAAATAAAATTTTGAAGTAAAAGAAAATATGTCTCGATTATAATCTTGATCAACATGCTTCACTAAATTATTAAGTCAAAATTTTATTCTTACTGTGAAAACGTGCCTTAGAAAACGTGAAATAGAAAAAACAGTTAAAATTTGATACTAATAAAATATACTTGAAGTAATATGGTTTTTGTTGGGATTCTTACATAGTTATTTTATTTTAATCATTAGAGATACTTAGGGGTGGTCATGAAAATAATAAATATCAGAAAGAAAAGTTACAATTACACAACAAAAGTTCCTAGTCCGCAAATTCATTAAAGGCAACTCTAATTTTGTGAGATCTGTGAATATTAAAGTCCTTCAAAGTTCCAAGTTTCTAAAGATACCGTGAGTATTGATTACATTTAATATTAACGAAGGAGTTGGCTGCTGTTCACATAAATTACTTTTTGAAAAGGAGACAGTCCCGGGAGGATAGTATATTATATGTTAATGAGAAGTTATTACAAAATGTAAGGTCACCTTTGTTTACTATTCGCCACTAATCAACACTATAATAATCTTTGTATAAAGATTTTGGGTTGACAAATTCGTTAATTAGATGTATGTATACTCTTTCTTGATAGTTGAAAATTCGTTCTAAAGAGGTTGTTCTCAAAAAAAGTTCGCAGTGTAAAGGTATATTTTATATTGACTCTTATGGACAATTCAGGGGTATTACGAGATATTTATTAAAACGAGGAAGTTATATTGAGGTTCGTTATATTAAGGTTGTACTGTAATAAAAACAAATGTACCAATATAAGTATTAATAACATTTCTTCGAAGTAAGTCTCACTGCTAGTATCATGTTTGTCTTTATATTCTGTTGTCTTGACGCCGGGAGTTTGAAAACTTCTTATTTGTTTGCAGATTAAGACTTCATGTCTATAGTGACGAGATTAATTGGAAGTAACAAGATATATACCACTTCATTTCATTAATGTACCAGAGGTAGAGTATATTCTAAATAAACACAATTTACATAAGTAACTTAGATGGTAATAATAGAATATTGGACTTTCAGAAATTATAAATTGTAGTTTAAATATAAGTTTTCTGAACAAGGGATAACTCAAATTTGAGTGGAACGTTGTAGTAGAGTTTGCTCAGTTATTATTCAGACCAGCTGAATGCGGAACACGAGAGTGCGGAGGAAAAACTGGTTCGCACAGAGACCTTACAGATTGTTATTTTACAGTTTTCATGTTTGGGTTTCCAATAAATAATCACATGTCTTGTCAGGTAAAAGATACAGCTGGAAAGCACAGTAAAAGTTTAAGGTATTAAAACGAGTGTAGTGTTCCAAAGATAAATCTCAAGACTATGCGAAACTTCGTAGATTTACATTTTTTGGAGTTGGTATTAAGTCAAATTTTCTATATTAAAACCATGTTTTGTTGATATTAGATGAAACTTCTTAGTTAGTTAGTAAGAATCAAACAAAATCTTTTTCAGAAACAATATAAACAAATATGACCCCATTTTAGAGAATAATTCTTAACTCTTCAAGTAAATTTATTAGAATTAACTGAAGTATACACTTCGAATTTAAGGTAATTACCTCTAAGATCACTGCGTGTTTAAGGCCACGTGAAACTTGATCACACTTGTGGTTACACTTTTTTCATTTAACTCTACAACTTTGGCAATTTGTGTTGTGAAAAGATACACCTATAAAAAAAGATACATACAAGATAAAAAAGATATATCCTACAAAAAAAGATACACCTATAAACTACCGATAGTTCCTTCTCTTCAAACTTTGAAAATTTACTTTATAACAAACAATTATGGGATATTTTTAACATAGTACCATCATACTCTTAAAAACAAAATTAGGACGTCTAATTAAAGTACACAATTTAGTAAAAGATAAAAACATTTAATTTCTTAAAGTACTTGTCAGCAAGACTACAGGAAACGCTTAATAGACTTAATTACTTACAAATGTTCCTAACAGTGAATAAATACTAAACACGAAAGAAAACACGAAGCTGGTTCAACCTAACCTAACAATTTTCCATTCTGGGTCCAGTACATTTAGTTTCATTACATTATACATATACCAACTGCAAAACTCTCTTTTCAAATCTCTGCTTCCGACAGACTTCCTTAATTATTCAGATGCATTCCAGAGTGACCTTTCACGTCTACTATTACGATATCGTAGAACAAAACTTTTGAGATTTTTTTAAGTTAAAAATGTTTAAATAAAATCTGAAGAACTATTCCAGTATACAATTTCAGAAAATATTCGAATAAAACAATTTAAATGTATATATATTTTTGAGCTAGCTAGCTGTATTTGTGAATCAATCCACATAGAAATTGTAACATTAATTACGCATTGATTCATTGTTTTAAGTCATCGAAGTGTAATATCTTCCGCGTCACCGGCCACTTACAATATGTACTATATGTATACACATATATAATTATATATTATACATAGTAAGCAAAATTTTAGTTAAAATTATGAAAGGTCTGATGTTGTAAACGATCCGACACAGCGAATGAATACATTTACTATTCATTCCCACGAGAGATGACTAATTAGCTTTAACAACCTTTCTCAGTTTCTTTTGTATGAACAATTGTAAAGCTAAGTTACCAAACGATATTTTCTATTGCCATTTATGAGATGTTCTGCGTTTTAAGATAATATTAGGTCTCTGTTTTATTACATTATCCTAATCTACTTTATGGTCGTTAACTATTATTTTAAATAGCCCAAGCAATTTTGATCAATTGTCCTTTGGATATTCTACACTTACTAGCCTTTTTTCCCTTTAACGATTCATGTTTTAATCTTTATAAGTTTTTAAGGTTCAGAGGAATTATCGTTCAATAAATGCATATATAGATTTATGTATATCTTTGTTTTCAATCACACAAACACTTGCAGATATATGTAAGTAATTATACTTAGTTTATAACTATTATATTTAAAAATATATTTTTCATCATAATTCTTCGAAAATAAAACGGGAAAGTCAATGCTAAATTTTAAAAACACGAATGAAGCGAAGAATAAATTCGAATAAAAATAAACAAACTGAATTTGATAATATAGGACATTAATAACTATAATAATATTATACTATAATATTTCTTGGTATTCTACAAAGAAAATAACCAGTGAAGAAAAAAACCAACCAAGTTTCCGATATCATGGTTCATAAACATAGTGTTTTATTAGAGTTGCCTCAAAGAAACACTTTTTCCCGCACATTGTATGCATTAGTAATGGTACGTGGAGCCTATAAAATTCTTGATTGATCTTTTGCTTTCTTGGAAGGTTTTTGGGATTAAAGAGAAGTTATCGTTTCACGTGATTTATTTTTAATGGAACTTAGATTAATTCAAGTCATAGTTAAAAATTAAATAATTTTATTTACGATAAGACTAAATATTTTCATACATATTTGTAGTTCATTATGTCAATCAGATTTTAAAATCATGATAAAGTATAATGAGCAAGGATATTGATATGTCTATTTCCATTAAATAGGATAGTGACTGACTATAAAACCCTTGTGAAGCTTAATATATTTTGGAAACTAAATAAATCAAATACGTTTAACAAAATAGTAGATTAAATCTATATATTTTTTAATTACTAATAAATTATATAAAATATTAATATTTGTAAAATAATTTACATTTTTTCAAAAGTAATTTCAATCTCGAAGTATTTTGTATGTGTATAATCAGACAAACTGCCTTTTCACCTTATAGCAGAATCTTAACAATCCAATAACGTAGACCTCTGTCAATTCCCTATCGTCTGTCCTAGGACCATTCCGTATAATATTGTTAGAAACTTTGATAAAATCCGTATCACCATCAAACAATATAGGTGGAGATACTCCAGTATAATTCGCAGATGAAATACCGCATTGCAATCCTTCTAACATGAGCAACTAACAAAAATACTCCCCAAACCAATCGATAATAACACACTGATACAATAAGACTGCAGACATCAATATTTGAGAATAGAAAACTAGACAGAAAATGCCAACTAATTTTCACGTTGTATTACGAAATGTGCTATAAAAAAAACTTCCCATTAATTAATAATTCAAATAAACAGATTAAGTATGTATAATTTTCACATCCAGAATATAAACTAGTTAAGTGCCTAAACAAAATAAGTACTGTAAGCCTGATTGGTTTGCTCAAAATTTAAATATTGATCTGTCACGTAAAAACTCTGATACGTTCGTAAAACAAAACAATTTAAAAGAATTATTCAAACATACAACACGTATTGTATATAAAAATAGTTATTTAAAACCTTTAATATTCAAGATAATAATTACTTTACAAAAGATTTAAATACGTCATAGACGAGTCAAGTTTTATTATTGTAATAAAGGATGTAAGTATAATGATCTTTTGAGTCAGTGGTGGCCTAGTGGTTAAGGGGCCCGCCTCTCATGCACGAGGGCGCGGGTTCGAACCTGGCCCTGGCAAGTACCAATGTATTTTCCGAGTCATATGTACTTTCTAAGAGTATTTACATCACTGATTAATGCTGATTCAAAAAAGAAGGTTGATGCCAGGCAAGCGGCCAGTCGTAAAAACAAATAGCCAAAACTATTCACAACATATAAGGCAGACCCTGGCTAAAGCTGGGAAACTGACAAGTAGAAAAAGAATGATCTTTTAGACATATTTTGATTGTATGCTTGTTAAACATATTATTGTTGGCTGAAATATTTATTTTATTAGCTCTTAGACGAATTGTGAGTAATTAAAAAAATAACGCTTTACTTTAATTAATTTTAACTTGTTATAATATTATTAATATTATTTTCTATTGAAACAAATATTCTTTATTCAATAATGTTGACATTTTTTCTTGATAATGTTTAATGTTAGGTTAATTTATATCTTTTTTTTTTAACTGAACAGATGTTCATATATTTATTTTTAGATATTAACCATTTAAATGTCAAACCTTTCAGTACATTTAATTTAAAACAAACTGTCCACCTAAATATGCTAAATTGTTTTTTTTTATCGAAAATTTGGATCTGTGATTAAACATGCGACTGACATTTTGGGAGATATCCGCAAACAAAAAAGAAGATGGTAATATAATCCTTAAAAAAATTATAATTATTTCTTCTGTTCTATTACATAAAATGAACTTTTAAGTTCCGGGATATATTAATTATCTTTTTCTATATAAAAAAAATACTATTTTTGTGTGAGGGGTGTCAAACGAGCAGCCGGCCTACGTAAGGCCAGTAATTCCCGTCGCAATTAGATGGACATTCACAACATTTCTGTTGCGAATGCGTTGCATACCTGGATTATTGAGGAAGATAGAGGGGTGGGAATAAGGAAATGGCAGGAAAGGGTGGGAACAGAGAAAAGACAACCGACTCTCTAACTTAACTCAATGAAACGCAGCCATTAAAGACTAAGTCACGCCGGCCTTCTGTGAGAGGGTGGTACTTCTACGGTCGAGCTAGACCATGTTCGAGCTGTAGTTACTTGACCACAGCTAGGCACTAACACGTGCAAAGGTTGGGAATCAAATTACATACATATTGTGTATTGGTTATATTTCGGTAAGAATATTAAAGAGAAAAATTTTCTCCACTATGTACAGTATATATTTTTAAATGAAAACTGTTTACTAGAGACGAAAGCTGAGTACAAAGGATTATCTCCCTAAATGATTGCTAAGCCGTGTTAAACTATGTTAGACTCCACTAAATTGCTTCTGCTATGCAATATTCTGGAAACTTCTTCAAACATTCTCAGCTTATGTAAACCATCGCCGACAACACATCTGAATTTGTTTTATGTATCGATTTTCTCGCCACTTCATAAAATTTCATTTAATTATTCCGATAAAGTCAAAGTAGATTTTTAGTTCTTATATTAAGACTTATCGGCGATTAGAATTATACAAAAAGTTTTGGTGAAATGATAACTATTTCGTTTAGTATGTTACTTTTATGATTTCAATAAAACAATTTTAATTGATACTTAAAGGACAGAGATCCAGTTATAAAGGTTGGCTTAATCTAATTGTCAGATACCTGCCTCCCCAGTGAGGAAGCCTCCGGGCGTCGGTGGGGAACCGGCGTCCGGGTAACATAGGCTAGAGGAAGAGCGGCGTGTTTGGCGTTCCCGGCACGCTGCTCTTGAGTCGGAGGGGTGGTGTGGTCAGCCACTGATACCCCTGCCGATGGCGGAGTCCCTTTCGGGACTCGTGCGTAGTGAGCGGAAGTATGGCTTGCCGTTCCCGCTCACTAGTCTACGCACAGCGCAGAGAACGCCGAGGTGGTTTAGTGGGTGGAAATCCCACATGCCCCTGTCGCGTTTCCCCCGCGGCAGGAAGTCTTTAAAAGATTCCCCTCGTAGAAAAAAAAAAAAAAAAAAAAAAAAAAAAAAAAAAAATCTAATTGTCAGATACTAAAGTTCTTCAATCTATTATTGTATGGATGCAATGATATACAGCAACTCTTAGTTGGTATGTAGAAAGTAAGATTTAGATGGTGAATTTGTTCTATATAATTTAAATTGCAGTGAGTGAATAATGAATATACAAATCCTTTAATTATTTCTGATTAATTATCGATATTAAATAATTATTTCACATAAATATTGTGCACAACTATTTTTGCGTTTTATAGAAATTTATAATTAATTATAACAATATAATAATATTGACAAACATATTTAAATAAATCGTTATAAGCCATAATAGAAAAGTTTCATGAACAAGATTGTAACGTTAATTAACGTAAAATATCCTAAGGCTGTTCAGAATATAACAAGACGAATATTTGTATTAAAATATATAAAAGAAAATATGTATTGTTCATGAGTAATAATATTAGAAATTGATCTATATAAAATATAATACGTAAATAGAAATAGTGTTAGATTATTAGTCTTTTCCTATGAAAAATTATTAGATTATGCCTTGATTTGAACTTTACTTGACTCAGTAAGACGTGAACAAAAATAACTGTTGTAAAAATATGTGTTATGACATAGGCGAGGTATCTTTATGAGTAGAACATAGACTGTAACAGTGTTAATAAAGTAGCGGCTACAGTGACTAATATCACAACATGTTTTTGATAGCGTCTTTTTAACGACACACATCAACACCTCGCACTTAACAGATAATATAGAGGTTAAATGTTATATAAAAAAACGAATGTCACTATAACAACATTATTATAAGTATTACGGCAGTGGCAGAATTAAAATTTTAATCCCCACAATGACGACAAGAAACTATATAAATGAAGTTAAGCTTTTCAGATAGTACACATTTTTTAATATTCTATATAATATCGACGTTCCTTTGCAGCAACCGTGATCAGAAATAGACGGAATGACACTTTCATCTGGTGCAGTTACCAAATAACAAAAAACGCGTACTATTAGAAAAACTAAGTTTCATTGAAAAAAGTACACGTCAAAATTTTAGATGTTAATAATTATATGAACACGATTTTGAATATCAAGAAACTCTGTTTTGAATATGTATGGAAATACATAGAATTGTATCTTATATTATAGAATACGATAGTCAGTGGTGGCCTAGTGGTTAAAGGGTCCGCATCTCGTTGCCTAGGGCGCGGGTTCAAACCTGGCAAGTACCAATGTGGTTTTTCGGAGTCATATGTATTTTCTGAGATTATTTAGACATCACTGACCTACGGAGAAGGAAAACATCGTGAGGAAACCTGGACTTATAGTTTCACAATTATAAGTTTGAAATCACCAATCCGTCCTGAGCCAGCGTGGTGATTAATGCTCAAACCTTCTCCATGTGAGAAAGAGGCCTTTGCTCAACAGTGGGCGCTGATAGGCTGATGACGATGACGATGACGATTATAGAATATGGTTGAAATGGAAGTATGTACATAAGAGTATATATATTGTTGTCATAATCATACAAATGCATCTCATAGTTTTAAATATTACCATCAAAATACATATAATAAAGTCTATCAATCATCTTGAAGCAAACAACTGTATTTTTTGTCATTGTTTTCCACTAGATACCAAAGCTCTCAAGAGTTAATATTCTTTATGAGTTTTAACAATCTTTTATTTGTTTCGGCCGCAGACTCTTTTATTCGCTGCAAGAAATTGGATGATGAGTAATAGTTTATTTATTATAAACATACTAAATATACATATAAATATATAGATGTATAAAAAAAATATTAAATCAATAATGACTATTCTTAAAAACGTCATGAAATTAATTTATTACCTATATAAAAAACTATAATAATTAACAGGGATTTAGCAACAAACACAAAAAAAGTAACTCGCAAGCCAAACGCTTTACATCCATTTACGCATTTTATCGTCTACATGCCATCAATAAGAGTTCAGATGTCGCCGGGTTGAGAGAATACCATACAATAGTTTTTCTGCTTAAGAATATTTCTCACCCAATTTGTATTTTACTTCTATATCCATTCATATGCATAGTTAAGGTTTTGAATGTATTTTTATTTATGATCAGTTTAATATTTAAATATTTAGTTTATTTCTTGAGAAACTAATCGACATTATTTTTTTTTAAATGTCGTTAAAAGACAAAAATACGTTACTGGTATAAATTGAGGATAATTAAGAGAAAATATGAAATATCTTACAATTGATTAGAGACAAAAAAAATATTAAAGCCTAAAAATATATATTTTTAGATCATAATTCATATTAATATGTCGAAGTTGCTATCTGTTAAGAATCCTTTTTGTAATCTGTAACACATATATAAAAATTCAGAGTTTCCCTAAGATTATTTGTATATATACATAAAATTTATAAGGTTTATATTGTACATAATGTACATTTACATTAATAAAACATGTAACTATTGTCATTATGAAACATCATTCTATAACGTTTTCTCGTGAATAGCTCGTAGTCTTTTCTCACTTCAGTTGCTGCTCATAAGTAAATAGGTTTTGACCAAATTACCTAGCCAAGTGGCTCTACGCTGGCAGGCGAGGAACCTTGAAGTCTCGTTATAAAACCTCTTAGTATAAAAAATTAAAAACTTTTGACTTGAAAGCTCTTTATAAAAAACGTATTTCAAGAATTCAGATGGTGACACTTTTAATAGAACCTCTAAACGACGCTTGTCCATAAATAACCTAGAAAAATATGTTTCATTGAAATATTTAGGAATATATGTGTTTATATCAATGCTTAGACAAGTAAGAATAAAGTATCCAGTTGCCATATTTAATATTACACAATTAAATATGGTTCTTTTCTCATCGAATGTCACAATAAATAACCTTACCTGAGTAATACTATTAATTTTCTTTCATTCATTTAAATGATTGAACTCTTGAAATTTTTTTATTGCTATCACCTTTATTAAAAACAGGAACGATAAAGAAAAACTTTTCTTCATAAAAATTTGTTTACAGTATTAAATACAAATGCTATCATTATAGTTAAAATAATATTAGATAAATTATATTTGTGTATATTAATGAGTCTTCAATTTATCCGTCAAAATCTGTCAATGCACTATTTCTATTTAGGTCATTAAACCAAAAGACCGTTAATTAATTTCCTATACTTTTCGACTTGATATAAGATAGTAAATACTTTGGTGTTTTGAAAACGTCAATTTAATTTATTTAGGTTTCACTTGACTTCTTGAGGACCCATTCATTAAATCCTAGCTTGAGGATAATGGATACTTTAAGACAATAGACCCTTTTGATTAAAAAAATAAGTTTGAAATTCAGTCTATGATTGAATGAGTAGTAGCCTAACAAACTACATATTAATGGAGTTGAGAAATTCCACTTAATTGGAGTCAGTTAAAAATAGCCTTAATGACTCCTAATGATATTACCTATTTGAAGATAAAATTCTTGCCAAAATCAGTCCAGCACTTCTAGAGATTAGCCGGAACAAACAGAGAGAGTACTTTAGATGTCGTATTTTATTTCTTATGCGTTTCTTGAACAGAGTGTTTTGCAATTAGAAACAACCACTTAAATTATGATAATTATATAAATTTTGCATTATTAAAATCATTATACGGTCATTTTTTAAGTTGTTTCTTTAAGACTATCCTTATCAACATCCTTTACCAGTCACAACGGATTGCCTGCATGCGTTCCGGAGCCACGCATTTTCATAGCTTTGTCTTCTTTTATTTTCTCACCTCCGAGGCGTTTTAAACGTTTCACGTAACCTTATAAGTTGCATAGAAGTTTCAGTTAAAAAACTCAAATTATTCTTTATTTGTTTAACACTGTATTGGACATACTCACTATGTACCTCAATAAAATAATAATTTAAGAGAAAAATATTCTTTGTATTAGTAAAGTTGTCTTTGTCTTTATAATCAAATAGGTTCCTTCTTATTTATTTCACGCATGTCTTTGTAAACATCAGATAAATAATCAAGTACACCATAAAATATTTTATTGTACCTTCCGAACTTTAATGCTGACGTAACTCAAACCAATGGCGACGAAAATCATAAAAATGTTTAAGAATTCCATACAATAATATACTTTGCCTGTTTCTGTGTTTCTCACCAATTATTGTTTGGGTGTCTTTACGGCTTAAATGGATAAGCTATTACTGAGTTATTTTTTCCACCACATATGGCTTCATTTCCATTAGACAACTGGTGGCATATTAATCTAGCTCAATTCAGTCATTATTAGAAAAAAATGTAAAGGGACTGTTCTTATTTTTCTGATTTAATTATTTATAAATATATTTAATATTCAATTTAAAAAGCGATAACATATTTAACAAATGAAATTTTGTACTTATAAGAGCGAATACTACAGTAATAGGTATTAGTATTATTTCCATTTTCTGGGACTTGCAAAAATCTATAAGATATGCTTCTATGGTATCCAAAGAAAACTATAAAATATGACGTGTATATTCTTTTTTATTTAATAAAAGATTTTGTTAAAAATGTATGGAGAGTATACAATAGCCGTTCAAAAGGTTTTCCTAATATATTAATGCTATTCGTTGGCAAAAATTTTAATTTGCCTAAAGGGTTTCCATAATTGCCTCATTTATTTGAGAAACTATGTGATCGAGATTCGATATTGAAGTTTTGGGAAACGAATAAACTATTATAATATCTATTATTCACTTCTAAAGCTGAGAATCGGTTTCCTTAGAAATCTTTTCTAATGCAAAATACTCGTATTATGAACTAATGTTAAAATAATTATAAAAAGCTCATTAGGTAAGAAAAATGTAGGAAAAATTCTTAGTTAAACTTTTATTATTAGCAGATTTTTATTGCATGAATTCTTACAAATGGCTTTCTTACAAGGAAGAAACTTTTTCTCATTAAAATGTATTCATGTTCACATAGACCTTTCTGAAAATGGATATTTATAACGGAATAAAAAAATTATATATACATAAAAGTAATCATCAGCATACTACAAAATGTCTACTTAGGAATAAATAAGAACTGAACACTACAAAATAGTATCAGTTATTACATCATCATTTTCTTAAAGATTATGTGAGAGGATTTTCTAAAACTATTTCACCACGATAAATGATTTGATTAAACGAAGTAATTATAAGTACTTAATCTTGTGTATTGCTGAGTTTCAAATAACTTACTATATTCCAATTCTAAACGGAAACACAGGTGATCTTGGCGTGTCCCATATAGAAGGTATTCTAGTATTTTCATCAGCATATCATTAAATTCTAGGAAATCCTCAGTATCCTCAGTGGTCGCGATGGATTTAGTTTTTTCAGACATGAACCAAAGCTACCTCCGAGGGAACTATGTGGCATACTCACACAATCTTTTCCATTGTTTTATTTTATTAGTTTAAGAAGTTTTTAATTCGTCTCATGAGGAATTTTTTTCATATTCCATGGTTTACCGTGCGGGTACCAGGTAAATAGCGTTGCAGAGAGAGGAGCTTTAACAGTGCCTGGGACGTGCGACCACGGTGTAAGTTTAAGAGCCCCTATACAACGCGTGTTAAACACTCCTGTTAGTTCTGGACAAGCCCAAGTCTTTTAGTAGGTTGTAGAGAGATTTAGCCGTTATACTTCTCGCTCCCACTTCTACAACGTACAAATCTATGATGAACGTATTCCTAGTAAGTTCGTTAGTGACGTTTATTTTTATAGCCGTAGTGCTTCTCTCATAAAGCCTTTTCAATCTGAACCTAGTCAATTATAATATTTTTTAGAATATGTGTACTAAATGAGAAAATATTATGACATCTATGTTTTATTATAAAATAAGAGCATTTAATTTCTTCAAATTTATTAATATTAAATTTAAAAACTAAATGAATGTTAATAGTTTTAACATATCAAATATATATTAAAAAGGATTACAACATAAACGCAAAAGCTTAATTTATATATTAATTCATAATGGCATTGATAAGTAAATACAAATTGATTGTTAAATATTCTATAGAAATAAAATTAACAATTATAACATAGCATTACTGAAAATATCACAGTTTCAGCCATTTGTTCTCTACCTACACATTGAATATCTTATTATCCGTTTCCTACTCAAGAGGTCTTAATTCTTGTATTTTATGTCTGCTTTCAGTTTGACGTGACAGAATGTGACACGTTTGTTAGAAAAATATAAATGTTTAAGCTATGAATAATCAAATCCAAAAGTATTAAACTGATATTGTTGTTATCGATAGCTATTGCAAGAATGAAATCTATACATGTCTATAATAATTTATGTTCATTTCATAATAAAAAACATTACAGCTTTAGTTGCATCAATAATAGTTATAGAGCACTCTTAATATTCCATTTAAAATGTTAATAGGCCGTTAACAATACACTCAGAATTATTATTAGCTCATTGTTAACAAACATTGGCTCGTTAATGTGAAATATTACGCTTTTTAAGCTCAGTTTATGAATCAAGTTATGGAATCGAAATTTAATTTTTGTACCAAATCTCTTTTATTAAATTAAACAAGGTCTCCATTTTTAGTAGAACTGTAAATTGTACATTGAAAACAACGAGGCAATCGACACTACTCATTACAAGGAAGCTAAGCCACTCATTAATTCCTACAAGCTATGCTTAAGGTACCTACTACTTTTAAAGACACTGACAACTGGTCTTTGCAATTGCAAAGACTTAAAAAATTATCCTTATTGAACTGGATGAATTCTATTCTGAGGTTCTGACTTACATCCTCTATAGAAAAATCGTCGTCTAATTACTGTGACTGTCCAAATTGTGACAGCCTGGATAACAGATTACATACTATCATCTAGCCTTTATATTATTTTAATTTTTCCGTGGGTTTTAGTTAACACAACAGCAAAATAATCTGTATTACTTTTCATATGAAACATGATACTTGAAGTAAACCTTACGATATAAATGTTCCGGTATTTTTATGTATAATACGAACTAAAAAGCATAGTAGAATGGACACAAGATCTGTGAGGTCCTAAATCCCAAGTGAGGTCGCTATAAGGGGCCTGATGTTTACTCAGAACACGACCACTTTATGTACATTTTCATTCATATTTTATGGATTTTGTAATCTATATAAATTTTCATACAAATAAACATGAAATTTTATAAGTATGATTTTTAAAAAGATTTTTCAACGTTAATCGCCACTTAAATATTGTTGTTTGTTATTTGATATCAACCAAAACATTAATTATTTCAAACGATTCCGAACAAATATAAGTTCTGAGTTTCAAAGGTGTCCGGGTTTGAGTTTCCAAGTATCATTTCATTATAATTAATCAAAGTTGGAATCCTCTCACTCAAGTCAAGTCACCCATCACGTTGTGAATATATTGTGACAGTGTTATTTCTAAACATGTCTTAAATCTTGTATCAAACTCTCAACAGTAAAAAGATTCTATATGTAATGCTTATCTTATAAAATATTTACAATAATTTCTCTCTATTCACTCAAACGCTGATTCAATCTTAATAATGTCTTCTTCTTCTACCTGGCAATTTTTCCAGCATTAGCCAGGGTCTACCTTACATTTTGTGAATAGTTTTGGCTAATTGATTTTACGACCGGCCGCCTGATTGACAACAACCCTCTTTGGGAATGCATTAATCAGTGATATCTAAATACTCTTAGAAAGCACATATGGCTCGGAAAAATCACATTGGTTCTTGCCCGGGCCAGGATCGAACCCGTGCCCTCGTGCATGAGAGGCGGGCCTTTTAACCACTAGGCCATCTCTGACTTGATGTCAATCCTATTAATGTACTTAATAATAATTATTACTTATTTACTTAGTCGCAATAATTTAGTTCAATGTGATGATGATTATGTATATTATAAATGCTAAATTTTGTGAACAATTGAAACGTTATTATTTTAATTTTGTTATATTTTTACTCATTGTGTGATATTTTACTAGAAAAATCGAATGTTTAAATGATTAATTCTTAAACAAAAGAAACTTTCTCTACTAAGCTACGGTCAGAAAGACTTTTATTTAGAAAAAGTTTCACAACCCAGCCTTCAAATAAGATAAACGTTGCTAGGAACGAATGCGTGATTGAAAATATATAATTGACAAACTTTTTGTTATAAAAAATAAATTTGACTTATGACATTCATTGGATAATACATCCTATAAAAAAAATTAAATTTGATTTGTTTAAAGCAACAGTTAATATCGTGAGCTCGTACATTTATCAAGCGTAATAAAAGCTTAAAATAACTAGTTTATTGAACAATACAATCTTATTTTCATTAGTATCAAAAGATCTACGTCATCTGAATCATTTGTCTGTTTTCTACACCGACTTACTTGTTGTTATAATATTATTATCCTATCGATCTTCAAAAAGACGCAGAAAATCACCACTAAGTTGGATAACAGGAAAATGCGTAACAATATACGGAATTGTTATCTCAACATGTCAATATAAGGATAGTAAGGCGCCGTATTTATTGTTGTTTAGTAAATGTATTTTCCTCGACTTTGCCTACATCCTACCACAGTTCAGTGTTCTCAAACTATTAAATATTAATAAAATCTTTAAAATTGGTGCCTGTCTTAATATTTTATAGTTATTATAAAGTAAATTAAATAATATTAATATTTTGCTTAGTAACAAGATCCACTCATTTTAATAAGTAAATAATATCTGTATGTTTATTTATTATATATAGTAATTAAAGGATTTTTACCTGAAACTGACAAAAATTTTAGATTGACTGTCCATATGCATGTCTCTACATATTATAATATAACAACTAAACTTATATTGTTTAATTCTTACCTACATACTTTTAATCATACATTACGAAATACAAATGTTAACAGTCATTTAAAATACAATTGATTCATTAATTGTTAATAAGTACCAACTATCAATGTAAAAACGAAACATTTTCGGTCGGCCGCTGCTAACTGCTAGCGCCGCTATGCAGCCCGATCGGCGATATGCACAACCTCTCTATGTATATTTTCCATACAAAAAATATTTTCAAGGACGATCTACAAATCTCGTGTATGTATGCAGGAAATGTTTGTATGTGTGTGTAAAATTAACACATAAATAGTGTTCGAGAAGCACTGATTATTTTGTATTGTTTAAAATCTCGTAGAAACTCCTTTAATTTCTTTTAATTGTCAAACAAAACGGGACTCTGATTGGTCGGTAAACTGTACATATATTTTTTTTCGCCATTTTATTATTATTGAATATTGTAATTTGTCTTTTTAAGCACAAGTGAATAAGTTTTAATTAGTAAACAGTGGATTAATTTATTGACGAATTATGGAAAATTATAGCTGTGAGCTCTGTGCTTGTGATATGTAATTATTAAAATTATTTATAAATCGATTTTCAATATTGTCGTTTGATAATAAAATTAAAACAAGTGTAAAATCAAGGTGTGTGACCAGTTGTGATTGAACTAAAAGAAAGGTAATGTTATAGTATTAGTTTTAATAAAAAGTATTATGATACATAGTTTTAATTAGTTAGCAGGTTGTGTACACACGAATAAGTTAATTTGTTTGTTGTTTTTAAATGATAATTATAAGAATGTTTGAATTTCCGCTGGATATTCCTATTTAAATAACTTATAAAGCTGTGATGAACAGATCGTAATCGTTTTAAGGTATTTTCGTGGCTCAGGGGTACCTAGTTGAGAGATTCATAAAGTATATAGATGTTCGTTCTGATAGGACTGCTGTAACATTATCGCGAATATTATCAATGTTTAAATGAAATTAGTATTTTCTCATTATTTCACGTATTTTATTATGCTTAAAAACTACATACTCCCGACGTTTCGATTACTTTGTAGCAACCGTGATCACGGCAGGCTTTTAGTCTGCCCGTTAAAAATAATAAAAATATTAGTTTCATTTAAAATTTAAATCAATACTTGCGTAAGACATCATTATTATCAACGTTTTAGAGGTGGAAATGATGAAAATTTGTAATTTATTTTTCAAACATTTCAAACATTTTCAAGCAGAATTGCTTACCCTACCCCAAATCTCTATACACGACACTGATGTATAATTGTCACCAATTTATGAGTAGTTAAATTCAATCCCATCGGAAACGACTTACTATTAAAAATAGTATTGAATAAAAAAATACTACATTAAATTGAAATTAAGTGATGGTAGCAATTTATATTTATAAAAAATCAAATCAATAAAACTAGTAAGACGATGTATCTAATCTAATATTTTGAACATACCATTTATAAAAGAGTTTTCCTAACGACTCCTTAAACATTTTATACACAAAATATACCAAATACATTCTCGTACATAACGTTCAAATAAATGTCTTTTATAATTAATTTACTTTTCCAATTAGAAGTCACAAATTCCTTATTAAATGTCCTTCGTTGTGATTTGAATTAATAATGTTCTGGGGAACTTGTAAAGTTTTTGATTGATTCCAACCCATTTAAAGCAATTTTTGAAATAAGATAAGTGCTCTTTTCTATGAAATTGATGTCAAAAATTAATAAAGATCCGTAATATTTCATATATCATCCTCAGCCTATCAGAGTCCAGAGAAAGGTTTAGCATTAATCACCACGCCTGCTCAAGACGGGTTGGCAATTTCAAACTTATAATTGTGAAATTATAAGTCCAGGTTATCCCACGATGTTTCACTTCACCGTCTGTCAGTGACTTCTAAATACTCACAGAAAGTACATAAGACTCGGATAAATCACATTGGTATTTGCCAGGTTTCGAACCCGCGCCTTAATAAAAATATCTATATAGTTGAAATAATCAGATGTATCTGGTGTCTATATTTGTATGAAAATATAAAAAATATTGCAATAGAACATGCCACAAGCACGTTAAATGTCACCGGCAGAGAGATAAAAACTCAATACATAGAAAAACTTACTTCAAAACATCACACCTTGGGTATACAAATATGTAGTTTTATTTTTATCACTAACAAGTTACGTCAGTTCAAATGAGAGTCATTATTTGAAGGCTGACTCAGAGCCCAAAACTAAAGAAATACGATATACTCTGCTCTATGGCCGCCTTACCAATAATTAAAATAATTAAGCATTGTTAAAACAAGAATAAGATCTTCCCGGGTGGCATTGGTGTAAAGATTTTAATATTTTAATATTAATTTTAGTTGTAAAAGTTAGTCAAAGTAATTGGTTCTCTAATTAAATATCAATTTTATTTCAATAAAATCTATTTTAAAAGCCCTTCGACGTACATATGTACATAGAACATGACTAACTACATGTATGTTCAGAGAAAATTGTTCTTATTAAATGAGATGTTTTGTCTTAACGTTTTAAATAATTTGTTATAATATAATAATAAAAGTGATGAGTAAGTCAGTGGTGGCCTAGTTGTTAAAAAGCCCGCCACTCATGGACGAGGGCGCTGGTTCATTCCTGGCTCTGGCAAGTACCAACGTGATTTCTCCGAGTCATATTTACTTTCTAAGAGTATTTAAACGTCACTGATTAATGCATTCCCAAAGAGGGGTGATGTTGAGGGCAGGCGGCCGGTCGTAAAAACAATTAGCCAAAACTATTCACAACATGTAAGGCAGACCCTGGCTAAAGCTGGGAAATGGCCAGGTAGAAGAAGAAGAATAAAAGTGATGTTTACTTCTTCAAAGAAAAAAATTGGGATTGTTTTTATATTAGTGAAATTAAAAAATATCGTATCTTTGATAGCAGAATATTTTCGCAAGTATAAATTATTATGTTTTTTCTCAGGCTGTTGAAATTTTCTAATACTGACCGGGTACCAGCAGCTGATAATCCCTTAACAAATCACTCCTCTACTAAATTTCAGCCTACGAGACCTTTTCTACTAACCCACGAAATAAGTTTTAAGATATAATATCTAATACCCAGGCTCGGATTTTCTTTATAAAGCATTACTTTGAATCAGCTGTTTGTATTGTTTTTATATTTATAAAAGAAGTTAAATGTCAAGCCTTGGTCGTGGCTTCAGATACGAACGATCCAAAGATAGACGCCAAAAAAGAAAATACTTTTGATTTCAGGTTCTGCAAGCAGAATATTGCCAGAAAAAATCAAGGACACATTTCTTATGACTACTTATATTCAGGTAAACTGTTCGTTTGCTGCGTACGGCATATATAACAAATATTACTAAACTTATTTTATACATAATCTTTGTTGTATTATAACCTATTCGAAAGTTACAATTTAAAGAAGAAACACATATTAATGTAAACAAATGATTGTGTGAGGAACTATTAAGTCCTTTTAATGAAAACTTAATTTAATATTGCGTTTTAAAAAACATAGCGTTATTTTTTCATAATTCTCAAGATAGTTATTAATAGTCTAGGATGAAATGACAGTAATTAAGATAAATTCACTATTTAATGCAATGGTTAAGAAATACTTAAAAAAAAGTGTTTCAAATATGTTTAAGAAACCTAACTTTTATCAGATTCATGTTTATTATATAACTATTTTCTTATTGTGACTGAGAAGCAATACAAGTAAGCGATTTAGTGTATAAATATAAAAAATATGATAAGATATACAGGGATTAATATGACAAAACGAGAAAATTGTATGAGTAATATAAAGATATATTTCAATAGGACATGTATCGATTATAAAGATGTGTGTGTATTACGGAGGACGAGTATTGAAGGTTCGAGATATAATATTGGATTTGCAAACAGCAATTTACAACTGACATCAGAGAGAAGCTTCACTATTGAGACCTTTATTTATTAAATACTATATTGTTACTTTTGAATATTCTCACTATCAGCATTATATTTACTTTTAAATTCCTTTTTCACTAATAGCTACTGGAAACGAATCTTAAATTTTTCGGTGTATAAATTGTCTTTGTTTTTATAAATAAAATTATCCTTAATGTATTGTATTTATTCCATGCATGTGTCGTTGTAAACATCAGTTCAATACTCAAATACGACATAAAATATTTTATTGTACCTTCCATACTTTCAAATGGCCACGACAATCATAAAAATGTTTAAGAATTCCACACAATAATAAACTTTAGTTATCATGACTTAAAGGAACTATTGTGACTCCTCTGAATTATGTTTCAATATAATTATTATTTCTTTTAAACAGAATGATTCTTTCCTTAACAAATTGTATTGTGTGTCGTGTGATTTCCGTTTACGAGGAGCTGCGAACGCTGCGAACGCTGAGAATAGTATGTTGTTATGGTAACCGAGGGAAACTATTGAAAAAGAAATTTGTTATATAAGTTATTTGGAAAAAAAATTACAATAATCATCGGATGAAAAGTTTTCTTAATATGAATTTCTCAAACAATATACTTATCTGAAGGGTCTTTATTATTTTCTACTTGTAGACAAAACGTAACCATGGCCCGTATAATAACAATATAAAATCATTCAATATTAGAATAATTATATATCATAATAATAATTTAGGGGAATTAAATGTTATAATTACAACCATTCATTCTTTAAGACTCAAGTTAGTATTTACTACTTTCATTTGAGACATTAGTCATGCCATTTAAAATATCAATTGATGGTAATCTTGTGTATTGTCAATGAATTTTTACTATTCTAAATGTTATCTCGAAATTTTGTACACATTGGGTTGATTTCTTAATCGATAAAAGGTATATTTGTAGTAACATCGTTGTCCTTGTGAGTGTGTATTGACATACTCCAAAACTCTTTACATGTAGTTCTACAACAGAATGGATATGAGCAATAGATTTTACTTCCCATCCTTTGTCAAAAGTTGTGCTGTTTGTTATAATAAATCATTTCAAGCCTTAACTACTCCCAAATGAAAATCGCATTTACAAAAGTGATAACAATGCAATATCAAACAGTTAGTTTTCCTTTCAATGTCACTTTTGTCATTTGAAATAAATTATGCTCTTTATTTTGGTAACATATAAACATATTTTATAAAGTATTAATAAATATAATAATTTCTATTTATTAATGAAGTTCTACTAGAAATAATTTTGACGAAAAATAAAGTTCTAATTACAGAAGTTTTATTTTTTTATTCGCGTTTAATTTTTGAAGCAGAGACCTCAGAGAACGTAGCTTTATAAGGTAACGCAGGTGACAAAGATGTTTGGATTCAAATACAAATTTACTTAACAACTATTGAAGACTAAAGGTAATAGTTTTTTATTCAATTGTACATTTATTATATTTAACTTATTAGGTAAGAAAATAGTTAAAATAATTTCGAATAAAGCTTTCAACTTTTATAACCATTTTATACAATATGAACTCGAACAGAACATTCTTTTAAAGGATACAACTTTGTCTCGTGAAAATGAATTATGATTTGAATAACTTGATTTATTTTATATAAAAATATATCATAAAGTAAACGACGTAATTACTAAGAGGTTAAGTTTACGGGAATACAAAATAAATAACGGTTTTAGGTTATTTCTAACTGAACGAAACGTCGAACAGTAAAATACGAGTATTCTAGTTGTAGAAGTAAGTAACTTTATATAACTGCTAAGATTAACGTTAAAATGCTTATAAATCATTTCTTTCAGTTTTATATCTATATTTTCCTGTATTACGCCTACTTTCGATTTGATATTATTTTTAGTAAGATGATTATTAAATATCTCTATTGTTGTTAAAGCAATCTAAGAAAATTAAAAGAAAATATCTATTGGAATATAATTCATTATGTTTTCTTAAATTTTTACGCTGTTCCTATGATAACATGGGTTTATTAAGAGGTGCTAAAGAAGTTACCTAAGGAACAGACACCCACGTTTTTTAGACTAAGACAACTCTACCGTTTACAATATTAAAATTTTTATTTCAGACATTTCCAGTGGAACCTAATAAGAGTGATAACAAGATTATTCTAGACTTTCATGGGTATTAGAGCCTAGCTTTGGTCAAATTTATGCATCTCGAACATAGGCTGGCTCGACCGAGGCAGTACAACCCTCTCACAGAAGATCGGCGTGAAGTAGTAGCAGTAAGAAGTAATACTCTAATGTCTTTTGGAACCACTGAGCTGGTCTGCTGATAGGGCTCGAAGATCGGAGAAGTAACCAAAGACTGCCTTTTAGAAAATTTATCGAGTTTGGGCTCGTTGAATTTGTCTTGACTGGTTCTCTTCATGTTTCTTATTGGTTCGGGGGTTTTCTTAAATTTTTAATTTATGTCAGTTATTAGGATTCCTTCGTTTTATGTCCTTTTTTCCTAATAAAAATAGACATATACAAACATGATGCATTATAACTGGCTGGTGTTCATCGACACTTAATGGTTTTGTGTGTTGTTTAATATAATTTACAAAAACATTAATTGTTTCAAACAATTCAGAACAAATATAAGTTGTGAGTTTCAAAGGTGTCCGGGTTTGAGTTTCCAAGTATTGTTTTTTTTTAATTAATTAAAGTGATAATCCTTTTATACAAGTCAAGTCACGCATCAAGATATGAATCTAATGGATACTATAATTAAACCAGTTCATTCATTTTTGTATGAAATACACAACTTTAAATTTATTCAACGGATTGTTTACTATTGTAATAATAACTATTTCATGGGAATAATATATAATTGCATTAACGTCTGTTATAAATATAATTATTTACTCTCAAATAAAATATTATTGGTTTAATTTAAATGTATTATTTACTATATTATTGTACAAGTATATAGAAACTATAAGTGATGCAATCCAATTAAATGTTATATTTTTCTCAAAAACATAACTCTTCAACTACATCGACTGTGTTCAGTGTCTAACATTCAAACAGACACTAGTGGACATCTTCCCTTCACATGACATGTCTACTATTGGACGAAAAACTCAACGATTGTAAATGAAAATATATGTATCATTTCTGAAATTAAATAAAACAATTGGATTGTAATAATCCATTATTTATTACAAACAAAAATCATTTAATATTTATAAAATCTTTATCTCCTATAATATTTATGTCATAATATCGAATCAAAAACATGAATTTATATTGACCACACGAGAAAATAATTCCAATTAAAGCAACAGCAAACAGAGACAGCAAATAATTAATAATACAATTGTATAATATTATAAATCTTTCAAATAAAAATTATTATTTTTTTCAGGAGGATGCAATGTTTTAGATTATTCTCAACACTGATCTGAAACACTTTTCCGTTTTCTACATCGAGTTACTTGATGCTGTAATATTATTATCCAATTGATCTTCAAGAAAAGCAAAAAACCACTGAGTTAAATAACAGGAAAATTCGTAACAATATACGGAATTGTTATCTCAACTCGTCCATATAAGGAAAGTAAGGCGTCGTATTTATTGTTGTTTACTAAAAGCATTGTTCCTAGGCTTTCTTATACCATAGTTTATGCTTAAAGTATTAAAAGAAGTGAAATATTAAAAGTTGGTGCACTTTTTCATTTTGTAATAAAATATTCATATATCTGAGAAAAGTTCTATTGAAATAGGAAGATACAACAATCGGTACAACAAAGTTATGTATCTCCTGAAAATATTCTTCCTATATTTTATTATTTATTATAAAAAATAATTAAGTGTTGAAGTCGTATAAGATAGTTGTTTGAAATTGATAATTTTAATAATTTGAAAGTTAATTAATTACGCCTTCTAAATTCTTAAAAAATATGCATTATATAGTTGTAGTAAACTTATACAATGTAGTTATTATAAGGAATCACTTAATTATTTTTCAAAATGTCTCAAATTGTGTCAATACAATATTATAGAAATCTTAGAATTATTTCGTCCTCCATATTTTAAAAGTAGATTTATCATTTTAACTAAACTGTCGTGATTGATAACTTTGTTCTTCAAACAGTTTTTGCTTAAACTCCTCTTCATCCAACTGGATTTCTTTCAGATTACTTTATTCTAACATTTATTTACCAGTTTAAAGTTTCTTTCAAATTTAATCAAACTCGTCTTAAATGACATTGATCTTAATCTCTATAGTCGTATATTTGTTTTGTCTTTTCATTCAGTATATTAATTTACGCTCATATTCATTATCCTACATAGTTATTATTGAACCTGTATTTTTTAAATCATTTCGTAGCTTCGTTAGTTTTTTATTTTCATTTCTAAGCTTAGTTGGTAAGGACGACATTTAACCGTTAAGCTTGCCTTTTGTGCAAGATGTGTATACATGTGAAAAAATAGATAAATAAGTATTGTTCTGATTTAAGTCAAATTTCTAAACAATATTGTTATTATACTTGATACGTTTAAAGATTTTAATCTTCTTACTTATGTTACTTAGTGGTTTTATTAATGTTATCAGATTTGGCAATGTCTGAAGCAGTCATTGACCTCAAAAGACAGTTAAGATTAAAATCAAGGCAAGGTTTCTCAGATTAAAACCACTCTCAGGTTTAAGTTAATATTAATTAATGAAGCAGGCTGTGTAAATAATATTTATATAACATTATTATTAAAAACCAAGTATTAGTTACAAATTATTTAAAACTGCCCAGAAATAATTAAAATTGTTCTCGTAAATTGTTCTAGGTAAATAGCTGGTGTCACAGTCATAAAAAGTAATAAAGATTTCCAAATATCCAAATGATCTAGGGAAATATGATCAGCTTCCAATCTCTCTTCTCTTTGACTGAAAGTTTAATACATTAATACTCTTAATTATAGAAAAAAATTATAATTTAAATTGTTGATTGCTTTAAAGCTTTAGGTTCATTTTCTCAAGTTTAAGTGACAAAAATTATTCCACGCAAATTTCGGAGAAAAAACCACTTTGACTATATAATAGATTAATGTTAAGAAGTAAGTCTTACTAAATATTCAAATAATTAATACATGAAGACTTCAAGTCACAACACTTTAAATTCACGAGTAGATGTACAACTTATATGTAGTTTTAACTTTAATTATTACAACAAAGGATCTATTACCCTGTCAATATAATGTAACGGACACAAAACAGATGAACTTACAACAGAGGCCGTCGTATTTGATCCCATAGTTATTGGAATATAATAGATGATGTTGATCCATACTTGATGAGGTGAGGATAATGTGATTGATATCACAATCAACGAAAATGATGAGTTTTCATTACTATCGAATTAATGTATGAATATATAAGATACATTAGGAACATTTGAATGAGCAATGATTACTTAGTATTAATATAATCTAAGAATTAGTATTTTAGATCCTAAAACGTTTTATATACTCTTCTTACCTCTAAAATGTTCTTCATAATGAATGTATAAAATAACTTCAAGTTGTAAACAGCAAACTAAACTATTTAATGATTTACATTGGAAGTTGCAAGTCGTAAGGATGAGTCGTGGTTCTGTACGTGTAATGTAATATAGATACAAATAATACGTGTAGATATAATTAAAATAATGAATTATTTAATAAAATCATGTATTTTTGTTATCATAATGAATAATTCATACAATTTTAAAGATAGACAATTTAAAGTCACTGTAATTAGGTTTTATAAGACAAAAGCAAAAAACCATGAAGTGTGATGCTACATTTGTTTAGTTATTGATTTTAGTATCACACAGATCAGTATGAATAAACATTGTCAATTTTTTTATTAACGTCTTCTTGTTGATGTTCTTAACTAATAGAAGAGTAATCGCAAGAGTCAATCGCAACCCCTTACATAATTTCGCAGGGTAACCATGGCGGCGGCAACCTCTCACGGCCAGCCTTAGTTCAAGCCATGGTGCGGAGCAAGAGGAACTGGGAAGCCGACTCCTCCTTCTGCGAAGCAGTCATACTAGCTAAGGAGGATGTTGTGCGCGTAAGAACGATCCTCCTCACGCCCCAGCCGCCGCAGGGTACGCTCCAGGCGTTGGGAATCACAAGATGATCTCCGGCACAATAAGCGCGGGTCTACGGACGGCGAGCAAGAGTAGCTTACTGCCTGATCAGAAATAGACCCGAGCGTACAGAGCGTAGCGTACCGCGCGCCTCTAAGAGCTATCAGACCATCACAGATGAGGCCCTAGAGCCGAAGTCAGACCGGGTCGCGGTTGTAAGCGAAATGATGAACCGCGGCCAGGCTAGCAGCAGGAGTAGGTACGGGGGTTTTAGCTTTAATGTCTATTATATTTGAAAGCATTTTATATACAAATATTTCCATAAATTTTCACAGGTAACTTTTATAATATCGCAGTTTCGTATAATTCAAAGTTACTTTTATATTATAAAACTACACAATAAATATTCACTCATATAAATATATATATATATATATATATATATATATATATATATATATATATATATATATGAAGTCAATCTCTTATAACATTCCTATGTAATTTCATTTTACATAATGTCGAGGTATTGAACTGGATATCTTGTTATCACATTTATATATCCCATAATAGAGACAATAGAAGAAAGCTTACAGAATGTATTTTTAAGATTATATCTACATATTTAACAGGTACACAAATAAGTCAAGTACATTACATACATAAATGTTAGGAAACTTGTTTTATTAAAAGAACTTATATAATGAAAGGTGTAACGTCTTTTACATACGTTACATAAAATCAATGTAGTATACACTTGTGAGAGACAAATATGTATATATAAAGTAATAAAAGATTTCATTAAGATAAGAGATTACAGGAGAGGAGACATTGACTACAAGTTTGTAAAGTTATAAACGTAATTCTAGTAACTGCTCATGAAGCTTTTTAAATTAACTCTTGTATTATTTCATACAAATATGTGACATTTGGTAAAAGAGAATCCTTCTTTCAGATAACATGTAAGTATCTTATATGAACATCCTTACGGTTAGGCAACTATACGTCTATCAATTGGTTATCCAACAACATAGAATAACCCCCTATCATGCCGACGAATACAGTAAACAACGTGTCATTAAAAACGTATGTCCACCAGTTATATGTCGAACAGATTCAGCCAAACGACAACATGATATTAAAGCAGTTTATTTCTATAACAAAATAAATTAAATAAAAAATATACATCCCTTACGTAATCGTGAAGCTAAAGTAATTATTAAAAATTGGTTACTAGGACTAGATTGTGAACAAACTGAACTGTTGTTGCTATAATGTTTTGTGAAACAAATTACACACATACACGCACAAACACACACATACACACACACACACACACACACACACACACACTCTACTCTAGTATACAGTAAGAAATAATTATTTATCATTTATTTTTATTTACATAGAACGATATGACACTAAAATATTAGAGAGGACACTGATTCTGTAATACAGGTCTTTGAGCCTAGCTCAGAAAGGGACTTCATTATACTTTGTAACTTTTTTTGTGAATAAATATCATTATTTATTACTATTACATCTAGTTTCTTCGATATATACACACATATTGTTGGTTATTCTTAATACTTATTGATCCAGTAGTTAAGGAATATTAACTGTGAGACAGTGCACAAACAAATTAATATGTCATTTCTATAACACACCGATGGCAAACCAGACAAGCTCATGGAAATCATCATTACCAGGACTTCTTCTTCGTCCAGGTAATCGCCCAGCTTTAGCCAGGGTCTGCCTTCCTGCTTAAACACTTCTCATTTTTATCAGGACTATCACTCGCGTATTGCTGGTAACTGTATAAGACGTATTCACTCACCGCGAATGACACAATAGATATTACACGATATATACTTATACATATAAATATAGAAAAACTAATAGAACAGTGACTAATATAACAAAACATGTAGAGATGTATAAGAAACATATAAGTTTATTTCAATATCATGTGTATTGTGTGTATATATAGATTTATTATGGGGGGTGTGTATTGAGGATGTGATATTAGATTTGTCGATAGAAATTTACAAGTGACTTCAGAGAGAATCTTCACTATAGACTTGTTTATTTATATATAGTACTTGTATACAGATATTTGTTTGATATTATAAATATATGATATCAATAGTTGAAAACTGAATAAATAAGACTATCCTTAATGTATTGTATTTATTCCATGCATAAAATATTTTATTGTACCTTCCGAACTTTAATGCAGACGTAACTCAAACCAATGCAGACGAAAATCATAAAAATGTTTAATAATTCCATACAGTAATAAACTTTAGTTATCATGACTTAAAGGAACTACTGTGACTCCTCTGAATTATGCTTCAATATAATTCTTATTCCTTTTAAACAGAATTATTCTTTCCTTAACAAATTCCGTGTTGTAGTTATCAGAGCGGATACTGTTGTATTGTGTGTCGTGTGATTTCCGTTTACGAGGAGCTGCGAAGGCTGCGAATAGTATGTTGTTATGGTAACCGAGGGAAACTATTGAAAAAAAATAATTATTATATAGTTACTTTAAATATTATAATAATAATTGGATGAACAGTTTTCTTAATATAAAGTTCTCAAATAATATACTTATCTGAAGGGTTTTCATTATCTCCTACTTGTAGACAAAAGGTGACCATAGCCCGTATAATAAAAATCATTCAATATTAGAATAATTATCATGATAATAGTTTAGGCCTTTAGGGGCATTAAATGTTATAATTACAACCATTCATTCTTTAAGACTCAAGTTAGTATTTACTACTTTGATTTGAGACATTAGTCATGCTATTTATTGTTAAATATCAATTGATGGTAATCTTGTGTATCGTCAATGAATTTTTACTATTCTAAATGTTATCTCCGAATTTTATACACATTGGGTTGATTTCTTAATCGATAAAAGGTACGAATATTTGTAGTAACATCTTTGTTCTTGTGAGTGTGTTCCATGTGAGTCATGACTGGCTGGTGTTTATCGACACTTAATGGTTTTGTGTCTTGTTTAATATAATTTACCAAAACATTAATTGTTTCAAATAATTCAGAACAAATATAAGTTGGGAGTTTCAAAGGTGTCCGGGTTTGAGTTTCCAAGTATTGTTTTATTTTAATTAATTAAAGTGAGAATCATTTCATCCAAGTCAAGTCACGCATCAAGATATGAATGTAATGGATACTATAATTAAACCAGTTAAATCATTTTTGTATAAAATTCACGACTTAAAATTTATTCAACGAATTGTTCACGATTGTAATGATAACTATTTCATGGGAATAATATGTAATTGCATTCATGTCTTTTATAAATATAATTATAATTTATTCTAATAATAAAATATTATTGGTTAGATTTAAATGTATTGTTTACTATGTTATTGTTCAAGAATATAGAACTATAAGTGATGCAATCCAATTTAATGTTATAATTATCTCAAAAACATGACTCCATCAACTACATCGACTGTGTTCAGTGTCTAACATTTAAACAGACACTAATGGACATCTTCCCTTCATATGACATGTCTACTATTGGACGAAAAACTCAACGATTGTAAACGAAACTATATGTATCATTTCTGAAATTAAATAAAACAATTGGATTGTAATCATCCATTATTTATTACAAACATAAATCTTTTTATGTTTATAAAATCTTCATCTCCTAAACAAAAACATGAATCTATATTTACCACACGAGAAAATAAATCCAATAAAAGCAAACAGAGACAGCAAATACAATTGTATAATATTATAAATCTTTCAAATGACTATTATTATAATTTTCAGGAGGATGTAATGTTTTAAATTATTCTCAACACTGATCTGAAACACTTTTCCGTTTTCTACATCGAGTTACTTGATGCTGTAATATTATTATCCAATTGATCTTCAAGACAAGCAAAAAACCACTGAGTTAAATAACAGGAAATTCGTAACAATATACGGAATTGTTATCTCAACTCGTCCATATAAGGAAAGTAAGGCGGCGTATTTATTGTTGTTTACTAGAAGCATTGTTCCTAGGCTTTCTTATACCATAGTTTATGCTTAAAGTATTAAAAGTAGTGAAATATTAAAAGTTGGTGCTCTTTTTCATTTTGTAAAAAAAGATTCATAATATATCTGAGAAAAGTTCTATTGAAATAGGAACATAAAACAATCGGCACAATAAAGTTATGTATGTATCTCCTGAAAATATTCTTCCTATATTTTATTATTTATTATAAAAAAATAATTAAGTGTTGAAATCGTATAAGATAGACGTTTGAAATTCATAATTTAAATTATTTGAAAGTTAATTAATTATACCTTCTAAATTATTCAAAAAATATATATTATATAGTTGTAGTTAACTTATACAATGTAGAAATTATCAAGATTTGAAAAACAAATTCATAGAAATTACTTTAGATTTTATTGTGATCAAGTAGGCTATCTTCTTGTTTTTTGTTTAGGAATCACTTGATTATTATTCAAAATGTCTCAAATTGTGTCAATACAATATCATACAAATCTTAGAATTATTTCGTCCTCCATATTTTAAAAGCAGATTTATCATTTTAACTAAACTGTCATGATTGATAACTTCGTTCTTCAAATAGTTTTTGCTTAAACTCCGCTTCATCCAACTGGATTTCTTTGAGATTACTTTGTTGTAACATATATTTACCAGTTTATAGTTTCTTTCAAATTTAATCAAAATTGTCTTTAATGAAATTGATCTCAATCTCTATAGTTGTCTATTTGTTTTGTCATTTCATTCAGTATATTAATTTACGCTATATTCATTATTCTACATTGTTATTTTGAATCTGTACCTATTGCTTAACTCATTTCGCAGCCTCTTAAGTTTTTTTTTTTACATTTCTAAGCTTAGTTGGTAAGACGACATTTAAGCGTTAAGCTTGCCTTTTGTGCAAGATGTGCATACATGTGCAAAAATAGATAAATAAGTATTGTTCTGATTTAAGTCAAATTTCTAAACAATACGGTTATTATACTTGATACGTTTAAAGATTTTAATCTTCTCACTTATGTTACTTAGTGGTTTTATTAATGTTATCAGATTTGGCAATGTCTGAAGCAGTCACTGACCTCAGAAGACAGTTAAGATTAAAATCAAGGCAAGGTTTCACAGATTTAAACCACTCTCAGGTTAAAGTTAATATTAATTAATGAAATAGGCTGTATAAGTAATATCTAAAAACATTATTGAAAAACCGAGTGTTACTTGCAATTGATTTTGAAACTATCCAGAAATCATAAGGATTTGTTTTAGGTTATTAATATGATTATGTTTTCCAAATAGTTAACATTTAAAAGCCCTTTGCTGGTGAGAGGTTACAGTCCATCCATATAATAACTCCAGTCAATACTTTGTTACTCTGTACATAACCTAATTATCTCGGGAAACATGATCAGCTTTCAATCTCTCCTACCTTTGACTGACAATTTTAAATCATCAATACTCAGAATTATAGAAATAATTAACAATTTAGTTTCTCGATTTTTAAATAACTTACGTTCATCTTTTGAAGTTTAAATTAGATTTGTTGACAAATAACGCCTACCGCAAATCTTCGAGCATTTAATATAAAATAGATCAATGTTGAGTAATGCAGCCTTAAGAATTAAGATAAGAACTAAATCTTACTGAATATTCAAATCTATACTCCTTCTTCTTCTTCTTCTTCCTGGCATTTTCCCAGCCCTAGCCAGGGTCTGCCTTCCAACATAGACGCCTCCACTTTGCACGGTCTTGTGCATCCTCGGTGGTTAATCTATTGGCTCTCATATCCTGCTTCACGGTGTCCAGCCATCGCTTCTTTGGGCGTCCTGGGGGTCTCGCTCCAGGGACACACATATTGAGGCAAATCTTTCCGACGTAGTTCTCAGGCCGGCGTGCAACGTGGCCATACCATCTCAGGCGACTCTCCTCAAGCTTATCCGCTACGTCACGGACTCCAAGACTACCTCGGATGAATGTGTTACGTATGCGGTCAGCCCGCGTAACGCCACACATCCACCTCAGCATCTTCATCTCCGTGACGTGAAGCTCCTGAGTGTGCCTGGACAGTACTGGCCAACATTCGCTGCCATATAAGAGAACCGGTCGGATTATGCTCTTATATATTAGTCCCTTGAGCTTGGGCGGTATTCTGCGGTCGCAGACCACACCTGTGACCTCACGCCATTTCGCCCAAGCAGCGCTGATCCGGGCTTGGACATCGTGATCGATGCCTCCGGACTCATGCAGAATAGATCCAAGGTACCTGAACTTTTCCGACTTAACGGCTGGTTCAGGACCTATATGGATGGTGCAAGAGTCCGGGCTCCCGCAAGCCATGTACTCGGTCTTCGACACATTTAGTTTGAGACCAACGTTCTCAAGCGCACCCTTCCAAAGGTTCACTCTCCGCTCCAGCGTCAGCCGGTCCTCGTCAATGAGCGCTATGTCATCGGCATACATCATCAGCCATGGAGGCTGGTCCTGGATGTTAGCCGAGACGGTGTATTCAAATATTCAAATCTATACTAATATTATTTATATATTTATAATATAAAAAAATAGAGTTTTTTACCAAAACTACAATCCGCCGCTCCGAAAACGATTGAAGATATAACAAATTGATGTACTACGATTTTGTAGAACACATCATTATCTACGAAGAACGTCTCGCCAGCATATCTCTAACTATTATAGTTTTGTCACAATAAGCGATTTTTTATATAAAAAATAAATTAAAAACCACTACTTGAAAAGGCTCTTTATTTGTTCGTTAGTATTAATCCTTATCAAAATAAATGATTTATTATTTAAGATTGTTTAAAACCTTTATATAACTTTTTGAATAATTAAATTCTGATATTCCATTCAAAAGATATCACGAGTTAAAAAAAAATTATAAATATCCGCTTGACGGCTAACTATGCGTTGTAGAGTTGTAGGCGTCACTCAGGCACGAAAGTACTGGGGGGGTTAAGATCACGAAATAATACCTAAGAGTTAAATTTCCTATATTTTTTTTAATTTGACGTATAAATTGTTAATATTTGTGTAAATGTCATGTTAAGTGGCCTTGCGAAGCCTCTACATGTATAATAACATCCATTACAACGTTACAGTTTTTTGTAATATATTTAGCATCAGCATTGCACCCGTGCGAAGCCGGGCCGGGTCACTAGTTAATAATACATGAAGACTTCAAATCACGACACTTTAAATTCACGAATAGATGTTCTTATATGTAGTTTTAAATTTAATTGTTACAACAAAGGGATCTATTACCCTGTCAATATAATGTAACGGACACAAAACAGATGAACTAACAACAGAGGCCATCGTATTTGATCCCATAGTTATTGGAATATAATAGATGATGTTGATCCATACTTGATGAGGTGAGGATAATGTGATTGATATCACAATCAACGAAAATGATGAGTTATCATTACTATCGAATTAATGTATGAATATATAACATACATTATGAACATTTGAATAAGCAATGATTACTTAATATTATTATTTTAATCTAAGAATTAGTATTTCAGATCCAAAAACCTTTTATATACTCTTCTTACCTCTAAAATGTTCTTCATAACGAATGTATAAAATAACTACAAGTTGTAAACAGCAAACTGTAAACTATTTAATGATTTACATTGGAAGTTGCAAGTCGTGAGGATGAGTCGTGGTTTTGTATTTGTGATGTAATATAGATACAAATAATACGTGCAGATCTAATTAAAAGAATGAATTATTCAATATAACCATGTATTTTGTTATCATAATGAATAATTCGTTCAACTTTTAAAGATAGACAATTTGAACTCACTGGAATTAAGTTTTAATAAAGCACAGTTAAAAGTACAAAACTTTTCGAGTCAACATCCATGAATTAATTTAGTTACTGATTTTAATATCAAAAACATATGTATAAATAAACATTGTCTCATTTATTAAAGTATAGCTGTTGATATTCTTTACTATTAGAAGAGTACAAGTCAATCGCAACTCCTTAAATAATAACTCCTAGACTCGATTATTAAAAGTTTTATCTATATTAATATCGAAAGTATTATCTTTAATGTCTATTATATTTGAATCTATTTTATGTACATAACCAAATATTTACATGAACTCTCACAGGTGACTTTAATATTTTTATCGTTTCGTTTAATGGAAAGTTAAACACTATACAATAAGCAGTCTCTCATAATACTTGATGTATTATGAGAGACTGCATTAATGTGGAAGTATTCAACCTAATATTTGATTATAATATTTATATTCCTATACCATAGATAACGGAATAGGGCTTTAAGAATTTATTTTTAACATTATACAGTGTGACTGGTGAATTACTATCGATATTTGAGGACGTGATATTTGACGATCATATATGACAAAATAAAAATTAATATAACATAAATATTAATAAACTTCTAAGTAAAGTTAACCAAAAGTTATGTAATTAATTACGCATCGTATGAACACCCTACAGATTAGGTATACACTCACACTCACACATACGCATGTCGTGACGTGGTGTTGTATCAACACGTCGCCGCACGCGTCCACACTTGAACACTTGGAACGTGTCAACACTTTACTTATTTATACGGAAATTTTGTCAAAAATTAAGTGCCTATTTTTTTTTACATAATTCGAATGAGAATCATGTACCGAGTATGCTCCTTAAATATTGATAGTAATTCACCAGTCACCCTGTATATGAAAAATGCTCAGGATATTTAACAGGTAGACAAATAAGTTAAGTACATTTTACGAAATACATCTAAGGGAACTTGTTTTTTTAATTGAAGTTATTTAATAAAAGGTGTAACGTCTTTTATATACGTTACATAAAATCAATGTAGTACCTACACAGTTGTGAGTGACAAATATATTTAAAGTAATAAAAGATTTCATTAAGATAAGAGATTTCAGGAGAGGAGACATTGACTACAAGTTTGTAAGTTATAAACGTAATTCTGGTTACAGCTCAGGAAGCTTTCTAAATTAACTCTTGTATTATTTCATACAAATCTATCACATTTGGTAAAAGAAAATCCTTCTTTCAGATAACATGTAAGTTTTTTATATGAACGTCTATTTTCTTTCATACACACATATTGTATAGTTATTATTAATGCTTATTTATCCAGTAGTTAAGGAATAATAGCTGTGAGACAGTACTCAATGAAGTTTAAATTCGATCAAATTAATATGTAATTTTTATAACACACCGATGGAAAACTAGCCAAGCCTATTAACGTCATCATTACCAGGACTTCTTCTTCTTCTTCTTGGCAAAATCCCAGCTTTAGCCAGGTTCTGCCTTCATGCTTAAGCACTCCTCATCGTTATCAGGACTATCACTCGCGTATTGCTGACCCTTCAAATACCTGGTCACTGTATTAGACGTATTCACTCACCGCGAATGACACAATAGATATTACATAATACATGCTTATATGAATATAGAAAAACTAATAGAACAGTGATTAATATAACAAAACATGTAGAGATGTATAAGTAACATACAAGTTTATTTCAATATCATGTGTATTGTGTGTGTATATATAGATTTATTATGAAGGGTGTGTATTGAGGATGTGATATTGGATTTGTCGATAGAAATTTACAAGTGACTTCAGAGAGGATCTTCACTATAGACTTGTTTATTTATATATAGATACTTGTATATAACCAGTTGCTTGATATTTTTATCTACCAGTTTAAAAAAACTTTAAAATTATATATATAGAAATGGTCTTCGTATTTATAAATAAGAGTATCCTTAATGTATTTTATTTATTCCATGCATGTGTCGTTGTAAACATTAGATCAATACTGAAATACGACATAAAATATTTTATTGTACCTTCCATACTTTAATGCAGACGTAACTCAAACCAATGGCGACGAAAATCATAAAAATGTTTAAGAATTCCATACAATAATAAACTTTAGTTATCATGACTTAAAGGAACTATTGTGACTCCTCTGAATTATGTTTCAATATAATTCTTATTCCTTTTAAACAGAATGATTCTTTCCTTAACAAATTCCGTGTTGTAGTTATCAGAGCGGATACTGTAGTATTGTGTGTCGTGTGATTTCCGTTTACGAGGAGCTGCGAAGGCTGTGAATAGTATGTTGTTATGGTAACCGAGGGAAACTTTTGAAAAAGAAATTTGTTATAAAAGTTATTTGGTAAAAAGTAATAATAATAATAATAGGACGAACAGTTTACCTAATATGGATTTCGCAAACAATTTACTCATCTGAAGGTACTTCATAATCTTCTATCAATTATATTGTAGCAATTTAAATATTATAGCAATTTAAAATCACTCAATATTAAAATAATTATTATGATAGTAATTTCACGGAAAAAGATTTTTAATTCCACTGTTGCCCTCCATAAGACTACAGTTAGTATTTACTAATTTAATATTAGACATGAGCCATGACTTTTAAAAGTCAATTGATCGTTATCTCGTAAACTGTCAATGGATTTATATTATTACAAATGCTATCTTGGAATTTTATAAATACTGGTCTGTTTTCTAAATCAATAAAAGGTTTTGTAGTAACATCGTTATCTTGATGAGTACATATTCAAAACCTCTACATGTAGTTCTACGGCTGAATGTATATGAGCAATAGATTTTACTTCCCATCCTTTGTCAAAAGTTGTGCTGTTTGTTATAACAAACCATTTCAAGCCTTAATTACTCCCAAATGAAAATCGCATTTCAAAACTTATAATAATGCAATAAATAAATCACTTAAATATTTATTTATTAATTATAAATGCGGTTTAACGGGAAACAAAAACATATGTATGTACATAGACGAAAGTTAGTTATCACAGTTAGTTTTCTTTTCAATGTCACGTCATTTGATATAAATTATATTCCTTATTTTGCTTATATAAGATACAAAATATACAAACACATTTAAAGAATTAATCACTATAATAATGTGTAATTAGTTAGGAAGTTCTACTTAAAATAATAGTTAAAGATGTTTTATTTTTTTATTCGCTTGGAATTTTTGAAGCAGAGACCTCAGAGTACGAGAACGTAGCTTTATAAGGTAACGCTGGTGGCAAAGATGTTTGGATTCAAGTACAAATTTACTTAACAACTATTGAAAACTAAAGGTAATATTTATTTATTCAAATTTACATTTATTATATTTAATTGATTAGGTAAAAAAATAGTTGAAATAACTTCGAATAAAGCTTTCAACTTTTATAACCAGTTTATACAATATGAACTCGAACAGAACATTATTTTAAAGGATACAGCTTTGTTTCGTGAAAATGAATTATGATTTCAATTACTTGATTTATTTTATATAAAAATATTTTATAAAGTAAACGACGTCATTACTAAGAGGTTAAGTTTACGTGAATACAAAATAAAAAAAACGGTTTAAGGTTATTTCTCACTGAACGAAACGTCGAACAGTAAAATACGAGTATTCTAGTAGTAGAAGTAAGTAACTTTATATAACTGCTAATATTAACGTTAAAACATAAACATGAATTTATGTTAACCACTCGAGAAAATAAATCCGTTAAAAGCAACAGCAAAAATAAATACAATTCGATAATATTATAAATGCTTTAAATGATTAATAATATTATTTTCAGGAGGATGCAATGTTTTAGATTATTCTCAACACTGATCTGAAACACTTTTTCATTTTCTACATCGAGTTACTTGATGTTGTAATATTATTATCCAATTGATCTTCAAGAAAAGCAAAAAACCACTGAGTTAAATAACAGGAAAATTCGTAACAATATACGGAATTGTTATCTCAACTTGTACATATAAGGAAAGTAAGGCGACGTATTTATTATTGTTTACTAAAAGTATTGTTCCTAGGCTTTCTTATACCATAGTTTATGTTAAAGTATTAAAAGAAGTGAAATCTTAAAGTTGCTGCTCTTTTTCATTTTGTAATAAAAGATTCATATATCTGAGAAAAATTCTATTGAATTAGGAAGATACAACAATCGGCACAACAAAGTTATGTATCTCCTGAAAATATTCTTTCTATATTTTATTCTTTATTATAAAAAATAATTAAGTGTTGAAATCGTATAAGATATGTAGTCATTTTAAATTCATCTAATTATTTGAAAGTTAATAAATTACACCTTCTGAATTATTCAAAAAATATATAAATATATCTACAGTTGTAGTAAACTTATACAATGTAGTTATTATAAGGAATCACTTGATTATTTTTCAAAATGTCTCAAATTGTGTCAATACAATATGGTAGAAATCTTAGAATTATTTCGTCCTCCATATTTTAAAAGTAGATTTATCATTTTAACTAAACTGTCTTGATAGATAACTTCGTTCTTAATGCAGTTTTTGCTTAAACTCCTCTTCATCCAACTGGATTTCTTTGAGATTACTTTATTGTAACATATATTTACCAGTTTATAGTTTCTTTCAAATTTAATCAAAATTATCTTAAATAACATTGATCTTAATCTCTATAGTTGTCTGTTTGTTTTGTCATTTCATTCAGTATATTAATTTACGCTCATATTCATTATTCTACATTGTTATTATTGAACCTGTATTTCTTAAGTCATTTTGCAGCCTCGTTAATTTTTTATTTTCATTTCTAAGCTTAGTTGGTAAGGACGACATTTAAGCGTTAAGCTTGCCCTTTGTGCAAGATGTGTATACATGTGCAAAAATAGATAAATAAGTATTGTTCTGACATAAGTCAAATTTCTAAACAAGACGTTTTTTATACTTGATACTTTTAAAGATTTAAATAATTAGTGGCATCCTAAGAAATAATTAGATTAACAAAAGGACATTATATTCTTACTTATGTTACTTAGTGGTTTTATTACTGTTTTCAGATTTGGCAATGTCTGAAGCAGTCACTGACCTCAGAAGACAGTTAAGATTAAAATCAAGACAAGGTTTCTCAGATTAAAACCACTCTCAGGTTTTAGTTAATATTAATTAATGAAAATTTGCTGTATAAGTAATATCTAAAAAATATGCTCTTGAAAAACCGAGTGTTACTTGCAAATAATTTTGAAACCATCCAGAAATCATAAATATTGGTTTAAGGTTATTTATATAAATATTTTTTCCAAATAGTTAACATCTAAAAGCCCTGTGCTGGAGTGGTGACAGTCCAGCCATATAATAACTCCAGTCAATACTTTGTTACTCTGTACATATACGAATTATCTCGGAAAACATGATCAGCTTTCCATCTCTCATATCTTGTGGTTAAAGAACTTTATTTTCTCATACAGAACATACAATGTTCACTTGAATAAGATGTATTACATAATTCAATTCAAACAACAATTCAGTTTATTAGCAACGAACCATACAACTCAAGAGCGGTTAATCCAAGTGCTCCCTACAATAACCCATAATTTCCTTCTAAAAATCACAAACATTTTTTCATCAAACACTTCGTTAGGCAAGCCATTATATAGTTTCGCTCCCTCAAACTGTATAGTTTTAATTCCATATTTGGTCCTGGTCTTGGGTAATTCAAGTTTGTGTTTATGTCTCGTGTTATGTTTATATGTTTTAGTTTTAAATGTTGTTTGTGTGTGTATTGTTTTTGTAAGTATTATTCTAATTAATATGCATGTTTGATTTTTTATAACTGATTAATTGATAATACATTTGTACGTTTATATAATTCTTTAGTTGACATGTAATAATCTAGATGGAACAATGTTTTTAGTAATTTATTTTGCGAATTCTGAAGATCTTTTATATTAGTTTTAGATGCACTTCCCCAAATCTCAACAAGATATTCTAATAAAGGTTTGATAAGTGAGTTATATATTACAATACGAATCTTAAAATATCTTTGACTAAGAATTTTAAATCATCAATACTCTGAATTATGAAAATAATTAACAATTTAGTTTCTCGTTTTTTTTTATAACTTACGTTCATCTTTTGAAGTTTAAGTTAGATTTGGGGACAAATAATGCCTACCGGAAATCTTCGAACATTTAATATAAAATAGATTAATGTTGAGTAATGCACACTCATGTTACGAACCAAGTCTTATTAAATAGTCAAATAATTAATACACGAAGACGTCAAATCACGATACTTTAAATTCACTAATAGATGTCCTCATAGTTTTAACTTTAATTGTTACAACAAAGGGATCTATTACCCTGTCAATATAATGTAACGGACACAAAACAGATGAACTAACAACAGAGGCCATCGTATTTGATCCCATAGTTATTGGAATATAATAGATGATGTTGATCCATACTTGATGAGGTGAGGATAATGTGATTGATAACACAATCAACGAAAATGATGAGTTATCATTAGTATCGAATTAATGTATGAATATATAAGATACATTATGAATACTTGAATAAGCAATGATTACTTAATATTATTATAGTCTAAGAATTAGTATTTCAGATCCCAAAACCTTTATATACTTTTCGTACCTCTAAAATGTTCTTCATAACGAATGTATAAAATAACTACGAGTGGTAAACAGCAAACTGTAAACTATTTAATGATTTACATTGGAAGTTGCAAGTCGTGAGGATGAGTCGTGTTTCTGTACGTGTAATGTAATATACATGCAAATAATACGTGTAGATCTAATTAAAAGAACTAGTTATTTAATATGACCGTATACTTTATCATACTGAATAAATCGTAGGTCCCAGTTTTAAAGATAGACAATTTGAACTCACTGGAATTATTATTTAATAAACAAAAGCGATACGTACAAAAATCATCGAATAAAAATCATGAAATGTGATGCTACGTTTATTTAGTTATTGATTTTAATATCAAATACATCAGTATAAATAAAAATTCTCTGATCTTTTATAAAAGTATTAGCTTTTGCCGCGGCTTCGTCCGCGTGTAATAGTTACTTCCGACAGATTTTTGGTTCTTCCCACATATATAGTTCCCGTTCATGCGAGGTTTTCGGAATGGTCGAGTTCCCATAGAATTTTCAGGATGAAACCTATGTTTTTTTTTATTAATAATGAAGTACTCTTAACCAACAACATATTTATTTGTTTATTTGAATAAAGATTAATATTATTATTTTGATACAACTTAAACAAATTATTTCGACAAAATTAGGTACCATAAAAACGGTTTTTGTGAGTTAATCTTAAAAGATAGACATATACTGTCGCGGACTGTTTTTAGATCATTAAAAGGGCTATTATTCTTTAATACATATTTTTTGTGTATCTTGAACCGTTTTCACGGCGCACGCAACGGAAGTCTTCAAAGATGAAATAATTTCTCCCGTTTCTTACACATTTACCACTATATCTTTGCTCCTATTCGTCGTAGCGTGATGTTATATAGCCTACAGCCTTCCTCGATAACTGGACTATCCAACACAAAAAGAATTATTCAATTCGAACCAGTAGTTTCGGAGATTAGCGCTTTCAAACAAACAAACAAACTCTTCAGCTTTATAATATTAGTATAGATATATATGTAGTTGTTGATGTTCTTTACTAACATAAGAGTACAAGTCAATCGCAACTCCTTAAATAATAACTCCTAGACTCGATTTTAGCTGACGAGACCCTTTCTCTACCCCACGAAATAAAGTATTATCTTTAATGTCTGTTATATTTGAATCTATTTCATCTACATAACCAAATCGTTCCATTAATTCTCACAGGTGACTAATATTTTTATCGATTCGTTTAATGGTATGTTACTTCTATCTAACACAATACAATAAGTTGTCTCTCATAATACATCAAGTTGTGACTAACTCTCTTATGACATAATATGTAATTGTATTTTACATAATGTGGAAGTATTCAACCTAATATTTGATTATAATATTTATATGTCTATACCATAGATAACAGAATAGTTAAGTACATTTTACGTAATACATATAAGAGAACTTGTTTTATTAATTGAAGTTATTTAATAACAGGTGTAACGTCTTTTACATACGTTACATAAAATCAATGTAGTACACACTTATGAGAGAAATATATGTAAAGTAATAAAAGATTTCATTAAGATAAGAGATTACAGGAGAGGAGACATTGACTACAAGTTTGTAACGTAATAAACGTAATTCTGGTAACAGCTCATGAAGCTTTTTAAATTAACTCTTGTATTATTATATACAAATATGTGATATTTGGTAAAAAGAATCCTTCTTTCATATAACATGTAAGTATCTTATATGAACATCTATTTTCTTCCATACATACACACATATTGTATAGTCATTATTAATACTTATTGATTAAGTAGTTAAGGAATAATAGCTGTGAGACACTGCGCAATGAAATTTAACTTCGATCAAATTATTATGTCATTTTTATAACACACCGACGGAAAACCAGACAAGCCTATGAAAGTCATCATTACTAGGACTTCTTCTTCTTCTTCCTGGCAATTTCCCAGCTTTAGCCAGGGTCTGCCTACTTGCTTAAACACTCCTCAGGAATATCACTCGCGTATTGCTGACCCTTCAAATACCTGGTCACTGTATTTGACGTATTCACTCACCGCGAATGACACAATATATATTACACGATATATATATATATAAATATAGAAAAACTAATAGAACAGTGATTAATATAACAAAACATGTAGAGATGTATAAGTAACATATAAGTTTATTTCAATATCATGTGTATTGTGTGTGTATATATAGATTTATTATGAAGGGTGTGTATTGAAGATATGATATTGGATTTGTCGATAGAAATTTACAAGTGACTTCAGAGAGGATGTTCACTATAGATTTGTTTATTTATATATAGATACTTGTATACAGATATTTGCTTGATATTTTAAATATATGATATCAATAGTTGAAAACTGAAATAGTCATTTTAATATACTAGCTTATAAAAACTTTAAAATTATCCTGGGTAGAAATTGTTTCTATTTTTGTAAATAAGAGTATCCTTAATGTATCTTATTTATTCAATGCATATGTCGTTTTAGATATCAGATCAGTACTCAAATACGACATAAAATATTTAATTGTACCTTCCATACTTTAATGCAGACGTAACTCAAACCAATGGCGATGAAAATCATAAAAGTGTTTTAGAATTCCATACAACAATAAACTTTAGTTATCATGACTTAAAGGAACTATTGTGACTCCTCTGAATTATGTTTCAATATAATTCTTATTTCTTTTAAACAGAATGATTCTTTTCTTAACAAATTCCGTGTTGTAGTTATCAGAGCGGATACTGTAGTATTGTGTGTCGTGTGATTTCCGTTTACGAGGAGCTGCGAAGGCTGCGAATAGTATGTTGTTATGGTAACCGAAAGAATTTGTAGAAAAGAAGAGTTTTCGTTTGGTTATTTATTAAAGATTTTCATAGAATAATATCTATATTATACTAAAGACACACTAACAGTTTGTTGAGTATATACTGCTTTAAAAAAATCTCAATTTCTACCCTTTCTGTTTTCATCTCAACATAAAGAAGTTTTACTTCTTCCACGCGGAGGGTCTCCACGTACAATATTTTTTTCCTACAGCTGTTAAAGAAAAAGTTTATACTTAATAAAAGCCAAGCGTCAAAATCTTTAAAAAAAATTATATCTTTATATAAATAAAGCGTTAGACAGTAAAGCTCCTCTCTGAAGTCAGTGGTAAATTGCTTCTGGCAAATCCAATATCATTATCTTGAGCCTTCAATACACACCGCTCATAAACCACCTATTTGTTTTATAAACATGTACAAAAATATCTTTTAAGTTACGCATATGCAATATATGTGTATGTATATTTTTGTATCCAAACGGGCTTTCGATACATATGTATGTATAAAATCTATATATATATAAAAGAAAGTCGTGTTTGTTACAACACATAACTCGAGATCGGCTAGACCAATTTTCATGGGTTTTCGTTCATCAGATTTGTCTCCGACCCGGATAGCAGAACAAATATTAAAAATAAAGAAAACTCGAGGAAAACATAATAAAGTACATATAAACGATGAAACATTTTCCCTGTCAAATACTTTAAGTAATGGTTGACATGAGTTCAGAAATAAAGACAAATGATTAACGTTTACGCGTGCGTTCATTAATTTATTTTGTGTACATTAAAAATTATATTCTATAAATTAATTTCTAATATTTATTTTATACGTTAACGACCACGTAAATGTCTCATTATGATGTTTATATTTTTTTAAAGATTTATTATAGTGTGCGATAAATAAGCTGAGCTTGTCATCTGTGTGACTATATTAGTCTATATGACAAACTATTGTCTCTGTCCAGTGTTGCCAACCGTACGATATAAATCGTATTTATACGACCTATTTGACTCTTGTACGATGTACGATCGAGTTATCAAAATCGTACGCAAAATATACGATTTTTTAAATGAAGTCTTACGAAAAAATAAATCTCCAATAAAACTATAAGGAATGTGTAAAACTAAACTTTAGTACTATAACTATAACTAACTATATTTAGTACTATACTATAACTATAAGGAATATGTAAAACCAAACTGTATTCCAGAAACAGTAAATAAGAATTTGTTAGCTGCACAACATTTTAAAGAAAAAGGATCGTGTATAAACTTCAAGCCATGTGACGATATGCTGAGTAAATTAAATTTAAGTATGTATGTATGTATGTACAAAAAATATAATGCTTTTTCCGCATCTGCTGTGGTTAGTAATTCAGACAGTGACTAAGGGCTCGGGCTCGAATTTTGCGGGCAGCGGAGCGGCGGCGGGAGCGGCAGGATCTTACGTGTATAATCAAATGGACCGACCCTCGAATACAGCGGTGCCCGCTGCCTGCTAGTTTGGAGAACAGGTATGCGTTGCCCGTGCCGCCGCCGCCGCTCCGCTGCCCGCAAAATTCGAGGCCGAGGCCTTAAGCAATTCATTTTTTTCTGTTTTCAATACATATATATGTAATTAATGAATAATTCCACATATCAATTGATGATAAATGTAAATTGAAAATTAGAATTAAATTTCGTTTTTATTTGATATACTTACGCAGTTTTATTGAAATTTCATCACGTACGATTATTTTCTTGAATTTCAAGACAAAATACTATTGTTTTTAGTCTATAGTACGATCCTCTAAAAAATAAAGTTGGCAACACTGTCTCTGTCTTAAAAGTTCAGTTATTCTTTCAAATTGTTTGCAGAGAGTTAATTTGTTTGATTTGTGTGGTTTTGTACGAGTACATGTTCAGTTTTACTATTTGTGGCCGGAGTTATAATAACAATATACCTACATAATTCATTTACCATTTCTTAGTGTAATTTTCATATTGGTTGCTACAGGATTATTTGTACTTTGTGTTTGTTTTTGAAATGTTTGTTCAATAAGGTAATTCAAATTATTAGTGTTGGAAAGTTTTGATAGACCATTTTGATACTTTTACAAAAGAATAGGAACAGAATAAGAATAGTATTATTTATTTTCAGTTCAATTTTTGTTTCAAAAATGCCGACAAGTAGACGTGCAAACTCAAGTCGCAGAACCCGTAATCTAGTCAAAGCTAAAGAAGAGCAAGTCTAACTGATGAGCAACGTAAAACGCGGAAAGAAGTTCAACGGAATCGATGGAACCGAAACCAACGATATAGAAGTATTGCGTTTAACCCCTATAGAGCTGCATTTAATTATAACAAAGAAATGTACTACAGTACAATAAATTTTATGCCAACTTTTAAGGTAAGTGTATTGAAAAACATTTACCAATATTGTTAACAATTTTCAATTGTAATGGTGTATCATTTGAAATGGCTTTAAGTACATTTGTAGCTCTGTGAATTACTTTAAGTAGCCAGAAGAAATTGTGTTAAAAAAGTTGATGGGGGAAATAGTAGTGCTCACAAAGTATTTTGAGTGTCACTTGGTGGTTTGAACAATTCACTTTACAATATATATATGTAATACAGGAATGTTTACCTTTGCAGATTCAAGGACAAATATATCACTGAACTTATTAGTTATCACCAGTACTGATCAGTGACTATAAAATATAAATTTTTACAAATTTGTTTCAGGAAGACAAGTCGATCAGCATTGTACACACAACTATTCTGTGAAAAGACCAGTTGTGGAACAGCTCCAATTATTATTCCATCAACACAATGCATTGGATGCATTATTCAAGACCGCATTAGATCACATGCCATCTGATAATCACAAAACTTGTTATCAAAGCCGACAAGACGCCTGCAGTGCAACGCTTAAGACATTTTAATGCCCCAACAATCGATGAAGTCTATTGTCATTGTGGGTGAAAATGTAGATAACCACAATATTGTTTTACACCGGTGTAACAATCAACTGCAGTGTGTCTCCGAAACACATCGAACATATGATGCTTTACAATATCCTATCTTACTTTGGCAAGGTGAAAATAGGTAAATATAATAGCTTTAAGTAAATTATAAAATTTTAACACAAAATAATGTTTTTAGGTTCTGAAACTAACAAAAAAGTAAGTTCAATGAATTATTATTCAATATTCATACAGGCTTATGGTTGGAGAAGTTGAGGTTAATCACATCTTAAAATGTTGGCATCTCTGTCACCAATATGCTGTTGATATGTAAAAGTAGAAACTGAGTGATTAACGTTTATTAGGTTGAACCAGGCAAAACTCTGTTCAGAGGAATAAGGATATTAACTTCATTCAGATAAAAATGTGACAGATATTTCTTGATTATAGGGAGATACGAAGTTCACGGGGTCAGCTAGTATATATATATAGTAGTATTTATATAAGAATTATAAATATTCATATTAAATACATTTTACGTATTATCTAGACAAAGGCTTCTAATTTACTCTAAGCATGGATTAGAGATGAAATAATACAATTACAATTTATGTTTGTTAATAATTTTATTTATAATTATTGTTAATCATCTTATTAAATGTCAAATTTGAAATGTACTTTCTGACAAATAAATTTTGAACATCGGTAGTATATGATAAGCCCTTTTCTTAATTAACTTTTCCTAACAAACGGGCTTCATAAGTGAACATTTTTTATGTAATTAATAACTTTTAAGTTTATTAGGCATATTAGAAATTTATATCTTGTAAATATCAAAATATGGATACAACTAGCTCCATCTTGTGGCAAACATGTCAATAAGTCTCATTGTCTTTGTCTATGTTCAATAAATCATTCCTCTATCGATCTCCAGTTTACACACGTTGTTTTATTATAATATCAAAAAAAATCATTAAGCTTTCTTCTTTCTATCGTATACAGAATGGTGTGAAAAGTATTTTCTGCAGAATTCTCGGACTAAGCAACACCCTCATCTTCTTAGTAATGGAAGTTCAGTATATAATGCGATATGCTTTCAGCGCAAGATAAGACCTCCAAAAATTACTACTTCTGCTCGCGTGCTTGAAAGATATGAAAAGGAATCTTTCTCTGAAAATTTAAAAAATGGTACAACCCCTTTTTTGACATTATATTGTAAATTAAAATTTCAAGAAATAAAAATGTAATTTTTTAATTTATTTAATAATTTATCTTAGTTATAAATTTATAATCATATATATAGATATAATTCACGTGTCGTCTGTCTGTGACCACGGTTGCTAAAAAGTAATCGAGTCGTCGGGAGTATGTAGTTTTTACAAAAATAAAAAACGCGCAATATATAACAATTTCTTTTTATTTCAGTTAAAAAGACGATTAATTTTATTCTAATAGCAGAGAAGATATCAAAATAAAACCCAATTTATATTCTAGAAAGTATAAAAAAGTTTTAGACACTAAAAAGATTCGAATCTGTAACCTGCTGATGTGATTTTTCACAAACCCTACCACTTTAGCCATGATGCTCTGATTCAAACATGATAATGAAGTAAACATTCTGCATAACTCTACCTTCTACATACACTTTTTAGAAGAGTAACTAATAGGCGACACCTTCATTCTTATAAGCTGGTTAAATATAGAATATTAGGTTAACCACTCAAATAAACAGAAAGACAATACGGATTTATTAAATATAACATTGTCCAGTTTTACAAAACATTACACCTCGTCAGATAAGTAACTGTTTTAAACATTATTGATCTATCCAAAGAAGCAATATAAGCCACATTTATCAATAATGCCAAAATCATTAATAAGAAATTAAATTCTCTATGAAACTTTCTCTTGTCGTACCTAATACAAGAAGTTATCTGATGTAAAATTACCAAGAATTAAATAACAACATGCTTTTATTAGGAACTTTTATTCTTTTTTTCTCACTGTAATATTACTTAAGTACTATATTACTTATTACGTCATTTAAAATTCCATTAAATCTAACAAATATGTATGTAATTTTACATGGAAACTTATGAATCATATAAATTCAGTATTATAACTTTACGAAACATTATACAGTACAGACTTACTCCGAGTAATTATAGTTCATCAAGTATAAATTGTAAGATTTATTTTAAATAAAATTAGTAGGTACAGCAGTCTCTGACTTTTCTTCGAACTTCTGTATGTAGTCAAAGGAACTTATAATTTTATATTGTTAATTAAGTATATTTAGTAGCACTTCACACTTAATTTATTTTATATATATTGTTATAGCTATGCCACTCTTAATCAGACACCATTAATATTTAGAATTCTTCGCATAATATCTGGAGTTAGTTTTTAACTATCCACGAAATTAGATTTTGTGTGAAATAACTTTGTACTTTATATAAATGAAATTACTTTTAGTAAAATTTATATTATAAGAATTACGACCTGCCTTCAGGAGGAATAAGAAGAATTTTATCTCAATCTATTAAATGGATTTTTTAGTTGGTATTTTACAGCAGAAATATACTAAATTGAAATCGTTATTTACATTGTATTTAATACTCAATGATATAGAACTCAGTGCATAATTTTTTTTTTAATCCAACATTGATTACAATTAATGTAACTCATAAAATTTAATACAGTCAAATTATATACATTTTCTTTAGACATCTATTACAAAATCTAATTATTTATATACTTACAATAAATAATGTCTCCAAACAACAAAAGTCACATCAATATTCAGTCCACCCAAATAACTCGATTTCAGAGATAAACATTTTTGAAGAATTTTATTTCTTTATTTCTAATAACTTTGATGGAAGCGCGGCATAACTCCCTTCTATCACATCAAATAAATTGGTTGGAAAAAGAGAAATTACATTGTTTTCCCCACAATACAGACGTTTTAGAATTTGTCTCAAATATCATTATTTAAGAAAATATTTGCGTTTAACGTAAAAAGAAAATGGCTCTAATGTGAAAAGAATTCAAAAGCATAAATAGTAATTTAATGGAACATTGATTTACATAAAAGTCACATCAAAATAAGATATTCGTGATAAGTAAACATTTATAATTTAATTATTATGCTTTCTGTACAATGGGATCCTTTTGTACATTATGTTATAATAATCCGTTTCTGTTCCTAAGCTCTCTCACTGGGATGTTCGTGGAATCTACATAATATTATGACAATACTAATAAATATTTCTGTGAAACAGTTTCAGTAATATAAACTTGCTACATATTTCACAAATGAAACATTCTTTAATTTTCATATATCTTCCTACTAATAGACTTTCGAATTAATTAATATAAAAATATGTAGCAATAATAATTTTAATGGTAAACAATATTTGAAATATAAAATACCTGTTTCATAATAACTCTAGTTTACTATAATTCTTAAAACCGCTGTGATTGTAATGTTATGTTTATAATTTAATTACCACTATAATAATTTAATGAAGATTTCTACATATATTTGAAATAAGATTTTGCAAAAGCAAAACTTTATAGAATCACTTCGTTGTTCTTACAAATCCACACAAGTCCTCAATGAAATGGAGTCATTTTCTAGAGTATCAAGCAGTAGGTACTAAGACTAAAATGTACCTACTCTTTATTCAAGTTGTAATTAGAACTGTTTGGCAGCAAATTAAGAAAATAATAATATTCTGAAATAAATTGATTGCTATAAACTTAATAAAATTAAGTCCAAAATGTTACCAGCACAATTCCTACTAGTGACAAATTTTATTTCAGCCATCACCGTCCATGTTATCGAGAAATCCTTGAAAATAAAATAAATATGTAAATGGACCGGTGTGTCCTGAGTCAACACTTCGTCTCAACGCACTCTCACTTGAATTATAATTTACTGCGATTTGTTTCCATTTCACAGCGTTTATAAGAACTTTACGTTCGGATATATATTTTTAATTTATTCAGAATTGTTTGGGAACAAATGAATAATCAATTTTTCATACTTCAATCGAGATTAAATTCCACTAATTCTTTTAAACTATGATAAGATAATAAATAATATTAATTCTATTTCATTGTTTATATTTCAACTGAGGTTAATCAATACTGTTCTTAATTTTACTTGTCTCCGGGTACAAAAAGAATATTATACCTCGATGTCAGACAAGACTTGAGTGCCTCACGTAAATAAATACATTATGTAAGCAGTCCTGGTAATACGTTGAATTAAGCAATATAGAACAAAGGCAGTATATTGTCCTCAAAGTCTTTGATCGTTAAAAAACTATGAAAGCTTTAATATATAACTACTTACCTATTTCTAAAAAGAAGGATAAGAGAATTTCTCAATTTGATTGTATAATATGTCCACATTATGACTTAATTCTTTTCCTTTTTGGTTATAGGAACCTTCGAAGAAAAATATTGAATAGTAATATCATATTTAATATACGAAACGAACTTTTATATTGTGTTTTAAAGTTTATGTATTCACTTTGAATAAATAAAATCTGGTTTATTAGTAAGAAACGTTATTTTTTTATAGGCAATATCAATTTCTTTTGATTATAGTGCATTGTACTTCCTATAAAATATATTTATTAATGACCACAGGAAAGCTAGTCCTTCAGAGAAGAAACTATTATACAATAAATACTTTTCATTCTCACTTCCCCCTTTATAATTGTAACGAGTGTTAAGTCATAGTCATGCATCATTATAACCTCAACAGTGAATTCACTAGTCATATTACTTCACGCCACTTTAAAACTCTTAAACTCTAGTAAATTTAGTAAAGCCGTCAGAAGAGTACCCTCGAGCTGTTTTTAATCCTAGCTCACAGGATCTAGTATTTCTGTTATAATTGAATTATTTCAGATAGATCATAAAAATAATTACTTTGGATCTTTTTAACTATTAATCAGGACTAGATTGTAATATACGTAGTTATAATTTTTTTTGATTATAACAATTGTTACATACTTACTGACCCTTCTTACTTTTAAATAACAAATAAAATCTTAACTAGAAGAAACTAAGTCAGTGGTGGCTTAGTGGTTAAGGGGTTCGTCTCTCGTTGCCGAGGGCGCGGGTTCAAACCTGGCAAGTATCAATGTGATTTTTCGGAGACATAAGTACTTTCTGAGAGTATTTAGACATCACTGACATACGGTGAAGGAAAACATCGTGAGGAAACCTGGACTTATAGTTTTACAATTATACGTTTGAAATCACCAACCCGTCTTGAGCAAGCGTGGTGATTGATGCTCAAACCTTCTCCATGTGGGAAAGAGGCCTTTGCTCAGCAATGGGCGTCTAACAGGCTGATGATGATGATGTTTGACTTGATATTGTATCAGCAGCCGGTGAGCTCCCTGATTATAATATACGGAGTGACGGTTCAATAGACAAGGGAAACAAGGTTTTTTTTTTCTACTCCCTCTGACTTGGTCAGTCTTTGTTTTCAATTTCCTTTCATACCAGTTCTCGCTTATATTCGGTCCTTTCATGTTACATACTGTATTTTCTATCGCTTACTTTCATACTTGGTCTTACTGATTGTGTACCTATACTTATTTTATTTTTATTACATATTGGTAGGAGGTGCTACTTGGGCTTAACTAATTTCAATACCATTCTTTATTATACCATTGCTTTTCTATTAATAATTTCCATTTATTTTATACTATTTTTTCTTATACCTTATTAGTTACATTTAATAACAATTTATTTACATTTATTTTCATTAATACATTTATTACAATTTTACATTTATCCTTTTTACGTACTTTACATTTATGATTCATTTGTGCTGGCACATCAGAGGGTGCTTTAGAATGCCTTACAGTGAATTTGGAGCTGCGATGGTGTTGGTCTCATTCTTCATTCCTGCTTTGTTTATTTCTTAAACAGTTGCAGTATCAAGATATTCACCATTTTTTGAAGCTCCTCCTCGTAAACTTCGTTTAATTCGTTCTGGGGGGGTCAGGTCTCCTTTTTTGCTTAATTGGTAAATATTTTCATGAAAAGATTGCCAATTTTCATTCCAAAACTAGGGAAACAAGGTTACACAAACACATTAGTTACTACAGATGGCGCTAGTGACATATGTTTATGGTTTGTCATTATAATAATAACACCTACACTTAACAAAATGATAAAAAGATTAAAATAGCTAGTATACCAAATTTTTTAGTAAAATATTTATTCTTTAAAGAACCTTAACTTTTTGTTAAAATATCAGCTGGCATTTTAGCAGTTTATAAATAACCAATTTTAACAATCTTATCTGCTACTGCCTGTCTCACAAAATGGTATCTAACATGTAGATGTATAGATCTCAAACTTTATAATATTTGAATGTTTGTATAAATAAGGTCACCATTAACTTTATAAATGTTTATTATTATGTTACTAGTTTAAGTTTCCTATGTTAGTGAACTTTGTTCTTAATGGGAAATAAAGCATCTCTGCTTCTGTTGAAGACAAAGCTATTTTATGTTTTCTACATTAAAAAGGAATTACTAAACCAGACAACATGAAACAAAATCTAAAAAAAGATTTTCTATCATTTGAATCTGAACCCCAACCTGCATCAACATATCCTTGTCTATAACAATAATCCTTTCATAAAACAAGGCCAAAGATTTTAGTAACTTTTGAGTACATTAAAATTCGTTTTAAATGTTTCCAATGAGTTTCATCATATGAGTTATTAAACTGACTCAAATAACAAACACTGTAATCTAAGTCTGGTCTGGTCAAGACAGATAAATACATAAAATTACCAACCAGTTGTCTATATGGAATTTTCTTATCACAAAAACTGTTCTTAGATTTTTCTAGCCTTACATTAACCTCCACAGGAGTTTCCACAGTTTTACAATGTAACATATTAAATCATTTCAGAAAGCTTTCTACATATTGTTCTTGATCAACAGTTATAACATTTTCATACATATTTACTCTTAAGCCTAAACATTGCTTTATTTGGTCTAGATCTTTTATTTTAAATTTACTGCTTAAATCTTGTATTAACTGATTAGTTGTCATTTTACAATTAGAGAATACAAAAAAGTCATCAACAAACAAATCTATTATCACTTTAACATTTCTTTCAAACTTTATAAATAAACAAGGTTCATACTTAGATTTTAAATGACCTAAAGTGTTCATTGCCTCTCTCATACCATGCATGTGAGGACTGCTCAAGTCCATAGATGGCATGTTTATTATTATCATCCTCATACAATACAGGTTTTTGCATATATATACACAGAATCATTCAAAAAACCATTCAGGCAAGCTATAGTTACATCAAGGTGATGTATATTTAAAAATAATTTTACAGTTAAAGAAAATAACAATCTTAGAGTAGAATAATATACCACAAGGGAAAGTCTATGCCGGCTTTCTGTGAAACATATTGCCATTAATCTTGAATGATAACGCACCTTACCTACATTATCATACTTTGTTTTTAAACACCCATTTGTACTGAGCTACCGTAGAATAACAAGAGTTATCCACAAGTTCTCATTTATCTTAAACAATTCTTATTCTTCCTCCATACTTGCTCTCCAAATTACTCTCAGTCCCATTTAAAGCTCCCTCATGTGTCATTTTAGTCTGATCATCTGATTTGAAGAAGCTTCTGAAAATTGGTTAGGTACATTATAATGATCTCTCCACTAGTTTTAATTGAGTTGTTTTCCAGATTATAAACCCTATAGCCTTTTAAATTCTCTGCATAGCCTATCAAAATAAGTTCTTTATCTTTCATATTCAATTTCAAACTTTTTTCTTTATACCTGACAACCCTAATTATGCATTTCGTATATTATTAAATAAATATTGCTACCGAATTCGGTAAGTAAAGTAGAAAACTCAAAATATGCGAATATTCGCTCACGGTCGGATGCTATAAGCTTAGTGAAGGCAAAGAGTGAGAATGTATTAGTAAACAATAAACATGATATTAACCACCCCTATATGGTTACGAATTGAATATAGCAAATAAAACTTACCAAATGCGTGTACTATTAATAAAACAAATTCTGTACCTGTTAGACTCATTCCTTAATTTGAATTGCTTGTTCGTTTTGTTTTAATTTCCCAGTGAAAGAGTATACAAACCAACAGTTTCGTTATTTTGGACTTCGATGCTCAGTCGCTTTACTTGTGGTAGAGTAAATTTCTAATGTATTGAAAAGTGATAGGCCTGAAAAAGAAATAAGAATGTGTCTTACATCTCGATCGTTATCTAAACTTATATTCTTACATCGAGTTTTGTTTCAAAACCAACGGTCCTTGTCTTGTCGACGCGACTTGTTGCGAGACTTATGTTATCTATCAGTCATATTCACACGCAAGTAATTGTTGAAGTAGATCTGAAAACATAATTCGTGTTTTATTTTATTTATTACTTGTTATGTAATCAAAAACATCTTTCATAAATATAACTGATAACAAATTCTTTTAAATAACAAATAAAACCTTAACTAGAACAAACTAGTTATTATCTTAACCCAATACACCTTAAACAAGTTAAATTGAATTTACAATAATACAAGTCGTGTTTACAAAATACTTTCCCGCGTAAAATTGAACAAGCCAAACGTCATCGCTTTAATATCACTTCGATTGCGTTCGGGAATTTAAAGGTTCGGTTCAAATTAAGTGTTTTTCCTAAGTATATATATACGAAAACTTTAAAGAGATTAATCCGTATAAGCTATCCTTTTCTTATTAGTAGTTTTTCTTATTATGATAGTTTCCGCCTTAAAACCTCCTTATTTTTATTATATCATTTACAATATTCCACTAATTAATTATTTCTCAAATATCCGACGTTTCACCATAATATTTTTTGGTTATAATATCATTTCTTTCTTTAATATAATCCCCATTACTAATTTATCTACTGTAAAGATGGGGCTTGCAATAGAAACCTAAATTATTTTTTTCTAATATTTTTCTATTTTATCCATGTCTTTAATTTTTAAGGTTTTCCAGTTGACAATGAATCTTACAAATAATTGAAAGTGATTCGTAAATTTTCTTTACATAAACAGCTCTGACGGAGATACTTTGTCACAATGTTTATAATATATACTAGATGACTCGGCGGACTTCGTACCGCCCTAGAATCAAGAAATATCTGTTACCTTTTTATCACAATGAAGTTTATTTCTTAATTATGTACAGCTGACGAGACAGACAATGGTCTGTCTTCTTAAATGTGATTATTGAATTCTAATTGGTATAATAATACTAAATAAATTAATGTTTAAATTAATACTATAATAGTATAAGTCTTAAGTATTAAGTATTTCGATAATCTGTCCAGATCTAATTGTCATCATTACGTCATTACAAAACTGTCACTGTCGTGACTGACGTTTCATGTCAAGTCCCACGGGAATGCTGTCGAACGGGATAAAAAGTATCCTACTGCATTTTCCTGTTCTAAACTATGTACTTCCCTGCCAATTTTCAGCTAAATCGGTTCAGCCGTTCTTGAGTTATAAGTGGAGTAACTAACACGACTTTCTTTTATATATGTAATAGATTATTATTGTATATAATAAAGCTCTCTTCATTCTGTATTTTAAATGTATTTTCGTTTTTAAGTTTTAAATTTTTATGTGACTACCAGATTTGATGCAGTTAATTGAAGAATTAGGATAGCTTATGCCATTAGTGTATGTTCGGCATAATGTTGGGGGATGTTGGCCGGCAGGTCTTATTTGTTTAAGTTATTTTAAGGACAGAAAATTGTATGAAGGTTTTGTGCAATTTTTTTTTTTGGGAATTAAATGGCTGTAGTTGTGTAAACAGTACTTGTAAATATGACAGAAAGGGATGTGAAGCCTAGGTAGAAACAAATTTAGTATAGACTTAGTGTCAAAAGTGTCAATTTAAGAAGTGTCATTTTGAAGTTGACGTATTGAATAAATTCTTATTATTATATTCAATCTGTGATTCATATCAGTCAAGATGTAGATATTATCTAACGTCTACTTTTTGGATCAATGTCCTCTTCCAGAAAGAAATAATGTTTATAGCACACATTCGTGTCTCCACTGTCGGTAAATCTGTGCTAATATAAAACCTCATGCTATAGTACTTCCTGGTATTAGAAATTATCACCATCTAATCTTTATCATTATAATATAGTTATAACGGACTGGTATACAGAGTTGACTTTACATCTAAAAAGCAATTTTCTGTTAAGGTCTCCAAACTTTTTGAGAATTTTTCTTACTAGTTCAGAAATTCTTTCAAATGGTCGTTTTTCGTTATATGCAATTTTCTTTACTAGAAAATTTTATAGATTCGAGAAACTGTGGAAGCTCCAATATGGATAGATTAATTAAATTCTTTAATGTTTGAAATATACTTCTCTAAAAGCCTGAGTCGTGTTTCTGGAAATTAATTTTAAAAAATCCTTTTCGACTATTTAATAAAGCACATGATTATTTTTAAATCACATCACTTTCTTTAAACTTTTTCTTTGATGGTATTTAAGCATCTGTAAATAAAGTTTTTAAAGGATATAGCTATTATATATTCCTACTAATATTAAAAACGCGAAACTAACTCTGTCTGTCTATCTGTAGGTCTGTCTGTTACGCTTTCACGCCTAAACCACTGAACTGATTTTAATGAAATTTGGTACAAAGATATGTAGAATGGCATTTGAGAAAGAACATAGGATAGTTATTATCCCAGACTTTTGAAAGGTTCTCTTGGAAACGCGATGTAACCGAACTCCACGCGGGCGAAGCTGCGGGCAGAAAGATAGTTATTAAATAAAACTTCAAATATTTATATCTATGGCGTGATTATTTGTCAATAAGTTATTATAGTTGAATTTGAGATATTATTCTGATTGGTGGAGGCACAAGCTTGTCATATTCACATACATTTTGACTATACTTTAAACCTAAAGACTTATCTCTTTTTTTTTATGGGAAAAGGGGGCAACCGAGCAGACGGCCTACTTGATGGTAGGTAGTTACCGTCGCCCATGGACATCCGCAACCTAGATATGCAGATGTGTTGCCGCCCTTGATTGGGGAAAAGGAGGAGGACAAGGTGGGAAAGGAAAGGTTGGGAAAAGGGAAAGGGCGACCGGCTCTCTCACTCACCGGACGAAACACAGCCTTTAAAGACTACTTCACGCCGAATTCCTGTGAGAGGGTGGTACTTCCCCGGTCGAGCCAGCCCATGTTCGAGCTGTAGTAACTTGATCACAGCTAGGCTCTACCACCTCTTATCTATGATATCTTAAAACATTTTGAGGACTTTAACTTTGTTTGACAATTAAACACTTTCAAAGGTCTCAACTGCTATTACATTAGGTTTAAGGTGTTTAGGAAATATTTTGCACATTTTACACTGTTCCACACACTTTTTCTATTTTGACGGAGACACTTGTTTTTTTTAATTTCAAGTTTCTGCTTTAAAAGCTGTACGTTCTTAGTATAAATTTATACATATTTGATATAATTTTATAGAATGTGTTGTAGAAATAAATTTAAACCACGTCACACTTTTCTTTTACAATCTTTTTTCTATCGTGTTATAATATAAGTATCGAAATTAGAGCAAGTTTAGTGAGTAATTGCAAATTTACGACCAGCATTTAATTAATAAAAACATGTCTTTTTTTAGGAGCTACAAGTGCAGTTGAATTGACCTCCTCCGACTGATTAAAAATATTTGAAATTGAATCAAACGAATGGCCGTTGTCATAAAAATTATTTTATTATTTAGTGTACAAAAAATGGAATGGTTTCGTGTATTTTATAGCCCGTCTATTTGCGATATCATTATAACTCCCCTTAAAAAGTTTCGTGCTCCCTGATTGAGTCCTTCATTTTAAAATTGTAAGTAGTTATTTAAATTTTACAATCCACCCTTCGTGATGCGAGCGGTCGCGAGAACAAAAGACCCGGTTAATAGGATTTCCGCTATGAAAAGAATAAATTTTCATTTTGAAGTCAATTACCAACCTTCTATTTTTATTCTATTTGAAGTGGAATTAAAGGAAATATGAGTATGAAACATTTATTTGCGCATTTTTATATAGTTATAGTTGGTATGTTGTTATAATGTTGGTTTAGCTGTTTTCATGAGCAAGTTACTGAATGATTTAGGTAGTATTTGGTAAAAAAAACTAAATTGAAAGCGTATACTATGTATATATCTATTGCATTATACACCTGTATCTGAAGGTTGAAGGAAGGAAATTAAATACGATATTTTAGGTTTATCAGAAACAAGAAGAAATGGAAACAAGATAGAAGAGTACGAAAACTTCATTTTCTGCTATACAGGTCACACACCTGGAAGACATGGAATAGGTTTTATTGTTAAAAACCATCTTAAAAGCAACATAGAAAACTACATTGGCGTTTCTGAACGAGTAGCCATGCTGAACCTGAAATTTGAGAATACCAGATTATCCATCATTCAAGTCTACGCCCCTACTGCACAAGCAAACGAGAATGAGATCGATGACTTCTATGCGACAGTAAACAGGGCAATGGAACTAGCACATAAAGACTTCATAGTGATGGGTGACCTTAATGCCAAAATTGGTATGCCAAAAAACGAGGAGCATTTAATCACAAGAGGACACGGATATGGAATTAGAAATGAGAGAGGACAAAGATTAATAGATTTCGCCATGGAAAACCAAATATCAATTTTAAATACCTTCTTCAAGAAAAAACCCAAACATAAATGGACCTGGAGATCACCGGATGGAGCATACAAAAACGAAATCGACTTCGTACTATCAAACCGACCACGTCTGTTCAAAAATATAGAGGTACTGAACATCAACTACCCTTCGGACCACAGGCCAGTAAGAGCTACAATATCACATGATACACTTTTCAAAAAAAGTAGAACAAAGTTTGCAAACTGTCAACATAATAGAATAAAAAGTGATGAAGAAATCTCCAAATTCAAAGAATACCTAAACTCTTACATATCGAAAGACCAAATGCTAGCTGAGACAAATGTCCCAGTTCAAAAATATTACGATAACTTAATTAAAATCATCACATTAAGCTTACAAAACGCCCGAGAAGTGCATAACTCAAAGAAAGACCATAAAATATTTTCAGAGCGTACATTAAAACTTTTTAAAAGAAGACAAGAACTACAAAAAAGGTCAAACAAAACTAGAACAACAAAAAACGAAATCTCGGCGCTTTACAAGCTAGTAAACAAATACATAAAAAAAGACTACGCCAACTATAGATTTAAAACTATTGAAAAACATCTACGCCAAACTGGAAGCACAAAAAAGGCATATAAAGAACTGAAACCAAATAAAACCTGGATAGAAGAGCTTAAACGAGGCGAAATAACCAAAAGGAACCGTGACGACATCATCAGCATAGCGACAGAGTTCTACAGAGATCTCTACAGCACAAAAGAGCCAGAAGACACTAACCACGGAAACCTAGGTTACAAAAGTGATGATAACGAACCAAAAAGCCTCCAAATTGATGAAAACGACGTCATTGAGGCATTGAACAAACTGAAACTAGACAAAAGCCCGGGCTCGGATAACCTAGCAAACGAGACTCTAAAGATAGCCGCTCCAATACTGACTACACCTTTTACAAATTTGTTTAACTCGATCCTCAAATTTGGCGAGACACCGTCGCAATGGTCTGAATCTAACATTATTCTCTTATACAAAAAAGGCAACCCAAATGATATAGGGAACTATAGACCAATAAGCCTGCTGCCGAGTACATATAAGCTATTTTCTTCAATCCTTACCAAAAAAAATTAGCTCCTCGCTGGAAACAAGACAACCTGTCGAACAGGCAGGATTCAGAAAAGGCTTCTCCACCATCGATCACATCCACACACTCGAACTTCTCATTGAAAAATACCAAGAGAGAAGTAGACCACTGTACTTGGCTTATATTGATTATAAAAAAGCATTCGATTCGGTGTCACACAACTATATCTGGGAAACTCTAGCAACACAGAATGTGGAAAAAGAGTATATAAGAGTTATCAAAAGCATATACAAGAAGAGTAAAAGTAGAGTCAAACTAGAAAGAGCCGGTTCTTGGTTTCCCATAAAGAGAGGCGTGAGACAGGGTGACCCACTGTCCCCTTTACTATTTATAGCCACATTAGAATCGATAATAAGCAAGCTTAACTGGACCAGATGTGGTATAAAAGTAAAATCAAAATATTTAAACCATCTACGTTTTGCCGACGACTTGGTACTGATATCAGAGACAGGAAAAGAACTACAACACATGGTAAACTCACTAAACCAAGCGAGCAAGCTCGCTGGTCTAGAAATGAACCTCTCTAAAACTATGGTAATGACTAATAACACCAAAGTACCAATTTACGTCGACAACAGTACTCTTACATATACGGAAAAATACATATACCTAGGCAAACAAATAAGCTTCGACAGGCTAAACAATTACCAGGAAATTGAGCGCAGAGCCCAGCTGACGTGGAATAAATACTGGAGCTACAAAGAAATATTCAAGAGTAACATGTCAATTAAACTGAAAACAAAGGTCATGAACTCCTGCCTTATACCATGCCTAACCTATGCCTGTCAGACATGGAAGTTCAACAAAAACGTCAAAGAAAAAATTATAAAGTGCCAACGAGGAATGGAGCGGAGTATGCTTAACATTAAGAGAATAGATAAAATTAGACATACAAAAATACGCAACATCACAAAAGCAACAGACGGTTTAGCACAAGCTATGGCGTTAAAATGGAAGTGGGCCGGACACATATCACGCCTGCAAGATCACAGGTGGACAAGAACAGTGTCAGAATGGAGGGGGCCAGTGGGCAAAAGAAAGAAAGGGAGACCTTATAACAGATGGGAGGACGAAATAAAACGTATAGCGGGTCCAAACTGGATGCAAATAGCGCAATCCAGAGAAAACTGGCTACTTTTGGAGGAGGCCTTTACCTGCAGAGGGGTTCCTACAGAATAATAAAAAATAATATTAATTATTAAAAACATGCATATAAAACCTGGAACTATTAACTTATTTAAAAAAAAAACATTTTTTCTTTTTTTATTTGTTCTATTTATTCTTTTGTTACTATAATAAAACAACTAACTTTGTAAGTATGTATTTTCTGAAGGAAATAAAAGGCTTTTTTATTTTATTTTTTATTTTTATTTTTATTTTTATTTTATTTTTTTATTTTTATTTTATTTTATTTTATTTATCTGAAGGTTCAATGATTAATGGAGTATTATGAAATAAAGTTTCATATCATGGAATATCGTAAAAAGAGCAATATGACAAATAATTCTTAGCAATTCAATTCTTAGACAAACTGACTTAACCAGCAATTAATAATAAGAAAGAATTTAATAAGACTATAACCCAACTCATTATTAAGATTTTTACTAGTAAGTAAAACAGAAAGTCAGATAGGCTAATAAGTGGTTTCTACTTTCCAAAATAGGTTTATTTTTATAAAGAAATAGTGATTAATTTGTATTAATAATAATAAACAAGTATTGAGAACTCTGCATTGTGTTGTTGTTAACTAAATTAGTGGCTTTAATATTATTCTAGTTATACTGAACATGTGCACCTCAGTTTCTGAGGGAGCGTGCTTTACGTGTAGTTGCTAATGGCTGTTCGTCGTGGCCGATGAAGGTCAACACATGGGTTCCTCTGGGGTTTATGTTCTCCGCAAACCTAATATTGATGAACGTTATCGATCTATAATGTTGTAAACTTTAAAGCCACATAAACATAATTGTAATTTCACACAGAAAAGTTTCCTTTCCTTGGCATCTAACTTTGTGAATCTTTCTATTCTAATCACCTTCAGTTTTTATGTATGCTATAACCTGAAATTTTGGTTGTTCATTGAGTCCAAAGGTAGGGCATAAGAAAGAACTTCTCTAAAAGTAAAATAGTATGGTACCTTGTCTATACAAGTCACATCTCGGCTTCGAACTCCATGGAAAGACTAGTAAGAATTCTTAGAAATCACCATAACTTGGTAATGTCATGATGAACATGAACAGCAGAGGATTGAAACCGTATGCCTGCTACTATATTTCTTTTCGATTATAATTTCGATATTTTAAGTCTACAGGAAAAAGTTAATTCATTATCTATAGCTTCCATTTCACCCACAATCGGGTTGAATGACGGTCAAGCACTTTCCAGTCGAAATTAAAAAGTATAGTTTGCATCAATCTAAATGTTATTTGAAGAGTACATAGTATTTTTTTTTATAAAACAGGGACATAACATTATTCATAGAAAACAAAATCACATCATTTTACACAACGTATTGTAAACTGATATCCATATAAATTACAGTTCACAGAATATATCTAATATTGTTTCAGCGTCAAAATTAATGACTATGGAGAGCTGTGTCAGAAATAGTGACAAGAATAATGTTCATTACGTAAAAAACAATCTATACAAATAAATATGTAAAGCTGTAATGTCTATTTGATAATGAACAAAAACTGCTTTTTATCAGACTCATGTACTCTTTTATGTAACCACGGTACATATAAAATGATATTTTTTTAAATCTGAATACTCCTCGAGACTTTATTAAACTCAAGGCAGACGGAGTCACGGGCATAGCTAAATAAGAGTAAAATAAAGATAATATTATAAACTAATACTATTCAAATTTCTTCAATGTTATAATTCATTTGCCTATTGAGAAATATAAAGAAAATAATCGCACAATATTTAAAAAATTGTTAGAGTATTTTACTAATAAGTTTAAATGTATAGATAGTGTAATATATTTATAAAATCAGTACAAAAATAAATACGGATGACATGAACACATTCAGTGACTCATAAATATATAAAAGGGCTATTAATATTACGAGCTCAACTATTATTATCTCACTGAATCAACTTTGTCTCATTAATATTATTTATGTCTCATTATACGCTAGGCTTGTGAAACCATACAAACCAAAGCCAAATATTACACAGCATATAATATTTGAACTATTGTTTTTTAATTAAAATTACACGGTTAAATAAATTAATAGTTAATGAATCAAAATTTTTCATACATACTGTACATATTGTCGAAAACCTTCGTTTTGATGACCTTATTTTTTAAATTTATGAACGAAGTATTAACTAACTTATCGGACTTCTAAACAACGGAAATAATTATAAGTGTTTTGTATACAATCAAAATTTTGATCAAATCACAAAAAATAATTCTTTTTATTTATAATATAAGGGAAAATGATTTGTTTAGATAAAATGTGTTAAAAGCTTTTTATTTTTTATTTACATATTTTTACATAAATATATACTTTTAAAATATAAATTAATATTATAACTGTAAATTCTTTGTGGGAACCTAATTTTACCAAACTTACCATATCAATTAAAAAGTGGAGAATACGAAAACACTCAAATTTCGAAATGTTTCGGGCGCACTTCAAAACTAAAAGCCGAATTCGTAAATATGGTTCTTAACAGCTCTTGAATAACGAGATAGGATTTTTTGAATGCATAGTCAAAACCAATCTAGAAGGCCCACTGCATGGTCTAACTCTGTCATAGCTTTGAAAACTCAAACCAAAAGGTATTCTTTAACTAGCTGACCCGGCGAACTTCATATCTCTCTATAATCAAGAAATATCTGTTACGTTTTTATCTGAATGAAGTTGATTTCTTTATTTCTCTGAACGGAGTTTTGTCTGGTTCTACCTGATAAGCGTTAATCACTCAGTTTCTACTTTTACATACATATTGATAGCATATTAGTGAAAGGGACTCCAACATTTTAAGATGTGATTGAATTCAACTTCTCCAACCGTGAGCCTGTATGAATAATAATAATTCATTCAAACACGACTTTCTTTTATATATATAATTCATAGAACATACCTTCAAAGACTAAAATACCATTTTAGGAATAAACACTGGCTACAAGCCGGTTTTGTCACTTATTAAGCACGGATTCGATGCTGTCTATCACAACTAGTTATTCACCCACATTCATCCCTGAAAGTAAAACATTCTATAAAAAGTCTTTATCTTTATTTCAACCCCAGTGAGGCCAGAGCCTCCGCTAGCGATAACATTAGTTTTTTAATATTTTGATAGGATAAACCTTGACTGATATTTCTTCCGTTATTAAATGAAAATGAAATCCATCTACGTTTTAATAATTGTATAGATTGAGATAAGGTAAGGAAATTGAACGATAAATATCAAGGCTTTCCTTCTTCAGCACAAGGACTATGTTGGAAAACTTTTAAGATTTAAGGCCTATAATAGTCAGCAAAGAGAGACAGTACAATTATTTCATGTCGTAATTTTAGGCTGAAAGAGAAGCGAGCAGTATTGCTAGTAGTGGAAATTTTTAGTGTTCTTTTTTGAAACATCATATTTTATATAATGAAGTTTTATTAGACTTAAATTCAATCTTTCTTCATTTCACCAATAGTAACGGGTACGACAAGAAAATACTGTCAAAAGGTTCCTTAGCACTGTGCTCAAAGTTTCTTTTAGTTCTAAATTTAAGTAGCTTAAGCGAACGGACTAAATAGTTTTAAATGATAGACTCATATATTATTCTACATTGATATCCTAACATCGGGCACAATTACGTAAAGACGATAATATATATGAGATATTTTTACATTGATCATAGTTTTTTTTTTTAAATTAACAATTGATCGTGGGATGGTCATAAAACGGGGAAATTTTATCTACGTATATATTCATATTATTAAATTAGTAGTCAAACTTGCTTACATTTTATTTTATAAAAACTAAACACCAAATATTAGTATGAGAATGAATCCATCGGATTTTATCTTTAAAATAAAAAATTTCATGAATTTTTGGCAGTACTTTTTACGTACAGTATTTTTTAACATAAAAAGACACTTAATGTATTCTAGGTACAAATTAATCCCACAGGGAGTGAAGCTAAAGCCTTAAGTTTTTTTAAGCCTTTTAAGGGTTGGCCGAGGGATGATATTAAATATTTATACTCGAGCCTTCACTAAAAACTTTAGATAGTCTAAAAAGTATACATTTTTCTTATAACTGTAAACTGCACATAAAATTTATAACAATGAACAAGTACTCAAGAATTCTGGTATAAATAACGTATTTTATCTGAAAAGTTCCTCAAATTTTATAATATAATTTTTAAAAAATGATATCTAAAATATGAGCAGAATTAAAATATTTATATATAATAAAACTAACATTTGTTTAAAGAAATTTCTTTTTAATTCAAACTTATAATAATTTATAGTTCTTTTTAAATAATATGGTTTTAGCCTAGAAGTATATCTTCTCTCTTAAGCCTTAATAGTTCATTATTTGAAATATTTATTTATTTATTTATTTATTTATTTATTAGATCTACCAACGTGTGTACACATCATTACATACTTAAAATACACAAAACAAATAACTTACAACTAGGTGTGACAAACAATTATAGGTAGATACATCATGCAAACCCAGCGCGAGCCGCAGTATAAACAAAACAAATAAATTTTAATAAAAATATAAAAAAGAAATAAAATACTAAAAGGTAAACTTACAAAATAAAATAAAAAATTAAATACTGAAAGGAAAATTAAACTAAAAACTAAAAGTGATTCACAGGACGGGACAAATACAATTTAAGGTGAAAGGGGGAGTGTGTATAACAGGGACCGAATTCTTTTAGCTGAATCGTCATGGATGTCAAACGCGTCGCTGTAATCATTGACCAGCTTGCTAAGTCTGGAAACTGGGGAGTTTGATCCGAACACAGTTTTCCGAGGTGGTGGATATAGGGGAGTTATTTTGTAGCGAGGAGGCCTTAGTGGTACACGTATATTAAATTTATTTAATAATTGAGGGCAATCGATCTCGTTAGTGAATAATTTGGAAGCAAAAAACAGATCTAAGCGCTTTCTACGTTCATCTAACGAGATCATTCCGAAGTGCTTCAGTTGTTCACGATAAGACTGCATTTTCCTTTTTGACAGCGAGTTAGCAAACAAAAGGTAGTTTAAAAACCTTTTTTGCACACGTTCAATCTGTAGAGAATGAGTCGCATAGTGAGGCCTCCAGACCACCGAACAATACTCCAAGATACTGCGCACAAGAGAATTATACAAAAGTATCCGAACCCTATTACAACGCAACCCCGCCGCATTCCTCAGCAAAAACCCCAACATTTTTGAAGCCCGATTTACAATTTGTTCAGTATGTGGTACGAATGTCAATTTTTTGTCGAATAGCACACCCAAGTCACGGATCTGCTCAAGTTCCGCGATGCTGTTGTGGGCAATATGGTATTGGAATGTGACAAAGTTTCTCCTACGGCCGAACTGTACGAAAAAACACTTTTTAGTGTTAAGCTCCATTTCATTGCGCAAACACCAATTGACCAACTCGTCGAGGTCTTTCTGTAGCAACACGGAATCCCGCTCCGAATGTATGACTTTAGCTATTTTTAGATCATCAGCATACATATAAGTTTGAGAAAATCTAATGACAGAGGGTATATCATTAACAAATATGGTGAACAAGATTGGTCCCAGATGAGAGCCCTGAGGTACACCGGAAGTTATTTTCCGCGAGCTAGAGTGAAAACCATTAATCACCACGGAAAATGTACGATTTTCCAAATAAGACCTTATCCATTTCAGTAAATTCCCAAAAATTCCATAAGCAGAGATTTTACTTATCAATATATCATGGGGTAAACAGTCAAAAGCTTTACTGAAATCGGTATATACAACGTCTACCTGATTATGAGAATCCAAAGCCTCTGTTAAGTTTTCTGTGAGATCAACTAAATTAGTACAAACCGAACGAGATTGGACAAAGCCATGTTGATGAGTGCATAAACTTTGTTTAAAGTGACTTTGTATAAAAGGGCATACAAGCGACTCCAATACCTTAGCTAGTGTTGACAAAATAGAAATGGGCCGATAGTTTGATACAGTATTTTGGTCATTAGCCTTGTGAACTGGGACCACTCTTGCTTTCTTCCATTCTGTGGGAAACTCTCCCGTTTGTAAGGACATATTAAATATTAGCAGTAAAGGCTCAACCAAGTATGTAGCACATCTCTTTAAGAAGATGGGTGGGATCCCGTCCGGGCCTGCACCCTTGCCCTCATCAAGACTTTTAAGCTTTCTCAGTAAAGCACCACTATTTATAAGAGGTATTGTTAAATTTTGACTGCTACCCACGATGTAATCAAAAGAATCCCTACGATCAGACTTTCGGAGACTACTGTTTTTATATGCAGATGCAAAGTGTGATGCAAACATTTCACAAATTTTCACACCGTCTGAGGTAACTACAAAGCCATCAGTTATACTTGTAGGATAGGAACTAGTACCACCGCGTTTAGCTTTAACATATGACCAGAAGTGTTTAGGGTTCTTCGAAATATTTTTTTCAGACTCACTAATGTATTTATTGTAAGATAAGACGGCCAAACGGGTGCAACGTGAATTTAGCAGCCTCAGCTCCAATTCATCCATTGGATTTTTATATTTTCGGAAACGACGCCTAAGATTATATTTTTCTTTTAAACATCTTTTTAAGTTACGATCAAACCAAGCCGGGTATTGTGATTTTTTAACTTTATGTTTAGGAACAAATTTCTCAATTATGGTACCGATAGTATTATAAAATTTTACGAGTATATTATTTACATCATTGCTATTCCCAAATATTTCTGCCCAGTTACATTTTCCAAGCTCTATACCAATATTCATGAAATCGGCCTTGTAGAAGTTAAATTTAAATGTTTGATGGTTAAATGGGAGTCTGGGCTGCTCGGCAAATGAGAATTCCACGTCTAAAGCAGGGTGTAGCTGGTCAATGATACAGAACGCAGAAGGACTTGGACGAACCATACAATTAGGTAAATTAGACAATACGAGGTCAAGAATTCTGTCCGATTTATTAACTACTTTGTTATGTTGTTTAAGGTCATATACATTGAGTAAATCAATCAGAGGTTGACACAAAACTGGTACTCTAAAATTACAAGAAGTGTCCGCTACCGAACTCCAATTTATATTAGCTAGATTAAAGTCACCCAAAATACAATGGCGATCACAATTATCAAGCGCAACGCCACAATTATCAACAAAGTGGCTCAACATTGAACTATGCACTGGAGGTGGTAGGTATACTGCGCAGAGAGCTACCCGTCGCGAGATATGCGATGTAGGAATTTCAAGTATGACCCAGAGGTCTTCAAGTTTAGATTCCCAACTAATCATACGTCTGGAAACTATTCGTCTAGAGACTGCCACAAGAACACCCCCACCCTCTTTTTTGTGAATTAATTCAGCACTACTCCTATCTCTTCTATGAACCACATACCTCTCGTCAAACAGCTCACTGTCAGATACCGAGTCGTTCAGCCACGTTTCCGTAAGAACAATTATGTCGTAGTCATTACAAAGCACTCCCTGAAGAAATTCATGTGTCTTTGTCCTCAGGCCTCGTGTATTTTGGTAATACAAACTAATAAAATTGAATTTTAAAATTAAATTGACAATAATATACTAGCTCCACAAGAAAATAAATCATAAAAATACGGATATAAACTAAAAATAAGGAAAAACTTAATTCATTTTATGTTTTTTAACATGTCCAAACTCTTTACCAGAATGCACTCAGTCTCGTCGTTTTTCCTTAGAAAAACTCGGCCATTTCGAATCCAAACATATTTATATCTAAACTCCTTCGCCACTTTTCTAGCTGCTGCATGGAGTGCCTTGTTTGTGGGGGAGAGGTGTTCACAAACGTAGAGCGGAGCACTATTCCCAGAAAAACCCAGTAATGCGGTATTCAGTTTATTTTCAAGAGGTTTTCCTTTGTTATATTTAATACACGCAGCAAGAAGCTCATCACGTAATCTTGGCGAAGAGAGCTGAACAACTATCGATCTAGGGCGTGGAGAATTACGATTTTGCTTGGAAGTGCGGGTGCAGTTTACTATATCATCCTCCTTCAGCTGACATTTGACTGTTTTTCCCAGATCACAGACTATTTTTAGAAGGTTTTCGTTTTTGCTTTCCGGCACACATTGAAGTTCAACATTATTTTGTCTCGAATGTTGCTCCATTTGATCAATTATTCGATGTAGATTTTTAACCGTGGAGTCAAGGTCTTCTTTTTTAGCTTCCAATTCGGATATTCTAACCTTAAAAACCTCAACGTCCTTCTTCATGTCTTCATACTTGTCGTCTGTAAAGCTCAAAAACTTTTTAATTTCAGTCATATCCTCTTCCAACGCTTTTATCTTACTGTCAATAATCCTTCCAACGGTATCCTCCATCTTCAAAAATATCTCACCCACCTTCTTCTCCATAGCCTCCTCTATTAGTTCGCGCAAGTCATCCCGAGAAATACTACTTATCTGCTGGGTGGGCGGGGAATGAAGTGCCGGTCTTTTACTTCCTCTTATATTCGAAACGTTGCGAACAGGCGTGTGATCCTGCTTCACAGGCTTAGAGGTGCTACGACTACATTCCGGGCAATTCCAACCAGTCCGTAATTTCGTGTCGAACAGAGCCTCATCAAGAGACATGCATGCAAAATGAAAATTCTTTTTACACTTAGAACATATAACAAAGTCGTCGTTATTATCTGCTTGCGGCAAACAGCAACCCCACCTTGACCGTGACATCCTTTTATTCAACGGGGAGAATAATAATTAAAAATAAATTAAATATGTAGTAAGCTCAAATATTATCCTCGATGTCCTCTCAGAGTCAAATACGTTTATGAGTCTTATCTGCAGTTCTTAATCTATGATGTGTTGCTTGAAAACGTCATACAATGTGACAAGATCTTCTGCATGCGATAGTGACGCTTCTGCGCGGTGCGTAAGGTTGAGATTTGATCACTGATTCACCTCGGACACTTTGATTATAATATTCAACTGACCGCACAAATAATTACGAAAAAAATATTTCGCTGCGTAATATTAAGTTATTTACGATAATTTACAACTTTAGCACGGTTATTGAATTCACTAATGTATTTCAATAATATTAATGCACTGAAGTACTATAACTGATGTTAAAGAATATCAATACTAACAACTTTAAACTGATATTTTTGCGGAACGCGCTCAAAGAAGTGTTAACTGTCTTGAATGATGAATGAAAAGAAATATGTCATTGTAAAAATCATTGAAGTAACAAATTAAAGTTTATTTATTTTCAAACATAATACAACGAATACGTTTTATGATAATATTGTTACTAAATAGCCTTACACAACAAAGACAGAGCATTATTGTGTGTTCGTTATAATTAGCAACCACAAAAAGAGGAAAAACAAAGAGAGACCTTAATATAATTCATCAAAAGAAATAAAACATTGAAATACTCAAGGACTGGCTTGAATCAATATTGTTCTTTGGAAACTTTTTATTTTATACATAATGTTGTATAACATTGTTGGAAAAATGTGTTCGTAAAATTTTATCATAGTTTTCATAGTATTGTTTAACCATTAATTCTACTTATAATAACCTGAAGTCGTGTATTGAAATGCAGGACCAGGTTTTATCTTAGAGTTATCGCAAAATTGTACTTAGATTGAAAATTGTAATTTTATCAATGATATCACAATAACTTCGCAAAGGGGCTTATGTTGGTATGGTATGGGCATATGGTCTAAGACGAAAAAGGACTATGATTTTGCTTATATTAAGAATCAGATGACCCCCGGGTCACCATCCTTTCGTTGAACACCTTCCTCGCATACAGATGAAGAGATACTCTTCCTCAATCTTCATGTACACAGCATTTGAGTCCTTTAAAACCGTTTGCCAATTATAATTTGGGTATCTTCAAGGCTAGAGTATGTATAGGCTGCTACTGAAACAGAGCGATCACCACTTACGACCTCGTTTCCTTCTACATACCAGGGTGAAATGATAGCAATAACTACTCAGGCATCATATAAAAAAGAAAAACCATATTTAATAATGTTATACAAAGACTTAGTGTCAATAAGTTAGACCTTAAAACTGTTATGCATGTTTCTATCCAACCCAAAGTCAGTGTTGTCTCGCTTACGTATGTTGTTTATGCAAATTAAGTCGAAGTCATTTTAGATTGGAAATCATTTTACTGTATGTTTATAAATGTGAAGGAAGCTGATGTTGATCACTGAAATATTTAAAAATTTGCACGATTATTTTGTGTATAAAACATTGAAGTTTAAATTTACTTAAGAGATTTATACTATAGGTAAAATTTATATGTATTTCATAATATTTGAGATTTCAGAAAATTTTAAGAGAAAATACAAAAGTCGCTTTCGAGATTTAAATCCATTAGTTTTTATGGTGTTCATTTGATCAGGGGATTTTAAGAAAAATTGTGATTCTGGCAGTTGAAAGTAATTATGAAATTAAGACAATATATTACAATAATATAATAAAAATAAAAAGATGTAATGAGAAAAGGAAGGGACATAAATAAAGCAATCACACCAAACTAAGGTTTGTAAACATGTGGGTCTATTGGGTTAGCGTCAGCACAATGTGAAGTGCTCTCACAACACTAGTATCCATTTTGCGGAAAATAGCAATTATTAATGTTTCTTTGTGGATAAGCTGTGACTGATTGAAGTTGTGAGATCTAATATTTTATTACAGTAATAACCTCACCAATATAATGTATAAGAAAGTGTGTTTGATACCACTTCATGATTCAATCATGCATCAGATTATTTCATATTTAGGAATAAAATAATTATATTAAGTTAAAATTTTCTATATATTTGTCGTGTCAAGTGGATCGTCTTATTAAAAATATTCCTCTTAGTGTATTCGATTGTTATTATAAGGTGATTAGTTTTGTTTTAGTACAAACAATTGTTATACAGAATTTTCAAAATTTTTATAATAATCATACTGAATTCATTCTAATTTGGTCGCTCTTATGAGCCACACTGGTAGAATCTCTGCTATACAATGTTGACATGCTTTGTAATAACTTGTTAGCAATTAATAAGTATCATTTTGAGTAAAGACTATCTTTTTTTTTCAAAATGGAAACCCGTTCATTGTCATCGGTACTGAACGCCCCGACTCGAAAGTCTTTTAAGGAACTAGGTTTCTGGCCTCGGTCCCACGAGGATCCGCTGGCAAATATTATGCTTAATAACAAATTTACATAAACATAATATTTATCACTAAATAGTTTTAGGTTTTGACTTCGTTCCTAAGAATTAGACTATGTTTTAAACAGTCGTATCAGCTTTATAAAAATAAGTTAAATTATTAAAATGAATACTCGCGAAAGTCCTCGATTTCATTAAGTAAAATAATTATGATTATCGTCATCGTCATCAGCCTATCAACGCCCACTGCTGAGCAAAGGCCTCTTTCTCACATGGAGAAGGTTTGAGCATTAATCACCACGCTTGCTCAAGACGGGTTGGTGATTTCAAACTTATAATTGTGAAACTATAAGTCCAGGTTTCCTCACCATGTTTTCCTTCATCGTATGTCAGTGGTGTCTAAATACTCTCAGAAAGTACGATTATGATTATCACTTGAACTTAAAGCGCAGACTTTAACAACGAAATAATATATTAAAAACAATTGAAATGAAAATCAATATGCAAACATTTCTTCGAGCGGTGTACACTTAATTAACAGACTATTTAACTAGTTCAGCATTAAAGGGAACAATTCAGGAGCACTTATTAATAATTAGTGTTTAATCTTACATTTACGAACTATCTCCTTTCTCTTCATCTCGTTCTGACACATGAGAGACAAACTATTCCTACCACAAGTTTGCATCATTAAACTAAATAGTTAGTAGTTTTAGTAGTTAGTAGTTTTTCACCAATAAACCTACGTTGGCACTATCATGTGTCATTAATTAATAATGAAAAACAGGAACGCTCTGTACGTAGTGTGAAGATGGAATCTTGTGATAAGCGCAATGGAAGTGAATAATAAATACGTGAACATTGAAGCAGAATACGAATGAAATATCAGTTTCATTTGAAACTTTTATATTTGATCCTTAGTTTCATGTATGGAGTTATATTAAAACGAGTACACAATTAAAAATATGGCTTAAATAAATTCAATTTAAAATGTGTTCTGATTTCTGCTTCTGTTTGTAGACTCCCACGAAATATTGTTTATTATTTTAAAATCTATCTCAATCTGAGTATAAATTTTATTATTTTTTGAATTGTAATGAATATAAATACAATAAACTGATGATATATATTTATATAGTGTATCTAATAAGGAAGAACGAAACAAAAATAAAAATACTGATACAGAACTGAAGGTTTAAAGCTTATGAAATAAAATCTGCCAAACAATAATTCGTTGGAGACAGCAGATTTAAGTATTAGAATAGTCATACGCATTAAAGTTTCCCGAGAATGGAAAAGTTGGAGTCGGCGAACTTTTTATTTGTTCAAGGATTATATACCGCTAGTGAAGAAAAGAGAACAAGAAAGGATTTTGTTTGCGCTTTCCTTTGTTCTGCAGTTGCTCATGGAAGTTGGACAAGGAAATTGTTTTCTTGATGAATTCTACCACTTTTTTTCATTTTAATATTTTGACGACTGATTGAATTGTAATTATAAATTATAATATAACTTATGACACACTTCAAAAAGTTTACACATAGTTTACAAATATGTACTTTTGAGTCTTCAGCTTAGTCAAACATTTCAATTCTATAAAATGGTTTTTGTATTTTCAAAACCCTTGCATTACTAGACTAACATATAAATTACTTCTTAAAGTTTTATACATATATTGAAATATTTATTATATGCATATAATTAATTTAGGAGCAGAAGGAAGAAAATAACAATTATGAAATGAATTTAACTACTTTTACAAAAGAAACCCTGTATTATGTACATATGTATAAAGTGGTTGTTTTAGCTATTCTTTTCTTATGCTTTTCAACCTTATAAGACTTTACAAACATTTTTACGATATCAATTTACAGTAAACTTGCAGAACTTGCATAAAGACGTACATATATACAGATCATGTTACAGTTAAGATGTTTTTATGACCTTAACTAAGTTAAAACTTTAACTTGAAAATATGTTTTGGTTTAAAAGTGATATTGATTAAAATTTTGTACATATCGCGTATAAACCGTTTTCTGTAGTGATTTATAACTATTAATTAAAAGTCCATAAAGAACTATTGGTCGATTTTTTTTATTGCTTGTTTATTAATTTAACTTGATAACTTTTGTTTTAATGTTTTGTGAACTTTGTGGTTGTATCGAAATGTTGTAGGTGACATATAATGGTTTACTTTTAAAGTAAGTTAATACTAATTGTTGTGGGGTGAGGTTGTTTAATTTTTCTTTTATAGAGTTCATTACTTTAAGGTCGAACAAATTATGTTTTTATACAGGCCTACCAAATAGGAATTAAGGTCGTCTCTAGAATAATAAAAAAAGAAAAAAAGATATATTAAAGGTAGCATCGAAAATACACTTTAGCAATGTCTTACTTTATTCAAAACGTAGAAGTTTTATTTTTATAATTCAAATCAAATATTGCAATGATCGTTGCGTTTTGTAATGTTTTGCAACCTTCAAGGTTGCGATATTTTTAATCATAAAATAAATAAAATATTTTAGAAAAATCTATAGTACATTTTTATATTATATTATGTCAAGAAAAATTGTAATTTTCTTTAATCATTGCGTTAAATTGAACGTAAAAATCTAATTTATTACATCTCAAAAACTTTTAAAATAAAACTTGTACATTTTCCGATTTGATAAACGACTGTCAAAACTTTATCAGTTTACTGAAGTAGCGATATTATTTATATCAAATTATATGATACAACTACTTGTGTGTTGTGAATTAGGAAATAAATTACCAGATGGTAATATCGGTTATTCGTATTAATTTTCTATAAGGGTATGTTTGTAAGACGGGATTAAGGAAAGGGGCTAATCTCGGAAGCGATTTGACCGTTTCTCAAATAACCAATTAATATATAACTTTGTTGGGTCTAACGCTAATAGACTTATTAATGTACACGAGTGGGGCGTTCATCTAAAATACAATAAATATTTAATTCGTAAAACTAATAATTTTATAAATATAACAGTTATAAACGGTCAGGTAATATTTAAGTGACATATATTTTTTAAATCCTCATATCTTTAATTTTATTTGTATTTAGAAGAACAATCTTAAAAATAATATAAGTGAAAAAGATTCTGGTGTTTTTTATAAAGATTGTATTGTATATAGACTAGCTTTTTTTAATTACTTTATAATGAGTCCTACTTGAAAAATGTGTCTTTTTGATATCACTCATGTTAATCTCTTTACTATATTTGTATTTTTTCTAGCCCATATACTCAAATTTATAATGACAGTGGAAATTGTGATGGTAATTTTTTTAAATCTTACCAAATAACTTATTAGCTGTATATTTGCTTATAAACTGATAAGTAAAAATTGAAATAATAAATAAATTAAGATAATGGATGTTAATTATGTCGAGGCGAATATGATATTTTTAATTCTCATTTTATTGCAATATTCAGAAATCTTTTATGTTACCACAATTTATTAAATAAGAATTTATAACATAAAAATAAAATTAAATAATGTGTAGTATTATGTACCTCTTAAAGTTATAATATATATTGGAAGGAATCATTTCAAAATTATACTATTTATTTTAATATAATTTATCCTGATTGTTATATTATACATCATAAAGTTTTATGACTTTCCTCATCAGCCTATAAGAGCCCATTACTGTAAAGTCAGTGGTGGCCTTCACTAGGCCACCACTGACTTTACAGGTAAAATAATATAATAAAAACGATAAATTTCTTCGACTTAAACACAAAACGTTTTTATTAATATTTCCATTATTTAAAATGATTAGAATGGTAATTATTTTTGTTATTTGCTTTTAAATTTGTCCATTAAAAATGTTAGAAAAAAATGTGGTATATCAACTCGCAGCGTGATTTATCATTTGTTTTATGGAATTTTAAGTAAAGTTTCGTTATATAAAGTTATAAATATTATTTTTGTCAAGTTCTGTTAAAATATATCCAATACTTTTTATTTGAAAGTGTTCCAACATCTATAAATATGTTCGTCTATCCATCTATCAGTATTTAAATAGTTTATTGCTTCACTCCAGTCAAGTCATTCAACTAAATATAAATCACAGAAGCGTTATTTATATAAAAGAGCTAAAAGAATCGTGGGTAAGATGACAATAGCCCGCCTGCTTTAGTCATTTGGACGAGAACTCTTCAACCGATCGCAGTACAATACAGAGCCTCGCTTGACTCGTTCAAACTTTAAAGCCAAGGTGTGTAATCGATTTCATGCCGTTTATTGAAATCCAATCGCAAAGCAGTTTCAATTGTAATTTCGTATAGCCCTTAAATATACGTAAAGTGTAGGACGCTTTATGATCGGTTATAGTGTCTTCACTTTTTGAATAAATATTTTTATTCTAAGTGGAAAATCTAAACAGGGTTTAAGTCTGTCTTATAAGTATTTTATTAATAAGTCCTTTTTAAGGGATGGAACAGAGAAAAGATTGATTTTTCATTGCATTAATCAATCATTAACAAAACTCATATAAGATTGTTACTAAACCATCTATTCTCATCAATAATTCAATTAATAATTCAACTAATATTTGGTCACAAAACTATTGAATTCTTACATATCTGTTATAAAATTATTAAAGTTATAATAGTTTCATTTGAATCTCGTATTCATTTGAAAGTAATATTTATATCTACAAATCGCTTAGCGGTCATAAATAATGTGTTGTAGTTGGTCACAACTTTCTCACTTTATTAAAGTAGTTCTATATTTAACACAAATAGATAAAGTAAACTTAATAATGAAAAAACATTGATTAAAAGTATTATTGGTCAAACTGTAAGGAAAAAATTCGACTATGAACTATTAATATTAGTGAAAATAGCGTACACATTTTTAAAAACCTTATTTTTAAATACAATAGAAGTGTTTTATATGTATTATATTATAGATTTTTTTTTATTTTGTTAAATAAAAATGAAATTAAATTTTTGATATTACTACACGTATTTTATTATTTAAAGAACTACATACTCCAGACATTTCGGTTACTTTGCAGCAAACATGGCCACGGATAGACGAGATGTGAATTTTTGTTAAAAATAAATACAATAGGTTTCAACAAATGGAAATTATTTAAAAACTTATAATATTCATATAGAATCATTGAAATAAAAACATCCCTGAGGTTAATCTTTATAAAAAGACTCATTCAGTTGAAACTGGATCTCCGGTCAACATGATGTATACATCGGATATAACTGGAGGAAAAAGAAACACAGCTATTCTTACCTGCCAAATTCTAAGCTTAGGAAGGAAGTGAGATAAAAAGGGGAAAACTTGAAAAGACTTCGGCTTGGATATACCGGGTCCTCACTATATAAAAGATAATGCTTATTTATCTTAGTTGTCTTAATTCTTTAAACCATATTTATATAAAAAATATATACATATAACTTTCAAAAACGCCATATATATTTATTTTGGTCATTGCTATATCTCTTTTATTGGACATTCTTTAAGAAATATCATAAAATTAAAAGTTAGCAGTGTGCCTTTTGTCACTGAAGGTGTTGGTTATTTAGTTTTTAGCAAAAGGTGAGTTGACTTATGGTGGCTAGTACACTACTCTACGTGTGATTTCAGACATTTTCTTTAAAAAAATATTTTGAGATCTAAAAATACATTAATTTTATCTTGTACTTTATTGTCCTACAATTCTTGATTTTAACTATCAAAGAAAACACAAGTGTAATAAAAAATATAAATTCAAATGATCTTCCAAGAATAATAAATATAGAAGAATTTACAATTAAATTATCATTTAAGTAAGAAAAATGTAACCCTTAAAACAACTCCATAGTTAACTATGAATATTTTAAATAAGTGATATAAATTCGCGGAGTTTCTTTCACATAGTCGTTAAGTTTATTCCTGAGGTAGTCTGAAGCGGGTAGTGGGAGCTTTGCACTCTTCCTTTACGACCCACGTGTTATGAGCGAACCCTGAATCGATACGATAAATGAGATTTAGAACGGCAACTTACCTCTTTATAAAATATATAAAATTTATGAAAATTTAACATACGTGTCGGCGCAACAACATTTAAAACTATTATAGGAGTTAGTTGTTTTATAAGTATTTTACTTCATGACGTTAATGATTAGTTTAACAAAATATTTGTTTTATAGATCGTTGTTACGGACGCGCTGCAAATTAAGAAAAAAAAATGAACATAGCCGGGGCGACATCTTTGTATCGGTAAAATATCATATATCGAGTGACGCCGCTGACTCCGCGGAACCAACACCAAGCCGTGTGAACCAGAAGATTCCACATACCACACAAGCAATACAATGTCATTGTCATCCTAACATCGGGGCAATCATGTAGTCTTAGGTATAGGTTATAAGTTTCAATATGTAATTTTTATTTTAATATACATATAAGAATGTTTCGTAATTTTTCTGGAACCTCCGGATGCCACCCTATATAATTTCGTTTTGTGGTTTGTTTTGAAGAATAATAAATGTTAATTATCATCGTTATTTATAATATGTGAAGAGAAGTTATTCTGTAAGTTTTATTAAAACACAACCATAAACAGTGCCCATTTGGTAATCAATGCAATTCAATTAAGTTTTCTATAGAATATTAGGTGACAATATAAAGTTTAAAGCAGTTACTATGTTCTACATTACAATCAAGAATTCTAATAACGCGTAAAAACTATCTGTAATCTATATATTACAGTAAATTATACAAAATAACTTTAATGTAAACGTATCTTTATACATAAAACAAAAGAAAAATCATTGAAAGAATCTCCTTTGTCATAAAAGTAGTCAGATAAGGCGCGACAAACAAACAAGTCAACTTGATATCGCCATCGATTTAGACAGATATAAATATATTGAAATGATTTTCATGTCAGCCTGTATGTGTTGTTTGAAGTCATATGATGTGGGGTTTTCGATTGATTATTTTAGATTTAACGTCTGATTTGAGACGATTTCCATCATTAATGTCATAAGTGTCAATAAAATTGTGTGTTATTTTGTTATAAATGGTTAAACATACATGCATTTAATAATATATATTGCAGTCATAAGCATAGTAACGGAGCCTTAGATTTAAAATAATAATATTTTTAATAGAATTTAAATCCTAAATTGTAAGTCATATTCATTTAACGATGTAAGTCTGTCGGTGATTCTCTGTGAGCTCAAAAAACATTTATTTTGTTTCTGGAAACAGAAAAGTTTTTTAAAATGTTCATTAAAATTAAAAGGTTTGAAATACATTATTTATTTCGGGGTCAGAAGAGGGTTGCTTCTTGTATTATTTTCTATTGTTGGGGAATAATTGATTAGAATGAAGGAATGCGTGAACGAGTGGACTGTATGAGATATTTTTCGTATTTGTTTGAATTCTCGACAAAAAGTACATTTTATGTATTTATTATATACTCGTACTACAGCAATATAAATTGTATGTCATTTGAGTTCATGTTATTACGCTTATACGAATATATATTTTTAAAACGATTTTACATAAAATTTATTCATATTATCATCAACATTTTACAATGAAAATCGAGTAACTTATTTATTCTTTTAATAGTATATTAGAAATAACTGGAACATTTGAAGTGATAAAACAAATCGTAAATAAATACGTGACTCTGTTAATGCTGGGAACATCTGCGTACGATTGCAAAATTTTTTATTTACTTTGTGAACGGCGAGAATACTAACGAGGATACATTATCATAGAACGTTATTTTTTGTTAATGTGACATTATAGGAACGGGTCCCTGTATATCATTCATCGGCTATCGAGAAAATATGACGTCATATGAAATGTCCATATATTCCTCATATTAGGTATGAAATATTAAATAATAGAAGCTTATAAAATATAAATATTTAGTGTATGCTTAACGCAGTAATACCGTCAGCTTTCTGCCGTACAAAATTATTCACCGGCTGAAAAGGTAAAAGTTTGCGAAGAAGTGAATCTTATTTAAAAATCTTAAAGGTTTTAAATATTGTTAAAAACTTAACATATAAGTCATCAAATAAAATAATGAAATTTGTTATACAAAATTTGCTAAAAATATTTCACACAAAAAATATTTTTCTTTCTCTTTTCAAAAAATTTGTATATTTATTATAAGTAATTCTATTAATGATTTATTACAAGGTAACTAATGAAAGCACTGAACAGCTTCTTAAAGTAAATATAAATTGAATTAAGGGACAACTGAACTTTTCCATTACAAAACTATTACACACATCCCCATACGTCGTGGTTTGTTGACTAACTACTTATTAGAGTTTATTGTACTACACAACTTTTAATATTGTAAAATAAATAATAAATAAATATGTCAGTAATTAATAACTTTACGCCAAGTCTTTTAATTTCTCTTTCATTAAATTAGACATTCAACATATCTTTCTACTTTTTACTATAATAGAAAACAGAAGTTTTAAAATAATAATTTGATATTGTTGTACCAAAGGTTACGTATCATGATTTGAAATTATTTTAGCTTCAACGGTCCTTGGGATCCTAGGAAAAAGATTCTTGGAAGGCACACAATTGGACTACAAAGTGATCTTAAAGAATTCCTGTTTCGATTAGGTCATGGGGCATATAGTGTACTCAAAAAAAACCTTTTTTAAGTGTACTAGAGCATAACAACGATTTCATTAAGTATAATTGGCCCTCCGATATTTTTATATTAATATTTTATATTTCGATAAATTATGTATCGACTAAGTAACGAGGCAAGCAGTCAAGTTATTGTAGTTCATAAGAAAATAATTTATTTCGTATGATTATAATACATTAAAATATTTATTCATTCTTCTAAGTAATCTAGTCGATATTCAATTTTGACTTTTAGATGTATGGTGTAAATTATAAATGTATAATATATTTCATATCGATATTTCATTATAGACTTATAACTATAGTATATAGTCGAGATCAATTGAAAGACATTTCTTGGTTACTAAATTTGTTTCTCATACCTATTAAATTTCCGATTCAGAATTGCCATAATTCTTGTGGTAGTCATTTAAACTAAACATTCCTGACTTATCAAAGAGGTATACATTTTTTGTATGTTTGACTTCATGCCAGAAAAGTACAACAAAAAGAACAATGGATTGGATTTATTTGAAAAATAACGGAGTTTCAAAATCTGTTCAGACGTGTTTTTTTAAAGATGTTTTAATATTTTAACAAATTAAAAGGTGAAATGAAAGTCAATGCTAAAACAGGTAGATTGAACACTGTTAAACTATAAAACAAGACTTAAAATAAAATATTAAAATATTTTCATGCAAATAAGTTGTTTATTGCTCAACATGTCTTCTATTTTCAATTGATATTTTGGTAATAAAATGTACATTATTTAGAACATAATAGATTCCTAATCATCAATTTTAGTTTCAGATAACTACTAATTAGATCGATGTTGCAAGCTTGTCTGAAAGTTTTTTTACTTATCCTGCAATCGAATAATACATATAAATAATTTCACGTCTTAAAGATTACAACAATGCGAATTGGACTGTCATATATCTTTGAATATTTATCAAAATATAGCTTTTTTCACAGACCTGTTCTTCATGAGTTGGACCTGATCGAGTTTAATTATAAATTATTTTCACATTTTAACAACCTTCCTCAAACTCGAACACCGTCTTTCAAAGGCTTTGTAACGGCTACGACAAATAGTATTCACAAAGCTGTGGCGCGCACTTAATACTTATTGTGACGTGACTTTATTTGCCCTTTTAATACGAATATGTTTTAAATATTTATAAAAAGGTAAAGTAGAAAGTAATTTTTTTTTAATGTTAAAGGGGGCAACCGAGCAGATGGCCTACATGATGGAGGTAGTACTCCCACCCAAGGACATCCGCGACATAAGACTTGCTGAGGATGTGTCACCACCCTTGATTTGGGAAGAGGGGGGGGGTTAATGGAAAGGGGTAGGAAAGTATGGGAAAAGGAAAATGACAAATGGCACTCCTACTCATCGGACGAAACTCAGCCATTAAGACTACTTCACGCCGATCTTCTGTGTGAGGGTGGTACTTCCCCAGTCGAGCCAGCCAATGTTCGAGCTGCAATCACTTGATCACTTGACCTAGGCTCTACCACCCTGAAAATTAATCCGTAGCATATAATTAAAGACTCTGTATTTTATTTGACATACTTGTATAGTATATAAATTAAAAAAAGAAAAATTTGCTTTTTCAGCCATTGAAAATGAAGAACAAACACGTAGTGGTTTCTTTCATACGATAAATAATTCCAAAAAGATATTTATTAATTGAATTGAACAGACTATTATCACAGTATGCTTAAAATAATAAATACTAATTAACTTAAAATTTGATGAAAATAACCGATATCTTTATATATGAGATTAGTTTGGCAATCTTCAATTATATATTCAAGAAAAAAAATGCTCCAGGACATTACAAGACTTGAAAATGAATGACAAAAAAAATATTTTATTATAAGATCAGATATTTCTTAAATACATATTTGTATTCCAGATGACTCTCCCAGATCAGAGTAATTTAGTAAGATGGGGTAAAAGTACCGAAAAAACTTGCTATATCTGTGGAAAGGCAGTTGGAACTGCTAAGCATCTGCTGGTGGGATGTAAGGTACTCCTTGACAGCGGTCAATACTCGCGTCGTCACGATAGGGTTCTAGAAGTCATACGTGAAGCGGTTAGTCTTTCGGTAGCAAGAGCGCAAAAGGGAATAACCACAAACGAACGATCAGTAGGTTTTGTGAAAGAAGGCACTAGGGCTACAAAATCAAACGTCAAGCCTTACTCCATCCTTAAAGCGGCGTCGGATTGGACTATAATGATGGACACGTATGAAAAACAATATAAAATCCCCGAGGATATTTGTGCGTCGGCCTCCAGACCGGATATATTTTTGTTTTCGCGAATTTTAAAGCGCGTAGTGATGATAGAGCTTACGGTCCCTTGGGAAACCAACATCCCCAAAGACCATACCATCAAGGTCAACAAATATTACGAGCTCACAAACGAACTCACTCGAAATAGGTTCGTAGTAGATTTGTACGCGGTAGAGGTGGGAGCGAGAGGTATAACAGCGAAATCTCTCTACAACCTACTAAAGGACTTGGGCTTGTCCAGAACTCACATTAATGCATTCTTGGAACGTACATCGAAGGCAGCCCTAGTAGGTTCTTTTCAAATTTGGTTAGGTAGGGAGAGGAGCTTGGACAGTGGAGGTGAGCGTATAACGCGCGTTAGTTAAGGGGCCCCTTAAACCTACACTTGGGTCGCAAGTCCCAGGCACTGTTGAAGCTCCTCCCCCTGCAACGCGATGGACCCGGCACCCGCACGGTGAATCCATGGAATGCTGAGAAGTTTCGTCGTCATATATGTTCACAATACCTTATAACAAGATATGTTATGACAGGCATAAAACTTGTCTACTACTAAATGTCCCAAATAGAAAATATCATTAAGGCAAAACTTATAGATTACAATTAGAAGATAAAAACCTTGGTGTCTCCAAATACCATAAAACAACTGGTAAAATAGACAAAATAATATTTACTCCACAAGGTAACTAAAAACTTAACACACAATTAATTTAATTAATTAAAAAACAATTTAAGCTGTATTATAGTTTTATTTGTTCCAATAATTAAAAACTCAACTAAGAAACGCTAACACCAGACGGAAGAAATTTAAAAAATTCAATAAAGTTTACTTTAAAAATAAATATCTTAAAGAAGAATACACATAAAAGAGAGAAGAATTTTAAGAACAGAAAAAGGAATTTTAAGTCATTTATCGAGGTTTAGTTGTAATAAAGGAAAGATAGTAATACTTTAAAGAATACCGTAAATTATTTATATAAGAAATCGATACATCTTCCAACAAGAAGCTGTATCAAAGCAGAAACAGAAATTTCATTATAAACAGTCTCATCTGCGCCCAGCATTATGTAGGTAGAAATAAAATTCCCTACAAAAACCCAAGAGATGAAATAGCTCCAAGAATTATGAAATACTAAAACAAACATAACAAATAATAACACATTTTGTCCTAAAAATATTTAATAATATTATTTACTTAATGAGATCTAAGATTTTCGCGAGTCCTCATTTAAATGAAACTAATATTTTTCGGATTTTACTTCGCGTTTTATTTTAGAAAACTACATACTCCCGACGTTTCGGCTATATAGGATTTCGAAATCGATGGCGGTAGGAGATAAAATGGCCAGATCAACTGACAGACACTCACATCTCGTCTGCCCGTGATCAAGGTTGCTGAAAAGTAGCCGAAACGTCGGGAATATGTAGTTTTCTAAAATAAAACGCGAAGTAAAATCCGAAAAATATTAGTTTCATTTAAATATTATTTACTACCTAGAAACCATTTTATGCAACAAAATAAACCCAATATAATTCTAATATACCTAATAAACAAAACAATAGTTATGCAAATACTTGCAAAGATCGTAATCTAGAGATTAAAGGTAAAGTCTACAATAAACAGGGTATTCTTTCATATTCACGTTAGGCGAAGAGAAATATACGAAAATATCATACATTAAGGCCTCGGCCTCGAATTTTGCGGGCAGCGGAGCGGCAGCGGGAGGGGCAGGATCTTACGCGTATAATCAAATGGACCGACCCTCGAATACAGCGGTGCCCGCTACCCGTTAGTTTGGAGAACAGTATGCGTTTCCGTGCCGCCGCCGCTGCCGCTCCGCTGCCCGCAAAATTCGAGGCCGAGGCCTAACTATCCACCCTTTATCCAATTAGGTACAGGGAATTGTAAGTTAAAACATACAATTATTTTGAAAACATTTAAACAAAGAGATAAAAAAGGTACAATATTAATCAGAAATACTACATTATTAATACTCTCACTTAAAACACGAAAAAGTGTTCTGAATTTCCGAAGCCTTTAATCAATTACTTTGGACTTAAATATCCACGGCATAAAATTCCTACATTTTTTTTTACGATATAACAAGCTAGTAACTAAAAGATAACTAAAATAAGTTGAAAGAGGCATTGTAAATAAAACAAATATATCTGAATATTGATTTATATTTAAATTTACACTTTATATAATATACATGACTTAAGAATAAAAATAATACATGCGGTTCACTATTTTTATATACAAAAATAATGAAGAATTATTCTAAAATGATTATTTCTGTAGCTTTATAGTTTTAGTTAATTAATCTTTTTCAAACATATATCAAGTAAAAAATAATTAATAATATAAATATATTTAAAACCTTAAGAAATTGAAAATATTCTGATTGTACCTAATGGAATCTTAAAGACAATCTTTTACATTTACAAAACATATAATTTACAATAGATCTAGATCATATTTATCTAATAAGTTGTCTAGAATTTTTCCATTCCTTTCGTTTGATGATTATATTGTAATATAAATTAAATTTGCTAGTGTGGAGTTGATGCTATTAGTACCATAACTTTAATATAGTCCAATAAGAATTAAGCAAGTTGGTATGAAATTCCAAATATTATTGTCATCAGCCTATCAGAGCCCACTGCTGAGCAAAGGTCTCTTCTAACGTGCAGAAGGTTTGAGCATTAATCACCACGCTTGCTCAAGACATGTTGGTGATTTCAAACTTATAATTATGAAATTATAAGACCAGGTTTGCTTACGATGTTTTCCTTCACCGTCTGTCAGTGGTGTCATGTGGTGTCTAGGTACATATGACTCGGAAAAAACACATTGGTTCTTGCCAGGATCGAACCCACGACCTCGCCGCGTCCAAATAATATATTCATAGTTATGGTAAAAGTGAGAAATACATATATATTTAAACATATTTTTTTATTACAGTAAAAAGTTATTCAATAGAAACCCTAAAACTAACAGTTTTTCGCAAATAAAAATATAAAAACCAGAATAATAAATTTGGAAAACCCAAGAAAACTTTGTTTTTCTTCAACAGTTATCAGATGAGACAAAAACAAACATATCAAGTCCAACATCGGCCACGTTTCAACCTAATAGAAAAATGTTGTATGATGCTATTGAAAGATTATCTAAATGAAACATTGTCGAAACTGTTATAAAAAATAAATTAAATAAGAGTATATTTCTATCTATCGTTTAACTGTCGGTTATTCGGTCTCCTAAACGTTCCTTTTCAAGTAAAAAATACGTTCCCTTTATTAGACAAGACACAAACATTCCGACTGCCGTTGATCACTAATAACCCTCACCATGATAAACATTACTTACTTATTTAAACGATTACTTTGACGATATATTTTTTTCACATTCATTGCTGGTTTAAATGATTCTTTATTTATAATCAAAATACAAAAACAAGAATTCTAAGTACGATATTTATTTTTCTATGTACGTCAAAAACTTGTTTAAATTAGAAATGGAAGAAAAATTTAGAATTAAATGATTATGAAACTTAACGATTACCCATATAAATGGCTTTATTATTATAATACTTTGATGTCGATGTCATACAAAACGAGCAATGTATATAATTCATTGCGGAATGATAGTGATGTAAGTCGATATCATCGTGTAAACACATAGGATTATTGAGGCCATGTACGAAGTCTCGAGTGCTCTCCTGAGCTGGAATATCAATTTAGTTTGAGACGCAGTAATTATAGCTGTTACATTCTGTTTTTATTTCATTCAATACACGTTATCACGAAAATTAAGAGGTATTTTTTCGAAATAGATTACGATATTTTTTATGTATCGTAAGATTAAATAGTAATACATATAATAAAAAAATAAAAATATTTGTATGAAAGTAGATTATGTAATAATTAGTAAACATATTGATTTATTATATATTATGTACTTATTTTTTCTCATTAATCAGAGGAAAATAACACATAATTCATGTATTAAAGAAGAAAAATTTCTTTTATAGAAGACTTGCTTAGTTAAAGCATCACTTAAAAGGTTATATAACAAAAATGAGAAAATTTCTATCTTTTGTTACAATATACATATATTCCCAAGTATTATAAAATACTATATCTTTTATAAAGTTTAAGTGAATATCTTTCATTATTTATTAGTTTTTCAAGGGTTCATACGAAATATACCCAAAAAATGAAATTGAATGGCATAATAGATTTACTTATAAAGAAACTGTTAGGACGGAGGCTGATATGTGAACGGACCGATCGCTATTTTATTACGTATTTCAATGAATATGTGATATGGGATTTTGTACTCTTTGGGTTATTGCTTAAATTTATAGTCTTTTGACCTTTTGATAAATTGGTATTGAATATACTCGAAAAACAGAAAATACGATTAATAATATCCTTGTTTTAATCAGTTTAAAACTTTTATTTGTAATAGATTATGTAGATATATTACGTTACTATGTACTAATTAATCGACATCCATAAGACTTTATGAGGCTTAAATTTATGTAATATTCTAATACGTATGAGTATAAACGAAAATTATGACTTTAAATAGCCATAGAACCATTATCTGTAGGCGCTGAAGCTATAAACATTATAACATAAATGAGATAAGCTTTACAACGTAAAGAATAGTAATGTAGAATATTATAATTATTATTAGTAATAAATGAACGGTTTCAATTTGTTTTGATTATAAAGAATATCTATAGAATCTTTTACTTAATTTCTTCATAGAGACAGTGTTGAAAACTCTTGATTGATTTTTATTTTTAATTTTATTTGGTGAACAAATAAATGTGTCATTGTTGTAACTTAAACGCAACACATGATAGTGACGTTCCTGACTCAACGGTCAAACACCAGGTCAAACCAGGTCAAACACCAGGTCTTCTGAACCAAAAGGTTCCTGATACCCTATAAAAAATTTGGGAAAGGGATTGCTTTGCTTTTCTGAAATAAAAGCAATCAATAAGTTTTCAGCATTCCATGGATTCTCAGAGGAGCTTTAACAATATCTGGGATTTGTGACCTAGGTGTTGGTTTAAGGGGGCCCCATCTAAAGAGCGTCAAACACTCACCTCCACCGTCTGAGCTCCTTTCTTTATCTAACGGAGTTTGAAATTAACCTACTAGGGATGCCTTCGAAGTGCTTTCCAAGTATAAACTGATGTTAGTTCTGGATAGGGCCATTCCTTTAGTCGGTTGTAGGACATTTAACTGTTATAATTCTCGCTTCCACTACTACCGCGTACAAATTTACGTATTCTTTTGGAGTTCGATAGTGAACTTGTACTGCTTTTGACCTTGAGAGCATATTTGAGGACGTTCACTTCTCAAGGGACCGTAAACTTTACATACATATAGGTAAGTTTCGTAGTTTTCCTGGAACTTGTGGCTGGTGCTGAAAAGCATCTACATAACTTAGTCGTATAAACGTGTATATGAGCACAATATTTTTTTACATCCCATAAGACAAAGGGATTTATTTAGAACTGTTTAAGTTCAAATCTTATCACATTGCAAGTTTTTTGTCATCTTGATGATGAGCCGTCAACTGGAAACTGAAAGATATCGCGCCAGCTTACACAAGACATAAAGACTTTAAGCTATTTTGCTTCATCTGAATAAAGGTCCTATTTTGTTACTAACTTTAATAAAATATTACGAATATATGAGCCTATTAATAAGGTTTAGTTTTTAATAAAACTAAAACATTATTTATGTATAGAAACAAATAAAATATTACTTAAAAAAACTAAAAAAAAACACGCTTGTAAGTAATATTAATTATTTTATATATTTTAGTACGATCTATCAATTAGTTTTTTTGTGGACATGCGCAGATCGCACACTAGCTCTGTCCCTTTCACTCTCATAGAGGATCTACATATGAACAGAATATATTAATCCTGGTAGCCCTAACAAGGATAATGGGAAATTGTTAACGAATTATTGCATTATCATTGATCCTTGAGACATATGCAAAGTTTCAAGTTAATCAGATGTTTAGAAACCGGTGAAAATCGTATTCAAAGATTTCGTTACATACATACATACATACAGCCCAAGCTAATATAAATATGTTAAAAAGGAGATTTAGACTTAAAATTTATTTGTTTATTCACGTTAACTCAAAAAGTAATATACTTGTTAGAAAACGGTCTATTTCTTTGTCCATTAAGAATGTCCTCGTGACATACTTTATTGTAGTCTTTATTTTTTCGGAGTTTCATAAAAAAAAAATGCGTTTTTTAATCCTAAAACGAAATATAAAGTGTTTTGAATATGAATCAATAATTTAATAAACAAATTAACTCCGATTTTGGTCCACTTTATATCAAACTACAATTTAATTGAATGTTTCCAGTTCATGATAACTTATATCAATATTTTCATATGCAAAAACACATTTTTAAAAAAATAACAAAACAAAATTGCTAAAAATTATTTAAAGGCCCTATTAAAATATACCCCTTATTGCACTATTCATTCTAAATATGAAATATAATTGAAAAGATGTTTTTTCGTTAAATGTGATAGTTTTTATGGTAAGAATTTCGTAAGCGTGGATATAAGCCAACATAGTATCACGATAGTTATATTTCACATGAGATGACAATGATGGTAGTTGTTTCTGCTATTTACTTACCATATATATATTGTATATCAAGCTCGCGATTCTTTCTAACGCTATTATCAATATTCACACCGAGCTAATTGAGGAAAAATTCTTGTATATTTTAAACTAATGACTACATTTAGACCTACTTTTTTAAAATAATTCGTTAGTTAAAAGTGGAAAAGGGAAAAATTAAGATTTATATTGTTTTTACTCGCCTCCTAAGTCCCTTAAATGGGAAATGGAAAATGTTGAGAATATAATGGAAAATATTCTTTCAAACATTTCACGCCCTATTTTTACGTGTTCCCAATTAAGACCTATAAGAAAATAGCTATTTAATACGAAATATATTTACGATGTTCGTTAAGTTTTAAAGAATTAAGTAGTAAAAAAGGAGGACGAAAATTGAATCTCATATTACAAGTTGTTTCTGTTCATATTAGGTTATCTATTAGTAGTTTATTAAGATACTAAGTTCTCATTTAATGTTACGTACTTTAAAATTCACTAAATAATTAACAAGGAGTTTCTGCATAAAAATACTTTAGTAGCCGTTGGTGTTAAATCCTCTTTTATGATATAGTGTAGTTACATATTTTCATGCTCATTCATGTCAGGATAACTTATTTATAGAAGTAGTTGTGTTAAATATATAACGCTATTTTTATTTCATTTTACCCCACAATGGCACAATTAAAAAAAAAACTCTACTTTAGAATATGTTTTACAGTTGATAGTTATAAAAAGTAGATTTAAAAACCTGAATAAATCCTTATTACCTTATCGATTTTTGCTATATAACTTTTGATATCTGTATTTAATTTTAATTCGTTTCTATTTACACCCAGGATCTTGTACTTTTCAAAACGTTTTATTTAATATTTTAAAAAGATGTGACATACATATTTTTGGGTTCATGAAAAAAAATATCATTATAATACTGAAAGGAAGTTATACAGAAAAACTTAAAAATACATGATCCCACACACTCTGTCCCGTTAAGGACGACCCGCTTATCTAGGACATCGCTAAATCTAGACTGTTTTACATTTTTATGAGACTTTCTGCACTGTATATTTTAAATGGAGTTATTTATAATATTCACTCATAAAATGTATAACATTTAACGATATGATATAACATACCTTTATAATGTAAAACCAGTAACCTTATGTAGAGACGTTGTAGGATGGGAACGGGAATTTAAAACTTTTTCTACGTCTTAGGAATTATGATATTGATTTATAAGGAGAAAAGAGAAGTTAATATTAATGCTGTCTGCAGTATTAATTATTATGAACTGCTTTAAAGGTATTGAGGGATCTCAGATGAAGAAAGACTTTTTTTTTAAATTATAAACTATATATCATAGTATACTTCAAGAATGTCATATGTTTCACAAAACTTTGTTACAAAAGGCGTGTAAGTAAAAGCATATTTTTAGCCAAAACTTTTTTACCTGAGTATGTTTAAGACACACAGACATGTATATGCGTATATGGGTGTTGTTGTGTCATAGTTTTATTTGTTAATAAATCAATGAACCTCATTAAAATAGAAGTTATTGCCATTCAATATTGTTATCATTGTCACTGTTGTCAGTCAGTGGTGGCCTAGTGGTTAAGGGGCCCGCCTCTCGTTGCCGAGGGCGCGGTTTCAAACCTGACAAGTACCAATGTGATTTTTCGGAGTCATATGTACTTTCTGAGAGTATTTAGCCATCACTGACATACGGTGAAGGAAAACATCGTGAGGAAACCTGGACTTATAGTTTCACAATTATAAGTTTGAAATCACCAATCCGTCTTGAGCAAGCGTGGTGATTAATGCTCAAACCTTCTCCATGTGAGAAAGAGGCCTTGCTCAGCAGTGGGCTTCTGATAGGCTGATGACATGACATGACATTGTTGTCACTGTCATCTTCAACATTACTAATCAAAAATAACTTTTAGTATTCGTATCCATCGAAACGACTTTCATTGGTTTTAAACCATTGTTTAGAAATTTGATACCTTTATGATGAATTCGTTATAGTTCGAACCACAAATCTTAAAAATGTGTTCGCATATGCTGATTATAATTTAAATTACAGTCTCACACTCAAGATTTTGACTTAAAATTATTGGTTGAATATACAGAAAATCAATATAACAGAATACAAAAGAACCTCAACAATAAAACAAAATCTTTTATCATTACTTATAAAATATTGTGATATCTTAATTAGTCTTCATTTTATATCAAACTGCTTTTTCATGTCAATTTACAAATAGTTCACAAGTTCAAATATATAAGCCTCCAAAAAAATAATTCCCGAAATATAAGAAGAAAATTATGTTATTCCACAAATTCATCTTTGTAAAGGGCAAAATATGCCTTCTTTTGTTCTACAGCTTTTATTAAATACACTTTTGTTTACATTTAATTAGAATAACATTTAGGAGATTGGTTATATTTTTCAAATTTCAATACATATAAAGTTTCACTTATCATTGTATTTACACTGATTTACATTTTTATCTATCTTCACTGTATATTTTAGTGTCGAGTTGTTTAAAATATTCACAACGTTACAGCATTCTTCCATACATTGAAGCTGGTCTTAAATATGCTGAATAAGATTTTGACTCAGCGATAACTCGAGGATATTAGGTAAATATAGAAATATTCATGTACTTGAAATATTAGAGAAATACATAACTACTTATACTTTAATAGTAGCAAAGTGAATAGTTACGTAATAAGCAATTGTTTACAAAAAATGTATTGCTATAAAATTGGATTTAATGTTTATATACGCTATCAAAATAATACTATATTTCTCTTCATGATTATTAAATTAATATTTTCCACAAAATAATCATTTGTAACTATTGTACTTGGAAAGACTTAACTCGAAAAGACTACATATTTGTTTAGGTTTGAGTATTTTTTTTGTTTTAATATGGTTCGAACATCTTAGCTGTAATTATTTGAAGAAAAAAATTCCAACTACTTATTTAGAATCGTTAAAAAGACGCCTTAACTTTCGCAATTTCCTCGCTCGGCGTAAAGATGTCGATGCTTCCTTGCCTGTCTCATTTCATTTGTGCACTGATCTGAAACATCGGTGAAATGGGTTTATGATCATGGTGCTCGTAGTGTTTTATAGAAGATGCATTCAGATTTCAGATCATGCTCAGTGACACAGAAGGTAGGCCTTTAGTGACACGCACACCATCACGTAATAAGTGTTTGGTGACATCCAATCTTTAGATATTTTATGACATTTCTTTTACACTTATAAACTAAATTTTATAATGCTTTCTTTTTTAAATATATATCAATATATGTAGTATAATATAAATATGTGAGACATACAACTGATGAACATACCTTTTTAAGAGATCTCTTCCAAGTACCCATTAAACTTAGAGAAAAATATAAAAGAAGTACACCAATGTTTTGAAAAGAATGAATAGTTATGTTTGCTTTAAAAACTATTCTTTGAATGGAAACCTCTATTGGTTGTAAGAATTTGATTGGAAACAAAATAGTTGCATATATATAAAATAGTTGTAGATAACGTTTTCAATTTAGTTTTGTCGTCAGAAATTTATATAGATTCTGTAAAATATTGATGTTGTGTGTAGTAAATTTATAAAAGTTACACCGTATTTATTCATATATATATATTTTTTTTACAAACAAGATGTATTGTCATATATCTTTTGTTATGTTATTGTTAAATTGAAGTCCTTAATAGTTCGTATGATAAAATATTATAAATAACTTTAAAAAATCCTTTATACTTATTTCAACATAATAATAACTCAAGTATCCTAAAAAAACTCATTTTCAACTTGGGTAACCCTTATGCAAATATTTTGATTATTGTTCTGGCCAGTCATAACTTTTTCATTATTGCGTATTTAAAGTACCTACTTTGAGAGCTCCAAAAAGAGTTTTGAAACTTAGTCACTGTTGACGTAATGCTTTAATAATAAAATATTTTTATGATAAAACTTAAATTCTAGTTTATAAGACATTTCAAATTTGAAAGAGAATTTATTTTCAACTTATTAATATTTAAATGATTAACTAATATTTTCGGATTTTTACTTCGCGTTTTTATTTTTGATTATGAACTACAATATACTCCCGACGTTTCGGCTACTTTTCAGCAACGATTTTATTAATATTTATTTATAAGAGACTATCATCTCCATGATATGGTTTAATGTCAAGATAATCCGGCAACTTTTATTCATAAAAATACAGTACAGAACTAACAAATAAATATATTTTATTATGACGAAACATTAGCCTTTTAAGAAAATTCTACAATTATATTACGAAGTTTTCTAAATTTTTGCGTCGATAATACTAACTCATTTCTTCTTTTTATATTATCTTACATTTATAATACAAAAATAGTGACGTAAGTAGAAGCAATTTAATTTATAGAGAGGCAGTAAAAGACATCAAGTTGAAGAAATAAAAATGGTGCAGATTAAAAAGACCAACGATTCAACAATAGAATCACAGGCTGAACTTGAGCTTTGTTTACTGACTGTATGGAAGAAGAGTACTTTGTAAGGACTCCACATACTTGAGAATTGTCAGTACTATACAATGAAGTTGAACGACGCATCTTTGTGACTAATTAAAAATGTTACGTCTCATTGTGCGTGTAATGAGAGAAAAACACTACGTTACTTGAATTAACTATCAATTTTATTTATGATGGTTTATATATTATATTGTTGGATAACACAAAACTCACTATCGATTTCTCCTACTATAAGTATACCAAGTTGACATGACAGAAGCGTAACTGAACTTTCATTCGTTAAAAAATATCAAAAACACTGTAAGGCATAACAGTAGTGATTAAACCCAGTGTTCAAAAGTTTTCTATATTTTTAATTGTTATTCAATCCAAAAATTATATATTTTCTTGTAAACACTCGTCTATTCATGAAAATGAAATTTGAGTTATTCTAATAAAACAAGTCGATGTTTTGCAGACCGGAACTTAAAGTTTTATTTGACACTAGTTTTTGAAATATATAGCTAACTGGGTGAGCTATATTCCGCCTTAAACACAGTACATGAGAAGATTTTGCTTTTGATCTTTTTTTCTTTTTTAATCAGATGAAAAGTGTCCTAAGTCCTTTCCCTTGATCTAAGCTATCTCTCCATCATTTCTCATCCGTTCTGCCGTTCTTGAGTTATAAATAATGTAACTGATACGACTGACTTTTAAATATAAAGATATATAACATCAATCCAGTACAAATGGCAGCATGTGTATAGCCTGGAATATACTAAAACCTTTTTTAAAGTTGAGTTTACATAGCTTTGTGGAACGTTAACTTAAATATAAAATTAGTTTTATTCAAATAAAACCAGGGATCGTAGAGCATGTCAATGAAAAAATCGATCTTTTAATTCTAACTTCTGCATTTCCTAACTACATTATACGAGTCTACTCCTTATCAGTAACAAGCTGAGTTCTGGATAGTATATTACTTCTGGCTTCACTCCAATTCGATGTTTTATTACACGACCTGCCTCTTAAATTTACAAAAATAACACCGAGTCACGGTGAGCAAAATTAGACGTTGTTCCGTATGAATAAGGTTCAAGTCATCCGAATACTTATTTTGGTGGATAATGACTGTCAGAGGTCGTTTATCTGCGGTAAAAACATTTTGAACCTTAATTCTTAAGTTTTAAGATATCGACGTGGTGTTATTTTGAAACTGAATAAAAATTTATATTGTTGTGAATTTGTTTTCAATAATTAAGATATAAAATAAAAAAGATTTTTTATATTTAGTGTATACTGAAAAAATCATGTCAAACTTTATCTTTTTTAAGAACCAAATATATTGTTATTAATGTATAAGTAAAGCAACCTTTATACTGGACTGTTTAGAGACAGGACTTTAGAGGTTCTCTTGCATATTCTAGAGAAATATTTTTTCTTGTCCAACCTAGGCTATCAAAAGATTACTGCTATTATTATTTTTTATTCCAACAAGTATAGATTGAAAAGAATTGAAACGGTGTTATAAAATATGAACAAGATTTAATATACGGTACGATATTTTGTTTCCTTTACGATCCATGCATTTTATTTCCATCTTACAGTTTTCACATAACTCAGGAATCTTTCTATCTCAGTAGTAGTTAATATCAGGGTGAAGAGCTTTCAGTGAGTAGACAGAATAAGTTATTTTTTGAGATAAAGTAAGGATTCATAAACCCTTAATAATAAATGTCTTATACTAACAGTACTTTCAGTCTCTTTTCAGCGATGTGACTTAAATAAATATAATTTTAAATTTTTAATATTATGCCAATATCTGTGTAAGTGTAGTCCATTACTCGGTTTTAAATATTCACTTCGTCAAAGCAGTAGATATAATGAAGTTGATTTAAATGCGCATCTTAAAATTTTCTACACTTTAATTGATTTAAGAAAACTTTGATATTTAAATTTTCCACGATATTTTTGGACTAATTTTCAATAATAATCTTGGACTAAAAATATCCCAAGTGATGAGAAAGTTGCTCACATTCAAAGATACTTCTAATAATTTATTCTACTTAATAAGTTTTCTAATTTTGGTTATTTTTATAGTAAATTAATTTTATTTCTGAGATTTCAAGGTTTCTGACAAAAAATAATAATTAAAAAAACAGTATGCTTAAATAAAAAAACTCTTAAGTAACTAATAAATTTATTTACATATTCACATATAGTATTGTAACATGAAATAAATACATATGGCTTAAATCTAGTACACTCGGCAACACAGCTCTTTAACATATTAAATTGACTATTGTCTTAGACATTGAACATAAAACATTATAATACTTTTACGTATAAACTTTGGTTGCCGGTTGTACGTATCAACTATTACTTATTACCGAGACCTGCTGACGTACACATTGTGCCGAATCAAAACAAAGGAAAAGGGGGATCTACATAAATAAGTTAGAGCATTCTGTGATACTTAAAGGGGAAAAATATGAATTCAATTCTTGTAAGGAATGCAGTACCTACAAATATTACTTACGGAGATTGTAGAATAGGATTAGTAGTGAATATTGTTTTAATTCAACATAATGTGTAAATAAAGAACCAAGCCCCATACGAATTTAATAAAAGTAAAACAATTAATATCAATGGTAATGATAAGAATTATGTTTAGTTAAATATTTGTACTTTCGATGCACATTGTATCATTTGAACAAGGTATACACCCACTAACTGTTAAGGACCTCTCACACCGACCCTACCTTCCCGAACTAACCTAAAACTTAATAACCAATCCATAAAAAGTTACCCATTTCAGCAGCCATAAAATCCATTGAACGTTCAAGAAGGGTCGAGGCTATACCAATAAAGCAGTTAGGGTACATAAACGATTTGCCTCTCGGCAATGTAAATACCATTTCTATTAAGGTTAATGTACAAACCATTATCGAAGTTCAGATACGAAGGAATTCGAGAACGCTTCGCGAAATGCGTGAGTGATTTGAGAAGTATTTGGATTTAAGTAGCTTCCAATTGAAACGATCGCCCTTAACGATAATACTTTTGAGTTTTTTTCTGCGTAAGAGTAATTGTACTCTTAATTAGTTTCCTTTTATTTATTTTTTAATGATATAATTGATCTTCCACACCCTGAAAATTCAACAGTCAACTAAAGTGCAGAAAGAAACAATCATTAATTATTGTCAATTTTTCAGGAACTCAAACAATAATTTTAAATTATAATAAATGGTGGCTTGGTTTAAAGGCCCTTAATGTCTATCACAACATTCAGTTTCATATTTTCTTATAACAGCATCATTAGTTCTAGTGATCATAACGCAAGTAGCACCGCGCTCACTATCGCTAAAACCATGTCGAAACTTGCGTTTTCACCTGCGAAAAGATATTGAATGCTTAAAAATAAATTTATTAAATCGACGGGTGGCTTTATGTCAAACCATAAAGTCAAAGTGTAAATATTTTGTTATTATATACGTACACTTTTTATTATAAAAAAAATAATTTTATCGCTAGTTATTTTGTAGTATATATAAAGTTGTGCGTTGCATTATTGAGATGATTTTTTTGTCTTTAAATAAAGAAAAACTTCAAGTTCTATGACGTGTATTTTAGCAGGGTTCTAAAGTACATGTGAACGAAATATTATACGCAAAGAAATAATATAATAATATAGGTTAATATATCCTTTACCTGCTGAATCTTCTCCAGTAACGGAAGCTGGATGTGGTGCATCTTCTCTTATGAAAACTGGCTCACTCTTACGGGCGTAGATATCAAAGATTGTTGCTACACAGCCAAGTGCGAATTGGGAGGTCGGAGGAGGTACCATTGTGTATCTAAAAATATATTAGCTAATGAGAGAGTATAACTAAAAGAATTCATCCAAGATCATGAAAATCTTCCACTAATTTTGCAACAAAATATTAATTCATATATATATAATCACCTAATTTGAATTTCAAAGCCAAAATCGTTTTTAGTTGTAATAAACTAATCCGGATAATCGATGTTCATATAACCGGAATTCTATTAGAAATGGATTGAACCGTAGCTAAATGACTATTAAATATTAATGATAACTATCAATAACCACTTGTTAATGAAACATTGAAATTTGATTGCTATTTATTTAATAATTTTGATTATTATCCTTATTGAAAGCGTCAGTTTGTTCTGAGATTAAGAGACGAAACCTCTTAGCATTCAATGGATTCACCGTGCGGGTGCCGGGTCCATCGCGTTGCAGGGAGAGGAGCTTCAACAGTGCCTGGGACTTGCGACCCAGGTGTAGGTTTAAGGGGCCCCTTAACTAACGCGCGTCATACGCTCACCTCTACTGTCCAAGTTCCTCCTTTCCTTACCTTATCAAATCCGTATCTTCTTCTAAGTCTCTGTCGTAGATGTAATGATCCTGATACGCTCTGTTCAGACTGGCGCTGGTATAAGTCAGTCCCACCTTGTAGTGTTCTGCCTCTAGTACGGTCAATTCCAATTGACTAAAAGCACCTCGCTCTTTGAAGTCCAAATCAGAAGTCTTCCAAGATATAGTTTCTGCTATCTGTGGAACAGAAATGTGATTATTTAAGACATTTATAACGATACCTAATATTAAACACAATTAAATATAATATGTAATTTTAAAATATACTACACTCTTTTATTATTTTATATAACATTTAATCGATGTTTCGTTCATTTAACAGCGACCGTGATTCCGGGAAGACCAGATAAAAGCCATTCATTTACGTGGAAAAAAAATAAAATAATATAATAATGACTGAAGTTTATTCGAAAATCATAGTTTCATTTAGTAAAATCGTTGTATCACAATCATAATTACAAATTAATAAATGAGTGAATGCCTGTTCATTCTTAATAAACAAAAAATTTACAGCTACATCACCTGTAAAATAAAATATGGTATATCTGTGAGCTGCAATCAGTTAAGAATTGAGTTTAAAAAGTGGTAAGAATTTTTGCAAACTGTTTTTATAATTCAGATGCACTTTAAAGAATGAAACAACTTTAAAATTTATATTTCAATCTGAATAAAAGTTAATACTATGGTAACTAATGTACATATATTGGTAATGCTTCTGCAGATTATAATTTATAAACGAATACAAACTTGCCTGAATATTAAAAGCTGCTTTTAAAAGTTCTTACTTATGTATTGTACAAAATATTCTTATAAGACTGTTCATAATAATATAAAGACTGAATGATTTCTTCATTGTAAATTAAATACCATTCTTCATTAAAAGTTTTCGTCTCTAGAATTCGATTGTTTACTCAAAACAAAACTTTAGTCGCAGAAGAAAACTATTCATGCTTTAACTTTTGCTTCGGTGAATTTTTTTAGGATCGTTAAAAATTCCAAAGTCGTCTGTTAAATTATACAAAAACACGGCGTATTTAAAATTCATGAACAATCAAAAGTTGTCCGAGGAATCGGTCTTTATGAATTCGAAGACATTACCATACCGAGCAGATGTTCTCATTCCGAGGAAATCAGAGACGAAAGCGAGGAAGATTATTCATAGATTTTTAGAGTTCCTCCTCAAAGGGAATTATATTAATTTTTATTTTGCTTAAGGAATACAGACATATGACTATCATAACGAACATAGTTGTTTAAGATTCATCCTTAATGTACTAAAAATACCGTCTCTTTTATCATAGCAGGTATCATTAAGCCAGTGGTATCTGTCCTTGAATAAAATAAAGTAAGGTAAAAAAATAGCTTTAATAGCAAAATATACAAATCTAAGCCACCTTTGTAGAAAAATAGCATTATTTTTCGTTATATTCCTGACCGCTTTTTATACTAGGAGCATTTACTTTTGTTTACATTTCACTTTGTTGTCTGGATTGAGTCCACTCGTTAGCAGCGGAAAGGTTTTTTCTCAATTTGTCGAACAAACAGACCAATTCCTTATTTATAACTATTGTAACTTGACCTCCAATGATGTCTTTCGCTATCATAAGATTTAGTTTCTACGTCTTTGATATTAATGTTTTATTTCTGTATTCAGTTTCTTGTATGATAATAATTTTCTTTATCATTTATGAAAACTTGGATTACATTTCAATCTCACAAATAATATTAATTTAAAATAACAATTCTTGAGTCTCATTACTCAAAGTTATTTAATTGAACTTCTATTCGAACGTCATTCCTCTAGTTAGTTGCTGTATCACAGAGACGTTTTAATATTTTCAAGTATTTAAATAAATTATAATGTATGCTAGTATTGTTTCATTCTGCATTTATATCTAAATTATCAGTCGTTGTATTCTGGTCACGGGCACCTCGCATTTGATTATTTCGTTTCTACAGTCGAAGTTTAACACAGTTATTCTGCTTTATCTTTTCATTACATCGCTACTTTGCATTTTAATAACTGACTTGAATAAAATGTTCCATAACAAGTTCTCTCGACTCAGTTCTTACGAATACTTATTTATTTATAAGAATTTTTATCAGTTTCATAATAAATATTCATTGAGGTCCGACTTACGATTATTATTGTGAAATAAAAGTAAAAGAGGTATTTAGTGATGTCGGTAGTAGATTGTAACATTGTCTGTATTTTGAAGACAATTCTAGATTTCCCATAGGAACATCCGAGCTTCATTGTTCAAACTCAATTTTAGCTTATGCAGGATGTTTCGATACCAACACTTGTATCAAATAAAATAAGGTAGGAAATAGTAAATATCCGTGGAATATCGACCTTCAGTTGATAAATCGCTTGAAGTACAGGCGATAAATAGTAATCTACATTATTGATAGCTTACTAGTTCGAGCCGTCAGCAGTACGATTTAAATTATCTGAGGCGCCAAAATTAATGACGATACTGTAGTATTCAATAAAATTATATTGAATTCATCATATATGTCTTGTGCTAAGTGGAAATACTGAATGGGAGAAACTAATATAATAAAGTATCTTAAATTTAACAATACCGAGCAAGTATGTATTACTAATACATAACACATACATATAATGATATGTAACATTTAAATAAAACGAAATGATTCTAAGTTTTTTAATATGTATTACTAGAACTCTCAGACTATCGTAGACTTTCATCTCGCCTAACCATGATCATTACTTTGCAGCAACTGAAACGTCGGGATTATGTAGTTGTAATATAATAAAAGACGAGAAGTAATATCAGAAAACCTTAGTTTCATTTTTATACGGTACATGTACTTATAAAGTCATTCAGTTTCATTCATATTCATTCTATGAAGTTTATTTTAACGTCGAAACCGTATCCTACTCTACACTTTATTGACATATACATATTTAAGTCAGTTCTCAAAAATTTAATCTCAAAGTCGCGGTTTAATTCGAAACAAGTTCTTTAAACAAGTTAAAACGACTGTTTTGGAAGTAATATGATTGCTTTATTTCAAGAATGAAACTTTCGTCTTGGGGCATCGCAGCAAGAAAAGGATTTATACTTTGGAATGTTACTGCATTCCTAACAATTTACACGTTGAATTAAATTGCAGGTAGCTCGAAACGTCAAGTCCCAAGGGAGTAGTGTCGTTCAGACAATTTGTAGCCTAGACTTCCTAGGTACGAAGTAAAATCTATTTATATGTCCGTGCCAAGATGAACTCTTGGGATTGGAGTGTTATTTTATGGAAATGAGAAGTTAATGCCGGATGAAAGAACGTATTCATTTCGTGAATAGTTTTTTAATTAACAACGGGAAATCTTCTTGTTGGGTTTATTATTTAAATTCTCTGCGATGAATAAACAGTTGATTATATATACTATATATTTCTTTTGAGTATGTATAAAGAAACATAATCTTTGTTATTAGTTACCTTGTGGTCATCCAAAGTCCAAGTTATGTTGGGGGAAGGGTAGGCTTCGTCGACGGAGCAATTGGCGCGTATGACGTCTCCTCGAGCATAACTCCTTTGAGATATTGAGAGATGTGGTGCACGGAACGGTGGATCTGTTTAGTAATATTAAATGATACTTTTTGTATTACAAAATTAATACTTATTATTATAAATCGACTAAAAGAATTAACAAATCACTTGCCATTTCAAATACAGGTATATAGTTTATAAAATAAAATAATTGTTATTAGTAAAATTGCGTACATGATTATCGCCATGTTTTTCTAACCGTGTTAAAAAAATATGTATTTTACGAATGAGTTACTTATGACGTTCATGTTTAATGAATATTAAAATCTCAATAATTAAGTTGCACAAAAATAATATTAAATCAGTTTGGAGACGTATATATATATCTATTGATTTGAAACATTCTTCTATTAATACATCAAATGACTCACCGACAACAGTGAGCGGAGCAGATCGTATATCAGTGTGAAACAAAGGAGCATCAGCTGACACCTCACACTGATAGTCACCGCTGAGACGTCTGTTTAGATTCACTATACGTACTTGTTGATGATCTGACTGAGCAAGCTGATGAAAAATATATTAAAACAAACATTACATGATCATCGGACCGATAAGATTAGCACAAATTACATTTATAACCCATTTATAAATTGACAAAAACAAAGTATGATAGTGATTAAAATCCAGCAATATATAACAAAGGAATCCGCTATAAAATTAAATGTATCCTCCAGAAAATGCAATCAACATGGATTTAAAATAATATAAATGTACCGTAACTGAAAGCCAGCGTTTTACTGCACCTGGTGCTGCCATTAAAATAATAAGTTGGAGCATTAACAGCTCGATGTAAGTCTTTAGTCAAGCGCATTTGTAGCTTTGTAAAGATTTATATTAACAGAGAATTATTAACTCACATCAACCGAAGCTCCCGGGAGTGGGAATACCATAGTTGGTGGCATTTCTCTTGGCACGTATCTGTAGAACTCAGTTTCAGCTCTGTACCATCTTATAGAGTATAACGCTGCTCCTTCCAGATCGTATGAGCATCTTAACACAGCTGATTGACCTTCACCAGAGAGGACAGCTCGAGGGACGGAGATCGACAGATTACGAAGCGACCAAACACCACCTGATGAATAGAAATTTACAATAAAAAAAGGATATATACTATTTTAGTTCATCGCCTCAAGGTATAGAGCAATAAAGATTTTTATTGGAAGAATAAAAATGTTATGACATGGCGATAAACATAAGTTATAAATTATTATTCGAAAATATTTATATGTGGTTATATTTAACGCCCCCTTACACCCACATTTCCCTAACATGCATATTACATACAATTTGCAAATGTATCCAAACAGCCACTATTTTTCAGCAACTCCAACCGTGAAATTGTTAAAATCACAAACAATTTGTCTCTATCCCTTGGGTGGTATAAAAACTTTTTCACCACCGAGCCCAAAAAACCATCCGTGAAATTATCTACTCAAGTTTCTTGGAAACACAAAATCCTTTGCAACTTTTACTCAGGAGACGCAACAAACAATGTTCCCGAGACATCAAATTCTGTATGCTGGGTAAGAATAAATAAAAAATGGCTTTAGTTCCTGATATCTCTTACAGTTTATTTCAGTTTTATGTCAACACTTTTTACATTCATAAAACTGTCCTCCTTTTCATATTCACCATGTCATAAATAAACAATTTTTAACCAATTTTTAATATTATAAATAAAAAAGTGATTATGTGCATTTATTACTATATTACTCTTTATTTTTACATACTTTCTAAAACTTTATATCTTTCTCTTATAAATCATCAATTCTTATTACACATTCAAGCATTTCAGATGGCTAGAAGTTCCAGATATTTTTTTTCATTTTATTTTACTTCGAATTCTAAGGTTGAATTTTTCATAGGAAGTTAAAAGGAAGTGTTAAATTTTATATAACCTTAGAAATAAACGGTCACTACCCAGTGACTAAAAATATTTGTTACTTATTACTATATAACATTGTTATGTACATACATCTTGAAACTGTTTCATTTATTGCAATTAAATAAGTCACAGAAGCATGAATTTAGTAACAAGTGTATATGAACGTATATTTTATTTTTAAGTAACAAAGTATCACTCGTCATAAAGGTTCAAGTAAACTTGAAAATCCACATGTATTTGAGAGAATGGAACAAAGAAGTAGGGTCAAAGCATTAATCATGGGACACCTGCTACCTTTGGGACAAAAGAGACTTCGTACGCGGCGAACAGTTTAATTTCGGTCTGCCCCGAATTCAAATAATTAGAGAGGATCTTTCTAATTAAGCCTCAATTTGAACAAAAATTAGTATAATAAGCATGATTATATTGCGATTCGCATTAAGCTTTATATAAATTTGGACGTAAAAATGTTCATTATCTTAGTCACGATGAAATGTTAATGAATATTTTAATTCTGATCACATAGCTTGTGTAACTATCAACAGTGAATGGCATCCTACAGTCAGCATGTAAGCCTACACATTATCAATCTCCGCTTCAAATCCGATCCGTCGTCTTACAAAGGACTTAATATCATTCTGGATGACCGCAAGTAAATTGTTCCAACCCTCTAACACTCGAATTATGTACGCCCTCTGTCCACAAGAGCTGATACAATTTATTAGGTATCTACAAGCAATATTCACCTTTGATACTACATTGTAAAGTCTATAATACCGTGTTAAGCACTGCTAATTCTGAGATTGTTCAGGTCAGGTGTATAAATTAGGATGTATAGAGCATTATTGCAGATGCTCAATATGGTTTAGATAGTCACGAAATATTCGTCAATGTTTTGGTCGTTAGGTTAAAATGTCAATGTTTTAATTATAGTTCATAATTTACTCTATAAATTACTCGCATTTTATATGCTAAACTATAACGATACTAAAATAAAACATATCTGATACTTATATAGTAATACTCAAGTTTATTTATACAATTTTAATGACTTCCAACGAGCAAATATTTACGTCATCATTTCAATCTTTCAAATATCATATTAAGAAATGTACAAATATTTTCTTTACAACAAATCGATTCAACAATCTTCTTGAAACTCTTTGATGTCGGTAATTTCCTCACGTCGGATCGAGACTTTCAATCATTGCGCGTTCGCTTGTAGCTAATGAAGGTAATAAATGTTCTCTCATGTGCGTACAAGCAGCAATGTATGGACGTCATTGTAGATAATGACGCTCCAGCAATAAGGGAATGGCCTGATAATAGTCTCGATATGATCTCTTTGGTCGGAGCTACAATGGGTTTGGACAAATATGATCGTTATGTCTGCACATCAAGAAAATGATATCATAAACAGTGTTCCACTTTCATGATTATATACGAATTTTTGACAAAATATTTTTGACTAATCAACCGCCTTACTGAAACCAACTAAATAGTAGAACACTTTACAATTCAAATATTTTATAGTACGAAAAGCAAAAAAATATTGTTCGCTAGTAAATTGGCGCATATTTTTCTAGCATTATATTTCTCTCGTTGTCATCGCTTCTTTGAGACAATATTTTCTGAAGGATAAAGCGCTTATGTTTTGAAGTGGAGACCAATTTGAGACATTTCAAACGATCAGGGGGAAACTGATTTTCTTTTGTTTTGCTAATTTATCATCGCCCACTTTCGGTATTGTCATGTTTTGTACACTTGGATAGAATTTGGAAATAGACACTGTAGTCATTAGTGAATCAATAGTATTAAACGAAATATTAAACCTAATAAATATAAATGTATTTTATTGGAAAGAAAATTTCCAAGTCATATTGTTGTGAAACAAATTAACAAGTATAATAGTTATCATAACTTAAAGTAAATGATTGTAATTTGAAATATCATTCTTAAAGTTAATGAGATGAATTCGTTTGTGAATTTGAAATTATTGTTTTAATTAAAACGTTATCAGGATATAAACTGTGCTTAGTTTCATTAAAACTTTTTAATTAATTGGCATACTTTCGAGAAAAGCAGGTGCAATTGCCGTTATTTAGCATTTTTATTATTCCATTGGAACTTTTAAACGAGCAAATTCAATGTACACTTCCACAACTGGGAGGTTCATTTCCTTTACGCCCTAACAAAAGCCTGCGTTTGGTGTGACGGCTTCAACTCTGTTGAATTATAGGACGCGATTATAAACCCTATGTCGTTAGACTAAAGAATCAAAATAATATTTTGTTGCACATAATAGAAATAACTTTGTGTTTTTTTTTTCAATTCTTGGCCGGAAATTTTGTGATGCAACTCTCGTTTTGGATTAGAAATGGGTTTATTTTAGTTATATTGTACGTGACTGTGCTGAAAAATATCTATTGTGTCCAAATGAAATTTACACTGGACGTATAGAATGAAAAATTCATTTATTTTATAATAATACTATCCCAACACTCGCATATATTGATGCAAAGATAAAAATTCACGTACAAAGTGTAATAAATACCAGAACTTTTATTAGAATATATCGTAAATTACATAGTTATCATGGTATATAATGTAACGTTTCCAATTAGTGTGTGCGGTTAATTAGTGATACGAGATTAGGCTTGTTAGTGTCCAATTAAGTGATCTGTATTTGTTGGCTGACATATTGACACTAACACCATAATTCTCTTACAATTTGTCTTGTAATAATTTTATACTGACAATAAAATTTATAATTAATATAAGACTAAATCGCCTTGTTATCGGATGTAGTTCTTAATGACTGTTCCATAAAGACATTCTAAAAAAAATCTTATCAAAGCGTGTCTATTATTATATCTATTATAATCAAATATTTTCTCCAAAAAAAGCACATAACTCACATAAGGATCTAGGATTCTCTTCAAATCCAGAAATTCTATAATGTCTTCCTTCACAACAAGAGTATTTGATAGAGCATGTTATAAAGGACTGTTCCATTTCAATCAAGCATCGGTGATAACAGAGGATAAACGGCTCAGCGATGCCCTAGAATAGATCTTGGATCATGTTGTATTCACTTGTCATGATCATTATATGGTATAATGTACTCGTGATATGAATGATTAAAAATAGTTACAACAGCTACCTAGATTTTCTAATGCATTTAGATTTAGGGCATTAATTCCTGTTCTTCTTGTGGTCTACAAACAATTTTATTTCTGTTAAAATTTATAGAATTCTAAAAAAGATCTTTTTACTCTTATAATATTGTATAAAAGTTTTGCTCAATGTGTGGTATGGTGTGGAAATATATAATTTTTTAAAGCTGTATTTCACTTAATAATCAAATTCTTTGCTGAACAAAACCAGATCCCTGACTATTTAGAGGTATACACATATCTTTTATGGGGTATATTACTCTGGTAATGGCGTACAAATAGTATAACTTTCGGTAAGAAAAGATAAAAAAAACGATTTACAGCCTGCGGGGCCCCACGAGACTGAAATAAAAAAAATCATCAAAGATCCTAGAAAGACATAATCAACTATAACAATTTTAATTGTTTAGTTTAATTTTAAATATTTAGTATAATCTTGCTAAACACATTTAAGATTTAAATATAATCTAGAAGAGTTTTAGTAAAATGTAATTGGGAAGAAAATACTTATAGAGTAGTTCAGCAACGCACTTGCAAACATGGCAAGGAGCTGTACCTACAGAAATGTTAAAATTTTTTCCTTAACCTAATCTAGAAAGTTTCTTATAATTTATATTTAAAAACATTCGTATTGAGACGATAGAAGTGATTTACAAGAATTACGTTGTTACACAATACATTTTAAAGCTAGTTTAAAAACAAAAGAAATTTTAAACTGAAAATTTAAAACAAATAATTGATGATACAAACAAATATTTGAGTTACTGGAGTCTAAAAACTAAAAATTATTTGTAAGTTTGTTTCTTACTTTAAAGAAACTATTTCTTGAACCCACCTTTTACAGTGCTGAGAAATTAATTTCGCAATTTTTTGCTTGTTCTTTTTAAATAAACACGGTAAATTGATATAAAGAAAAGTCTTTCTACTATTGGTGGCAGATGTTCTTTTCACGGACTGTGAATTGATAGAAATTCACTAATATTATATACCTAAGTGTGAATAAAATGTATATATAACCACCTAACTAAAATTCATATCACATTTACGCAAATTATAGTAAGACATAAGTCCTATATATAAGACATAATGGTAAACCACTAGCCTTCATTAAAGGTGGATCAAGACATAAGTAATGGAAAATTAAATTCAGTTCCAGTTTTAATCCTCTATAGTCTCAGGGCTTTATGTATTAATGAAGGGACGAAATGATCCGATAAATCAACAAGCATAGACAACTAAGTTGATAATGAAATAACTTAGGCAGAGAGGTAGACTTGTGAAGGGAACGGTAGCAAAATATTTTGCACATTATCGCTATCCGTAAGCAAGTTGTTTATCTATGTATTTTGCTCGGAAACTCCAGTATTCTGAGTTTATTTGATGAATTATCCTATCTGACCAAAATGTTAGTTGAACTAGGAATGACAGGTATAGAAGTTTTTCCAAAGAAAATAGATGATAAAAAGAAGAAATCATGTCAAAAAAAACATACATATATGTTTTTATTTTTAGTCGTCTAATTTTGTTCGGTGTAATAAAATTTTTACTTTAAATAATGGAGCAAAATAAAAATCTTAAAAATCCTATAAATAAGATTCATCCACTTACTGAAGTAGTTTCTATAAGCTAGTTTGTAAAGGCCTTTGGTATTTCATCCAAATAAGTATCAACCTGAAATCAAATGTGACTAAATTCGTAGTTCCTTTTGAAATGCAGTCTCAGCAAACCATACCATGGTCGTCGGTGGAACTCTTTACGACTGGATTTGGTTTGTATCATCTCTTTCGAGCGATTTGAATCTTTTCCAATCTCGAATAAAAACTTTTAAACGAAAAATTCCGAACTTAAATTTGTTTCTTTAAAAATTTATTCAATTTTCTTTAATTTTATCAGAGACATAGTTTAATCATTTCATTTCGTATTTCATTGTGTTAATAATATAAAAATATAGGTTTCTTTATATTTCCTTTGAATTTAAATAGATTTTATAGCTATTCTATAGAAAGTTCCTGCTATCGATTATTCAAATACCCAAAAACTAACTAACTAGTAAGTAAATGTAATCAGCAAAATCCAATCGCATCATCCATTTCGTCCATCGGCAGCTGATTGCGACGCTGACATTGTTACCTTCAGCAAACTGAACGAGCTCATTAACGAAATGTGATTAACAGTTCCGGTAACATTCGCTTGATTTGAATCCACAAAACACGTCGCTTCAAACACATTACGTTACGTTTAGATTCATAATCATAATGTTATTACAACAACGTTTGAATTCAAGTTGATTTATGTGACAGAATTCGTCTTAGCAACCAAATATCCAGAATTCTAAATATCTACCAAATTTTACTTATAAAAATTGCTATATATATATATATCGTCCTTGATATAAATATAGTATCAATGTATATAAATATTTTCGTCTTTGTTTTTAATAAATAAGCAGAAATTGGAAGAGTTATAAAACAAATTTCAGCCCTACTGTGATGAAAGCCAAGAGATTTTATTAACATGTTATTTATAGAAATATATTGAGATACAAATCTTAGTAATTACTGATATTCATTACATCTAATAATGTTATATTTTACGGTTGCGATATAATCAATATTTATATTATATAATTAATATCTGGATTCTGAGAGGAAAAATATTGTGTATGAAGAAATTTTAATATCATATATATTATATATTTTATTGAGTTACAAGAAAGAAGAACAATCAAACTCAATATTGGTTACTCGGTAATGTTACAATAAAAAAAAGAGTTAGTGTAAAAACGAATTTAAAGAAATATTTCTTATAAGCTATTCTGAATTTTAAGAAACCAATTTGTTATACAATAACATTTATCAGAAGTCATAAACATAGAAATGAGTTTATTTAAAAACAAAATAATGGCAATTAAGAAAAGAGAATATTTTTATAATTTTCGGAGAAATGAGAAATTGTTTGTGCCTTTTATAACATTTAGAAATTTTCAATATTTCAACTAATTTGTAGTAATTATTCTCAGAATACACGTATTTTATTTGTACAGGAATATATGATAGACCTTAAGATATTTTATTGTAAATATTATAACCGTTTTGAATCAACTTTTGGAACTTAGCCCACAGTTTTATATCGAACTAAATGTGTAACATGTATCGGTCTCGTTATCAAAAAACGATTGTAAAAATCAGTTCCATTTTCTTTTTATTTTTGGTTTATAAACGCCAATTCTGTTGTGTAGTTTCGTATAGCTTCATCATCATTTTTTATCAACTCCAGCCAAGTGACCGACTCACTTTATTATGACAAGGCTCTTTTAGTTTCACCTTTAAAACACAACGCCTTCAGTTCACCACTTTAAGCTTCAACTTTTTGATGCTTAGCATAAAAATATAAAACCACAAATTCAACTTCATTTAAGTGAAATACGTATTTAACAAATGTAATGTGTGAAAATACGTCACAATATTTTGACTATTGTGTTCCTTTATCGAAACCTATCAAGTATAAATGTAATTTTTCTGAGCAATACATATACACTATGGGGAAGGAATTAATTTTAAAGAAACACGGCGACAAATGCTCTAACCTTCACTTCGTGAGCTTCGTTAGGCTGAAGATGATAATGATGATCAAACCCGTCAAAAGATTTGTAAAAAATTAAAGATTTTATAACAAATTTCTTTCTAGTGTCGCCATTGAACTTATGGTTATCTAGCTGTAGCTGGTTTATAGACAGACTCAAGAAGAAAAACCTACTCGTGCGTGTTGCAAATAAATAGTAAGAAGGTTCTTAATTTATTTATAATTTCATGATAATCTTAGTGCTACAATAAGAATATATGAGACAACAAAACAAGAGGCGATACAATCATGTCAAAACGGGAAACAACGCAGATGGACATGTTTATAGTATTATGGCAAGAATACTATCCAGACCCTTACCTTTGTAAACGTCACAACTACGCAAAGTTCTTAGCATCTGTTTATAAATAATGCGGACCTCTGTCATAGAGTAACTTCAGACAGATAAGCAAACTGGTATGGGACTGTTATGTATTAACAAAAAATTATTCAGATTCACTTCTCAAGGAAGAAACCTTCTGCTTCAAGTGGAAATGTTCTGAAAAGTAGAGACGAGGCACTCTATAGCAACTAGGTAATTCCGTCACCAATTTATTGTTTGCAGATGATTGAGAATCTTTAAACCTCTCAGGAAACGAGATATCTCATCATAAGTTCCATTTTTTACAAAGTAAAAAATGATTTGAGGTCTGGTTCGACACGTTATGTCGCTGTCAAAGTTATGTTATTGTATTCTTTATGAAGAATAATATCACAAGATTATTATGAAAAAGTTAAATGTTTAAAATCAGAAACATCTCTTGTGACATAAATAATCCAGGCTATCTTCAGGTAGATTGATGTCTTTGTCTCCAGAGACATTTAAAACAATATTAAATCCATTCCATTATTTTAAATGGTCTTTTTATATTATTGTCAATAAATTAAAAGAACAATTTTATTTTAAAGCTCTTTTAAAGAAATAAACAGTTTTTAGTATTTATAGTGTTCTCGGAGCTCGATCTCAAAGGAATGATTAAATTCCTCTCGCCCTCGTTAAAGTAAAGAATTTCGTCTTATTGATTTAACGTCGATTTTTATTATTTAAAAAATAAATGATACCTTCTTATCTTTTACTTTAAGAGAATGTGCTTTTATTTTAAACCTTTTTGAGCGTTAATAATTTTAATTTATTGATAAATTTCTGTTATTTATCATTTAAATAGACCTTTTCTTTGAAGCCAGACTTTGAGTTATGAAGTTTTTGTTCAAATTTAATCGTGTATTTTTCTGTATTATGATTGAAATAATTTGTTCTTTCATTTATAATTTAAATGATTTACCGAAAACTATGAAATAACTCTTTGTGATTATTAATATCCAAATAGCTTAAAGAGTTATATTCCATTAGTCTATTATTGGTTCGTTATATTGTATCAATATTGATATGAGACAAATCTCCTAAGAAAATTCAACCATATAAAACAAAAATAACTGTAACTGAACGATAACTGTGACTCTGATTATATAGTAAAGAGATTTATTATTTGGAAACCAATGTGACCAAAAGAATAAGAATAAATGTGTTCAAAGATATCTTGAAGAGTCTTTTAAACTGAATAATTTATAAATATTAGAAATTCATTGTAATTTTTTTTTATCACTTGCAGAGTAAGGACTTTTTCCATGGTTCATTTTAAATGGTCTAATCCTCGCCCTGATGTTAGTTACCTCCTGAGTGAGTCGCAATAGTGGACAGAAAAATCAGAAAACTGAATCTCACTCAATCTGGTATAGTTGAATCGTTCAAACCATTTTAATTAAATGCACAATGTATAAGTATCCTAAGATTTATCCGACAACATCACCGTGAAACTACAAATTTTGATTTACAATATACAATTATATTTCGGTTTAGGGAACGAACAGATTATGAAACACTCGATATGAAAAAAAAACTAAGGAAGGTTCAGAGACATGTTCGTTTTTAAACAATTATAATAAAAATTTACTTAATTATAACATTTTCCTTTGAAATAGTTTTGTTTTTTATTTATTTATGTGCAATTTTATATGAACACTTTATGTTTATCGGATTTTGTGAAAGGAACAACAATTAAGCTATATTTTTCATTTTCAATTTAAAAATTATCTTGTTTATGTACCTGTTAACGAAGTTTTACGCCTGGTCAACGACTATTTGCATTTTGGAATGTTTTTGAAGCATTATAGGCCGAACATACGAGAAGAAATCTTGGTTCTCCTACTCATACACTTTATTATAAATTGTATTCATTATAAATTGTATGAGTGGGAATGATTCCCGCAGACTAAGTGTACACTTCACTAACCATTCAAGATCGTTATGAAAATACTTCAACAGATAAATAGTCAAAACGAGAATAAATGTTGAATAAAACTTGACTTAGAAATATAAAATATAATAACTCGTTTAACGCCTACTTTTATTTACTTTTAATTCAATTTATAAATTTTATTCAATGATAAATGCTTTTTCGTTCAGTCTTTCAAAAATATATCTTACATAGAGCAATTATTTTTTATAACTGTTGAATATCTCAGTCTATAATAGAGAACCAATTTAATTGCATACGTTAACTCGGTATAAAGACAGAACTGGGACCTTTATTGGTCTATTACGTTGGAGTACAACTTCGACCATCGTCCGCTTTAACTTCTGTATCTAATGAACTGTATTAGGTATTAGTGCGGGACGGTTACAAACTTGTTGAAATTGTAATTGGACTTTATAATTAAGTGGCTTTATTTGATACAATCATTTACTATCAAAACCAATATTGTGTACCTTAAGTATGCGGTTCCGGGGACTAATTTAAACTGTTATCATATTTGTTTTATGTTTAACTTTTAATATTGGAAAAGTTTAGAAACAAATCATGCTTATATATATGTAAAAAAATTGTACAAACAAACTTAACGAAATGGTTTTGCTTATAATATCCACATTAACTTTAAAAGTTGCCGGAGCTGTGATCACGGGCAGATGAAATGTGAGTATCACGAGTGCTTTAAAGTAACCGAAACAGAAGTATGTAGTTTTTGATAAAAATAAAAATTGCGTAGTATATCTGAAAAATATTAATTTCACTTAAATGAACACTCGCGAAAATCTTAGATCTCGTTATTTAAAAGTCTCTGTTTCTTAAATAGTGAATTCCTACACAAAATAAAATACAATGTACTAACATTTTTTTATACAATTACCCAAATATATGATATTTTTCTTTATAAAGAATTAACAATCACACTAATTATTTTTTTCAAAAACAACTATAATTGTATTATTAAGTTCTTTACAACGGAGTTTTTAAATTATAAATCTTCACGATAAAATGAAAATTTATTTAATCAAACCAGTCAACTCTAAATGTAATTATTTCCAGTGAATCTATTTTCTCTGGACAAGTTATAATTAATATTAAATCTGTGACGACTAAGAAATAAACATTTAAAACTCATTTCAAGTAAACGGAGAGATGAATCTAAAATAATGTTTAACGCTAACAATCTCTTAAGTTATCGCAAAGGGAAACTATCTCAACTCTTGCGAGATGAAATCTTCTTCGATTTGATTTCAAACTGGTCGCTTAACTGAAATATTTTATGTTGGAACTTATTTGCGAACGTTGATTGCAATCAAAACTCATTAATATTTTAATTTTAAAAATATTCTATAATTTTATTTTCTTATGCAGGTTTCTTTACGGTATCCTTCGATTAGTCTACATTTCGAAATTATGAATACACGTTGTTTATTGTATAAATACTTTTCATTCTATGTAAGGTTTTTCTTATGCAATCAAGTGACAGGAGTTAGGTCAGCATTTGCCACAATCCATGAATAAGTCCAGATGTGATTTCAGATCTAGACCAAAGTAGTAAAATCGATTTATTGATGATTATAGTGAAACAAGTCCCAAAAGTTATGAAAAACTTGTATCCGTTTAAATATCCATATGTTTTATAATTTAGTAATTTTGTTTAAAACAAATCTGCAGCTAAAGGCATAGTTGATCAAATCGCCGGAGTCATTTACTGTTAAGTGCAGTTTTATCATTAGTTAGCCTAAAAAAAACATTTCTAAATTAATAAACACTAATGTATTAACGTGGATAAATACAGAGTGGATTTAACATATAAATACTGAGTAATAAACGTTGAACAACATATTTTAATTGCTTTGAATTGCAACGCGTTTGAAATGCAAATCAACGGAATTGAAAATTTAATAAAATGTATCTGTTAAAATGAAAATGAAAATATATAATTCGTTTCGATTGAATTGTGATACGAATCGAGACTTGAGCTTTAATAATTTATCAGGATTACTATAGATTTATATGAAGATAACAGAAATTAATACGATTTATTGATGCATGTGATTTTTATTAAATGTAAAATTCAATTGTCGCTTAAGAAACAATCTGTATGGAGTGCTTCCAAATATATTTTATATTTTACCTTATTTGTTATTATTTGAATGCACATAACTGACTTTATTTTGCTTCTGGTTTTGCTTGTGTTTTACAGTTTTTTTTTTTTTGCACAAATAGCCAATTTGTCACCGTAATATTAAATTGTAATAAGGTTGATAATAAAATTGGGTTGAAATATCGCATATTTATTATTTGATTAGTAAAACATTTGCATTAATCTTCCTGTAAGACTTTAATGAATACTTTTATTTTTATTATATTTTTTCCATTTAAAAAACCTTTAGAAATGCTTTGGAAATAATTTCTTTATTTTCATTTAAATAAATACGGTTTTTATTATAAAAACATTAGTTGAATATATTTTGGTTCAAAGGAAATGTCAAGATAAAGTGATAAAAAGAAGGCACAAATCAAATACTTTCCTCGGTTTAAGATTGAAGCAAAATATGTAGATAAATTTTAACTTTGTATATTTTTATTAATTTGTAATCTAAAGAAAACTCTTTATATTCTATAAAGATATCTGACGTTCAGATAAGATATTAAGATCTTGTTATTTACCGTCAATTTCACTTCAGTCTAATATTTTTTGTTCCCAAAGCCGTATCAGAATGAAATACGAGTAGAAGTGTAATAGTGAACCTATCCGTCGATAGATTGCTTTGATTTGAACTACTTTCAGGAACTTCTGTGACGTAATGGTAGGAAGTCGGCGAGGTCTCGGCCAATTTACGCTGGTTTTGTATTATCGAATACAAACTTCCTTCCTACCTGGAGTAATAGATATTGTCTCTGTTTGTAACTTAGTAATATCTCTAGAAATGTATATACTATTCATATATTAAAATGTAAATGTAAATCTTATATTTAGTAACTTAAAATGCTTAAACAAAACTAATATTTTTCGAATATACTACGCGACTTTATTTTTAATAAAAACTACATATTCCCTACGTTTCGGCTACTTTCCAGCAACCGTGATCACGGACAGACGAGATGTGGTTCATTCGTGTTCAGTTATACAGTATGTTCATATTTAATAATTAGTATATTTGTTTTATTTTACATACTTTTCTTTGTAGGTCACCTGTATATTGTCCCATCTGCCGTCTTAATATCCAAACTCCTCTATCTCAAATCTTTCTTTTCATCTCGAGTCTTCTCGAGTCCACTTTAAGCTGAATCCGAGTACTTAAGTATTCTTAATCTTGGAGACAAAGACTCCGTAGAAGGGCAGATTATCACAATGTATTGTTCGGTAGGCAGAGGGTCCTTGTTTTCAACTATGTGAAATTAAAATTCAACGGACATAGCTCGTTATAGGATTTTAGATTAAAATATCAAAAGGAATTTAGTTTCATTACGTTCTGTTTTTCTTAAACATTTTATTTGGTCGTAACAAATGTATGTATTTACATAAAATTTTTAGATATACTTTATGTAATCGTAACCTGAAACCATCCCGCGACATAAAAACCGTTAAATAAAAAACATCTTTTTATCCGCGTTTTACGAGCTTTTCTTTATTGTCGGAAAATTTAATTAACGTATAAAATGTTTTTAAACCGCTTTTAATATTATTTGACGACGGAACTGTACGACTTTTGGCTCGCGTAAAAACTGTCAACTCTGATGGATAAATAACCGTAATCTTAATTATTATTATCATTATTTATTATAACAAAAACCAAAATACAGGAATGTAATATAATTCATACAAGATTGCTAGCTAACGAAGATCCCAATAATATAAATCAGTACCACTACTTTCATTATATATTATACTTATTCTTATAGCTATACACCAATATAATCGAAATATTTAATAAGTATACTCGTTATATATCAAAGTTCTTATAAAAATTCCCTTCATAAATTATAACAAGCAATTAGGGCCGCTGTTACAGGCGTTAATGAATTTTATTATGTTGCAAATTTTGCTTCCTCAACCGCTGGCAATTTTGTCACTTATTAAAATATAAATACCATAACTAATATCATAAATGACGTTTACCACAATAATATGAAACTAACTACATACACACAGAACATTTTATTTTATTTCAATATAAAATATTAAAAGATGTATTATCCTTTTTATATTTATTTGTGTTAAAATGGCAGCTCTATTGGATGGCAAGTGGTCAATGTCGTTTGAGGATCAGTGAAAACAAAAGGAGTAATACGAATTCATTGTTTTATTGGTGCCATCTTTTTGACATTTAAGATATAATGCCTTGTACCCTTTAATCGTTTTAAGATATTCAAAAAAAAAAGTCACAGTGCTAGTAAAGAATGATTGTAATCTAGGTATATTGTTCTAAGAAATTCATCCAGAAGAATAAAAATTGTGATGGATGGATGAAGTGATAAAAGTGTGGGGAAGGTAATCGTTTGAATGTTATAGCACTATGTAAAACAACTTTAAATATTGGAAGTATGTTATACAGAAAATAAGATTAAACTGAAGTCCATATTTTTCTCAAACAAAGTTACAACATATGACATCATTATAGTAATAAATATAAGTCACATTTCCTGATATGACACCACTACTATAGATTTATCTACTTGGCAATCATACTGATATAAAAATTATAGAAATAGTTTAACTATTAAAAAATATATCAATAATATTCTACTTCAGCTGGTAATGTTATCTTCATAATACAATTCACTATATACATCAATTTAATATGAAATAAAGGAGCATATTTAAAACATAACCCCCAATAATCTCATTCGAAGAGGAAATCTAAACTGAATTTTTATTTTGGAGATGTTAAAGCCATCTCAGTTAAGATAAGGCACTTCAAGGGCCATTAAACTTTATCTCGGCTAACTTTTACCGACTTCCGTGATTCACTTTACGCTTTATGCGGTACTGAATATACATGTCTAACCAACTTTACGAATTCGGTAACATTTGTTGTTTAGTTTTTTTAGTTTCGAATATTATACATTAGATTTTATTATTCACTTTAATATGTTTTTGTTTTCACCAAACTTTAAACGCGTTATGGTAATTCTTAGTTTCTCTGTCGTCAGATTGTTTCGTCTTTTACGTAACAATTGTAATATTCATAACATTATTTTAATTGTAATTCATTTTGTAAATTGGTTACATTAAAACACTCATTATTTCTGTTTTGTTCATTCGTAAAACAACACTTCCCAGTCTCTAAACCATCTGCCGTCTAACCACAAAACAAGAAAGGTCTTAAAGTGTCAGTTTCACATTTAGTTTCAACGTTTTCAATTCCACAAGCCCCTAAAAGCTCGTCAACATTTCGGTCACAGATTTACAATAAAATAAGGGAGAAATTCACGTTTCTTTTGAAGGTGCCGCCTTGAATGCCGGGGGGTTGTGGAATAACAATGGCCTGACAGATATGATGCCAAAAATTACGTTCGGCAATCGGCCTCTCCCGGGATATTTTTTTGAGAAGGCCTATTTAATGACGTTTACTGAAATGTAAAATTTT